>CM033795.1:27473366-28759520 GCA_019656835.1 Rhododendron ovatum | reverse complement strand
CCAGGGAATCGTCACCGTATTCTTGTAAGATCCTCGTTCTTACTTCATTTCTTCTGTTTAGGTTTCTATCTGAGATTTTCGTTCTCGATTTCGTGAGTCATTTTCTAGGGTTTCAGTCGCACCCTTTTCCAGTCTTTCTTCTTTCCTGAGTATACTCATGGCTGATGATGGTGAGAATCCCTTGAGACCCAGTAAATTTAGGAAATTATGTGAAACCCCTACTGCCATGGCGGCATTTAGGAGGGAATATAACGTTCCAGAGAACGTTGGTCTCGAACTCGCCCCTCTAGGGGCAGATAGGGACGGTGGCTCTTGGGATAGAATGTGTATCCCAATCGTAGCCATCGTCGAAGGCGGGGTCCGTTTCCCCCTTCATACTCCTTCGTCAAATCTTAAGTTGGTACCGTCTCACTCCTATGCAAGTGTCAACAAATATGTTTAGGCTGATAATGGGGGTAGTTGCTTTGAATAGAATTCTAGGCACCCAGCTAGGGATCTGGGACATTCAGTGGTGGTACAGCATTGTACTTAACCCTGAATATAACACATACTATTTCAAAGTAAGAAGGGCAGAAAAGCGTCTCGTGCTCAACCTGCCAGATTCTGCTCGGGACCATGAGGTCGACTTTCTCTATGTCACTGGAGCTTTTGAACCTCTAGGAGAGGATGGTCAAGTGGTGGGGCTCCACTGCCCCCACGTATGGGGATACCCACGTAATACTCCTCATTTTCCTAACTTTGCAAATTTTTGTTTACTGCTTTTCTTAGCTTTTCCATATGTCTTATTTTGTTGTTTCAATGTTGATCTTGTAGCTGAGAACGCTAACCACCGTCCCAGACATACACCGAGCAATATCCGAACAGAGGATATAAACAAAGTCCTCAGATATACAGGAGAGCCGGGTACCCGAACAGCTGGTCGGGGTCGAGACGCGGACATGCTGCTGGGGTACGAACCTTCATACATAGGAGTCATCGACAGAAGACTTGCTCATCCTAGCACCAGTGCTGCTTCTACCTCTACATCAGCTGCTCCCAAACCACGTACCTCAAGATGTCAATCCGGTGTTACCATCGCTGGTCAACTGGGAGAAATTCCCATTTCAGAAGGAATCCCACTACCACGTTTAAGACTTCGTAGAACCGCTTAGAGTCAAACCATCTCTCAATAACCCGAACAGCCTTCTCAAATCGTGTTACCAGCCAATCGTCTTCATCAGGTTATACCCCATCTCCTCCTAACTTAGAGATAATGACCCGTGAACCTCTAAATCTCAGCTCCCTCCTTACCGTCTCTTCTCGGGGACGCGGGACTGGCCGGGTGGCCTCAACTGGCGCCCCTCCCCCACGATCTCGTCGCAATAGGGGGGATCTGCGGTCATCATCTTCCTCGGGAAGTTGATATTGCTACAGAGGCCATTGACCTTCATCGAGACAAACGCCCAAGAGTTGATGATCAAGATGGTACTGCTTTTCAAGCAGATACCGAAACTCATCATCCCATCTCACCAACTACTCAAGTCCTTCCTCAGATGTGGACTCCTTTTCACTAGGGGGGACCGTCCCGTTCATGTCGGGGATAGTGCCGGTTCATCTGAAACCGCACTTGCCCTAGCTCAAGGGTTGCTGCTCCCGGTAGATATGCAAAAAGAAAGTGCATCTGCACCTGATCGGCTCGTCTCTACTGGACTTGTCAGCGGTATCAAGGTATTTGTGACTTGATTTTTCCTTATAAGGTCTTTATGTATATGTCGTACACTATCAAACATGTATTGCTGCACCCGTCTCTAACTATTTGATATTTTGCCAGTTCATTCAAAAGATGGTCACTTTGGGTAAAAAGTACCAAGAAGCAGATGCTGAGAGGGTGAGGCTGATGAACGATAACACCAGATTGCTCCGGACGATCACTAGGTTGGAAAGAGAAAGAGACAAAGCCAAATCCGACTTCAATCAAGCTAAAGAAAAACTTGAAGTTGTCGAAGAGAGCCTCAACCAGGCTTTATCAGAAATTGACAATGCCAAGAAAGCTGCATATAAAGAAGGATACCAGAAGGGGTTTGATACCACAACTGCTAACTATGTTGAACAGATTCCTGCTATCCAAGATCAGATTTGGATTGCCTACTGGGAAACTTGTTTAACAAAGGTTGGCGTTGCAGACGACTCTCCACTCTAGACTGAAAACGAATTACCGAGCAACTGGGTTGCAGCTCCCCAAGAGCACGAAGTTCCCCTGGAAGATGACTTTGAGCAGCAAATTGAAGATTTCACAGGAGCAGAGGAAGATATTCCATCTGGATCTCAGCCCGTTCGGTCCCTTGCTCATGATGCAGTTAACGAACCCATAGTTTTGGAGGAGAATCCAGTTGATGATGGGGCAGATACTCGGGTCAATACTAATGTTCCAGAAGTCCAGAATGTGGACTGACTTTGGTAAGGTGTTTTGAACTGTTTGACGTTGGTTGCTGGTCCTGCGTGACCATAAGCATCGGCCCTGCGTGGCACCAGTTCTTTTCAAAAAATATTTGTTTTGATACAGGTATTCGGCCCTTTGTGGCACTACTGTTTATATTTTGTTCGGCTTCCTTTGTATTTGCATCTGTTCGGATGCAAATAGGTTAATCTTAAAGTATTTCGTACTCTTTGTTTGCATAAGTATTTCGTACTTTTTTCTCGTACTGAAAAGTACATACAAGTGTATTCATACTTGTATTTGTATGAAAAAACATACAAGTGTTTTCATTTTTGCTAAGTATCACGTACTTAAGAAAATACAAGTTTTTTCATACTTGCTAAGTATCACGTACTTAAGATTCTATACAAGTGTTTCGTTCTTGTATTCGTTAAGTGTCACGTACTTAAGAATGTTCAAAAAGTACACAAGTGAATTCTATACAAGTATTTCGTACTTGTATTCGTTAAGTGTCACGTACTTAAGAATGTTCAAAAAGTACACAAGTGTTTCATACTTGTTTTTAAGTTTCACATACTTAAAAGGTATACCCTGCTCCCCAATACGAATAAGGGAAACTAAACTCGTAGTTCGTATTTTAAAAACAAATACCACAACAGTTATACTAAAGGAGTGATTTTATTCATAATCTGTAAAAAACTTAAGAGGACGTTTATTCGTACCCCATGAATAAAAAATAGAACAAAGGAATTATATTCGTAATTCCCACACAATCACGTAGTGTAAATCTAAAACAGATTTAATACTTCTAAACAAAAACTTTCGTAAATTATGAAATTCCAAGGCCTTGGAATTGGATCACCATCCAAATCTGCCAATCTATAGGCTCCTATGCCCACAATCTCAGTTACTCTATACGGGCCTTCCCATTGGCCCCTAGCTTGCCTTCGTTTGCCATTGGTGTTGCCGAGCACTTTTCGTAGCACAAGGTCCCCAACACCAAATTCTCTAGGATGAACATGTTTGTTGTAGCTTTTCATCAGCTGTTTTGGTAGAAGTAAGATGTACCAAGGCCTTTTCTCTCTTCTCCTCGGCAAGATCAAGCTCGATTTCAAGGGCCCTGTCATTGCCTCCACTTTCAACCAAAGCTGTCCTGTTGGTCGGCAGACCCACTTCCAGAGGTATGACAGCCTCTGTTCCAAATGCAATGAATAGGGGGTCTCTCCCGTAGACCTCCTAGGTGTTGTTCGGTGAGCCCATAAACCAACTGGCAACTCATCAGGCCACTTTCCTTGGCTTTGTCCAGCCTTTTCTTGATCCCATCAAGGATAGTTTTGTTAGAAGCCTCTGCTTGCCCATTACTTGAGGGTAGGTAGGCTGGGGTGGAATAATAGTTTCGTATTCCATACTGGGCACAAAAGCTTTGAATTTCTTCTGAAATTGGGATCCATTATCTGTAATAATGATAGGGAACCCCAAAGCGAGTGATGATGCTTTTCCACACGAACCTTTCTATCATAGGTTCAGTGATTTTGGCCAATGGTTCTGCCTCAATCCACTTGTAAAATAATCAGTTGCTACAAGCAAGAATTTTCGATTCCCAGTTGCTTTGTGCAATGGACCCACGATATCCATCCCCCATTGGGCAAAAGGCCAGGGACTCGTCAAAGGCACCAGATCCTCGGCAGGTGTTCGAATCATTGGTGAGAATTTTTGACACTTCTCACAAATCTTTATATACCTTTGCATCTTCTTGCATATGTGGCCACCAGTAGCCTTGAGTAATTGCTCGGTGGGCAATGGATCTCCCTCCAGCATGGCTCCCACATGTTCCCTCGTGGATCTCATGAAGGAACTTCTGTACCATCTCAGGATGTACGCATAGCAAATAGGGACCTGTAAAGTATTTCCTGTACAACTTACCCTCTGGGGACAGCCAAAACCTAGCAGATTTGACTCTTATCTTGTGGGCCTCCTTTTTATCAGAAGGGAGTATCTCGTCTCGTAAGAACTCCATTATTGGGTCCATCCAACTTGGTCCTTGCTTCACGTCCAAGACCAAGTCTACACTCCTCCCAATGCTCGGCTCATTTAGGTATTCTACTGCCACCCTTCTTTTAAATTCAGTTGGTACAGCTGCAGCCAACCAAGCTAAAGAATCTGCATGAGAATTCTGTCCAGAACTTATTTGCTCAATATATCCTCTCGAAGGTATCAAGCAAGTCCTTGGCTGCCTGCACGTAGGCCACCATCTTTTCATTCGAGTTTCGTACTCGCCGGACAGCTGATTACAACAAGCTGGGAATCACAATACACCCTGACCCGTTCTGCTTTAAGGGTCTTTGCACTTCTCAATCCAGCCAAGAGTGCCTCATATTCAGCCACATTATTCGATGCACTGAATCCAAGCCGAACAGATAGCTCAATAAGAACTCCTTGAGGAGGAAAAAGGACAACTCCAATTCCAGAACCAGTATTACATGCTGATCCATCAACGAATAGCTTCCATTCTTTGGGATCCTGTTCGGCTACGGGTTGATCCTTTAAGGATGATGTCTTAGCAATCTGTTCCTTTCTCGTAGGAGGCAGGGGAGCAACAGTGGGGAAAAACTCTGCCACAAAATCAGCCAACACTTGGCCTTTGATTGCTGTGCGCGGCTGATATTCGAGATCGTACTGGCTTAACTCCACGGACCATGTCGAGATCCTTCCCGAGAAGTCTGCCTTTCGAAGCAATGATTTTAATGGATACTCAGTATAAACCACAACCTTATGGCTTTGGAAGTAGTGTGGCAATTTCCTCGTGGCTGTCCTAAGTGCCAGGACAAGTTTTTCTAAAGGCAGATATCTCGTCTCTGCATCCAACAATGTCTTGCTAACATAATAAACAGGGATTTGTTCGATCCCCAAATCCCTTAACAGGACTGCACTTACTGCATGCTCGGAAACAGCTAAGTACAGAATTAAAGACTCACCTGGCTGTGGAGTTGACAATAGTGGGGGTTCGGCCAGGTACTTCTTCAGGTCCTGGAAAGCTTGCTCACATTCTGCTCCCCATTCAAATCCCTCCCTCTTTTTTAATAGCTGAAAAAAGGGTCTGCACTTGTCACTTGACCTGCTGATGAATCTGTTAAGTGCTGCTGCCATTCCAGTCAGCCTCTGGACTTCCTTGGTAGTTTTGGGACTCTGTAGTCTCTGTAAGGCATCAATCTGCTCGGGATTTGCCTCTATCCCCCTTATGGTTACCAAATGGCCCAGGAACTTTCCTGAACCAACTCCAAACGCACACTTCGAGGCGTTGAGTTTTAACTTGTATTTCCTCAAGATTTCGAAGACTTCTTTTAAATCAGTAATATGCCCTCCTTTCTCGACTCTTTACCACCATATCATCTATGTAAACTTCCAAAGTTTTTCCAATGAGCTTCTTGAACATAATGGTCGCAAGTCTTTGGTATGTAGCCCCAGCATTCTTCAGCCCAAACGGCATGACACTGTAGCAGTATAACCCTCGTGGTGTGATGAATGAAGTCTTCTCTTGATCAGGTTCAAACATAGCAATCTGATGATATCCTCGATATGCATCAAGAAAACTCATTCGCTCGTCCAGAGGTTGCATCAACCAATTGGTCAATCCTGGGCAAAGGAAAACTATCCTTAGGGCACGCTTTGTTTAGGTCTGTGAAGTCCACACAGACACGCCACTTCCCATTCTTTTCTTCACTACAAGTGTTGGATAACCATTCTGGGTAGTAGACTTCACGTATTGCTTTGGCCTCCAGTAAACGATCAACCTCCTCAATCACTGCATCTACATGCTGCACGGCTGCCCTACGTTTCTTCTGAATGATGGCTTGTGCTGAGGGTCAATGTTTAAATGGTGACAGATCACATCTGCATCCACCCCGGGCATTTCCTCGGCACCCATGCAAAAACATCAATATACTCTTTAGAAACCTTATCGATTCAGCCTTTTCATCTGCTGGTAGTGATTCCCAATTAAAAAATATCTTTCAGGATCAGTCTCGTTGATCTGAATTTCTCCAGGCCTTCAACCACTTTTTCAGCCGGGCTTCTTCCAACATCCTCGATGGTTGGTTGATCTGGTACTTCTAATGTATGAACATGGTGGACCTTTGGGGCTGTTTTGATGATGGAAATCAAACATTGCTGCCACCTTCTGGTTGCCTTTAAGGACTTCAATCCCATTTGATCCTGGAATTTCACCATTGGTGATAAGTGAGAGACTGCTCTCATTTGTGCAACCATGTCCTCCCTATAATTGCGTTATAGGAAGAAGGGACATCGACCACAAAAAGTATTCTCAACACCACTGATCCAGCCGAACAGGTAACGTTACCTTTCCAAGGGGCCAGACTGCTCCTGCACCGAACCCAATAAGAGGTGTTGTAGACTGTTCTAAGTCTGATTGGGCCAGCCCCATCTTTTTGAATGCATCATAGTACAATACCTCTGTACAACTCCCCGAGTCCACTAAATTCTTTCGATGTCGTATTCCCAACTCGTAGGGTTACGACCAATGCATCGTTGTGGGGATTTGGACCTCCCCCAGTCATCATCACTGAATGCCAAGCTCTCATTGCATACATCAGTCTCTCGCCCTCTCTTGTTTCCCAACGCATCACGTGCTGATCATGCTTAACTTGCCTTTGTAGTAGCCTAACCTCACTTCTCGTGTAAGTGTGGCCAATCCATGTATCATATGGATGACGCCTTTAGGGTTTTGTTCGTAACCCAGCTCCATAGCCTTCCCTTTCTCCTTAGGGTCCTCCTGGATAAACTCCTTGAGATAGCCTCGAGAGACCAAATCATCAAGGTGCCTCTTGTACATCTCACAGTCCTCAGTCATATGGCCCCAATCTTTATGATAACTGCAGTGCTGATTCGTAGCA
The DNA here is from genome assembly GCA_019656835.1 of Rhododendron ovatum. Lineage (NCBI taxonomy): Eukaryota > Viridiplantae > Streptophyta > Magnoliopsida > Ericales > Ericaceae > Rhododendron > Rhododendron ovatum. The sequence continues at coordinate 28,752,194 of CM033795.1, read as the reverse complement.
CGTTTTGCATCTTTGTCTCCGCCAGACTTGGGGGCCATTAAAATATGGCTGATTCTTTATTCGATAAAGAATCCTGTAAATTGGCTCCTTCCAAACTGTAGTGATAGAAAAGAAGGACTTGGGGTCAGGAGCTTGCTTGTCCTTGTATGGCTCTTTCTTAGCCTGCCCGTACTCCCTTCTGTCTTTGTAAGTCTTGGGCTCTGGCTTATGCTTTTTTGGCAGGCGCCTTCGGCTGTTCGGCAACCGTCCTGCCATCCTCACGGAGTATGTCATCCTCCATTCTGGCGTGTTGCTCTATCCGTTCCATCAGTTTAGCCAGGGTGGCTACCGGATGTTTATTCAATGAACGGCGCAGCTCTCCCCGAACAGGCAAACCAGTTTTGAACGTAGCAATTGCATACTCTTCACTACAACTTTCAATCTCGTTGAAAGTCTCCCAGTACTTCTTTGCATAATCCCTGATCTGCTCGTTCTCCTCCTGCTTCATGGTAGAAAGACTTTCAAAGGTCTTTGGGGCCTTTCTGCTGGTCAAGAACCGAGCAGTGAATTCCTCGGCCAACTGCCTCCATCCTCGTATGGATCGTGGGGCCAGTTTATGAAACCAGGATAAAGCCACCTTGCCAAGACTGGAGGGAAACATCTTGCACAAGATGGAATCATCCCCTTCATGCATAAACATGGCCTGTTGATAATTGTATGTGAGCCACGGGATCCGTATTTGTTCGTAAAGTACGAACGCACCGTGCTTCATCTGCTCGGCAATCTCGCTTCTTGTAGCCTTTTGAAAAGGGGGAGGCTGCAATATTACTCAGGGCCTTGCGTGCTGCTTCCGTGCAGTCACTGTCCCATCCTCTTGCTCCTTTAATTTGTGGGCCGAAGCCTGACCAATCAGCATCAGGTCTCTCGTACCTGTCTCGATGATGTTTTCTTGTGTCCTCTTCCCTCGGGGGTAGAACTTCGGTCTCTGCTCCTCCTTTTTGTGAAGAAGTCCTTCTCTCTGGTGTTCGGCTTCTACTTCTTCTTCCCCTTTTTCGTGGAGAAGCCTCATGACGCCCTATAACAGGACTTCTGCTCCCTCTTCTGCGTGAATGAGTTTGTTTATGAACCACCAGAGCCGTCCGTCTCTCTGGGAGTTCCTTCGAGAGAGTCCAGAATCTTCTGGGTGCTCTCGTACCCTTTGTAGTTCCCGTATCTCATACTCTCGTTTTCTAATTAAACGAGCATACTCCTCGATCTCTTCTCTTTTTATCAAGGACATCATCATCGTTGTGTATACTCTTTGAACGAGTAACTGACTCCTCTCTTCGATGAGACTTACTCCTTCTCGTGGAGCCAGTAGCAGTCTTGTCCTTTTTCTTTGGAGTTATCTCTGTCATGTCTACCAGTGGGCTTTCTCGGAGCGCCTGGTGGGGATTTATCTCTTCCCCCACCCAACTGGTCCTTCGGACTGAATGGAGTGACTGGATTTTCTTCCGTCATGATTACTTTCTCAGAAAAGTTTGCCCTTTCCCACAGACGGCGCCAATTGTAGGGGGATGAAAACAATTGGAGCTTTTGGATCAACTGGATTGCAACGGCTTATTCGTGCCTCTTCACCGGAACCCTAACTCGACGTCTGAACCCTAATCTGCAAAATAGACAGGGGGTGAGTGCACCTTTGCCTCTCGTAGCAAAGGCCCTCCGATGCCTTTGTTAGTATCACGTACTAGAAATTTAACCCTAATTCTCTGTAGGAAAGCAATCAGAATGCAATGTATTGCGTACCTTTTTCCTCTAGGTTTAACTAATATTTATAGATTTGTGTATGCTTGTTGCCCAAGCATCCCTGTTTCCATAGGATTCCCAACTCGTATAAGAAACCCAGGATATCAAGGATTCTCGTTTCCTTTAATTGTTTAATAGAAAAGAGTCCTTTCAGGATTCTTTTCCATTACTGGCCGAACATCCCATTTTCATTGGTATCTTTCTCAGATCCTATATTCTGGGATCTTATTCCTTAATGGAATAACAATATTCTGGATTCTTCAGAATATTCCCCATGCTCCAACAACCGATTTGGGGTTCTTTCCTTGTTCGGCCATCTCGTTTACCTGAACAGACTATCTGGACCAATGACTTCACATGTAACTTAGGTCCAAACGTAATGAGAATGTCTCTATCTGCCGAACAGTTTGGTTTTACACCACTGACTTCTCATGTCATTGGCCTTTAATCAGCCGAACAGACTGCATGGACCAAGGACTCCCCATATCATTGGTCCACATCGCTGTTCTTCATACTGCCCGGCGTTTAGTCCAGTCGTATTCACCACGTGCTCCCAAAACATCACGTGTTCGGTAATTAAATGTATCTGCTCGGGAATACCTCCCTACACCTCGCACTTTGCTTTTTTGCAAAAGCAAAGTACTCTGTAAGGTAAGACCAAAAAGAAAAAAACAAAACAAAACAAAACCTAAAGGTATGCATATTGTGCACAACTCCAATACCTTTCAAAAAACAAAAAATGCCGACAGTAGTGGTTGTGTGATATACTGGTATTAAGGGACGGCTCACCGCTCACGTCAAGACTTTTGAAAAATTAAAAAATTATTTATTGTTTAGCGTCGAGCACAATTCAAGATGCATCACTTTAATAGATAGATTAAATTAAAGTTAGTCTTTTTTCGTACTCTATATGCAAATGACAAACATTATTTACTACTCCTATAGTTTTTATTATCTAATGCATCTTTTTATTTTTTTAGCATACATTTCGTGACTGCTAGGATAAAATTCTGGCTCCATATCTGACTCTATGGACGAACTTCTTGGCTCATCCGTCATTGCTAATATTTCGATACCAAAATAAGAAAATTGGAAACAATCACAATTTTAGACTGTTTGATGAAAAAACCAGTAACTCATTCTGGTATGCCCACTTCATCTTGCTTTTCCAAGCAAAGAAAAAAATGGAGTGGTTCATGTCTTCTTTCAATGCTTGCTGGGCCCATGCAGTTGTAATGTAATGAACCGAATGCCACGTCATTGCTCATCAATAGAACTCAAAACTTTCCAATTTTGTAGCGACTATAATTGCATAAGAAGACAAAAACAATCAGTTCTGCCAGGGGTTAGGATTGTCTCAAATAAACCCACTTTTATATGGCCTCGTTTGATAACTGTGATAGGTTTAGTGGGATTAGTGGTGAGGTGTGATTGGAATTGAGATTGGTAGTGAGTAGGATTGATAGTGAATTTTTTATTTTTTTTGGTGAATAGACTAATAGTGAAGTTGGTACCCTTTCACTGTGTTTATTTCCATGGGATTGAATGATTGGCAATATTAAAAAAAATATTATGGGATTAGTAATACCATGTTTGCAGGGGCGGATCCAGTGTAGGCACAGATGGGTTACGTGACCCAACTGAAAATTGGATTCCAAAGAAGGGCCCCAAGTCTAAGTTTGTAATATATATATAAAAATATCCCAAATATTTTCACATGAACTTGGTTGTTCCAGGGGAAGGAAGCAGCTTCTCCTCAGTCTAAGCTCAGGTTCGAATCTTAGCGCCTACATTTCTATTTTTTTGTGTTTAATGGTTAAAACACACCTCTCATGTGCTTTTTTTTTAGTGTACCGACCTCAAACCCATTTTAGTGTACAAACCTCAAACCCAAGCGTAAACTATCTCATCTACCATTGGTACCACAAAGTCATTTACAATAATGTAATTTCCTACACAAATCAATTACTATAATTCTAAGTTCCACATAAAATAAAATAAAAATATGTATTTTTCTTTAATATTTTTTTTACAAACTCAACATTAACCACCACTAACAAGAAAAATATTTGATGAATATATACACTCATTTTTTAATTAAATAATAAAAATTGATGTGAGTTAGCCTACAACTTTGATGAATATATACAGTCGCCCGGGGCCGTAGCTCCGAAAAGAAAAAGCTCTCGTCTTCAGAAAGAGCTGAATGTTGAAAGTTTCTTGGATGCTGACCTCTTTATCAATCCTGCTCCTGAGTTGGCAGTCAAGCAAACTGTCAATGAAAATGTTGAGAATTTAAAGAGAAAAGAGAAGGGTACAGTAGTTGGAAGTACTCCTTCTGCCAAGAAGTCGAAGGTCTTTGTTGGTCCTTCCATTTTAGGTGACCGTCAGAAAGCTCTTAAGCATGCCTCCGAGTTGCTTTATACGACAGATGAAGAATTGATGGGGGAGATGTCTCTTCAAGAGGTTGGGGAGCAAATGTTAGTTGAATTAGCCATGGTATGCTCCTTTTTTTTTTTTTCTGGCTTTATCATTTTATGATTTGTTACTTTTCTTTTCTAACTCTTTGTCTGTTCTGGCAGGCTGCAGCCCGTGGTCGATATCTTACTTCTCAGAGCAATAGCTTGGGCAAGCAGGTTGTTACCCTTACGGAGGCCAACTTTAAACTTATAAAACAACGCGCCTTGATGACTGCCGAACTTCAGAAGGCTACCACTGAGAGAGATGTTGCTTTGAAGTTAAAGAAAGAGCTAGAGGTGGAGAGAGATACTACCATGGCAGCTGCTCGAAGTTTGGAGCAGAAGATTTCTGATGGGACGTGGAGATGGAGAAGTACAGGGCTATGAGCCAAGGGATGCTTGAGAAGGTGAAGAATGCTCGAAGGGAAGCCATTGAACTCTTCCTACAGTCCCCTGAATACTGTCAGGACATAACTCAGCAATATTTTGATGGGTTCGAAGCCATGAGGAGCCGGGTGGCTTTAGCTTTTCCAAATTTGGATTTTTCCAAATTTGAAGTTGATGATAAAGTGGGGCCTTCTAGCTTTGATAGGGGACGAAGGGAGGAAGAGGAAGGCGATGATGCAGCGTCTAAAGACACATCCACTCCGAGTTCAGCAATTGTATCCCTTCTCCAATCTCCAGAGAAAGTTTCTCTTCCCCTTGAATCTCCAATTTCAGCGGTAACACCTCCTGGCCCATCATCAGGTGATGGGAAGGCTATTTGACAGTCCTATCTTGGGACTTTGAAACTTTAAATTCATTTGGGTCTGTAACTAAACACTTTTTAATACTTTCGTATTTTGACTGTGTTTCTTTAGATTTGGCCTTACCTTAACTCTTAACTTGATAGTTGCTGGTGATGATCCTAGTGAGATCATTTTTGGAGTCTGTTAGAGGCTATTTTGGATGACAGGTGTAGACAAAATGAAAGAATACTTTCATTTTGTGTCATGGCAATTCCATATGGTCTTTGTGCATTGTTTTTGCAGATTTTTGCTTTTGATTTCTAGTTTTGAATTCTTTGAATTCTATCTGTTTGTTGTATAGATATACTATGCCTTACTCCCCTAAGTGTGTTCATCGTTTGTGTCCAAACAATGGATACGCTTGTTAGATTTTCCCGTGGGTAGTCATTGGGAGAATTGTAGTTTTGTGTAGTGTATAGCTGTGCTACATCTATGAGCTTGGATATTATGTCTGAGCTCTTCATTTTGCATAGCTGTGCTACGTCTAAGAGCTTGGATATTGTTCCTGAGCTCTTCATTTTGCATAGCTATGCTACGTCTAAGAGCTTGGATATTATTTCTGAGCTCTTCATTTTGCATAGCTGTGCTACGTCTAAGAGCTTGGCTATTATTCCTAAGCTCTTCATTTTGCATAGTTGTGCTACGTCTAAGAGCTTGGATATTGTTCCTGAGCTCTTCATTTTGCATAGCTGTGCTACGTCTAAGAGCTTGGATATTTTCTGAGCTCTTCATTTTGCATAGCTGTGCTACGTCTAACACACCAGATTGGCCCTTGGGGTTTTAAATTTGTTGCTTAAATTTGAAAGCCGTCGTTTAAACTACCCGAGGTAATCGGATGTGTAACTTCCCATTATCTAGGCATTTTAGAGTGGCGGTTTTACCCACAGCTTTGATTATGATCGTGCTAATTGGCTCAGCAAGCGGTTAATGAACCGCCCATATTTTGCTATAAATACTGACGAATTTTAGAGGTTACTTCTCACTTCATAATCAATTCTTATTTTGTGATGGCGAACGAAGAGCAAACCTCTGACTTGCGTCAAGAGCTGCAGAGTCTGAAGGCAGCCATTGATGGGCTGTCTTCAAAGATGGAGGCCATGGCAGAATCTATTTCTATCATGGAGAAGATGGTCCGCATGGTGATAGCCAACTGGGAATTGGAAGCTTTCCGAGGGCAGCTGGCCCCTCCTATTCCCTCCCCTCCAAGGGAGGGAGATAGTGTTTAAGCTGTAACTTTGTGGGTTTACCCATGAAGTTTTTATGTAAAAAACTATCCACACCCCTTAGGATGTGGATTTATTAATAAAATTTGAGTTTTATTTTTCTGCTTTCTGCTTCTCTTTTCTAATCATGCGTTTAGGAGGAAAAGCAAACAATTGTCCCTCGTGGGGATTTTTATTGGCCTCACAGACTCGTAAGTAAAATACGTGGTCCTAAAAACATCTTTGCTACTAAAGCTTTATTAAAATTGAAAGTCTCCTAAAAACAGAAGCGAAACTAAAAAGCAAAAATATACTTCCATTGAAAGCACCTACTTGTAGTATTTTTGAGATGCTCTGCGTTCCATGAGTTCGGTAGTTCTTTTCCCCTTAGGGTTGCGAGCCTGTATGCACCAGCTTTGACATGGTGTAGGATCTGATAGGGGCCTTCCCAATTTGGGTCGAGCTTGCCCACCTTCTTCCCAGTGGGATCTACTTTCCGTAGAACTAGATCACCAGTACGAAAGCTTTTTGGCCTAACTTAGTGCTTCATGGTACTTGACCATCCTCTGCTGGTAAACGGCTATTTTGGCCATTGTTGTTTCCCTTGTTTCTTCCAAGAGATCTAGCTCAGCCCTAAGATCCTCCTGGTTTTCTTAGTGGTCGATGCTTGCAGTCCTATAGTTGAGGAGTTCCACTTCAATGGGGACTACTGCTTCCCCGAATGCAAGAGAATATGGTGTTTCTGCAGTTGCAATTCGGGGTGCTGTTCGATATGCCATAGTACATTATAAAGTTCGTCTGGCCAGGTTCCTTTGGCCTCTCGCAGCCTCTTCTTAATCCCCTTTTTGATGGTTCGATTTGTAACTTCGACCTGCCCATTAGCTTTTGGATGAGCTTTAGAGGCATAATGCATATGTATTCCCTTAGATATACAGTATGCTTTAAACTGAGCATTGTCAAATTGTTTCCCCCGATCCGTAACGATTACTCGTGGCAATCCAAAATGGCTAATAATTAACTTCCATAAGAAGTCAGTGGTAACCTCTGCTGTGATTGGCCAGTGCCTTAGCTTCAACCCACTTTGTGAAGTAATCCACAGCTATTATAGCATACTGGACTTGGCCCGCAGCCATGGAAGGCCAATCAGGTCTAACCCCATTGGGCGAATGGCCAAGGTCCTTTCATTGGGGTTAAAACGTAGGTGATCCATGAATGATATTTGCAAAGCGTTGACATTTTCACATTTTTGCACCATAGAGTTGCAATCCTTTTGCATGCTGGGCCAGTAGTACCCTAACCTGAGGAGTTTGTAAGCTACATGCGGCCACCTTGGTGATCCCCACATATTCCTTGGTGGACCTCTTCCATAGCTTGCAAAGACTCCGTTGTGGTGAGGCACCTCAGGTAAGGTAATGAAAAACTCCTTCTATATAGCACATCTCCATCATCAAGTACTTTGCAGCTCTGATCTTGAGCTGTCTGGCTTTGACCTTATCTCTGGTAGTGTCCCATTAGTTATGTAGTCAACTATGGGACCAGTCCACGAGTCACTGTAATTGATGGCTTGAACTTGTATATCTGGGGAGACGATACTTGGCAACTCTAAGTATCTTACAGGTGTATTCCGTGGAATAGCGTCCTCCTTAGCCGTGGCCAGCTTTGCCAAATAATCTGCTTCATTGTTTTCCTCCCTTGGGATTCTGACAATATTGAAGCTTTGCAATTTCGCAACTTGAGCCTTTACTTTATCCACATACTTTTGCATGATCTCTTCCTTGATGGTGTATTCCCCGAGGACTTGTCCCACAACCAGTTGTGAATCGCTTTTGGCCAGCACATGGCTAGCTCCAACGGCACTTGCCAGCTCCAATCCAACCACTAGGGCTTCGTGTTCGGCTTCATTGTTGGTTGTTTTGAACTCAAACCTAAGCGCGTAGCTAAGGCGTTGTCCTTTCGGGGATGTTAGAATTAAGCCTGCCGCTTGCATCTTTAGTTGTTGATCCGTCGACCTGAAGGACCCAAGGTTTGGGTTCTTCTCGGGGAGCTCCTCCGGCTCTGGATATGTGTATTCTGCAAGGAAATCTACCAATACCTGTGCCTTGATGGCAATTCGAGGTTTATATTCTATATCAAATTCGCCAAGCTCTATTGACCATTGAATTAGTCGACCTGACGTCTCCGGTGAGTGGAGAATTCTTCGAAGCGGTTGGTCTGTTAACACTTTGATTGGATGAGCTTGAAAGTATGGCCGTAGCCTTCTGGCTGCTATTACCATTGCAAAGGCTATTTTTTCAGCTCTGGGGTATCTTAACTTAGCTTCTCATAGTGCCCTGCTAGTATAGTATACTGGGAGTTGGTTCCCTGCTCTTCCCGAACCAAAATCGTGCTGACGGCTTGAGGGGAGACAGCTAAGTACATGAATAGATTCTCTCCATCCTGAGTCCTACCAGAGTGGTGGTGATGCCAAATACTCCTTCATTGGGTGAAAGCATTTCCTCCGTGGTTGTCCATTCAAAGGCCTTTTTCAAAACCTTGAAGAATGTTTGACATTTGTCAGTTGCTCGTGAAATAAACCTGCTCAAAGCTGCAACTCTCCTGTGAGCTTTTGGACCTCCTTTATATTCTGTGAACGCATGGCGAGTATAGCCTGAATCTTTTCTGGATTTGCTTCGATCCCTCTTTGAGACACCATGAAACCTAAGAACTTCCCTGACGAGATTCCAAAAGCACATTTTGTTGAGTTGAGCTTCATTCGGTATTTTCTGAGAACCTGGAAGGTTTCTTCTAGATCATCAACATGGTTACGTGCCTTAGCACTTTTAACCACATGTCATCTACATATACTTCTACATTGCGTCCGATTTTGCTTAAACATCTGTTGACCAACCTCTGGTATGTCGCCCCTGCATTCTTAAGACCGAAGGGCATTACTTTGTAGCAATATAATCCCCTATCGGTGATAAATGAAGTTTTTTCTTGATCTCCTTCGTGTATTTGGATTTGATTATATCCTAAAAATGCATCCATAAAGCTAAGAAGCTCATGTCCGGCAGTGGAATCTACCAAAGAGTCAATTCTGGGGAGGGGAAAGCTATCCTTTGGACACGCTTTATTGAGGTCGGTGAAATCTACACACATTCTCCATTTGCCATTAGCTTTATTCACCATTACCATGTTGGCCAACTAATCGGGATAAAGAACTTCATGGATGGACTCCGCTTGAATGAGCTTATCTACCTCCTTGGCTGCCGCCTCATTTCGCTCTGGAGCAATGGCTCTTTTCATCTGCTTAACTAGACGTACAGTGGGGTTGACATTCAGCTTGTGAGATATGACCCTTGGGTCAATTCCAGAGATGTCTTCATGGGACCATGCAAAAACGTCTTTATTTTTTCTTAAGAATTGCAGCAGCTCTGATTTTGCAGTCGTACTCAATCCTGTTCCAATCCTTACTATCTTTCCTAATTGCCATGGCACCAGGAGTTCTTCTATAAGCTCTTCCACGGGTTCTCCATGTTGGAGTTTCTCTTCATCTCGAGTGTCGAGACTCTCTATATTCATGGTAATGTTAGCTCCTTTGAGTGAAGTAATGTAGCATTCCCGCGCTGCTTTCTGATCTCCTTTGATACAGGCAACTCCTTCTGATGTTGGGAACTTCATCATCAAATGGTAAGTGGAGATTATTGCCCCAATCTTGTTCAAAGTCGTCCTTCCTAAGATTGCATTATATGCTGAGGGACAGTTGACTACTATGAAATCAATCATATGCGTAATCTGACTTTTCTTCTCTCCCATAGTAATTGGTAGTGCTATCTGACCAGCTGGGTAAACAGGCGTCCCTACAAATCTAACTAGTGGTGACGCCATAGGCCTTAGCCTTTCTCGTCCGACCTTTAACTGGTCATATGCATGAAGGTAGAGTATATCGGCTGAACTTTCACTATCGATCAATACTCTTCGTGTGAGGTAGTTTGCTATGACAATGGTTATGACCAGGGGGTCATCATGGGGAATCTGGATCCCTTTGAGATCTTCTTCTGAGAAAATTATGGGTATCTCCTCTTTTTTCTGGATCTTGCTTGGGCGGTGAATTGTGTTGACCTCCAAATATTCCTCCGTTCGCAATTTTCTTAGGTGGGCCTTTCTTGCATGGCTGGACTCTCCACCTCTGGCAAATCCTCCATGGATGACCTTGATCTCTCCAATGGGGCCGGACCGGGGTACATCACCGTCCTTTCGCTCTTTGCTTGTGTCCTTCCTTTTTGGGTTGCTTCTGGTGTTTCTTTGTTACGAAACGCTGAAGTCTCCCTCTTTGAATTAGATCCTCGATCTGCTATTTCAAGTCAATGCAATCATCTGTATTATGTCCATGGTCTCTGTGAAACCTATAGTATTTATCCTTAGCTCTCCTGCTAGGATCGGATCTCAGCTTTCCTGGCCACTTGAGGTCTGGATCGTCTTGTAGATTGTTAAGGATTTGCTCTGCCGTGGTTATGAGCGGGGTAAACTGTTTGTATTTTCCTTGGGGAGGTCCACTTGCAGATCCTCTCTTTAGGGATAATCTTGAGTCCACCTTTTTATTCATAGGTTCTCCCCCTGTCTTGCGGACAGCTTCTCTCCTTCTTTTTGTCTGTTAGGGAGAATTCGCCAATCTGTGATGGTCCTGCTTGGGGATCAAAACCATCACGTGCACGCCTTGCATAGACAGCCTCTTCTAAGTTCATGTGCTTCTGAGCTCTGAGCATGAGCTTTGCCATGGTTTTTGGTGGCTCTTAAGACACAAGATATAGGAATTGCCCTGAATACAACCTAGCAAAATACGCAGTTATGCTCACATTGTCGTCAGCTTCATCTATTTGGACCACCTCTTTATTAAACCTTGTGGTGTATTCTCTTAATGATTTCCATCTCCCTTGTTTTACTGTCAGGAGATGCGTTGCTGGTTTGCCGTAGCGTTGACCAGCAATGAAGTAACTTACAAAGCTTGTGCTAAGCTCTTTGAAGCTGCATATACTTCCTGGTGGGAGCTTGTTGAACCATGCTCGGGCACTTCCCTTGAGGGTAACTGGGAATGCCCGACACATTACCTCATCTGACACTGCTTGTAAGTGCATCAAGGACTTATATGTCTCAAAATGATCCAACGGGTCCGTAGAACCATTGAATGTTTCCAATTGGGGCATCTTAAACTTCCTTGGGAGAGGGCGTCTCATAACCTCAGGTGTGAAAGGTGAATCCGTGTTTTGTACCAACTCCTCCACCGTGGCAGGGGTTTGTGCTTTGACATGCTTCATTAATCCTTCGATCTGGTTTTGCATCTTGAGTATCATCCCTTGCTCGTGAGGCGATTTCTCTAGGGGTGGATTACCATACTTTCTTTGGTTTTGGCTTTCCTTTTCACTGGATTCGCCTTCCTCAATATCCTCGTCGTCGTTATGGTGACTATTTTGCAATCTCGGGATACTTGACTCGGAGATTTATTTTCGTAAGTTTGCGTTTTCTTGTCTCGCGGTCTGTAACCCATGGGTTAAGGTCTTTATCTGTTCTTGCATATGGGCGAATGCTTCTGGGGTGATCTGATTACCCTCTGATAGGTTTGTCGCAGCGGCCTTCACCGCCTCTGCTGCTTTTGCAGCCTTTCTGGTGGCGGCGGCTGCCTTGGCGCCTTTAGTTGCCTTGGCAACCTTGGCTGCAGCAGTAATTCTTGCCGTAGTGGCAGCCTGTGCAGCGTCGTCGATACCCGTTTGTTCGGGATTTGAAGCCACTGTTGTTCTGCTTGATTGGGTTTCTATCAGACAAAGTTGTTCACCGTAAGGAAAAATTCGCTTCCCACAGACGGCGCCAGCTGATGAAGCAACTTTGATGATAGCTCCGACCTAAACCTACAAAACAAAGCTGATGACTGGTGTCACCGGTATGGTGGTGTGCCAACCACCCTCCGATGCCTAAGTCAGTAGAAAACTTGTTGTAAATGAATGGAAGTTCTCTGTATTAGAGTTGTGTATCGTATATTGGTGTTCTACCGTCGTATTTATAGGCATTACAATTGGAGTTTGAGTCCTCGTAGGACTATATCTTGTAGGTTCCGGATCTCCTCTTTGAGGAGTGTGGAGTCCTGCCTTAGCTAGGAATCCACGGGATTCTTGCCAGGGCTAAGAATCCCATCTTCATTCATGGTTGTACATATCTCTGGCCCTTTGGGCTTATCGCATCCTTCCATTATCCCTTAGGATTCATCCTTTCTGTCGTGGCATCTTTATCTAAATAAGCATATCTTTCGTGTGATACCGTAGAAGTTACTCTTTACAAAGGAGCTAGGGGCCGGAGCTGGTCCTTGGACTTTCTTCAAGCTTCGGCCAAAGGATGGAGCTGGAAGGTCATTGCTCCATTCCTTGTAGGTCTCTACAGGAGGTTTGGAGGGAAGGTAGCTCGTACTCCCCAGGTCCATAGGCCTAGTAGTGTTGAGCTCCTTAGGTATATTCTACCGCCGCGTTGCCCTCCTCCTCAACCCCCGCCGCAACTGCCTCCCTCTTGCCGCTCATGCCTTGAAGATTGTCTCTGATGCCTGGTCGGATATGGTTTGGACGGCGGGGCAGATGACGAGAATCTGGAGGCGCTGTGGCTCCATTCACAACTGATGGTGACAATGACAACGTTTATGAGGGGATGGGATAGATGAGCGACGGGATTTGGGTGTTTACGAAAGTGAGAACTCTCGTCGTCTGCCCCGCCATCCAAACCATATCTGACTAGGCGTCGGAGACAATCTTCAAGGCATGAGCGGCAAGAGGGAGGCAGTTGTGGCGGGGGTTGAGGAGGAGGGCAACGCGGAGGTAGTAGGAGGCGACGAGGTCGGGGTCGATGACGGCGTGGCAGGGGAGCTGGAGATGATGACCCTGTAGACTTTTTCTTCAAGACAAAGGTATCAATAAGTGGCGAGAGATGAGATAATCCCTTTACATGCCTGCATTCCTTCTTTTTTTTTTTGGAATTGAAGCAGTAGAATATGTATACGTACATCTCGATATGCAAAAATCACCACCGCCACAGTAGGCATTTTGAATTATCTCAATCGAAGTTCTAAGTAAAGAGTTATGCCCGAAATACATTTGGCAATGAAAATTTTGCCTTGTTGCAAAGGCAAATTTTTATCTCTAAATGTACCAATTGGTGCCGAAGGTGCCCACCTTGGGCAACGAAATGCATTTTTTGTAACAACCCTGATTTTTGGTCAGTAAAAATTTCGTTAAATATTTGAATTTTATTTGAATTACTTATTTTCTCTTGAGTGGCTATATGATTTCTTGTTAAATTTCGTCGTAGTTAGATTTTGGTCATTGGTTAAACTCTCGACTAGAAACCCCACATGACCAATTTAGTTAGTTTCTAACCAACTAGTTGGAGGAACCGAGCAACCAACTCACCTAGTTACTAGATGAACGTTTTGGACCTTTTAAAACTTTTGAACCTTTTACCTTTACCCTTTGGTCCATAATAATAGGGTAATTTTTGTCCATTAGACAATAAGCTTTTGACTAAAGTACATATAGTCTTTCAAAATCTTATTTTAAAGGTAAAAAGTATTTGTACTTCTTTTATCCATTGGTTATTAACCGTTAGGAAATTTATTACCCATTGGGTAATAGTTCAAATCTTCCTACTAAGTATAAGGATCCTATTTTATATTCAAGGGTTGATATCCCATGTACTTTATGTATTAAAATATTGTGGTGTATCTAAACCCTAGATTTTTCAAAGAACTTTATTAAATAAATAGTACTCATACTTTATTATTACTTTAATGGGGAGAATCCTAGCCTTTTTATTTAATTGGGGTACTTGGTACTACACCTATATTTAAATATAGGGCTTTTGTCATGCTTTAAAAGACGACTTTGATTATTTTAGTATAAAAGTTTCCTTTTAACTTTTGTCCATTGGACAATAAAAGTTAGAGGAATTATTATCCATTGGATGATAGAAATCCAATTCTTTATATTAAAAAGATTTAATGAAAGATTTGACCAAAGTACTATTATAATTGCTTAAAAGGACGTTTTGGATTATTTTATTAGAAAAGTTTCCCTAGTAACTATTGTCCAATGAATAATAAAAGTTAGGAGATTTATTATCTATTGGGTAATAGGTGGTTCTTTCAACCAAGTACATGGGTTTATTAATCTAGTCTTTTTCTTAAAACCCATGTGATGAAGTACATAATATTTTATTATGTGTATGTACCTTGGACTTGAAAACCTTAGATTACCTAAGTACTTTTTTATTATTTTATATTGGGGTTTTGTACCCAATTGGATTAATTTATTGGGGAGTTGATCTTCCTAGAGTACATTAGTACAAATCTAGTCAATCATGGCCTTTTACCCATTGGACGATAATTGTTAGGAAAAATTTTACCCATTGGGTAATAGCCAAGGTTTTGGCTATAAATAGAGCCATTCCCATGCCATTCAACTCACACCTTTCCAATCTTCAACTCCTCTCTCAAGAATTCCTTTGTTCTTTCTTTGTTCTTCATGTTCTTGAGTTGTTCTTGAGTTCTTCAAGAAACTCATCTAAGGCCGCCACTAAACCGCCACCCGACCACCCTTCAATCCATAAAGTAGAGTAGTGTTAGTCAAGAAGAAGTTTCGAGAGAGACCCTTCTCTTTCGAAGCTACCGGGAGCATTCCGTTGGAGGTTACTCCGTCCGATAGCCGACTTGCCTTTCGTAGTCGTCACTACCGCCAAGAAGTAAGGTAGAACCCCTTGTCCCCTAACTCTACGTATAGAACCGTATGTTAGAAAGTAGATTATCCTGAACGGATTTCGAAAGATAGAACTTATCATTTGATTATAAGTATTTGTATTTTGATCTTTGAGATGGTTATGAGCATGCATATATGAATTGCTTGTATTACTTGTGGTGTGATAAAGCATAAGTGATTTCACTCCAAAGGCTACGTACATGTGGCGTTATGCTTTGAATAAGCATAAGTGATACACTTCAAGTGTGTTCGTACATGTGGCGTTATGCTATAAGTGGTATTGAGTTGGATGATCCTGTTAGAATGTTTCATGCTTACTTTTGTCCTACCGCGGAGTCTTTGCATGTAAACGAGACACGAGAACCGAGAAAGTAGAAACATGACACATAGGGTGTGGATAATGATGAGATGTGTTTTGAAACCGCAATGTGGCCGGACTTGGTAGCCCATTGTGTATATGTAAACCCGCGATGTGGCCGGACGTGGTAGCCCATCGTGTGAATTGTGAAAACTGCAACGTGGCCGGACTTGGTAGCCCGTTGTGTGTATGAAAACTCGTAATGTGGCCGACTTGGCAGCCCATTGCGTGGATTGTGAAAACCACAATGTGGCCGGACTTGATAGCCCATTGTGAAGATTGCCAATGCGGCCGAACGTGGTAGCCTCATTGGTAATATGGCTTGGTTATCCGCGGAGAGGAGCCAATGCAAGTTTTGTGTGCCAATGGGAACCCGGTGCGGCGGAACCATTATGAGGATACTCGGGAACCCAAAATGGCGGAACCGAGGTTGGGTGTGTTAAACAAATGATTTTGGGAAATGTTGATTGGTATGTGAAAATGGAGACACAGTCTACGATGAGTTGCGTAGGAGAAACTCAGAGAATCTTGGACACTAACGATAGTTATATAGCGATTGCGGATGTGTTATTGATATTGTCTTTTGTAGCTGTGTATACACGTATCATGTGGAAATCGATATTTTATTATAACCTGTTGTTTGTAAGTTATGGGTTAGTGGGTATGGGATTGTTCTGCTGAGCTTTTGTAGCTCATGGTGTTGCCTTTTTGGTGACCCTGGCATATTATATCGGTGGCGACACGGGTATAATATGTCAGATCTCATAGATGAGCAGGGCGAGCTTTATACCTTGTAGGCCTTTGGAGCTGAGGAGCTGGCTAAGCTGGAAGAGCAGGTGGAGCTGTAGTTAGGAACCCTAGAACTCCCTTCATTTGTGTAAATATTGAACTCTTATGGGAGTTTTGTTGTAATAACGAGCCAGACTCCATTTGGTTTTATTAATAAAATGTTTATTTAACGTACCCAAAATTTGGGGCGTCACATTTTTTGTTGCCGAAAGTATAAATATGGTTATCTTTGAAGAAAAAATTATTTTTGTCGCCAAAGGTAACCCATATTTATTCTTTTTGGCAATGAAAAGACCCCACCTGTAGCGACGAAATGCATTTTTCATTTCCAAAAGGTACATTTAGAGACGAAAATTTGGCGACGAATTTATTTTTTCCTCACCAATATACTCATTTAGTGACGATTTTTTTTTTGTCATCAATTGGTCAAATTAGTGACGATTTTATTTTTTCGTCACCAATATACTCATTAGCAGCAAAAATAAATTTTGTCACCACTTTTTTTGTCACCAAAAAAACTTTTTCTTGTAGTGCCTTCTCACTCTCGTAAACACCCGAATCCTGTCTCTCATCTGTCCCGTCCCCTTGTAAACGTTGTCATTGTCACCATCAGTTGTGAATGGAGCCACATCGCCTCCAGATTCTCGTCGTCTGCCCCACCGTCCAAACCATATCCGACCAGGTGTCGGAGACAATCTATGGAATCCCTTCATCACTCTCCTCCCCCAATTTATAACCTCTATTGCGTTCTTCTTTTTTTTGCAGCGGCATTAGCAGTCATCCATGTTTGATTCTGGTGAGCTCTCTCTCTCTCTCTCTCTCTCTCTCTCTCTCTCTCTCTCTCTATTTTTCTCGATTAGGTTCCCAATTTCTTTCTTTGGAGTATTTGTAAAGCCCTAGATTTGTAATCCCGAGTAGATCCTAAGCCGCCCTCGATTTCTTCATAAAGTCATTGTAACATATTCTATGTTTGCTATATAGATTTCCCATACTGTGATTAATTTATTCTGTAATCAAAATTCGTTGGTTTTTTTTTATCTAATTTGTTCGTTTTGGGTGCCGACACAATGAGATTATTTAGCATTTCCTTAGTTTGATACTCATACCCTTACGTCTTATGCCTAGTTTTTTTAATGGAGCTAACTTCATTTTTTTTTAAACGTTTTATATTCTTCAAGTCAAACATGATTCTAGATAATAGAGGAGGAATAAGGGTGGGGCTATGGCTGCTTGGGGGCTGTTTTGGGACTGGTTTTAGAGATGATTTCAAAGTTTATTTCATCTGGTTTTAGGGTTTTTTTTTTGTAGGGTCTTAGGGGTTTTTTTTTTTCCCTTCATGTAGGCATTTTTCTTTGGACTATATTCTTTTCTTATCCCCGTAACTTGAGAGAGCAAGTATTGGTAATTAGCAGTCTATATAGAGGAGTTAGGAGTAATAGGGACGGCCTATATAGGGTAGAGGGAATTGCCCTTAATTGGACAAAGAAATTCTAAATTTTCACCATTAACTTAGAACATTCATGTGTTTTAAATAGAATTCCGCAGGTTCAATCGAACCGTCTTCGTCCTTAAAACTTCATAGGTACAGCTCATATTTTTGGAAACTGGGGGTTCAGCTGAACCCTCTTATTATATGGTACAGCGGCTACCGCCACCAAGCTTGTACATAGGAATCGCTGAAACAAGAGTAGCCATTGAGGTATAGAAATATGTTGGGATTAAACAATCCTTCGAAAAAAAAGCTGTCGTGAGGATTGGAAGGCATACTAAATCTTAACCAAAGTGATGTAGATGACCTTTTGACCAATAGTTGTTTAATGTAGTATTTACATGTTTGGTTTTTACTTTAAAAGGTAGTAGAAGATGGCGATTCTTCCACATGCACACGTATTCAGAACTTTTACGGTTGAAGTATGCACTTTACCTGATGTATTGTGTTGCTTTATGCATAGCTAATTGTGAAGAGTATTCATGCTAATAGAGAGTTTTTTTTTTCAATGCACAATTGTATTGACTTTCTTGGCATTCTCTTTCTTTCTTTTTGGGTAAAATAGCTTGAAGTAAAAAGACGTTAAGTGAATGTACAGCCTACAAGGGGTATACCCCAGGAGGAGAAAAAATAAGAAAAAAAAAAAAACAAAGATTAAGAAAAATGATCTAGCTAAGTGGCTACATTGATTTACGTCTAAGGTTACATTGAACATCCACATGTTTCAATTCCATCTAAGAGATGGAATAGAAACACATGGCATTGAACATTTAAAATTGAAAACTGGCCCGAATTGCATAACAAACACAGCGGCATAGCACAGCTTTAGTCAGCAGTGTAGCTTTTAGTCAGCAGCATGAGAGGCCACCATGATAGGGTGGTTGACACTGTAGCTAACCGGATTATAGGCATCTAGTGACTATTAACAACAGTAGTGTCACTGCCACACATCAAGAAGCAGCACGTACAGCAGTAGCAACTAGCAACTTCACCATGACAGACTTTGTTAACTAGCTGGAGACAACCAGTAGCAGTAGTAGAGAGCAGTAAAACAGCAGCTACTTGCTACCATGATAGCAACAAACAGCAGCTACAGTAATCCATATAATGAGAATTACAACAACAGCAGCAGCTGAACTTACCAAACTATAGCAGCAGCAGCAAGGCACACAGAGATCTATCATGGACACAGTTTGAAACTCAAAAGAGAATGTAGGAAGCTAGGGACAAGCCCCCTAGGAAAGCTTAAAACAGCCCAAAAGACAACCCCCCAAGTGTAGGTACAAAACATAGGGACTTACCAAGCTCCCAAGCTGGACAATTACAACATAAACACCTTATATAACTTTATGAAGGCATCAAAATAGTCCAGCACTTTGAATGGTCGAGCAAAGTAGCTGCTCAGCCTAAGAGGAATAGGACAGCAGAAATACAGCCCACTCTATACACTGCTGGGCTGCCGCAGAATTACAAGACTTTTGCAAACTAGAATAGAGCATACATAACATAATAGAATGAGTAACAGAACAACAGTCTCTTTCTTTCTACTAGAGAATGTGAAAAGGAGAAAGATTCCCAACATTTAGTCAAGTTTAAGAATATATGTGTCTAAGATGTTTGACATAATGTTCTATTTGGTTTTGATGTTCATTAATTTGGAAGTCTATGGATTATGGAGGTTTCTTAATTTCATTAGTTGCTTTCCATATGGCGCTTTAAGCTTTTCCCTTGCTTCTGAATTTTACTCCATTGTATACTTAGTCACAGTCAAACTAAATACTTTCATTAATCAGGTTACTCTAAAATTATTAGATTGAACTTTGTACTTTGCCTTAGCTTCGTAAGTAGGTCTACTCTAATATTTTTGTTTATTCAAATCTATCCAATCCGAAGACCTCATTCATAGTAAGCAACTTAATTACTATGTTATGCATGACATGATATTAATTTGATTACTTAAAACGTACTTGCATTTGCTATCAGACATGGACAAAAATTGGATGAAAATGGGCGTGACAGCAGATGGAAGAATTAGTCAGCTGTATTATAATGGTGTTACTTTGTTTATTCAATTTGCAAGAGCAGTTGTTGATGCGCAAGGTAATATTCTGTGTCCTTGTCTAAAGTGTGTAAACTTTTACCGAAAAAGTCTAGAAGATGTGCAAATTCATTTGCTTCAGCATGGGATTATGCGAAGTTACACTCTCTGGAATGAGCATGGAGAAACCCGTGAATCAAATGATGTTCGGCGTCATGAAATAAGAGATGGTGATCTAGGTGGTATTGATGCATTGGGGGAAGATCGAATAAGAGGGGAACCAATAGATACAACCCAACATCATGAGGATGTCCATAACTTTGATAAACTTTTGAATGATGCCCAACGTGAGATATACCCAGGTAGCAAAGATTATAATCTGTTGAAGTTTGTTATTGAGGTATTTAATATGAAGGTAATGAACCATTAGACCAATAAATCGCTTGATATATTCTTGAAATTCCAGATGAAACTTTTACCAGAAGGTAATTTAGTTCCCAAGAACACATACGAGGCAAGGAAGATATTGTCTGGCTTAGGCTTGTCATACGAGCTCATTGATGCCTGCATAAATGATTGTATACTCTTTTGGAAGGAAAATGCAACACTGGATAGATGTCCAAAGTGTAATGTGTCGAGGTACAAGATCAATTGTACTAGGGGAAAGAAGATTACGCGTAAGATTTTGCGTTACTTCCCTTTGACACCGAGATTAAAGCGGTTGTTCATGTCTAGAGCGATAGCCAAGGCCATGAGATGGCACATGAATAATCCTACTGATGGTGAGGAATCCGGGCATCCAGCCCACAGTGATGAGTGGAAGGAGTTTGATGTTAAGCATCCTGAGTTCGCTTGTAAGGCTCGCAATGTGAGACTAGGAATAGCAATTGATGGGTTCAACCCTTTTGGTAACATGAGCAACTCTTATAGCATGTGGCCTGTCATTCTTATTCCTTACAACCTACCACCATGGTTGGTTATGAAAGATTCGTTCTTCATGCTGACATTGCTTATTCCAGGGGATAAACAACCCGGGATCGATATCGATGTTTATTTGAGACCTTTGGTTGATGAATTGAAGGAGTTGTGGCACACTGGTACATTAACTTATGATGCAGCAAGTTGTGAGTGGTTCCAAATGCGTGCAACTTTTTGGTGGATACTACATGATTGGCCAGCATTAGGTGACATCTCAGGGTGGAGAACAAAGGGTCATTATTCTTGTTATACTTGCAACGATGAACCATATTTTGAGTCATTGAGAAATAAGACTGCGTACACAAATCATCGAACCTACTTGCCTGAAGATCATGTAGAACGGAGAAAAAGGCTGGCCTATAATGGAAAGCCTGAGAATCAGAAGAGGTCTTTAGAGTTGCCGGTGGAAAAGATACGAGAGCAGTTGAACAATGTAAGCGAGGTCATCTTGGGAAAGAATCCAGCCAATAAGAAAAGGAAACGTCACAAACCGAACTGGCCAAAGAGAAGTATTTTGTATGAACTAACATATGTGGAGGATAGGAAACTTCTACAAAACATTGATGTCATGCATTGCGAGAAAAATTTCAGTGAAAATATTGTTGGAACAATGTTGGGCATTGATGGAAAGAACAAGGACACAGACAAGGCACGAAAGGATTTGGAAGATAAGGGCATACGAAAAGATCTGTGGTTGACACAACGTCCCGATGGATCGTATGTCAAGCCTTGTGCGAGCTTTGCGCTAACCCTTAAAGAGAGGGAGGCTTTCTTTGAATTTTTGAAATCGGTCAAGTATCCAGATGACTATGCAGCAAACATATCAAGG
Source organism: Rhododendron ovatum (assembly GCA_019656835.1). Classification (NCBI taxonomy): domain Eukaryota; kingdom Viridiplantae; phylum Streptophyta; class Magnoliopsida; order Ericales; family Ericaceae; genus Rhododendron; species Rhododendron ovatum. Next base: position 28,730,735 of record CM033795.1, on the reverse strand, counting down.
TCCGTAAGTTCAACTAATGGTAGACTAACTAGCTTAAAAAGTCATGACTACCATATACTAAACAGATTCTTCCAATTGGGATGCGTGGTTTTGTGGATAAGGAAATTAGTACAACATTATTTGAGTTGGGTAGTTTCTTCCAAGACCTTTGTCCTAAGATGTAATGCCCCGAATTTTTGGGTACGTTAAATAAGTAATTTTATTGAAAATAAATTGAGTCAGGCTCTTTATTACAACAAATCTTAAAAGAAGTACTTTTATTACAAACGGAAGGGAACTAAGACTCCTAACTACTGCTCCGCTTGTTCCTCCATCCGGGCTAGCTCTTCGGCTCCAAAGGCCTCCAAGGTGTAAAGTTCACCCTGTTCATCTATGAGGTCTGACATATTATACCGGCGTCGCCACCAATATAATAGGTCAGGGTCACCAAAAAGGCAACATCATGAGCTGCAACGCTCAATAGAATAATCCAAACCCTCTAACCCTTAACTTACAACAAAACAACATATAGTCAAAGGTTTCCACATAGCATGCTTATCTAGCCAATTTAACTAACAACAACACATTCGTATTCGATAAACAATCAACGTTGGTGTCCAAGATTTGTGAGTTTTTCCTACGTGACTCCTCGTAGACCGTGTCAACATTTTTCACATTTCATAAACGTATCACCTTTTCAAAAACTCGTTTTTAACACACCCAACCTCGGTTCCGCCGTTCTGGTCTCCCGAGTATCCTCACAATGGTTCCGCCGTCCCAGGTTCCCATTGGCACACATTGCATTGGCTCTGTAACGCGGATAACCAAGCCACACACCCAACCTCGGTTCCGCCGTTCCGGTCTCCGGAGTATCCTCACAATGGTTCTGCCGTCCCGGTCTCCCGTTGGCACACAAAACACACACCACACAATGGGCTACTACGTCCGGCCACATTGCGGTTTCCAAAACATTTCACACTTTTCAAGCACGCCCTTTCATAAACCTCACCCTAGGTGTCATGTTTCTACTTTCTCGATTTCCGTGTCTCGTTCTCATGCATAGACTCCGTGGTAGGACTTTTTCATATACGATATCATTCATTGTAATATTCAATCTAACAAGATCGTCCATTCTACACTACTTGACATGCTTGAATCACTTACTAACAAACATCATGCATTTCATACGTTTCCAACAAAAGATAACATTATCTACTTCAAATAAAATGATTAAAGTTACTTCCTAATGAACTTATATTTAGAGTTAGGGTACAAAACTACTTCTTATTTGGGATAGTAGATAAGGATAATTACCATTCTTCTTGGTGGTGGTCGGCTACGAAGATTTGGTCGTCGGTTTTGGATTTCGGCGGCGTAACGGCGTCGGTTTGCTTCGAAAGGAAAAGGGATGTACTTTCTTTTCCTAGAAATAACTTTACTAACTAATGTGGACTACTTTAAAGATCTATGGGTGGTTTTAAGAGGTGGTTTGGTGGTATTGCTCAAGAACTCAAGAAAACTAGTACTTTGGAAGCAAGAACACTTAAAATTTCTAGAGAGAAGTTGGAGCAATGGTTGAAGGTGTGAGTTCAAAGCTTAGAGTGAGCTTCTATTTATAGGCTAGCTCTCCCTCTCTCTCTCTCTCTCTCTTGGCCGGCCCCCTCCCTCTCTCTATAAGTCTCATTTTTCTTTCACATGTCAAGGTTGATTGAAAGGTTGGAGGCTAATTGGTAGGCTTGCATGGCTAGGTTAGTCCTTGGATGGGATTTTGGAAGATTTGTTAGAAGGAGGGGAGACAATGGTACAAGATCTGGTGTTTGAATAACAATTTTAAGGACAAAAGGTGATAGATTTGGAAGATATTCAACCCATAAGTTGAAATGGTGAAAGAACAACAAGTACAAGTCCCATCTTCTTCTTCTTCCTTCCTATATATATATGTGTGTGTGTGTGTGTGTGTATTACCATGTGCAAGATAACAAATAAAATATTAGATACTTTTGTACAAAAGATCAAATTAGTCTTTAAATGTCAAGATTCACCCATTAAACAATTAAAAGGTACTAGTACTTTAATTAATATAATAATATACTTTGTACTTCCGGGAATCTTCATAAAATATTAATTTAATAGGTCAAGTACTTAGTTGGAAGATGGACCTATTACCCAATGGATAATAAATCCCCTAACGGTTAATAACCAAGGGATAACAAAGGACGAGTACTTTAAATAATAAACTAAGTCTTTTCAAAAAGACTACATGTCCTTTGTAAATACACATGTGTATATATATACATGTACTTAACCAAATATAATAAAGGGAAGGCTATTGTCCAATGGGTAAAGATTACCCTAACAATCTTTGTCCAATGGACAATAGTTACTAGGATACTTTTATAGTAAAATAATCAAAAAGTACTTTCAAAGTAATTATAAAAGTCTGTTTCTTAAAAGATATTAGTACTTTGTTCAAATCTTTCAAAAATCCTTTTAATATAAAGAATTGGGTTTCTATTATCCAATGGATAATAGTTCCCCTAACATTTATCGTCCAAAGGATAAAGAATAAAATCAAAACAATAAAAGAAAATAATTAGACAATTTCTAGTCTCGGGTTTGAAAAGGTTCAAGATGGGCAAAACGGTTCATCTTTGGTTAGGAAAAAGTAACTTGGTGATTTCCTAGTTTGGTTTTCTCCAACAAGCCGGTTAGAAGCTAACTAGACTTGCTAAGTAGGACTTAAAAGTCAAGAAACGATCCTTGAGGGGCTAAAGTGTAATTATGATCAACTACTGGAAAATAAAATGAAAGAAAATCAAAGCGATCAAGCAATTTAAATAATAACTTGAATAATAAATAACTTTTTATTTATTAAAATTCAGAGTTATTACATAAGACATTGAGGCGCAGTGAATTGGAGAAATTAGAAGAACGTATAGTGCTCATACTATGCAAGCTTGAAAAGATCTTTCCTCTAGCCTTCTTTGACGTGATGGTCCACTTAGCTGTTCACCTACCACGTGAGGCCATACTTGGAGGACCAGTACATTATCGGTGGATGTATCCAATAGAAAGGTAATTGTAACAAACATAATTATTGATTGAAAAAGGTCATTGTTTTACATGTGTAATCTTACTCTTAACTAGTCTTGGTCTTGAAGGTTCCTTGGAACTGTGAAACAGATTGTTTCTAATCGAGCTCGACCAGAAGGTTCGATTGCAGAGGCTTACATTGTCAAGGAGTGCATTACTTTTTGCTCGATGTATCTTGATAAGGTTGAAACCGTGCATTATCAACCTCAACGAAATGAAGACTTTGGCGAACGTCGTAAAGGCTACATAGTATTCACTGAGAGAGCTCGTCCTTTTGGGCTAGTCACAAGGAATGGCGAGATGTCACAAGAACTCCGTGACATAGCCCATTGGTTCGTTTTGTTAAACAGCCCTAAGATAGAGGAGTATCTAGAGTACGTAATTGACTTTTTAAGTGGACTCTGATGACAATGATAGTATTTTGGCTATTAATGACATTCTTTTTTGAATAGGGAACACAAAAATCTGTTGCATGTTCCAAATGGACAAAACATAACCAGCGTGCAACGAAAAGTCTTTCCCAAGTGGTTCAAAGAGAAAATAAGTAAGATACTTGGAATTCTTTTAGAGATGCTAGTCATTAGTGTTAAACGAACCATAACTTAAATCTACCTAGCATAACTAACTTTTTCATGGTTATACATACTACTTTAGGTAAATCGGTTGAGGGCTAACAAGTCAACAGAGGCGACCGATGAACTATGGTCATTAGCAAATGGTCCCAATTTGCTAGTGAAGGAGCACTACGGTTGCATAACTAATGGGTTTAGGTTCCGTACGAGAGAAGTAGATGACCGCCGTAGGAGTCAAAATAGTGGTGTGCTTGCTCATGGAGACCACGAGGGGAAGATGCACAACTATTATGGTCACATTACCAAAGTTTGGGAATTCAAGTACATGTGTGAGAATACAATCCTTTTGTTTCAATGTGAGTGGTACAACACCGGCAGCACAGGTCGAAATGGCACTATACGAACTGATAAATACTGCACAAGCATTAATGTCAATAGGGGTGTGTTTGATCTACCTAAATGATACAAAATGGGGCAAACCTTGGCAAGTTGTGCAGTTGGTCAAGCAGAGGGGTGTGTTTGATGTACCAGAGGTCGGAGATGGTGAACTAGTAGATCCTCCAGAATGTACCCACGCCTTCCAACAAGAAAGTGTGACCTCTGGAGTGCCAATTGTCATTGAAGGTAATATTCGGTTCCGTAGGGAAGACACTGAAGTTGAGATTATTGCTGGAGTTGGGGCATTACATGAAACAATAGAAAACCTAACAGATGACGAAGTTGATGAAGAGCATGAAATAATAGGAGAGGATATAAATAACGAAGCTGGTGAAGACCATGAAATATCCGATGCTGATATGGATTATGATGTGTAGTTCTTCTTTTTTTGGGTAGATATATGTACTTCTTCTAAGCATTGTATGTGGATCCTTGTATGTATTTTACATGTGCTTAGTTTTTGACATTATGGGTTTGCATTAGATATTTTGTTTTACACTGCTCTTAATATGCATTAGTTTAAAACAATGTTGTTTATTTATAGTTCATCGTCACGCAAAAAAGTCTAGAGGAGAAAAAGTGTCTACCAACAAAAAACAAGAAAAAGTAATGCTCCAGCCTAATTTTCTAGCAACTCATTACAAAACACATTATGAGAAGGTAAGAGATGAGAAAATAAAGAGGACCAATGAGGTATTGGAATCTCTTGGGATTAAGAAAATTGCAACATCTATGATGGAATCGGCTCGGTTCCAGTGTGCAAATGATAATGGGAAGCGTGGTAGGGCTGATCAGGTGGATGACCCTGACTATATGCTATCAAATGATGAGGATGGTCATGGCTATAACAGTAAGTCTGATGACTCTTTCAAGCAAGAGGTAATAATGTATCTTTTTTTAATCTTTTCTTCTCGTACTTTTTCTATCGTCTTCTCGTATGAATGAAGTGCAATTTGTATTAATGCTGGTGCATTTTGTATTCTATTATTATAGGACATAGAGATACCACCAGGTGGTCTACCAGCACAATCGCATACAGAGCCACAATGTGGTGCAAATCTGATCTCTGAGAGGGTCACCCAATCAACACCACATCCCAGCATGGAAAGCCAGGCCTTACTACCTCCCATTGCTCAGCCACAAAATGAGGTGCTACCTGAGAACAATGGTGGTGAGTAATGTAATATATGGTTTATTTTTACTTTACATTATCTTGTTTTATGTAGTCTAAATAAAATTATGACTGGTACACTTTTTGTGGAAAAAAGAACAATTGACCGATAACCTTACAAAAAAGAAAAAGCAATGTGATAGCTGGCTGTGTACCAAGGGTTTCATTCTTTGATTGTTTCTATGCATGGCTGTGATAGCTTGGTGGGCATTTGTAATGTGATGTCCCCAGAGGTTTGTGCTCAGGACACCTGTTCACCTGCGATTACTTTAACTTCTTGTCAATTCCATTGTTAGCATATATGTGCTTGTGTGCTATTGGAAAATGCATGTGCTTGTGTCCCAATTATATGATACTTTAATGTGCTAGATTTTTCTGCTAATACTGTGTACATTAGCTATTCTGGTAGCTGTTATTGTAACTAGTCTCATTTAGCATATTCAGATCAACTGGTCTTTGCTTGGCTGCTTTGAATGACTCTAGCTATACATAGCTGTTTTCTTTTAATAGATTTTATATTCTGCTGCCAGAAGAAGTGTGGCTGCGTTGTGCCTGCTTGTCATGTCTGCCACTGCTCTTTGCTTACTGTTAATGCTTACTGTTGTTTGCTGTTTGCTTTTATATTTTGATGCTTACTGCTGTTACTGCAGCTGTTTACTGCTGTAATAGCAATAGTTAGTTATTGTCTGCTACTGATGTTCCATCCATTTGCAAATGGACTGTCCAAACTACTACCAGCTACCAGTTATCAGTTACTACCATTTACTTCCATCTCTTTTGTAAATGCTTAAGAGGACTAGGATACAAATAGTGTCCCTTACTGCCAGTTTGTCATAGTGAAGTCACTGAGTTTTGGTTACTATTTTCTATTATGGCTTTCGTTTTTCAAGCCAAGGCAAAATACAGTTTCCTACTGCTGCTGCTGCTGCTCTGTTGTATGAAGCCTAGTGCTACTGCTGTTCTGTCAAACCAGCAGCAGTGCTGCCAAAAAAAAAATTTGTGTTGACTTACCAACGTATTAGTATGTATTTGTGACAGAAATCAATAGACCAACCCGTGGACCTACGCGAGGCATTCAGGCTCAACGACTCATTGACAAACAAGGAAAGCTTCCAATTCCCATTCCACAACTATTCTGTGCGTCAGTAGGAAAGCATGCTACTCAATTAGCCTCATGGATTGGTGTCGAGATTCGCACACATGTGATAGACCTTGGCATCCGTAGGTGGAAGGCAATAGATGAGAGTGTGAAAGCGCCTATACTTCAGCGCACAATGGTAAACTCTAAGTATTTCCAGCAGTTAATCTTTCATTTGCAGGTACTGTTAGTTTGAGCTTCTAACAGGGTATAGTGTACCAAAGTTACGTGGTTTCTAAATTTATTCACCAACTGTCTTTTGTTTCATTATTTAGTTTGAGCTTTTAATGGGGTATAGTACTGTACAAATGAAGGCTTGTACACGATTTTTTTACAATGGCACAAACTCGCCGCTGTCAACTTAGAGCAGTTCTTAGTTTACAAATAAGGTATTAAATCTACAAATTAGGATCATGTTATTACTAAAATTATCAAATATTGTAGGATAAGTTTGACTTCCAAGGAGATCCAATTGATGTTAAAAAGGCAATGGCAACACAATGTGGACGGAGGTTGAGCAATCACAACTTCGTTTTGTACAAAAAGTACAAGAAACTTAAAGAAATGAGGGGGGAAGAGTATGCTAGGAACAACCCACCAGCTGGTGTCAATCCAGAGCAGTGGACGAGCTTAGTCACTAAGAAGTGGACTGTTCCAAAATGGCTGGTAATCTTGTTCACCAGAGAAATAGTCATGGTTCTTCTTATAGCATGTTGCTTTTGAATTTTATTGAAAAAACCACATCCTAAACTTGAAAACCTTATAGTTTTCTCTGTTGGTTTGTGGTCTTGTAGGAGCGATCAGAAAAAAACACCTCAACCAGGTTTGATTTTCTTCCCTTTTCTAATGTTGCTTTTGCTGGTGCCTTTTTGCCTTCTTTTCTGCCCTTGTGCCTATTGTTGTTGATTCTGGGAGCTCTTTGTAGTGCCTCTTAAGTTTAGGATTGTTTAGGCTTGTTTTGAATATTGTTTTTTATGGCATCTTCTATTTATATCAACCCTTATAAGAAATTGAAAGAAGTCCCATGGAGATGGACTCCATTTTCCAAGCACTTCATCAACTTTCATCCCTTAGTTGAAAAGATCATAGCATATAGATTACCACAGGGCCAGGAAACAGATTGATCATAGCATTATGGTTGTTTTCATGGCTAGTGATGCCTTAGTTTGCTACTGTTTTATGGCTCTCATCTTTGGGTTGATTCTGTGATGGATTAGGCCTTCATCGTGGCTTTCATCCATGTATGCTCACAATTGTAGGATTATTAGCTTTCATCCATAGATTATGGCTGTTTACGAGACTCATCTTGGCCTGTGTGGTTTGAGTTCTCAATTGGAGTACGTTCGAACTATATATAAGCAGGAACATGAACGTCCAAGTCCAACCACATAATTCTAGTCGTCTCATTGGTGCAAGTGTTTGCTTGGACGTGTAGAGTTTGAGGAAAATATCTAGTGGCAGACTTGTATACTAGTAGTACATGCGGTCTTTTGTACGTGATATCATTTGGTCATAGCTAGCTGGGGTGTCATTGATACTCCTATTTGCTCCCTCTTTAAGCTAATTGACAAATCATTGGATCATCTTCTTTTTGAGCACTCCTTTTCTAAGTAAGTCTAGAACTTTGTTGCTAAGTTGAGATATATCCCTGCTGGTCCTACTCTTTACTTCCAGAATGTTGCTTGTGGTTCTGTTCCAATTTCGAAAAGAGAGATTCACCTTAGAAGGCTTGCTCTAGATGGTATGGTCTGTTTCACTTGGGAAGAAAGGACCAATAGAATTTCAAGGGCATTCTAAGGTTTTTTTGCTCTGTTTTATTTGAGGTTTTTCCTCTTGGGCATAACTAGACCAATTTCTGACTTCACTGTTGACATAGAGTGAAGGTCACTTTAACTCAGTGAACTTAAGTCCAAATAAAGTACTTATAAAAAAAACATAATGTTAGGTATTTGAACTGCATTCATAATGCTAGGAAACACTTCATTCATTCATATAGAACAACATTACAGATAGCTACTAGGCATTTGGACTGGATATGCCATTTTTAGTACATAGGTGCTTCTCATGGCAATGCTAGGAATTGCCATTCTAGATTCTATATCTTCTTCTCTTTGTAACTCCTTTTCTATTTTATCGATATATGTTTCTTTTGCCTATATAAAAAAAATAAAAAATAAAAAATAAGTCTTGGTCTAAGACAAAACATAGATGTGGATCAAAGTCACTCCCAGTTAGGGTTGCCGCCGCGGTGAGTTTTCCATTATATTAGCCTTCACTTTTTTTACAAATATGAACATACTTTATTAACTCATTTGATGAGAAAATAATATATCAGATGCACGATAATGGAGGTGTTGTGCCCGCGGTAACAGAGATGTACAAATCCACCCACTTCAACGAGGACACGCAAAAATGGATCTTTTAAGAATCCAAAGTTCTCTATGTACGTGTATCAAGTACTTTTGTGGTGTACTAGTGTCTGCTAAATTATTAGAACTTGTCTCTACTAAATTGTCAGAACTTAAATTTGGCATTTACTTTAAAATGACAGGATAAGATGGTACAAATAGAGATTGAACATAATGCGCAGGAAGGTACAATCCTGGTTACGCAAGAGGAGCTCTCCGTTAAAGGTCTCAAGGCAAGGTCAGGCTATGTGAAGGGACTTGGCATTAGGCCTTCCTCCTCTACTAGGACTATGAACGGGGAGTATGTAACACACCTTGAAGGAAAGGTGCAAGAGCAAGCAGAAGGAATTGAAGCAACAAACAATAAGATAGACGAGCCTTGGCAAAAGAGGAACAGGGGAAGACTTTGGCTAGTGTTATGGCGTTTCTTAAACAACAAGGATTCACCGGTTAACAACTTGCTGGTTAGTACATCATGCTTTCCTTATGTATATTCTTAATGAGAAAACTTGGAGTGGGCTATATAGTTTTGTTGGTTTGATTTTTTGCCCTTTTTCAGCATTAGACTTGTTATGAACTAGTTTTGTGGTCTGTTTTGGTTTATGGTTCTATGTTCAAGTTACAGCATGGCAGCCCTATTCCATTCTTTAATCCTTTTGAATCCCAAACCACCTTCCTATTTAGGACAACAAAGCTGATCCCATTTCACTTTTTCCCTTGAATGCTTGAGCTCAAATCCAGACCAAAGAAATGCCATGAGAGTGCTTTCAATGTCATTAACCAAAGAACTTGGATAGCGAGATTTCATGCTCTATAATTGGAGCAATTAACTGATCTCTGAAGTGAACTGGAACCTTAGATTGAATGGCTGGATTAAGAGTAGGCATAGCATCCACTTTTCCATCGAAAGCAATCCCTAATAACCCAGCATAGTAAACCAAAATGTGAGATCCCTCACGTTAAAAATATTAGTATAATAATAATTTGTCACTAACTTTAATTAGTGGTCATGGGCAGAGTTTCAAACACATTTTACAAGTCAATTGGTCAGGCATTTCAAATCTTAGTGTTCTGGATTTTTCTTTGAAATTCCGAGAATAGGGTTATTCTTAGAATAATTTATTTAGAGTATTGTGCGAATTTCATATTTTTCTGAGCACATACAGTTTTTCGAGCCACGCGCTAGTTGCACTCCGGAACTAGCCATGCATGCATGGCTAGTCATTGGGATCAAGCCAACACTTGGCATGCTTTTAAATTGAGCATGTGTCAAGTAAGTGGGCATGTGGCACCCTAGGAAAAATCTACTTAATAGATTTTCATTACACTCATAATAGTGTATTGTATCTATATAGTGGAATGAAAAAAAAAAAAAGAGAGAAAAGAAGAGGAGAGGTCGGCAAGAGAGAGAGAGAGAGGAGGAAGAAGGAAGAAGAGAAGCCATTTTAGCTCCTCCAAGATCTGGACCAGCCCTTAGACACTAAGGTTCTCCATCAAATCTTGCCGGTAAATTCTTAAACTTTTCTGACAGTTTTCTGGACCATCACAAATTCGTATTTTTAGAAACCTTTTGCTATGATTCAATTTTTTAAGTCTTCATAACTTTTAAAGTACGTTTAAAGACAAAGATTTTGATACCAAGAACATGAAAAACCGATCAACACATAATTAGTTATGAATTTTTGAATATGGACTGTCACCTGTGTGTCCGAATTTGATTGTGTCTGCCTTCTTTTAAATTTACGGGAAATTTTACTACTTGCATGGCTATGGGTTTTTTTTTCTGGGACTATACCTTTTAAGTTAGAAACATTTTGGCATTGGAATCAAATCATTTGGATAAATATAAAATATTTGGTGAATTTTTAAAGTAGAGTTGTCTGACAGGGACATAAACTGTAATTGATCTGTTTTCTTTTGTTTGCTGTGGAAAATCCTTTTACTTTTGAATCTGAGATTTTTACTAAGAATAATAATTTACGTTTCGAAACTTTTAGAGTTGGTTTCAATATTTTTGGACCTTATGTGAATAAGTTATGATTTTTCAAAGAAGGGGTGACAGATTTTAGTAAATACAAAGTATTATTTTTATTTCTTAAAATATCTTGCATGCGTAGGTTTTTGAGAGTTTTTTACAAAACTAAGTTTTTACCCAGAAATTTCATGTGGTCTTAAGGCGGAATTGTGTTTACCATTTTACCATTTGAGGTTGTTGAACCTCTAATCCATTGTGTTGCGTTTCTACACCAAAAATTGACTTTGTATAAAATCTTATTGATTTTTTTGTAAAAAAATGCCGGATTATAATTTTTGAATAATTAGGATACTTAAATTTTACACTTTGTAGTTAGGAGGTTTAAAATGACTATTTTGCCCTTGGGATTCGATGTGTGCTAAAATATTCTTTTTAGCCCTAACCGTTTTTAAACTGAGTTCTATACTTGAGTTTTGAGCAATTTATGATTTTAGACCAGATTTGATAAGATGAGAGATCTGAGTTCATAACTCTTGGATAGATTGACTTGGAACGTAAAATGACTATTTTACCCCTCGTAATAGATCAACTCTAAGCCATGACTTAGATAACTAGAATTGGAATGTATGTTCGGACTTCGTGTAATAATTATACTTCTATGTTCATGGCATTCTCTTTAGGGCCATGTGATCATTAGTAAGAGGTACGTGAAGACTCGAGTATAGATTAGCTGCGTCTTCAGGAACAACAAGGTGAAACATGCATATCTTGTTTACATGTTTTGTTTAAACGTTTCATTGTTGTTGTAACTTCTTGGAAATCTTTTCTAAGTAGAATCATGAATATTTATTAACTTGCTAAATGACTTGATGAAATGTATATTTTCTGCCGATTCATCTGAACAAGTGTCCGTGCTTGAGGACTTTAAACAGACAAAGTGGATTTGGAGTTATAAGGTTGGAGGATATTGACCAGGATACATCCTGATGGTTTGACGTCATTTCCTTTATACTTTAGAGGTCGCTCCTCTAGATTTTGGTTGAAACTTGTTCATGAAAGATGTGCGCAATCGATGAGTATTATGAAATGGGATATTTTCAATATCATGATGGTTTTCTGCTTTATCCTGAAAAGTTGGATTTCATTTTGTGAATGAACTGATGACTAAGAATTATTGCTTTTAGCATAAGTCTATTGAAAGGCTTGAATTCATTTTATTATATATGGACTTGAGATTTGATTATCTTTGAAAGGAAGTACATGTTACATGTTTGATTACTGAAGAGTATGACTGCACTTTTTATAAGATGTTAGTTGTATCCATGATTTAGCGTGTTTACTGGATATGCCATGTTTCATACGAGCTTAGGCTTATGGAGTTTTTCAAAAATCATAGTTTTTCAGGTTAACAACAATAGCTGGTCTTGGCTTTACTCTCAAGCCGGAGTCTTTTTGGTGGTTAGATCTTATGTCTAAATAGTAGTATTGTTCTGATGTGAGTATAGAGCTATGAAGACTTGAGTTGAAGATTTACGAATTTTGATGGCCAGCTTGTTCCGGTCAGGTTATGCCATGGTTATTTGCAGGGATTGTTAAGCAATTATTTTTATCTTTGCACGTAGAACTCTGGAATGTGTTGGAACTACTGAAATTGTACTTTCGCAGGTTACTAAATTTCTTAAGGAAAATTATTTTGATGTGAGGATTTTATAAATTCCCTAAACTGATCTTATTATGATAGGCCTAGGGTGATGTAAACTCACTGGCCGGTCATTAGACCTTTAACCACGGGTTTGGGTCGTGACACAAAATTTCCTGCTTCACGGCTTTAGGATCATCAATCAAACAACCACTAGAATCAATTAGACTTAGAATTGTATTTCTAGCTCTATGGGAACACATTTTCTGGTGAAAGTACTTAGAGTTTTGTTCTCTTAAAGCCAACCATTTCACTCTAGACTTCGGTTTTGTATTTCTGTTCTTAATTTTCTTGATTGCTTGGCTGATCTTTGCTGATGGTTTTTGGCTGTTTTTTGCATTTCAATTAACTTGGCACCCGCACAACACACACCAGTAATAAAATCCACACATTTAGAGGACACAACACACCTTTAGTGGACATAACACACACACAACTCACACCAACACACACCTTTAGTGGATTTGAGAAGTGTTCCCGGTAAGACCCGCAAAAGTTTAGTCATAAGACCCCCAGTTGGTATCTTGGTTTCAGTGTAGGTTTAGCAAGTTTTAATTTCTGCATATGCATTTCTGTTTCAAGTATGTTCTGTTTGTGCATTTTTTTTGTTTTACTTGCTACAGCATTAGACTTGTTATGAATCAGTTTTGTGGTCTGTTTTGGTTTATGGTTCTATGTTCAAGTTACAACAGTTATGTGGTCTATTTTTTGTTGTTTGCTGGTGATATGTTGAGTTGCAGTTATGGAAATTTGTTAGGTATTGACACTTTAGCTGGTATGGACACTTGAGTAGTCACAAACTTGAGTTCAAGCATAACATCTCTAACCTGGGTTCTGTTTTAATTGCACAAAAGGAAAGCACATATGGACAAGAGGAAAGCACTTACAGTTGCACTTCATCTTCAACTTTGGTTATATTTTTTGGCATTAGATTTTTCTACTTGAAGTCTGTCCAAGTTGTTTGCTACATACTCTGTCCATTGTCCGTCCAAATAGTAATGTTCCAGTTCTATTGTCAGATTGTTTGCTGCATACGTGTCAATGGTTATAAAGCACAAAATGAAGGCATTACACTTCAGTTCATTGATTTTGGCATAAAACTTAAGTTTACATGATATTTCGTACTTCTATTAACAATATCGTACCAATTTTTCTGAATCTTATTTTATGTTAATTTGCAAATTGAGTATATAGAAGGTTGGTAGCAGAAGATGATATATGCTTTTCTATGAAGACTTCTTTTTGGATGAAGTTCAGAGTCTTCTTTTTTTCGATGATGCTACGAGAACTCTTCTTTTTTGATGATTCATAGGATAAGAACTATGATGAACAACGTATATGGTCTAGTTTGGTTATTTTTGACATTCGTACATGGATGCATTACATTCTAAGTGTGGATGATTATTTTGGTGTGGATGAATGTTGGGTATGACGATGTGTTGGATATTATGGTAAACTAGAATGGGCTTACTATTTAGTGCAATTCAGATGTATTATAGTTCTTGTTTGAGATCTTTTGGATTCTAAAATGCACAGGATATGATATTTAGAAGAGTGCGAGATGATTTTTTGTCGCCTATATTTCTAATATATGAAAAATAGGTGACAAATTTTTTTGTCACTAAAGAGGATTTTTGAAGAAGCATTTCAAAGATGAATTTTTTTGTCATTAATTAGCTTTAATTTTACAATTATAGGAGACGAAATTATTTGTCACATTTACTATTTTATAATATTTAAATTCAATTCTTTGGAGACGAAAATTTTTGTCACCTATGTAGTTTTCCTGGTCAATATTCATGTACTATTAGTGACGAAACTGGACAAGGGTGACAAATAATTGATAAATTGGTGACAATAAATTTCGTCTCCAAAAATTACTATAGATGACGAAACATGAATTTCGTCACCACGTTACTTTCTAAGACAACCTATAAGTGACAAAAGTTTTTTCGTCTCTAAACTTTTGGCGACAAAAAATGTTCATTTTTTGACAATTTAATTCGTCTCCAAATACAAAATTTCTTGTAGTGTGTATCGATGGAAAGTAGATATTTTTACTGTACCAAACAAAAATGGGAACCGAAATGAGTAGGCATTTTCACTTACCTCCCTGAGGTTTCTAACAATGACATAGACCTCCCCTCACATTTCTAAAATTGCACTTACCTCCCCTCTGCTTTAGTTGTCGATTGCAGATTCCCTTGTTCCGTTAGGAGATCGTTACCAATTAACGAAAATTGCTGACATCACCAACAAAACCTATTTCCCTACCCATTTTACCCTTATAATGATAGTATGACATGAATGCCCTTCCCAACTCAATTTAAAAGACGTTAATGTCCCTAATCACAACTTCTTAAAAGAGATATATCCATTTATACAGTTGTATGTTAAATTAAACACATTTCGACATTTGATTTTAAACATGCATGTATAAATATTTTATTCTTTTTAAAGTTTCAAAAAAATTCGGAATTTTTATTAAGCCACATACATATGAGGCATAAACACAAAGGAATTAGAGTTCCTTTCCTTTTCTATGATACTTCACATTTTTTCGGGAAAGGAATAAAAAAATCTCAAATATATAGCTTCATATTAAAATAATTTTATTTTGCAACCCTATACCGCATTTTTTTGCACCTCAAAAAAAAAATATGTTAACATTTTTAGCCAAAAATTCCTTTTTCTCCTATCAAATTTTTTTTCTTGAACTTTTGGAATTTCTAAGACACATATTCATTGAATAATGAACCTTCAAACACTTTACATTAACATTGATAAAAAAAAAAAACTTTATTACGAAAATGAACTCTAAAAATCTATGCTATTTTTTTTTTCTTTTGCATATTGGCTAAAAAAACTATGCTTTATAGATGAATGACTTTAACTATCAAGTTTTTGAAATTACACTTATCAATTAGGTTATATATATTAGTTCAACGTATTTTTTAAAATTCAGGGTGTTTTGCGTTACTTTACGCACATCATGATTAATTCCACGTTGATCAAATGTCATCAGAATGTTTGATTAATGCGACAATATTATGCACACAAAAAACCATCACCAAGCATAATTTTCCTTGGCCAAAAGGCCACTAATTACATGGACACTAGCCAATGCATGCATTTTTAAACTTAAACTTCCTTTCCCTTGAATTTTCCAATCACATTGCACAAGCTACCCTAATAATTGCATCATTCCACCCAGCAACCCACATCATGGCCCCCCTCAACAATCTACTAAATTCCTATGTCCCACAGTCATCCTAAAATATTGTTATCTATTGCGCAAAATAAAAATAATTTTTCGGCTCAACTAATATAAGTTCTACGGAAAATATGGGGTGTTACAACATGTTAATTCAATGTTCAATCAACTTTATTTGGCTTGTACTAGAAAGGAAAAAATAGAAGTCAAAGAAATTACAAAAAAAAAAAAATTAATACCTCAAGGGAGGTAAATAAAGGGGTAGAAATGGAAATTCACACTTTCTGTTAACAGAAGTTAGCCGACAAGACTGACAGGGGAGGTAAGTGCAATTTCAGAAACGTGAAGGGAGGTATCTGTCATTGTCAGAAACCTCAGGGGAGGTAAGTGAAATTTACCCTTTTTCAAATTACAACTCCAATGCAGAAGATTTGGTTGCGAATGGAAAGATTGTAACAAACCACATCAATCATTCTAGTAGATTTTTATAACAAGAGATTAATGCTAATCATGCATTATCCATACTAATCAATTGTATTTATTAAAAAAAAAAGAAAATAAATCTCCCTCCTCTATGGCTTGATACAAACACTAAGTAGGTGAGGATCGTAAAGAGAACACAACAAGAAATTATAAGAACACAAAAGAGACTGGAATATTATTACAAACACTGACTGACTTTTCTAACTTAGTTACTTACAGAGGGGATGCTCTCCTTTTATAGGCGTAAAGTACAACCATATGCATCATCCATGACATCAGGAAATCAGACATAATGGCAGACAATACTATTACACTTTAGACTTTTATCAAACCTTAATCATACTAGCCAAACCTAATCGTACTAGCATCAGCATTATTACAGCAACAGTACTTACTAAAAATTTACACCAACAGTACTGAATAGTAAACACTGATAATTTCACCCTCTCTGGAAAAGAGGACAACACTACTACACTTTATAACTTTAGAATACAAACATTAAATATAAAAAGGTCATGAAAATATAACTTTCAAATTACCCCCATGTTCTAAAACTAGCCCCCAAGGAAAACTCGTTGCAAGACTTGTACATTTTATGCTGAGTAGTGTACCCTCGTTTTCGGTATGAGACAATATCCTTGAACTACTCGTTAACAATAGTCATATAAAATCATGAAAAGAATTGGTCTTGGCTACATATATCTTCGGAATCGTTGTCGTTGACTCATTGTATTTTGATTTGAAACTTGCAAATGTAGTAAATGTTCTGTAATTTTTCTGTAGCTAACTCTCCCTCAGCCAACCCTCCACCGGAAACCACCCCAGTGCCGCCACTGTCATCGTTTGTCAATAAAGCTCCAGCACCAGCCGACAGCAAACGGGTTCTTAATCAAGCTCCGTCACCATTCCCTATTAAGTCCGGAGCTTATGCCAAGGCTTATCCCTCTGCACTATATTTTAGCCTTATAATGCTTGTTTCATTTATGTTCTAGGCTTATGACTCTGACTTTATTTTCTTTTTCATGCGAGACCTTGTTAGTCAGGCTCTCTCTCTTCCCACTTCTCTCTCTCTCTCTCTCTCTCTCTCTCTCTTAATGTTTTTAGGTAGCACCTAGCAGTTGTTATTAGTTTTTGTTTTTTGGTTAGAGGAACTAGATGTCGTTTCTGTTTTGTTTATCTTTTGTTGAACTAATTAGCATTAGAATCTTTTCAGTGAAAAATACATTTATGACCCAGAAACAGTCCAAATCAATATTGTGTGCAATAAGTGTAGGTACACTACATCAAACTACTATACCATCCACTACCATTTTTGTAGGGCCCACCCCGGGTCCTAAAAAAATACAGAAAAATGTTCATAAATTTTTAAATAATATATTATAGGGCCCTGTAAAAAATTAGCTCCAACAAATATCGGTAAGTATTATTTCTTGATTCGTAAGGGCGAAACTGTGCAGTTAAACAGTTTCGTCCCTACAAATCAAGAAATAATACTTACCGATATCCGTTGGAGCTGATTTCTTACAGGGCCCCATAATATATTATTTAAAAATTTATGAATATTTTTCTGTATTTTTTTAGGACTCGGAGTGGGCCCTACAAAAATGGTAGTGGATGGTGTAGTGGTTTAATGTAGTGTATGTAGCATCTCTCGTCTCTATTGTGTAGTTTTTGAGTAATTCTCGTGTCTTTAACTTCGTTTATTGAACTATGCTCCAAAATCTACCACATAAACCAGGAAATGTCTACGAGCTACGTTGACTTGTCTGATCAATTGCTCATCGATCTTAAATAAGTTTTTGACAAGGTCACGATATGATTTGAATGAGTTTGGCTGAGTTGTAAAATGAGTCGGTTTATTCATGGGACATTTTTGCATAACCAATCTTAAGTGTTCCACTCCACCCGCTTACATACCCATATTTACAATTACCTATGTAATATAGGAAAGTATGCACACAAAAAAAGTGTCCCATCAGTAAATATTATTGCGGCATCATTATTTTGAGGACAGTAATTTTTGTTGGCATTGGCAGTTAGTAAAAGTTGGTGTGGCGTTAGAGATTTTTGGGTGACTAAATAAATTTGAAGTTTGAGGGGATTAAAGAAGGTGTGGTATCAGTCAATGGATCTTATTACCTTTCTCTGAAGGCTACATGTTACCATAGCATCGAAGAGGATAATAGAACTATTTTGCTTATAGTGAGTGATCAAAACAATGTAGGCCATAAAATTCATACCAGATTTTGCAAATAAACTCAGAAATAGAAAATTCTGATGCTGTAAAATTTGGCCAATTTCCCACAAGACACAAGGGTAGTGCAAATAAGATTGAAATTACAGATTATTACCTGATAAATCCCTTATATAATGAACTAGTCTTTGCGAACATCTACAGTATTAGCTATTAACTAGAGGCCGGGGGCGTGTGCAAGGCAAATTATGATAAAATAAGGCTTCACATCAATTACTCCATATTTTTATCAAGTTTGTGCATATTTTATCAGAATTCCATGTGCACAAGCTTCACGCATACCCCGGCCTCTAGTAATCTATGAAGACACAATGATGTATGTTATTAATAATTGACGATGGTATGAAACTAATTTTTTATACTTCAGTTTTTTGTCAAAATGTTTAAAAACTGGCTTAAAGACAGATTCTTTTATACCAATCTCAGATTTTTTATCAAACCCAAAAATTTAAGGGTTAAAAAGGTTATTAAAAGTTTACTAAACTGACGGGTTTTTTTTTATCATCACAGCCTCCGTTTTAACCAAAGCAACACAATCTCAGATTTCACATACGACCCAAAACAGGAGAGAGAGAGAGAGAAAGAGAGAGAGTGGAAAAGTACCAGAAAAGTAATGAAGTACAATTAAAACGTACACCAAAAGGGAAATTAAAAGGGAATTGCAGGATACGCAGTACCTGTTTAGTGGTAGGATTTTGCGTGAGGCATTGATTACCGATCTCTTGGACTTCACGGGATGGACGGATGTTTAAAGCTTTTGGCAACAACGGATTTTTGAAATTTGCTATACAGAGAGGAGAGAAGAGGAAATAACCGATCAGGTATTGTAACCGCACCTCGTTTATAAACGTAGGGTACTGTGTTTGGTTATGTTACTTTTATGACCTTACAGTTAATAGATGTGTAGGATACTTTAAAAGTAAAACCTTTGTTTTGTTTGTGGCAATTTGAGGAGAGGAAATGGGAGCCAGCCTCATTTTGAAGTCCTCACCAAAGTGTACTCCCCCTTTATATATTAGAATAGATGGGCAAAATGAACATTAACTGAATGAGCCCCGAAACCAACCGTCTGGATCCCTGAAAGCGAAAAGGATACTCCAAACCCAATTGCTAAATGGGCTATTCACAACAAGAAAGGAGACAAAATTTGTAACGGACGAGCTATACTAAGCTCAATGTTTTAAAAATCAGAATTAATTACTAGCGGGACCTATCTGTCTAGATCCGGCTAATTGATATGCGCCAATTAATTGCTGATTACTAATTGCTATGAGCCAATCAATCGCCGATTACTGGGCCTCGAAGCTCAAAAGTGGCCGACCACCTGACTAGTGACTTTTAGAACATTGGCAAAGCTTACTCACGAAACCTATTTACCAATACAGAATTTGCCAAATATGTTTGACAAAACTTCCTCAGAGATATCTTCTCCACTTATCTGGCCAAGGGCAAGTGCAGCTTCCCTAAGATCAATTGTCCAAAAGTCAAGAGGCGTTTCCTCCTCTATTGACGACTTCAACCTCACAAGAGCTTCCTTGGTTCGAACAAGTTGCGCGCATTGTCTCTGATTAATCATCAAAAAAGTCAGAATCAGTCGAACTTCAATTCATTTTTTCTCTTTTCCTGATGAATAAGGCTATTAAAGAAGTGTCGATATACCCTCATTCTTCAAAGGTAAAGATAATCAAGGGAATGAGGAGGATCAGCCAGAAAGAAGACAATGGTTACAAGGTCAAAGTTAGTTTCAAGCAAATGCATCAAACTAGTATAATCTGGAGAGACGCATAATCTGGAGCCTGTCACACGGACTGGGATAAGGGGTTCCAAGAAAGTATAAGAGGTTGGACCCATTGAACATATAACTGGAGGGAACACAAACTTGGTAAACAGTTGCATTGCGGATAAAAAACAGAGAGTGAAAAGGCCTGTTACTCATTTTTCAGCAATTATGGAACAAATTTATTTATGTAATGACTGGTAATATAATTATGTACAACAGTTCCAATGAGATGTATCAAACGTATCCCATATCCTCAGTTAGGGGTGTCAAGTGTTGAAACGAGTAACTTAGATCTATTTTAAGAATCCTCGAATCATAGTCTGGAGGCCTATTCCCACTAATCTCAGAAAACCTGAAAAGTGTGGAGTATGTGCACTCTAACCATTGGAAACAAAAATAACAACTGGAAGAGGGGAAGTACGGTTATTAAAGGTTGCTAAATTGACAGTAACATACAGCTAACCTGGTTCACAGTCCATTTGCTTCCCCCGGAAGGGATCTTGTTAAGACCCACAATCTCTAAGATTGCTGCCTCCAAATCTGCTATTCCGTGTCCAGAAACAGCACATGTAAAAATGACCTTATTGAAAGAACTTCCATGGGTATCAGCCCATTCAGAGCTTGCAGATGGAGCACAGTCTATTTTGTTGATTACAAGGATCAGCGGAGAAGAAGATCCAATTGCACTCTACATTTCAACAAGACAGCATTGTCATCCATGGCAGCAAATTATTTTATTTGGTAGGGTGAGAAACAATAGGCAGTGATCTCTTACTTGTGGACAGAAATTAGTGAGCAGAAATTAGAACTTTCCTACAGTAACAGTGAAGTTGAATCCCAGTAGAATAGCAAATTGACATTATGCTCACCATTTCCAGTGAGATCCTGTACCAGGCTACCAGCCGGCAGCCAGTTCAAATGTGCTTTTACGTTATGGTCCCTAAATTTACTACCTTGCATTTCAATATACAAACTAGTCACGTTGACGGGACAGATCACTAAGATGATTGACTTCTAGACTAAAATACCATGTAAATCGTCCATGGGGACATTCAAATTCAAAGGAATAACCACAGAAGCCTTTAGAGGTGTTGAAAGTAGGTCATGCACGTCGTCATCAAACGATTAATACTTCTCAAGTCAGAGAGCTTAATTTCTCATTTCAATTAGATAAAGATGGTCAAACCTAGAGAAATGATCCGATAACTCGATAAGAACAGTGCAACCATATGTTATACTCACTGTACTGCTCGTATATCGACATGAAAATAATAATAGGTCTAAGGGCATATTAATCTTCCAATTTCACATCTAAGCAGCTAAAGAGGCATGATAAATGTAATAAAGCTTTCAGCTGAACAAAGAGTATGAAGCGAAGAAAAGGAAGCAACATGGTTGGGGATGTGAAAAACACAGCCAATTAGAAATACTTATGTAAACAGATGTAAGCGACAGGATGAGAGAACTGGTTAACTTGTAAGACCTTGTTGTACTGAATCCTATCCAGAAGTCTGGCATCTTCCATGGTCCACCCATCAGGAGCACTAACTGTAAAAACTACGATATCAGCACCCAAAGCGACGGCTTCAGATCTCTCCACACCTGCAACAGCAAAGCTAACGGCATTTTAGGATCATACATAACAACAATTTGGAAAGGAAAAAGGAAAAAAGAAACAAGGCAAATAGAAAGTACATGGTAAGCAATCAATGGATAACTAGGCAATACCACATCAATTGATTACAAACCTAAGTTAATAAACACAGACAGGACAAAGTTCCAGCTGATGGCCCTTAGTGATTAGCTGTATTCTTTGTTGTCTTTATCCTGGGCAGGAGGTAAGAAACTCGGAGCGTTTCATTAGTTTTGGCTCGTGGAAGTCGTACCTCTCCATTGTGTTTTACAACGTTTGAACAAGAAGTGCGAACAGATAACAAAGCATGCTAATAATCACAAAAACAAAAACAAAAAATTCAAAGGAGGTAGTTAAGCTAATTCTTTGTTGTCTTTATCCTGGTCAGGTGATAAGACTAGTTTAAAACCTCTTAGACATCACAAAGAGCACTTCTCAAACAACTGATACAGCAACAAGAACAAAATAATATTCCACATGCAAATATAAGCTACAAACATTACAGAAACAAAGGCTAACGGTCTACTCGGTTGCGCCTATTTTCAGAACAGTAAGAATAAACTAACATAAATTTGGCAGATTTGTAAAAATAGGATAGCCCTACCGATCTTCTCCACAACGTCATTAGTTTCCCTGATACCTGCTGTATCAAGGAGTGTGACTGGGATTCCATGTACTGAAATACCCGCTTCTATGACATCCCTCGTGGTTCCAGCAATTTCTGTAACTATTGCTCTCTCACTCTGCATGCTAAATAGAATATAAGGTGCTCAATAAGATGTTAAGCCCAGCAGAAAATGAAACAAAGATAAAGAAAGAAAAAGAAAAACTATGCTTTATTATGGAACAAAGGACCCAACAAAAAGAATGCAATAACAACTGTTTGCTTAATAAGGTCAAACCAACTCTCCACAGCTCCACCTATTGAGGCAGCATTTTACGTTCAGAGTAATATAAAAATAAAAATAAAAAGGAAAGGGATGCAGATTCAGATATAATTAAACAATCCTGATATATGTGGCTCAATGCTGAGAACTTACTGGAGTCAATAGCTTCAAAAACATGCACAGGGAAGAATGCAGTGGAAGCCCTACAACTACTATTAAGCAAAATATTACTCCCGCGTCACATTTTGTTTTCCAATTTCAAGTAGCGTCTTTAATCAAACAAACAAATAATATAATCTCGCAAGTAGTTTTCCCAAAAATGTGACCAATCAAAATATCTCAACTAGTTCTTCAGACTGCTGGAAAACTTTCTAAAAATTTGTTCACGAAAACACATTAGTTGTTGATCCGTTTAAATGTACAAATATTGAAAATGGACAAACAATATGGGATATTGACAGTAACATATGAGAGGTGATTCCATAAACAACTTATAGAAACATACTTTGCTCCATGCATTGAGGAGGCTTGACTTGCCAACATTCGGCCGACCAACAATTGCTATCTGCAATATTTTGACAAAGTAACGTCACAAACAAATTGCAGTGCAGGTAAGAAAATTTGAGCGACAAATGTACTCCAAACTATGCAGGTAGCACACCAATATCCTAATTCCCAAATCACAGTGCTCTATGCATATACAGAGTGATCATTTCAAAGAATTGCAGCAAGACAAAAGAATCCGTTACGTAACACCTGTGTCTTCGCCATAACTCCGAAGTCCGAATGCTACGAATAAATAAGCAGGCAGTATTTATAAAGTTGGGAAGTCCGTAAGGCTCCATTTAAAAACATAGGAACAATGAGGGAGATTGTTTAGCAGAACCATTTGAGAGGATCCAAAAGCACCACCTATGATGAGCAAATGTCCAGTAATTATATCTGTTAAACATGCAAGAAAGCACATCAATTATGACTGTTTCACTACCTGCAGCCCAGATTCCAAGAGTTTGTCGTAATTTGCAGTTTCCAACGCATTCTCTACCTCTCCCGCCATGGAATGTATTTTCTGCATCATTAGGTTCAAGTCTAGTGGTGGCATCTCATCATCGAAATCTAGACGAGCTTCAATCTCAGTAAGCAACTCAATGCACTGTATTCTAAGAGATTTCACTAAACAAGAGAAACCACCCTGCCACACAAATCAAAAAATGAAAATAAAACATGTTTCTGAGGATTCCTTACGACAATGTCAACTAAGTTTGAACCAATGAAAAGAAAAAAAAAATGTACAGAAGTCCTCCGTTAATTAAACATGCATAGTATGCTGAAAGGCAAGGACATTATCTTAGGGCTGAAATAAGACATGCCTGAATCCCTGCTAAGGCAGCTTCTGCAGCAACTATGGACTTGGCTGAAATAAGTTTTCCCACATTTTCAGCTTGAGAGAGGTCTAAGCGGCCATTTAGAAATGCACGAAGGGTGAACTCTCCTGATATAAATAAAACAAATTTTATTCAACACATGATGTGATTTATCTCTGTATGTGTGTGCAAGCGCATGAGTGTGTGCTCGACTGTGCCATGCACATCAATTAGACTTAACTGTACTTGTGTATGCCACAGTTCTTAATAAGATGCATAGGGTCCCAGGTCAACTGATTCCTGATGCTAGGATGTGTTGTAACTTGTAGCCCAAATGAATCAATTCAAGTCTAGTTGGAACACTATCAGCAACCCTCAGAAAAAACACAGAAAAATATCACTGGTCTAGCCGGTACGTTAGTTTCATTCTGATGTAGAACAAGTGGAGGCCCAATTTCAAGATTAATTGGACCAATCAAAGCCTCGGAAGCCCAAACAATGCTTAATTACAAATTACCCAATTTGGCAAAATTTGGACAAGCTCCAATCGGGCCCAAACTTGGTGGGCTGACTTATTTTCGCGCTCCGGTCAATACTCACCACCCTAATGTCGTGACCGATGGTGTTTTTCAGCCTAATTCATTTGCTTAGGCCTTCAATTTATGTTTTTTGACGTTTTAGAAAAAATTTAAATCGTTAATAATTCTTAGACGGTAATTCCTTTTTAGTTGGTTCTTTTTGGAAAAGTCCTATTTTTCTTTCCTGTTTTCAAGTTTAGGAAAAGCACCAAATTTAGGGATTTTTTATTTTTCGACTTTATTTTTAGGATTTCTAGGGTTTCAGCGTATAAAAAGGTTTGTAACCTAATGTTTCTGCAGGTTTTTTTACCAATAATATTCAGACTTTGTCTTTCTTTCTCGTGGACTCGAGTTTATCATTCGTTCGATTAGTAAGCTACTAATCTTCTTGTTAATTCCGTTGCGTCACATTCTAACTCTCACACCCGGTGTGTCTTTTTTTTTTTTTTTACGTATCAAATTATCACCAATCGCAAACATACTTCACAAAGAGAAGATATCAAAATGAGGAAATGGTGGCATAACCTTACATCATTAATCCAAAGTCAATTGTTCTACAAGGAGAGTGGGAAGTTGACCTGGTTCAGCAAGCCTTGCCCCACCTTCCAAACAAGCTCTCAATACACGACGTAAACACACTTCACTTCCATGACACTGTAGCTCGACCACATCTTCCCGCGTGTAAGATCTCGGAGCTAACATGGGAACCACAAGTACCTATCACATAAAGAAACGCAAACCCACAAATTACACACTAATTCATAACCTAACAACAATCACGAATAGAAAACTATCCTAATAAATACTGACCCTCTGGGACCCACAATGTGCTTACTTGCACAAAACCGAAATTAGACCCAAACTGAATTCATCTGTACACCATTCAACCTAAGTTGATGTGGAAGTGATCTCTAGACCTCTCAATGATATTTGATTATCAATCTATGATGTACGTAAAAATTGTTACGAATCAATTTTTTGTTCAATTTTTTGTTGTACACTTCTCAGAAACTGCTTTTGATATAACATTGTCTTTAAGTGTTATGATTTTCTTAGCAAAAACGGTTTTCAATAACTTAAGATAGTATATTTTTATTGATTTTTTCCAGAAAAGTGCTCTTTTCTAAAATAAGTTTTCAGGATACCGGCAAGTTTTATGTGTTCTCCAAATATAAGAGCCCACTTTGTAGGGCTTTCATCTCTCTGCCAACAGAGCTGTTGTTCCTGTCACCGAATGGCGGTTTGATCATACCCGCGGGATTTACTTGTCTTTTTCTTTTTCTGCTTTGTCCATTTTAGTTCTTGTTTCTCCTGGGTTTTTATCCCTCTAATTTCCTTTCCATAGGTGCTTATACCCTAGGCAAGAATCAAGTCATTCAGGATCATCCCGAAACTGGGTAGCTCATCACTTAGCTAAGAATGCTTTCTTTGTTTGAAACTCTGACGTATGTATGGATGTGGCTTCGAATTTCTTACGCCATTCCTAATGATGATTTCCCATCTTTTTAATAAAACTACTGCTTTCCCAAAACAAAAGAACAAAAATAAGAGCAGAGAAGGAAAACATAAACTCTAGTACCAAACAGGGCATTGCTAGTACAGTGCCACACATAACAATTTTAGCGTGCCTTAGATATGCTCATTGTTGCGGTAACTCCAAAACTAAAATGACAGTTAGAAAACGATAAACTGTTAAAATACATTTCCGAAACAAACCTCATCAATGACATTCTCGTGGCGGTCTAAAAGCACGCCATACTCCACGACGTGGCTCTTCGGCCGCCAATCGGGGGCCTTCCCCATGTTTCTTTTCTTCTTAGTTGTGGGACGATAGAGTCGGGCAACGACAGACACCGCGGACGGGCCAGAAAGCCTCACGATCCCCACCGCACCCGGCGGACCTCCCAAGGAAGTGACGATAGCCGCAATCGTGCTCGAACACGCTGCAACCACCGGGTCCGGGTTCACAACACTGGGTCCCAAGCGCTCATCTCTGGTAGTAAGTAGTAGCGCATTTTCTGCAATAACAAACACAAAATGTTACAAACAAGTGTTATGTACATATATCAGTGTTCTAAAAATGGTCAGGCGCTAATTGGGCGGAAAAGGGATGCTTAGGCTCTGACTAGTCGGCAACCTAGTGCCTAGGCGCTAGGCAGCCACAAGTCGGCCGCCTAGCTAATAGGTCCGGAGTCCAGTCTAGATTCCCTGCATAGGCGCTACTCTGCCGCGCTAGGAAGCCGGACTAGTCCGGCCTAGGCACTATTATGTGGAGAGAGAGAGAGAGAGAGAGAGGTGGGGGACCTTGAGGAGTGACGTGGGGTTTTGTTAGGGTTTTAGGGGTGGGGGTGGAAGAGAAGAGGAGAGAGAGTTTGTTTGAGTTGGGGATGGAGATGTAGAAGGGGAACAATGAGGATATCATGGCTGTTGTTGACCTAGAAGAAGACGAAGAAGCAGCTCTGCAGATATGGTTAAGGAGGAGAGAGCGGAAGGCTGGAAGAAGAGCCATCGTCCGAGTCCCGCTCTGTTTGGACTTCAGAGTCAGTTGAGTTGAGTTGAGTTGATAGCTGTGGTAAACTGGGCTGGGCGTGCAGCCCATTTAAGGAGTACGATGTATTAGGCCATCCACGATGGTATAGTCAAAAATGAAAAATCAAAAGTTGACATATTAGTTTTTTTTGATTATTTATTTAAAAGATTGTTAAGCTTATCAATGTTGAAGTTCACAATGATCGCTTTTAGTCCATAACCAAAATATGAGGTTCCCAGCCTAAAATTGGTTATCTAAAGCTTAAAAATGTTTTTGATTATTGAAAAATGTTGCTAGTTTTAGTTATCTAAAGTCTAAAATTTGATTATTTCTAAGAATGTTGCTAAGTTTAATTATACTATTAGGCCATCCACAGTGGCATAATCAAAAGTAAATTATTTTTAAAGTTAACAATGTTGGGGTAAAAGATGGCTCACAATGGTATAATCAAACTTAACAACATTCTTTGAAATAATCAAATTTTATGTTTTGGATAACCAAAACTAGCAATCTTTTTCAATAATCAAAATTTGTGGATATCACACCACATAAGTTAACTGATTCTAAAATTTATGTACACGCATGTTTCAAATGGTATTTTCTTCTTATTTTCTTCGCGTGCTCTATATCTCATTTTCTTCGGCCACAAACTCTTTCTTTTTCTTTCCCTCCAAAAGTGAAGCTCATATCTTTCAATCATTTATAATTCAACTCATTGTCACCGGATTAAGGTATTTCATTTTTTTTCCGTTTTTTTTCCGTTCCTCTCCTTGTGGTTGAGTACACGAAGAACTTTGCATTCTTTTACAAATTCAAGGACACTTTTTTTTTTTTTTGAGTACATAATTTTTTTTTCCAAATTCATAATATGAGGGAAGGAAGTCACCAATTTTTTCTCCAAAATTATGAGAGAAAATCGATATATTTTTGCCAAAAAAAAAATCGTAATGGAAGAAAGTGATCAATGGTGGAAAACATTTGTCGCCACATTAAGGTATTTCACTTTTTTTTTCGTTTTTATTTTATTCTTTTTTCGTTCCTCTCCTTGTGATTGAGTACATAAAGAACCTTACATTTTTTTACAAATTTAAGAACACATCTGTTTTTTTTTTTTGAGTACATGATTTTTTTTTCAAATTCATAATATTAGGGAAGGAAGTCACCAATTTTTTTCTCAAATTTAAAGGAGAAAATCAATATATTTTTGCCAAAAAAAAAGTATAATAGAGGGAAATGATCAATGGTGGAAAACACAAGGGGAGAGAGAGTGTAATTGTAGTATATCTCTTATTTTAGTTATGGACTAGAAGTGACCATTGTGGACCTCAACATTGTTAAGCTTAACAACCTCTTAAATGGATAATCAAAAGCTGATGTGTCAACTTTTGGTTATCCATTTTTTATTATGTCACTGTGGATGGCCTTATAAGCCATCTTTTGCATAAATTTTGTTAACTTTAAAAATAATTGACTTTTAATCATATTTTTCATCTTTACGAGAGCAATTGAAAAAGTATAAAGACATATACCAAAGTTGGAAAAAGTTTTAATAAGACAACGAAAAAGACCTAATTTATTTACTTTTTTGATTTTTGGAGATTTTCTTGTTGTCTTATATGAATTTTTTTTACCTTTGGAATATGTTTGTATGTTTTTTCAATTCTTTCTATTAAGACGAGCAAAATATGATATAAGAATTTGACCCGAATCATGTAAAGATAAGAGAGAATAACCAAAAGACCATGTGAAAATACCTTTGAAAAGTTAGATCAAACTCAGGCCCCATTTCAGAACGGCTTTTAAGTACTTATTTTTTAAGAAGGTAATTTCAATCTCAAAAATAATGAGCTTAATAAAATTTAAAAATATGCAATATGGATCTTGTTTGAAAGATCTCGATGAAATCTTTCATACTGTGCAAAAAAATTAAAAAATTATTTTTTATTTACATTATTTTTGAATTTGAAAATATAAAATAAGTACTTATTTTTTGAGAAAGTGTTCTGAAATGGGGTCTGACTACTACCTGAAATCATTGCCGTTGACTATTTGTCCTCGTATTAATTTTGGAGCCTGGCTGTAGGAACCAACCAAAAGTACAAATGGGTATCAAACATGTGTAGGTCTCATTTTGGGGTCTCGCAAAATGATCCAAATCGTTGATTAATTTGTAAGTAATTTTTTGAGTTCACTTGTAAAAACTTCTGCTACATCCAATTATAAATGTAAGTGCTTGATCTCACGTTCAATTTTTCTTTTAGAATTTAAGATCCTAGATTCTGAAAGAAACATTAGACGATTGTATGAAACACTTAAGTTTTATTGGATAGGGCTAAAATTTTACAAGTAAACTTGAAAATCTATTTAAAAAATAATCAACGGTTTGGATCAATTCTGCGGGACCCAAAATGGAACTCACACATGGTCGGTATCCCATTGGCACCTTTTTGGTTGGTACCTTTAGCATTAACTTTAATTTTGTCCGGAATCCAAGACAATTCCATGTTGTGACCGGTCATGTCCTGTACGGAAAAATTGACAAATATTTACAATTGAACTAGTGTATTTTTATTTTTTTCCTCAAAAGGTAGGAGAGTACAAGTATTACATGAACTAAAATAACTCCATTATCACTATAAGCTCAATCAAACTACTAGCTCTATTAGGGATAGAAACAAATCCACAGTTAATGTAACGATCCTGATTTTTGGTAAATAAAAATTTCGTTAAATATTTAAATTTTATTTTAATTACTTGGATTGCTTTTAAAAGTTTCATTTTTAATTTTTAATAATCCATCATAATTAAATTCTTGATTTATAAATTAAGTTTTCTTCATATAAAATTAACTACTCATTTTCTAAGGACAAAGGGACTTATTTATACCCTTACATATTTATTTGTATCTAGAATTAATTCATAAATTCTTAAAAATTTTATTTCTTGACCAGAAATCCTACTTGGCAAGTATAAGTTAGTTTCTAAACAATTAGTTAGAGAAACCTGATTACCATTTCAACCTAGTTACATCCTCCTAACCCTAGATGAACCTTTTCAACCATCCTTGAACCACGTGAACCTTCCAAACTTTAAAAAAAAAAACTCTTATTTTTCCTAGAAAGGCTATTTTAAAGCCTTATTGATTCTTTTTGCATTGACTAGTCATTTTCAAAAGCCAAAGCCAACCCTTTAATCATTTTGCTTCCATAAGTAGTATTCCTAGACTTGTCATGCATGCAAGCCTAAAAATATTAGACTTGAACCTAATTACTCTTCAAGAATAACATTCCTAGATTATTGTAGGTGTTCATGCCTGCAAACCTAGACTTAGATCTAGAACAAAAAAGAGAGAGAGAGAGAGAGAGAGAGGGAAAATTTCGGCTAGGAGAGGGGGAGAGGAATGATCATTGTCTTACACTCAAGTAAATCATTTTAGACTACTTTAAACATAATCCTAACCTTTTATTTTTCTTGTTTCTTGCAAGCAAACCCTCCTAGACAAGACAAGGCCAAAGCCCTTCATGATATCCTAGAAGCCTTCCAACTTTTATCTTACTTGACCAACTAAGCTAACCTAAGCCTTCAAGCAAACTTAGCCATGATTTCCTAGCCTTCATGTTTAAAGTTAATAAGTAGCATAGCCATCATTTTTTTACTTTGTGTGCAAGACTAACCAATTGGGGTAATAAGAACCTAGAAAGTAATTTAAAGGCTACCTTAGAATGCCATGATTCTTAACTTGTGTGCAAGACTTGCCAAAGTAGGTCTTAATTACCTAAGATTTAGCCTTAAACCATGCATGAATGCCTAAGATTGACCTAGAAAGCCAAAGGCAAGACTATGGCATGTTTAAAGCCAAGATTGGACATGACAATGGAGCAAAAAAATGAGAGAGAGAGAGAGAGAGAGAGAGAGAGAGAGAGGGCCGGCTATGAGAGGAGAGGGAGAGCCAAGTTTTTGCTATAAATAGCCCGCCCGCCCCCCCCCCCCCCCTGCCATTCAACCCACACCTTCAAATCTTCCTAATTCTCTTGAATTCTTGTTCTTAGTGTTCTTGAGTTCTTGAATTCTTCAAGAAACTCATCCAAGGCTGGCACTAAACCACCACTCAATCTAAAAAGTTTAGTAGTCTAGTCAAGAACTAGTTTCGAGAGAAAGAAAATTTCATCTTTTCTCTTTCGAAACTACCGTAAGCTTACCGTAGGAAGTCACTCCGTTCTATAGCTGACGTACTTTTTCCGTAGCTGTACCTACCGCCAAGAAGAACGATAGAATATTTTTACTCACTTTCTCTAGTATAAACTATAGTTTTTTTTATTTTTAAATGCAAGTTAAGTTAAAGTACTAAAAATATCTAGCAAACATGTTCTACTAAAATTTCGAAATGAAATATGATCATGTAAATTATCCTTAGTCACTATCTCTAAGTATAAGTAGAAATGTGTATATTTTTTGTGTGTTTGAAATGCATGAAAGAAAGTAAAAGCTAGCAACTTACTTTACGAAAATCTCGAAAGGAAATGTCACCATGTCGAATATCTCGATTTGAATTACCGGAAAAACATATGTTGTTTTGATCTTTTCAAAAAGAAAGAAAGAACGGACTTTGAAACGTACAGTAAGAAATAACGGTTTGATTGAAAGTATTCATATTTTGATCTTTGGATGGTTATGAGCATGTATACATGTTTACTAATATTTCTTGTTTTTATGTGTGATAAAGCATAAGTGATTTCCACTCCAAAGGTGTCCGTTCATGTGACACTATGCTTTGAGTGTGTGGCAATTGTTTGAATGTAATTCTGTGAACATGAGTATGATAAAGTAATATAGAGTTGGATGATCTTGCTAGTTTAGTTTCAAGATTACAATAAATGATTTATAATTACTTACGTGAAAAGTCATGTTGCGGAGTCATTGTATGAAAACGATATACAAAAATTGAGAAAGTTAGAAATATGACACCTAGGATGTGGTTAATGAAAAATCGTGTTTTGAAACCACAATGTGGCCAGACGTGGTAACCCATTGTGTAGTATGTGTTGCCAATGGGACCGGACTTGGTAGTCTCATTAGAGGTGTGACTTGGTTATCCGCGGAGAGGAGCCAAGAAAGAAAAATATTTTGAAACCACAATGTGGCCGGACATGGTAGCCCATTGTGTGTATGGATTTTTGAAACCGCAATGTGGGCGGACTTGGTAGCCCATTATGTGTGTTGCCAATGGAGCCGGACGTGGTAGTCTCATTGATAACGTGGCATGTCTAAAAAGTATTTTTCGAAAATGTTGATTTGGTAAATGAAAATGAGACACGGTCTACAAAGAAAGGAGTCTGGCTCAATATTACAACATAAATTTTAAAAGAGTACTTCTAATCAACAAAGAAAGGGTAGCTAGGGTTTCTATCTACTGCTCCGCTTCCTCTTCCATTCGGGCCAACTCTTCTGCTCCAAAAGCTTCTAAGGTATAAAGTTCACCTTGTTCATCTATGAGATCTGACACATTATACCGACGTCACCACTAATATAATTTGTCAGGGTCACCAAAGGCAACACCGTGAGCTACGAAGGCTCAATAGAATAACCCATACCCACTAACCCTTAACTTACAAGCAATTGATCAAAAGTTAACGATTTCGACAAGTACATGATTAAACACCACAAATAACAATGATACACCACATTCACTATTCAACTAACGTAGGTGTCTATGAGTTCTGAGTTTCTCCTACACGACTTCTCGCAAACCGTGTCATTATTTTCCACATTTCATTAACCTTATCATTATTTTCAAAATCCGTTTAACACACCCAACCTCGGTTCCGCCATTCCGAGTTCCCGAGTATCCTCACAATGGTTCTGCCGCACCGAGTTCCCATTGGCACACAAAACACACACCATACAATGGGCTACCATGTCCGGCCACATTGCGGTTTCCAAAATATTTCACCTTTTCAAAACACGCTTTTTCATCAAACCACACCCTAGGTGTCATGTTTCTACTTTCTCGATTTTCGTGTCTCGTTTTCATGCATAAACTCCGCAATAGAACTTTTCACAAACATAAAATCATTCATTGTAATCTTGAAACTAAACTAGCAAGATTATCCAATTCTATATTAGTAATCATGCTCATAACCATCTTAGGATCAAAATACGAATAATTCTATCAACGATAAAGTCTTATCTTTTGAAAACCGTTCTTTCTTCCTTTATGGGAATTTCAAAGCAACACATATTTATTAGAGTAAAAGTAGCTTATTCAACATGCTCATTCTTCCATTATTAAGATACACTTATTGACTACCATGCATGGTGATAATAAATAATAGATAACCTATCTACTTGAAAACTAAACAATAGATAACCTTATCTTCTTAAGGAAAACGATGAGGATATTGATATTTTGAATCAAGAACATTCTACCTTCTAACGTACGATTCTATGCTATACGTAGAGTTATTGGACTAGGAGTTCTACCTTTCTTCTTGGCAGTAGTGGCGGCTACGAAAAAAGTACGTCGGGTGGAATAACTTTTTAAGGTATGCTTCCGGAAGTTTCAAAAGAGAAAAGTTTCTCTCAAAACTTAATCTTGACTAAACTACTTGGACTTTATGGGTCGAAATTTGTAGACACCCCAATCTGGGCTTCCAGATTAGTTTACTTACGGTTTTTGATTCTCCAATGATGAAATGGATCAAGAACACCCCGGGAATGATATCGTGTTTGAGCTTTGAGTGTTTGCAAAGCCTTTGAACCTAACCTAGCCTAAGCCACTTCAAAAGAGCCAAAAACCCTATTGGTACGCGTTGGTTGAGAGATCGCACACGTAGATCAACTTGACAAGTGTAGGTCAATGGTCAAAGCTTGATTGTTGACCAACGCATGAGTAAATGGTACACATGCGCCAGGGCACAACCATCTCGCGCCAGGGCGTAACCATCCCTTGCCGGGGCACACTATCGCGCGACGGACTAAAACCATCGCGCGATGGTCAAACTGGCAGGTGGTCGTCAACAGTCAAAGCTTGACCATTGACCATCGTGCACCAGGGCGCACCATCGCGCACCAGACTGACTCCATCGCGCGATAGTCCAAGCTGTCCCCATCACCTTTATCAGCTGGTAAGCTTAACCACCAAGCAAACCTCAACCAGCCTCGTGGACTGGCTGAACTCCTCTCCTTGCACCAACCAGCTTCACCTCCCTCTCTCCCTATAAATACCACATTTGTTCATCCATTTAAAGGGTTCAAGAATTTCAAAGGGTTACACCATCCTACCACCATTTTCACACCTCAACCAAGCAACAAGCTACCTTGTTCTTTGCATCAACTACTCAAATAAACACTTCAAATCCTATTTTCAACCTCCAAGCTCAAACATCATTCAAACTCAAAAACCAAAGGTATAGTTTACCTTTGTTCTGCTCTCTATTATGATCCCTGAGGGGGGCTGGCAGCGCCAAGATTGGTAATCAATACCAGTCCTGGTCCTAAAGCTGGCAAGATTTCAAAAACCGTAGAGGCAAGAACCAGCGCGCAACGGTCCCATATACGCGCGCGACACTCTCACTTCATTGCATGATGGACCGCGTGGGGATTGGTTTCTTGCTGATTTTGTGTATTTATTTATATATAGATCACTGTTAAGTATGTTAAAAACCAGTCTACCGCTTTCCTTTGTTAGAAACTACTAGTTTGTTTGTAGTTAATTTGTGTTTCTGCTGTTTTGGAGTGCCCCTGGGATCATTTTGGACATGTCCCAGAACCCAGAAACGTGTAAACCACACACTGGTTAAAAGGCTCAGACCATCGCGCGACAGAGTGGCACCATCGCACGCCAGAGTGCCTTTGACCAGTGAGTGGCCTTGCACGGGTAGCCCGGTATTAGGCCATTATTTTGTCCCCACACTGTTTATGGGGTGTTTTATTAATTTGTAGGGCTTTACAGCCTTTAAACTGTATATTATGCTGTTTATAACTGCGTGGTTTGTCTTGAGTGTGCATTGGTCCTTCCAAAGCCCAGAGGGTTTGAGAATAAGAGTTGTGGGTTTGAGCTCACCGGCGTGCACGAGTCTTTGAGCTGCGCGCGCAGGAGTAAACAACATGCAGTTACTTGTTTAGTGCATGCTGGTTTCTTCCTGCGCACGTCATTCCAAAACAAAAGCCTCCCAGTTTGTTTAAACTCCCACAGGAGTCTGTTCTCATCCTATACTAACTGCCATCCATGCTATTCTATCGCATCCTACAAACATGTTATAGCTTTAATCCCATTAAACTGTTCCCCCGCCCCTAATTTGGCTAAAGAATTGATTAATCAAACAGAATCGCAAATATTTTTGCAACTGCCTAAGTAAAGACCGATCTCCGGATTGGGTGAGAGGGGTGCCTTAAAACCCTTCCTCTCTCGTAACCTGGCTCTCGAACCCAGATATGGTTATGACGGATGATCCGCCCATTCAAATCAATGACAGTTGGTCCTGTCTAATAGTCAACGGCTCGATCATTTAGACCGATGATCCACCCATTCAAATCAACGACAGCCGGTCCTATCCAATTCTCAACGGCTTGATCATTTAGACTGATGATCCACCCATTCAAATCAACGATAGCTGGTCCTGTCCAATGCTCAACGGCTCGATCATTTAGACTGATGATCCCCCCATTCAAATCAACGACAGCCGATCCTGTCCAATCTTCAAGGACTTGATCATTTAGACTGATGATCTGCCCATTCAAATCAACAACAGCTGGTCCTATCCAATTCGCAACGGCTCGATCATTTAGACTGATGATCCACCCATTCAAATCAACGATAGCCGATCCTGTCCAATCTTCAACGGCTTGATCATTTAGGTTGATGATCTGCCCATTCAAATCAACGACAACCGATCCTGTCCAATCTTCAATGGCTCGATCATTTAGACTGATGATCCGCCCATTCAAATCAACGACAGCCGGTCCTGTCCAATCTTCAACGGCTCAATCATTTAGACTGATGATCCGCCCATTCAAATCAACTACAGCCAGTCCTGTCCAATGCTCAACAGCTCGTTCATTTAGACTAATGATCTGCCCATTCAAATCAACGACAGCTGGTCCTGTCCAATCTTCAACGGCTTGACCATTTAGACTGATGATCCGCCCATTCAAATCAACGACAGCTGGTCCTGTCCAATCTACAATGACTCGATCATTTAGACTGATGATCCACCCATTCAAATCAACGATAGCTAGTCCTGTCCAATTCGCAATGGCTCGATCATTTAGATTGATGATCCGCCCATTCAAATCAACGACAACCAGTCCTGTCCAATGTTTAACGTCTCGATCATTTAGACTGATGATCCGCCCATCCAAATCAACGACAATCGGTCCTGTCCAATGTTCAATGGCTCGATCATTTAGACTGATGATCTGCCCATCCAAATCAACGACAGTCGGTCCTATCCAATGTTCAATTGGTCGATCATTTAGACTGATGATCCGCCCATCCAAATCAACGACAGCCGGTCCTGTCCAATGCTCAACCGCTCGATCATTTAGACTGATGATCTGCCCATTCAAATCTACGACAGCCGGTCCTGTCCAATTCGCAACGGCTCGATCATTTAGACTAATGATCCGCCCATTCAAATCAACGAGAGCCGGTCCCGTCTAATTTTCAACGGCTGGATCATTTAGACTGATGATCTGCCCATCCAAATCAACGATAGCTGGTCCTGTCCAATTTGCAACGGCTCGATCATTTAGACTGATGATCCGCCCATCCAAATCAACGACAGCCGGTGCTGTCCTATCCACAATGGCATGTTCATCCTGAAGTATGATCAGCCGATCCTGTCCTATCCACAATGGCATGTTCATCCTGAAGTATGATCAGCCGGTCCTATCCAATTATCAATGGCATGATCATCCTGAAGCATGGCTAACCATATCATCAATAATAATCAGCCACATCGTCTGTCTCAGTCCATTCAGCAATAACAATTGGCCACATTGCCTGTCTCAGTCCATTCAGCGATGACAATCAACCATGTCGTCTGCCTTAGTCATTCAACGACGGTCAGCCATATCGTCCGTTTCAATCATTCAACGACGGTTAGCCATATCGTCCGACTCAGGTATTCATGACGGTCAGCCGTACCATCAACGACGGTCAGCCATATCGTCCGTTTCAATCATTCAATGATGGTCAGTCGTGTCATCAATGATGGTGAGCCATATCGTTCGTTTCAATCATTCAACGATGGTTAGCCATATCATCAATGACGGTCAGCCATATCGTCCGTTTTAATCATTCAACGATGGTGACGATCAGCCATATCGTCCGTTTCAATAATTCAAGATGGTCAGCTATATCATCAACGACGGTCAACCATATCATCCGACTCAGTCATTCTCGATGGTCAGCCATATCATCAATGACGGTCAGCCATATCGTCCGACTCAGTCATTCACGATGGTCAGCTGTATCATCAACGACGGTCAGCCATATTATCCGTTTCAATCACTCAACGATGGTCAGCCGTATCATCAACGACGGTCATCTGTATCATCAACGACGGTCAGCCATATCATCCGTTTCAATCATTCAACGATGGTCAGCCGTATCATCAACGACGGTCAGCCATATCGTCCGACTCAGTCATTCACGATGGTCAGCCATATCATCAACGACGGTCAACCATATTGTCCATTTTAATCACTCAACGATGGTCAGCCTTATCATCAATGATGGTTAGCCATATCGTCCGACTCAGTCATTCACGATGGTCAGCCGTATCATTAATGATGGTCAGCCATATCGTCCGTTTCAATCATTCAATGATGGTCAGCCGTGTCATCAACAACGGTCAGCCATATCGTTCATTTCAATCATTCAATGATGGTTAGTCATATCATCAATGACGGTCAGCCATATCGTCCGTTTCAATCATTCAATGATGGTCACGGTCAGCCATATCGTCCATTTCAATCATTCAACGATGGTCAGCTTTATCATCAATGAAGATCAGCCATATCGTCTGACTCAGTCATTCTCGATGGTCAGCCATATCATCAACGACGGTCAGCCATATCGTCCAACTCAATCATTCCCGATGGTCAGCTATATCATCAATGACGGTCACCCATATCGTTCGTTTCAATCATTCAACGATGGTCAGCCGTATCATCAACGACGGTCAGCCATATCGTCCAACTCAGTCATTCCTGATGGTCAGCCATATCATCAACAATAATCAGTCATATCGTCCGCATCCACTTCATCAATGACGATCAGAATTCATCTTTTTACGCTTCAACGACGATCAAAATATCGTTCGGGGTCCACCCATCCGCAACTAATTTTTCCCCAAGAGAGTCCGCTTCAGCCTGCCCCAAACGACTACCTCTACATCAGTCTAGCTTCAAGTGCATCTTCCTACAGCCTTATTGCTCTGTCTCGGATGGTCTTTGATAAGGAGATTGGCTCTGATTCCCAACAGATGGAATTCAACCTGCCTGACACGACCTACACGTGTTTGTTAGAATGTTTTGTGCCGAGGATAGCTTGATCCCTAACAATGACGGCATGTCCTGTCCAAATCTGCAATGATAGTCTATCCTATCCAAATTCAATCAACAAGCGGCGATTCACTCGTCCACTTCTACTTCCATCCCTGGCAATGGACTGCCTGTCCATTCCACCAATCAGGTTCCTTAAGTTTACGAGTCTACTTTGCTAGTATGCTTTGCTCTGGATTGCCTTGAGGGGTGTCTAGAATTCTTTGACGTTACTTGTACCAAGTCGATGGTGCTTCAAGTGCCGTCAAAGAGGGGCTACTGTAGACACCCCAATCTGGGCTTCCAAATTAGTTTACTTACAGTTTTTGATTCCCCAATGATGAAATGGATCAAGAACACCCCGAGAATGATAGCGTGTTTGAGCTTTGAGTGTTTGCAAAACCTTTGAACCTAACCTAGCCTAAGCCACTTCAAAAGAGCCAAAAACCCTGTTGGTACGCGTTGGTTGAGAGCTTGCACGCGTAGATCAACTTGACAAGTGTTGGTCAATGGTAAAAGCTTGATTGTTGACCAATGCATGAGTAGGTGGTACACGTGCGCCAGGGCGCAACCATCCCGTGCCAGGGCGCACCATCGCGCGACGGACTGAAACCATCGCGAGATGGTCAAACTGCCATGTGGTGTGACCATCGCACGCCAGGGTGCACCATCGCGCGCAAGATTGACTCCATCGCACAATGGTCCAAGATGTCCCCATCACCTTTATCAGCTGGTAAGCTTAACCACCAAGCAAACCTCAG
Organism: Rhododendron ovatum; assembly: GCA_019656835.1. NCBI lineage: Eukaryota > Viridiplantae > Streptophyta > Magnoliopsida > Ericales > Ericaceae > Rhododendron > Rhododendron ovatum. The sequence goes on along the minus strand of CM033795.1, from coordinate 28,691,231 downwards.
CCAGCCTCGTGGACTAGCTGAGCTCTTCTCCTTGCACCAACTAGCTTCACCTCCCTCTCTCCCTATAAATACCACATTTGTTCATCCATTTAAAGGGTTCAAGAATTTCAAAGGGTTGCACCATCCCACCACCATTCTCACACCTCAACCAAGCAACAAGCTACTTTGTTCTTTGCATCAACCACTCAAATAAACACTTCAAATCCTAATTTCAACCTCCAAGCTCAAACATCATTCAAACTCAAAAACCAAAGGTATAGCTTACCTTTGATCTTTTCTCTGTTCTGATCCCTGAGGGGGGCTGGCAGGGCCAAGGCTGGTAATCAATACCAGTCCTGGTCCTAAAGCTGGCAAGATTTCAAAAACCGTAGAACGCGCGATGGTCCCATATACGCGCGACACTCTCACTTCATCGCGCGATGGACCGCGTGGGGATTGGTTTCTTGCTGTTTTTGTGTATTTATTTATATATAGATCACTGTTAAGCATGCTAAAAACTAGTTTACCGATTTTCTTTGTTAGAAACTCCTAGTTTGTTTGTAGTTAATTTGTGTTTCTGCTGTTTTGGAGTACCCCTGGGATCATTCTGGACATGTCCCAGAACCCAGAAACATGTAAACCACACACTGGTTAAAAGGCTCAGACCATCGCGCGCCAAGGCACACCCTCACGCGATAGAGTGGCACCATCGCGCGCCTCTAACCAGTGAGTGGCCTTGCATGGGTAGCCCGGCCTTAGGCCATTATTTTGTCCGCACACTGTTTATGGGGTGTTTTATTAATTTGTAGGGCTTTACAGCCTTTAAATTGTATATTATGCTGCTTATAACTGCATGGTTTGTCCTGGGTGTGCACTGGTCCTTCTAGAGCCCAGAGGGTTTGAGAATAAGAGCTGTGGGTTTGAGCTCACCGGCGTAAACGTGTCTTGGAGTTGCGCGCGCAGGAGTAAACAACATGCAATGACTTGTTCAGTGCATGCTGGTTTCTTCCTGCGCACGTCATTCCAAAACAAAGGCCTCCTAGTTTGTTTAAACTCCCACAGGAGTCTGTTCTCATCCTCTACTAACTACCATCCATTCTATTCTATCACATCTTGCAAACATGTTACAGCTTTAATCCCATTAAACTGTTCCCCCGCCTTTAATTGGCTAAAGAATTGATTAATCAAACAGAATCGCAAATGTTTTCGCAAATGCCTAAGTAAAGACCGATCTCCGGATTGGGCGAGAGGGGTGCCTTAAAATCCTTCCCCTCTCGTAACCTGGCTCCCGAACCCAGATATGGTTATGACAGACTGGTGCCTTCGCCTTTTTCAAATCAAACAGCGCAGCAAGCGCTTTAAGTTTGGTTCCTTGGGTGTCGGACCTTCAAACCCAAGTGGCGACTCTGAATTAAGTGCTCGTCTGCCAAAATAATGCTCGCTCATCGATCCGCCCTATTTTTTCGGGACGTTGCCCACAAAATTCTTGAGTGGCATATTATTTCTATGACCTATTGTTTGTAATTTATTGGTTAACGGGTGTGGGATTATTCTTCTGAGCTTTTGTAACTCATGGTGTTACCTTTGGTGACCCTAACATATTATACTGGTGGCGATGCTTGTATAATATGTCAGACTTTGCAGATGACCAGGGTGAGCTGTACACATTTAAGGCTTTCGAAGCCAAAGAGCTGGCTAGGATGGAGGAGCAGGAAAAATTGTAGTTAAGAACCTTAGTTTCCCCTCCCTTTATGTAATGAAAGTACTCTTATAGGGGTTTTGATGTAATAATGAGTAAGACTTTATTTAGATTTTCAATAAAAATTATCTATTTAATGTTCTCAAAATTCGGGACGTTACAGTTAGTATAAGCCGGCAAATTAATATCCGCCAAGAATAAGTTAAGAACATTTATTAATACTGAAAATGTCTTTGGTAGATATTAATTATCAAAACACGTCATTGGCCGTCATTTTCCCAATTAACAAATACAAAGAAAAGAACATTCGCATGCAAGTGGAAAGATTCGAACTTCTGATCTCCTAATGAAATGTAACGGCCTTGGTCAATTAAGCTCGCCTTAGTTAGTTACATAGTGTAATTTGGTTTGCTTATTACAAATAGGGAGTATTTTGATTAGAAAATTACATGTGGGTTTAGAAACCAAGACTTAATTCCTATTTAGGATTAACTCAATTTTTATTTACCTCTAAGGACAACCTCGATCATATGAAGATTATCCTTTTACCTTTAACTAAATATAATTTCACACTTTATTATCTTTTCAAAATTTTCATCACCCCCTCCCACCTCTACCCCACACCACTTCTGACCGGCGATCACTCCAGTTGGTGACTTTTTTCGGAGAAATTTCATTACTTCAAAAAATTAGTGAAATCCACTACTTCTCGAATTTCACTAATTTCAACGACCACTCCGACCGGTGATTTATTTGAGCGAAATTCACTACTTCTCAAATTTCACTAATTTCATTCAAAAAATTAGCAAAATTCACTACTTCTCTAATTTCACCGGATTTCAAAATTCACAAATTTTTGCTGGATTTCAAATTTTACTGGGTGTAAATTTTAACTAGTGGATTTCACTAGATTTTAAAATCCTAGTGAAATTCACAACCTTCGAGCTCAACAATCAGAGAATTCAAGGAAACGGAATCTGGACAGAAAAAAAGAAGATCTGAAATATGACTCTCCAGCGACCTCGATCTTCCGTTGGCCGACGATGTTCGTCTCCTCGCACTTCATGCCACTGAGCCGATCCCACGGCCTGTCAGTATTCTCCTCGCCAAGGTGGTCCCCTCGCAACCTTATCAACTCGTCGATCGTGGAGACGTTGTGTGGTCCCTTGACACCACCATCAAGTTGATCGTGTAGGTCTCTGTGCTCTGCTTCTTCTACGTCTTCTATGGCTGCACCGTCTGATGATTGTCTTGTTGGGAAACATGCGATACAATCAGCAAATTCTAGAATACAAATTCCATTATGATAGATAGACAGAGGACAGATTACAAATTGCGAGTCTAGAATATGAAAAATACAGAAATATGAACACCAAACTGAGCCCTGAATCAGTCTCCTTAAAACAGATTCACCGCCTCACCGTTGGGTATTGGAGATTGACCGACGTCTGTCTCCCAGGATAGAACGGTTAGACCACGGCTATTGAAACACCACCGAAAAGCCGCCTTGGTGAACTGAAACTTACGTCTGCCTTTCTCTCTCACACAAGAACTATATTAGTGTGGATTTGTGACTTGTGAATTCGTGTCTCTTCTGAAAACGGGATGCTGTTTATATAGCCACAAATGACCATGTGTAACAGCTAGACTATGAATTCTGCCATGATTACTCAGCCATGAATTGGAGATAATGCACGAAACTGCCAAGAAATGAATTGGAGGTGTGAATTCTGCCATAACCTCTCTTCATGGGGCATTTACCAGCTATAAACGGCTGGGACTTGTAAGGCCTCATCCGGATACAATGAATTTACAGGAGGCTTTTTGGTTGCCTCGGGAGACCTTCCGAAAGCCCCAATTTTCATTTACAAATCTGGAAAATTTCCAACATGACTATCCTCGCCAGAATATGACGCGGACGGACGGAAGGCAGTGGAGGAATTCAATGGGTTTTTCAGATCTGGTTCGAGTATGCGAGGAGTTACTTCGACAATGAGAAAAATGTAGGATGTAGCGGATGATGGAGAAGAAGGGTATGTTGTGCGGGGTAATCTCAAAAAAATTCAAGCTCAATCTTTATGGGCACATTTTTCTTTTTGGGCTGGAGTGTGCGGGAATAGGGGTTCCTAATTTGGACTGGTCGGTAAAAAGCCCTATTGTGATTGACATCTCAAGTTTGTGATCATCTTTTTCCGGTTGTATTCTTTGGATATGCTCAATGAGATTATCAAGTTTAGAGCTCCATGCACTAACAATTATTATTCAACCACAAATATTTATACATACATTTATATCTTTTGGTGGAGCCTACATACATTAGAGATGTAGTATATATGAGTCCCAATGTAAATGTAGAATGATTGATACTCTGATTGTATGTTGATGTGGGTCAGAGGTGTTTGTCAATGTACTACTATGATGTATTTTATTGTATTTTTATTTTCCAACTTTTGGATTTAGTTTCATTTAAAAGGGGTAACCTCTTCTATTTTAATTATTTTTAACTTTGACCCCTGTGACTTAAGAAACCCATGCTTGCACCCACTCCATGGACTTTGGACTATGTAATACGCATGGTTGGCTTTAAAACTCGAGCGAAAAAAGGAAAGGAAGGTACCCCGAAAGGCTCTAAATTAAAGATACTAGCTAGCGTACCGTTTTCTCTACTGAAACGGTATGTACCGATATATATCTCGGTATCGTTCTGGATTAATGATAATATATATTTTATATATTTTAATATATGTACAAAAAACCAAAAAAACTCAAAGTAGAGGTGTAAAATAATTCTAACACTTTGTTATACCTTAAAATTAGTCCTAATAACAAATTAAGACAATTAAAATATTATAAACTTTGTCTTAAAATTTAAGCATTTTTTAAGTAAAAGAACAAAATACAAATTTTTTTTTTTTGTCTCGGCCAGTATGCTTAGTACAGACTTGTACAGGCTGGTATTTAGGATGATATGAAACACCTACTTTTGTGTACTGGCTTATGTCCGGTACCAAACGGAATTCACAACATTGCTCTAAACACATTTGTTTGGACTTTGGACACATACCTGAATACAAATGTGTCCACAACAGCCTAATCATACATGGTTTAAGTGTATCTGGTGGGGTCTACATATGACGTATAACAAGTGGCCGTTAAATTCTTTGATTAATTGGACCGTCGTAAGCCCAAGAAGGCTTTAATTGCGGACTGTCCGATTTGGCAAATTTCAAACGAGCTCGAATTAGGCCCAAACATAGTGGGTTGATGCAAAATCGCGTTGCAGTCATGACTCACTGTCCTAAAGTTGTGATTATAGTGGATTTCGGCCTAATTCCTTCGCAATTTAATGTTTTTGCTATTTTAGGAAAGTTTTAGATCGATAATAACTTTTATCGTATAATTCCGTAGAGGTTGGTTCTAGTTGGGAAAAAAAATTATTTTTGTTTCTATTTTTCAATTTTGGTAGTTTCCCTAATTTCAGGGATTCTTTAATTTTTCAGTTTGTTTCCAAGGTTTCTAGGGTTAGGCCTTATAAAAGGGGTTGTAACCTAATTTTGTGTTTAACTTTTCATCAATACAGTTATCAGAGTTTTCTCTCTTATCGTGGATTCGAGTTTTATTTTGTTTGGATTATTAGTACGCAACTAATCTCTTATTAATTCCGCTACGTCAACATACCTTGATTGGCTCTAAACCCAATTGTGTATATATGGATCTAGATTCTAACATCAATATAAAACTCTCTCTCTCTCTCTCTCTCTCTCTCTCTCTCCGAGGTGCGACATGGACTGTTGGTGCCGAGCTGTTGAAGTCTTGAAGAACAAAGATATATGCAAATCTAAAATCACCGAAAATTCCCTAAATCTCTACCTTCTTTTATTTGGATTTGAGTTGTAATAGATATTGAATGTTCAAATCAGATTAATAAGTGAGTACTTAATTCAGGTTGTTGGGCACATTCAAGATTTGATCAGTTGGGTACAAACTAAGAGAAAAACTAGTATTTAGCGGTACTGGAAGACATCTTACAAAAGTAAAATGCAGGAACCAAGCTTCATTAATAATAGTAGGACAATATTACATCTCTCTCGAACTTGAGTAGGTCTACTAACTAGCTAGTTAGCCTTTCCCCCTCTGGTCAAGAATTGGGGCAAGATTGCTATGCCAAGTCCATTACTAGAACCACCAGATGCTAATGTTTCATGGTTCTAGTATGGATTCATACTATATTATTCCAGTAATTTTTTGTTTTTAAAAAGTCAAGAGAAATCAGGAGCCAAAAAACCAAGACCGAGAACTATGAGAGAAACCAGGATCTAGACGTAGAGAAAACTACGGCGATGGTGAAGTTATCGATATGGTGCTAGCTTGATCAAAGTTCAAATATTCCTGGTGCGGAAGAACGATGGATGTCGAGATTGGGGAGATCGAGGACGAAATTCAGATGGTGATAGACAACGATGATGAAGATTGATCGGAGTTTGGCAAATGGGGGTGGTGGTGATCATTAACCGGATTTTAGTTCATGGTGTGGGAGGTGAGTGTACTAATGCAAGTGGCAAGCGAAAGTAGCGCATGCAGCTTCATGGTGGCTTGAAAGTCGTGTGATATGTACAATTTCATGTCAGAAAGTGATTATTGGGAGGCACAAACTAGTCATATACAACTTGAATCTTATAGCTCTAATACCATAATGCTCGGATACCATGTTCCAAAAATAAATAATCAATAACCAAGCTTTCATTCATAATCCCCGCATGTCTTTTTATAAGCTACAAAATCTGATGACCATCCACGTATTATGACATTCTCTGATGGTTGACGTTGAACAATGACATGGCACATCAATGGTCATGAGGAAATGTTCTCAGTAGGCTTGCTTTATCACATGTGCGACTAACCCCCTCCAACAAACATGACACATCAGTAATTTGTTTATGCAAATTGAAATATTTTTTTTGAAGGTAAAAAATTATTGGTTTATGGGTTTTAATATGCTCATTCTATCTCATAATTTTTGTCCATTTTAAGGTTATTTTTTAGTTATAAAAAAACATACTTTTGTGCATAATTTTTGTAACTCTATTGCATCGTTAAAATTAACCAAATGAATGGAAGGAACTGTGGTGGCCTCGGTTACCGCCTCGGTAACCTAGCCAGATGTTCCGAGCCAGAGTCCCGTGGGAGCTCGGTCTACGAGTCGGTTGGAACCTATGGTTCGGGCATTCTGCTGGGTTCATTGCTCAGTAAAAAGACTGATCTCGGAGAATGCTCTCAGCACAAGTTCCTACTTCGGTATATCCGAAGCTCCCTGAGGGAGGTAGTTACGCCAAATGGGCCCCATGAAGATCATGTAGCAGACATAATCATTGGGATGATATCTGGCCATGTGCTTTTTAACTGTTTCTATTCCTTTCGTCATATATGACGTCACCCGAAATGATTACCCAAGCGTATCTTCCACGCGCTAGCTTGAAGGCCAAGAAAACCTAGGTCTATAAATACAAAGGGATACTCACTTGGAAAGGTATGCCATCTTCCCTAACCCAAGATCTACACTCTCCCCTGAAATCTAACTTGATCGTCGGAGGGTCACTGGGCCTCCATAGCCCTAGTGACTTACTGCAGGTCCAGAGGCGGGAGAACGGATTAGCGGAGTGAGAACCTTAGCTCAGGTCAAGGTCCTGTCAAATCGAACCCCTACAATTGGCGACTCTGCTGGGGACCTAGCCCCTCTTTCAGTATTCATCTCCCTCCCTCCGAAATTTTTTGTTCATCTCTCCTACTCCAAAAATGGTGGAGGTCGACGAAACACACCGCAGCAACACCACCCTAGGGCTCGGCCCGCTGGGGGACCATAACCTGGCTTCCGGCGGAGCCAACGCCCTGGGAAAAGCTCATATATCTATCGGAGTAGGAACCGAAACCTCAACGCTAAAGGGCAGCCCATCATCTGAACTCCACACCAACATCCTCCATCTGGAAAGGAAAATCGAGGACCTAACAACGGTCGTAGGACGGGACAAGCACGTTCGAGACGAGCTGGCAGAGATCAAACATCTTCTGCAGATCTCCCCATCTCACTCCTTCGGAAGCCGTGGTGGAAGAAGAAATCATCATAGTCCTCCCCACAGCCATGAAGGAGGCCGCCTGGTGGAACACCGGTCTCGGCCCTCAGTCAAAGATTGCTTGGAGCCACCAGATGCAGAGGACGGTCGATACAACCGAGAGGCGAGGCATAAGGAATGTTCTCATTCCCCTAAACCTCATCGAAAACCGTCCACCTATGAGAGACTCGGAGCAGGAAGCATATCAGCCTCATCCACTCATTCGGCGCGGATCGGTAAGGGGTAGCATGAATCCACCGCAAGCTTTACAAAGGTTACTAGGGAAGACGACGGTCTCTTAGAGTTCCAGACGAAGAGATACCGCGAGCATCTGGAAAACGCTGGAACCAAAAGCTCTATCGTCTCATACCCTAAAGAGACACGTAACAGAAGCCCGGTAACCGAGCGTCTCGAGCCTTTTCCTCGGGACAGCCTCCGAAGGCATCGTCATGAGCACTCCCCCCAAAAATCGGCTAGCGTCGTTTCGAAGAGGAAGGAATACGAAAGGTTGGATCAACTTGTTCCGAACAAGCGTCCAGCAATCGAACTTCCCGACGGTTTCAACCGTTCAATCCGACCTCATCGCGATGCCAAACTCGAAAGACTCACGACCTCTCCTTTCACCAGAGATATTAACTCGATCACCCCCCCCAAAGGGATTTACCCAACCCAAATTTGCCAAGTACGATGGCAAGACCGAGGCGTACATTCACCTGGTACAGTACAAGCTCGTCATGTCCCTTGTTCTCTGAAACGAGCCTTCAGACGATGCCTCCTTATGTAAGGTCTTCCCCGCCAGCCTTGGCAACCTAGGTCTCACATGGTTCAATCAGCTCCCAGCACGGTCAATCTCCTCATTCGACTCCCTATGCGATGCCTTCATGGCTTGGTTCATCACGAGCAACAAGCACGAGAAAGAAATCAATTCCCTCCTCGCTCTCTGAAAATGAAATGATGAAACACTCTGCCAGTACGTCGGTCGTTACTGGGAGTTGTTTAACGAAATAGAAGGCTGTGACAGTCTCATCTCGGCTCGAGGATTCAAGCTCGGTCTCACCTCCCAAGACGAATAGGTCTACGACGATCTTGCCCGCCACAAGCCCAGCTCCATGAAGGACCTCATAACTCGCATCGAGGTTTGGTGCCAGCTCATTAAGTCCAAAGCCGAGAAGGGCATCGAAAAGCCCAAAAGCACAAAAGCGACGTCTGCTTCGGTTTTTGCTCCTGCTCCCATATCTGTCGCGACCCCGAGGAAGCAGGTCAACAACATCAAATAGTCCCCAAGGAAAGGCCCAAAGCCCAACGATTTCAACTCCTAGAAGACCGTCTTTACCATTCCTATCTATCAAATCATAGACCAAGTAAAGGATCAGCCCTTCTTCTCCTTCCTGAATCAGAAGCTTGGAACCAAAAACGGGAAAATCAAAAAACCCCATCGTCCGATGCAGTTACCACAATGAGCAAGGTCACTTCACCACTGCTTGCAAACCTTTTAAGGCTTACTTAGAGCAGCTTGTCGTGGAGGGTCACCTCGGTAACCTCATCGACCACGAGAAGACCAGGGCCCGGGTGCAGCGTGTTGAGAATAACACCGAAGATGAGGTTCAAACGATCCATGTTATCCACGGTCCTCTCAATTCCGAAGCCGTTCGTGTCCTTCGTGCCAAACTAAATAACGTCACCTCCTCCAAGTGCGTCATGTTGGTTGGCCCCGAGCCTAAGCGCCTAAGGACCGATGACGGCTCCAAGTGGACCATCACCTTTACCGAGAAGGACCTTGACCACGTCTAGCTCCCTCATAACGACGCCCTCGTGGTCACGCTTCGCATCGGAACCTTTAATGTCCGACGCATTCTCGGTTATCAGGGCAGCTCGGCCAAGGTCATGTACTACTCTCTATTTCAAGACCTGAAGCTTTTAGATACCGACTTCTGACCCTTTGAAGTTCCCCTCATCGGGTTCAGTGGAGCTCCGGTATGGCCCCTTGGCACGATCACTCTCCCCGTGCATGCCAGTTCGGTGGTCCTTGACTTGGAATTTATGGTGGTCAACGTTCCTAGCCCTTACAACGCAATCGTCGGGCACACCTGGCTCTATAAGCTGAAGGCCATCGCCTCCACCTATCACCAGGTGGTCCGTTTCATCGGTGCCAACGGGTGCCATGAGGACGTATACGGGGATCAAACCGTAGCCAAAAGATGTTACGTTAACCCGGTCCGAAGCAGTAAGGAGACTTCCCGGGTCAACCTCATCGAGGTCCCCGAGGCCCTAGTTCTGAAAGACGTCGGCATACCAGCCGACGAGAAAGTAGTAGAAGACCTTGTCACTTGCCCAATCACCGAAGACGGCTCCCATTACTTTCTCATCGGTTCCTCACTCACTGACACCGACCAAAATGAGACGTTTGATTTCCTCAAAAAGAACATAGAAGTATTCGCATGGACCCCGTATGAGATGCCCGGGGTCGACCTTTCGTTTATCTGCCACGAGCTCAACATCGACCAAGCCAAACGCCCGGTTGTGCAAAAAGCAAGGCGATCCTCCCCGGTCCATTCAGAAGCTGTTATAGACTAAGTCAATTGGCTCTTAAATGCGAAAGCCATCCGAGAAGTACAATACCTTAGGTGGTTGGCCAACACCGTAGTGGTCAAAAAGAACGGTAAATGGCAGGTTTGTGTTGATTATTCCAATCTCAATGACGCCTGCCCGAAAGATTTCTTCCCCCTTCCACGGATTGACCAGCTTGTCGATGCAACGGCCGGCCATGCTCGACTCAGTTTTATGGATGCCTACCGGGGCTACCATCAGATTGCCATGAGTGAAGGAGACGTTGAAAATACGGCCTTCATCACCCCTCACGGAATCTTTGGATATCTCGTTATGCCGTTCGGCTTGAAAAACGCCGGAGCCACCTTCCAGCAAATGATAGCCAAGATGTTCGAACACCGTGGAGCTCACGAACTTTGAAATCCATTTCTAGCCTCGGACAGCAATCAAAGCTCAGGTGCTTGCTGACTTTATCGCCGAACTTACTCCGCCCGACACTCATGCTTCGGCTCCTGCTCCAAACATCGAGGCAACACTCCAGGCTAACCCTAGCACAGCCTGGAAACTTTTTCATGAAGATGTTTGGAAAATGTATGTCGCTGGCGCCTTTAACAACTGAGGCGCAGGTGCAGGCATCGTCCTCCTCTCCCCTTCCGGTGCCCTGCACGAAAGCTCACTTTCCATCAACTTCCCAGCCTCTAACAATGAGACTGAATATGAAGCCCTGATCTCAAGATTCAAGATGGCCAAGGAGAACTCGTGGTCTATAGCGATTCCCAATTAGTGGTCAACCAACTCTCTAAGGAATACGAAGCTCCGAATGATCGCATGCATACCTACCTCAGCTCCGCCGTCCAGCTCATCAAAAATTTCAAAGCTATCTGAGTCGAACACATCTCCAGGGACCAGAATGCCCACGTCGATGCCCTTGCAGGGCTCGCTTCGGCCTGCTCTTCCTCGGGACACCGTTCCATCTCCTTCAACTCCATTGACAAGCCCAGTCTCGAGCTCGAGGTATTAGACCAAGAGGTATTCAACACAGAGCTCGGCCCAAGCTGGATGGACGAGATCATTGGTTACATGCGAGATGACACGCTTCCTACCGATAAGAAGGACGCTCGCCGACTCCGCAACAAAGTCGCTCTTTTTTGGCTCAATCTGAACGGTAAGCTCTACCGAAGGTCCTTCACCGGCCCATATCTACTAGACGCACACCCCCACCAAGTGCAAGGCATCATCGAAGAGCTCCACGCTGGCGATAGTGGTTGCCACTCCGGTGGACAATCCCTTGCTCACCGAGCCATATCCCAAGGCTATTGGTGGCTGACAATGAAGAAGGACTCTGAAGAATTTGCCAGGCGTTGCAAGAAATACCATATGTTTGCCCCTATCATCCATTAGCCAACTCGGGATCTTAGCCCCCTCATCAGCCCTTGGCCTTTCTCTCAATGGGGTATGGACATCATCGGCAAGCTCCCTGTAGCTCTTGGGGGATTCAAGTTCCTGATAACGGCCACCGGCTATTTTTCAAAATGGGTTGAAGCTGAACCCTTGGTCACCATTGAAGAAACAGACATCATTTGTTTCGTTTGGCGAAATATTATCTCACAATTCGGTGTACCATTTGCCATCATTACTGACAACGGAAGGCAGTTCATAGGGCTGAAATACCGGGCCCTATTAGACGAGTTTGGAATCAAATGGGACACACCAACCCCGACTTACCCCCAAGGCAACGGACAAGTCGAAGCTGCGAACAAGGCAATTTCATTTGGGATAAAATGCTGACTCGAGTCACGCCGGGGCAAATGGGCCGAGGAGCTACCTAGGGTACTCTGGGGCTACTGTACTACACCTCAGCGATCCATCGGTCGCACTCCTTTCTCTTTGGCATTTGGAATGGAGGCTGTCATCCCCATTCAAGTAGGGCTTCCAACGATCCGCACTGAAAATTTCAATGAATCGGTAAACAACAACATCGCCTCGAATCTCGACTTGGTCGAGGAGGAACGTGAAAATGCAAGGATCAAGCTCGCATCATACCAACAGGAGGTTGCAAAGGGCTACAACTGAAGCGTCCATCTCAGGTTGTTCGAACCTGATGATCTCGTTTGGAAGAAAGTGGTCAAGAAATCAAAGAAAAGGAAGTTGATGCCCAACTGGGAAGGCCCCTACCGAGTTCTCAAACAACTCAGTTCAGGGAATTATAAGCTAGAAAAATTGGACGGTTCCCCTATTGCTAAAATATGGAACGCGAACAACCTGAATAAGTTCTATGGATAGTACTCCCCCGGTTACCGAAACCCAATTCACTATTCTGGCTGTGTTTCATTTCCTTTCAGTTTTAAAGGAAACTTGCTTATGTAAAGACAGTACCCCAACAAGTTTGAATGAGAATGTTCCTTTTTGACATTACCTGTATTCTTTGTTCCTGTTGTTTACATTACTTGCACTCGGTTCATCCTCGCCCGAACCATTTTACACCGACTTCAGGGATACTGTTCTCTCACAAGTGATAGCCTTGGACAATTCTCACTAAGTCACCCCAGCCTCTTCGGCTGTTTAGACTTTTGGTCACTCGTCTTAAGGATACTCGGCCTCTTACCGAGCCCCTTGTTTCGACCCACCAAAGTAATTCACTGCTCGGACGCGCTGTGTCCCGAACTCATGGCCAAGGCCATATCCCCTTCGGGACTCTAGCCCAAGTCCCTTGGCAGTCCCACCGTATCTTGAGCCTACCCCTCGTTGAACTTATTTTGTACAGTAAGCAGCCAAGGCGCCCTAGTCCGAAGCACAGGCATAGAAAGTTCAAAATTGCTCTTTACTTGCTTTGGCTTAGGTCACTTGGCTCTCCCAGATCCTGCTGCAGACCGGGGTTTCGGTCATCAACCCTTACGATTCGGTCATATCCTGGATTGATTGCACAAAATACCGGCCCGAAGCAGGGGCTGCAAAGTAAAATATCCTTTTCAATTTTTGCATCAACCAATCAGATTCGCTTCGGATAAAACTTGCTCCACTATTCCACAAGCCTAACCAAAGCAGGGGCACAGATACACCCTTGCAGCAACCTTGGATCCATTCACTCAAGAAACAAAGTTAATATACGATTCAAAATTAAAAATCCTACCAAGGATCTGGCTTAGGCCAACTGTTCGGCACCAGTCCCGCTCAACTATTACAACTTTGGAACGACAAACTCCAAACGTCCGAAGCAGTCCAAACAAAAACAAGTTAAAAATTGCAAATGTTTCTGGGGATGGTAGAGCTAGATTCGTCCTATGCGCCCTCGGTTGGAGCTGTAGCGTTGGATCGCCCTGATTCTCAGAGACCTGCAACTCCTCGGGATTTGGCACGATCTCATCTTCCTCTTTGGGTAGAACGAGCTCTTCGGGAGGCGGTTGGGGCACGGCTCGGAGCTCCGAGTCTTCAAGAAGATCAAGTCTGCTTACGAAGATCTTGTGGCAGAAGCGCACTCCATCCAGGAAGCGATCTCTGTATAGATCGGCCTCAATCTCCTGACCCTGCCTCTTGTATTCTACCCGGCCGCGTCCCAGCCCTTGTCATAGCCTTTGTTTCTCGCTGCCTCAACCTCCCAAGCTCAGGTGACCCTCAGAGTTTCTGTATCCTCCTCGGCCTTTACGGCTCGGCCCTCGGCAAGTATTTACTCCCTGTCACATCTTTGGAAATCGGCCAAGTAAAGATCGCAGGACTCCCAGGCCACCTTCAGGTCATCCTCCTTGTGCACAAGGGCCTTTTTCAACTCCTTAATCTCCAGCTCTTGTCCCTTGTACCTATCATTGATGGCAAGAGCTCGGGCACCGGCCTATCAACAGGGAGCAAAAGAAAATGTCAATCAAAGCAAATGCTGAATCAAAAGAAGGTTGGAAAGATAGTTACTTACACTCAAAAGCGCTTGTGTTATCTCCCCTGTCAGATCCTCGATGCAACCCTTCACGGCTCTGGCATCCTTGGGGAGAATACAAGACCGGAGCATCCCATACGCCGTCCCAATGTTGGAAGAAGCACTGTCGCCGTGATGAATTAGGCGCCCAGCATAATGCCGAACCTCGGGGGACCCAGGGGACTTGTCGCGTCGGAACTCTGATCTCGACATTAGTCTCCTCCCTGCCAGTCTCGCCTCCTCGTCCCTCTCCTCCTCGATCACAATCATCTCCCTTCTTCCCCTCCGGCTACCACCTTCCTCCTCACGACGAGCCCTCTTCTCTAGGGGCCCTTCCGGAGAAATGGGGACCGCCCCCGAGCTTCCGGCACCAGTTGTACTGAAGACAGACCCTCTGCCTCGACCCCTTGGTCTCTGGCGCCTAAGCTTTAGCACCTCTCGAGTTCCCAGACCAGCCATTTCCCCGCTAAGTCTTGCTCTCTCTGGTGTCTCCCGACTGATCTCCTCTCGAATCGTGCCCAAAGGGCCAGAATCACTCCCTTCGGACTTTGGGGTCCCAACTCCCCCGTCTCATTTTTCCTTTCTTCCCCTACCTCTCCATCTTCCTCATCCTCGGCCCGCCCTTGGGACCCCCTACTGCCTCAGCCTCTTATTCAAATAGCCGGTATAAGTAGGGATGTATCCAAGCAGTTCAGGGGCATATCGACTCGTAATTGGGATAACGTAGGCGGCTGTTATCCGTTCCCGGACAGCTCTTTCCTGAAGCCTTGCAACAATGCCCTCGGCTGCAAGAGAACATCAAGAGAAAAGGATTAATATAAGCAAGTTTGGAAAGATATACAATATACGTACCGAGGAGGAAATTCTACCGACCAGGACCTTCGGCCTCAAACTGAATCGTAGTAGCGGTATCCACGCTCTCCCTGGGACCGAACATAAAGTTCCCAGTGACCGAGACATAAATATTTGCCCATTCTTCGGAATCAAGGAGGTGGTCAATAAGAAACGTGTTATATCCCGTCCTGCAGGAGAGGTAGTGACGGTCACTCTCTCGGTTGAGCCCTAACAAATATACTCCGAAGAGCTCTTCGAGCCCGAAAGTCAAGTTGTATTGCCTTCTCAGCTCTATGATGCTAGTGATGATTCGGTAGGAGTTCACCGTGAGTTAGGAGGAAGTGAGGGTAAGGGTTCGAAGCAGCCGTCGAACAAACTGATAGAGGGGGAATCTGATGCCCCCCTCGGTAATTGCCTTCAAAGGAAAGATCAATCTCCCCTGTTGATAAGGAAGATCTTTGAGGTCGTTATTCGGTAATAACTGAACCTCAACGTCATGGGGAATGCTATAAACTCTTTTGAATTTGGCGTAGGCGGCCGAGGTTCCGTTGAAATACTGATTCTTGTATGGACACAACCTCATCGGTCTCCTCCATCCTCAGACCTCCTCGAGGGCATCCGCGAATGGCCCCGGTCCTTGATTTGAGGTGTTGGGGGTTTCCATCTCTCGGGGATCGAATGTCGTCACCTCACGAGGAGCACTCAAGGGTTCGTTCTGCTCAATATGGTCAATCGGGGTTCGGAAGAACGCTCGGATCCGAATTACTTGACGGATGTCCTTAGGAATCTCAACAGGAGAGTCTGAACTACTGGATCTGCTCGAAGAAAGCTCAATGACCATTTGCCCCTAACTAACCAAAGAAAAGAATGCAAAAACCCGTTAGCTATATGCTCAGGGACAAGCAAAAGGTCTGGTGTTCCAGATAGAATGGTCATTGCTCCTTGGAAATATCTAAGCCTCGGTTCATATCAGGGTGCTCCTCCTCGGGAAGAATCCCTAGGGTCTGGAATTAATCCTAAGGTCTCGGGAAGAATGTGGTCCTCGGGAAGAACATGAGTGGCGCTGGAGAAACCAGCGCCACCATGAACTAGACGGCGGCGAAGGGCGCCTCAGCCATAATGCACGCAAGAAATGACGAAAAACTTGACTAAAGCAATCAAAAACTGAGGATTAGCATAAGGGGTTCATCATACCTGAGTTTTGTGCAAAGATCTGTGCCCAAAATGCTCAAAGTCTCGATCGAAAGTAGAGAGTAGACACCGGCGGCGGTACGTCTTCGAAACAGAGGAAGGGTGTCTGACTTATCTCTGTCTTCTCTATTTATAATGAAGGATCAAAAAGTTACATGGGAAACGAAGTGTCGTGCACCGAGCCGTTGGATTTTTGACACGTGTCTTCATCGGACGGTCAATATCAAGGGGTTCTACGCCGAGGTCGGGATACAGGAAGACCAAACCACTGATATCTTGACACGTATTCCTGAAGAGACGTTTCGTACCAATTAACTGACATAGCACGTGCCAAGACAGCTTCCAATTCCTGGCTCTATGGCGATGGTCGACACGTGGCTCCAGTCGCTGAGGCTTGTGGTCTGATATTTACCGAAGCCACTCAACACTTCAGCAACATGGGTGGTTAAGGATCGAACAAGACGGTTTGTGAGGAGAGTCAACCCCCTAAGAGCCAAGTTGTGAGGCTCCAGAGCGTTGAGGGGCTATTGTGGTGGCCTCGGTTACCGCCTCAGTAACCTGGCTAGATGTTTTGAGCCAGAGCCCCGTGGGAGCTCAGTCAACGAGTGGGTTGGAACTTATGGTTCGGGCATTCTGTTGGGTTCATTGCTCGGTAAAAAGACTGATATCGGAGAATGCTCTCAGCACAAGTTCCTACTTCGATATATCCGAAGCTCCCTGAGGGAGGCAGTTACGCCAGATGGGGCCCATGAAGATCGTGCAGCAGGCATAATCATTGGGATCAGATCTAGCCATGTACTTCTTAACCGTTTCTATTCCTTTCGTCATATATGACGTCACCCGAAACAGTTACCCGAGCGTATCTTCCACGCGCTAGCTTGGAGGCCAAGAAAATCTAGGTCTATAAATACAAAAGGATACTCACTTGGAAAGGTATGCCATCTTCCATAACCCTAGATCTACACTCTCCCCTGAAATCTAACTTGATCGTCAGAAGGTCACTGGGCCTCCATAGCCCTAGTGACTTATTGCAGATCCAGAGGCGGGAGAACGGATTAGCGGAGGGAGAACCTTAGCTCAGATCAAGGTCCCGTCAAATCGAACCCTCTACAGGAACCATTCCCTTTCTCCTTAACCTCCATGTAAGTTAACACCCATCTCACCTGTAATCAAGAAATTGTAATTCAAGAATTTCAAAAAGAATGTGAAACAACGCTCAGATTTGGTGCAATTCCTTCTACATGACCTTCTAGTATTTCATGAATCATTCACTTGGAAAATTATTATTCATCCAGATCTTCTATGAATAATAATGGCTATGGGCCAGTCGCTACCCCAACACAGGGAATCTAAGTACGTAGTGGGTCGGCCTTCGGAAGCACGATTGAGATTTGAGACTGGACATGTTGACTTTTTGAAAGAGCACTATGTAAAGTGAGAAAACTAGATTTTTGGGAGACCCAGCCATACGATCGAGAAGCTTTGATTGAGAATGAATGGGGGACCTCTTTTCTTGGCTAATCTCCTCCCTACATGTACATTCTTCTTCTTCTTCTTCTTCTGCAAGGACAAATAATCTATTATAGAACCTTAATAAAAAAAAAAAAAAAATCAGATCTAGGTAAAGGAATCAAGAAGTAGATCATCACAATGGTTCGTCTAGCTGGTGGTTAATTAAGACGTGGAACTTAGTAGTTTACTTTCCTCCTAAGTTCTTAGAATCAAAATCTTCAATGCCATCAATTTGTTTAGGACGCACCTAGCATCTGTTTTCGAAATTCTTTTGTGGGACATCAAATTGGATGATTTAATTAAGTATAGTACTAAACATGAAAGCATAAGAGATGAATGTGATTAATTCCCTCCTTTCTTTATCTGTTTCGAAGGGGAACCTGAGGTTTTCGCCGTTGATAGCTTCAGGGTCCGAGATTCGGTGAGGTACGTGCAAATTGGCTGAATACTTGGTTATCAAAAAAAAAAAAAGTAGATAAAAACATCTTCTCAAAATCAAAAAAGAAGTTTGTAGAAAACAAAACATCAAAAGGGCTTGCCCAACAAGAGGTTACAAAGTCAAATCTCACGAAAGCTGAACCTTTCAAACCTTGAGATTGCTAGAAGTTTGTTTGGTCGTTAGCTTTAGGGCACCACAATTAGTCGAGGTGTGCCCAAATTAACCCCGACACGGGTTTGTCAACAAGAAAAGAAAAGAGGAAAAGAAAAAAAACAACCACAACCAGAAAACAGAAGAATACCAAAACACCATTAGCAGAAATATGTGAGAATCCAGATATCATAACAAAAACCTCTACCGGCCACATCGGAATAACGCCAATACTACCTTATTACAGTACCACCTAAGAAACCTTCCTAATAGAACGAGACCAATTAGATAACAGTCTACCTTATTACCACCTTCATTATCCTCCTCCTCCTCAATCAAATCTTTAAGAATTGTCCGTCTTTCTTCGGAGTATTCATTTTAGTTGGTACACATACTATTTTGTTCATTAATTCTAGTCATTTTTCACGTTGGGTCATGTGAATTCCGTGCCTTTTAGGTTGACCCTATAATACAAATCTTTTGGAGTCGTGGCCGCAGACCCTTTCCTGGAAGTTACTTTTTCACAATGGTGCATAAAATGGATGAGTTGATGCGATGCCATGATGGCAACTGGCAACTGTGATTGGAAGATGTCCATTCGGTTTGGATGTGCTTTGGAACTGATCTGATTCGGGACTTACATTGGACCTATTGTATTGTGTTTTTATTTTTTAAAATTTGTTCTCTTCTCAACTTCTTGTTGGAAGTTTTTCTTCCCATTTCTTTCCCTTTAATCCTTTTCCCCCTCTTCTTCTCTCGATGTACCCATTATCAATTTATTCTAATAATATTTTTGCCATTTCAAAAAAAAAAGAAAAAAAGGATTGTGCAGACAGCAGATCACTTCAGTACCAGCTGTAGGAAAACAAGGAGCTAGGGCCCAACCAAATTGCGCGCGCGCGCGCGCACACACACACACATATATATATAGTGCAAGGGATTATATTCGATCGTTCTTTGCCAATAGTAACACCTAGCTGGGGTTCCCTGGGGTTCCAGGCCGGCCTAGTAAAGATGTTTCAAACACCTTCCTAAATGCTAGCTTGATCTACAAAGCATAAAAATAAAGGTCATCAATAACTTGACCTACAAAGCATAAAAATAAAGGTCATCAAACACAGGCTAGCTGCAACTACCTAATAAGACTTCACTTATCTGTCAACCTTTCAATTCTCTCTTTTCACCTTCCACAACAGACTAATAATTGAAAAAATTTCAGTGCCAGGTGGGTACCACGTGGTGCACGTTTAGCACATCTAAGCCGTCTATTGCATTTTTGAACGGCTCGGAATTGGAGAGAGAAAGTGTTGGAGTGAGAGGAGAGAGATGGTTTCAATCCGAGCCGTCCAAAAGTATATTGGACAGTCCGGATATATCGAGCGGGTACCATGTGGGATATACCCACCTGACACCAAAAAATTTCTCAATAATTTGGGACGCGAAGAGTAATTAACATCTCTAAGTTCGTTCAATTTTATTCTTTTTTCTTCAGCCTTCTAGATGAAATCACCCTCCTTTTATAGGGGGAAATTGTAAGAGTGGATGCCTACCTCCCTGAATTTGAAACAAGTACCAAACCCGGTCTTGGATGTCAAATCATATTAGGCTACTTCAAAGTTAGAATTTTAGAACTAACTCAAACATTTTACGTTCTCTTGCCTATATATTGTTAGGGTTTGTTGTGAAGCCGGATTTGACTTTGGATTGTGACTTCGCTGACTATAAGGAAATTCGACCTATCCAGTGAGGTTGCAGAGGCGAGGGGCAATTCTCACATCGAGGCTCAGGGGCAGCGCCTCACAAATCTAGACTTAGCTAGGTAACGTAGACCTTCGGGTAAATAAAAATATCATGCTGTAATCTCTACCCACATTCTTCATTCAATCTCTCATTGGGTTGAATAAAAAATCAGCTAAAATAATCACAGGCTCGAGCCCAATTAAGATTATTAACGCACTACAATGCTCCCTTTGCATGAATTTTTATTTAGTTAAAAGAAGTCACATATCACTAGTTGCTTCGTCACAACCTAACCGTTGAAAAGATTGAAAACCCCAAGCATAAATATAGCTTGTTCGGAAAGAAGGTTTTAACAAGGGTTTGCGGCATTTCGACGGCCAACTTTTGGTTTTACTTTGAAGGGTGGAATTCCCTCTCTCCAATAGACTAGTGTCGGGGTTCGATTTGGAGGAAGGACCTTGACCTGAGTTAGTATTCCTCTTCCGTTGCTCCGTTCACCCGCCTCTGAACCTGCAACAAGTCACTAGGGCTTGAATAGCCCAGTGACCCTCCAACGATCAAGTTATATCTCAGAGGAGGATATAGATCTAGGGTTATGGAAAAATGGCATACCTCTTTAGGTTTGAGTCCCTTTGTATTTACTTGGCCTCCAAGGTAGCGCGTGAAGGATACGCTCGGGTAACCGCCTCGGATGACATCACAAATAACACACCAGATAGGGCGGTTACGAAGCACATGGCCTGACCCGGCCTTGGTGATCCCATCTGCCACGTATCGCTCCTGGTCCCCTCTTGGTATGCTACACTCCTTCCAGATACCTTAACGGAATGCTTGCTTCAGTAATTCCCCGAAGCATTAACAGGAAACTTGGTACCGAACGAGGAGATATAAGGATATGCGCTGTGGCCCGCCTGTACAGTTCTGCAGACCGAACCGATATAAGACCTTGGTTAGCAATGGTCTGGTTAGGTTACCGAGGCCATAACCGAAGCCTCCACAATAGCCCCTCAAGCCCCTGGGGCTGTGCTTCAGGGTCTTGACCTCATTATATGAAACGTCAGGCTTCGATCCTTTTCTTAGAGAGCTATGGGAGAGTACGCTTGCCTCGGTGGATCCTGTTCTACCAGTGCCAAAGATGAGAGCCACGTGTCAGCAGTTGCCGAGATCTCAGAATAGAGAGGCTGTCTCGGCACGTGCCATGTCAGTTAACTGGTACGAAACGTCGCTTTGGTGACACGCGTCATCACGCATAAGGCCTGAATATCTGGCGCCTATCCTCGGTGCAGAGCCCTTGATGCTAGCCGTCCGATGATAACACGCGTCAAAGATCTGATGGCTCGGTGCACAACGCTTCGTTTCCCGCGCAGCCTTCCACCTCTCCCATTATAAATAGGAAAGACAGAGGGGAGACGGCCACCTTTCCTTTGCTTCTGAAGTCGAACCGCCGCCACCGTCTGTTTCCAGCTTTCAATCGAGATTTTGAGCGTTTTGGACGCGGATCTCGACACGAAACTCAGGTATGGCGATCTTCAGTTGCTGGTTTTCATGTTTTGATCATTTTCTTCAAGTTTTCTTCCTTTTAATCCACATTCCTCATGTGTTGTGGCTGTACCGCTGCTCGCCGCTGTTCGTCTCACGGCGGCGTTGGGCGTTTCCAGCGCTGTGCTCTTAGTTTTCCTGAGGTCTAAATTCAACCCGAAGGCCATATTCTTCCCGAGGCAAATCTTCAACCCGAGACCATAGAAACAACCACCGACCTCGGAGACCTTTCTTGGGGAGAGGTCCCCAGAAATATACAGAGGAGTGATGACCATATAGTCCCTATTTGCTAGGTCATGTTGCTTTTCCACGGGCATATATAGCTAACGGGTTTTTGCACATCTTTTCTTGCTAGGTAGGGGCGAATGGTTGTTGAAGTCTCCTCGGACAGTACCAGTATCTCCACTTCTGCCGACCTTGAGGAAATCTTTGAGGAGTGTCATGCCCAGGCCGTTTACCGAATCCCATTGGATGTCATTGAGCCTTCGGACCCTCTTAGAGCTTCACGCCCTGTTACAGCCTTCGCTCCTTGGGAGATGGAAATCCCTAGTACTTCGGACCATGGACTGGGCCCATTCGCCGATGACCCCGAGGAGGTTCGGGGACGAAGGAGGCCGATGAGGCCGTGTCCCTATCTGAACCAATACTTTAATGGGACCCCGGCTGCCTTTGCCGAGTTCAGAAGGGTTTACAGCATCCCTCCGGACGTAGAGGTCCGGCTGCTTCCTAACAACAACCCCAAGACCCTTCTTCACCGACCAGGGAAACTGATTTTTCCCTTGATGGCAATCACTGAGGGAGGGATTAGATTCCCCCTTCATCAATTTGTCCGACGAGTTCTCCAGACCCTTTCTCTTACCTTCTCCCAGCTTACTGTAAACTCCTACCGAATCATCACAAGCATTATTGAGCTGAGGAGGCAGTTCAACTTGACTTTTGGGTCGAGGAACTCTTCGGCGTATACCTCCTAGGAGTCAACTGAGAGAGCAACCGATACTACCTCTCGTGCAGGACGGGGTATGACATGTTCCTCGTCGATCATCTCCCCGACTCCGAGGAGTGGGCAAACATTTACATCTCGGTGACCGACAATTTTATGTTCGGGCCCGGGGAGAATGCTGATACCACTACCAGGGTGCAATTTGGGATCGGGGCTCCTGGTTGGTAGAAATTACTCTTCGGTAGATACTTTGTTTTTGTTATGCCCTGCGTACTTATATTAATCCCTTGTTTTGGTTTTGCCTTGAAGCCGAGGGAATCGTTCAACAGCTTCGGGAGAGAGCTAATCGGGCCCGAATTATAGTAGCCTACGCCATTCCCATCACCAGTCGGTACGCTCCAGAACTGCTCCGGTACGTCCCAACCTACACGAGCTTTTTAAAGAAGAAGCCGAGGCAGCAGGGGGTTCAGAGGGCAGGCCGAGGACGAGGCCGATGAGGGAGAGCCGGAAGAGGTGCAGGAAGAGGGGAAAGGAGGGCAGGTGGAGAGAACGAAGCCGAGGGAAGCACATCCGCGCCTCGGGGAGTCATTGGCGAGGAGGTTGATCGAGAGACGCCGAAGAGGACCGGTTTGAGCGAGGAAATGGCGGGCCCTGGAACTCGCGAGGTGTTGAATCTCAGGCGCCGGAGGCCGGCTGGTCGGGGCAGGGGAATAGTCCCCGGTATTCCTGGCGCCGGGACTTCGAGGGCGCCTCCTGTTTCACCACAGGAGCCCCCGGAGAAGAGGACTCGGCGCGAGGGGGGAGACGGAGAAGGGAGGGATCAAGAGACGATCCTGATCGAGGAAGAGCAGGGAGAGCTCGGAGGGGGGACCGGTGGAGCAGAGGAGGGCTCCTGGGTCAATTCGAGGGAACTCCCCTGGGCTCCGGAGTTTCGCCACTTTGCTAGCCGCCAGATCCACCACGCCGATAGTGTCAAAAACCTCGGAGTGGCCTTCGGGATGCTCCGAGGAAGCATTCTTCCGAGGGATGCTCGGGCTGTCACTAGCTTGACCGAGGACGTCACGGCCGAGATAGCTCAGACCCTTTTCAATGTAAGTTAATGGTTTGTGTCCCGTTCTTTTCAATCTGAATGTTTGCACTTGGTGAATTTCCTTTGTTATTTGTTCGTAGGCGGGAGCTCGGGCATTGGCTATCAATGACCGGTGCAAGGTGCAGGAAGAAAAGACCAAGAAGCTTGCTCGGGAGTTGGCTCGGAAGGAGGAAGACCTCAAACTGGCTCGGGAGACTTGCGAGCTCAGCCTGGCTGACTTCCAACGGTGTGACAGGGAGAGGGTGGAGGCAGAGACCAAAGCCACCAAGGCCGAGGAGGATGCCAACACACTGCGAGTCACCTGGGCCATGGAGGTTGACTTCGCGAGGAAGAGAGGCTACGATGAAGGTTGAAATGCAGCCGGAGTAGAGTATAAAAAGCAGGTTCGGGAGATCGAGGCTGAGCTGCATCGAACTTTTCTTGGACGGCCTTCGATATGGCCATGAAGCCTTGGTGAAGAGGCTCAACCTCCCTGAAGACTCTGATCTCGGAACACTTCCCGAGGCACCTCCCGAAGAGCTTGTCCTTCTTGAAGAAGAGGAGGTGGTGGTGGAGCCTGCGTCTGAGGACCAGGGCCTCGGGAACCAAGCCGATCTAAATGCCCCAGCGCCCGAGGACTAGCTCGACCACCTAGCTCGTTCTTAGGATAGTGTCTTCCTTTCCTTTTATTTTTGAGATTTCATCTTTAGATTCTGTAACTTTGACTGGACGGCTCCGGACATTTAGAGTTTGCTGTTCTAGGGTTTGTAAATGTTTGATATCGAAGCAGTAACTTTTTGTTTATGGATTGTTGTTGAAACCCATAATGCTTTGTGAATGAATGCTTTCCTTTCTTGAATGTTATCTTTGAAATGCTTGTATGATTGGTTTGCTCCTTGGGTTATGATGCCCCTGCTTCGGTGAGACTTAAAAAGTTTATAGAAACAAGTTTGACTGAAGCGTTAACCGAAGAGTTTTGCCAATCATAAAAGATGTTTAATCAAGAAAAAGTGATTTCATCCGAAGCCCCTGCTTCGAGAAGGGTCGGTAGGGACCGAATCAGAAGAAATTATTTAATGAATTTTGGGTTTGCATGCCCGTTTGTTTAATGGAAATAAGTCTAGCGAGTAAACACGAGATGGTATTACTGCATAAGGATGTAGGCCGGAGTCACGAAGGGGTATGGCTTCTGCCATAGGTTCAAGACGCAGCGAGTCCAAGCAGTGGGAAACTTTTGGTGGGTCAGTATAAGGGGCTCGGGAGGAGGCCGAGTATCCTTAAAGCGAGTAACAAGAAATCTAGATGACCGAACAGGCCTGGGCGACTTGGTGGGAATTTTATCCGAGGGTATCACCTATGGGAGAACAATATCCCTGAAGTCGGTATAAAATGGTCCAGGCAAGAACGGACCGAGTATAAGTAATTTAAATAGCCAAAGTGTACAAATAGTGGCAAAGAGAATTCTCATTCAAATTCGTTGGAGTGCTGTCAATACATAAGAAAATTGCCTTCAAAACTTTAAAAGAAAATGCAACATAATAAAGACAAGGCGGGCTTCGGTAACCGAGCACTATCCGTAGAACTTCTTCAAATTGTTTTGCATTCCATGTTTTAGCAATGGGGAAACCATCCAACTTCTCCAATTTGCAGTTTCCTGATCCGAGGTGCTTGAGAACTCGGTAGGGGCCCTCCCAATTGGGCATTAGCTTTCGCTTTTTGGATTCTCCACCACTTTTTTCCATACGAGATCGTCAGGCTTGAATGACCTAAGGCGGACGCTTTGGTTGTAACCTTTTGCAACCTCCTGTTGGTACGATGCGAGCTTGGTCCTTGCGTTGTCACGTTCCTCTTCGGCTAAGTCGAGGTCGGAAGCAATACTGTTGTTGTTGATCGACTCATCAAAGTTTTCTGTACGCATTGTCGGGAGTCCGACCTGGAGAGGGATGACCACCTCCATTCCAAATGCCAAGGAGAAGGGAGTGCGACCAGTGGATCGCCTAGGAGTAGTTCGGTAGCCTCAGAGTACCCTGGGTAGGTCTTTGGCCCACTTTTCCCGTCGTGACTCGAGTCGTCGCTTAAATCCAGATGAAATTGCCTTGTTTGCAGCCTCGGCCTGTCCGTTACCCTGGGGGTAAGCCGGAGTGGATGTGTCCCATTTGATACCGTATTCGTCAAGTAGGGCCCGATACTTCTGCCTTGTAAACTACTTTCCATTGTCTGTAATTATGGCGAACAGTACACCGAAGCGAGAGATGATGTTTCGCCATACGAAGCGGATGACGTCTGTTTCTTCAATGGTGACCAGGGGCTTGGTCTCGACCCATTTCGAGAAATAATCGGTTGTGGTTAAGAGGAACTTGAATCCACCTAGAGCGACTGGGAGCTTTCCAACGATATCCATGCCCCATTGGGAGAAGGGCCAGGGGCTGGTGAGAGGGCTAAGGTCCCGGGTCGGCTGATGGATAATGGGAGCGAACATCTGACACCTCTTGCAACGCTTGACGAACTCTTCAGAATCCTTCTTCATTGTTGGCTACCAATAATACCCATGAGTGATGGCTCGGTGGGCAAGGGACCGTCCACCGGAGTGACAACCGCTGTTGCCAGCATGAAGCTCTTCGATGATGCCCGAAACTTGATGTGGGTGCGCAACCAATAAGTATGGCCCGGTAAATGATCTTCGGTAAAGCTTGCCGTTGGGATTGAGCCAGAAGAGAGCGGCTTTATTTCGGAGTCGGTGAGCCTCCTTTTTGTCAGTGGAAAGGGAGTCATCCCTCAGGTAAAGGACAATTTCGTCCATCCAGCTCAGACCAAGCTCTATGTTGAGTACTTCCTTTTGTAGATCTTTGAGCTCAAAACTGGGCTTGTCAATAGAATTGAAGGAAATGGAACGGTGTCCAGTACATGAGAATGCCGAAGCGAGCCCTGCAAGGGCGTCGCCGTGGGCGTTTTGTTCCCTAGAGATGTGCTCGACTCTGATTGCTTTAAAGCGTTGAATGAGTTGGACTGCGGCGCAGAGGTAGGTACACATGTGATCATCCCGAGCTTCATATTCCTCGGAGAGTTGGTTAACCACCAATTGGGAATGCTGTAAACCACGAGTTCTTCGATGCCAATGGCATCGGCAATTTTGAGTCCGGAGATCAATGCTTCATATTCGGCCTCGTTGTTAGAGGCTAGGAAGTTGATGGAGAGTGAGCTTTCGTGCAAGACACCGGAGGGTGAAAGGAGAACGACACCTGCACCTGCGCCTCGGCTATTGGAGGCGCCATCGACGTACATTTTCCAAACATCTCCATAAAAAAGCTGCCATGATGTGCTAGGGTTGGCCTGGAGCAATGCCTCGGTGCTAGGGGTGGGAGCCAAAGCGAGTGTAGTGGGCATCGTAAGCTCGGGATGAAGTCGGCAAGCACCTGAGCTTTTATTGCAGTATGAGGCTGAAAATGGATTTCAAAATTTGCAAGTTCGACGGCCCATTGTGAGATTCGGTTGGAGAGATCTGCCTTACAGAGGAGAGACTTGAGAGGGTATTCGGTAAGGACGACGATGCAGTGTGATTGGAAGTAAGGAGCGAGCTTCCTGGAGGCCGAGATGAAGGCAAGAACGAGCTTTTCTAGTGGTAGATAACGCGTCTCAGCGGGAGTCATTGTTTTACTAGAGTAGTAGATTGGCTGATGTTCCCGATCCTCCTGGCGAACGAGGACCAAGCTAACGGCGTGTGGAGAGACTGCTAGGTAGAGGAACAGGTCTTCCTGGTCTCGAGGAGTGACGAGAAGTGGAGCTTTTGAAATATACGTCTTTAACTGTTGGAAGGCTCGGTCGTAGTCTTCTGTCCAATTGAAGCTTCGTCGGCTGCCTTTTAAAAGTGCAAAAAATGGCTGGCATTTATCCGAAGAATGGCTTATAAACTGATTTAGGGCTGCGGCCATGCCGGTCAAATGCTGAACATCACGCTTGTTGTGGGGGCTCGAGAGTTGAGCAATAGCGAGAATCTGGGAAGGATCGGCCTCAATACCGCGTTGGGAGACAAGGTGGCCAAGAAATTTGCCGGAGCTGACACCGAAGACACACTTCTCAGCATTGAGGCTGAGCTTGTGTTTCTTGAGTATCTCAAAGACTTCGGCGAGGTGAGTTAGATGATCACCGACACGCAAACTTTTGACCACCATGTTGTCGATGTAAGCCAGCATAGTAACCCCTCGAACATCTTGGTAGTCATTCGCTGAAAAGTGGCCTCGGCATTTTTTAAATCGAAGGGCATAACAAGGTACCCGAAGATGCCATGGGGGGTGATGAAGGCTGTGTTCTCGATATTGCCTTCGCTCATGGCAATCTGGTGGTAGCCCTGACATGCATCTAAGAAGCTAAGTCGCTCGTGTCCGGAGGTGGCGTCGACAAGCAGGTCAATACGAGGGAGTGGAAAGAAGTCCTTTGGGCAGGCGTCGTTGAGGTTTGAGTAATCGACGCAGACCCGCCATTTGCCACTCTTTTTCTTGACTACGACGGTGTTGGCCAGCCACTTGGGATACTGGACTTCTCTGATTGCCCCTGTGTTTAAGAGTCGGCTAACTTCTTCAATAACAGCCTTGGAATGAAGAGGAGAGGACCGTCGTACCTTTTGCAAGACCGGACGTTTGGCTCGGTCAATGTTGAGTTCGTGCAAATGAAGGAGGGATCGACCCCGGGCATTTCATATGGGGTCCAAGCGAACACTTCGATGTTTCGGTTGGGAAAAGCTACCATCTCATTCTGATCAGTATCACTAAGTGAGGAACTGACAAGGAAGAAGAGGCAACCGTCTTCAGTTATTAGGATGGTGGCCATGTCTTCTATGGTTTTGTCGTCGGGGGATCTACTGATGTCCCCCAAAACTGGGGCCTCGGGGACTTCAATGAGGTTGACCCGGGAGGTCTGTTTGTTACTTTGGATGGCGTTGATGTAGCACTTCTTGGCTGCGGTTTGATCTCCGTACAAGTCTTCCTGGTGCCCGTGAGTGCCAATGAAACGGACCACTTGGTGATAGGTGGAGGCAATCGCTTTAAGCCTATGCAGCCAGGTGCGCCCGACAATCGCGTTCTAAGGGCTGGGAACGTCGACTACCATGAATTCCATCTCAAGAGTCACCGAGCCGGTGCGGACTGGAAGAGTGACGATGCCGATGGGTCAGACCGGTGCTCCGTTGAATCCGATAAGAGGGACTTCGGAGGAACGGAGGTCGATGTCGGGAATCTTCAGATCTTTGAACAGAGAGTAGTACATGACTTCAGCCGAGCTGCCCTGGTCTACGAGGACGCGACGGACGTTGAAAGTTCTGATGCGTAGTGTGACCACGAGGGCGTCATTGTGGGGAAGCTGGATGCAGTCGAGATCCTTCTCGGTGAATGTTATCGTCCATTTGGAATCGTCATCGGTTCTGGGGCGCTTCGGTTCGGGACCGACCAACATGACCTGTTTGGAGGAGTAGGCCTCGTTCAGTTCGGCACGGATGATGTGAGCGGCCTCGGGGTTTAGGGGACCGTGTATGACTTGTATCGTCTGGACTTCTTCCTCGGTGTTTGTTTTGGTCCGTTGTGCTCGAGCCGTCGTCTTCTCATGATCGATGAAGTTGCCGAGGTGGCCACCCGCGACAAGTTGTTCTAAGTAGGCCTTGAAGGGTTTGCATGTTGTGGTGAAGTGACCCTGCTCGTTGTGGTAACTGCATCGGACGATGGGGTTCTTGATTTTCCCATTTTCGATTCCCAGCTTTTGATTTGGGAAAGAGAAAAAGGGCTGATCCTTCACCTGATCAATGATTCTGTAGATAGGAATGGTGAAAACGATTTTCTCGGCGTTGAAATCACTTGGCTTCGATCCTCTTCTCTGCGACTGCTTGATGGTATTGACCTGTTTCTTTGGCGTTGAGACAAGTGCGGGGGCCGGTGTGGATACCGAAGTGTTTAATGTCTTGGAGCTCGTCGGCTTCTCGATGCCTCTCTCTGCCTTGGACTCGATGAGCTGACCCAGCCCTCAATACGAGTCATAAGGTCCTTCATAGAGTTTGGCTTATGGCGAGCGAGGTCGTCATAGACTTGCTCATCCTGGGAGGTGAGATCGAGCTTGAATCCTCGGGCAGAGATGACGCCGTCGCAACCCTCTATCTCATTGAACAGTTCCCAGTAACGGCCGGTGTACTGCCGAAGCGTTTCGTCGTTCCTCTTGCGGAGGGCTAAGAGGGAGTCGATCTCCT
Organism: Rhododendron ovatum; assembly: GCA_019656835.1. Taxonomy (NCBI): domain Eukaryota; kingdom Viridiplantae; phylum Streptophyta; class Magnoliopsida; order Ericales; family Ericaceae; genus Rhododendron; species Rhododendron ovatum. The sequence continues at coordinate 28,661,355 of CM033795.1, read as the reverse complement.
TCTCGTGTTTGTTGCTAGTTACGAATTGGGCAATGAAGGCATCGCAGAGGGAATCGAATGAAGAAATTGACCGAGCCGGGAGTTGATTGAACCAGGTGAGGCCCAGGTTGCCGAGGCTTGCAGGAAACACTTTGCACAAGAAGGCGTCGTCTGAGGGTTCGTTCTGAAGAAACAAAGACATGACGAGTTTATACTGAACCAAATGAGTGTATGCCTCGGTCTTGCCGTCGTATTTGGCAAACTTGGGTTGGGTGAATCCTTTGGAGGGGGCAACCGAGTCGATCTCTCTCGTAAAGGGAGAGGTCGTGAGTCGTGTAAGTCGTGCGTCGCGATGAGGTCGGATTGAACAGTCGGGGCCATCTGGACGCTCAATCGCTGTATGCTTCTTGGGAACAAGCTTGTCCAATCGTTCATATTCCTATTTATTTGGGGCAGTACTAACCGATTTCCTGGGAAAGCGCTCCTGGCGGTGGTGGCAGTAGCTGTCCCGAGCAGAAGGCTCGAGGCGCTCGGTGATCGGGCTCCTACTGTGTGCGCCGCCAGGGTTTGTGACGATGGGGCTTCTAGCTCCGAGGCCCTTTAGGCGCTCGGGGTATCCCCTGGTCTGGATCTCCACAAGGTCGTCATCTCCCCTAACTGCCCTTGTAAGGCTAGGGGTAGATTCCCGGCCTGCCTTACCCACCTGGACCGAGTGAGTGGAGGAGGCAGAGACGCTCCCAGCGCCGAGCCTTTCGAAGGCCGATGGTCTCCTTCGAAGTTGCACGGGGGAGCGGGAATGGTCCCTATGCGATGTGTCCCTCGGGGCTCGAGTGTCCACTGCTCTAGGTGACTCGAGACGATCCTTGACAGAAGGGCGGGGTCTATGCTCTAGCAGGTGACCGACTTCGTGACTGCGAGGGGAGGTACGACGGTCCTTCCATCCGCCGCGACTCCCAGAGGAATGAGACGGGGAGATTTGGAGGAGGTGTTTGATCTCCGCCAACTCATCTCGGACGTGTCTGTCGCGCTCCATCATTGTTGTGAGATCGTCGATCTTTCGCTCAAGATGGCGGATGTAGGAGTGGAGCTCGGAAGATGGGCCTGCGTCTGGAACTGATGCTCCGGCGCCAATTCCAATGGATACTTGGGTCTTTCCTAGGGCGGCAGCTCCGCTGAAAGCCAGGCTGTGATCCACGAAAGAACCGAGCCCGTGGGCAGTACCACCGTGGTGCGCGTCGTCGATCTCAACCATGTTTGATTAAAGAACGCTGAAATGGAGCAAGGAAGGGGGAAGAGGTGAAAGTTGAAAGGGTGGCTAGGTCCCCAGCAGAGTCGCCAATTGTCGGGGTTCGATTTGGAGGAGGGACCTTGACCTGAGTTAGTATTCCTCTTCCGTTGCTCCGTTCACCCACCTCTGAACCTGCAACAAGTCACTAGGGCTTGAATAGCCCAGTGACCCTCCGACGATCAAGTTAGATCTCAGAGGAGGATATAGATCTAGGGTTAGGGAAAAATGGCATACCTCTTTAAGTTTGAGTTCCTTTGTATTTATAGACCTAGGTTTACTTGGCCTCCAAGGTAGCGCGTGAAGGATACGCTCGGGTAACCGCCTCAGATGACATCACAGATGACACACCAGATCAGGCGGTTACGAAGCATATGGCTTGACCCGGCCTTGGTGATCCCATCTGCCACGTATCACTCCTGGTCCCCTCTTGGTGTGCCACACTCCTTCCAGAGACCTTAACGGAATGCTTGCTTCGGTAATTTCCCGAAGCATTAACAGGAGACCTGGTACCGAACGAGGAGATAGAAGGATATGTGATGTGGCCCGCCCGTACAGTTCCGCAGACCGAACCGATATAAGACCTCGGTTAGCAATGGTCTGGTAAGGTTACCAAGGCCACAACCGAAGCCTCCACAACTAGAAACGGATTTGAACTAGATTAAAAGAGGCAAGTGTAGCGATCGTCCTTTTCGTGATTTAACCGTTTATGGATTCTCGAAGATAACTCAAAAGAGAGTCACAACCGTGTGCTTTCCCTCAGAATATTTAGCTTTGAACTTTGTTTTACCAAATGATATGGTTTTCCGGAATAGAAATAAACTCATTCGAACACATTTATCAAACACTTAGACTGACAGAGTTCCAAGCATGTCATGTGTGCCAAGTTTCTTTGTCGACACAACATCAAAGAAGTTAACTCTAGTTAAGACTGAAAAATCACAAGTTTAATCTATTCTGGAACCCATTCTTTAAGCCCGAGATTAAGAGAACGATAAACAACCTAAATCATTGGGAAGAAGTCACCCTAAGACTTAGCCAAAAGACTACTCACACATAGCTAAAGAACAAAGCACGGTAAGAAATTGAGATATGAGATTTAACAGATAAAAATTGAAATAAACTTGATATTAATGAAGATCCAAAGTGTAGCTACATCATTAATAAATGAGAAATCAACAAATTAAACAAACTAAACTTACTTGAGTTCTTAAAGAAAATTAACTAGGGCAACAATTGAGTAAATCCTAGAAAGAAGGGAGAGAGACACAAAAAGCTAGATCCTTAATAAAGTGAGAGAGATGTATGTTTATACACACACACACACACACACACTCTCTCTCTCTCTCTCTCTCTACAAATATTCTAAAAATCTACCTATTAATGGAAAGTTGATAAAGCAGCACAAATCTGGGTGAATCGATACCTATGCAAAAGGGTATCGATATCCCCAGTTCTATTTTGGCTCTGAATCACTAGTATCGATACCCAAGCTGGTAGTGACTTTCCTCGTAGACGATGGGTATCGATACCTTCTTGACATGATATCGATACCCCCACTTCTGTACAGATTGGAACCAATTGGTATCGATAACTCATTGACATAGTATCAATACCAAATGGCTTAGAGACAGGTTCAAGGCTGATCTTCCTCTCTTGGCCTTCAAGCATCCCAGGCACCCTCCAGTGCTTCATTTCTCAGTTCTTAGGACTCGGTGGCAGAGCGCCATGTGGCCTTGGGTACTTGGACACCTCCGAGGGTTATCCATAGCATCAAAACACGCCTAATTCTCACAGTTTTCCTAAAACACTTACAAAACTATTTTACGTGCAATATCGCATAAAAACGACAACATATATGTACAAATACAACATATTAAAGGACTTAAACACCAAGAATTTACATTATTGGATACTGAGAAACTTTTTTGTACACCCGATGTACAACAAACTTGGTATCCCCCCTTCACAACAAATTTGACACGTGGAAAATTGTAATTTACAAAGATTTCCACTGTAATTATTCCTCCTCCCCCAATTCATATTGGCGCTACTTTTTACCGCACAAATGCCAAAAGCTAAAACCCCCGCCCCCCAAATTACTCCTCTGCTATCCCACTGCAGTTTCTCCTTTTCTTTGTTCTCATCCAATTGTTTTATATTTCCTGATTCACTTCAAAAGGGATCCTTATTTTACTCGCAGGTAACAACACAGTTCAACGTTTTTTTTTTTTGTTTCTCAATACAATACTCATTATTCTATTGAATGATCCTTGTGATTTTTTTGGGTTTCCAGTAGTTAATCACAATGCCTTTTCCTGGCTACTCAGGTTTAATGGATGCCCCAAATTATGAAAATGAGAGTGAAGAAGCTACTTTAATGGAAACTTTCAATGATTGCAGTGGAGAACTCAAAGTGGGAATGAATGTTTTTTCAGAAGATGAAGCTTACAACCTCTACAATGAGTATGCCTTGAGAAAGGGTTTTAGCATCCGTAGAGGAAACAAGCGTCCAGATTTGAATGGAATCTTACGACAACGCAAATACTTGTGCTCAAAAGCTGGGTATCGCAAAATTGGGAGTATTAGTGAAGTGAAAGAATTTAATCATTTGGAGACCAGAATGGATTGTAAGGCCAGAATTCGATTTATGATCGATTGATAATGGCATTTGGACAATTTCCCACTTGAATGATGATCATAATCACGAGCTTGCAAGTCCAGAAGAGAGGCAAAATTTAAGATCCGGAAGGAAAGTGCTGAAAGCATATGGGGATGTTATCACCTCAATGGTCGCGGCAGGTATAAAACCAACACAATCATATAATTATCTGTCTAAAGAAATTGGGCCAGATTATGTTGGATTTACTAAGGAGGATTGTTATAATTATTTGCATGCGGGGAGGGAAAATCTTATTGAAGCAGGGGATGGACAAAGCGTGATCAATTTTTTCAAGCGTAAGCAAGTTGAAGATCCTATGTTTTTCTACTCATTTCAAGTGGATGGAAAAAACCGAATGGCAAATTTTTTTTGGAGGGATGGAAGATCAAAGTTAGACTATGAATGTTTTGGGGATGTCATTATTTTTGATACAACATACTGAACTAACAAGTATAATTTGGTTTGCGCCCCATTTGTTGGTATCAATCATCATTGGAAAAACAAATTGTTTGGTTGTGCTTTTTTGTCGAATGAGACAATAGAATCTTTCATTTGGTTATTTAAGACTTTTCTAGAAGCTATGGGGAATCGACAACCGAAGAGTATTTTTACTGATCAAGATCAAGCAATGGCTAACGCGATAGAGGTAGTGTTCACTGGAGCACGCCACAGATTGTGTATGTGGCACATTTCAAATACTGCTAAGCAACATCTAGCTGGACTATTTACAAATGCAAGTTTCAAAGCTTTATTTGACAAGTGTTTTTATGGGTGCTATGATTCAATTAAATTTGAAAGCGATTGGGCTGATATGGTTGAAATGTTTGGACTAGAGAATCATTCTTGGCTTAAAAGATTGTGTGATCTTAGGGAAAAATGGTGTCCTGCTTTTAGTGTAGATTTTTTTTCGGCGAGGATGAAATCCTCCCAAAGAAGTGAGAGTACTAATAGTGTTTTTCATCAAATTATGTAGAAGCCTATGTCTCTCCTACAAGTTATTCAATATTATGAGGAAAAGGTTGAAGAAATGCGGCGAGATGAAAGAAGTGATGATTTTCGATGCAAAAATGGAGTGCCACCAAAGGTAAGTAAGCGTGGTATTTTGAATCATGCATCTAAGGTGTACACTCTTGTCATGTTTAGTAAGTTTGAAGAGGAATTGTTGGATAGCTTTGGATTGAATTGTGTTCAAATTAGTTGCAATGGGACAACTTCCATCTATCATGTAACGGAAGATGGCCGTCAAAGGGTGCATATTGTTCAATTTGATCTTTCCAATGATGAAATCTCTTGTAGTTGTACGTTGTTTGAGATTTTGGGAATATTGTGCAAACATGCTTTAAGAGTGCTTGTTATGAAAAATTACAAAGAGATACTTGAACCCTATATCTTAAAGAGATGGAGCAGAAGTGCAAAGTCAGGGATAGAAGGTGTTGTTGGAGAATCATTGCACCAAGAAGGAAAATCTACTCGCTCATTGCGCCTTAGTGAGTTGAATCATATGGGGCAAAATATTTTTGATAAGGGCTCATTATCTCTTAAATGCACTGAAATTGTTAAGGATAAATTAAGGGAGGCATTGAAGACGGTTGAAGAGGAGATAGCAAATTTAGATAGTGTAGACGATCTTAATTGTCTTGAAGAAGATATCATCACTTGTGTTGAAGAAATGCCTAGCCCTACTGATGATAGGCATGTGCTTGATCCTTTACGCATTCGGACGAAAGGAAGCACCAATGCTAGAATAAAAAGTAACTGGAAAAAGAAGAAGAGGAAGACACGTAGAGTTTCAGAAAAGCCTCAAATGCCACATCCAAATCACATGGTGACTGGTGAGTTTCCTCTCTTGTTAGATATTCCTCTCTTGTTAGATAAGTTTTTGCTCCTAGAAAGATTAATTAAATAAGTGAGTTCAATGTTTCATTTTTCATTTTTGTGTAAGTTAGTGATTTCTTTGACATGAATTTTATGGTGTTGTTTAGGACAAAAAAGGAAATCAAGGATTGGAGACTCTCAATTATCCTTTCCTCAAGCAAGTAGTTCGACACTCATCAATCCGGTGTTACAGCAGTTGGAAGTTCCCATGAGTGCAAACAATCATAACCAGGTTAATCCAACTAGTGTACATGATCAATTCACCATCCCCACTCAGGTATTTGTATAACTTTATTCCACAATTTGTTATCCTTGGCACACGGAGTTTCAAAATCTCAACATTTTAATAGGAGTTTATCGATGCTATGTAGGTTTCTTCTTCAAATCCGGAGTTTAATTCTCCCCATTTCAGCTATATGAGATTACTAGTTGAGGAAGATGCAATACCATAGTTGAGTCAAGAATGAAAATGCTACCACCACAGAAATGAAACAAGCAAGATATTTAGGGAATGTATTTTTTTTGCAAGGAATGATATAATGGTTGTAGTTTTTGTTTAATTTTTGGCTATTGTAGTTTTTGTTTAATCTTTGTGCTTTCAATGGAAATTTAGAACTGTTAAATTTAACTACGAACCTTTTATTTTTGAATTGGTCATAATTTATACTTTACCTTTAAATTACAATTTAAAAAAAAACCCTTAAAACGTGTTGTTACCTGTTGATGAAATATGAATCCTTTTTTGATGTGGATCTGGAAATGTAAAAAAATTGGATGAGAAGAAAGCAAAGAGGTAGCAGGAATAGCAGAGGAGTAATTTGGAGAGGGGTGTTTAGCTTTTTTGCAAAGAGGCATTTATGCGGAAAAAAACCCCAGATGTTTTAGTGCCAGGCCCAATATGAATTGGAGAGAAATAATTACACTTGAAGTCCTTAAAAATTACACTTTGTCAAGTGTCACAATTTTTGTAAAGGAGGGATACCAAATTTGTGGTATACCGGGTATGCCAAAAAGTTCCTCTTGGATACTTATCACTACTAGACCCCTACAACACTAATTTGAATATTTATTGTTAGCATCAATAACTAAATTTCTTTTACGTGAGTGAAAAATGTCTAGTACTCCAAATTCGACCCTACTCCGAATCTATGGAGCATGGGTACCGGTACGCGGTACGGGTACGGTACGGGTACGGAAAACGGCAAAACCCCAAAAAAGAAGGGTACGGGTACGGCGGGGGTACGGCATATATATATATATTATATATATATAAAATATAATGTTTTTCTATTTTTTATTGCATAATATGAAATATAAACCCATTTTACTAACAAAAAGCAAAATCAGTACAAATATGCATATCTACTGCATATCTATTAGTATTCAGAATTTCAGATACATATATGCATATACATTACACATGCATACATTTGTACATATATACAAAGAGATAGACTATTCTGATCAATAAAAAAAGTATACAGAGAGAGACGAAGAGAAGAGAGATGAAGAGAGAGATGGACAAAGAGAGAGAGGGGTGTTTATAAATGACAAATAAATTACACAATAAACCCACATTTTATAATTATTTACAAAAAAATCCCAGAAATTTTGAAAAAATTTCATTTTGGGCTAAAACGTACCCTTGCCGTACCCGTCCCGTACCCTTGCCGTAGCCAAAATTACCAAAAGTACCCGACACAATTTTGCCGTACCCGGTATGTTTTTGCCGTACCCACGCCGTACCCGTACCCGGTACGGGTACGGCGACATTTTTGAAGTACCCGTGCTTCATAGCTCCGAATTGTTTATTATTTGTTTTATTGTGTCATACTATATTCATGTTTATGTTACGAAAAGGCTAACCTGAACCCGCTAATTTTGTATCGTGTTTGAATTATGTTAACATGTTGTGCTCCATGTCAAAAAACTCGCTCCATAAGTATGTATGTTCAATAAAGGAGGTCACTTCAAAAGAAGTTGTAGCTCCAGAAGTTCACCCAAACACCTTCCAAGAAACATTAATGGATTCACTACCAACTGAGAGCTTCCCTGTACTGGAAGAACATCAAACTGAAATTGATGACAGAAAACGGGTAGAGAGGACTCAATGGATTCTAAACTCTCCTGACCCTCCAAATCTGTTCAAGGAGCTCATCAGTTCTGTGAAAGAAACCATTTGTTCATCTTCTTCTTCATCCCCAAAGCAACCTCAATCAAGACGCACTGTTTGCTTCTTACGGGGTCTATTTCCAATCCTCAGCTGGGCTAGAAATTACAAGGCGTCGAAATTTAAAGCCGACTTAATGGCCGGTCTAACACTTGCAAGCCTTGGCATTCCTCAGGTAAACATAAGAAAAACTTTGCACAAATGCTTAAAATACTTGCACTTGCAGTTTCGAGAAATCATTTTGCAGAGTACTTCATAGAAATCATTTTTGAAAATACAAGCACGTCATTGCCATAACTCATTCATTATTTACCAATAGTGGTGGCTCAAGGATTGTTTTTATAGCAGTGATAATCGAGTAACTTACAGTTCTAATGAACAATCGAATAAACTGAATTTATTGTAGCGGTATAACGCAGGGACATAGAACATTTTATTTATTTATTTATGTTCTTTGCCTTTTTTTTTTTTTAATAAAGCTCAGTTTTTCATCCTCCGATCGCTTCTCCAAACTGAAAATTTAGCCTTTTCATAACAATGGCTTTGGGCTGTTGAAATTTAACTGAGCTTGGTGTTCATAATTGATGTATAGGATGTTCATATAATGGGCTGACCTTGAAATATATAAAAGTTTAGAGTGTTCATTTGAATACATTTGATCAATGTAGAGCCGCCAGTGTTCATCCATAGATAGTTCTCAAGAACTTGAAGACATATTTTCAATGCTTTATTTATTTATTTTTTTCAGAAATGGTTCTTTTATAAAATTTCAAGAAAATAAGCTCAGTAATCGTCATCCAAACACGTTTCTGAACAGAATTATGAAAATCTGATTTGGAAACCGTAACCATACATTTTTTCCATATCTGATATGTCAAAAAACTGAATGTGTTGCAGAGTATTGGATATGCGAATTTAGCGAAACTTGATCCTCAGTATGGCTTATGTAAGTCGAAAATACATCTCTGATTCTCAGAAATTTATGACATTATTGACTGAATGTAGTAACAACTCATGTTTTTTGACTTGGGTATGCTGTAATTCAGACACTAGTGTTGTTCCACCTCTGATCTATGCACTGATGGGGAGTTCAAGAGAAATAGCTATTGGACCGGTAGCGGTGGTTTCGTTGCTTCTTTCCTCTATGATCCAGAAAATAGAGGATCCTATTGCCAATCCCATTGCCTATAGGAAACTTGTTTTTACCGTCACTTTCTTTGCCGGAGCCTTCCAAGCTGTATTTGGCTTATTCAGGTGCTCTTCCCTTCTGAACTGTTTCGTTTTTTTAATATTTTTTGAAGTTCTTGATATAATATCCTCCTGAATAAAGGAATTTATTCTCTTATGTGCAGATTAGGATTTCTTGTGGATTATCTGTCTCATGCTGCCATTGTTGGGTTTATGGGAGGTGCAGCCATTGTAATTGGTCTTCAACAACTGAAGGGCCTTCTTGGTATCAGCCATTTCACAGCTAAAACTGATGTTGTCTCCGTGCTAGGAGCTGTTTTGAGATCATTTCACCACCCTGTAAGTTTTCAAATAGGCGTATTTTGTAATGCACTATCCTTTTAGAACAATGCTACGCACACAGACTTCCGTGCACATCTCTTTCATATACAAGTGTGTCCGGAAACGTCTAATGTATGTGAGCTCCTCATTATTTTGTGAGACCCACCTGCATCAAACCGTGTCCAGATCTGTCTCCACGAAAGTCTGTGCACACATGACACACGCAGTCCTAATTTCTCATCTGTGCTTAATTTCCATGACAGTGGTCTCCTTTGAACGTTGTCCTCGGTTGTTCGTTCTTCATCTTCATTTTACTGACCAGAATTATTGTAAGTAGTGGAATTCTTGAGTCCCCTTTTCTCATCTGGCTATTCTTTCCCCATTTGATTCATGGACTACTCATAACTCTGTGCTAAATGCAGGGCAGAAGGAACAAAAAGTTATTCTGGGTGCCGGCAATTGCTCCTCTTATTTCAGTCATTCTGTCCACTCTGATTGTCTACTTAACAAAAGCCGATAAGCATGGTGTTAAGATTGTGAAACACTTCAAAGGAGGGTTGAGTCCAATTTCAGCTCATCAGTTACAACTTAGAGGCCCACATGTTGGACAAGCTGCCAAAACTGGCCTCGTTATCGCCATTGTTGCTCTTACAGTCTCTCTTTTATTTTTTTCCGCTTCCACATTATTTACTTCTAGTTCTAGAGCAGTGTTATTGACACAGATGTGTCCAGAATCGTTCGATGCACGTTGATGTTAGACAATCACGTGAGGCCCACACGCATCGGACGGTTGTGAATACATGAGTGTTTGAATATCTGTGTTCAAAATATTTTCCTTATTTTGAAAGAGAGAATAATACCATAACTGACTCTCAACCTCCCATTTAACCATTTTAATCAGGAATCTATTGCTGTTGGTCGATCCTTTGCTTCCGTTAAAGGATACCATCTTGATGGAAATAAGGAAATGGTAGCCATGGGCTTTATGAATATTGCTGGATCTTTAACATCTTGCTATGTTGCTACTGGTAAGCCTAGTTCTTTCTTTTTAATTCCATTAAAATAAAAAAACCCTTAGGGACCCGTTTCTTTGGCGAGATGAATAATGAAGTGATATATAACTTCACTGGATATACAATCCGTCAGATAAATAGTGATCGGATTAATGATGCCAAACCCACATGGTCGTGTATATCGTGCACTTTGTGGTCCAATTCGATGCTCACGCCTCACATCCAATCAAACAAACGGGCTCTAAAGTATTGGTATTGACAATACAGAGTATGGGATCCATCTAGAGTGAAGATAGTCTTGCCAACATAATGTGTTGACATATTTTTTTGTGGAAAAAAATCAGTATGAGTTGTATTGTTTTCATTATCTATTATACCACCAGAATAGGAAGAAGGCAAAATCCAAGTGATTTATATATGAATAACGTTGACAACCTCATAAACAAATGTGAAACTTCTGTCTTTCCTTTTGGTAAATTTTGACAGGTTCTTTTTCAAGAACTGCTGTAAACTTCAGCGCAGGATGTCAAACCGCGGTATCAAATATAGTCATGGCCATCACAGTGCTTGTATCACTGGAATTATTAACTAGGCTCTTGTACTTCACTCCCTTGGCAATCCTCGCCTCGATTATCTTATCTGCTCTTCCGGGGCTTATCGATATAAATGAAGCGTACCATATCTGGAAGGTCGATAAACTAGACTTCCTTGCTTGCACTGGAGCCTTTTTAGGTGTCTTGTTTGCATCTGTTGAGATCGGTCTTCTTACAGCGGTAATAAATTTTCCCCTCCCCTCCCCTCTTCAACCTTTTTCCTTTTTTTTGATCATTTCAATTTTCAACCTCTTTCTTCACGGATCAGTTTTTGCATCTATGCACCTGAAAATTGTTAGGACTTAGTTACAATTATTTATCATCTCTAGAAAAGGTCCTACAGGAACTACAACTTGCCCATGGCATAGCATTTCAACTTGACCCGTCAAACAGAGAGACAGAGTGGAGATTGGGTTAGTCCGGTTGATTGGTGGCTTTGCTCTCCATGCAATTGACCAGAGTTTGATTCGGTTAGGTGGCAAGAAAGTTATAAATTTTTTGTGAATTTCCTAGTCCCGGCATGAATAACCTGCCTTTGACTGAACTGAGGAAGTGATTAGTTGAGGTGCGTGTAAGTTGTCCCGGACACCAATGACCGTCGAAAAAAATAAAGGCTCAGACATGAAATATATGGGGACAAAGTCGACACTGGTCTGTTCTGTTAGAAGAAAAGGTGGGTTCCACTTATATAGTGGAAACTGATAATTTAGCCAGAGTATGATTAACTAATTTGTGATATAGGCCAACCCTTTCCCTTGTCTTTATGTTTCAACTTGAACCCAGCAGTCTGTCTTAGTTTGTGGATGAGGTTCAAGTTTGGTGAGTGCGGGTTTGACTAATATTATAAGAAAAATACAAATTCTCCCCTCTGTTATTATTTTCTCATGCAGTACTATTTTCCAGGAGAAACTTCGTAATAGAGATGATCGAAAAGGGCGAAAATTGATAATTGAGGTAGTTTACAGAACAAGCATATAACCCCGAAGGAAAGTGCTACAATATGCATCCTTAAACCGTAAAAAGAAACATTTGAAATTTAGAATGGTTTTTAATCATTTGTTGGATTTATTGCAGGTCACAATCTCATTTGCTAAGATAATACTACATTCGATTAGACCACAGATAGAAGTACTGGGAAGAATTCCAGAAACAGAAATCTTTTGTGACATCAAACAATATCCTATGGCAAGCAAAACTCCAGGCATCGTGATAATCCGTGTTAATTCCGGCTTACTCTGTTTTGCCAATGCCAATTTCATCAGAGAAAGGTAACTTGTTGGGAATGCACTGGGTATTGATTTATGTTAGACGTGCAATCTTATTGCTAATTGCTTATAGTGGTTACTATTCGGTTCCAGGATACTGAGATGGGTAATCGAAGAGGATGGAACAGAAGAAAATTCCAATGGAGGGATCCACGTAGTAGTTCTAGACATGTCCAGTAAGCTTTAACCGTTCTATTTTGTTTCCAAAAAATTCCTGATACATTTGCATTGATCTTGCCAACAAAGTTACTTCATCTTTCCTACGACAGATGTGACGAATATTGACACTTCAGGAATCCTGGCACTAGAAGAAGTGCATAAGAAATTGGTCGGACGAGGCATACAAGTGAGTAGCTGCAATCTTAACTTACTGATTTTCCGTTAGAATTAGGTTTGTAAATGAATGTTGGTCTGTGCTTTTTGCAGTTAGCTGTTGGAAATCCGAGGTGGAAAGTGATTCACAAGCTTAAAGTAGCTAAATTTGTGGATAGAATTGGAAAAGGGTGGATTTTTCTGAGTGTTTCTGATGCAGTTGACGCTTGTTTTGGGTCGAAAATGGTTGTCGATCCTTGCACTTCTGTTTGATGGATGGCTTTACAGGGTCATACAACAGTTAGCGGATTTCTCAGCTGCTAGGTACGTAGAGACTAATGGTGAAAAGAGTTGCTATTTTAGATGTATGACTCAAGTGGTGGAAGGATGATCATTTTGTGCCATGTGTTTGGAATTGGAAGCCGCTTTTTTGTACCATTCTTGTGGGTGTGAATTCTGAATTGGAATATGAAAAGCAGAACACTTTCGTTGCTTGATGTCCAATTATTCACTGCACTTCAAGCCCTGGGGGTGAATAGGATGACCAAATAAAATCCAAGTCTAATCGCGATACTACAATCAACCAATTTCCATTTCACTAACACAATTACATATATCAAAATAAAGCAATTAAACTAAAGAGACGGAACAAGTCGATATGCGTGAATACTCTTTGGGGCCTAAACACCAGCCCCAAGTATAAAACCACGGGCTAATCATACTATTTTTCATTAATTAAAGAGGGTTAATTACGAGAGATATACCGAATCAGGAATTACCAACAAGACTCGTTGCAACACCTAATTCCACCTCTTGAACAAGTACCCGGTACTCCTCTTCAATTCGACGGACTCCACAAGCGTCACCAACTTGATCTCTGAGCTACCCGGAACAGAAACCATTCGGCTCATGTAGGATTCAACCAACAAGGCAACAACTCATGAAGTATGAAAATGTGTGAGTTTTTTTGTGAAGGAATCAACCTAGAGAATATACATTGATAGTAGAGTATATCTCTAGATCGACAAGCTAGGATGATCAAACACCAAGTCTAAATCATCTTTTATGCATCAAAAATACTTGTAGATCTAAAATGAAAGGAGTCTCTCTTACTTGAAAATCTGATACAGTCTTTAACCCTAAAGAGAGGAGAAGAATCTCTTTATATATGCTCGATCAGGAATACACTTCCTAGCACCAGCAATCAAAGGAAATCGTTGCACACGCTAAGCACCTGCAAACTAGGAGGCGCCAATGAGGCACTTGCCTCTGAATTTTAGGAGCACAAAGTGCCAGCTCAAACAGGGAGGCGCGAGGGAAGTGCAACTCTCTGTTTCTCAGAGATTCACACAAGGAAACAAGCATGCCTCGCAAAATTTTGAACTATTCCACAAAAGAGTTTTAGACACACTTAATGACTTATGCAGATAGTCTAAATGGAGACCCACCAAGGCAACCAACATTTTCTAAGGCATAGATACAAAGTTTTTTTAACAAAAAAAAAACAAATGCATGGAAAATTATAGAAATTTTTATGGATGCAATGCACGGATTTACCTTCTCAACCTGACTTCAACCTTTGGCATGAGCATCCCCTTTTTCCGCGAGCTTCAATGACCCGGTGGAATATCTAGACTCACCCTAAGACTCTACCACCCAAACCCAAACGGAAAATAACCAAATTACAGACTCCAATGTTTTGTGAATTTCCAATTAAAACCGCCCAGTAATACTAACAGACACTATACCTGTGCATACAAAATTTCAAAATTTTTTTTCACAAAACATCATACATATTTTCATATATTAAAATACAACCAACTGTAACTAATATGTCCTAGAGTAGCGAGGACAGAATTGAGCCGGAATGTGAAATATAATCATTTGGTCTATCCTTTGTTCTCAAGATTTTTTATTTGAATCATCTTAATTATATTTATATATGATGGAATATAGAATATAACAAATCTGAATATAAACAGGCAGAACCTTAAGAGAGAAGGGTCAATGCGAGGCCAAAATGATACTGACATTCCTTGATTAGGGCTCGGACAAATTGGGTAACCCTGAGAAAATGATTCGCATAGAAGAGAGGTACGTATATTTACCTAATTTTTGAAGTTCACTAATCCAACCGAAAAGGGGAAATATTTTTCTTCAAATCCATAAACTATGAGAATACTTGTAGCCGGGCGAGAGGCGATATAATAGCAAGCAAAGACATTTCAATTATACATGTCCATCTGTATCAATTATCTTTAATTAATTATCCACTACATGGCAAATGCGTTATGGCCCAACTTTAACTCTTCTGGTAGCTAGCATATACTAACTATAAAAGATAAGCCACGCCATAGATTAGTCCTTGCCGATCGAGCCAATGACGCTAGCTAGATGACTAAAGGAAAGGTAGTCTAGATGACTAAAGGAAAGGACTACGTACCCTTCCATTCAAAGATCCATTGATTGAAACAGGGTTCTATGTTTGAATCTTACTACCGCATCAACGGAATATACTTCTTGCTTTGAGCCGCACCAGTAATGCAATCAATGAAATTCCTAGCTTGGTCGCTTGCTTGATCAGGACTGCTTCAATCTTAACTTACCTTGACAGATTGGGTAGTAACGATCGAGCTCCTTGAATCTCAAAACCTAAGCATTCAACACTAACTACATGATTTTGGGAATGTGCATAATAATCATTCAATATGTTTTAAAATTGTAACTCATCATCAAAATAAAACCATATCCATAAGAGGCCACATCACTAAAAGTTTTCAAATGTGTTTTAGGATAGAAGGTCATGGATTGGAACTTTAAAGTTATAATTAATAAATAGTAGGAGTGACAAATTAAACCCAAATCCACCTATTAAAAAATAAATCCAACCCAGCCCATTTATTAGTTGAATTAGAATGGGTCCAACCCATTAACACATTTAATTGGGTCTTAAGTGGGTCTTAATAGATCAACTTAAATGACCCAATAAGTCATAAACATGATCCATCAAAGAAAAAAAGAAAAAACACAATACAAATTGAAATTAGCCCATCTCGATCTCATTTTTCTTCCACCGATCTCATTCTTCCTCCACTGAGGTTGTCACAATCAAATCCACTCATCATAGCCATCGACAAGAAATCAGCGGAGGCAACTCCGACATAGAATTCGAGCTCGTTGCTGTTGCGAATTACCTCACCAATTTCGAGAATGTAGATAATTCTGCTAGCATAAATGCAAAATTTGATTACAATTTGACGAGCGGAAAACAAAAGTGTTTTCTAAAATAGTAATTGCTACACAGTTTGCTTTTATTCATTGAATATATAAGCATATTGTTACTGTAACGCTGTTTACAATTTGTATTTGTATTGAGTTTGATTATAAAAAAAAAAAAAAGAAAAGAAAAGAAGAAGCATAAATGCAAAATTTTGAAAAATCCAACTGACAAATTGAAGTTCATAAAGTGGGTCTACTATGTGCAAAGCAAAGTGCAAACCTCTTTTGATAGTTGAAACTCAGTACTGCGTTTAATGGAATCCAAAATTGAATACACTAAATATTGAGGAGATGATGTGTCTATTCCACTGGGATTTAATTGATCCAAGGATGAGATTCTCCGAGAAACCTACAAACTGGAGTTTTTAGCATCTTTAAGAATAGTTAGGTAGAGAATATCACAAACAGATCGATTTAGCATCCTTGCTAAAACATTATAACAATGTTTCAACGACCTTATGGGAACTTCCAAGTAGGAAAGAGGAGGAGAGAGAGAGAGAGATGAGCACCGTTAAAACACACCAATCAAATATTAAACGAGCCTAAAACTCGAGCTCAAACTCAAACGAGCCAAGCCTTCACAAACGAGCCAAACTTTTGCGAGCTGAGCTGAGCTTTGGAGTGTTGAGCTCAACTTGTTTAGTAAATGAGCAAAAAATGCATGCTTAAGCTCGGCTTGGCTACTAAAGAGTCAAGCCAAGCCACGAGCTGCTCAACTTGATTCGTTTTGGAAAATTTTTTTTTTTTGTGTTTTTGAAGGAAACTTTTGGAGTTGACAATAGTCAATTCTTTTCTTTTTTTTAATTTTATATAGTCAATAGTTAATTCGTTCAAATCATTTTTTACTGGATGCTAAAATTTCAGCAGAATCTCCATTCGGTTAAGTAATTTTAGTATATAGGGGTAATTTGGTCATTTTAGTATATAGGGGTATTATGGTAATTTTAGTATACAAGGATGAATTGGTCATTTAAATGTATAAGGGTAATATGGTCATTTGAGTGTAGAGCTGGGCAACGGACACGAAATACGATAACATGATACGAACTTGACACGAAATTAACGGATTATGGTTGAACATTTCTGATATGAAACACGAAAATAACACGACTCGAGAACACGAATTCTAAATGGGTGGGGTCGGATTGAACACGTGAGACACTAAATTAACACGACCAACGCGGTTACTAATCTGTGTCATCCATTAACACGAACATATATATATATATATATATATATGAAATATCTGTAATTCTATATAGAGTTGGGCAATGGACACGATAACACGACATAAACCGGACACGAAGTTAATGGGTTTGAGTGGAGCATTTTTGACACGAAACACGAAAATGACATGACTCGAGAAACACGAATTCTAAATGGGTCGAGTTCGGGTTGGGTGATTTGTGACACGAACCCGACGGACATGACACAAACACGACCCGACACGACCTGTTACCCAGGTCTATTTGAGTGTATATGGGTATTTTAGTTGTTTTAAATTTTAATATATATGTAATTGGGTTAATGGGCGGGTCAGGTTTGATTTCAAATAAATGGGTTCGATTGGGTTGGGTTGGGTTGGGTATGGATAATTGGGTCATAACTAATTGGGTCTAAATAGGTCAATAACCCGTTAAAGACCCAACTCACTAATAACTTACCTAATTTGGTCCAAATCAGCCCATTTGACACTCCTAATAAATACTAATATTCATACTATAATACTTCATTTCTCATTTTCTTAATACTCTGTCTTGAGAGGTTATTCTGAATAATTAGCTAGCATGCATCATGTTAGTTGTTCATTCCATATGGAACAAACAATAGTTGATTTGTCAATTGGAAATTGGCGAATCTACAAGGGCAATATGGTAATTTTTTTTTGCATGTCGTAGAAACTCTAGTAAATTCAAACTAAAAGAACTTGGCCACTCATGTTTCAGACTAGCGAGTGTAACTATATTCTCTAAATATATTATGACATATTGGGTTACAGCCATACAATTATCATAGTTAGTATAATATAATAATAACTATCACCATAATTTTTTATTAAATTAGTATTTGATAAAGGTTATCATAACTTTTGTATAAGGAAATTTTACATAATTTTTTTTGCATGATTATTTTTCATAACACGTAACAACGTTGCAAAAATAGAATGACCGAACTTGCAACCATAAATTTTCTATACATAGACTGTTTTAAAATTAATTATTTTCAGATAAAAATGCCCTTACAAAAATGGACAAAAATACTCCTACCAATGAACGATGTCGTTTTTGAATGTCAAAGGGTATTCCATCCTCTTCCTCCCCTTTCTTCTTCCTGACTTCCTCCCACTCCCACCTCCCACCGTACCACTACTACCAGCCATCTCCTCCCACCATAGTCACCTCCTTCCCCAACTCGTTCCATTTTCTCAGGAGTTGTAAACGTGTACCCAATTCTCTGGTTGTTCTTCTGCCGTAGGGAGAACAAGCTTTTGTGGCAGTGGGATTTGTAGCGGCGACGTCTACGGAGTAGAGTAGATTGTCGGCCATGATGAGAATTTTTTTATTGGTGTGGAGGTGGGTAATTTGGTGGGGAGACAGTGGACGACAACAATGCCGCCGCTGCGCCGCAAAACCAGTCCCATAGCGCATTAGCAAAACATCGCGCATTAGCAAATTGCGTTATACGAAGCATTATGTATTCGGAATCTGCGTTTTTTAACGAGAAAAAAAGACATGACGCATCTTCAAGATGCGTTATAGAGTGTTCGGATTTTAAAATCTGAATTTGTAAACATTTTCGGAAGTTAATTTCCGATTTTGATAGTGATTTTTCGAGACTGAATGTCCCATTGGTGTTCATCTTTTTTTTTTTGGCAAGTGGTATGTTATTGGTGATGGCGGTGACTGGCGGTAATTTGAGCTGGTTGGTGGTCATGGTCATCAGTGCGTGGTGGTGGTGGTGTCGTCTGGTGTGGTGGTGGTGGACGGATGGACAAAGAAGAGGGCAACGAGGAGAGAGGGAGAAGGGCAAAACGGTGGTGGTGGTGGTAACGTCGCCCATGAGTTTGAAATGGAGGGCAAGGTGGGTACAGTCCAACCACGGTGGTGGTTATGGAGGATTTGTCGGTGGTCGTTATGGGGGACTTGGTGGTGGTACTGAAGAGAGGTTTTGGGGGAAAAGCCGTTTTTGGAAATGTAGGGACAATTTTGGAAATTTAGGGAAATTTTTAAGGTTTTAGCTAGCAGATTGTTGTAAGATTTGTGGATTAGATTTAGAATATGCTACGTATAAAAAAGGGCGCTGCTATTCGTAGCTCTCTATTTACTCTCATAGTCCGTTAAAAATTTTCAATTATACTCGATAGTTAGTTACCGAAATTGAGATATATTTTCAGCATCCAATTACCGAAATATAATATTTTTTTCAACAGATGTTTACCGAAAATGCATGTTCGGCAGCTGTTTACCGAAAGTTGAACATATTTTCGACATGTAGTTACCGAAATATAATCTTGTTTTCAACAGCAATTTACCGAAATGTTATTTATGATTTTCAACAACCATTTACCGAAATGTAATGGGCTACGAGAGAAAATAAAGGGCTGCGAATAGCGACGCCCATAAAAAATTTATGATTGCAAATAGCTCGGCCCAAAGAGAATACCCAAAAACCTTTCATATGAAACCCGAACGACGTCGATTCCGGGGTACGCACCGGAACTCCACCTTGGCAAAGGCTTCGAACAAAAACCAAAAAAATTTGAGCACTTGGACGACGAGATGGGAATGGGTGCAGAGCAGGAAAATGGAGAAGCAAACCAGAGATCAGGGCCCATCCCCACCCCTAATCCCTTGACGCAGGCCCAGTTTCTCTCCTGGAAACGCCACAAGGTCCTCTCTCTCTCTCTCTCTCAATTGTTCTAGGGTTTTTTTTTTTTCATCCGGTAAATGAGCTTTGCTAGGAACTCTCGACTTTTACTCGGTTTCCATACATTAAAGCTCTGTAATAGCCTTCAATTGGACGAATTCTTGAGCGAATCAGAGTTTATTTTGTTGTGTTTTTAATGTTTTAGTTATATCTCTGTTAGGGTAAGATAGGAGGAAACCTGAAAGCAAGAAAACCAGTAGTTTGCTAATCAAAGCTGGTAGACTAGTTGATGGTGCTTATCATGTGGTTGCGATACAGAGCTTAAGTAAATAAAACATTAACACTGGACGTATTATGTTCAATCAGGTTAGCAAATCAAGGTGTATGAATCCGACGATAATCAATTTGAAAAATTCACACAAACAACCCATTGTGGATTTCCTGGTTGTTTACTTGAACAAACATCCACATACACACGCACGCACTTATAAACTAAATAACTCGTGAAGTTTTGGATTCTAAGAAAATTTCCGAACATATAAGATCTGATTGTATGATAGTTGTTAGGTCAAAGAATCAAACCACATATTACTGTGGCCTACAACCCTATTTAGGTATTTGTCAAAACTCATCACATAAATAGACCATATTTTGACTATTGCAAGATCACAACTCTCAAGATTTGAAGCAACATTGGTATCTGGCATTAGCGGCGGTGCAGCTGATCACCCTAAATATACTTCTTTATCAAATTTTACTAATAGTAGTTTAAATGTAAGTTTTACTTCAACGCTGCGTTTATGTGTTATGAACACCCATGAGTGAAGGTAAACTGTAGTTGAACACCTAATATACTAGTCCAAACAAAGCCCACACTCATGAACACCTATTCACCACATTTTTCTCAAAATAATATTAGCAGATTCATGCGCCGGTTTAGTCTTGCTTGGCACAATATGTGAAAACTCGTTCGAGGACAATTGTAAAATTTTATGTATTTATATATTTTCCGATCGCACTAGTTGTAATAGCATATATGATTTTGTGTACGTAAAAACTAAAGTTGCTAGAGTTAAGGTACATCTTGAACTTCCTTTTTTAAATTTCTGCAGCTGCACAAGTCTAGCATGGTCCCTATGGGTATGTGTCTTAAGTGTAGGATTCATCCAATTCACATCTCATATAAACGACCCCGGAACAATATATTTGGACTTCCAATAAATATTCAATTTTCTAAGGTGAACTGTACTTACAAAGTGCCATAGATCATTGCATCCAAACTATGAGATGAGTGTTTTATTTATAGATCTACAGTGAACTTGAGACCTGTTATATATATTTTATCAATAATTCTATAGCCACACACACAATCACACAGGGCCCATACTTGATGTGAGTGAGTTTGTATGATTGTGTGTAAGTAGCATAATTGATATTTTATTGGAATCCATGTCCAACTATAAATTTCTGACTCTTTTTCCATATCCTTACTCATGTGAGTTCATGTAACATAGATGGTAACTTCGTCCCTGGTCCTTCAAGGGAAAATGTGCAGTTTTAGGATAATTGTGATAGGGAGAAAACCCATTAGAGTTAATTTCATTCAACGTAAAATATATATATACAAGCTGTATAATAATTGCACTACAGTCCTAGATACTTAAACTAATTACATGATAAGACACATAATTACACTAGATACAAATTGATCCATCATCTAACGCTCCCCTTCAAGTTGGTGTGAAGATATCAATCAAGCCTAACTTGAACATAATAGGATGAAAACTCTTGCTACCTAGCCCTTTTGTGAATATATCAGCTAACTGATCTCCAGATCTCACAAATGGCATACATATCAAACCCTCATTCAACTTTTCCTTGATGAAGTGTAGATCAATCTCTATGTGCTTCGTTCTGTCATGCTGAATAGGATTATGAGCAATGTTAATGGCAGCTTTATTATCGCAGTAGAGTTTCATTAGAACACTGTCAGTAAATCCCAAATCACGTAACAAAGTTTGGAGCCATAAGAGCTCGCAAACACTATGAGCCATAGCTCTATATTCAGCTTTTGCGCTAGACCTGATGACTACCGATTGCTTCTTACTTCGCCAGGTAATCAGATTACCCCCAAGGAAAGTGCAGTAGCTAGAAGTAGAGCATTTATCATCCACAGAACCAGCTCAGTTAGCATCAGTGAATGCCTCTAATCGCAAATGGCCATGATTGCCTCTAATCGCAAATGGCCATGATTAGAGAACAAAATTCCTTTTCCTAGAGCAGATTTCGGATATCTCAAAATACGATAAACTGCATCTAGATGTGAAGTACGAGAATCATACATAAACTGACTAACAACACCTACTGCATAAGTAATATCTGCATAAGTAATATCTGGTCGAGTGTGGGCCAAGTATATTAGTCGACCCACAAGTTGCTGATATCTCTTTTTATCAGTACGCTCCCCCATATCTCCACTAAGATGATGATTCACCTCAATAGGAGAATCTGCAGGTCTACAGCCCAACATACCTGTTTCTTCCAAAAAATCAAGTATATACTTGTGTTGGGAAATAAAGATACCTCTATCAAACCTCTCTACTTCCATTCCAAGGAAGTATCTCAATGATCATAAGTTCTTAATCTCGAACTCTTGAGCTAGACGAGACTTAAGGTTATGAATCTCACTCATATCATTGCCTGTCATTATTATGTCATCAACATAAACAATATGGACAGCAATCTTAATATTATTTCGCTGGATGAACATTGTATGATCTGCATAGCTCTCCTTGTAACCAAAACTCAACATAGCCTTAGAAAACCTGTCAAATCAGGCTCTAGGTGACTGTTTCAGCCCATAAAGTGCCTTTTTCAATCTACACACCTTTTCTTCACTTGCAGGAGAAGAGAAACCCAGTGGAATACCCATATAAACTTTCTCCTCTAAATCACCATGGAGGAATGCATGTTTCACATCAAATTGTTGAAGAGGCCAATTCAAATGGGCAGCACAAGAGAGGTGAGCTCGCACAGAATTCATCTTTGCTACCGAAGCAAACATCTCCTCATAGTCAATACCATAAGTTTAAGTAAAACCTCTGGCAACAAGCCGTGCCTTGTATCTCTCAACTGTACTATCAGCCTTTTGCTTAATAGTGAACACCCACTTGCAGCTCACTGGTTTTTTCCCTCCTGGAAGTGACACTAGATCCCAGGTGCCATTCTTTTTCAAAGCTGTCACTCTTCTACCATAACTCCTTTCAACTTAGGTATCTTGAATGCATCATGCCAATTTTATGGAATAGATATAGAGGAAAGAGAAGAGACAAAGGCATGGTTCGAAGGAGACAAATGGTCATAAGAAACAAACTGTGAGATATGATGTTGAGTACAAGATCTAACACTTTTTCGAATAGCAATATGAAGATTGTCAGGATCCATAGGAGGAGGTTCAATAAGAAAATAATCATTACCAGAAGAGTCAGCGGAGGAATCTAGAATTGGAGTGGGTGATTGTGATTGACAAGGTGGTAAAGTACATTACTTTTCATTTTTCCGTCTAGCATACCTCTGTAAGCCAGCTTCCTGCAGTCGTGCAGGTAGTTGTTCCTCAATGTCATCACCAATATCATGTGTTTCCCTTTCAACAGATACTGGTTCCTCTCTAGTGTTTTCCTTCTTCCCCTCATTATGATCATAGAAAAATTTCTCCCCCTCAGTATGATTCACTACTACAAATGGTATAAAGATCACAGTCCAAAAACTAAAAAAATCTCATTTTTTGTAAAAGAGTAATAAAATGTTATAGATTATAGTTTTAATCTCAGTTTTAAGAAAAAACTGAGATGAAAAGATTTTTTAATTTCAGTAATCTAAAAAGTGATATTGTAACTTGAAAAATAGATCTCATTCTCAAAAAACTGAGATTATATATGAAAGAATGTATCTCATTTCAAAAAAAATTGAGATGAAAAGATTTTTTAATCTCAATAATCTAAAAGTGAGATTGTAACTTAAAAAATAGATCTCGTTTTTTAAAAATTGAGATTGTATATGAAAGAATATATCGCATTTCGAAAAAACTGAGATAAAAAGAACATTTAATCTCAATCATCTAGAAACTGAGATCGTAAGTTGGAGAATACATCACATTTTTTTTTAGACTTGAGATGAAAGCTCTTATATAGGAAAAGTTGAAAGTTGCTTACCCTTTAATCGACTCCATGCAGAATACCCCTGAATAAATGTCACTCTCAACCATTCTACAAAAAAATATTTCGTCAAAAAATAGGATACTTTCGGCGATGAAAATATATCTTGTCACCAAATGGATACCTTTGGTGACAAAATTTATGAAGGTTGCGTTTCGTCGCCAAATGTATTTCGAGTATAACTCTATGCTCAAAACTC
Organism: Rhododendron ovatum; assembly: GCA_019656835.1. Classification (NCBI taxonomy): domain Eukaryota; kingdom Viridiplantae; phylum Streptophyta; class Magnoliopsida; order Ericales; family Ericaceae; genus Rhododendron; species Rhododendron ovatum. Next base: position 28,637,133 of record CM033795.1, on the reverse strand, counting down.
CATTAATTGAGATAATTCAAATTGGGTTTGAACAATAACACCAAAGGCTACAACTTTCATGTTTATCAAAATATCTAATTTTAATAGTTAAAATATTTCAATTAAATATTAAAAAGTGTGTATGGTGCAGTTGGTTGAAGTTTCTATGCAAAACTCAAAAGATTTAGGTTCAAAACCCAATAGGATAAATAAAGTGAGATTTTTTCCCTTAGAAAAACGCCACTTTTAATCTCGGTTTTTTCAAAAACTGAGATTATTACTCTCTAAACAACTACGATTTTATAATGAAACTGAGATGTTAAGCTATTAAAGGTCACGGTTTTGTCATTTTTAATCACAGTTTTTATGTATTTAGTCACGGTTTTAATGAGTTTTAATCACGATTTTTATCCTGTGGTTAAAAGATATGGACTTTTAGTTACACCTTGATAGACCACGGTTTTAAATGCGAGATTAAAAGTGAAAGATCACACCAAATGACTGAGATTTTTATATATTTTTGTAGTAGTGATTATAAAAGGTAAACATTTCTTCCTCCTGCAGAGATGGTTTAGAGGGAGAATAAAAAATTTTGTTTCCCAAAAGGTAACATCCATAGAGACAAACATCTTCCTCAAATAAGGATCATAACACTTATAGCCTTTCTGGGTAGGAGAGTACCCAACAAAAATACACTTATGGGCTTTATGTCCCAGTTTGCCCCCAGAAGGTTTGGAGGCATGAACAAAATACACACAACTAAACATCATAGGTGGATGAGTCGTAACCCGACAATTGCTTGGCAGGCACTCAATGAGTGTTTTAAAATTAAGGACACTGGATGGCATACGGTTGATAAGATACGTGGCAGTTAAAATAGCTTCTCCCCATACGTATTTGGGACATTCATAGTGAACAAAAGGGATCGAGCGAACTCAATAAAATGACGATTTTTACGTTTAACGACTTCATTTTGTTGTGGAGTGTCAACGCAAGTCGTCTGAAAAATAATACCATTATCATCTAGATATGTCCGAAAAATCTTATCAATATACTCAGTCTCATTATCACTCCGAAGAATTTTAACGTGTATCAAATTGAGTGCACACCATCTTATGAAAAGATTTGAAATAGAAAAATACTTCATTTTTTGACTGGAGTAAGTACACCCATGTGGCACAAAAATAACAATCAATAAAAGTAACAAACCATCGATAGCCCTTTAAAGAAGTAATAGGAGAAGCACCCCAAACATCAGAATAGATAACCATAAATGGAGAATCACATAATTTATTAATAGGTGCATAAACAGAGCGTTTATGTTTCCCAAACTCACAGGCTTCACAAAAAAACTGATCCCTAGGACAATGTTTAACTAAAGTGGGAAAGAGTTTCTCTAGTATTCCAAAAGAGGAATGACCTAATCTATGGTACCATCGATGTAACAAAGAAAGAGTGGAACTCATATCTACCTGTAGAGCTTGTCCACATGATATAGATGGCTGAGATGGATGAGGTGCATGCCCCAAATAATAGATGCCACCATGTGCTTTACCACTGTCAATCACCTTCCCCGTTTTCAGTTCCTGAAAGACACAGTGAGTCAGAAAAAATGTCACAACAATTTGTAGAATAGGTAAAACTACTAACTGAAAGAAGGTTAGTGGCAAAATTTGGAATATGGAGAACTAAAGAGAGAGAGAGATAGAGGAAGAGTAACGAACGAAACATTTCCCTGAAATAGCAGAGAACGATCCATCGGCAATTCAAACCTTATCCTTACCAGAACAAGTAGAATAGAAATCAAAAACAGAGGAGCAACCTATCATATGATCTGAAGCACCAGAACTGATAAGCCAAGGAATACCGGAGGAGGCAGTAAATGCACTAATTGGAATACTTGTGTCACGCCCCGTCCCGGAACGACACCCAAAGTGGGCCCGAACCGACACGGCCACGTGGCATTCCACACAAACGACAAACAACTATACGACAACTAAATAAGAAATAGAGTAAAACACCAGCGGAAGACTTAACATTAATAACAAACAAAATGTCTACGATAATTACAAATTCGAAGTCAAAGAGTACTTGACAACATTAGTCACAAATGAGTTTAGCAAAAGTACGAGTTTGACCCAATACAACCAATTCAACCAAAAATACCAACACTCGATACTAATACAAGTGTCCCCAAAACGTCGACCGGCAGTGGACCAACTCTACGGCCACCTGTGACCTGGCAATTCAGAAAGAAAAACCAGAGTGTGTGAGATATAGAATACATTCAATAAAATATCACACAACCCCAAAGAATATCTCACTTGAATGTAATTCACATAAACTCAACACAAGTACTCAATTATATAACCACATGTATAAACATCACACACGCAATGGCACGTCTGCCACATTCCCATGTAACCAAGGCATTGTGTCCCACACACCACATTCCCATTCACCGTTAATTAGACGGCATGGCCCACGATATGGTGTGACTCACTCCACAACCCTTTAGCGGTTACAATCAACACCAAATAAACATATATCATTAGCTAAATCTCAAATAGCATGATATACAATCACCACCTTGTAACATCTCATTGAACATTACCATATCAAACACACTCACCTTCGTATCGACCAAAGTGTGCCAAATTAAGATTTCGGCACCTCCCGAAAGACCGGCTCTTTACCTAGCCACAAGTTAACTCATATTAGTTACAAATTTCACGAATACTCGGCACAAAGTTACATAGCTAACAAGAAGCTAAACAATGTCTATCGAATACCAATATGTCCATGTTAACGCCTAGAAGTGTCTTGAAACAAGCATAAAGTTCAAATATAAAATAGCTCTTGAAATCGGTTTGAAAACTTATGACCAATTCGTCTTATCTTAACCATAACTTCTTATTGGCCTTGAGCTAGCTCTTGAGACCACCACTAATAGAAAGTACACTTTCGGTACACGAATTTTGATATATAATTTGTCCAAAACGGAGTTCGGATGAAAAAGATATGATCGTCCGAAGTTCCACAACAATTGCTGAAAAGTTACCCGAGAGGTACAGGTACCACAAAACTCAGTACCGGTACCCACCCAAAATCGACCCAAATGCTTCAGTTCTGATATGTCGGTACGGGTACCACCAAAAAGTGGTACGGGTATCAACTGGGTTTTTCAGCGAAAATCCAGCATGATTTCCTTCCAATTTCTAACCTTTTCCACTACTCAAACCACATCTAAAACTCCTCAAACCACACCAAATCATGCTTTAACTCATGTATATCAAAGAGCTACTTAAGAAACTCAAACCCCATGAATCAAGAAGCTTAAAACATAAAAACACAAGAGATTTAAGATGTATTCTTCTCATACCCATGTTAACTTGCATCATCTAATTAAGGCATGAACCCAACTATTTAAGCATGAAATTAGACTTACCCAAACATGAAATCCAACAATTAAAATATGAAATTACCTAGATGATTAACAACCTAGACAACCAAGAACCTCCAAGCTCTCCTCTCTTCTTTTCCTTGTTCTTCTTCTTCTTCTTCTTCTTCTCCTCTCTCTCTCTCTCTCTCTCTCTCTCTCTTCACGTTGGAAACAAGATGAGACTAGGCGAGAAATATCCCCCAAAATATCCCCCAGGATATTTGATAAAGGCCATGGGAAAATTATTGTATGCAATTGAAACATGAACTTACTTATGCTTCACCCATGAATCACATACAAGCCCCTCGAACTTCCGTCTTAAACAAATCAACCCCAAAAACATATAATTCAATTAAAAGATGAATTAAATACTCTAATATTCGGGACGGGTATTACAACTTGAATGAGCAAAATAGGATGCAGTAGAAGCTGCTGTGGAAGTAAAAGCTATAGTAGAGGAACAATCAGCCCTAGCCATAAGACGCCTGAGAGCTTGCATCTCCCCCTGAGAGAAACCGCCAACAGAATCAGAAGGTGACTGAACTCCTGTATTGAACCCAAAATCAGACAAGATAGCAAACTCTGAAATATGTGACTGAGCCTAAGAACACCCGGGACCACGACCTCCATGTCCACTGCCTCGCCCACAAAAAGGACGACCATGTAACTTCCAACAGAAATCTTTTTTATGTCCAGTGTTGTGTCAATAATCACACTGGAGTGACATATGGTTTATGGTTCCATTGGTAGTACCAGACTGAGACTTTCCACTGCCAGACCCAAACTGTCCCTGCGGAATAGCAACCAAGGCAGAACGATCAGAAGTAGGAGTTTGTAACATAGCACCCCGTCTGCTCTCCTCCTGCTCAACAATGGCATAGGCACCTCCCAAAGATGGAAACGGAACACGACTTAACACCTGCACTCTAATTGGATCATACTCCACATCAAGACCAGCAAGAAAGTCGTATACACGCTCTTTCTCTATTCTTTTTAACCAAGTACCAGCATCAACGGAGCAGACTGTCTGAAACCCCTAATAATAATCAAATTCTTGTTAGGCCCCACTGAGATCAGCAAAGTAAATAACAACAGATCGATTGTGTTGATCCATAGTACGAAGTCGCTTTCGCAACTCAAAATATTGAGTATCATTGCCCTGCTGAGAATAAGTTTGTTGGCAATAGTCCAAATCTGATATGGCTCTAGAACCTCAAAAAAATCAACTGAATATCTTCAGATTTGACTAAAACAATGCTGAAACTTCGTGAGAGAAGAAAAAAAAAAAGATCTGATCGGTGAGAAGAAATGACGGCGACAGCAGCAGATCTGATCGACTTCAACAAACAACAGCAGCGACAGCAAAAAAAAAAAAGGACAGATCGATCATCGTAATCATGATTGACGGCGATGGCAAGCCCTGACTGATCGAAGCACTGTTCACGCGAATTACTGTTCACGAAACACTGTTCACACAGCAACGAGAAGGACGTCATAGGTCGCCAGGTTCTATCGCTCTGATACCATGTTCAATTTTAGGGTAATCGTGATTAGAAGAAAACCCATTAGAGCTAATTTCATTTAATGTAATTTATATATATATATATATGTGTGTGTGTGTGTGTGTGTGTAAGTTGTATAATAATTGTACTACGGACCCAAATACTTAAACTAATTACATGATAAGACACATAATTACACTAGATACAAATAGATCCATCATCTAACAGAAAGAATTAGAAGACAAGTGTCCAACTCAGAGATTTCTGACACATTCTTTTTTAAAATCCATACTCAAGTTGTTGAATGTCCCAGGAATCTAGCATTTGGAAGATTTGTATGCGCCTGGCATTTTAAGGCAAAAAATAAGAATAACATTGGAGGTAAGTTTCAATCTCCTGTTGTCTGAGCACTTTAGGAGACCAATCAGGAACTTGTGAATGAAACTAGGATGAAGAAATTATATTTATAGAAGTGGAGTTTCAATCCATGATGGGTATATTCGAATTTTCCTACCCGTACTCCATTGCCAATACGAGGTCCTACATTTTGCTCTTCTCAGTTGCACTTGCGTAGCCAAGCTAAGTATGCTATATATGTGCTTTATTATTTTCATTGAGTTCTCATAAATGTATAAGAAAGTTTATTAGAATGATGTGAGATTTGTTGCTTTACCGAGAAGCTAGTGATCAAGTTTCATAGATGTTATAAGGGAGCCTTAGCCAAAAATCCCTCATATTTACATTTTTGGAGCTTAAGGCAAACACCTTTTGCAGTCAAATATAAGGACAAATGTGCCTATGAAAGTGCCTAAAATCCTAGAGTACCTTCTGAAAGTGCCTAAAACCCTAGGGTACCCTATATATGAAAATGCCTAAGCAACTAAAATCCTATAATAGGAAAGTGCACCCTAAAATTCTATGAAAGTGCCTAAACATGTTTTGGCCTTATGGCTAAAAAAACTCAAAATGTTGAAGGACCCCCACTGAAAACTATTTTGCTGGCATCCTTCCCCTAAATGAAAACTATTTTACAGTCCTTATGGCTAATGTTCCCATGTTATAACCAGTTGTCATATGTGTTGTGTGTAGGATGCGGAGGCATCAGCTAGAAAAGCTGAAGCTGCAAGGAAACGTGCAGAGGATATAGCTGCAGGGGTACTGCAGATGAATGGCAGGGAGCTTTTCTTGCATGAGCCTTCAGTGTTCGACAATAGTCTATATTGAGGTTTGCTTTTCCAGGATGCATTTTGCTGACCAGATTTTAATGTTGGTACTAAACATTTATTTTCATTCCTTGGAAGCACAACACCGCATTCATCCTGATTGATGTCTACTAGATTGGGTGGAATGTTATGTAACTCATAATCTTTTTTCCTTTCTTGCTGCTTTGCGGTAAAGCAAAAGTATGTGTGCCGTGCTCTATGATATTGGAGGACGTGTTATTGAAACTTCTGTAAAGTGTCTTACCTTCGTATAGTATGTCTTAAATGGTCCTTTTCAGTATATAGTATTTAGGAAGATTAATAGTAAATTTTATTTTTTTAAATCAAATCATTATTGGGCACTTCCCATTTTCTCCTCTTCTTCTTTGGAAATTCACATCCAGGGATGGAGCTAAGTGTTAGGGTGGGGAGGCCTGTGCCTCCTGCCCTCCCCCAACCTTGCAAGAATCACCCTATATAGTATAAAATGTACATTAAATTTTCATAATGTACTATATCATTCTCTCCAAAATTTTAAAAATAAATTGTAGCTATGTAGTGGAAAGGAATTGTTCCTTTTAAGCGTATATGTGTTTTGCCAAGTAGGAAACCTGATTATTTCCTTAAATTTAAAAAGACTGGCATCATCACCACGAAAATCACAAAGTTAAAGATTTGTTACGGCCTGAAAACTTTTCTTGAAAAGAAGCTGTAAAATCCCAAGCTTCTTATTTTTATTTGACAGGTTATAACAGCAAACATTCTATTGTAATGGACCAAACCTTGACTTTTTTCTCTGTACGTAACTTTAGAATACAACAACCAGCTGTTTGGTTTTCCTCTTTCCTTTTTTCTTGCATCCACTCAGACAATTCTCACAAGACTACGACCTTTAACTTGTACCTCCTGAAAAATGCCGCCTCAGTTTGTTATTTATCAGATGTTCAAATCGTTTAGTACCTCATCATTTGTCAATTTGCCAGATTAATCCTGGGGAGAGGGCAACTTGTAGCCAAGTTCACCTTTATAATTACTGGCTTTGCTATCTGACTTCTCACCGGAGGTGCTTGATGCATACTCTCTGAGATCATGCGGCATAAAAGCTGCATCGCCTGGCCCCTCTATCCCCTGTTGTGGGAAAATAATTGAACCTTTCCGCACGAAATAAACGAAAAGTGCATATGTTCTATGTACTTATCAACATGTCCAACTGAATTAAATCCTGGATGAACACTTTATTTTTTCAGTTAACGTATGATGAATGGGATTTTGTGTGTGTGTGTGTGAAAACGTAGGATGAAAATAATGTTGTATATTTAGTATACAAGAATATTTCAAAACACTTTTTGGGCCGTATATTTTTATTTGGGCTTTGGTAAATATATGTGTTCTTAAAATTAGGCCCATGTGTAATTGGATTTAGTTTTAATTCAAACCCACAAAAAAAATTGTTTTAGCCCAAAACAATTTTCACTGTTACTAGCTGTTGGGCATTTGCCCGTTGGTTTTCCGTTGGGCATTCTTGCCCGTTAACACCATCAGTTAACAGCTAGCACTTGAAGACTTGGTCAAACTAAAAAATCTATATATACACATATGTCTTCCTCCTCCATAACTTTCTTTGACTACTACTCTCAAATTCTCTCTCTCTGGAAAAAACAGATCACTCCCAACCAAAATTCTTTCCTTTCTTTTCAAAGCTCTTGTGTTGTGTGTTCTAAAAGGAGGAACCATCAAAGAGGGGTTGTTCAATCCTCTTCCAACTAGTGCGAGTTAGGAGGAGAAGGCTATATAGTTAAATCCTGGGAGGTTGCGTGCCACGAGCCCTACGCACCGAGTCATTGGCTCCGAGGGGGTGCGAATCAACCTTTAAGGACAACGCCATCGGCGTGCTCTATAGCTCGGTGAGATTGTTCTTTGATTTACTTTATTGGATATTTTAATTTGCTAGAAATTGTGCATTATACTACTAATTTTTCCAACAAATAACGCCCAAATAAGAAACTAGAAACCTGAATTGGAGAAAATAGGTGGCACTCCCCCATGCCTTGTAGATCCATATTTGAGCTTGTCCCTTGCAACATTGGGTCATTAACTGCTGATGGAATTTCCCTGCAACAGAAATACAATTTCACATCAGACAGAACAAACAATGTCTAATTTTGAAGTTCAATCCATATGCAAACTTTATTTTTGCTGCTGCTACGAATACCTGAGTGGAATGAAAGGAACAGACGACTCGAACATCTGGGGATTGTTCTCAAAGTACGTTGCCATCTGCTGCTGCTGCTGCTGCTGCATCTCCTGTAGTGCAATCTAGTCAAATGTTTTACAAATATCTACATTATAGCTGACTTCCAAAAAACGCCATTGTATGCGGCTGAGGGAGGCGTTGGGCAGGGGATCTGAAAAGCACTTATTCTACAACACCGTACTGTTGAGAATAGATAGAGATAGGGAAATAGATTGCCAAAGGTTTTTGGATCCTCTCCATAAAGCAATTGATATGGATCCTCTCCATAAAGCAATTGATATCTGATCAATGTGATCTTTAGCGTGGTTTTAACAAGCTCTAAAAAGCTACTTTGTTTATATCACCAGTTACTCTCTCTTTGTTCCTAATTGATAGTCCATTTTTCTTTTTTTGGGTTGTTCTAAAATGTTGGTCCCTTTCTAAAAAAGTATAGATTTGATGGTTTTCCAAAAGTATCTAGCAAAAGTAAACAATACTGTAAATATAAAGTTTTTTGCACGTAAATTTTAAAAGTTGAAATTCTCAAGAGGAACTAACAACTAGCAATGGAGGGAGTATCATCAAAGTGAGCACGAAAATAGCCCACAAATTGCCTTAAAATAAGCCGTTATCGGATCCCTTTTTTGGGACTCGAAATCTCACACCATTTTATATTATGAAAGGAAGTTCAGGTAATTTATCTGCAGACAAGATGGAGTATGAGAAGAGGATGCATAGTTGTTTAGCAAACATTCCTGCATTATAACAAAAAGGAAAGATTGAAAAGAATCAACAAATTGGTTACATCCAAATTAGCTTTTGGTATATTAACCTTGCATCCACTGACCTTTCGCTCTGTGACAGTGGACAATATGTCTTCAATTTGTTTTTGGCATGACTCAAGCTCCTCCAAAGAGTTCATACTTGATGTATCAGGTTCAAACATACTGGTTATAGAATTTCAGGAAGACAAAAAAAATCACTTACTTGTGGCTATGATCCCTTACACGTACACAAATTCGGCTGAACACAAAATTTACTATGCCATTTTATCTTCGGACCGGATCAGATGACCTGTCTCAAAACTCTTTTCAATTGTACGATGTATTTTCAATCTTAAATGGTACTGTAATAATCACTTTCTGCAATATTTGTACGTGGTTGACTAAATGAATCCAATTTAATTTCTCTAGAAGGTATTTTAGTAGAAAAATTAAGAACCTTAATTGCTCTTCGGCTGTCTCAAGTTGTTGGTTTAACCAACCTATTTCCTGGACAATTTCCTGAAATGTGAGGATTAATCAGACTTAGAATAATCCTTGATTGAGACCATAGATAAGTTATCCAGGTAGCAAAAGAATTATCTTACCTCGACCCGCAATTTTGTGGCTCCTTGAGTACTGGTTAGAAATTAAGCATGATTATCGTATATGCATGTAGGCAATGAAAAAGAAGTCATTACAAACAATTTGTTGTAAATGAGAAGTTAGTAAAATAAATTCAGAAGACTCCCACTTAGAGCAAGTCCATCTTATAGCCATTTGTCTTGCTATTGCCGTAATTTCACAAATGAGATGAGTTTTATCCAATAATTTTAATTTGAGATTGTGCCAAAATGGCAATTAACTGTACGGTAACATTATTATAATAATAATAATAATTATTATTATTATTATTATTATTATTATTATTATTTGGGCTTTGTGCAAGCCAAAAAATGATGACTTTGGCAATCTTAATTTTTGCAACAAGCTAGGATGGACTTGCAATTAGAAGGAAGGAACAGGGATCGAGCTAGGATTATGCATGTACACCAACTATACATACATACATACATACATGGATTTGGAACTGGAATTTAATTAAAACGGAATATATGGGAAATTAAGAGAAATTGAAAGGAAAGGAATGAAAAATAAAGTGGGGAGAGGATCCGAGACAGCTAGATGTAGTACGTACTTTGTCTTTGTATATTGAAGGGCAACTTCATTTTCAGTCTTGAGCTTGGTTGAGGGTGCGGCCCAAACACTGCTTATATGCGTTCATATAATTACTTTATTGCGTTAACAAGCTGATGACACACACACACACACACACACACACACACACACACACACACTTACTGTAGAATATACCTTAAAAATGTAAGCTAAAAAATGGAAACTCAAACACTATATAATGAAATACTACTAGAGTAAATACCGTTAATTAATTTGTATGCTAAAATGTTGTACTGTTATTTATATTGGTTCCATTTGTTATACATTAAATTTTGAGATTATGATTATTTACTTAAATATTTTAAAATAAGATGCAGATATATTTGGTGTAGAATAGAAGCTCAAACTATTTGATTAAATACACTGTAAAATAGCTTATTTTCAATCAAATGGCTAAGTTGACCTTAATAATTTTATAGAAGCACTCTTACTTAAGTTTTTTTTTTTTTTTTAAATTGTAAAATGTGTTACTATTACAACTCCACACAACAAAAAAAAAAAAAAAAAACTTATGAATTGAAGCTGAAAATAATCTCACTTTTTACTGAATAAGCTAGAAAAGTTAAATAAGTGATTATCCACAATAGATATCAACAACCATTCATCTACCCTTTTTTTTTCAAGCAAATATAAGCTTCATAAGAGTAAACGGGGCCATTACCTCGCTAATTTCAAGCGTATCACTAGAGCTGCAAAGAAGAAAATACAAAAATAAAGTTAGTACATAAGAATCCACATACTAATGATGTATTTTCTTTTTGGGTAGGGATGATAAATTAATGGGCCGACCAGTTGAGTGTTTAAGCTTAGAAAAAAAAAAACTTGTCAATCTCTATAAATATGTTGAAATTAATTGAACGTGTTTATGATGAGCCGATCTCGAGTAGGTTGAATTTGTTATATATCATAAGCTGAACAAGTTCAGTAGTAGCTTGTTCAAGTTTCATTTGAAAACTTAACGGGTACAACAAAATGTTAGATAATGTAATAAATTGATCTCAACGGGCTTTTTCAGCCAGGAAACACAATGAATTAGAACTCGGGTAGCTTGATTAATTTGTTGATATATCAGACTTATTTTCGGGTGGTAGCCGATCAAAAAAATGAGTGCTATCTAGTTCGAGTTAATTAATTAATCTAACTTAATTAATTCCCAGTAAATAAGAGTAATAGGATGAAAGATTGGGTACGTACTCTCCTCTGTCTCTGCTTGAGGAAGATATGCCACTGCACGGAAAAGGAAAATAAATTAAAGGAGTCCGCGCGAAAAGGAAATGAGGACGACACACACACACAAAAAAAAAAAAAAAAAAAAAAAGGAGGAGGACAAGAAGAAGACACTTAATTTATTAACTCAAAGAAACTGTTTATTATATTAAGTACTAGTAAAATGGGCATGTTAAATGGGCATGTCCTTCATCCGTGGAGGCGTTGGCAAATTGGTGGTTTGGGAACCGGTTTCGAAGCCTAGAAAAAGATATTTGGGAAACTTGTCTGTATGCAACTTTGTGGACGTTATGGTTGGTGCGGAATAATTATGTTTTCAACAATGCTTCTACAGTGGTTTGGGATGTGGCGGATTTAATCAAAACGAGGGTGGCCATGTGGATGAGGGCTAAGCACGACATCAAAATTTACTCGGTGGAAGACTTTAAGGGGTTTTTGGACGGGATTCGTAGTCTAAAATTGTAATTCTCTTTTGAGGTGCAGTCATCCAACTCTCTGTTGGATGAGGTCTTTTTTGGGTTTCTTTTGTATGTCTCTCTAAGGTGCACTTTGTGTTTTTCTCTTCTTCTCTCGATGTACCCTTTCGAGATTAATAAATTGTTTCGTTTGCCGAGCAAAAAAAAGAGCATAAATACCTCACTCTTTCTTGGTCAGAAAGATGAGAAGTGCTACAATACACACCCCTTATTTGGGTGTGTATCATATGCACCCTCTTTAATTACCATTAGATGCTTGAAAAATGATCTGAACCCTTTAAAATGTTACGATAGGTTACTAACAAAAAACCTACACCAGTGCTACAGGTAAACCCTGTGAATTAACCAAAATAGAAAGAAAATTCCACCCCTCACTTTCTTCCCAACCAACGTATATCTTTATTTCCTTCGACGAAACCAGCCCAATTTTATTTTTGATAATTAATTTATGTTAAAAATAATAATTTTATTTTTAAAAAACTTTGAAGCTAAAATTATTTCAAGTGGAAATAATTTACTTCATTAAAATAGGTTCTTGATAATTACTAAAGGAAAAAGATACTATCATTATCATAATGTAATAAAAAGTCAAGGCATTTTTTACAGAATTTTTAAAGTGTTTCATATTTGTAGTCATTTTTTTTGAATTTTTTTGAAATATTATGATGTTTAATATTTTTCACAATATCTTTAATTGCATAGTGAATTTTCACATAAATAGTCCAATTAAAAAGAATAGCGAAGTCGATCATCTGTATTAATAAGTAGGAAACACTAACGAAAAAAATTAATGGGTGATCAAGAGAGTAATAGAGACGAGATAAATTTACCAATACATTTTAGGTTATGTGTAAAAGACAACAATATTTAGGACGTGCTATTTATTTTTTGGTCAATAGACGTACAACTAGTATTTTGTGAATTAGTGCAAGCATCCGAATTATAAATAACTAATACTCATATTTGATAATGTAATCGATTACAAGTGTTATCAATACCAATCAATTATGTAATTGAAACCGCATAGAAATATAATCTATCATGTAATCAATTATTTGTGTTATTCAGAACAATTGATTATTAAATCTATTGCAATATTGTTTTTAACTTATTTCGCAATTGATTAGAGGATTTACTGAGGCCCATCAATTAGCAAATCGATTGAGTAATTCACTTCACATTGTTAGCCAATCATACTCAATTCAATTACAAAATTGATTATATTGTCTAATCGATTACATAATTGAACATAATAGAATTGATTACATATTCGATTATGATGTCTAATCGAATATGTAATCAATTGCAAAATCAATTACTATATATTTATTATAATATCTAATCAATTGAAAATTTAATTATAAAGTCTAATCGATTATGGAATTGAACATTCACATAATAGATTACATATTTGATTAAGTACCATTCAAAAAAAATTGATTAAATAATCGATTGCACAATTGATTATAGAAAAGTTATGAAATGGACTAAAATGTTACGATTCTGTAGTGAAAATATTACAAACTGAAAATGTTACAATTTTTTTTATAAAGTTATGAAACACACCAAAATGTTATGATTCTAAAAATGTTAAGAATCTATTGTTAAAAAGTTACGATTCATTCGTAAAAGTTACGATATGCACTAAAAGGTTATGATTTGTAAGAAAAATGTTATGAATCAAAAGTTACGATAGACCTAAAATGTTATGAATGACCGGTTCAGCAGGTAATTTTTTATGAGGTGACACAATATGAACCACTCAATAGGTGCATATGATATGCACCTTAAAGGGTGTGTATTGTAGAGTTCTCCCAGAAAGATTTATGAAACGATGAAACACGTCTTCGATCCTAAATCCAAATATGAAGAAATGAGTTCTGTCCAGTACTAGCAACTAGTACTATTAAAACAAATTAAGAAGCAATGGAAAAGCTACATCTAGACTTCTAGTATAGTGTTGTACACGGAGAGAGAGAGAGAGAGAGAGAGAGAGAGAGAGAGAGAGAATTTGGCAAACAAAAATCAAGTTAAGATTGAGGCACAAACGAACAAGCAACACATGCAAATTTGTTTGGATTGCCTGATCAATACATGCATCAAAACAAATAGCACTCAGTTGCATGTGTGAAAAAAGAGATCACAAAAATTCAGCATTAATATATGCACCATTGAATTAGTGAGTGGCAATTAAACCATTTAGATCACCACCAATGAATTATTAGTAAGTGGCAGACCATTTCTCTCTCCATATATATATATAGTCAGGTTCCGGTGAGGGATCTCGCATTTTATTAAAATGCGGGACTCCCCTTCCCAATTGAATTTCGATGATCCGAGTCGTTCAAAGTGATCAGAACATGATTTTAAGGGTCTCCGCGAGAAATTAACAAAAAAAAATGACAGGGAAGGGCTTCATCCGAGCAGTTTTCATTGAACGATTCAAAAAAAACTGCTCAGATGAAGCCATTCCCGACCATTTTTTTTATTGATTTCTCACGAGGACCCTTAAAAATCATGTTCTGCACACATTGAACGGTTCGGATTTTCAAAATTTGATCGGAAAATAGAAGTCCCGCATTTTAACAAAGTGAGGGATCCCTCACTTGATCTGTGGTGTGTGTGTATATATATAATTTTGGGAAAAAAATCGAAATGGTCCCTGTAGTTAAGTGTTTGTGTCAACTCGGTCCCGGCAATTTTAATTGGCTCAATTTACACTCCGTACTTTCAATTTTATTCCTACTTGGTCCAATTACTAACTACCGTTAGCCTTTTTAATGCCAAACGCAAATGGGTTCCTTTTATGGGGTTAAACCAGTAATTTTTCCATTCTCCTTTTGCCTTAATATATATTTGAACCAAAAAACAGCTCATTCTTCAATTCCTAATGTTAATCATTGGTATTAAGTTTGGATTTTGGCAATGAGCAAAATTTGGTTATAGTTTTCTACAAAAAAAAAGTTGCCCTCCAATTCAACATTTTTATGATCAGCTATGAGGCAACATAACCACTGGTATAAATACTAAGAAGTCTTATTTTTCTGCATACCCATTCTTTTGAACTTAACTTATATTTGAAAATTGTCCTTATTTAATTTTTTTCGCATTTGTTAGTTTTGCACCAAATTTTTGTGGGTTATTGATTTGCCTCGACGAGAGAAATCAGAAAAGAATTTTTTTTTTACTTTTACCCAAGTACTTTAAAGAAAAAACCATTTTTTAGCAAAAAAAAAAATGACAATAATTTTGACGCTAAAAAGTGGTTTGGTAAAAAGTAAATAAAAAATAACTTTTCCGATTTCTCTCGTCGAGACGAATCAATAACTCATAAAAATTTGACACAAAACTAACAAATGCGAAAACAATTCAAATAAGGACAAAATATTTAGATTTAAGTTTAGTACGAAAGAACGCAACCTCAAATGCATATAGAACCATGTCCAAAAGTCACAATATAATACAGATCCAAAAATCACAACATGATAAAGAAATCATATCTAAAAGTCAGAATATTACATAAACTCAATTTCAAATTTAGCAATTCATAACCTAATACATAGACATAACAAATCACTCAACCTTACATTAAACCTAACTTAGCAACAGAAGTGGTTACAAAAAATAGTGCCCTGTCATTCCATTCATTTTCCTACACTTGGCCCATGCATTGATTCCTAACTAGGGATGTTGAAGTTTGAGTAATTCCACATAAGGGAATGGTAGAATTACTGTTTTAACCACAAAAAGGGGGCCAATTCGTTTTTGGTGTTAAAAAGGCTAACGGTGTTAGTAATTGGACCAAGTTGGAACAAAAGGGAAAGTACAGAGTGTAAATCGAGCCAATTAAAACTACAGGGACTAAAATGACAAAAACACTTAACTACATGGATCATTTCGGATTTTTTTTCCCTATAATTTTTCTTAAATTACGCTAGAGTTTTGCATGAATGACGTACAGCCACAGTCACATGCCATTCCAGAAATTCTTCATCTTTCAATTGGCCATATACACGACGAATCAGAACAGAAAAATGAAAAAAAAAAGAAGGTCAAACGCAGTTCTAACTTAACACAATTCTCTCTTATCAAAACCAATAGAAGCTGGATCATATTTTAAGTTATTAACTAATTGATCAATTTAACAAAGATTTCTAAAAGTCTACATCGAATTGTCTTTAACTAAAATAATGAATCATTCCAATTAATTAAGTGCACAACTCTCGAACTCATACAGAACGACGTTAAATGTAAGAAATATCGTATAAAGACAATGCAAGCAAACGATTTCCATACATTGGTACGTCAACATTAAATCCTCCTCCAATAAAATTATAAGTAAATCATATATGTTGGACGACGTACTATCGAAGTCATGATATATTATAAGAATACAAAAATATCGCATATAAAGTCAATACATGCAACCATTCACATGCACATGTAAAAAATGTAACGTTATCACCTTGTTTTGCTAGAGAAATGAGTAAGGCGGCCAGACGGAGAGAACATGATGAGAGCGAGATCAATGTCACAAAGTACGGAAATCTCGTAGGCCTTCTTGATGAGCCCATTCCTACGCTTCAAAAACGTGACTTGTAGATTCGTGTTGTTTTCTATCAGCTTCATTTTCAATTTCACTCGGCCCATTTTAATCTTCCCTACACGTCTATGCCTATATAAACCAAATGAAATGAGTTTGAAAATGATATTTTCTTGTCTGCAGATAGGGAAATTAAAATGCTATGGGAAGAAATACGTATAAACTGAAGATCCTTCAAAAAGGTTTGAGGAGAGAGAGAGAGCGCGGGGCAGGGGGGGGGGGGGTGGGGCGCAACAAATGGGTGGGAGAAGATTCAACTGTGAGAGAGAGAGAGAGAGAGAGAGAGAGAGAGAGAGAGAGATTGATGGATAGGTGATTAAATTGTGACCGAGTACTTGGTACTTAACCATTTGGGGTTTCATTGGATCAGGCCAAACGGTGCAATTGGTTTGATTGGGTTCTCAGCTGGATCATACAGTAGTAGTTTTTGAAGTTCTTGGACAGGAGAGGACTTGGGATTATTTGTTGCATGATGCTTGAGCGAGCCCACATGCATATAGTTTAGTTTCCAACAGCAGGGGCCCACTTCGTATGCTTCCTAACACAGGGGTGGTGTCAAGAACGGCAGATCATTGGAAAAGCAACATATACTCCTAATATACCGTATAAGAGAACAATTTATTGCGTACGTTGGAACTCATGTCGATCAGTCGTATATATATAATTTAGAGATGTGTGCACCTTATATATATAGGAATTTTCAAGTGAGGGATTCCTCATTTTAACAAAATGAGGGACTTTCATTTTCCGATCAAATTTTGAAAATCCGAACTGTTCAATGTGTGCAGAACGTAATTTTAAGGGTCTCCGCGAGAAACCAGCAAAAAAAATGACCGGAAAGGGCGTCATCCGAGCAGTTTTTTTTTTAACCGTTCAATGAAAACTGTTCGGATGAAGTCCTTCCTGGTCATTTTTTTTGTTGATTTCTCGCGGGGACCCTTAAAATCACGTTCTGATCACTTTGAGCGGCTCGGATCATCGAAATTCAATTGGGAAGGGGAGTCCCGCATTTTAATAAAATGAGGGATCCCTCACCAGAACCTAACTCTATATATATATAGACTAGTGCATTCCTGTGCCTGAAGGCACGGCTCGAATAACCAGCTCACTGCCCAACGATTCTAGCTATGCAAAAAATAATAGCCCAAGCATATTCATTGATTTGGTTAACTTGAATTAGCAAATAAAGAACAAACAATTTAGCAATCCCCAACTTGTGCATGCAAAAACTCATTGTCGCATAAAACTTGATAAAATAAAACATCATCCACAACACCAATGGAAATAGGAACGATACACAACTACGAAAATATGTGACTTGAGGAGACATATATTAAAAGAATGCACGAAAACATGTCATATTCACAAAAGGCGTCATTCCAATATAAGCACATGTTTCACGATTCATAATCATACAATGGTGTGTCATGTCTTGTAATAAGGTTTTCTTATTATATAGATTTCTCATGTTTTTTTGAAGTCATGCTCCAAAATATGACCTGTAACACTACATGAAGAGGAATTGAAAGTAGCCATCAAAAAAGAAAAAAAGAATAGGAAGCAAAAAGAACGATACACCATGTTCCAAATGCACTTGCCACACCTTGCACCAACCAACCAAGTCACTCGAATGAAAAGTCATACCCAATTTTTCTCTTTTCTATTCCAACAGGCCGGTTGCCTTTTCTTTTTCCTCCCCTTTAATGGTAGATCTTTGTCTTTATTGAGCCATTTCTCCTTGCCTTCGATTTTCCTTTTAATAATTGCAAAATTATTCTTGTAGATGTAACCTCAATGCAAATCCAATACAATTAGAAAAAGAAGAAATAGCAGATTTGCACAACTTCAAATCAAACTCTCTAGTTTTCCATTGCATCTACACATTGGAGATAGAAAATAGATGATCAGCTTACAAAATCTTAACTCAATTAGTATCAAGGCATCCATGTAGCCCCGATACGGACACAAACACCAATATGTGGCACGATAATTCTAAAAAAGTGGAGTCACGAACACGCCATTTCTTAAAATAATTGCTTTTAGTTATGCAAACCTTTAACCACAAAATATTTAGGTTAAAACGCCTATTGAATGCAATATTGACTCATGGTGTATGCCTATAGAGCACATGTTTTGCTGTTGGACCAGTACTTTTATAGCAGAAATGATACAGGTACAGAAAATGGGGGACAGAAATCCTACCGACGGCCGCCGGTGGGCCGTCTCCGGCCACCGGACGGCCGATCCGAGCCGTTCAAAAATTCTAAAAAACAAAACCGAGGGGCCTAGCGCGGGAATCAATGTCATCCGAGGTGTGTAGGGTGCTTGATCGGAGCACCCCTTTTCGTGTGTATAGATATAACCTTTTCTGTACATATAGCAGTACTCCTTTTATAGTTTCAACCTCGAAAAGCTTTTAAAATTGACTTGTTAAAATTACTCTATCATGTCTCTGTGCGTGTCCTCAACATGACCCACAATAAAGAAGATTTACGTTTACCCGGAGTGTCCGACACAAATACAAAGATCTCTAAGAGTGTTAGTGCCTCATAAGAAGGCAAAAAAGCAAAAGAAAATAGTGAGGAAGTTCACATGACAGTTTTTTATCTCAAGTTCTCGTCACTTGGTCAACCTTATAACCAAAACTTTTTGTTCTCAGGAAATTACATATACTGTAAGAAACAAAAGTCTACAACCTATAAGAGTGGTGGTATAAGAAAAAAATTAAAGTAGCATCACGGAAAATTTATATACACATAGGGTGCCCAATTCCATCCTAAAATTATTTCTACCTCATGACCTCAGCAACCAAAATTGTTTATCTACAACCAAATAATATAGTCTCCACTTTACATCAATTAGAAGGGGAGAAAGGAGAAAACTGGCAGAAAAAATGATGTGCTGAATGCTTTCTATTCACTTTTCTTCCAATCTTTTTTGTTCTCCACCCAGTCATCGTAATGCTATAAGAGAAAATGACTTAAAGGTACAACATCGATCCACCCATCATTTGCCATCAAGAAAACTGAAATTGTGGTGGGCACGGTAAAGACAAATAGGGCCGCAGTACCTCTTCAGTTGATTGAGTTCTTCAACCCAGACTTTTTATGCTATAATCAGGTAGACCAAATTATAGATCGATCTATAATGTAAATGTCACTAACACAATCACAGTTGTTATAGAACAAAAATGAAAGCATAACCTATGATTAGTTTATCACCAAGTAAATCGATCAGAACCAAAAGAAGAAATGGTATACCTCACATAACATGTGACTGGATCGAAAACAGAATTATAATAACATGTGTCTTCTCCTCACCACCCCACTGAATGGTATAAATGCCCTCATAGAGAGAAATACCTTCTACAATAGAAAAACTATTCTTCGAAAAAAGCAGTCGTAATATCGTGAAGAAAATTTTGAAACAGAAGGCACGGCTCAGACATAAGTATTCAACAAATTAAGGCCAAGGCAAAAAGAAATTTACGATCAACTCCATTCCAAAGATTCCAACTTTGCAAAAAAAAAAAAAAAAAACAATAGCCCAAGTACATCCACTGGATAACTTAAATTAGCCCAAGTAATCTCTAGCCTGAATTCTATTTGTATGAGGCACTTTTACAAATACCTAGATGCAGACCACCAAGCTTGAAGACCAACATTAGTGTAGGATTAGAATATCTAATCAAGGCATAATACAGCATAGAAAATGCCCACAATTGTCTTGCTCTCGATCAAATACAACTTCTGGAATAAAGTTAAGAAAGCACTTTCTAAACTCGCACCATTTTTCAGTAATGTAATGTGTTGGAACTTAAAGAACTAAATTGGCTCTTGTGTCTCAATCAAACCAAATTGAGTCAATTAGGGTTGGCACGTAATGTATAGCATAGGAGTATATAATAAATTTCTTTATAGAGGTGTATCCCTCTTTCCCTCATGATTAATTTTTCTCTGCTACATATTTACCTTATGTGATTGTACCAAAAGAAAAAAAAAATAGTAGTACCTCGAATTTAAGCTCGACGCAGAATTTCTCAAAATGTATTTTTGTTGATCTTTCCTGTAGTAAAATATTAGAAGTAAGAAGAAGGTAGAAGAAAACAACAAAGTTAGGATTATCGTAAAAGGCCCAAGGTTGTCAAAAAAAAAACTATTCTCTCACACTCATATTTTTTCTCCTAATTTTCGGCAAAAGAAACCCAATATGAGTAAAAACCGTTCAAGAAAAAAAATCGAACTTATATGAGAACTGATAAAAATCCTTCGATGTTTCCCTTGCATGAGACCTGGAAAAAATCATCCAAGAAACTCCCAATTTTCAGCAAAAGAAACCCAATATGAGTAAAAATCATTCAAAAAAAACATCGAACTCCTTCGATGTTTGAATCCCTTGCATGAGACCTGAAAAAAAATCGTTCGAGAAACTCCCAATTTTCGGCAAAAGAAACCTAATATGAGTAAAAATCATTCAAGTAAATAATCAAACTTGCATGAGAACTGAAAAAAATCACTACAAGAAAATGCGAATTTGGCGACACAACAAAAAACATCGGCAAAAGTGTATATGGGTCGGCAAAGGTTTTCGCCGGCGAAAAATTTTGTGTCGGCAAGTTGTCGGCGTTGATATGTCGGGAAAGGGTTTTGCCGATGTAAATTATCCTTCATCGGCAAAAGAATAGTTTCAGCGATGCAAGCTTGCGTCGGCATATTTGTCGGCAAATGGTATTGCGTCGGCAAAAGAAATTTTAAAATCAAAGAGTGTGACACTTTTGCCGACGAGATTTTTGCGTCGCCAAAAGTCAATTTTAAAAAAATGTACTGCCAAAAGAAATTTTAAAATCAAAGAGTGTGACACTTTTGCCGACGAGATTTTTGCGTCGCCAAAAGTCAATTTTAAAAAAATGTACTGCCGGTCCTGGTGTTGTGATTTCGCGTGGCCCATGTTTCGAACTGAAGACCTTAAAGTCTCTAACATCCCGCGTCTACCAACTGCACCAACTTACTTTCCATTAATATTATTGCAATATCTAATATATATAACCTATATAAACAGGTTTTTTTTATCTTTACGTATATAGTTGTACAGTATATATACAATCTTTTACACTAGATACATTATTACATAACTCTTATATCTTTTAGGCTTCGTTGGGCATTTTAATTAAGACAGAAAGCTTTTTTGTCCTTATTCAAACAAAATTCGCATTAGTTAGTTTTTAGTTGATTTTTCGAAGATTATTGCTTCTTCGTGATGAGAGGTATCTTAAAAGTAAAAAATTACAATCAAACCCCATTTTTTTAATAAAGACAAAAAAATAGTTATTGGCTTATTTTTTGTCTTTATTCAAAAAAATTGAATTTTTATAATAATTTTATACTTTTTAAATTCGTCTCATCATGAAGAAGTAATAATCCTCAAAAAATCGATAAAAAACTAACATATATGAAATTATATACGTACCTTATATTTACCACATAATATTGTATATACATACAAATAACACAAACACACACACATATATGAATTTACTCCCTCTGTTCCAAAAAAAACATATTTGTTCACAAACTTAGAACCTAAAAATATATATTTTTTGAAAAAAAAAACCAAACATTTTTTTTCGCAAATTAGTAGATATCCATGTGTTCTTTAATTTTTTTGCCAAAAAAAAAAATTCCAACTTTTTACTTTTGCCGACACAAAGATTTCATCGCCGAAAGATTTATCTTTTGGCGATGCAAATTCTATAGCCAAAAGTTACTATCACCGACACAAAAATGTCGTCGCCAAAACATTCAACTTTTGCCGATGCATATTTCATCGCTAGAAAAAAATTTCGTCGGCAAATATTTCGCGGGAGAATATTTCCCGCCAACCATATTTTTGCCGACAACATTGCCGACGCAACTTCTTTTTGTCGCCAAAAAATTTACATTTACCGACACGAACAACTTTTGCATCGGCAAAAGCATACTTTTGCCGACATAAAATGCATTGTGTCAGCAATCAGGTCGCCTTTGCTGCATTTTCTTGTAGTGAATATATATACATGTTTGAATCCCTTGCATGAGGTCTGAAAAAAATCGTTCAAGAATCTCCCAATTTTCGGCAAAAGAAACCCAATATGAGTAAAATGTATTCAAGAAAAAAATCGTGACATGCTTGAGAACTGAAAAAAATCCTTCGATGTTTGAATCCCTTGTGTAATAATTGAAAAAAATCGTTCAAGAAATCAAACTTACCTCACTATTGGTAAGCTGACAGAAGGACTACGTTGAAACAAAATTGAAAGTGCAAGATTCAAATAGACGGAAATCAAATTACAGAGAACGTTTCCGAAACTTTCGTAATTGTGGTAACAATCTTTCCCACCAATCACTCAAGATCTCAATTTCAATCTTAGTTCAAAATTACACGTTTCCTTTAGTTTCGTAGATTTGGTAAGTGTGGTAATATTATTTTCCGAAATCACAGGGAACCAATCACCAAAAATCTCACATTACCCTTTCTGAATATACCTTTAATCCTAGGGTCAAAAATACACGGACAAAACTCAAAAGGCACAAATCGGTCCGGTCTAGACCGATTTCATGGTCTTTGGTTTTCTTGTACAACCCTACA
The DNA here is from genome assembly GCA_019656835.1 of Rhododendron ovatum. Lineage (NCBI taxonomy): Eukaryota > Viridiplantae > Streptophyta > Magnoliopsida > Ericales > Ericaceae > Rhododendron > Rhododendron ovatum. The sequence goes on along the minus strand of CM033795.1, from coordinate 28,613,845 downwards.
AATTTTGGAGATAATTTTGGCTGATTATAGATTACCATAATGTGTATTCAATTTTGGCTTGATTATAGAGTACCATAGTTAACCACTAATTTCGGCTGAAAAGGAATGATTGAACCGGCATAATTTTTCACTAATTTTGGCTAAAAATGCATGATTGAACCGGCATAGGATTAGATTTCTGGAATATTATTAGTCAATAAAAGAAAGAGTTAGGATTAAGATTAGGATTAGTCAATAAAAGAAAGGCATGATGGAGTTAATTAATTTCCGGAATATAGCATTAGGATTAGGATTATATATACCATTTTGGCTGATTATACAATTTCTGGAATATACAATTTTGGCGAATTATAGCATTAGGATTAGGATAACTTCATTAGTTATAGATTACCATAATTAGTCACTAATTTTCGAATATTAAGCATGATTGATTCAAAGTCATGTAAAAGGATTCAAAGGCATGTATTTCCAATCCAACGGTTGAAAAATATGTATTAATCCAACGGTGGAAAATATATACCACCCTCCCATATTATATAGATGGAAAATATATACCACTCTCCCATATTATATAGATATATAGATAAGTATTGTTTCTCTTTGAAGAAAGAAAACTCTACAACCACACACCTGACTGACAACAAGTCTTTATAGTGCACCAGTGCATTACGGGGTGTAGAAAAATTGGATGGAATTCACGAAAATCTTATTGTCATGATTCGAATTGGTAAATTTATAGAACTGAGTAAAAAAAACAATTGATCAAATATGACTTGCTATTTAATAGGATAAAGTTGATTCTGAATAAAATAGATGGTCAGCGTGATCATTTAGAAAATAAACCATAAATAGATTGTTGATAACTGTAAATAGATTTTTTTCATTAACTTGATTTTCGGGTTCTGCGGTAGCAAGGCCCGGCCCTAGCCTAACGCAACCGGTGCTATGTATTGCTTTAGGTGCCCCAACCCCAAATAGTAAATAGTATTACTCCTATCAAGTCATGAAATTAATAAATTAGGCTTTATCTATATTAATTGTGAGTAAAAAAAAAAAGAGTAAGCTTCAAATTTGGGGGAACTTTCTGGCCGGTCCTGTTTGGGTGAATAATAGCCTACTAGGTCCTGCCCAAAGAGCCTATAGTCCAGTAAGTCATCTTCATTATTTTGTTGACAAAAATACCCTTCGTAAAAAAAAAGCGATTGGAGAGAGACGATTTAGCCACCACCACGACGCTACCACCACCACCACCACCACCACAACCACCACCACTCCACCCCACCCCACCGCCGCCACCACGTCACTGCCACCACCGCCACCACATCACTGCCACCGCCGCCCCCACCACATCGCCACCACCACATCGCCACCACCCCCACCACATCACCACCATGCCACCGTGTCGCCACCACTGCCGTCACCATGCCACCAACACCACAGCCGCCACCGCCACCACGCCGCTGCCACCACCACAATTAACAATGTTAATTTTTGTCTAATTAAATTAACAGTCGACCCATACAACCTCCTATACCATCACCACCACAACGTCACCACCGCCACCACTACCACCACCATTCCACCATCACCACCGCGCCGCCACCATAATCACCATCACCACTACCACACTTGATTAGCACCTGAGATTGTACAATCTTGGTGCTCAAATCCTCTAATTTGTGACTTTTCTTTATTTAAGAAGTTGTTTTTTATCCCATGTTGCACGTAAGGTATTTTTATGTGTGTCTCAGGTAAAACGTGCTAATAAGGCGGTAAAACATGCTAATAAGGCGGTTTTGAACGCCAAGGAACGCTCCGGGGTGCAGCCTAGCAGCCAACTGCCCGACAGCACTCATTTCATCACTAACGGAGCCTAAACGGTGCTATAAGAAGCCTTGGAGAACGGCCGGTGGTCAAATACGACATGGAGTGAGCCAAAGCTCATAAAGCAAGGCGAACGCATCAAGGATGGTTTCGAGGACTTTCGTGGGACCAAGGGCTTATGACACACCTCCGTCAAGTCTCGTTGGTCAAGAAATCAAGCATCAAATGGCCGTTGGGGCACCACAAGGCCTGAAGTGCCAAGATGTACCTATTCTGTAGAAAACAGAGAAAGGTACCGGTACCTCAAAAACATGGTACTGGTACCATGTTGCTGAAATTGAAGACAGTTGAGTTGGTACCGGTACCTCAAAAACGTGGTACCGGTACCAATACCCTTCGACCAGCTTTTTGTGCTGAATGTTTCAACCTTCCATTTATGGAAAGTTTCTACTTTAGGCTTGTTTTTGGGATATTTTGGGGGCTTTTTGGTCCATTGTTTGGCTGATTGGCCACTTGAACACCACAACTCTCTATGCAACATCTAATTCGAATTCGCTTAAGAAGATTTCTCTGTGGGTACAATTCCAGTCTTACTGGTTATTATGCTTTCAACGACCTAGTCCTACGCTTGGGGTGTGAACCTTTCTAAGAGGTTAGGTTGCGACGAAGCATTTTTGGCGCTGTTGCCGGGGATAATTCTTCTATACGCTTATTTGGAGGTTCGCCAAACCATTGTAAGTATTCCGTTTCTATTACTTTAAGCAACTTGTACTTATTCTAGTGGAAACCTCTACCTGATACTCCCATCGACTTGAGGTGTAATGAAACTAGTGTAAGTATAGCTTGTTTATTTTCTTTTGTTGTACATATCTCCAAGTGGTAGAATAGCCGTTGCTTTGGTATATTTTGTGGTTGGAATTTTCACTAATTCTCTATTTGAGTTGGTAGTGCATGACTGGTTTCTATCGAAGTCCAAACTCTAATAGACTTTGTCGTTCATTATCACCTCAAGGAACCCCGAGAGGAAGATCTCCTCCTTTTGTTCGTTGACGTCCGAGATTAAAATCTCCTTCACGTCCGCGGGGTCGTCATCTTAAAAATAGAATGGGTGAACCACCACCTCCAGTGACGACTTTGAGGGATATCTTGAATTCGGGAAGTCCGGTTCAGCATTCCCCCACAGTCCTCCCTGCTACTACTAATGCCAACTCGTTTGAATTTAAGGCAGGTTATCACAATCTTATACCACAATTTCATGGTCTGGACCGAGAGAGCACATACGACCATATACGTGATTTTGAAGACATCATAAACGCTTTCACCCCGGATGCCGGGTGCTTGGAGAATGCACAATTGGGGTTATTTCCTTTTTCCCTAAAGGATAAAGCGAAACAATAGTTCAGTTCTCTTAAACCTCAATCATTGTGAGATTGGGCTGGTGTCAAGGCCGAGTTCTACAAGAAGTTTTTCCCCGCCCATAGAACGAAGCTCCTTAAGGAACAAATTCAGAACTTCAAACAGCGAGAAGGGTAAACATTCTATAAATGTTGGGAACGGTACAAGGATTTGCTCGCTTCAGTTCCATATCATGGTCTCGAAAAGCCTCTATTGATAAGCCATTTCCTGAACGGTTGCTCCCAATCAAGTTACCAACTCATTGACACTATGGTCGATGGAGATTTTCTAGATAAAATAGCTGCGGATGCATGGGATTATTTGGAGCAATTGGCTATCAAGAATCAGTCTTGGAATTTCATCGACGTAGGCGAGCGAGCTATGGCAAATCAAGGCCCAAGTGGCTCCAGTAAATTTTCATTGAGTGAACCCAATGCTCTTGAGACTAGGGTGGATCAGCTTACCTGCAAGTTAGAACAAACGGAGTTAAAAGGGCCCCATGAGGTCAAGTCCGTAATCAAGGTGGAAGAGGTGTGTGCTCTATGTGAGATGGCGGGGCATACAACCGATGAATGTTTCAACATCCCCACTCTGAAAAATGTTCTTAACAGCATGTCTCCGGAAGAAGTGAGTGCTATTGAACGGTTTGAACCATATCCTAATACTTTCAATCCAGCTTTTAGGCAATATCTGGCACTCCGTTGGAGTCAACCTAATGAAGTGGGACAATTTCAAGGCTCACCCTCGGTTCAAACTCAAACGTGGCGATCCCCACAAAGTTTAGGGCCACCACATTTTCAACAAAGTCAAGGGCCTCCCGGTTTCAATCCTTCTGGATTCTTGCAAGGCTAAGGCCAATTCCAACCTCCTCCCGAAAGGCGATCTTTGGAAGATTCGATCGATGCAATCCTTCTTCCAAATGCAAACCGCCGTAGCAACATTCCTAATCTATGGGGGATTTGAAAACGCAACTGGGGAAGCTCACTACTTCAGTTGGCCTGTTGCAACAAGAGAGATGACGGTTCCCCGCTCAACCTCAAGCAAACCCTCAAGGTCAAAACTTGGTTGGTAGCTCTTCTGTGACTAACCCCGAGCAAGCCAAATCAATAATCACTTTGCGGAGTGGAAAGGCGGTCGATAATGCAATTGTTGATCCACCAGTGACATCATTTTCAAAGAATTCTCCGGAGCCGATTCAACCGATACTACTTGGGGAACCTCCCAAGCAAGCTCCAAAGGCAATGGACAATATCCCTCCCGTTCCACAAGTTTCTCCCGTACCGGCACCCTATCCCCAAAGATTGAAAGCACCAACGAATGCCGCGGCCAATGCGAAAATATATGAGCTTTTCAAACAAGTGAAGATCAACATTCCAATCATGGATGCTATCAGCCAAGTTCTTGAAAGACTTGTGTACACAAAAGCGCAAGGTCAACGTCCAACAGAAAGTCTTTCTCACCGAACAAGTGAGCGCGATCATTCAAACGAATATTGCGCCAAAGTACAAAGACTCAGGGTGTCCTACTATCTCCGTCATGATTGAGGGAAAAAGGGTTGAGCAAGCCTTGTTGGATTTGGGGGCGAGCGTTAATTTACTTCCATTTTCAGTCTACGAAAAGCTTGGCTTAGGGGAGATGAAACCTGCTCAAGTCACATTACAATTGGCGGATAGAAGTGTCCGCATTCCAAGGGGCATTGTGGAGGATGTTTTGGTACAAGTGGACAACTTTGTGTATCCGGTGGATTTTGTGGTGTTGGACACTTGCCCCATGGCTTCTTCTCCAACTTTGACGCCCGTTATTCTTGGACGGCCATTCTTAGCCACCTCAGATTCCATCATTAATTGCCGGAGTGGTCTCATGAACATGACTTTCGGGAATATGAAGATGGCTGTTAACGTTTTTCATGTTGGAAGTCAAATGGGAGATGATGATGATGTTCAAGCTGTCAAATGTATCGACTCATTAGTTCAAAATCACGTGGATGAACTCTTGTCCAATGATGCTTTGGAGGTGTGTCTTACCGCTGAGGAAGCTGACTTTTTAGAATCGCTGGAGGTTAAGTATCTTTGCTCTTTACTAGATGAAGAGGAAATCTGTGGGGCAGAACCGTGGATTCCTACATTTGAGAAGTTGTCACCCATTGAGAGAAAGACTTTGCCGTCTACTGTCGAGCCACCTAAACTTGATTTGAAGCCCCTACCTGACACTTTGAAGTATGCCTACCTTGGCGACAACGAAACTTTTCCGATGGTGATATCCTCAACTCTTGAGAATCATCAAGATTTGAAGTTGCTCGCACTATTAAGGCAGCACAAGAAGGCTATTGGATGGACCATAGCTGATATTCAAGGAATTTCTCCCTCCCTTCGCACACATCACATTTATCTTGAAGATAATGTAAAGCCATCGCACCAACCACAACGACGGCTGAATCCTATAATGAAGGATGTGGTTCGAGCAGAGGTGTTAAAATTGTTGAATGTGGGGATAATCTATCCGATTGCGAATTCTAAATGGGTGAGTCCTATCTAGGTGGTACCTAAAAAGTCAGGTGTTAACGGTTGTGAAAAATGACCAAGATGAGCTTGTGCCAACCTGGACTGTTACCGGGTGGCGAGTTTGTATTGATTACCGCAAGCTGAATGCGGTAACCCGGAAGAATCATTTCCCTCTTCCGTTCATCGATCAAATTTTAGAAAGGGTAGCTGGCTATGCCTTTTATTGCTTTCTAGACGGCTATTCTGGGTACAACCAGATCAAGGTTGCCATGGCCGGCCACGAAAAGACTACGTTTACTTGCACACACTACAAGAAATAAGTCTTTTTGCGAGGAATTTTTTAGCGAGGATGTCTATTTCCTCGCTAAATGAAGAGTTTTGGCAAGGAAATTATTGTTTCCTCGCTAATGGTGTTTTTTTGCGAGGAAGACATATTTTCCTCGCTATTTACTTGTCGCTAAAAAGTAATTGCGACAAAGTTTCAGAATTCCTCGCTAATTGTTGTCGCAAAAAATATGGCGAGAATTTTTTATATAGGTGGGAAAAATGAATTTGCGAGAAAATACAGTATTTTTGTCGCCAAATGCCTGTAGTAATTTTTTGTGGCAAACTTATTGGGGCGCTAAAGTTGAAATCCTTTTGCGAGAAATTAGTTTTCTCTCGCAAAAACATTGGCTATTTGCGAGGAAATAAAGAATTGATCGCTAAAAGCATATACTTACTTTGTGAGGGGAATTGTGTTCCTCGCTAAAAATCTGTAGTTACTTTTTAAAGTCCCATAAACCCACATCAGTTCACTGCCAAATCCAAAAAATCCAGCCCTAAATTGCAAGTTCTGAGCATCAATTACAAGGATTCAAGTTGGGTTTGTTCAAAGTACGTACGTTCCAGCCGTTAGCCGAAATCTCCACTGTCGAGAAACCAAGGTAACGCCTCCACTCTCTTGCACCGAACTCTGCCATTTCCATCTCTTTTCTCACCTCTCCTACATCACCCAATCGTTAAACCACACATCTATCTCTCACAAAACCCTCATCCCACTGCCCTAAACCAGTCCAAAAATACCTACATCGTCTTCTTTCTATTCTGCCCTCTGGAGCTGCGCAAGGAGACGAGTTGCCTTCTGGACCTCCGGCGACCTCGGCTCAGGTAAGTGAGTTCAACTACGACTGGCTTCAACTCGGATCTGGTGGTTTTTGGTTTAGTTCCTTGATTAGTAACTGGTGAAATTCAATTAAAATCCCATGGCGTTTACGAAGAGGGGAATCATTCAATTTCTCCTCTAGGTATGAAATTGAATTAAGCTTCTGTAAAAAGGAAAAACTAAAGACTAGATTGTACTTAAAAACACCCAGTCAAGGATGTTCCAAGCCTTCCATAACTTGAGGACCAGTCTTTGGCTTTTGCCTTCTAATGTAACATATTTGTCAAGCAACCCATCCTTTTGGGCACCACATGTTCGACAAAATGTCTCACATGTCAGAGTAAATTTTTTGAGTAGACGAATCAATAATCCCCACAAGTTAGTCCCAAAATTAACAAACGCGAATAAAATTTTGAATAAGGACAAAGCAAGAAAAATTTTAGTGAGCAAGACCTTAATCAATAGTAGAAGTGGGTATGACTTCATATGATTATGTTATAATGACCAGTTGATCCCTATGGCATGTTATGTGCCTTGTTTTGAGGCAAAGAGGGAATTTGTAGAATCCCCTATTGGCATGTTATGATTGCCTCTTTTTGTAAGATGCATATACATAAATGTATATACAACGATTGTTTAGGCTTGTATCCTGTTGATCCTTTTTTTTTTTTTGGTTCTCTCTTGCTTAATATAGACCAGTGTCACATACAAGTCTGCAATTGGTTGTCCAAATAAGAATCTGGAAATTGATTGGATGAAAAAAATGCAAATTGTCCAAAAATGATTGGGAAATTTAATTTGTTAGTGGGTCTTCCTTGCAATTCAATAGACCAGGTTTTTCACCCATGGGTATGATTGGAAAATGCAATTTGTTATCCTATCCCTTGGTATTCCAATCAAACAAGGGATTAGGATTGGTAATCATAATCCCATGATTTAATCCTTACACAACCAAACACCCACTTGGAATTACACTTAGGACTATTAATTCCATCTCCTTACCAATCCCACCTCCTTACTATTCCCATCTAATCCAACACACTTATCAAACACGACCTAAAAGTAACTTTCCTTTCCCTCCTCTTTCTTTTACTTTACTCTTTTCTTTTCCATTTTGAGACTGCATTTTCTTTTCCAGGTCTTCATGCTAAAGGTTTTTCTCGTGGATCTACAACACAATAGCAGCTATCGACAGAATCAACTATTGATACTTTGCCGGAATCTCTGTTGGAATCACACCTGTTGGTGACATGTAAGCTCCATTCTAGAAGCCCTAAAAAAATAAGGTATGCTTCACTCTGAAGCTATGGTTTCAATCCGGGGGGGTCTTAATCTTCACTTTGAATCATTCACAGATTTTAACCTAGTTTGTTTGTTCCTTTATGACAAGTAGTTGTGGATATCTATTGGTGTTCCTGTATTTGGCTTGTGGGGTTTATTGAATGGTAAAGGAAACTTTTTGATCGGAGGGTAAACCAATTTTATATGTTTTTGTCTCCGTAACATTCTGTTAAGAAATTTGAAGCCAAATAGGATTTACCATTTTTTATTTTTTTTCAAAAGGCAAATGGTATTTAAAAAGGGTGCTCCAGTAAATGATATTTTAATGTTTCCTTTCTAAAAGTTCAATGTTCTTAACTTTATTAAACAAAAAATTTGGAAAGCACTACAATTGATGCGAAGGATTAAGATTTGGAACTTTCATGGGGTGGCTATCTGGGGATTGTCGTTCCCAATGTAGAATAATAGTGGTCCTTTCTTAATTACCAGGTCCGCATTATATATTGCACATATTTAATGACCATCCCTTTACACAATCTAAAATATGGACTACTTTCTATACTTCTTAATAAAGAGGTTAATAAAGTAGCTTTTACTTTCCACGTCATGTATTCCACATATGTTTTTTTGGGGGGCTAGATGGGTTTATGAGGCTCCGAGTTTCTGAAGCAGTTTGGTTGGGTTTTCGTGAGCTTTTGGTTATGAATTTGGTTCTTTTTTTTGGCTGGTAGGTTGCTGTGGTTGGCTATCTTTTTGGAGGTTTTCTTATTGATATTAGTTTTCTTTCAGTTCATAAGAGCATAAGATGGATAGGAGTTGGATGGAAATTCGTAATAGAAGACACCTTTTGTATATTGAAGGAGTCAAAGAATTCATCAAATTTGCGATTGATCATATGCCACCTAGTGAAACTCCCATTTGGTGTCCATGTATAAGATGCAACAATTTCAACAAGATGACTCCTGATGAAGCTGAAGAACATATGTATGCGTGGGGGGTAGTGGTGGCGTATAATCGATGGGTTTATCATGGGGAAGAATTTGATCAAGAAAATAATGGTCATGGTAATACTGACATTGAAGAAGAGGGCATCACTGTGGATGCAATACAAGAAATACTTGATGATGTACGTGCAGAACAATTCACAAATGATTGGACGGGTTCCTCTGCTACAGGCCATGGTCCGGACATGTCTAATGACTTACTAGGGGAAGGGAACAAATTTGCAAGGTTAATGAGGGATGCAGAGAAGGAACTTTACCCTGGTTGTGAAAAGTTTTCATTTTTGTATTTCATTATGATGTTGCTCCATATAAAGTTAATCAGCAAGTGGAGTAACAACTCATTTGATATGTTACTCAAACTACTAAGTGATGCATTTCCTCCTGGAGCTACAATCCCAAGAACTTGCAAAGAGGCAAAGAAAGTGATTCGAGACTTAGGCCTTACCTATAAGAAGATACATGTTTGTAAGAATGATTGCATACTCTTTTGGAAGGATTATGAATTTGAAGACATGTGTCCATCTTGTCAGACACCAAGGTACAAGGAGGAGGTCCAAAAGGGAAAGAGTAAACGGGTTCCTCACAAGGTATTAAGGTATTTTCCTGTCAAACAAAAACTAAGGAGATTCTTTGGGTCAAGAAAGATAGCTGAGGATATGACATGGCATAAGGACAAGCGAGTTGAGGAGGAAGGAGTGATGCGACATCCTGCTGATTCTTTAACATGGAAAGATTTTGACCAGAAACATGAGTCATTTGCTAGTGATCCACGCAATGTAAGGCTTGGGTTGGCAAGCGACGGTTTTAATCCATTTGGAAGTATGAGTAATTCCTATAGTGTGTGGCCTGTAATTCTTGTCCCATATAATTTGCCACCATGGAAATGCATGAAGGATCCATTTTTCATGTTGACTCTTCTAATTCCTGGGCGTAAGTCTCCTGGAGTAGACATCGATGTGTTTTTAAGGCCATTAATAGATGAGTTAAAAGAGTTTTGGAGTATAGGTGTTGATACATATGATGCGGTTACAAAGCAAATTTTTCAGTTGCGTGCTGCATTGTTATGGACCATCAATGACTTACCTGCCTATGCTAATTTGTCTGGTTGGAGCACCAAAGGAAAGCTAGCTTGCCCTAATTGCAACGAGGATGCATCCCATCAATACTTGCATAATGGAAAAAAGACTTGTTACATGGGACATGGTTGATTCTTACCAATGGACCACCCAATGCGAAAAAGTAATCATACTTTTGACGGTAAAGCCGAGCATAGGCCAGAACCAAAATTCTTATTCGGAGAAGATGTGGTTGCTCAATTGAATCGTCTAGTGCAAACAATTTTCGGAAAAGTAGATGAACGGGGAAAGAAAAGAAAACGTTCTCCTAGTTACTTGAACTGGTCGAAGAGAAGTATTTTCTTTGAATTGCCTTATTGGGAAACCTTATTGTTCCGCCACAATCTTGATGTCATGCATATAGTGAAGAATATATTTGAGAGTATCATTGGCACCATAATGAACATTTTGGGAAAAACGAAGGACAATTATAAAGCTCGACTTGATATGGTGGCTATGAAGATAAGGCATGAGCTGCACCCGAAGTGTGTTGATGGCAAAACATACATCCCTCCTGCATGTTACACATTTTCTCCTAGTGAAAAAAGTGGTTTCTGCGAGTTTTTAAGGTCTGTAAAATTTCCGGACAACTATGCGTCAAACATATCTCGATGTGTGACTGATGATGATCGAATCACCGGACTTAAGAGCCATGATTGCCATGTTTTACTGCTACGACTTCTTCCTGTTGCCTTGCGTGGATACTTAAGGAAGGACGTTTCGAAAACATTAATTGAGATGAGTTTTTTTTTCAAGGAGTTGACATCCAGGACCTTGCATGTGGATGTGCTAAAGCGACTCAAGAGTGACATTGTCTTAATTTTGTGCAAGCTTGAAAAAAATTTCCCTCCAACATTTTTTGATGTCATGATCCACCTCTCCATTCACCTTGCAGAGGAAGCAATTCTTGGTGGACCAGTGCAATTTAGGTGGATGTATCCATTTGAGAGGTATTCACTTGAACATGTACTATCTTAAAACAAAAAAAAAAGAGAAAAATTTACTATCATTCAATGTTAAGTGGTTGGTTTGTAAATGTTTATAGGTACATGAAAGTTCTAAAGGGTTATGCGCGAAACAAAGCTCGTCCTGAAGGCTCGATTGCTGAAGGTTACATAGATAATGAATGTATGACATTTTGTTCAATGTACTTTGAAGGGATTGAAACGAGATTTAATAGGGCAGAGCGAAACTACGAAGGAGATACATCAACTAACCAAGGTAGTGGATTGCCTATATTTTCCCAAAATGCTTGCGGATTGGGAGCAGCGAAATATGATGAGCTTAATCATGAAGAACTAACAATGGCCCAAACATATGTGTTGAACAATTGTGAGGAAGTATACCCATATATAGAGTAAGTCAAATTCCAGTATACTATTGTCATACAAAACATTACTTTTATCTTTTCGTTCCTATCTTAGTCTTCGCATTAAAAATTGAGAATAGAGATAGTATCTTAGTTAAAAATTTCATGTTCTAGGCAACACAAGGAAGAGCTCAAGCGACAAAGCAATCGAGACATAGAAAAGAGGCATCAATCTGAATTTCAGAAGTGGTTTTTAGAATTTGTAAGGGTTGTAAGTTCTCTCTTTTAATAGGATTATAAGTACCATTCTATTTGTTTTGTTGATTCGACTCACTTGTGAAAATAGGTGACACGAAAATGGAAAGAAGGTTCTGAAGGCGTGACAATTCAATTGCTAAATTTAGCACGGGGTCCTGATCGGCGAGTGACACGTTACAATGGTTGCTTGGTCAAGGGATTTCGGTTTCATACACAAGAACGCGAGATGCATCGAAAATGTCAGAATAGTGGTGTGGTTGTTATGGGCAACCATAAAGGGGAGAGTATTGATTTTTATGGTGTTGTTAAAGATGTAATTGAGCTATCATATTTGGGCGGTAATCATATCATGCTTTTCAAGTGTGATTGGTGGGATGTTGGTAGTGCTAGGGGAATACTAGTTGATGACTACAATTTCACTAGTGTAAACGTATCAAAAACTTGGTATGTAGATGAGCCTTTTGTGCTAGCGTGTCAAGTAGAGCAAGTTTGCTATTTGAAAGACACAGTTAATGGTGAGAATTGGAGGGTTGTTCAAAAGATAGCTCCTCGAGCAGTCTATGACCTGCCTGAAGAGGAAGAGGAGGAACATGAGGAAGATGAGCCATACCAAGAAGACGAACCGTATGGGTTTGCCAATAGCATTGCGGTTGATGACCAGCTGATAATGATGAATAGAGATGATACGGATTCTGTCCATGTTGATATAATCAATGATGAAATAGATGTCGATGAAGAAGAAGATGATAGCGATGCATTTATTAATGATGACGATGACATGATTGATGTCCAGACTTCTGATGATGAACTTTCAGATGAATCATTTTACGGTGATAGTGAGGATGAATAGTAGCAGTACCATGTCCTTTTTGTCATGCACATATCTTAAATGTAATGGTTAAACAACATCAAAAGTTATGGCTTTTCCCCTCTCTATATATGAAAGTTGTTACGATTTCTTACTCATATTCATTTAACCCCTTATTTTATGCTATGCTTCATGTCAGGTTGTTTCAAGTCAACGTCAAGTATGCTCCAAAACAAAATGACCGCAACATGCCTTCCAATGATGCTAGTGAGTATCTATTCTTGCCTTTGCTATTGATATTGTTATAGACTTACAATTGGGCAAAAAATAGTGATGATACATAGTTTTATTTGTTCACTACTTGGAGGTTGGAACGTATACTTGTGCTATACACTGCATATTAGATTGAGATATACACTACATATTAATTGTGAAATGTTTTGATCTTAGAGTTTGAAAAACAGAAATGGGCTCGGTAATCAAGCTCTCTATTTGGTAACCCTTGTTCTACAAAAAAAAGCTAGCGATCAACAAGTCCAAAGAGGTAGCTCCTCTTTGAAGCCCATGTCTACATAAACTAGTAATTGATAATTTATGGTATCAAGGCTTGTTGAGTAGAGTTGGTTGGTTTTATGATTTGATCATGTGTCCTCTGATTTAAAATGAGCACGCGGTAGCTTGTGTGTCATGAACCGAATTTCTGTCCCTCTATCTCACTAGTTTAGATAATATCAGCCAGCTAGCTCAACGAAAGAGCCTTCGCTCCATGATTGAAATTAGCGGCTGGCCTTCACCCTTATTGATGCACAATGTAACATTCTTTATTTTTTTTAGGTGCTTTAAAGTTATATTTAATAACCTAAAGGACTAAAGTGCAATTTTTCTTTGAAATTGTGCATGTGTGCCGTGTGTGAGCTGAGGTGGTGTGTGTGTGTGTGTTTTCTTTTAAAACAAAAGAAAAGGAAAAAAAGAAAGAAACCCATCAGGGGAGTTGTTTCTACGTTAGAGAGAGAGAGAGAGAGAGAGAGAAAGAGAGACGGTGGAAAGAAGAGGAAGAAGAGTGATTGAAACCTCAATTCAGTTGGTAATTTTCAGTTCCTTTTGCTTAATTTCGTGTATGCTCTGCATAATGATAATCTGTTGCTGGACAGATTCGTGCAGCTCTGAGTTTGTCTATTTTCTCACCCTTTTATGTCGAAATTTACTTGGGTTTCTTCATGAAATCTGAACTACATTTGATGCTTGTTCTTTTGGCTTTGGAATCACTTGAAAAGGTTAAGAACTCAATTTACTGTGAATTTTCGAATGTTGAGCTGATCCTGAGAATCTGTTTTGAGACAGATTTGCGAATTTGTTGTGTTTGCCGATTTTTATCATCAACACGCTGACCATGTTATTTTTTGGTAATTTTACCGTAGATGCCTCTGTGAGTTTAGTTTATGCTGTAAAAATTTCAGAATTTTTTGAATAGTATGGAAAAAGATAAAATTCGTGGACTGAACTGGTGTCTGATTCGCGTCTGTGCAGACAGCACAGACACGTGTTGGAAAAACGGGCATAACTTCTTGCTCGGGTATCGGTTTTACGCACCATTTTTTGATTCCAAAACTAGACTTGTATGTCTTTCTGAATCTGTAAAGATTGTGCCTTAGTTGGGTCTGAGCAAAATCAGTTTTTGTCCCAAAGTTGATGGTTTGTCAATTCTGGAAATCTGGGCAGGTTTTGTAGCTGCGTTCTTCATCAATTTTGTCATAGTTAAATGTACTTACTGACTATGGATGCTGATGAGTCTCAAACATTCATGTTTAGTAGTATGATAAATTTATTTTTAAATCATGACTATAATTTGTAAAGCTCTTTATTGTGTTTTGTATATGCAGATTGCTCAACAATCGATGGTGATCATAAGGTGCATGGAGATACAATATTGGAGTAGGAGATAGGAGTTGAAAAATGTTTTGGAGGACAAAGCTGCTATTTGCCTTGATGTTTGAATTTGCACTGTAGTAGTAAGACAATTAGTGCATGTTTTGTCCAGTTAGTAGGTGCTAGTTTTGGGGTACATTGAACTAGATTTGTCTTACCAAGTGGAATGGGATAAGTAGCTGTTGGTTAATGTCATGTATTGACCTCCTTTTTGTTAAGGGAAGTGGAATGGCATTAGTACTTGGTTGTCTCTGTCTTGTTTCCAGATTTGGGTGTGTTTTTGCCTTATCATGTCTGTGCTTGGCTAGTTGGTGTTTGCCTATTCCTAGGGAAGTTGTTTGGATGATGTGATCCCTTTATTTTGTGGCGTGCTATCCCCTGATAGTCTCTTTATGCAGTTCTGTTGTTTTTTTGGTCCCTTATATTTGTGCAGCAATCTTGTTACTTTGGCGTGCTACTTCTTTGATGATCTCTTGTAGCAATTCTGCTGCTATTCTGGACTGCTGCTGTTTGGAGTGCTATTCTTGATTGTCTGAAGGTGCAATTCTGCCGTCTTTGGAATGCTGCTTACTTTTAGATGGACTGAAGTTGTGCCTTTTGGGCTGCTCCTAGCTGCACATGCACTGCTTTTCTCTTTTGGATGTGGCTGCAGACATTTTGGAACCATAACTTCAAATGGTTTCATCCTTCTGCTCCTTCAAGGCTGAGGAACTCGGATGACACTTTACTGGTTCTATGATTAGGAATTGTATTTTGGGTGGGCTATTAGATGTATCTTGTAATTTGGGTGTTGTGTGGATTTATTTTTGGTCAATCCTTGGAGCTTGAATAGCATATGATTTTCGTGGTGTAGAGTGCGTCAACCTAGTTGGGATGCTACTCTCACGTTGTGATGTTATCCTTTTTTGGTCTCAATCTATTGTACTCCTTCCATTATTATTATTAATATATACCCTTTTGCGTCGTTCAAAAAAAATTGGAATTAACTATTATTCATTGATTGAAGAGGGTTTTTTTCTCACAGAATGGTGCTGCTTGAGTGCCAAACATGGGTCTGTTTTTAGACCAAAAAAAGAAAAAGAAAAAACAGAGCAATGCCATCCATCACTTGAACAGAGTTTTTCCAACCACAACTGCCTAATTGTGGTAACTTTGTTTGATATTACTGCAAATTTTAGTCGCTAAAAGCCTAATTGTGGTAAATTTGTTTCATACTAACAGTAAAAACATTTTGCGAAGACATGTGATGGTTGCAAAAAAGTTTAACAAAAAAACATGAGTATTATTTAAGGGTGACCCTTGGTAGTTTTATACTATTTTTGCCCTTTTTTAAAATAAATGTCATTATATCTTAGTTTTGCCAAAAAAAAAAATTATCAGAATAATATTACATTTTAAATAATATTTCAAGGTTTTGTGAAATATGGATTAATTAGATCATTCATTACAGTTAATCATGTATTAATTATTGTACATCAACAATTGAACAAGACTTTGTTTACCATCAATTGCGTCCTGATGAAGGGGCTTTCTAAACTCGATTGAGTAAAAAAATTTACATGATTGCTATAATCAATAAGCTCAATGAAATCAACGATCTCGATCGTCATGATTGTGTCACGGTCGCGTGGCTACCATACATTCAACTACTGCACAATATTTAGTTTACTATCAAATAAGTTGAACGTATGGATTATAAAGATCATTGTCAAGTCTATTTTTGTAATGGTCGATCTAAACTATTAGAATTTCACCTTTTACTGAATACATCATTTCTACTAAAATTTGAGATCATCGGATATTGATAATCACATGATCAGAAGACATTAATGCTTCTGGAGGCATTAAAGTCTTTATGGTGCATCACTCGAGCCCACATTGAGGTCATTTTTTGCCATCCGAATTGTCTATCTTTTTTAAATAATATGAATTCAATTATTTTTGTACCAGCATGAAGTTAATCAAGTATCGTTAGACGTTTGATCTAACGAAACGTATCATTTTATTAATGAATTTGTATCCCGATTGATGAAGCGGTTTACTGAACTCGATTGAGCCAAAAATTTATGTGACTAATTTCATCAACAAACGTAGTGAAATTAACGAGATCGATCGTAAAAAAGATTTATGTGAGAGATTGTGTTTGAATTGTTATATATGTAGCACTGTTGAACAAGAAATTAAATTCACAAAAACAATTCATTCAGCGAGGAATAATTTTCGTGTCATTTGTCCAAAAATTTCCAATTAGGAATGGCGGGATTGGGAAAAAAGAAAGGCGCGGGGGAGGGAAAAAAAAAAGCACAAAAGGCGCGGCACTTGGGCATAAAAAGGGGAATACGACTCCTACTCGCCTCTCTCTCTCTCTCTCTCTCTCTCTCTCTCTCTCTCTCTCTCTCTCCTCTGATGAAGTTGGTGAGAACGATGAACTCATAACCCACACCGACTTATTTTTCAATCGGAGCCTCGAGCAGCAGAACTGGGTTACTTTCTAATCGCTCGAGTCTGAGATTTTAGGTATGGTGGTAAGTTTCCATCTCTCTTTTCCCATATCTTCCTCCAAAGATCCTAAATCCCAGTTGATTTATTGTGATTATTTGGGGCAAAGGTCCCATAATCTTATACATACATACATACATATATATATATATGTATGTTTGTACATGAATCTGTGTATATATATGCACTTATATGTTAGTATTTCTCCAATCTATAGTCACAAAACCTCATCTCATATGCACCAACGAGGAACCCAAGCTAAATCACATAAAGTAGAGGTTGGGATTAGGTTAGGCTTTACATTAGAAGGCCAAAAATCCCAACTCACAATAATGAAAAGCTGAACCTACTGTGTGGAAATCAAGAATCTTGAAACTATATTGGAGAAATCCGTTCGGAGAGACCAAACATGCATGGAATTTATTTTTATTTTTTAGCTGATCATGAAATTAAGCACATGCAGGAGTTGCTTAGAAAAGTAAAAAATCTTTATTTCCTTCAAATAGGAGATTGTTCACAACCTTGACAAAAACTGATTAGGAAAGTGAAAAATCTCTAGGATCATGAGGAATCATTTCCTAGGGCCCTTACTTTGAATGTCTTGAAGAAACTTTGTTGCCAATATTTATCTGAAGGTATATTGTTTGATAAGATTTTGCTGCGGGACACTTCCTAATGCCCATAGTGAATTGAACTGAAAGAAAGTGTGACAACTCTGATGGGAAAAAGGGCTATTGGCCCCTAGGATTTTGAGGCATATAGGGAATGACTTCCAAGTTCCAATTATGGCTTCCAAAAAAGGTCTGGCTATCTGAGTAGAAACTTAATTGTAAGGAGAATTTACTTGCGTGACAATTGGAATAAGGTGAATGTGTTAGAAAAATATGTAAACCCAATTTGGGTATTTCCTTGTTTTACTTTTTGGGGGCTTTAATGTAATATCTTTATATCAAGTGGATGTGTGTGTCTTTTGTCTTTAAGAAAAAAAAGAAAAAAACGTGAGAGACAGAGTGAGAAACAGAGAAGAGAAAAGGAAAAAGTGGGTTTTGTGTGCTCGTGTGGGCTGTGTTTGAAAGTGGAGGAAGAAAGCTTTGTAAAGCTTGAATCAAGTGAAGGAAAATCAGAATTTTTTGGTGCCTAGATAAGTTTATTCACTGCTGTATTTTCTGCTCTGTTTTGTGGCTGAAAACTGCATGTTTGTAGCTTGATAGAGTGCTGATTTGTAGCTTGATAGAGTGCTGAAAATCTGATCTATTACTGCTGTGTTTCTGCTGCGTTTCTGCTCAGTTTGTGACTGTTTTTTTGGTGATATTTGTGTGTGCATTTGGGCCCTTGTTCCCCCCAACAGAATGTCGTTTAGTGTTTTGTTTACCTTTCATATCTTCAATGCTCAACATTTAATCATTGATATCATTGTGGCAAAGGAAATGAGTGGAACATTCAAGCTAACTGCAAGAAATTTATATGGCGCAACGTGATGGGCTTTACTTTCCGACATTTTTTCCATGGACGTATAGGGAATGCTTAGCTTATTGAAATTCACTTGAACGAGTGTCTTCCATTACATTTAATCAAACTACAACTGTAATCTTGCTCTCACAAAGCTTTCCCTGCTACTGGAACTGGACTTTTAACCGACGGGCCCCTAGTAGTCACTGAGATTAATTGCAGTTCACATAGCATTATCATTAGTGTTGGTTACAACTTATATAGATCTATGCCTCTTTTTTGCTAGTTGCTCTCCTGAAGATGAAATTTGGGTGTGTTATGTAGAGTGGCATGGAGGAAATAGGATCCCATATTTTTCACCCCATACATTGTACACATGCGACTCCCGTTTACATGTCCTTTTGTCTCCTGCATCTATTATGTCTTGTGAAGTATCGTGACCTACCTCCTTTAATGTTTCTCATAGACTTCGTAATATGTTTCTTGTTTTAAAACATGTTAGAAATCATGTTCAAGCAATATTTCTTTTCATACTTTTAATGCTTGGATCAGAGCTCCATGTTACTTTTTATATGCCATTGTAATGGAACTTTCGTGATGTTTGTATACCAAGTGTGTGCCTCATGAAGAAATCATCTAGATAAATCTTGGGATGTGCCTCGCATTCACGAGAATAAATTATCATAATTTTTTCAGTTGGATGCTTTCAAGTTCAGCCTTTTCTTTGCTCGGGATTGTATTAGACAACAAGTAGGTATACCTGATTTTGCGCATCTTTGATGTATTTGATGGTTGGTCTATTCTTATTTTTTGTCGTCTTATAGATATGCAAAGATGTCTACTAGAGGTGGAGGACGAGGAGGACGAGGAGGACGAGGAGGTTGTGGAATGACAGGTCATGGAATCACTCCTCATGGTGTGACTACAAGATCAATGCTTACTCCTGCTATGCCATTTACGCCAAATAATGGTGTGACTACAAGATCAACGATTACTCCAACTGTGCAATCTACGCCAAATAATGATCCATAGCAAAACTCATCTGCCGCTCTGCACATATCTGAGTCTGAGCAACCAAATGAATCCTTGACACCTGGTACTTGTTAAAGAATGTATTTTTCACTTACAATTTATACAATGTAGTTTCATACAAATCTATATTTCCATTTTTCAGAAGATGCACCTATAACTAAGCAAGTACGTGGGAGAACTAAAGGTTTAGCGCTAGCTAAAATTCGAAGGCGTGGAGAGAAGGTTAAGTTGGGATTTTCTAGAATGCTGGGACAACCAACGAGTGACAACGAGGATGACTTGACTAGGTACACCACAGAGTTAGGTATTATTGTTCGGCAATTTGCTCCTTTACAGGCAAAAAGCTGGAAGGTGGTGCCCCAAGATGCAAAGGAAATGTGTATTGCACACATTCGTGTAAGTATTAGTAGCATTCTGACGTAGCTTTGATAGTTCGATGAAAAACATCGCACATAAGAAAGATAATGCGAATCTTTTAATTGACATTGAATTTGCTGTCTCTATATATGCATTTGACTGGATGAATTTCTGGGACAAATAGGAAAAATTTGATCTTCCTGAAGCAACTTATGTAGACAAAGCTATACTGCAAAGTATGGGTAAGCGATACTGTGATTGCCGATCCCGCCTCAAGAAGAAGTTTGAGAAAGGAACTGTCGATTGCCCTACACACATAGACGGGGCAGATTGGGGATATCTGTCTAACTTATGGCAAGACAAAGACTATCAAGTATGTAGTACTAATTTACTCTAGTTAAGATTTGGTAATATCTTCACGACCCCAACTCTTACTATAAATTCTAACATATAGATATTGTGGTACTTCTAATTGGCTATTGAAAATGCAGGTAAAATGTGACAAGTACAAGGATAGTCGATCTAAGCCTAGGAATCACCATGTTGCTGGATCAAAGGCTTTCTACAAGGTCAAAAATCATTTGGTATGTCTATTATTTCCTTACGGGTTTCAATATTTGTTGAGTACAAAAAAAAGTATGTGATTTTTTTTTCACGAACCTAATTCCCCAGAAAAAGAAAAACAATGGCGTGAATCCTGACCTTCCCGAGACTTGGATGAAGACTCATTACAGCGAAAAGAGAAAATGTTGGACAGATGGTTCAGAAACCATATATGTAAGTGAAAAACATCTCATAATGTATTAGTTTTACCTTCTAAAAAAATTTGTTTTCATTGTCAAGGCATAATTTACTGTGATATTTGCAGAAAAAGTTAAAAGATGTTCAGGATCAAGCGATGGCAAATGGATCTGGTCCTTTGACAGATGAGGAGCTCTCATGTACAGTCTTTGGATCCAAACCAGGATACATACGTGGTTTAGGACATGGTCCCAAGCCTAGCTTAATAAAATCTGGCCAAACTTCTCGAGCACAACTTATAAGAGATGCTGAAGAGCCTAGAGAAGAAACAACAGCAGCGCAGAAGAGGTGTGAGGAGGCTCTAGTTGAAGCAGCATTGGCTCGTAAAAATACAGAGCAACTAGCAGAAACCGTGGCTAATATGCAATCCCAATTAAATTTCTTGTTACAGCAAAATGGTCACAACATGTCTTCCAATGATGCTAGTGAGTATCTATTCCTCACTTTTTTTATTTTTACTTTTATAGACTTGTAGTTGGGCAAAAAATTAGTGACGACATAGTTTTATTTGCGCCATAGTTGAACATCTAATAACATCGCATACTAGACTAGACTGAGACTTATAACATCTAATAATATTGCTCAGTCTTGTAAACCCATGATGATATTCCTTGCACTCTACCAACTTTAGACCTATCATAGAAAAAACTTCAAACATTACATACATGAGCTAAGCTTCTTGTTCATAAACCTACTTAGCAACTAAAGAAAAAAGCATGGAAAAAAAATCAGCGCAAGAAATATAAATAGGCCTTGTGTTGTGGTACATAGTGAACAATTATCGCAAAACAAGATTTAGCTGAGCAGGGTGTATAATCTGAGCTCTCCAAAGAAGGTAGTTTGAGTATAGAAACCAACATATATGAATCATGATCCTTTTAATGTCATTGCTTGGAACACAACAAGAAATGTGTCAAGCACATCTTTAGTGTGTCTTTTCAGACACTTCGCGCTTGGGTATCACTTGCTAGCTGCCGCAACGTTTAACTTAGTTACGCAGTTAAACCAGCTATGTATGATCTAATACGCGCCCACTAGTATTTAGTTCAGCCAAGGATATCCAAAGTTTCAGTCCAACTAATCGAAACAGCCATGGTCCAAGAAAAAATCCACAAGCAATTACGGCCAATAATTACAAGAGTTTCAAAAAATGCTTAAATTTACCCCTAATCTTTGATTTCTACACTGTTTTGTTGCGAGTCGAGGGAGTGCAACCCTACAATGGATCAATTATTGTTCGATATTTTTGGAGTTTAGAGTGGTGTATAGGTTTGGCCTTTTCTTTTTTTTTCCTCGCTTTCTTTCGTACATGGTGACTAGAATTTGTAAACCTTTTCATTGTGTAACATTTATGTAGATTACTCAACAAACAATGGTGATCGTTTGGTGGATGAAGATGCAATGGAGTACTAGATGGGAAACCAATTATATCTTTTGGTTGATGCAATAGAGTACTAGATGGGAAACCAATTATGTCTTTTGGTTGATGCAATAGAGTACTAGATGGGAAACCAATTATATCTTTTGGTCGATGAAGATGCAATGGAGTACTAGATGGAAACCAATGATGTTATCTTTTGATGGATGAAGACGCAATGAAGTGTTAGATGGGAAACTAAATGCTTGGAGGACAAAGCCACTTCTTGCCTTTTGTTTTTTGGGACTTCTAGATGGAAGAAGGATATTGGAAGGATGCAATTAGTTTTTGATACATAATAGTACATAATATAGTACTTCATTGCAGTTTTTGTAAAGATACTCGATACATGATATTATATTTTGGGGATTGAAGTACCAGGCTATGACATTTGTGAAATTATTTTAATGTTCCTGCTGTTAACTTTGAGTTTGATGGATTGTGCTATTTGAATTATATAGCAGATTATTGTATGACAGGAAGCAAAAAGAGTTATTTGCGAGGATGAGTTTCCTTGCAAAAATGTATTTCCTGTTATGGGACAAAACTTATTTCCTAGCCAAAAAGTCAATTGTTTGCAAGGGAATTTGTTTTGTTGCCATTGAGTGCACCATTTTGTGAGGAAATGTTTTGTCGCCATACATGTATATTTTGCGAGGAAATTTGGATTGTTGCCATTGAGTACACCATTTCGCGAGGAAACGCTTTGTCGCTAAACATGTATATTTTGCGAGGAAATTTGGGTCGTTGCTATTGAGTACACCATTTTGCGAGGAAATGTTTTGTCGCCAAACATGCATATTTGGCGAGAAACGGAATATTTATAGCGACTAATTTGTTTTACATCAGCGTCAAATGAATTTCCTCGCAAAATGGTTCACTCAATAGCAACGAACGAAATTTCCTTGCAAAAAATAGATTTTTGGCGAGGAAAATTATTTTTGTTGCAAAAAAGAATCGGAGACTACCCATTTGCGAGGAACGGACGACGAATTAAATTTCCTTGCAAAAATGCTTTTGCAAGCAAAATATTGTATTTAGCGAGGAATATGCTTCCTCGCAAAAGGCTTGATTTCTTGTAGTGACATTTGGGACTTTCACTTATAGGCGCATGCCGTTCGGCTTGTGCAACGCTCCCGGCACTTTTTCAAGGTGTATGATGGGTATTTTTAGTGACATGGTGGACAAGATTGTCGAGGTCTTTATGGACGATTTCTCGGTATTCGAAGACTCTTTTGAGTCGTGTTTAGCCAACCTTGACAAAGTGTTGGAGCGGTGCGAGGAGAAAAACCTTGTCCTTAATTGGGAGAAATGCCATTTTATGGTAACGCAAGGCATCGCATTGGGCCATATCGTGTCATCAAGCATTGAAGTTGACAAGTCAAAAATTGATCTCTTTGCCAACCTCCCCACTCCCAAATGCATCAAGGACATCTGTTCCTTCCTCGGGCATGCCGGTTTCTACCGGAGATTCATCAAAGACTTTAGTGCCATCTCTCGGCCATTATGCCATCTTCTTTTGAACGACGTCCCTTTTGAGTGGACAAATGATTGTGAGCAAGCGTTTCGGAAGCTCAAGTTGAGTCTTACAACTCCACCTATTGTACAAAGTCCCGATTGGAACCTCCCATTCGAGCTTATGTGCGACACGAGTGACTATGCCGTCAGGGCTGTTTTAGGCCAAAAAAGGGATAAGCAGCCTTGTGTTAACTCCTACGCAAGCAAAACAATGAACGGTGCTCAAATGAACTACTCCGCTACTGAAAAGGAGCTACTTGCAATAGTTTTTGCTTTGGATAAATTCCACTCCAACTTGATTAGTTCGCCTATTGTCATCTACACCGATCATGCCGCTTTCAAGTATTTGCTCACCAAGCAAGACGCTAAGGCTCGGCTCATTCAATGGATTCTTTTGCTCCAAGAGTTCGATCTTACCATCAAGGATAAAAACGGAGTGGAAAATGTGGTGGCTGACCACTTGTCGCGGTTGGAATTTGAGGATTGTACAACTATCCCAACTAAACTTCCAAAAATCGATACCTTCCCGAACGAGCAACTTTTTAGTGTCTCGAGTACCCCATGGTTTGCGGATATTGTCAACTATTTGCTCACAAGGTTACTTCCAACACATTGGACATCTCAAGAGCGGAAGCGATTTCTTTCAGGGGTGAAAAGGTTCTCCTTTGATGATCCTTATTTATTTAAGTACTATCCCG
Organism: Rhododendron ovatum; assembly: GCA_019656835.1. Taxonomy (NCBI): domain Eukaryota; kingdom Viridiplantae; phylum Streptophyta; class Magnoliopsida; order Ericales; family Ericaceae; genus Rhododendron; species Rhododendron ovatum. The sequence goes on along the minus strand of CM033795.1, from coordinate 28,589,509 downwards.
ATCAAATTATCCAATGATGCGTTCCGCATTCTGAACATCAGAGTATTATAAACTTTTGCCACACGGAGGCTTGTGGTGGCCATTTCTCCTTTAAGAAAACCGCGGCCAAAATCTTGCAATGCGGTTTCTATTGGCCTTCTTTGTTCAAAGACACGTTCGAGTTTACTAGGGCTTGTGAACGGTGTCAAGTTTTCGGAAAGATCTCCCGACGTAACAAGATGCCCCTTACTCCCATCTTAATCATTGAAGTCTTTGATTGTTGGGGCATCGATTTTATGGGACCCTTTCCTACATCTTTCAGCTACCTCTACATTTTGCTTACCGTTGACTATTGCTTCGGCCTTGGCAACAACAGGTCTTGCCCGAGCAGAAGCTGGGTGGCCAAGGCAGATGCCCGATGGCCAAGGCAGAGGCAGATTTGCCCGAGCAGAACCCATCATTGCCCGAGCAAGAGCCAGATTTGCCCGAGCAAGAGCAAGGCAGCCAAGGCAGCACCCCACTATTGACCTCGGCATCGATGGACCTTAATACTTTACATCGATGCCGAGCCTCTTAGTGGCAAAACTCCTTAACCACTTCGGCATCGATGGGAAGAATTATGTTACATCGATGCCGAGCCCCATAGCAGAGCACTCTAAGGCCGTTGCCATCGATGCCGAGGGACTTAAGAGCGGATTTTCTGAGCATCTTGGGAATATTCCAAGCGCGGATCCCCGGAGTATTTAAGCTTATGTCATTATTTTGTACAAACAAGTAGCATAGATTGAAGAGTACTATTTTCTAGATCTAGGATTAGATTCAATTTGCTTTTTGAATTGTTCTTGCTGTTCTTCATTTTTTCAGCACTCATATTTTAATTTTCAGTCTTTAGTGTTAACTTTTGTTATTGTTGCTTTTATTGAAGTTGTTTATTTTCTCCCGATCTATCTTAATCTCTAGTTTATTTCAAGTCTTGTTATTTCATTATGCTAGTTAGATTTTTGCTTGCTCCTATCTCTCTAGATATGGGTGAGTAGTTTCAAAGGTCAGGTCATGGGATGAGTAGCATCTCATGGCTCGGGCGAAAATTACATTTTCCACCCAATAAAGCTTCAAACTTTGATTTGAAAATTGATGTGGAGTTCGGATTTGTTTGATAAATCACCGAGGTGTTAACCTCTTTGATCTTGTGTAGGTGGGAGCGTTGTCTACCCACCACATAAGATGCTTAGAGCTCTTTCGCACGAGGTATTTGTCAAATGAATTCTAGAGCTAGCTTGGTTCTCAAATTATTTTATTTTCCAATTTGAGGACTATAATCAAGTATCTTAAATTGAGTAGTTGGGTGAAGAGTGTGATCTAGCTCGAGTCTTGAGTGCTAATAATTCCTAGACCTAGCCTATCTTTTCTCTAGTTAATTCGTTTTAATTTAGCCTTGTATTTCCACCTTTGAAAGTAAAACAAAGTTGGCCGACTAAAGGCCGAAAGCCCTTACTTGCTCTACAAATCCGACCAAGCCATATAATTTTTCCCTTGGGTACGATCCCGGATTTTCGGTTTATTATGCTTCAACCGACGAGTTAAACCCTACGCTTGAGGTATTATTCCACATTATCTTGGAGAACGAAGCATTTTTGTCACCCCCCAACTTAAGATTTGCTAGTCCCTAGTGAACGAAATGCAGAAAAACAAAACATAAGCAACTATGCAATCCTTCCGAATTCACAACTTAGAACATGCTCAATTCTGTAACCTAGCAAGAGTTCAACAATCCGGCTTTTTATTTCATTTCTACAACTCACAATTTCAGCATTCAATTAAACAAGCTAAGTATCGAGCAAGTTAAAGAGCAAGCTAAAAAGGTTTGTGTCCTCGAACAATGGGAGGATACGGGACACAAAACCTTATGAATTCAGACTAAACCATATCCACCGAATCAGTGCTCAACAACAGGCATTAGCGAACAAGAAATACTATGCCTCAAACAACTAAAGCACTTTTATTCAACAGAATTGAAAACTAACAGATGATATTTGGATAACGAAAGGAAAGCATGCCATTAACTAGTTATGCAACTATCAGACAGTCAATCAAAATGGAATCCATACGCACAAAAGATCAACTAAGGACTTCATTAGCTTATAATGACCTTGGTTACAAGGAACAGGTTAGCAAAAATGGGCGACGGTCTATTACTAGCTTGGTTAACTACCCGAGTGACCGCCGCCAACATAAGAAATGAACCAAGTCAAGGCCAAACTGGCCAAACCAATAAACCAACTACTAACTTACAATGTGCAAAGCTATACTATGAAATGAAAATGCAACAAAACAAAATAAAAGGATAGGATAGTTGGCATGTCAACCAACCAAGACCCCGACCAAGTAAGGGGAATTTCTAGAGCCACCGACTCTCTATTGAATCATCACCATGTCACCACCTCATCCTCCTGTCAGCAAGTCATCTACTCAGTCAGCCAACTCCTCACTTTCATATCCTGCAAAGTCATCATTCACTTCCCCCTCATCAACCGGCTCGGGGACATACTTCACCCCATGCTGCTGCTCCAGAATTGAAGTCTGCCAGGCTATCTCTCTCCTTTGTGCTTCCTGTTCCCTCATCATCTTTCTCCTCTCAGCCTTCTCCTTCCTTTGACTGTTGATTATTGAAACCCCTTGACAAAACAACTTCTTGAGCCAAGACCCCTGATTGTCCTTTCTTGATGGCATAGTAGTCAAATAATCCCCCTTTCTTGCTTGTTTACCCTTAGCAGTGTGAATCTGAGATGAGCTTTTCACATCAAAAGTGTCATCTATGGGCCCCGGAGAAAGTTCTTCCAATTGCTCATAAGCTGCCCCCCTAACTCCTTTTTCCTTACACAAACTCGTAATCATACATGGAAATGGCATATTGGCAGTAATCAAAGTATTGGCCCTAAAATCACGCAGCTGAGTAAAGATAAACATAGCCCAATCAACTATCAAATCATTCGCTGTCAATGCAAACAAAATCTCCCCACTTTTCCTGGTTGGCCTACTCTCTGAGCCTCGGGGATAAAGGTTATAATGAATCACTTTATTCAGAAATCTAAAGCTTGCTTTGAAATTTCCAGGCACATGGGGTAAAGAAGCCAAAGCAGGGTCATGATACAACGTCTCATTCACAACCTGTAAATCAATCAACTCATCCTTCCTAGGGTAGTTCACGGACTCAGGAGGGGGCCTTTGAATTTTCAAATAAGCAGCAATATCATCAGGAGTAATAACAACATCTATTCCTCCTACTTTCGAAAAAATTCCAACAGCCGGGTCGCTTTCCCAATCACCCTCAGGAATAATCATAAACTTATAAAACTCAATAACAACATTCTTATTATAACCCAATAATGGCTTAGTCCAGAAATTCAAACCTTTTCTCCTGATGTACCGAAGCCCCGTATGATCATCGGGCAATGCTGTAGCATCCACTTGCCTCTCATTTTTGAACTTTCTGCCCGCAAAACTATCCTGCCAAACCCTCCTCTTATCCGCTGCAATCTGACCCGAAGTCCGTCTCCTCTGCTTTCTCCTAGACCCCGAAGCCTCCGCGGGCTGATTTTCTTCTTCACTTTCAGCCATAAAATCATCCTCCTCTTCAATTTCAGGTTGAAAAGATGGAGCACGGTGCACGGTTTGTTTGACTCTCAGCATTGTAGGTTGAAAAGAAACTAGGGTTTTATTTTTTTGTATTTCCGGATTTTTGGTGGGATTTTTCTAGGGTTTCGATTTTGGGTTGGAAAAGATGATTTGGAGGGTAGAATATAGGTGGGGGTTGGATGTATAGGTGGAGAATAGAAAAGATTTAGGAATTTATGTGGGAAAATAGGAAAAAATTCGGATTTAAAAGGGGGAAAATTGGGTTTACCTTGTGTTTGGTTGAAAAACTCGAAATTGATGGAAGAAACCTGGAGTATTGTTGATGAAGATGGAGGATTGGGATGTTTTGTGGGTAAAGGTGGAGGATTTAGTGGGTAGTTGAAGGCTAGGTTAGGTTTTTTGAAGTTTTAATGGAGGAAGGAGACTGGGGGAGTCGGGTTTCAAAAGTTTGAGAGATTGGGAAGTTTTGGTTTCTGACGAGATTACACTGGAATGCAACTGTTCTGCCGCCTAAAGCATTTCGGCATCGATGTAAAACCATTTCCTCCATCGATGCCAACCTTGTTACTGGCCTAGGGTGCTAAGCTGCTCGGCACCGATGTCAACCATTTTGTTCCATCGATGCCGCTGCCATTAACCGCCCAGAAGACTAACACCCTCGGCATCGATGTAAATCGATGTCTTCCATCGATGCCGAACGTGATAAAGGTTCTACCTTTCTTCAATTTCAGCCCTGAACTTCCAAAACTTCATCTAATCACCCCCAAAACACCTTTTAAACAATGAGCACTCAACCAAACAACCCTCCAAACAACCGGTCGCCTAGGCTAAGCAAAGAATGGGAGAAAAACAGGATGCAAAATAGGACGAGGTGACTCATATGTGGTATAATCATGCAAAGAATGCCTTGTATCCTTTCCTAAGTGCGCTTTGGATTCCAAAATGATTGAAAATCGACATTTGAACACAAGTAGGCATGGACATGCGATTATTTACCTAACTACAAACTTTTTATTGAGAAGATGGGGATATGGGTCAAAACTTGCTCAAAAACTTGCTCAACACATAAACCATTCAATTTCCAACTAAGCATGCAAGTTAAGAAGCACAAAATTCTTAGGATTGCCATGAATTCTTGCTAACTAACAACGATTGAGCATGCAACAAGTCATGAACAAAACTAAAAACTATGACAAAAGGAAGGAATTGCAAGTAAAAAGCTTTATTTATTTTTGAAATTTTCAATTTTCTCATGTTTTTGGTTTTTCAATTTCTATTGTTTTTGAATTTTTCAAATTTTCACAAAAGAATCACAAAAATCAACCAAATAGCACATAAGCTAACCCCTCCCCCCAACTTAAAGCGATGTTATGCCCTCATAGCATTAAGAACAAGATGAAGAGAGAGAGTGTGCGAATGTACCGTCCAAGGGGAATGTCAACCCCTAAATACCTCGACCAAGTTGGAGGATTTTATGCCAATGTTTTGCTCCAGCCAGATTAGATGCTTCCAGGGTTTTCTCCTTCGGTTCTACCAACTCGGAACCACAGCTAGTCACACAGGGCCATATCCAAAACTTTATTGGACTAACAACCGCGGCGCTTAGCCGCACCCATGCTTAGGGCTCCTGAACGCCTCACTCACTCCGACTTTAGACCCAATCCACCAAGGCTGGTGTGGTAGCAAATAAACCCTGCAGAAGACTTAAGAGGACGACTTTCCACAAAACAAATGACATTAGAACCACCGGCCCGTGTTATCCGGCTTCAAATCAAACAAAAACTAAAAGACAGAACATAAAGATAATGCAAAGAACAAATGAAAACATGCAAAACAGAATGAAATGCAATGCACCACCCGATCATCACGCGATCATACGAGTCATACTTTTCTTCCCATTCCCTATCGTTGGGGTAAGAAATAGGTGGCTATACTAGACCGTCGAAAATTTGTTATGCTAGCGCCCGTAATAAAATCTATCGCTTGACCTTGCCAAACAATGAAGTCCAGCGTCCCCTAGGATCAAAACAAAGCAAGATGCAATATAACCTAGCGTGCACTCTAGGCAATATCAAACCTCACTCACAGACCTAAGTTGCCTCCGATTAGGGGCAATCGCGGAGAGCATGGATCATTAACAATAAACTATTACCAAGAAGAACTAATGAAAGCCCTTTTTACACTAACACATTGGTGAAATCTTTTGAATGTGAGATATCTCCAAGATTTTATTCAATGCAAACACAGAACAAAACAAACAAAACAAAACAAAACAAAACATGCATAACTAAACTAAAGGAGAAACAAAGCAAGAAAGAAAGACAAATATGTACAGTATATACAGATTTAATATCAGAACTCGAAGCGTCAAAGTCACAGCTAGACTCCGCCAAACAATGAAGTCCAGCGTCCCCTAAGATCGTAACCAGGCAAGCAAACAAGATAGAGCCAAGTGCATTAGCACGGGAATATCAAGGCCAAACCTAAGGATCTATACCGCCCCCATTGGGGCTAATCTGGGAGACGTGAGTGGTTTGCTGTGAATTACTCCTATTAGAAAAGCTAATTAAAGCCCTATGTCACTGATATTAAATGATTTGCCCTTCGAACCGGAGCTGGGCACACGATCCTTCTTTTAGTAGCGGCGTGCGAAGCTACATATACCCAAGTCAATGGAGGGTACCCCCTACCCGGGGGCCGGGTCCGACAAACAGTTAAGTTCAGTGGTTACGCTTTCGCTCCCCGTGCAATTTCAAGTATCAAAACTAATCAACCGTGTAAACTGGATGGATTAACTCCTCATCCGGTTCTCCAATCTCAAAATTTCCAAGAAACGATTTAAGCTTTTGGCCATTAACTTTAAAAGATTTACCATTTAACGAATTCACAACATCAATAGCACCTTGAGGATAAACATGCTCAACAACATAAGGGCCAGCCCAACGAGAACGTAATTTACCGGGAAACAAATGAAGCTTCGAATTGTATAAGAGTACCTTCTGTTCAACCTCAAACTCTTTCCGGTGAATTCGCTTGTCGTGGAAAGCCTTGACCTTTGCTTTGTAAATGGCGTTGTTGTCATAAGCATCTCTCCGAATTTCTTCAAGCTCGTTGAGTTGGAGCTTTCTGTGTGCTCCGGCGGCCGGTAAACGATAATTGAAAGTCTTGATTGCCCAATATGCTTTATGCTCGAGCTCTACCAAAAGATGGCATGCTTTTCCTAAAACCAAACGATACGGTGAAGCTCCCAAGATGGTCTTGTATGCTGTACGATAAGCCCAAAGTGCATCGGTCAAGCGAAGACTCCAATCTTTTCGGTTTGGATTCACCGTCTTCTCCAAAATGTGCTTGATTTTCCTATTCGCCAACTCAGCTTGCCCATTTGTCTGAGGATGATAAGCAGTGGAGACCTTGTGAGTGATTCCATACTTCTTCATTAATGCCCCAAAAACACAATTGCAAAAGTGAGTTCCTTGATCGCTTATGATTGCTCTCGGCATCCCAAAACGTGAAAGAATGTTGTCCTTGAGAAATTCCACCACTACCTTGGCATCATTGGTCCGTGTTGCGATGGCTTTTACCCATTTTGAAACATAATCAACCGCCAATAAGATGTACAAGTTGTCGAAAGAAACGGGAAAAGGTCCCATGAAGTCTATGCCCCAGCAGTCAAAGATCTCAACCACCATAATGTTAGTTAAAGGCATTTCGTCCCTCCGAGACACACTCCCAAGCTTCTGACAACGCTCACAAGCTACACAGAAATGATGAGCGTCCTTATGCAAGGTTGGCCAATAAAATCCACATTGTAGCACTTTGGTAGAGGTCTTCTTAGAAGAGAAGTGGCCTCCACAAGCTTCTGAATGGCAAAACTCAAGAATTCTTCGTTGATCTGATTCCGGAACACAACGGCGCACTATTTGATCTTGGCAATACTTGAAAAGATAGGGATCATCATAAGAGAACATTCGAACTTCATGAAGGAACCGACGACGTTCTTGAGGAGTCCAATGTGACGATAAGAGTCCCGTAGCCAAGTAATTCACTATATCCGCAAACCATGGAGCACTCGAAACAGCAAACAATTGTTCATCCGGAAACATGTCCACAATAGGTAAACTTGGAGTAGGATCCTCGAACTGTAACCTTGATAAATGATCGGCTACCACATTCTCGACACCCTTTTTGTCCTTGATAGTCAAATTGAACTCTTGGAGAAGTAGAATCCATCGTATCAAACGAGCTTTGGCATCTTGCTTGGTAAGTAGGTACTTGAGAGCGGAATGGTCCGTGTACACAACAATAGGGGTGCCTCCAATAAGATAAGACCGGAATTTATCAAGAGCAAACACTACCACAAGTAACTCTTTCTCCGTGGTAGTATAATTCACTTGAGCGTCGTTCAAAATCTTGCTTGCATAATGGATAACATACGGATGCTTGTCCTTCCTTTGCCCCAAAACAGCTCCTACAGCATAGTCACTTGCATCACACATAAGCTCGAACGGAAGGCTCCAATCCGGTGGTTGCACAATAAGAGGGGTGGTAAGACTAGCCTTCAACTTAACAAAAGCTTGCTCACACACAGAGGTCCATTCAAATGGAACGTCTTTGACAAGAAGATGGCACAAGGGTCGAGAGATAGCACTAAAGTCTTTGATGAATCGACGATAGAATCTGGCATGCCCGAGAAATGAACGAATATCCTTCACGCATTTTGGAGTCGGGAGATTGGAAATGAGATCGATCTTAGCCTTATCCACCGCGATACCATCTGACGATATAATATGCCCCAAGACAATCCCTTGAGTGACCATGAAGTGACACTTTTCCCAATTCAGAACCAAATTCTTTTCTTCACACCTCGTTAAGACTTTCTCCAAATTAGCCAAGCACGAATCAAACGAATCACCAAAAATAGAGAAATCATCCATAAAAACCTCTACTATCTTCTCAACCATATCACTAAAAATTCCCATCATACACCGTGAAAAAGTCCCCGGAGCATTGCACAAACCGAAAGGCATACGACGATAAGCGAATGTTCCGAAGGGGCAAGTGAATGTCGTTTTCTCTTGATCCTCTAGAGCAACTTCAATTTGATTGTAACCGGAATAACCATCTAAGAAACAGTAGAATGCATAGCCAGCTATCCTCTCCAAGATCTGATCAATGAATGGTAAGGGAAAGTGATCCTTTCTGGTACTTGCATTGAGCTTACGATAATCTATACAAACTCTCCATCCAGTTTGAACACGAGTAGGTACGAGCTCATTCTTCTCATTTTTCACAACTGTAACTCCGAATTTCTTTGGTACAACTTGAATCGGGCTCACCCATTTACTATCGGCGATAGGATAAATAATTCCCACATCCAAGAGCTTCAAAACTTCAGCACGAACTACATCCTTCATAATTGGGTTCAAACGACGTTGAGGTTGGCGAGATGGCTTGACATTATCCTCCAAAGCAATATGGTGAGAGCAAAGAGTAGCATCGATCCCTTTGATATCAGCAATTGTCCATCCTATAGCCTTCATGTGCCTTCTTAGTGAATTGATCAACTTCATCTCTTGGAGATTCCCAAGAGAAGAGGAAATAACCACAGGATAAGTCTCGTTGTCTCCAAGAAAAACGTACTTCAAAGTATCGGGTAAGGGCTTCAACTCTAGTTTTGGTGGCTCAACACTAGATGGGAGAACCTTCTTCTCGATCGGTGGAAGCTCCTCAAACTCTTCAAACTTTGGAATCCAAGAATTTATAGCACAAGCCTCATCTTCCTCACCCAACAATGAACTCAAATAACTCACTTCAGAAGACTCAAGAAATTCGACTTCTTCAGCTGTAAGACCAACTTCCAAAGGATCACTATAAAGCAACTCATCCATGTGTTCTTCTACAAGAGTATCGATAAGGCTCACTTCATTCACGTCCTCGTCATCTCCCATTTGACTACCCACATTAAAGACATTGACCTCCATCTTCATGTTACCGAAGGTCATATTGAGAAGTCCATTTCGACAGTTGATAACTGCATCCGCTGTGGCTAAGAAAGATCTTCCAAGAATTACCGGAGTAGAAGTAGCAGAAGAGTCGGTCGGATTTGTATCAAGAATCACAAAATCCACCGGATAGATAAACTGATCAACTTGCACTAGAACATCTTCCACCACACCCCTTGGTACACAAACGCTTCGATCGGCTAATTGGAGTGTGACATGAGTAGGTTTCATCTCCCCCAACCCAAGCTCTTGATAAACAGAGTACGGAAGTAAATTAACACTTGCACCAAGATCGAGCAAGGCTTGTTCGATACGCTTTCCTCCAATTGTGACAGCAATAGTAGGGCTTCCCGGATCCTTGTACTTAGGCGCGATATTCGTTTGAATGATAGAACTCACTTGCTCAGTAAGGAATATCTTCTTTTGAACATTAAGCTTGCGCTTCCGAGTACACAAATCCTTAAGAAACTTGGCATATGAGGGAATTTGCTTGACCGCATCCATGAGAGGAATGTTGATCTTCACTTGATTGAATAACTCATGCAACTCCGCATTGTAATTTGGTTTCGCCAAAGCCTTCAAACGGTTGGGAAACGAAGCCGGTGTTGGAATAACTCAAGGATCCGATACACTTTCCTTTGCTTTGCCTTTATCCTTTTCTTCTTCTTCAAGAGCCTCCTTGCTTGCTTCCTTGGGAGATTCCCCAAGAATTGGAATTGAACGTTCGATAGGAGGAGGTAACAAGGTAGGTTCCGGAGGCATCACCACTTGGTTGTCCACCGTTTTGCCACTTCGAAGAGAAATAATAGCCTTTGCTTGCTTGGGGAAAGTCACCGAAGAGCTAGCAAAGTGAAGACCTTAAGAAGTAGGATTAGAACTCGGCTGCGGATTAGGTTGAGGTTGAGTAGGAAACTTCCCTTTCTCTTGTTGTAATAAACCCACCGTAGTTGTCAACTTGCCCAACTGATTTCTGATATCATTCATCATCTGAGTTTGTTGCTCATTGATAGCAGTTTGACCTTGCAAGAGAGCACTAAATTGATCTTCCCAAGAACGCTTTGGTGGTTGTTGATGGAACTGAGCAGGTTGTTGTTGAAATTGGTTTGCATGTGGGAACGAACCCGAAGAAGGAGCAAAACCAGGCGGACCTTGAGCTTAAGGAAAATGGAAAGCATTCTGAGGTTGCTTCCAAGGTAATTGAGGAGCTTGCGGTGGAGCTTGAGAAGAATTCCCTTCAACAGGTTGATTCCAACGGAAAGCTGGATGTTGCCTTGTCCCCGGATTATACGATTGAGAATAAGGGTCAAAACGTTGAATGTCTTGTACTTCTTCTGGAGCAATCCCGTTAATCACATTCTTCAAAGCAGGAATGTTTGGGCACGCTTCGGTAGAATGGCCCACAATCTCACAAATAACACATACTTCTTCCACTTGGCGCACTGCTTTCACTTCTTGGGATTGAGCACTCTTCAATTCCAACTTGTCAAGTTTACGAGCAATCTCCTCCAAACGAGTTTCAAAGGCTGTATGCTCCGCAATAGAGAATTTCCCTGAACCTGTAGGACCTTGATTGAACATTGCTCTATCTCCTGGATCTGCAAACTGCTAAGACTGAGTCTTCTCAGCTAGTGACTCATAGTAATCCCAAGCATCCTCCGGTGTCTTTCCCATAAAATCACCTCCATCCATAGTATCCAAAAGTTGTTTACTCTCTTGAGAACACCCCGTGTAGAAATAATTAACTCTGAGATACAGCGGAAGGTTGTGATGAGGAACCGACATAAGCAAGTCTTTGTAGCGCTCCCAATACTTATGATAAGTCTCTCCATCCCTTTGCTTGAAACATTGAATCTGATCGATAAGCAACTTTGTCATGCTGGCTGGAAAGAACGTAGTAGTGAACGCATCCTGGACTTCTCCCCAATTGCGCAAAGATTGAACCTTCAAGGAATTGAACCATTGTTTCGCCTTGTCTTTGAGAGTGAATGGGAACAACTTCAGACGAGCTTGATCAAGTTGCCCCGGAACTGTAACAAAAGAGTGTAGGATATTCTCGAACTCCCGAATATGCAAATAAGGATCTTCCAATTCTCGCCCCCGAAATTCCGGAACTATACGAAGATACTCAGCCTTGAATTCAAATGTATTCCCAGCAGTCGGAATCGGAATAACGATAGGAGATACTTGAGGAGCCCATTCTGGATTCAAATAATCACGCAGAGTACGAACTGGAACTTCTTCGGCCATTGGGCCTTTGCGATTTAATTTGCGAGGCGGAGAGTGGGCAGGATACGCCCTGGCAATGCTACGAATTCTCGGCGGTGAAGAAGAACGATGAAGCCGATTTGAAATTGGACTTCGGTAAACATGCATACACAAGCAACAATACTAACTAACAAACTACCAGACAGAAAGGGGCCATCTCGCCACCTCAACTCAGCAAACAGAATATGCGAGGGGTTATGCCACCACCTCGGCTAAGCAATGCAATCAAATTTAAACTAACTAACTAAATTAATTACGCTAAACTATCTAAGAAACAAATTCAATATTTAGCCTGGATTCGTTACACCTCAATTTTAGCAGAACGAGGTTAGAGGTATCCACCAAACTAAATACGAACTACTAACACATAAACTACTATACTACTACTACTAGACGAAAGTGGGATACTTACAGTGGTTTGTCGAACCTCCAAGAAAGCCATAATAAGAAATCCCCGGCAACGGCGCCAAAAATGCTTCGTTCTCCAAGATAATGTGGAATAATACCCCAAGCGTAGGGTTTAACTCGTCGGTTGAAGCATAATAAATCGGAAATCCGGGATCGTACCCAAGGGAAAAATTATATGGCTTGGTCGGATTTGTAGAGCAAGTAAGGGTTTTCGGCCGTTAGTCGGCCAACTTTGTTTTACTTTCAAAGGTGGAAATAAAAGGCTAAATTAAAACGAATTAACTAGAGAAAAGATAGGCTAGGTCTAGGAATTATTAGCACTCAAGACTCGAGCTAGATCACACTCTTCACCCAACTACTCAATTTAAGATACTTGATTACAGTCCTCAAATCGGAAAATAAAATAATTTGAGAACCAAGCTAGCTCTAGAATTCATTTGACAAATACCTCATGCGAAAGAGCTCTAAACATCTTATGTGGTGGGTAGACAACGCTCCCACCTACACAAGATCAAAGAGGTTAACACCTCGGTGATTTATCAAACAAACCCGAACCCCACATCAATTTTCAAATCAAAGTTTAAAGCTTTATTGGGTGGAAAATGTAATTTTCGCCCGAGCCATGAGATGCTAATCATCCCATGACCTAACCTTTGAAACTACTCACCCATATTTAGAGAGATAGGAGCAAGCAAAAATCTAACTAGCATAATGAAATAACAAGACTTGAAATAAACTAGAGATTAAGATAGATCGGGAGAAAATAAACAACTTTAATAAAGGCAACAATAACAAAAGTTAACAACTAAAGACTGAAAATTAAAATATGAGTGCTAGAAAAATGAAGAACAGCAAGAACAATTCAAAAAGCAAATTGAATCTAATCCTAGATCTAGAAAATAGTACTCTTCAATCTATGCTACTTGTTTGTACAAAATAATGACATAAGCTTAAATACTCTGGGAATCCGCGCCTGGAATATTCCCAAGATGCTCAGAAAATTCGCTCTTAAGTCCCTCGGCATCGATGGCAACAGCCTTAGAGTGCTCTGCTATGGGGCTCGGCATCAATGTAACATAATTCTTCCCATCGATGCCGAAGTGGTTAAGGAGTTTTGCCACTAAGAGGCTCGGCATCGATGTAAAGTATTAAGGTCCATCGATGCCGAGGTCAATAGTGGGGTGCTGCCTTGGCTGCCTTGCTCTTGCTCAAGCAAATCTGGCTCTTGCTCGGGCAATGATGGGTTCTGCTCGGGCAAATCTGCCTCTGCCTTGACCATCGGGCATCTGCCTTGGCCACCCAGCTTCTGCTCGGGCAAATCTGCTTCGGCCTTGGCAACAACAGGTCTTGCTCGGGCAAATCTACTTCTGCTCGGGCAAAGACGTGCCTCATGCAACGAAAACTCCCCTGCTTGGCGGTTTACCTACAAAATAGAACTAGAACACTATACGAGCAAACAACGTTAACAATAACTAATAAGTAATTAAATTTAACTAAAACTAGATACTAGCGCACCATACATTACATTCTCGGGTGTTTATCAACTATGTCAGCAAGTGGGTGGAGGCAATCCCCACGCGCACCAATGATGCCCAAGTTGTGGTCGAGTTTCTTTGGGAATACATATTGGCACGGTTTGGGATGCCAAGAGCTATAATTAGTGACCAAGGCACGCATTTCTGTAATCGATCGTTTGCGGCTTTAATGAAGAAGTATGCAATTGAGCACAAGGTCTCGATGGCTTATCACCCTCAAACTAATGGACAAGCTGAGCTAGCTAATGGGGAGATAAAAGGCATTTTTGAGAAAACGGTTAATCCTACCCGCAAAGATTGGTCACTTCGGTTGACCGACGCCTTGTGGGCTAACCGTACTACTTATAAAACGGTGTTGGGAATGTCTCCTTATCTGCTTGTTTATGGAAAACCTTGCCATCTTCCGGTGGAATTGGAGCACAAAGCTTATTGGGCGATAAAGAAGATGAATGCTTCAATGCCGCTTGCCGGTGCTAAGAGGAAGCTTCAACTCAATGAACTCGAGGAAATAAGGTCCGATGATTATGTCGCTCTTGTTCATATAAAATCAAAGTCAAAGCTATGCATGATAAAAACATTCTTAGAAAGGACTTTGAAATAGGCCAAAAGGTGCTTTTGTACAATTCTAAATTGCATTTGTTTGCGGGCAAGTTAAGGTCCCATTGGGCCGGTCCTTATATTGTTAAATCTATTTCCCCTCACGGGGCCATAGAAATTGAAAATGAATCCAATGGGAATGTTTTTAAAGTTAATGGCCAACGGCTTAAGCCGTTTCTTGGTCATTTTGAAGTTGGCGAGCCCGATGAGGAATTGGGCAATCCCGTTTATTCCGATGCTCTTGTTTCTTAGTTTGTTTTGAACTATTTATGCACGGGGAGCGAAAGCATAACCATTGAACTTAACTGTTTGTTGGACCCGACCCCCCGGGTAGGGGGTACCCACCATTGACTTGGGTATATATAGCTCCACACGCTGCTATTAAAAAAAGGATCGTGTGCCCAGCTCCGGTTAGTAAGGGCAATGTTTATCTTTTTGTACATATATGCATGCTTGTTAAGTTTTGGGATTTTCACTTGAAAGATCTCACCAATGCATCTTTGAAAAGGGCTTTCATTAGTTCTCTTTGTAGTAGTTTACCTTAAATGATCCATGCTTTCCAGATATGTCCCTATCGGGGGCAGTTTAAGTCTTTGGGTGAGACTTGGTATTCCCGTGCTTTGGCGCTAGGCTCTATCTTGTCTCACTTTGTTTCGATCATAGGGAACACTGGGCCTAATTGCTTGGCGAGGTCAAGCGGTAAATTTTACTTCGTGCGTTGATGTAACAAATGTGACAGCCTAGTATAGCCACTCGTGTTTTACCTCGCTAGTGAGACACGGGAAGAAAAGTATGACTCGCGAGATTGCTTGAAAATCGGGTGGTGTTTTTAATGTTTCTTATACATATATGTTTGTTTGTTTGTTGGCGCCCGGATAACATGAGTCGGGCGATTCTGTCATGCCCTGGATTTTCAACATAATAATAATAATACTTTCAATTAAAATACTTCGCAACAATTCAACGTACTACCCCCAAATACTTTCCATAATCCATCCAAGAGAAAAATCAAGTTTTAAAAGTCTACATTAATGGCACTCCTGCCCCAAATTCTTAAACAATAATCGCAAGAGAGTAAGGCAAAAGAATATAATTGAAATTACGATTACATCTTCAAAGAGATTTTACAAAAGATGCCATGGTAATTCCTCGGTGTTAGCTTTCAAAAGTATGGTCAAATGCATGGCAAGCACTCCACATCAATGCCCTTGAGGTGTACCTGAAAATAATAATAGATTGAGCTACACTAGTCCAGTAGAGAAATCTTTGCTCAAACTATATGCATATGAGGTAGATAATGCATCGAGATGAACATTTAAGAAACAAAGTATCGGATAGCATGGGAGGATACAATCGGACACCAATGTCATACCAAAAATCTAAGACTCAAAGAATACTTTGCTGTCGTTAGCAAATCCATCTAATCAATCTATCAATCATCGATCACATTTCCCCTTTGTATTTATTCGAAGTTTCATTCCGTACGCTCTTACATTAAGTGCCTTGCATTCCGGGTCTTAAGGAGCCCGTACATCTCCCATTGATCTCCAATATGAACTCAAGTAGCTTTTCCTCCATTAACATACCGAATAGTGAGCTAAGGAATTTTTCGGGTCTTAGGGCCCCATATGCCCACAATACATACATTCCGGGTGCTCGTGACCCTGTACATCTGTTTTAAGTTCCGGGTATCAAGACCCCATATGCCAATTCTGATTCATTTGTATTGTATTCCGCCATAAGTGTTTTTAGGACTCTTGTTTGCAAGATGCAATTAATGAGGGACATTGATGTTTAGCACATGGTTCACTCCTAACTCGCATTTTCATTCCGATCCCAAACTCGTTAGCTAAACCCATTCTTTGCACTATATGGCATCATGTGTCAACTTATCACTTTTCGTTCATGATTTATTCACCATTTTATTCAACCATCAACCTTATCTTCACATACGCCATTTACGAGACCATATTATTCATGACAAACGTACCACAATGCTCTTATAACAACCCGAATGCATGAAACAAAGAACGAGTATCATATTCATTTAGTTTAACACTTTTCTTTATCGTAACGAGAGCCGAGAAGGGTGGGGACAAACAACGAATCGTTAGAACACAAGCAACTAGGTTTAGAGATGACTAGAATGTGATTGGGTAGTGTTAGAGGTGATCGGAGTCAATACCATCGACGAATGGTATCAATAGAGTTCAATAACAGTTTTCTTAGTCATTGGTAGGTATTGGTACCAAACCAATCCAGAGAGCAATCTGAGACCAAGGTATTAGTACCTCAAAAAGTAGGTATTGATACCAAACCAATCCAGAGAGCAATCTGAGATCAAGGTATTGGTACCTCAAAAAGTAGGTATTGATACCACTGCACCGCAGTGGGCGATTTGCAGAAAATTCAAGAACGAGCATAACTTCGAAATCCAACCAACTAAATCACAATTTTGGCACACAATCAACCCATAAACATATAGAGAGAGTAAGAATTACCTACCTCAATTACTGAAGCCGAACCTAAAGAGATCAATCGAGCCCTAGAGCTTCAAACCTCGAAATCAAGCAAGAATACTCCTCTTCGAGCTTGCTCCAACGAAACCCAAGGTCGAAAGCCCGTGAGGATGATGATTTAGTGAAGGATCTTGGTGGGTTTTGAACTTGGAGTGGAGTTTTTGAGTGAGAGGATGAGAGAGAGAGGAGAGAGCCGATAGAGAGAGAGCGTCGTGAGAGATGAGAGAGAGAGAGATGGGGGATTTTAATCATATACGCACACACCCATCTATAAATACTAGCACCCAATCAAATTACACTCACACTCACTCAACTTTACAATATTATCACATTGGCCCCAAATCAAATAAATTCAACAAATCTCATATTTTTCTCAATTTCGAATATCTAATAAACCTCTAAATACTTTCTGAAATTACAGGTCCTTACAGATTCTAATGTCATTTGTCTCTTAGTAGGTAGTTCGAGCTTAAGTCTTTTGCAGGCTGAACGTGCTACCACACCAGCCTTGGTGGATTGGGTCTAAAGTTGGAATGAATGAGGCATTCAGGAGCCCTAAGCATGGGTGCGATTACGTGCCATGGTTGTTAGTCCAATAAAGCTTTGACTATGACCCTGTGTGACTAGCTGTGGTTCTGTGGGAAAAGCCAAATGAGTTGACCTTGAAAGCCATTCGTATGACGAAAGGTGACAGTGACGCAAAAGCCTCCAACTTGGTCGAGGTATATGGGGGTTGACATTCTCCCAGAGGTACACTCTTTTGTTCTTTCCCTCTCAATACTGTTGTCCTCCATGCTATGAGGACATAGCCCTTTTTAAGTTGGGGGGATATATATACACGCGCACACACACACACACACACACACACACACTATATATATATATATATATGCTGTTATTCTTTTGGTAAAAAATTTCATTTTTATCAGTGCAATCCTTCCATAATACATAATTTTTGGTACAACACAACTTGGCACATGCTCATTAAGTTCTTAAATGGCAAGAGTTTGATGCAATCTTGAGTGTTTCTCTACATTACAACTCATTTGCATGATTAAAGGATGAATGATCTAGGTGTTGAGTTTGTTCTTAAGTAAGTTTTACCCGTATCCCGTCATTTTTATCTAACACTCTTAGTTTAGGTATTTAATCTCATGTTCATGCCTAGTAGTGTTTGATATCTATGTTGAATCGGTTATGGAATCTATGGCGTACTTAGGAAGTGATACGAGCCATTCTTTGATTGATTAAACTACAAAAGTGTCCCCTCGTCCTATTTTGTATTATAGTCTGTGTCTTATATTTTTCTCATTAACCTAGGGATCCAGATGTTCGGAGGGTGGTTTGGAAGGTGTGGTACAATGTTGCAAGTGGTTTGGAGGTGTTTCGGGTGAGTTACAAGTGGTCGGGGCATGAAATGGCCAAGGGAACAACTATTGCAGAAAACCAGTGAAAGGTATCGGTACCTCAAAATATTGGTACCGGTACCGTTTTGATCCAGAGGAAGACAGTTGAGTTGGTGTCAGTACCTCAAAAACTTGGTACTGGTACCAAGTGCATTTCGACAGTTACAGATGTGATTAAAAGGCACGATCTTTGCCTTATAATTTCAAACCCCTCGGCTCTCGCTCTCTCTATTCCTCCATACCCACAAAATAAAATCCCCATAACCACCAAAATCCCTCCCAATCTCTTACAAAACCTTCATCTCCTCCATTAATCACCATGTTTTTTCCACAAAATCAAGGGTTTCAAGCAATATCAAGGTAACCCATCTTCTCTCTCTAAAAAAATTCAAAATTTTCTGCCCCCTCTCCTTAGATTTCAAATTTTCACTCTTTTCTTTCCATCAATCTCCATATTCTCCACCTTTCCTACATAACTACCCTACTATCCACTTCTACAAACCCAAAATCACCCCCACCTCTTGGAATTCAAAATTTCCAAACCCTAGCCAAAAATTCTGAAATTTTCCCTATTTCTCCATAATCTGATCATGGTTCGAAAGAAGGGTAAGGGTAAAGCAGGGGCGAGTTCTAGTGCCCCTACTCCGGACATTGTGGAGGAACAGGCTAGTTCGGGCTCCGAGGAACCGATGGCTGGGCAATCGGGCCGAAGGTCGAGAAAGCGCCTTCAGAGGACTGGGAAACAGGTTCAGGCTGATAAACGGGTTGAGTGGAAGGAGGGAATGATGAAATGCAGGTTCAAGAATGAGAGGTAGGTAAAGGCGAAGTCCATTGGGACTAATCACTGGTGATTCAGCACATACAAAGTAAAGGTATGAATTTCTGGACTCATAGATTGGAGGGGTATAATGTTGTTTGCATTACTGAATTCTACCAGAACATGAAAACCCTTCTGACGGGTTTTGAAACAAGTACACTGTTAGGATTACCTCTTAGGTAGGGGGCAAGGATACTATGATTGACCCTACAGTGATTGCCAAGTACTTGGGGTATGAGCGGCCTCCCCCGGAGACGGTGAATTACCCCCATGAAGAGAAAATTCATGATGGATTGATTAACAACGTGTTGTACACGAACCCAAAGAATGCAAAGATTCCACATGTGGTTGGGGAGTTCCGGGATGATATTAGGGTGCTGAATAAGGCTTTTCACCATAATCTTTATCCAAGGAGGTTGGACTATAAGCCGAGTCAGAAGAGTGGGGAGTGGAGTTAATGTATGCTTTCATGAATTCGAGGTTAGTGGTGGATTGGGCAAAGTTCATTTTCAATCAGTTGGTCGATTTTAAGAACGATACAATTTCCTCGGCCTGGATGCCATTTCCTTGCATGATAACTACTTTGTGCAAACAGTAGGGTGTGAAAGGTAATGATTACAAGAAGATGGAACGTCTCGACCCTGGGCCAATCACTGGAGCTTTCTTGAAGAAGAGCAAGCCGTGGTCTAGTGCTCCCCGAGAAGGCTCAAAAGCCTTTTTGACTACAAAGCCTGGCCCGAAGGACAAAAAAGACAGCATGTGGAACAAACTTTTCTGTCAAAACGTTGCTATTCTGAAATGTTTGTGGAAGGGTGAGGAGAAGAGGAAGAAAGATAACAAGGAAAGGAGGCAGCTAGCTAGACAGGTTGGCAAGCTCAGGCATGAGTTACAATGGCATACGCAATATGTTGTGGAGGAGGGTGCAACCACTTATGAGCCACCTCCTAAGGAAAAGTTGGTCGATAGTAGTGTAGAGGAGGAAAAAGAAGAGGATGAGACCGAAGAGGATAGTAAAGAAGATGATGAGGAGGGTGATGGTGATGACGGTGATGAGGATGAGGACTAGTGTTGGTGGTTTTAGAGTTAGAAAATCCCTTTACTTGGTCGGGGTGTATGGTGGTCGACATCCCACCTTTTATCTTATCTTTTTATTGTCTTTGTTTTAGTTGGACTTTAACTAGTTAGCTATGCAAGTTTTTGTAAGGCCAGCATGTGGCCCTTGACTTGGTGATTTCTTGTGTCGGTGGCGATCAAGGGTAGTTAACCAACCTAGATATGGCCGCCACCCATTTTGCTAACCATTCTTTGTTAACCAAGGTCATTATATGCTATTGAAGTCCTTAATTGATCTTTAGTACGCCTGGATTCCATGTTGATTCAATATTTGATGCTTAGCATAGTTAGTTTGTGGCATGTTTTCATTCGTTCGTTAATCAAGTTTCTAGTTGTTACATTAACATTTCTGTTATAAGTGCTCTCCACATATGAGGCATAATATTTTTGTTCACTATCTCCTATTTTTCAAGCACTTTTTGTGGGATATGGCAGCTAGCGGGTGCGTGCGTTTGCGATATTGGCATATCCACTCTTTGGATGTAAATACAAGCCTTTTGTTACTTGCTTGGGACATGCTCTGTACTTAGTTATTTGTTTTGTATCTAGCTACGAGTTGTAGTATAGATAAACCATGATTTTTGAACTCTTGCAAGTTTGGATACGGAATGAGTATGTTCCTTAGTTGTGTTATCGGAAGGATTGTTAAGTTTTTGAATTGTTAAGTTTTTAAGTTTTATATTATGTTCGCTAAGGACTAGCAAAGTTCAAGTTGATGGGTGTGATTAGCACCTGAGACTGTACAATCTTGGTGCTCAAATCCTCTAATTTGTGGCTTTTATTTATTTAAATAGTTATTTTTTATCCCATATTGCACATAAGGTATTTTTATGTGTGTTTCAGGTAAAACGTGCTAATAAGGCAGTTTTCAACGCCAAGGAACGGTCCGGGGTGCAGCCTAGCATCCAACTGCCCGACGGCACTCATTTCATCGCTAATGGAGCCTAAAGGTGCTATAAGAAGCCTTAGAGAACGGCCGGTGGTTAAATACGACATGGAGTGAGCCAAAGCTCATAAAGTAAGGCGAACGCATCAAGGATGGTTCCGAGGACTTCCGTGGGACCAAGGCCTTATGACACACCTCCGTCAAGTCTCGTTGGTCAAGAAATCAAGCATCGAATGGCTGTTGGGGCACCACAAGGCCTGAAGTGCCAAGATGTACCTATTCTGCAGAAAATAGAGAAAGGTACCGGTACCTCAAAAACATGGTATCGGTACCATGTTGCTGAAATTGAAGATAGTTGAGTTGGTACCGGTACCAATGCCCTTCGAACCAGCTTTTTGTGCCGAATGTTTCGACCTTCCATTTATGGAAAGTTTCTACGTTAGGCTTATTTTTAGGATATTTTGGGGGCCTTTTGGTCCATTGTTTGGCTGATTGTTTAGCCTTATAAATAGCTTTTAATGCCATTTATGGCCATTATGTAATCTTTCCAACTTTAAGTCTTTTGAATTCCTAGAGCTCCTTTGGTAAGTTTCAAGCTTTTCTCACTTGTTTTCTTCAAGAACACTAGCAAGTAATTAAGTTGCGTTTATTTATCAAGTATTAAAGTTGTTCGTATGGTTTGGATCTTCTATAAAATCTAGTTTATTTTTGTTTTCATCGATGAATCATGTTTTCTTTGTTTAACTCTTTTTCTAGTCTTTTTGCCATGAGTGAGTAGTTTATAGGTTTGGTCATGGGGTGAGGTTCACTCTATGACTTAGTGGTTTAAATGGTTTCTATTAACTTTAGCTTACTTTCAAGATTTTGAATGAATTAAACCCATGATGTCTAGTTTTGATCATGGGGTTGGTGGCTTCTTTGATCAATGAAGTTTATCGCCTTGTGCTACGAGCTTGATAATCCTACGCGTGCGAACAATCCTTTTTCATCTCTCACTTGCGTTAAATGATTTCAATTTGAATTAGGGCTTTGAATTAAGTTATAAGTAGTCTTCAGCTTTTAATTCTTCTAGTGAAATCCAAACGATTTCGGTCCACTCTTGAGTTAGATGAAGAAACCATTTGACGGCTAAGTCGTGGGTAAACCAATCCCTTTGACTCAACCATCTCTAATCTAATTTAAATTCAAGTTTAAATATCGTCATTCAAATCAAATACCAAAGTTGGTCGCTTGAACGCCACAACTCTCTACGCAACATCTAATTCAAATTCGCTTAAGAAGATTTCTCTGTGGGAACAATTCCGGTCTTACCGGTTATTATGCTTTCAACGACCTAACCCTACGCTTGGGGTGTGAACCTTTCGAAGAGGTTAGATTGCGACGAAGCAACGCTGCTGCCGCCATTACCACTACCACCACCACAATTAACAGTGTTAATTCCTATCTAAATTAATAGTGTTAATTTCTCTCTAAATTAACAATGCTAATTTTTACATAAATTTACAACACAATTAATTAATAGTTGACCTATATAACCTACTATATCACCACTGCACCACCACCACCGTCGCCGCCGCCACCATAGCCATGATTAACAATGTTAAATTATGCCTAAATTTATAATTAATAGTGTTAAATTTTATCCAAATTTATAATTAATAGTGTTAATTACTACCACAATTAACAGTGTTAAATTCTGTTTAAATTTATAATTAACAGTGTTAAATTTTGTCCAAATTTACAATTAACATTGTTAATTAACACTGTTAGCTGAAAAGATGGAAACAGAGAAGGCGGTCGCCATCGAGTGGCCGATGGTCACGCATAGGTGAAAGGACGGCATCGCACCGCCTCCGGACGAAGTGATCCTGGTCGAAGAGAGGGCTGCTGATAAGCACCCGAGAATGTAATGTAGGGTGCGCTAGTATTTAGTTTTAGATTAATTTAATTACTAATTATTTATTGTTAATGTTGTTTGCTTGTAGAGTGTTCTAGTTCTGTTTTATAGGTGAATCGCCAAACAGGGGAGTTTTCGAGGCGTAAAGCTGATTTGCCCGAGCAAAAGTTGATTTGCCCGAGCAGAAGCTGTCATTGCCCGAGCAGAAGCTGAATTGCCCGAGCAGAACCAGATTTGCCCGAGCAAGAGGCAAGCAGCAAGGCAGAGGATGACGGCCAAGCATCGAGCTAACCATCTCGGCATCGATGTCAAGGCAAAAGTTCCATCGATGCCGAGACCCTTAGTGGTCCAGTCCCTTAGCCAACTCGGCATCGATGGGATGTATCGTGTTACATCGATGCCGACCCCCATAGTAGAGCACTCTAAGGCCGTTGCCATCGATGCCGAGGAGCTTAGAGGTGGATTTTCTGAGCATCTTGGGAATATTCCAAACGCGGATCCCCGGAGTATAAAAGCTTATGTCATTATTTTGTACAAAAAAGAAGAATAGATTCAATGTAACGCCCCGGAATTTGGGTACGTTAAATAAAACATTTTATTGAAATAAAAGCTGAGTCTGGCTCTTTATTACAAACAAAACATAAAGGAAATACTTTTATTACAAACGGGAGGGAACTAAGGTTCCTAACTACAGCTCCGCTTGTTCTTCCATCACGGCTAGCTCCTCGGCTCCAAAGGCCTCCAAGGTGTACAGCTCGCCCTGCTCATCTATGAGATCTGACATATTATACCCGCGTCGCCACCGGTATAATATGCCAGGGTCACCAAAAAGGCAACACCGTGAGCTTAACGCTCAATAGAATATCCAAACCCTTCTAACCCTTAACTTATGAATATAAAGGCATAATAACAACAATTCAACTTAAATCATGCATATAGTCCAAACAAGTATTCGAATCCACGTTCCTTACTCAACTAACGTTGTGTTCATCTTTTAGACTCGTCGTAGACCATGTTATTAACTCACTTTCCTTTTTACCCAAAAACTCATTTTAACTCACCCGACCTCGGTTCCGCCGCGCCGGGTTCCCGAGTATCCTCACAATGGTTCCGCCGCGCCGGGTTCCCATTGGCACACAACCGCATTGGCTCCGAACCGCGGATAACCAAGCACACACCCTACCTCGGTTCCGCCGCGCCGGGTTCCCGAGTATCCTCACAATGGTTCCGCCGCGCCGGGTTCCCATTGGCACACACACACACATCTAACTCACATAATGCACCCAAACCGGTCATTATGTAGTTTCAAAATCATTTCCTTTCTCGATTACACACTTTTTCATCTTTATTAACACACCCTAGGTGCCATGTCTCTACTATCTTGTTTCTCGTGTCACGTTCATCATGCATAGACTCCGTAGTGTGAAACATTCCATACATCAAGTACTTTATCAAATCTCAAAATGAAACCAACAAGAATATACCATTCTAGACTACGTACTCATGCTTGAAACTCAATAACTATATCATGCATCTCATAAAATCTCACAAAGATAACCTCATCTATTTCTTATAAAACTTTCAAAGTTACTTTCAAATGAACTTTGTTTGATACAAAACTACTTGGAATGAAAGTTAAGGAAATCTACTTATACGTGGGGTGGAAGATAAGAAGACCCTACTATATGTAGAGATAGGGGACAAGGAATTCTAACCGTGCTTCTTGGCGGTATTAGAAGGCTAAGAAGATTCGGTCGTCGGTTTTGGATTTCGGCGGCGTAACGTCGTCGGTTTGCTTCGAAAGGAAGAGATATGAACCTTTCTCTTCCTAGAAACAACTTCTAACCTATCTAATCTACTTTTAAAGATCTAACGGTGGTTTTGGAAGGTGGTTTGGTGGTTTCTCTCAAGAACACTCAAGAACTCAAGAAAAGAAGAACTTTGGAAGCAATAACATTAAGAAATTCTAGAGAGAAGTTGGAGCAAAGTGAGAAGGTGTGAGTTTAAGCTTGGAATGAGCTTCTATTTATAGGCAAGGCTCTCCCTCTCTCCCTCTTTGGCCGGCCCCCTCTCTCTCTCTCTCTATGTCAACTTTATTTCACATGTCATGCTTGATTGAAAGGTTGGAAGCTAAATTGGTAGGCTTGCATGGCTATGTTAGTCCTTGGATGGGATTCTTGGAAGATATGTTGCCATGGAGGAGACATGGGTACAAGATTCTTAGGTTAAACAAATGGAATTGGTACAAAGGAGTACAATGGAGGAAGATATGGAAGATATACACCTTTCAAGTTTGAAAAGGTGAAGAATCACCAAGTACAAGTCTTATCTCCTTTCTTCTTCCTTCTTTCTTCCTTCTCTCTCTCTCCCTCTCCTCCTCTCTCTCTCTCGGCCTCTCTCTCTCTCTCTCTCTCTCGGCTTTCTCTCTCCTCTCTCTCCCTCTCTCTCTCTCTCCCATGCACTAGCTATATATGCATATATATGTATGTACTAACATGTAAGACTACAAATAAATATAGGGTTCTTTAGTACAAAAAGGTAATTTAGTCTTTAAAGGGGTCAAGATTTCCCCAATAAACAAATATAAAGTACGGTACTTTAATTAATAAAATAATGTACTTTTGTACTCCGGGAATCTTAACAAAACATTAGTTTAATGGGGTAAGTACTTTGTTTGGAAGATGAGCCTATTACCCAATGGTTAATAGAATCCCTAATGGTTATTATCCAAGGGATAATAAGGTACTAGTACTTTAAATACTAAAATAAGTTTTTGGAAAGACTACATGTCCTTTATATAAAATCCCATGTTTATATATATATATGTACTTAACCATTTAAATAAAGAAAAGGCTTTTGTCCAATGGGTAAAGATTACCCTAATGGTTAATATCCAATGGTCCAAGGGTACTTGGGTACTTTTATTACAAAAAATAATCAAAATTACTTTTCAAATGTCAATCATGGTACTTTTATTTAAATCTTTCAAAATCCTTTTATTATAAAGAAATGGGTTTCTTTTATCCAATGGGTAATAATTCCCCTAACATTTATTGTCCAATGGATAAAGAATAAAACCAAAATAATAAAAGAAAATAATAATCAATTTCTAGTCTATGGTTCAAAAGGTTCAAAAAGGTTCAAGAGGGGTAAAATGGTCATTCTTGGTTAGGGAAAAGTAACTAGATAACTTTCTAGTTAGGTTACTCCATCAAGCCGGTTAGAAGCTAACTAGGCTTGCTAAGTCGGACCAAAGTGTCAGAAACGATTCTTGAGGGACTAAAGTGCGATTAGGGTTTCAAGTCAGGAAATACGATAATAAGGCATTCGATTTCTTAAAGACTAACCGTAATACAATTTAAATAAGAAATCCAATAAGCAGTTAAGAGAAATTAGGAAATTTCGAATAACAACGAGATTTTTATTGAACGAAAAATCGGAGTTGTTACATTCAAATAGTACAATTTTCTAGATCTAGATTAGATTTCTTTGCAATTCAAATTGTTCTTGAGTGTTCTTCATTTTTCAGCTTTGAATATTTTAATTTCTACCTTTAATTGTTAGTTTTTGACATTATCGCTTTAATTAAAGTTGTTTATTTTCTCCCGATCTATCTTAATCTCTAGTTTAATTCAAGTCTTGTTATTTCATTATGTTAGCTAGATTTTTGCTTGCTCCTATCTATCTAGATATGGGTGAGTAGTTTCAAGGGTTAGGTCATGGGATGATTAGCATCTCATGGCTCGGGCGAAAATTGCATTTTGCACCCAATAAAGCTTTAAACTTTGATTTGAAAACTGATGTGGGGTTCGGGTTTGTTTGACAAATTACCGAGGTGTTAACCTCTTTGATCATGTGTAGGTGGGAGCATCGCCTACGCACCACACATGATGCTTAGATCTCTTTCGCTCGAGGTATTTGCCAAATGAATTCTAGAGTTAGCTTGGTTCTCAAATCATTTTATCTTCCGATTTGAGAACTACAATCAAGTATCTTAAATTGTGTAGTTAGGTGAAGAGTGTGATCTAGCTCGAGTCTTGGGTGCTAATAATTCCTAGACCTAGCCTATCTTTTCTTTAGTTAATTCGTTTTAATTTAGCCTTTTATTTCCACCGTTTAAAGTAAAACAAAGTTGGCTGTCTAAAAGCGGAAAGCCCTTACTTGCATCTACCAATCCGATCAAGCCATATAATTATTCCCTTGGGTACGATCCCGGATTTCCGGTTTATTATGTTTCAACCGACGTTTTAAGCCCTACGCTTGGGGCATTATTCCATATTATCTTGGAGAACGAAGCATTTTTGAGCGATGGAAGGATGGGCTGGGAGATTTGAAACCCTAAAATGATGAGATGGGGCATTCATTTGTGAACCACGGCAAGAACAGCGATTGAAGTTTCAAACGGAGGCGGCGGGGGCATCAATGTCCATGGACGCGGTTGTCGGGGGAACTAAGACCGGCGGAGGAATGGCCGGTGGCCTGGCTGAGATCGGCGAAGGAGTAGCTAGTGGTGGCGGGGCTGACTGGAGAGAGAGAGAGAGAGAGAGAGAGGGGCTGCATTCATTTAAAACCCTAAATGATGGGTTGTGTTCATATGTTGCTATTTAAAGTGGGGTAAAGAAGTAAAACCACAGCCACAGGACTTAGTTAGCATTACACTTTTACCTCATAGGACTTGGTGAGCTACGGAATCCAATATTAGGACCAGCCCAGAATTAACTCTCAAATTTTAACCTACTCATATTTGGACAAGGCATTCTAGATGTTGAGGGCCCAATAAACAAGCCTTGAATTAATACAAAGAACACTAATAATTCTTATAGTTGCTTCTGTACCCACATCGACATGCAGCAGTGGCTATGGAGAAGCATATAAAAGGCGGCCTCGAATTAGTTTCCTAACCCCACCTCTTTCTCTTCCTTCCAAATTTTTTAATGTGTTGTTATTTTTCCTAAGGAGCTAGAAATTAAGGGAAATTTTTAGTAGCTATGATATGATATTAGTTTTCACATTTCCAATATATATATATATATATATATATATTTAAGTTTTTCACAGGCATAATGTGTTGCCCATTTCAGCTGGTTCATACAATATCATTCTGAGGTGTATTATATACAACTATGTGTAGGGATCCAATGTTAAGGTTAACTTTAGGCCCCAAAAATGTCAAGATCGGCCCTGAAGTTACTATTCAATGAATGCTATAAACTAAACTGTTTCAAATCAAGATGAGGAGATCTCAGAGCCACTTTTTGTACACTACACTCTTGAGGCTTTGGTCTTACAAATGCTCCAACGGCTTTCATGAACTTGATCAATCGTGTGTTCCATGAATATCTAGATGGGTTCATTTTTGGATTTATTTGTTGATGATATTTTGATATATTCTCCTTCAAGGGATGAACACGAGGAGCACTTGAGGACTGTCCTTCAACTCTTGTTGGAGTACCAACTCTACGCCAAATATGAGAAGTGTGAGTTTTGTCTTTCGGATGTAAAATTCCTTAGGCGTTTAGTATCCGGAGATGGACTTTCGTTAGATTTTTTAAAAATTGAGACAGTCACAAATTTGGAGACCAAAGAATGCATGTGTTTGAAATTTGTAGTTTTTCGGGTTTGACCAGCTACTACCATCAATTTGTGTGAAGTCTCATGTTTAGCAACTCCTGTGAGTCGCCTTACAAAAGGAGTTAAATTTATATGGAACAAAGCTTGTGACCTTGCATTTCAGTAATTGAAGAGGAGATGGACTTCGGCGCATGTAATTGATACCAGAGAGGGGCATGAGTTACACCATTTATTCTGATGCTTCACGCGGGATGGTTTGGGATGTGTTTTGATGCAAGGAGACAAGCTTGTAGCCTATGGTTCTCATTGATTAAAGACCCACAAACATAATTATCCAACTCACGACTTGGAGGTTGCGGCGGTGATATTTGCCTTGAAATTTCAAGTTGGAGTTATTATTTGTACAGTAAGAATTTGAAGTGTTCTCAGATCATCATTAGAGCCTTAAATACCTTTTTCCTCAACAGGATTTGAACATCTTGACTCGAGTTTGGCTCGTTAAACTCAAATGAATCGAGCCGAGCCAAATCTAAACTCGAATTGAGCTCGTCAAGACTCAGGTTCGATTCGGCTCAGCTCATTAAACTCAAGTGAACCCAAACTCTCTCATTGATCGCATAGAATTTGGGAGAAAAATAAGTATTGAATTATAAATACAACCTTAAAATTTTTTACATTTACAAATAGACCCCTATAGAATTATTAATTAAATTTAAGTATAGGTTCGCGAACATAACCGAGCCGAATACCGTTAGGCTTAGGTTCGGCTTATTTACGGAACGAGCCTAGAATTGAGGTTCAATTTCAACTCGTTTAGTAGACGAATCGAACTCGAACGAACTCTTACCAAACCGAGCCTCGAACAGTTCGCGAATGGCTCAGTTCATTTACAGCCCTAGTGTGGGCACGCGCCCCGGAAGATTTTTTTTTTATTATTCATAAAAATTGGGTGCGGCCCTTTTGTCGGAAAAGCGCGGCGAAACGCCTCAATTCAGAGTCGCCACTCGGGTTTTAGCGGTGAAAACACCCAAGGAACCGAACTCGAAAACATTTGCCACGTTTGTTTGATTTTGAAAAAGGCGTAGACCGATCTGTCGTCACTTTCGATATCTGAGGTTCGGGAGCCAATTTACGAGAGCGGAAGGGTTTTATGGCACCCCTCTCGCCCAATCTGAAAATCGGTCTCTACTAAGACATTTTTATAAAACATTCGCATCTTTCTCTCATTTGATCATTTTTTTTAACCAATTAGGGCGGGGGAACAGACAATGGGATTAAAAAAAACTGTAACAATTTGCAGTTTATGTGACAAAATGTTTATGGATGATGATTTGCTTGCAATAATAAACATAGATTGAGAACAAGCACTGAGAGCAGCCTGAATAAGTTGGAGTACACTGCATTGAAGGAAACGTGAGCAGGCTCCACACCAGCATGCACTGGCCGAACCACTGCATGCTGGTACGACCGGCGCACGCCACAACCAAACTGGCATACTCCAGTTATCTGGTCTCACAGTCCTTGTTTGCAACCCTCTGGGCTCTAGAAAGGGACCAGCGCACACCCAGGACAAACCACGCAGTTAACAAAACAAAACATATATAGTTACAGACAGATAAGATGGCTTCAAGCCACGAAGGACAACAGAATACCCCAAAAACAGTGCGGAGACATAAAAGAGGCCAAAATTAAGCTAAGATGCAAGGGCCAACCGCTGGATCCTAGGAAACACTTCCGTACGCCAGTCATAAAAGACCGTACGCCAATTTGGCCTTAATCCAGTGCTTGGCTTTGCATCATCTGGGCTCTGGAACATGACCAAAAGGATCTCAGAGGCCTTTTTAAACAGATAAAGAGTAAACATTAACTACTACAGCTAAACAGCTCTAAATATACATAAAGCAGTAAACTAATTATTAGCATGCTAAAGTGATTGACAGAAATATAACTTAACAGAAATGATGATCAATGATCCCCATGCCAGTAGTGCACGTACTGCCATAACTGGCGTATGGCATGAGTTTACTGGCGTGCGCCATGTCTCATCTCACACAATCGTTGTATTTTACCAGTTTAAGGCCAGGACTAGTACTACTTACTAGCCTGGGCCTTGCTGGTTCCCCTCAGGAGTTGAAAACAGAAAGAAACACAAAGGTGGTATACCTTTGGTTAGGATGGAAGGATGACTTGAGCTTTGATTTGGGGAGATAGAGAGTGACAATGTGAGGGATGTATCAGTGGAGTGTGTGACTGAAAGGCCCCTTTTGCTTCCTCTTTCAATGGAGGATAAGAGAGAGAGAGAGAGAGAGAGAGAGAGAGAGAAGGAAGAGGGCTTTTTCTCTTTAATGTGTCTAACCCCTTGCAAATGAATGCAAAGGGGGGTATTTATAAAGGAGAGAGGGACTGAGGAAGAGGCTTAACCAGTTGGGTTAGGGCTGGTTTGGTTAAGGGGGGAGCCTCCCATGCATTAAATGCATGGGGCTAGGCTTGATGGAGGGTGTAGGAGAGAAGGGGGACGTCCCTGCCGAATGTAATCATCAGGGAGACTGTGGCCGACGTCAGGGTGGCACAAAAGTCTCGTCCATGTGGCTGAATAAAGTTGATTTGATTGGGATTGACTAGCGTGCGCCACATATGGACCAACGTGCGCCAGTGATAACTGAGTCAACGGTCGATGACCGACACGTGGCAGTGAACTGACGTGCGCCAAGGGAACAACGGCGTAAGCCAGTTTGGGTTTTGCTGGGGCTGTTTGGCTCTGGTTTGAAATGGGTTTGAATGAGATTCGGAACGCTTAAAGCTCAAACGCACCATCGTCCTCAGACTGTTCTGGACCATAATCATCATTGGGGAAACAAAAGACCGTAAAATAGCGTTATCTGGACAGTCCAGAATGGGATGTCTACACCTAGTAGTGAAGTAGACAGGTGGGTTCTTCACCTAGATCGGAGTTTGAAATTTTTAGGCAGAATGTTGTTCCTAAGTCATGTCGTGACGATGTACTTTTTCAATTTTATCATTCTCGTTTTGCCGCAAACCTAGGAGGCACAAAAATGTATCATGATTTGTTTGCCAATTTTGGCACTAGAAGGGCATAGGATGTAACACTATTTATGTCTAGGTGCTTGACTTGCCAACAAGTTAAGGCAAATAAATGCATGATGAAATTTTATGTCCTGAATTCTGATCGACGTGTGATAGGCGCGTAAATGTTCACACTAGCGCCCCCTAATTTATTTTTATTAAGTCCATTTATATTGTTACTTGGAGATTAGTAATGTGATTTTTGTCTTGTAGGTGTTTGGAAGCTTAGATCATAAAAACCTATTAAATTAATGAACATGGCCAGAGTTGAGAGGATTGAATCATGAATTGGGCCTTGGGATTTACTGTTACTGTCCATCAACGTCCATGTGCTCTTAGAATTGATATTGGTTTACAAAATACACGTGTTGATGGGTCTAATAGGAAAAAGGCAATTGCATATTTTCATTAATGGGCCAGCAATTAAATCTTTGGGTTGGCACGTGGAAGACGAGGGCCCAGGATTGGCAAGGTTGGTCTCTCTCCTCTCATGGATTTTCGGCAACTATATAGAAAACAAAAAGGGTTTGGCCCATTCAGGTTGCAATTGGTGTGCTTGTTTGGGCTTGGGGTGTTTTGGGGTTTGTTCAAACATTAGGTATTTTTGGGCTTGTTCTATTAGGTGTCTGTTGGTTTCTTGCTAACAGTGTCCTAGTCTTAAAAATTCAAGAGGCGGAAAAGTAGGTTAAGACCTCGCGAGAAAAAATTGCTCAATGCATTTCTTTTCCTACTGTACTGTACTAATTTCATCTTAAATCCTTGTAATGAATGAAATTATTTTTGCCGATAAAAAAACAAAAAGGGTTCTTTTGTTTTAGGGGAACTGATTCCCACGTAGAAATCGACAGAAAATAAGGAACGGGGCTGCGAGGCTTTTGAATATTATTTACTTTTCTTCTGAGTTTTTCCTTCAAGTTTTGAAGCTTTGTTCAATTACTTACACTCTGGTAATTCATTTTAAATTATGTTTTTAATAAAAGTTATTCGCTAATATTTGATTAGTTTATATTTCTTGTTTGTTTTTCATCTCGCGTTACAAAAGCATGTTTCAATCTAGGGTTTCTTTTGTTTATTGCTTAATGATGAGTGAGTAGACGCCGAGGTAGGGTCGCGGGGCGATTAGCACACCGTGGCCGGTTCGGATATATTCTGCTCCTATTTCGAAATAAAAAATGTAAAAAAAATAATTTTAGATTGGTAAAATACTTCCCGTAGAAGAACCTAAGTATTGTCGGAGCCCATGTGAATGGAGAAATGGGGGTCCAAAACTGATTCTCCGTTGTGCATGGGTAAACGGTGACTATAAGGGTTCGCATCGTGCGGGGTATCTTTTTTAGTCTAAAATCAAATGTTTTAAAAAACACCGATTAAAGTAGATGAGTCCGGGCCAGTTGCGAATACAATGAACTCTACGACCGTACTTTTCTTTTAATTATTTGAAAAGTACAATCAATTTCTAGATTTTAGTTAATCTCAATCAATTGTCAATGGGTGGCTACCTAAGAGCCAGTTTAATCAGTAACAATCCGATTTTTTAGTCAGTACATATCACTGTCTCTGTGGATTCAACTCCGGACTTACCGAATATTGTGCTACATCGGTTTCCGCCCTATGCTTGGGGCAATCTGTTAATTTAGGATTAGGAAATCGTCAAGCAACATGATTTCTATTACTCTTCATGTTCTCGTTGAGATTTAAAAAGTGAATGATTTTGATCATTATTTCTTTTTGGATCTAGAAAGAACCCACAAATTGCCACAACTTAACATGAGAGTTCACTCCCCCAATCAGGAAGTGCAAACAAGCGTACTACTTTGCATGCAGGATGAGTTTTAGCGAAATATATATTCTGCTTACAAATTAAATTTGAGACCAAACTATATGGCAATTGACTTCTAATATTACCTAGCTAGCAATATAGTAGTATTAGAATTGACAATATACAGATAATGAAGCAAGACCGTGGACGACACTACTAGCCGTCTCACAAACAAACTCTTGTCCGTAAACACAACTAATTAGGCTTGCAAAAAACCCTTTTAGAGGAAGATCAAACAAAAACCTGATCAACGTACCCATGCATAATCTCCCACTAAGTGTAAATAAATTAATAATTGTACAAGTGTGTGTGTGTGTGTGTAGAGATATAGATATCTACATGATAGAGCAAGCATTGGGATTTTCATCACTAAACATGGTGGTGTATTGTTCTTCAACTGTGCTGAGAGTAGCAATGGCAGTTTCCTCGGTGGCTCGGACATAGCCAGGGGGGGCCTTCTTATCATAAACTTGAGCAGCATAAGGATGAGCTATCAGATTGTATGGAACATAAGGCCATGGCTCTGCCTTTTTCCCAGTTGATTGGGCCTTCTTTAACACCTTCTTGGGATCAACAAATCCGGTCACGGTTGCCTTCTGCTGCTTCAAGTCCACATCTACTGATTTCACCCCTGCTCGATCGATCCAAACCACAATCAAAACCCACATTCATGTTCCTTAATTCCGGTAAATCTACAAATGTATTATATTTATATATACTTACACACACTTAAACAGACTAACAACTCGTGCCCTCGCGAAGTCATGATACGTTTGTGCAATCTTGATCATTTTTTAGGGGTTTTGATAGATTTGATTTGTTCTACTTACCCTCGTAGTTATTGAAGAGAGAAGGCATGAAATTGATAGAAACAATTTCTTATTGGGTAATTTCGGAAACTAATGCCTTGTTCTCCTTACAATTCAAAAAGAATTTTTCAAAAAATCCCTCCTAGATTCTCCATTCCCCCTACTTTCAACATTTTTCTTTCTATCACTCTCTACTTATTATCCCTACTATTTTTCAAAAAAAATTTCAAATATCAATCCAAACATAGCATAAAAGTGTGAGCCACCTCAAGATCTTGCATGTCGACACCAAAAGGAGACTTCGTTCCCTTTTTAATAATAAAATAGAACATATAGATGGATAGATGATCGTGATGGATTACAAAAACAAGGGATAGAAAATGGAATAATGGCATAAATACCAATAAGTTCTAAAATTAGAAATTTCAACAAAAAAAGGGGTAAAAACTAAATTTTTTATTTTTTTAATTTCTCTCGTCAAGACGAACCAATTATCCATAAAAATTTAACGCAAAACTTATAAATTCAAAAAATAAAATGAATAAGGACAAATCATATGAGGGTTTTTTTTTTTAATAACTCAGGAAGATGTTTGAGCCAGCTTATATATGCACCTGACCTAATTCCCGAAAAATTATGTATTTTTTTGTAATTGGCAATTTTTTTTATTAAAAACTCGATAAAGGGTAGTCCACTAGGAGTTATTAAAATCATAACAAATGCCCTTGTAGACTTGCCCAACAAGAATTGATAGCATCTAGAAAGTAACCTATGAGAGTTTCTTTTAGGCTTTTAGCATATTTCTTATAAAAGAGTAATATATAAAATTAAAAAAGCTGAAGGAAAAAAAAAAACTATCCTTACGAAGCTTTTCAAAAAGATTTTCCCAACTTTTGAAAATATTTCTTGTTCCACAAGAGAAGCTTCGAGAAAGAAAAAAAAAAAAAAAAACCTAAAGTTTCAGAAGAGAAAACCTCGTGACTAAGAAAAAACTCGAAAAACCAAGAAATTAGTTGTCTTTTTTTTTAAATGACAAGTAAATTTCATTATCATAAAAATAAATAATGAAATCGGAACAATAGAAAAAAAAAACATTAAAAGAGATTCAAAAAGAATAAAACTCTCCTAGTGCTCCTACTATACTTGATAGGTTACAAGGGTGGAGGATTTTGGTGTAGGGTACGTGAAGTTGATGGGAGAGAGATAAAGAACTCAGAGAAGAAATTAATAGTAGTAAGATAGCATCAGTAAATATTTTTTGCAAATTGAAAAATTAAAGTCTCATATATACTGTAACTCTAAAATACTAAACATCCAATAGAGGGCCGTGATCACACGGTGAGTTTCCTCCAGTAAAATTAAGATACTCCTCCATATTTTGCTTTTGACGACTCCCGGCCACCAGCCTCATGTATCTCCGCAACTGTGTGCAGGTCTTGAATAGATATGATAGTTAAATAAAAAATCACAATCAGAACGATATACGTGTGTTATGCAGCTTAATTATGCTCATTGCCAAACAGTACTCCAAGATGAAGCAATATTTAATTAATATATAGCTAGAGAGAGAGAGAGAGGGAGAGAGAGAGAGAGAGAGAGAATGGCATGCATGTATACCTTTGAGAGAAGATAGCGCATTCTTGACTTTAAGTTGACAGCCCTCACAGTCCATCCTGACTTTGACAGATACGGTTTGCATTTGCTTCTTTTTCTTCCCTTTCTTGGAACTACTCAATAAATCAGAGAAGTACTCCAAAGTCCCAGCCACTCCCATTTTTCTGCCTCTCTGTCTCTTTCTTAGTACTATCTGAGATTGGCCTAGCTAGCTTAAACAAGGGTAAATTGTACAGTACTACCGACGATATCAGGAAATTTTATTGACTAGACAATATATATGATGCTTTTGTTTCTGCTGGCTTTGTGGTACTGAAAATCTGATGAGTATAAGATCGATCGACAGGCTGATGATCGAATGGCAATTAGAGAAGAGAAGGGTATAGTACTTATTATGGTCTTAAATGCACTTATTATGCACATGCACGAATATATATATATATATATACACACACCTATGGAATGTATTATATAGTATAGAGAGAGAGAGAGAGAGAGACCAAATGGTTGAGGTCCTATATGGAGTACAAGATTTTCAGATTATGCAACGGATAATAAGGTGGGGTTTTTTTTAGAAACGTACTACACACGAAGAAACTTCTCTCTATGACTTTTTTCTTTGGTCGGCTAACTTCTCTATGACTTGTGGTAATCTTGTGGATACCTTACTTGTTTTGATGGAAGAGGAGAATAATACTCCAGTAGTTGTCAAAGGAGAAGAAAATGGATCTCGCGCGAGCTAGCTAGGCTAGCTGTACGTGTTCTCTAGTAGCTCTAATATACTGTTTCTCTTTCAAGCTCGACGTCTTCTTCTTGTGCTTAACTTCTCTAGCTCTACCGAAACCTTCTTATATATATATGTATAGAAAATATAAAAAAATTCAGGTAAGAACCTTAAAATGAGGACCTTATATGCGGACCTCCCCATTTCTCGTCTTTTCCAATCGGATTTCGATGATCTGAGACGCTCAATATATTTAGAACGTGATTTTAAGGATACTCACGAAAAATCGGAAAAAAAAATGATTGGAAATGGCTTGATTTGAGCAGTTTTTATTTGAACCGTTCGATAAAAAAAAAAAAAAAACTGCTCAGATGAAGCCTTTTCCTGTCTTTTTTTTTTGTTGATTCCTCGCGAGTACCCTTAAAATCACGTTCTGAACACATTGAACGGCTCGAATCATCGAAATTCGATCGAGAAAGGGAGGTCCGCATTTTATTAAAATGAGGTGGTCCTCATAAGAGCCGGACTGATATATATGTTCAGAACGTGATTTTAAGGGTACTCGCGAGGAATCAGCAAAAAAATAATCGGAAAATGCTTCATCCGAGCAGTTTTTGTTTATTTTTTATCAAATGGTTCAAACAAAAGCTGCTCGGATGAAGCCCTTCCTGATTTTTTTTGCCGATTTCTCGCGGGTAACCTTAAAATCACGTTCTGAACACATTGAGCGGCTCGAATCATCGAACTTCGATCGGAACATGGGAGAAATGAGGAGGTCCGCATTTTAACTAAAATGCAGACTCCTTCATTTGAGACTGGCTATATATATATATCGGGACGGTTCAAAGGACACCTAAAAAAATACTCCAAATCTCAATCTCATAGTTCCTAATTAAATTTTTATGATCTGAACCGTTCAATGTATGCAGAATGTGATTTTAAAGGTGTCCGCGAGAAATTAACAAAAAAAATGACCGGGAAAGACTTGATTTGAGTAGTTTTTATTTGAACCGTTCAATAAAAAACTGTTTGAAACTATTCAGATCAAGCTCTTTCCGGTCTTTTTTTTTGTTGATTTTTCGCGGGTACCCTTAAATCACATTCTGATCACATTGAGTAGCTCGGATCATCAAAATTTGATCGAAAACTATGAGGTGTTTTTTTAGATATTTTTTTGGATGTCCCCAGAACTGCCCCGTGTATATATATATACAATCCGTCTCCCGTAAGGACCAATTTATTTTAATAAAATGCGGACCTCCCTATCCCGATTGAATTTTGATGATTTGAGCCGCTCAATGTGTTCAAAACGTGATTTTAAGGGTACCCGCGAGAAATCAGCAAAAAAAATGACCGGGAAGGACTTCATCCGAGCAGTTTTTGTTTGTTTTTTATCAAACGGTTCAAACAAAAAGTGCTCGGATGAAGCCCTTCCCGGTCATTTTTTTTGCCGATTTTTCGCGGGTACCCTTAAAATCACGTTCTGAACACATTGAGCGGTTCGGATCATTAAAATTCGATCGAAAAATGGGAGAAATGAGGAGGTCCGCATTTTAACTAAAATAAGAATTTTCTCATTTGAGACTGACTATATATATATACACACACTGTAGATAGAATAGAAGCATTGCATGTACTAGTATTAATTTGTGCAAAATTAAAGGTGATGATGACTTTTCTTTCCCAAGGGAAAATTATTCAGTGATTCTGTATTACCGTATAACTTATGTATGCTGAACAAAATTGGGCCACTTACAACGAACCTGGCCAGCTCTTGAGAATGTAAAGGTGAATTCCCGATTTCTCTCCCTAATTACTAATTATATGGAGAGCAATAAGTGAATAGGACATTACAAGAAAAAAACACTAAGGGCAACATCCTCACATTTGCATTTATTGCTGAAATTATGTTACGGTATGTTTGATACTAAAACATTTTTTCAAAATATATAATGTCATGGTAAGTATCGTATCTGACTAGTGTACTATGTTTGGTTATCATCGTATGTGTCACGTTACTCATTTTAAGACCACCAAACAATATAATTAATGTCATGTACCAAAGTACGGTGTTACATGCAAACCAGGAAATAACCTCAATGATCGAATAACCATTGATTGATATATGTGAGATATCAATTGATTAGAAACTTAATTTTTGATAAGTATTAAATGTACAAAGAGTTAACATTGAATTTAAACCATGACATAAATGTTTTCTTCTTGGTTCGACGGTCAAGAGTATTCGGGCCAATTTACACACACCTAGACTAATCATCTCTCTGGTCCGGTCGGATCAAAGCCAGCCATCCATGCCGGGGACTAAAAATTTTTAAAAAAAAAAAAAATCTTTCTGACCTCAAAAATTGACCTCAGATCAATTGTGTAGAGAGCAATCCAACAACTTACTGGACTAATCTTGGGGCTACGATGACATAAACAACTTACCGGACTAATCTTGGGGCTACGATGACATAAATGTTTGTAGGCTAACTATGCCACTGAATCAGATTGAATGATTGCCTAAATACAATCGAGAAGTGTAACACCTTAACATTGCTTCCGATAAAATAAAATAAAAAAAAAGCACCTTACCGTTGTCCCTATTTGGGAGGAATGTAGTATATACCTGTCGCTTTTTGGGTTAAACGTGTATAGTGGTCTTCCAAAACCCCAAGCTTTTAATTTGTTAGTTTTAGTGGAGTATTTTTTGGGAGAGAAAGAAGAACGTACTACTTTAATTCAAAAGCTTGGTGTACACGAAAGTTGAGAAAAGTAAGGAGTTTATTCAAGTTTCGAGACCGGCTGCATAACTTTTGAATGCAATAAAGATATATATCGCATAGAAACTAAAAGACAAAACTAAAAAAAAACGAAAAAGAAAAAAACACACCTAGTGCGTAATTGATGGCATGCATGGCAACATCACGTGCCACGTTTTGTGCGATCCAGCTGACACGTGGTCAGATAAGGATTCGATGGTCGATTCGAGGGCCACGTGGCAATCCGAATTAAAGATGGAGAGCTGGTAGTAGTAGCCTTGTGGTGTTGTGCTGCCCCATGGAAAGGGACTTCGTTTACTTTAACAGTGGGGTGGGGGTTTTAATTTGTTCCTTTGTGAACGTGTTTGGACGGTGGGACTGTAGACAAAAAAAACTTAGGAGAAAAGAAAATTGAAAAACAAAGACCAACGACTGGTTGGGCTGCTGGGACAGGTACGTGGCAGATGTACATGAAAATTAGAATTTGAAAGCATTATCTTTTTTGTGATCAGGGGGAAAAAAAGAGCAGGTATCTTTTCCTTTTCAATCTAAAAATGTGGTTGAATTCTCCCAATTCCCTTGACACTATAGTGAAAGGGGGTAGGAACTAGGAAAGAGTGGTCCCCAACACTCCTCTCCACCACAAATTTGTATAGAATTGATATTTCATACACTTAAGTCTCGAGTCCCACATGATTTATGCAGTGGAAAAAAGCTTCGGGTTTCACTTATCCGTGCCCCAGGACCATAAAATAACTTTTCGTAGGAATGGACTCAGTTCCCATGCAATTTGATAACTATCCGGTCCCTTCCATTTACTATAATTTTTTTGGTTCCATATGCGGACTCAGAAAAACAAATTGGAATTGTTTATTTCCTAGAACTTGTTCAACAAATATATCTATGATAGAAATTAGCTAGTTTGATCAGACATCGTTTGATATATGAACATATTGTATTTGTGAGAGGAAAAAAAAGAAAGAAATATATGTTTCGTAACTCCAACTAATTTTTGGTGTGGATATTCTTATCAACGATTTTTGGCATGAACGGTGTAGGAAAAGAGTCTTAAGCCATTTATATCATGATTATACATTATGATGGATACTAGGTACCCACGGAATATGTAATGAGCCATGTGTCAATCGGAATATGAATCTATCTAATCGTTACCAAATTTAATACCCCTTCCGTCACATTTTGTTTGTCCATTATTTCTTATGTCTCTTTTATTTCAACTACTTATATTTTTCAATATGTATCTTTAATAATATGCATGCAATATAGATCTTATTTGATATATTTTAATTTTATAATACAAATTAGTCCAAAAAACAAAAAAATATTATTAATTGAAAGATATATACAATTGACATAAAGAGAAAAAAGAAAAAAGAAGTATTGCAAAAACAAAATGGGACGGAGAATAAAAAAAGAATAAAGCAAGAAATTGATTGGTAAGATTGAATAGCAATCATAGCAATCACCCAAAAATGGACATTGATTTGATCCAGTTGATCTAAGAGCAATTCCAAGCAATTTTTTAAAAAAAAAATACCAATGATTTTGTACTCAATTATCCTTACGGCATTTGAAGGAACTACTTTAATAAATTTGATATCGGACAACCCATGGCATAACGTCCTTCCGGTTTCTCAATTATTGTTTAGATTTTTTTTTATAACGCAAGTGTCCCGATAAATTTATGCTTGTGCGCCTCGATTAATAATGAGGGACCAATCCTATTATCCACTTATAATGTAAAGGTATAAAGGTGTCGCTATTTTCATGATATGATACAATTGTGTCACTACTTTTGTTAGATTATATCGTAATCATATGAAATCGTAATTATGTCCCAATATCTATTTTATAAATCAGAGCGATTTTTATCTACACATACAAATAAGAGCACAACTCCAGCTATCAGATCGAATTTTCAATAAGTTATGGTCATTCGATCAAGAAAATAGATCCTAATATAAACCTCCTAACCTTATGACTGGTAAATTCTTTCAATTGATTACTTTTAGGTTGTTTCTTTAAAAGACTTGATTACATTTTTGAATTTAAATTAACTGAATAATTAATTTTCTTCTAAAGTTGATTTTCTTACATTCAGTTCATTATTTGTTTTCTGGAAAAAAATAATTATTATTTGTT
Organism: Rhododendron ovatum; assembly: GCA_019656835.1. NCBI lineage: Eukaryota > Viridiplantae > Streptophyta > Magnoliopsida > Ericales > Ericaceae > Rhododendron > Rhododendron ovatum. The sequence goes on along the minus strand of CM033795.1, from coordinate 28,547,903 downwards.
TTTAAGTTGTTTCCTTTTAGACTAATTTTCCTACGGTAAAAAAAGAAACAATTCTTTTTGGATTCATATATGAAAAGGAAACAATCTTTTTTTCTTTAATAATTACTAAAAATAACATACATGTTTCTTTTCTTTGGAGGAAGAGAGATTCATAATCTATGCAAAAAAGCGAATAGAATGCTAAACTTAGGTTTTCCTTTTATAAGCATACACACAATTCTTTTAATTTATCAACCTCTCCAAGAAGAGGAGAAATCAGTTTTTCTTCGTACCTTTATTAATGAAGAAAGAGAGAAATTCATAATCTATGCTAAGCGCGAATAGACGAGATCCATGATTAATGTAACTAATTTTCGTCACCATTTTACTTTAGAGAATTCTTACTCATTTAATTATTATTTTTGTATGTTTTCGTGTTGACGTTCATGTTCTTAATTCTGCTCTTTGAAGAAGTAAGGTTCATGAGTGATGAAGACAGTTAAAGATGAACTTTTTGGACTATGATCCTTTTGTAATATACGACCTCCTATGGGGAGCACTATTTTTAGCTACATTTGTGTACGAATTTGACTCTATTATTTGGTAACTTTTATGTCATGTTTGAACTTGGATCTTATGAATGCAACATGGTAGGGTTTGCATTTGTGGCTTGAATTAAGGTAATTTGGATAATCATTGATAGTGTCGTACACATGGGTTAAATGTTATTCTTCTTAATTATTATAAAATTGAAAATAAGCTGACGAGGGATCAAAGAACAAAAACTTTTTGTGATAAAACACTTTTTGTGTTCAAAACACATTGCTTCGTGCCTTTAGGCACGGGCAATCCCTAGTCTATATTATAAAATAGAGTGATTTTCCACCAAAATATCTACACATACAAACATAGATGCAGCTACAGCCGTTCGATCATACTTAGTGATAAGGTTATAGCCGTTGGATCAAAGAAATGAAGATTTCTTAATGTATTAACCTACATAGCTCTCTCTCTCTCTCTCACTCTCTCTCTCTCTCTCTCTCTCTCTCTCCCCATAAATTACTCTCATTAAGGCATTATTCAAATGAAAACCAATAAATTATGATATTTATCAATGGATATGGTTTTTTTGGAAACGGTATCAATGGATATGTTCTATTATTGTTTATCGCATAGTTGAATTTTTTGGACACGGGTTGGTATATTGCACCCCAAGTTAAATAATAATTTGTGTGTGGTGATTGTTTGAGCCGTATAGTACACTCGAGTTAAGTATTTATTTTTGTGTGTTGATTGTTCAAGTTGTGCCTTTAAACACGGGCATACGCTAGTGATATTATATGATATGATTTCCTTAATCCCCTTGATTTCAGTTTGATTGTAATTGATTCCGATTGTATTGTAATTAGGATGATTTTCCTTCCATAGTTACGTGATCTCTCCTGTATAAATATAGGTCTCATTGTATACTTTCATTATCTAATTCAATACAATATCTATCCATTCCTCAATACTTTCACACGGTATCAGAGCTAAGGCTTAATACTTTGCCTTTCCATCACCATCTTCCGCCTTGCCCTTACCGTCTCACCATTTTGCAACCACCGATTTTTTTGGAGACCACGGTATAGTTTCCAATCATCACAGCCAACTCCACCAATTACCATCAGTTTCTAATTTTCCCATCTACTGCCTAAACCCATCTCAGTTCCGCTAAAATCAAAACCATCTTCAATTTCCAACAGTTACGTTGGGTTCATCTCGATCTATTCCAACCAATTGAACCCATTTCAAGTCCAAACCCACCAATTCCAAATTCAAGTCAACCCCATCTGATCATTATCATTCCACCCGACCCAACCAGATTAAAACCCAGCAAGCTTCAATTTTATCGGTCGGCAACAAAACCATAAACACGTGACCCACCCACACAAGGACACCATAACTCTAGTTTCGTTCTGTTTCCACTTCAATTTCAAATCGACCCTGCAACATTTGTTTTTTTAACCGGTTCACGCCACCCCCTTTTTCCGGTTATTCTCCGGTATTTTGCATGTGATCTCTGGTGTGTTGATTCAATCCGTGCTCTCTGATTATGGAGCAATCTGTCATGGCATCATACTTTCGGATCATCTTGGAAGGTCTCAAACAATACCCTCCATCAACTCGGTTTTACCAAAAGTGAACTGCAATATGTTTTTGTGGACATTCTCTCAAAATGTGGTATTTTATCCGAGTTTGGTAAGAATTCTATTGTCTTGTCTACTGTCACAGGTACATCCTCATGGTTCTTTGATTCAGCTTGTTGTAACCATATGACATCTGATTCTACCATTTTTTCCTCCAAGTCACATGTCTCTCACACTCCAGCCATCCAAACAGCTGATGGTTCTCAAATGCATGCCAGTCATGTCGATCATATCTCTACTTCCACCATATCTCTATCAGATACATATTTGATCCGTAAACTTACATTGAATTTAATCTCCGTTGGTCAATTGTGTAAACTTGGGCTTAACATTATATTTTTTGCTACTGGCTGTCATGTGCAGGATCCTTGGACAAGTAAAACTCTTGGGATAGGCCGTAAAGTCGGACGTCTGTATCAACTCATCAATCTTCATATTCCGTCTCAGTTCTCATCTGTAATACCCCGACTTTTAAAAATACAAATAAGATGATAAAAAGGGTAAAAATAAAATAGTAAGGAATTAACATTTAGCGAATTATTCACCGTTAGGATTTAGGATATATATGTATATGACTTGAAGCTTATTAAAATTTTCATTTCTTATGTATGTTTTTAGATATTGTCCCAAATGGCGCATCGCGTCGTCAAATTTGAGGCATGAGTCGGTCACGAGACGTAACGTTGTGAGGTTTAAGAAGAAGAATCCGGAGAAAGAATATTCTAGGTATCCCTAGATTTTATCCTAAGCATCAAAAGAATATTCTCGGCATCAAACCCTAGATTTTATTATTCTAAGAATATTCTCGGCATCAAACCCTTAGATTTTTATTATTCTAGGAATATGCTTGGGCATAATTCTAGATATCCTAGATATTCCAAGGATATTCTTGGCACGAAAGAATATTCCCAAGATTATTCTAGTTACGATAAGATCAAGAAAAGAACATGTTCGGTTTATACCCTAACCCAATTAGTATAACTAGCTAACCCCTCTTCCACATCAACACACACCTCACACAACACACACACGGCACACATCACCACTAGCAAATAAATAGAAGGAAAAAGAGAGGGAAAGAAACAAAACAAAACAAAAAAAAAAGAGAAAGAAAGAGGAAGGGAATTTCCAGGAGGACTAGTACGATTCAATAGATCTTACCATTAATTTCGGAATCAAAGAGGTGAGTTATGAAATATCCCTGTTACATGAATTTTTCGTAAAATTTATATTTTTGGCTTACAAAAGTATGGTTATTTAACATTTGAATTCTTTTATAGTAAATATACCATGGAATTATGATAATTTGAACAGTATATGAAAAAGTATTACCCATACATCTTAACGATGTCCTTGAATCTAGGAAACGTTAAAGATACTAGTGGAAACGGTATAATAAGGGCAGAAAGGAAAGGGGCATAGTCGGGTGTCCGTTTGAATTAATCAATTCACTGTATACGCGTTGGGGGTCGCTCCCTCAGTATCGGTAGAAATCGTTAGATGGTATATCGTATTATGTCATATGCGGTTTTGATTTTGGTTACAGTTTAAGCCAAGAAAAACTGAAGTTATGATTTTGGTTACAGTTCAAACTATGAAAAACTGAATTATGTTTCCTGCTTTTATTCGGTAAAAAGAATTTTAGAAATTCCATAGTAGATCATGTAACTCTGATAATTTATAATCTCATACAAGCAGTGGTTTATGTTTGTTGAAATCTTTCTTTTCAGGTAATCAGGATTAGAGAGACGGGCCAAGTATTAATATTATTATAATAGTAACATGGTTATGTAATGAATAAGAGAAGAGTGTCTATGTTGATATAAGTATAATGAATAAATCACTCTAAGTGATTGTTGAGTATTAGAGAAGGTTTCCGCAAATGTTAATTTTGTTTCTTCTATCTTTTTTTTTTTTAAAAAGAACAGTCAATAGAGGCCTTTGGTGAGACGGACTCACTAGCCGGTCACGATATTCAAATCCGCTAGATTTGGATCGTGACATCATCTCTCAATTCTGCACCTTCATTGAGTTAATCACAATGTTCGTTTACGTCTAATTCTTCTAATTCTCTTGGTATGTGGCATTCTAGATTGGGTCATGCGTCCTTTGGTCGAATACATACCCTAGTTTCAAGTGGACATTTAGGATCTGTTAAAGATGAATATGTAGATTGTCTTTCTTGCCAACTTGCTAAACAACCAGCATTGCCGTTTCCTCGGAGTGACTCTTTCTCCTCTGCTCCTTTTGATTTAGTTCATTCTGATAACTGGGGACCTTCACCGAACACCACTATGGGCGGATCTAAATATTTTGTTATTTTCGTAGATGATTATTCTCGTTTTACATGGTTATATCTCATGAAAAATAGATCTGAATTACAACAGATTTATTATGATTTTTCTAAAATGGTCCAAACTCAATTTTCTCGTCCAATCAAAGTTTTTCATGCTAATAATGCCATGGAATATAAAGAAACAGAATTTTTAAAATTTCTTCGCCAAAATGGAACCTTGACACATAGGTCTTGTCCTGGCACTTCTCAACAAAATGGTTGCGCTGAGCGTAAGCATAGACACATTTTAGATATTGTCCGTGCACTTCTTATAGATGCCTCTTGTCCTGAGTGACTTTGGGGGGAAGCTGCTCTCACCGCTATCTATACCATTAATCGTGTCTCATCCCCTACCATTGGGAATTAGTCTCCTTATGAACGATTATATGGTATATTGCCAAAGTATAGTCTTCTCAAAGTTTTTGGATGTGTTTGTTTTGTTCTTTTACAACCTCATAAGCGTACAAAGTTGGAACCACGCGTTCGTCTCTGTTTCTTCTTAGGATATTCGATTGAGCATAAAGGTTATAAATGTTAGGATCCCTCTTCCCAACGTCTTCGCATTTCTCGACATGTCATATTTTGAGAACACAAAATGTTTTCTTCTATGTCCAAGTTTCACTTACCAGCTGTGTTTGCTTTTTCTTTCTTCACTGACCCTTCTACAGATATATTCCTTGATGACGTTGATACAGGTTCTTCTGAGCTTCCTTATACGACCAATTCCGAGGCGCCGCCTCTGTCCGTTGATCCTACTCCTTCTGACTCCTCTCTTCCTGAGCCTGAGCACCTTACATCACCCAGCTCTCCTCCTATTGAGCTTCGTACTCCACCTCTATCTGATGATCCTCCTATTGAGCTTTCTACACCACCTCTATCTGATGCTTCACCACTTTGTCGTCCTTCTCGGGTAAGGAAAGTACCTGTTCATCTTCGTGATTATCATTGTTTTTCTACTATCCTTTCTCAGTATGAATCTCACTCCTATCATGAGGCAAGTTCTAACTGTAACAACCCGGATTTTGCCCTATTTTTTTTTCGAATAAAGAAATTATTTTTTTAATCAAATAGTCTATAGTAATCGATTAATTATTTTAAAAGTGTAATTAGATTAAACTAGAACCTAGATTAATTTTTGGTGATTAAAATTAGTTTAGCTTATACATTATTAATTAGCTTGTAACTATGTATAAGTGTGTCTATATATCTATAAAATAGATATTAGTAACCATCCCACAATTTATGGGATTTGGATACCCATCCCTCACCTATCTCTCCCTCTATCTCTATCTTTTCACTTTTCTACTCCCCTTCAAACTCTTCCTAAACTATATCTCTCTCCTCTCGCATTCTACCACCTCCATACTTATCCTCAAAACCCCACTCCTCTCTCACAATACAACACTCCTATTCCACTGCAAAAACAGAAACAAGAAAAGAGGGATCACACAATTTCGTTTTTCGTCCATATCACGTACCTCTGTTCATGGCCTTTTTCTTTATTGTTGATGTCATTTTTAGGCTTGAGTTTCTTCACGAATGTTGTAGAGGGGGTTGAGAGCTTCGATTTCAACCCAAGAATCACCCAAAATGGTCAAAAATTGATAGAGTTATCGCCATTCAAAGTTTGCTAAAATTTTCGAATTCTGTTTTCCAGGCAGATTCGGCGAATCTTCTAAACATTCATTTTGCTCCTACTTAGACTTCTTCACGAAAGTTGTAGAGCGTTTCAAGATTTTCGCGTTAGACACAAGAATCATCGAAAACGGCAGATGTTTGGTCAAGTTATTCCAGCCCTAAGTCGCTGCTAGAATACCGATCTTTCGCCGCCAAACGAAAATCCACCGGACTCCACCGAATTGTTTTGTCCAGATTAAAGGTAGTATAATCACTACTCTATTTCCTCCTAAGTATATTAATGTACTAAGATGCCAATTTTTATGGTTAGAATCGAAATTGGAATCGAATGAACGAAACCCAAGTTTTTCGAAAACTAACTGTTCACTATTCATAGGGGTGGTTACTATTCAAAATTTTGGTACTGTTCATATGAGTTGGCTTTTAAAAAAATGACACCTAAATTACAGCTTTCCCCTTTGTCTATTTAAGGTACTTCGATAACATATTAAAATTAGCCCCTGAAATTTATTAAGATTATGTTTCAGCCCTAATTGTTAGTAATATGTTTTGGACAGTAATATCCTAGATTAGTCAATGTCCTCATTTTTAATCAAATGAGTTATGAAAGCTACTAAATTACTATTTTACCTAGACTGGAAAAGAGAACCAAGTAAATAGGATTTGCCAATGTATAAAATTTCACTTTTAGATTTTTATACTGTAAGTTAGATTTTTATACTGTAAGTTACTGTAATAGATTCAAATTATGTTGCTCAATAATTATACTTGAGACCTAAAAGGGTACCCTAGTACATTATCAAAGCTAAGCCTACGAAATTGCTAATGGCACCTTTGAAATTAATTAAAACTATAACTAATTTACTTATTCAACAAACCGTAAGGGCATCGGCCCAATCATAAAACTCTATATGTTTTACTTACTCGCACCATATCAATTGTCATGATTGGTTTTATATTGAAATGTATTTTGTTTATTAATAATGTTGTTATGTATTTCTTATTGTTGTACTTGCTAGACTGGACTTGGATTCCTGGGATGGTTTCGAGTAGTGGACATATAGACGTGGATAAGTAAATGATAAAATGGTAAAATTGATTGAGAATGTTGGGTGCCGGTAGAGGACCCTGGTACGGTAAAGTACCTTTAATTGAGTTGGAGAACGGGAAAGGACCCCTAGTATAGTAAAGTATTCAGAGTATGTGGAGGACGGTAAAGGACTCCGGGTACAGTATTTGGGATACGGTAAAGGATCCTAAATACAGTACAGTACCCAGTGTGTGTGGAGGACGGTAAAGGACTCCGGGTACAGTATTTGGTATACGGTAAAGGATCATAAATACGGTACAGTACCCAATGTGTGTGTGGAGGACGGTAAAGGACTCCGGGTACAATATTTTGGGAAACAGTAAAGGATCCTTGAATACGGTATAGTACCCATTGTGTAGATTAGGGGTATGGTAAAGTACCCAGTGTGTAGAGTTGGGAGACGGTAAAGGATCCTGACAATGAGATAGTGCGACCTCTAATGGTGAGTTGTCATGGTGAGCTGTTCCTTTATTATGGTTGTAAGTGAATCCAGACTGGATACATAATTTAACAGTATTCACTTAGAACCCCGATGCAAGACAAATAAAGGGAGAGTTATTCCATGGGACGGTCAAAGTTGGTGGATGTGGGAGGAAAGGATCTCGTGAAGAGAATCCTTAGATTTCATGTAAGTTAATGGATAGTAAAGAAAAAGACGATGTGCTATTATTTTATACCATTTGTATATTATCAATTGTTATATTGTTGAATTACTAATTGTAGAGTAAGCGTTGGTAGGGTTAGAATCATTCTACTGAGTGAATTATCACTCACGGATACGTTTGTATCCTGGTAAATCGGTTGCTTTAGCGATCAATTTGCCCAGAGGGTGCAGGATATCAGGAGACCGAAGAACAGGATCCTGTACAAGTTAATCAGTAACAGGGTGAGGACCTCACAGCTGAAGAATGTAAGTTTGTCGAGTTTTGGATGTCTTACCCTTAGAAGTTCTGTTAGTTTGAAATACTGTTATTTGAATTTCCAAAGATGTGATCACATTAGTCAAATTTTGTTTTATTTTTGGGGTTGTAAGACAATTAAGAATTTTTGACTTTAGTATTTGAAATTTTCGCTGCTAAACTCTGTTTGATAAAATTTCATTTCTTAAATCAATCTTATGAATTATTAAATCCATTAAAACGGATTTAATTAACGTGTCCAAAAAATCAGAGCGTTACACTAACCCTCTTTGGCAGCAAGCAATGGCAGAAGAATTACAGTCTTTGGATAAAACACACACTTGGGATATCGTTGACCTTCCTCCTAGCAAGACTCCGATTCTAAGTGAGTTTTCAAGATAAAGACTCAATCCGATGGCTCTATAGAGCGTTACAAAGCTCGTCTAGTTGCAAAGGGTTTTGCTCAAGAGTATGGTATTGACTATGAGGAAACTTTTGCGCTAGTTGCTCATCTCACTTCTGTTCGGAGTTTACTTGTGGTTACTACCATACGCAAGTGGAGTCTAAATCAAATGGACGTCAAGAATGCCTTTCTCAATGGTGATCTTACCGAAGAAGTTTATATGCGGCCTCCACCTGGGTATAATCATCCTCCAAACAAAGTGTGTAAACTTAATTGTGCTCTTTATGGTCTCAAGCAAGCTCCACGTTCCTGGATTGCCAAATTCAGCACCACTATTCAGAATTTTGGATTCTCTTCTAGCCAATATGATTCGGCACTTTTTATCTGGAAGTCTACACGTGGTATAATTTTTCTTCTTCTCTATGTTGATGACATGATTATTACTAGCGATAATAATGTTGGTATTTCTGATCTTAAAGCCTTTCTCAACAAGCAATTTCAGATGAAGGATCTAAGTACTGTGAGTTACTTCTTAGGTCTTGAGATCTCATCTACATCCGATGGCAACTATCTCACTCAGGCTAAGTATGCTTCTAATCTTCTTAGTCATGCTAGTATCATAGACAACAAGACTGCATCCACCCCACTTGAGCCGACCACTCGACTCACTCCTTTGGATGGTTCGCCACGTCCTGATGCCACTCGTTATCGCCAATTGGTTGTCAGTTTTGTGTATCTTACTGTCACCCGACCTGACATTGCCTATGTTGTTCACATAGTTAGCCAGTTCATGTGTGCTCCTCGATCGACTCATTTTGATGCTGTCCTTTGGATTCTTCGCTATGTCAAAGGCACCCTATTCCATGGCCTCTACTGTTCAGCACATTCTTCTCTTGAGTTAGCTGATTGGGTTGGTGATCCTACTAATCGTCAATCTACCACAGGCTACTGCTTCTTTCTTGGCGACTCTCTCATCTCTTGGCAAAGTAAGAAGCAATCTCTTGTTTCTCGCTCAAGCACTGAGGTAGAGTATCGTGCTATTGCTAACACTACTCAGGAGTTAATATGGCTTCAATGGCTCCTCACTGATATGAGTGTTATTCATTCCACTGCTTCTACACTTTGTTGTGATAATCAGAGTGCTGTTCAAATTGCTTGCAATGATGTGTTTCATGATCGCATCAAACATATTGAGATTGATTGTCACTTCATCCGACAACATGTTGTTCGAGGTAGCATTCATCTTCTCTCAGTTTCCTCAACTGACCAAACCGCAGACATCTTTACGAAGGCTCATCCTCCTGGACGTTTTCTTGATTTAGTGTCCAAACTCAAGCTGGCATCTGCACTACCACCTTGAGTTTGAGGGAGGATGTTAGATTATATAGTAAACATAAAATCATAATCGTGTCCCGATATGATATTATATGATGTGATTTCCTTGATCCCCTTGATTTCAGTTTGATTGTAATTGATTCCGATTGTATTGTAATTAGGATGATTTTCCTTTCATAGTTAGGTGCTCTCCCTTGTATAAATATAGGTATCATTGTATACTTTCATTATCGAATTCGATACAATATCTATCCAATATTCCTCAGTACTTTCACAATTTTAATGATAAAAAGTTTCTTATCTATTGCCACAGAGTTTATCTATCTTCACTTATTTATTCTCTCTCATCTTATGCCCTCATCAATTTGAAACCACTGATATCATTTTTAATGGTATGAAATTTTTTTTTCTGATCAAGTAAAAAAATTGGAAACCACTCGTATTGTCACAGTTGTTTTTTGTTATAGGAAATAAAATTGTATTAGAAACCCGACAAATAGTACATTGAGAAGAGATCAATAACAGACCGATGAGGTACAGTAAGAGGCCTATAAGAAGAAAAGAAAAGAAGAAGAAGAAAAAATGGGCTTCTTCCAAGCCGCCCCGTTTTGTCTCTGTGTTCCCGTCCAATCCCATCCTATGTCAACTCCTACCCATGTTTACAGCCCCGTTTACCCAAAATACCCCTCTCCCTTTCTACTGAGCCGAACATGGCCTTCCCTCTCCAAGAAAAAATATCGGACGAATCCTCCACTCTCTCTCTCCCTTCCGGTAACTTCCACTCCCGACGACGTCGTACTCCGTCTTTGCCTCCTCTAGCTCCACCTTCTCTTCTCAATCTGCCGCCACCTCCTCCTTAACCAAAACCCTCCGCTTCAAATCTGCGACCTCCCTTCCCCGCTTCAGGTTCGTTCGGTGATGATGGCCGACTCCTACTTCAACAAGATTCAGATTCACAGAGATGACGCCGTCAGTCGAGTAGATCTGCATGTAGTACTCAAAGCCCTCGCCCTAGAGCTTCGTGAAGCCCGCCTCAAAGTCGCTGTCGCCACCGCGGCTGCTTTCCATCGCATGTGGATTTAATTGCATATAGAGACAAAAAAAATTGGTAGATCCGTTAACATCTTTGTTTTTTCCTGGACAAATTTTTCTTTGAACCATAGTGTTTTGAGTGCATCTGGTTGATGATGTGTTTTGCATATTGGGAAATTCGTTTTTCCGTTCCATCTTTTGATCCTGTTGTTTGATTTTTTTTGTTGTAGAATCTGTTTGATTTTGTTGACGTGAATTATGCAAATGAGTGTAAATTCTGGAGTGAATAGAGCAAATGGGGTGTGAATTTTGGCTGTGCCAATTCTGCAAATGGGTGTGAATTCTGAAAAATGGTGTAAATTTTGCAAAGGAATGATGTACTATGGCTGAATTCACACCAATAATTCACCTACCAATGTTCATCCCAAGGATTCACACCTTCAAGAATTCACACTCATAATTCACACCTCCAAAATTCACACTAAGAATTCACATCCCAATTTTTTTTTTGCAAAAGAGCAATATAATATTTCTTTAAGAGGATAAAATAGTTAAAATATCTTTAAAAATGGGCTGAATGGAATAACTCTAAAAAAAAGGGGTTTGCATGAAACTCTAAACAAAAAATATGACCGGTCAGGAATTTCTCGGAAAAAATTAAATTCAATGAAAATTGAACAAGGCCAAGATCATGACAGCCCAAAAACTACAAGATTATTCCAGTTGAAACACTCTAGGGGTAGCAACTTGAAATTAAGCATCCAATTCTATGATAATCATGAGTAAGAGTTCAATTGATCCTTGACGCTCAGCATAGGTCCATCAGTTGAAGTGGAGAAACAGGGCAAAACATGAGCACCAGTATTCCAGCAGTTTGCAGGCAAAAGAAATATGCAGGCATGCAGCATAGGTACTCCGTATATAACAGGGTAAAATACGTCCCCTAAACCTCCCAGCCCTCCAAAAGATTAGGAGTTGAAAAGAGATATCATTAAGGATTCTATATCTACCACACAGGAGTTGAATAAGCCTCATATCTTCATCCTTGACGGCAGTTGCAAAATAATGGCAGCAGAGCCTCAAGACAATAAAAGGTAGGAAGAGCAAAGACTCTTAGCCGTCCAAAATTTGGAATTGAAAGAGCATTAGGCACAAGACAATAGTTGATCCTTGACAACAGCAGCAATATATTGACAGCAGATCCTCAAAACAACACAAGGCAGGCAAAACAAATCGTCAAAGTTGTTGTTGTTGTTTTATTATGAAGTGTAAGAGTATATAGCAACCAGGTGGCATGGTGGTACTTAGGCTCCGTTCGTTTGTTTGGGCATAAAATGTTTTTCGGTAAAATATTTTACCTATTTTTCGGTGTTTGGTTATGTAAAAAATGAGAAAATATTTTACATTTACTAGATGAAAATGCCTTATCCTTAAACCTTCTGTAAGTTATTTTTGAAATAAACCCGCTGCCTTCTACTGCAATTCTCACTGCTCAGTTTCAACTATTATCAGTCCTGAACCACGTTCAAATTCAATATTCTCAGATCTTTCCACCATTTAAGCCCCTCCTCTTTCTACACTTTTTTGTCGATCCTGAAAATATTTTTCAAATGCCAACTAAATACCGGAAAATAAAAGTTTGAAATTTGTTTTCTAAAAAAACATTTTAGATGGAAACAAACGAAGCCTTAGTGCAGAGTAATCCCATTTACTATCATAACATGCATTAAATACACATGCAATGATGACCACATTATGACCCCACATTTTGTGAAGATATTGATTCGTGTGGCTTGAGCAAGAGTAATGAGTTCCATGGTCTATTAATGGGATATGTTCCAATCGAAGTCAAAGATTTCATCCATTTTCTCGGGTAGCTTCGGGATGGGTTACTATCAGGCTATCAGCAGCATGCTTAAATATCAAGCGTAATTACGGCTCCATTTGTTTAGATGAAAAATATTTTACAATTCATGTAAAATATTTTTTGCAGAAAATAAATTTCAAACTTTTATTTTTCGGTATTTGGTTAGCACTTGAAAATATTTTCAAAAATCAACAAAAATGTATAGAGAGGGAGGGAGGGACTTAAACGGTGGAGAGATTTGAGAATATTAGAATTGAACGTGGGTCATGACTGATGATCGAAAAAACTGAGCAATAAGAATTGCAGTAGAAGGCATCGGGTTCATTTCGAAAAATAACTTACAGAAGATTTAAGGGTAAGTCATTTTCTATCAAATTTTCATCTAATTGATGAAAAATGTTTTACATGTAAAATGTTTTCTTAAGTTTTTACATAACCAAACTCTAAAAAATAGATAAAATATTTTACCGGAAAACATTTTACGTCCAAACAAATGGAGCCTGCATATGGCAGTTTGTTAAAATCTTGTCATGACCCATGCGCAGGAGAAACAATTGGCCTCCTTTTCATTGATATATATGTAGCTTTCCAAAAAATACTGTATATATTGACCAAACCAGACACCCCCAACCTCTAATTACTCATTGCATGCAACAGTTTGCCAACCCAAAGCCATTTTAAAAAGGGCCCAACACAATAGTACACCATTGACTGATTGATAACCATATTCGAAGACGCCGGTACTACCACCAACTACACATTTGTGGCCCCGGTAGAGCCATGGCATACATCTCTAAGAGTTTGGTTTGGTCCGATATAGTAGATACTTTTCAAATCAAATTCAATTTCAATTTGGAATCTTGGACATTTCTCAAACCCAGCCAAATTAATATTTGGTGTTTCGGTTTTGTCAAATTTGGCCAGTTATTCTGGTTTGAAGCAAAAACACATGTGACTTCAAGCAACATATATATAGACTAAATAATTTTAAAGGCTAAATAGCAATAGCACAAAAGCAAAAGGGCGCAACAAAAACTAACGGCATTAAAAAAAAGAGTAGCAAAACAACTTTGAAGTCGAAAAAAAAAATTTATATAGGATTAAACAACTTAAGCCAGTAAATGTTAGCTGCCTTCTCTCTCTTTCTCTTTCTAAAAATCTCCAAACCCTAATCGCCAACAACCCTTCCCCTCCCTCCCTTCTTAGGCAGCAGGAGGGGAGAGATTCTTCCCCTCCAATCTCTCTCCCACTGTTCTCTTTCTCCCACAGTTTAACCGTCTTCTCTCTCAATCCCGCAACTAAAGTTGGGATGTTTCGGCGGTGCTTCTTTTATTTTTTATTTGTTTTAATAATATCCTCATTCGGGGGGGTTTTGTCCTCCCTCGGGGGGATATGTCCTCCTATGAGGGGTTTCTTCTCATCTGTAGGGCGACGCATCTATGCGCTTATACGCTTTCTTTGTTGTAATATCCGATCTGTAGACTCCCAACCTTCTGAGAATCTTTTGATGAATACTACCTCTCAACTTTTGGCAAAAAAAAAAAGCCAGTAAATGTTATGCAAAGATCAAAGTAGACAGACTGTTTTCTTCTAGTTTGGCTAAAAGTATAACAAGACCGAACCATTTACCTCTAAAAATCAAACCAAATCACTAAATAGTTTGGTGCTGTTAGGCCCCATTTCAGAAATTTTTAAAAAAAATAAGCAGCTTATTTTATGTGTGGCCCGTCTCTTCCGGCTTGAGTCCTTCCCCGCTGGTTCAGTGGTCTCCTAACTTTCTTCCCGCAGCCTGCACAGTGAGCGCACGACTAAGACCTGGCCGGGGGTTGCCCAGCAAAGCCCTCCGGCGAGAGGATAAGTATGTGTAGGAAGCAAGGAGAGAAACTAGGGTTTTTTGTGGGTAATCGCGTGTCAGAGTGCGTACCTTTTCAAAGGCACTATCCTTCAATATTTATAAAATTTCCCTGACTTGCTCTCCAAGCATAGGCACGTGCCTTGCGCGAGCCAGGCGACACCACTGTGACGTCACCGAATAGATCTGGTAACCGTTTTTATGGGTGAGCTGGCATGAACCATGTGCGCCCATGATCATCTTTTGTTATAACCGTTTTTGCACGTGGGGAGACGCGCAATTCAACAGTCATCTGACATCAGCAGCGACTATGCTCCGCAGGTGGCCGAGCATGCCTAGTCAACTCTGGCACGCGGCCGACGGAAGAGAATAAGTTGTAAGGGAGAGGCCGAGCACATGTTTGTAATCCGCCGAGCACAGGCTTGTAATGAGCCGAGCACGTGTCGAGCGGGCTCGTAATGAAAAATATGGTCACGAGCCGTGCACAGGATTTCTTAGCGATCCGAACAAGGCTCGGTATATACTACAGCCAAGCTTTAGGTTCGGCCGGCTACAATAGCCCCTCAATCCCTACTGATGTCGAGCGCGAGGTAGGGATTGAAATCAAGCTTTGGCCGAACACAAGGACTGCCGAACGTGGTTTTACTTCGTCAAAGGTGAGATTCAGCCGTGCTTTATCCCATCCTCTTTTTGGAAGCAATATCAGTCGTTGGTGGAGAACCTCAGTGAAAGAGTGCCAGGTGTCGCTCCATGGCTGGGTACGGCCAGTGAAAGGACGGCTGGCAAGCTCTGCAGGTTGTCCTTTTCTTTGCCATGTGTCAAGCGCTGAATGGCCAGAGGTTCGGCGGTGTAATGATGGGCGGGAGTTTCAAATCTCAAACCATAGTTCTATATAAAGGGTGAGGCGAGGAGAGAGAGGCTACGCTTTCTCTCTCTCTCTAGAACTCCATTTTCAGAACTCGAAGTACACCGGCTCAACTTCTGATCTCTATTTCCTGGGATTTCTTTAGCAGATCTCGTTGAAAACCTCAGGTATGAGTTCTTTCTTCTATCATTCTTGTTGTTTATGCAAGTTTTCTGCATATTCTGTTCATTTTTTCTGGGGTTCGCTGTCTTAAGTGAACAGTGGATCACTGAAGATGGCAGACTGTTCATCTCCAGCCCTAACATGTTCTTTCGAGCCCCAATTTTGTTGTTGATGATCTGGGCCGATGACAAGGTCTGGCCGAGCCTCAATTTCTGTCGTTAATAAGCTTGGCCGACAACGGGTTTGGCCGAGCTTGTCAACATGGGTCCGCGTTTCCCGAACTTGGATCTGTGGAGTGTGATAATAGGGTGGGCCAGTTTTAGGTAGCCGAACGTAGAACGATCTCTATCTTCTAGCCAACGACGAGGGTTTTCATTGTTTCAATCTTGTCTTTGTTAGGTCTGGCTCACTCAATTATCATCATTTTATCCGACTCTAAAAGTTCAGGGGACGATTCCACAGATCTCGTGATCCGAGTGTACGTGGAGAGGTACAGGAGCCGACGCAAGGCCTCTTCAATTGCCTCCAATATGTCTGGTTCTAGTGACTCCAACGCCGAGCGCGACTATGAATACGACGGCGGGTACAACACTGCGCCTGAGATAACCTTCACCACTAGTACGAAATCTGTTTCCGAGCATGAACTCAGTCCCGAGGCCAAGTCCAGGCTTCGCGCTCAAACCGAGGCCACAACTTCTTCTCGTACTGTTCCGGCTGAAACCTCATCCGAGAACAGGGAGGTCGCTGATCTATATGAGCGAGGGCAGGTTTGTCCTTATGCCCACTACTTCAGCGGCCAACCTGATGAGTACGATGCTTTCTGTCGAACGTACAATATCCCCGACGATGTCGTTGTTAGCCAGGTGGCCAGTAACAAGATAAGGGATAAGAGGGAAGACCGTCCCGAACATATAACGGTTCCCCTCATGGCTATTTGTGAAGCTGGACTCCGTTTTCCTCTTCACCCATTTTTGAGGGAGTTGATGGCCAAGTTCGGCATAGTTCCTCATTTCTTCGCTATAAACAGCTATAGGATAGTGATGTTGGCGATCAAACTGAAGGAGCTCCATAATCTTGAGTTCACAGTCGCCGACCTCTTCCACACATACATCATGTCCAGGCACCGCACGACCGACCGACCGCAGGTACTTGTCGACACGTAGTGGCAAGGATCCCTTGATAAACGGTCTTCCCGACACTGATAAGTGGGCCAATTTTTATGTTGAAGTAAGTGGAAATTACGAGTTGGGCGATCAGTCGCTAAGGCTGCACTCGGTGCCGAAGATAAAAGATTTTTGAGGTTAACATACCTTCCCCTTCATGTGCCGAGCGCAACTTAATTTTCACTACAGTTTTGACGCTTTATTTGGCTGACACTCTCTCTTTACAGATCACGGAGCAATTACCAAGAGGCAGCAGTCCTTTGCTGTATAAGGGAACGTCGAAACGCTGAAGGCTCAGATCTGTCGTGATGCACCGACGCTGGTTGGCTACATACCTTCGTATGAGGGGAAATTGAAGAGAAGGGAGCGAGAAGCAGGACCGAGCACGAAGGGTAAAGGAAAGAAGACAGTTGGTGAACAAGAGGCTAGAGGCGTTGCCCCCAATCCGAGCAAGAAGAAGAAGGAACCAAGGGTGAAGTTTCCCACTTTGAAGAAGTCGGCGGATTTCTGGTTTCAAGACAGTCAGCCGGCTGAGTTTCAAGACACCAACATCCCCCCACTCCAAACACTTATACCTGAATTTGCCGACGATATGGGCAGAAGGAACGTGGTGAAGATCAACCTCAGGGATGGTGCTCTTGCTCGGCAGAAGGAGGCCGAAATGACTTAGCCTGCCTCAAAAAAGCAGAAGGTCACTCATGACTTCTTTCCTACCAGGCCGCCGACGCCAGTGCTAAAGGATCAAACTGATTCATCTACTGCTGGTGGCTCCAAAGCCGTGGAGAAGTCGGCAGGTTCTGCGGGTCAAGTGACCGTTCAGGAGTTCACGCCTTCGTTTGCTACGGCCGAGGGTAGGGTTGTAGGTGTTGACGATAGCGTCAAGCTGGAACCAGGCCTCGCCGTCACCATGCTGCATGGTCTGGCTCTGCCAAGGGATATGGAGAGGGTTCCAAGGAAGGTGCAGCCGAGCATCGCTCATGCTAGCGTGTACTTTGTTCAGGTATTTGATTACTCGATTTCTCAGATATGAAGTTTGGCATTTCTTTTTGCTACTGAGCATAACTGTTTAGTTCTTTGCAGGCAGGACAGGCTCTACTGCGTGTTTCCGATCAGGCTAATCTGTTGGAGGCCGAGAGGACGCGCTATCGAGATGATGCAAAAGCCGAGCATGAAAAAATGAAGGCTGCAAAGAATGCCCTGAAGTCGGCGAAGACAAAGATTGTCGAGCTCGAGAAGGAGAGGGATGACGCATTGGAGAGGGTCAAAAAATCCGAGCGCGAGCTTGGCCAAGTGTTAAGAAGAGAAAAGAAAAAAATGAAAGAAGTTGATGAAAAGGCCTACCAGGCTAGGTACGACAGAGCAGGTGCCGAGTACGTTCGGGAGGCTCGGTCGATGGTTAATGAAGAGATCAAGTCCCGGGTCCCCATTGCGTACCGTGGGGGATACAAGGCTGGGGTGAAAGCTGCGTGTGGGGTCTTGCAGCTCGAGGCGGACATGAATTTGACAAAGTCAATTCCTGCAGCCGAAGTGCCCGAGCTTATGTTTCCTTATACCGACGATGAGTGTGCACCACTTCCTCCAGAGGAGTTTTCTGAGAGTGAGGAGGATGTGGATGACCTGACTGTTGCCGACGCCGAAGGTGGTGAAGGTTTTAGTAGGAAGAGGGCAGATGAGGCTGAAGGGGGCGTGACTGAGGCTGCCAACCAGGATACCGAGCAGGCTCAAAGAAGTGGAGAGAAAGGTGCCGAAGACGAGAGTGGAAAAAATGCTGATGTCGTTGCTGATGTCTTTCCCCAAGATTAGGATTTTTTCTTTATTTTGAACTTCGAAATTTTTGTTGGACTGGACGGCTCTGAACTTAGGAGTTTTGCCGTGCCAGGTGTAATAGTTGATGAGGGGTCGGCTCCGAACAATTTACTATGCCGTACCTCTTGGCTTAGGTTCTATAGTAATACTTTGTGTTTTTTCCTTTGGATGGATGGTTGTGTGATGTCTTTTTGCAATGAATTTCTTTTGCCGAACATGATTGAATGTCTTCATGCCTTGTGAAAATTTTTGATTATGTTGTTTAGATGGTAGATATCCATGGCCCCCACTTTGGTCTGGGTTCGGCCTTTGGGTAGAAATGGTTAACCAAGTGTTGAAGTTTGCTGGCTGTGTGTGCTGCCGAGCCTGGACCAAAGTAGTAAAATTTAGAGTTGACCGAGCGTGTAAATCATCAAATTTGTGAGTGATGCCTAGGTTAGCCGAAGATGGTGGGTGGTTTGCTCACCAAATTGTGAGTGTAACCGGGCTGTAGCCGACCTCATTGTCTTGCCAAGCCGAACCGGAGCCCAAGTTCCAGCCGTGTTGTGTGACTTTTGGGCTCGGTGGACCTGATGTCCATTTTGCTTCTTTGGGCAGTAATAGTGGCCGAAGCAGAGGCATAGTAGCCGTTTGTGGGTGTGACCGAGGTCAACGTTTGTGGTCAGCTGATTTTGCCGAAAAAATTTACAGAACGAAGTTTCTTTGGAATTTGTGAATGACAACTGTAAGATAATATTTCTTCGATTTCCCAAACATGGAAGTACAAGTTGAAATGTAAAGACTTAGGCTGAAGCCAATTTAAAGAAAAATAGGGTAGGCAGTGGCCGAACATGAGGCACACTGTTCGGGATTTCAACTACATGTACGCCTTCTTGAGGTTCTGTGCATTCCATGGGTTAGTTAGAACTTTCTCATTCATGTCCTCTAGCACGTAGGCACCTTCACCAGTAATTTTTACGATACGAAATGGTCCCTCCCAGTTGGGCTTGAATTTGGTTTTCTTGCTGGCTTGCACAACTTTTCGCCAAACCAAATCGTCCGGCTTGAACCTTTTGATTCGTACGCCACGGTTGTATCCCTTGGCCACCTGTTGCTGATATTCAGCGAGGTGCAGGCGAGCGTCATCACGCTTCTCTTCTGCCAAAATCAGCTCTTGTGCGATGGCGTCGTCGTTTATTTTGGGGTCAAATGTTTCTGTTCTGAGAGTTGGAAACTTGGACTCCAATGGGATGACGGCTTCCATGCCAAACGCCATTGAAAATGGTGTTTGGCCCGTTGAACGCCTTGGTGTTGATCGGTAGGCCCATAGAACGCGTGGCAGTTCTTCAGCCCATTTTCCTCTTTTGGAGTTCAGTCGACGCTTGATGCCGGCACAGACGATTTTGTTCGTGGCCTCTGCCTGGCCATTTCCTTGTGGGTAAGCTGGTGTGGAGTTGAAGAAACGTATCCCAAACTCGGCACAAAGGTTTGTGAGGTCCTTGCAGACGAACTGAGTTCCATTATCAGAGACGATTGCGTATGGGACGCCGAACCTGGTAACAATGTTTCGCCATACGAATCGTCGAACATCAGCCTCAGTTGTTGTCACGAGAGGTTCAGCTTCAACCCATTTGGAGAAGTAGTCTGTTGCCGTAATCAGAAACTTGAAGCCTCCGGGAGCTGTTGGCAGCTTTCCCACGATGTCAAGCCCCCATTGGGCAAAGGGCCAAGGACTAGTGATGGGTGAGAGGTCCTGGGCAGGCTTTTTTGGAATAGGAGAAAACAGCTGGCATGGTCGGTATTTGCGGACAATTTCCTCGCAGTCTTTCTTCATGTTCTTCCAGAAGTAGCCTTGGCTCATGGCGCGTTGACACAGGGAGCGGCCGCCAGAGTGACAGCCGCAACTTCCTGAATGAAGTTCTGTCAGAATTTCAGGCACTTGGGTGGGGTGGACAACGAGGAGGTACGGCCCGGAGACGGATTTCCTATATAGTTGGCCGCTTTCAGAAAGCCAGTAGTAGGCGGCCTTATTTCTCACACGGTAAGCTTCCTTCTTGTCTGTGGGTAGGGTGTCTTGTTTTAGGAACGCAACGATCTCATCCATCCAGCTAGGACCGAGTTCGACATTGAGTACCTCCGGAGTGGGTTCAAAGGACGGGCGGTCAATGATGTCGAAGTTGATGGTTTTGAATTCTGAGGTTGCGGATGACGAGGCGAGGCCTGCAAGTGCGTCCGCATGTGCGTTGTGCTCGCGGTTGATCTGTTCGATGCTGAAATTACGGAACTGAGAGATAAGCCTCGCTGTTGTGGCTTGATATTTCAGCATTCGAGGATCCCGAGCTTCATAGTCGCCGAGTACTTGGTTAACGATGAGTTGGGAGTAGCAATAGACGACAAGGTTAGCGACCTTCATCGCGATGGCTGAGCGTAAGCCAGCGAGGAGAGCCTCATATTCTGCTTCGTTGTTGGTGGCTGGGAAGTCGATGGTCAGGGAGCTTTCATGAAGTGTTCCACAAGGTGAGACCAAGACTACGCCAGCTCCGGCTCCATTGCTGTTGGAAACCCCGTCGACATTAAGCGGCCCAGTTTCGCCTTGAAAAAGGTGCCAATGTTTGGTTGAGGAGCTACATTCGGCAACTTCCATTGGTGTTGGAGCATTGAGTGCCACTGTGTCTTCTGGAGTAAGTTCTGTTATGAAGTCGGCCAGCACCTGGCCCTTAATTGTTGTTCGTGGCTCAAAGCTGATGTCAAAGTTTGCAAGTTCGACAGCCCATTTTGATACCCGGTTGGAGAGATCTGCCTTCCGAAAGAGAGCTTTGAAGGGGTGTTCCGTTAAGACGACGATGGGGTGTGATTGGAAGTAGGGCAGAAGTTTCCTGGCCGCTGAGACGAGAGCAAGTGCCAATTTTTCAAGTGGCAGGTAGCGTGTTTGAGTTGGAAGGAGCGTTTTGCTTGTGAAGTAGATGGGTTTGTCATCGGCGGCTTCACGCCGTACAAAGCGCGGAACTTGTTGCGTGGGCGGACACGGCGAGATAGAGATATAGAGTTTCGAATTCTTTAGGTTTCACCAAGAGCAGGGCAGAATTTAGGTAATCTTTGAGTTCGGTCAGAGCAGATTCGCAATCCGAGGTCCATTCAAAGCTGCGTCGGCTTTTTCCCTTCAAGGCATGGAAGAATGCGTGACACTTGTCTGAGGATTTGCTGATGAATCGATTCAAAGCTGCTGCCATCCCTGTGAGCCTTTGTACTTCTTTGATTGTCCTTGGTGGGCGCAAATCTTTAACAGCCTTGATTTGGTTAGGGTCGGCTTCAATACCTCTCCGAGTGACAAGGTGCCCGAGGAACTTTCCTGCGCTTACTCCGAATGCGCACTTTTCAGGATTCAGTCGAAGCTTGTGGTACTTGAGGATTTCGAAGACTTCCGCCAAGTCTCGCAAGTGGTTGGATTCCTGCTTGCTCTTTATGACCAGGTCGTCAATGTAAGCCTCCACGGTGTGGCCAATTTGTTCTCGCAACATCTTGAATATTGCTCTGTTGAATGTTGCCCCAGAATTCTTGAGTCCAAAGGGCATGACGCGGTAGCAGAAGATGCCATAAGGCGTGATGAAAGCAGTTTTCTCCATGTCGCCAGGGTCCATGGCAATTTGGTGGTAGCCACGGTAGGCGTCCAGAAAGCTTAGTCGAGCATGGCCTGCTATTGCATCCACGAGTTGGTCAATCTTTGGAAGTGGAAACCAATCTTTTGGACAAGCGTCGTTGAGATTGGTATAATCCACGCAGACTCGCCATTTGCCGTTTTTCTTCTTAACGACAACGGTGTTGGACAGCAATGTTGGGTATTGTACTTCTTGAATTGCATTGGCTTCCAGTAGTCGCTTGACCTCTTCGATTACAGCGTCGGCGTGTTCGGCTGCGGAATGCCGCGCCTTTTGGATGACAGGTTTTGCGTCTTTCTTGATGTTGAGAGAGTGACTGATGAAATTGGGATCGACCCCCGGCATTTCGGTGGGGGTCCAGGCAAAGACTTCTATATTTTTCTTGAGGTATTGGAATATTTTTTCGCGGTCAGTCTCGCTGATGGAAGAGCTGATTAGGAAAAATCGGGAGCCATTCTCGTTGATTGGCATTTCAACGAGGTCCTCTTCTGCTTTGTCTTCGGCTTTCTGGCCGACGTCGTTGGTCACGGCCATGTCGGGGACCTCTACCCATTGTACTTCTTTGGCTTTTGTTGAGTTGTGGACGGCCGAAACATAGCACTTTTTGGAGGCTACTTGGTCACCTCTTAGATCTTCCTGTCGTCCGCCGGAGCCGATGAAGCGGACAACCTGGTGGAAGGTCGAAGCGATTGCTTGCATGTTGTGAAGCCATGTTCGGCCAAGAATTGCGTTGTACGGGCTTGGCACGTTGACGACGATGAACTCGATGGTCAATGTTTTCGAACCTGCTACGACCGGAAGGAAGATTCGTCCGAGTGGCCAGATCGGTGCTCCATTGAATCCGATGAGAGGGACTTCGGCGGGTTGTAGGGCTGATTCTGGGAGGTCAAGTTTTTTGAATAAATCATAGTACATCACCTCTACCGAGCTTCCCTGGTCGATGAGGATTCGCTTGACATCATGGACTCCGATTTGCACGGTAACGACAAGAGCGTCGGAATGTGGAGTCTGTACGAACTCAAGGTTGCGCTCCGTGAAAGTTATGGTCCACTTGGGCGTTTCGTCCGAACGCGGGCGTTTTGACCTGGGTCTTACTGTAAGCACCTGTTTAGAAGTGGAGGCGCGGTCGAGGTCGACTCTGAGATCTGCTTCGGATTCCTTTGTCACTGGGCCGTGAATGACATGTATTGTTGGCCGCGGTTCGTTGGGGTTGGGATTTCCGACATGTGGGCGGGCGGGTGTTTTTTCTCGATCAATGTATTGGTCGAGGTGGCCTTGGGCCGCCAGATGTTCCAACAGTGCTTTGTATGGAGCGCATGCCGTTGTATAGTGGCCGAGCTCATTGTGATACGAGCACTTCTTCCTTGGGTTCTGATCCGCCTGGCCGTTGTCCGTGCCGAGTTTGCCTTGCGGCCACTCAAACCATGGCTGCCTCATGATTTCCTTCAGGAAGGACCAGATGGGTTCTTTGAAGTGGGTAGTTTCGGCCACGTAATCGTACTCTTTTGGCTGACGTTTCCTCCCTTCTTTGATGTTGTTGACGTGTTTCTTTCGCTGGGATTGTTGAGTTGCGATTGGTGTCTGCAGCTGAGGGGCTGTCGTCGGTAGGCAGGCTGTTGAATTGGGGATCCCCTGAGCGGCCCGATCTGCTTAGAACTCTTCAAGAGCATAAAAGCGTTCTACGACACGCATCAATTCTCCCATGCCGTGCGGAGGTCGAATAGCCAGTTCGTCGAGTATTTTGCTCCCAGATTCCAATCCATTTTTGAAGGTACGCGCGGCCCATTACTCATCGATTCCAGGAATTTCATTGAAAAGTTGCCAATATCGCTCTGCGTAGTGCCTGAGCGTTTCACTTGGGAGCTTCCTCATCTGGGTCAAGGATTCAGGCTCCTTCGCTGTTCTGTTACTGGTGATAAAGCGGGTGTTGAAGGCGCGTTCAAGGTCAGCCAGGTTCCGTATGGATCCAGCGGGCAATTTGTTGAATCACTGGAGTCCAAGAGAGCCGAGGCTGGATGGGAACGCTTTGCATTTGATTTCATCCTTCGTAGTGCACAGCTCAATGGTTTGGCGAAAGTGAATGAGGTGAGTGTAAGCTTCACAGCTGCTTAGGTCAAACTTCGTAAATTTTGGTAGGTGGAAGTTGGGTTCGGCGATGGTGTTGATGATGTGGGAAGTGAAGGGTGAGATACCAAGGTCCTTTAGTTGCCGTTCAAATCCAGGACGCGGTGGTTTGCCTAGCTCGTCCGTGCGCGGCCTCTTCGGGTGCTTCTCTCTTTCTGAGGTTTTCTCACGTACTCGGCTGCGAAGCTTGTCCCGCAGGTCCGTTGTTTCCCTACGGGGGTGGTCGACGAACTTCTCTTTGTTGCAATAGGTTTTGTTCCCATTCTCCGCCCCATCGATCCGTATGCCTTTGCCATTCCGCCGAATATCGTTCTCATTATCCAAGTTTTCTGCTGGTATCCCCCCGAGGCGTTCAGAGACGTGGCGCCTGGTTTCGACGGAATCTCGGCTTCGACGTGAGGCCGTTGTGCGAGAGAATTCCGCTCGACCAGTCGAGTACGTACTCGTGAATGATTCGGTGTCCCTTGTGCGAGTTCGCTCGTGGTGGGACCTCGAGTGGTGTGTACCAGATGTTGCAGGTCGTTTGTAGAGGATAATTTCCTTTGCGTCTCCTTTTTCTGGCGTAAACCTAAGGCGGTCTTTGACGGAGACGCGGTGGCCCGCCTCGTTGGGGTGGTCTCGTGGCGCCGGCGGAGGGGGAGGGGGAGGAGAATTTCTTCGCTTCCGTCGTCCGCCTCCTGTAGATCTGGAGGCTGCTGAGGTTGCGTCATGCATATGTTGCTTCATCTGGGCCACTTCCGCCCTTAGCGCTGTAAGTTCGTTGTCCCTTTCGTCGTCTCGCCATTGCAGAAGGTAGATGTAGGCCGTTGTTATGTCATCTGCGGCCGAAGAGAGCCCAGAATCTGGGGGGAGTGAGATGGACATGTGCCTTTCTGAAAACTGTGGGATGATTGCATTTCCACTGGTGTCTTTGGCCCCCGAAACGGAAACGTTTTGTGGATCTCCGCCCATCGCTGTTGAGTTTTTGACCGTCTTTTTGAGAGGAAGGTGGTTTGGAAGAGAGTTTGAGCCGTTTGGATCAGAAGCTGAGAAGGTTTCACGTCGGGTTCACCAATTGTGTGGCCCGTCTCTTCCGGCTTGAGTCCTTCCTCCGCTGGTTCAGTGGTCTCCTAACTTTCTTCCCGCAGCCTGCACAGTGAGCGCACGACTAAGACCTGGCCGGGGGTTGCCCGGCAAGGCCCTCCGGCGAGAGGATAAGTATGTGTAGGAAGCAAAGAGAGAAACTAAGGTTTTTTGTGGGTAATCGCGTGTTAGAGTGCGTACCTTTTCAAAGGCGCTATCCTTCAATATTTATAGAATTTCCCTGACTTGCTCTCCAAGCATAGGCACGTGCCTTGCGCGAGCCAGGCGATGCCACCGTGACGTCACCGAATAGATCTGGTAACCGTTTTTATGGGTGAGCTGGCATGAACCATGTGCGCCCATGATCATCTTTTGTTATAACCGTTTTTGCACGTGGGGAGACGCACAATTCAACAGTCATCTGACGTCAGCAGCGACTATGCTCCGCAGGTGGCCGAGCACGCCTAGTCGACTCTGGCACGCGGCCGACGGAAGAGAGTAAGTTGTAAGGGAGAGGCCGAGCACATGTTTGTAATCCGCCGAGCACAGGCTTGTAATGAGCCGAGCACGTGTCGAGCGGGCTCGTAATGAAAAATATGGTCACGAGCCGTGCACAGGATTTCTTAGCGATCCGAACAAGGCTCGGTATATACTACAGCCAAGCTTTAGGTTCGGCCCGCTACATTTTACATTTTCAAACTTCAAAATAATGTAAATGAAATTTTATTTTTTATTTTTTTGCACCGTTTAAAAGATCTCAATGAGATCTATCAAATAAGATATATATTGCTAGAAAAATTATTTGCATAAATACATGATTTTTGAGCTTAAAATTATCTTTTTAAAAAATAAATACTCATTCCTGTTTCTGAAACAGAGCCTTAATGTTTTTTGTTTCGGTTTAACTAGTTTCTTTTTTTCACCCCTAGTTGATTCTGGGCTGACCCCAGCACTAGGATCTATAATTTGGAGAAGCTTCAACTTCATACGTTTGTAGGTACACTACGCGCACAAGACGGCCACCGCACGCGGCTTCGGATTTTGCATGGATCATCGGAGCCATTCAATAATTTTAAAAAAAAAATGAGTGGGCTGTGTGAGAAATCAGCTTAATTTAATATGTGTATGTGCTCAATTCAAGCTTCCCTCGAATGAAAAATCAAAAAATCCAATCTTTCCATTTTTTTCGATTTTTCAATCAATGGAAGCTTCGATCGAACATCTACACATAATGAATTGAACTTATTTCTCACATGACCAACTCGTTTTTTTTAAAAAAATTATTGAACAACTTGAATCATCCATGTGAGGCCCAGAATGGCCCTGTACGGCGTGCGGTGGACGTACAAGGTATGTGTACATGAAGTTTTGACTTTTCATAAACTATTTTAATTGGTTAAAAAAAGCCTCATTTAGGTAACATGCCTCCTTTTTTTTTTTTTTTTGCCACGGCAATATACATCAGTGGGGGTTAGTGGGGGTATTAGAGTTAGCACGGGGAGACCAGAAATTATCCATATTTGTTGGAATTGATTTTTTACAGGGCCCCATAATATATTATTTTAAAATTTATGAACATTTTTCTGTATTTTTTTGAGACCCGAGGTGAGCCTTACAAAAAAAATAGTGGATGGTGTAGTGGTTGGAGGTAATGTACCTAGACTTATTGTATCTTTTTATATTCACAGGATTTATAAGATTAATCTCTCTCATATTTCTCAGTTCTACGTTAATCTCTCTCATATTACAAAATATCTGCACGTGACATCCAGCTGATGAAACAAAATAATACTAAGGGGTGTTTTGGCTAAATAATTGAATTTTGTCTTTATTCAAATTATTTACATTTATTGATTTTGCGTCTATTTTTGTTTTGGATTATTGATTTGCATTAACTAGAGTAATCCAAAAAGTAAAAAAAAAATTAGGAATGAAATTTAAATTTTTTGAATAAAAACAAAAATAATCTAAAAAGTCTGCCTGTTTTAGATTACTTTTCTCTTTAGTGAACTTTTTAAAAAATTTGATCATAGTATTTTCCTTTTTAGATTGCGAGACTTAGCAAAAAATTCTCATAATTACATTTTTTGAACTCAATCACTTTTTGCAATCAAACATAAGGACGGACACTTTTTACAATCAAACATAAGGACAAATGTGTCGCATGATTACTAAAATATACTTTTTGCAAAATTAGCGAAAATTCACTAATAACTGAAAGTTAATAAAAGTGCATAAAACCCTAAGGTATCCTATGAATTTACCTAAACTCTAAGCTACCCTATGAAAGTGCCTAAGCTGCTAAAACCGTATAATAGGAAACTGCACTCTAAAATCATATAAAAATGTATAAACCCTAGAGTACCCTACCCTAGGGTAGTTTTTCTGTGAAAATATATTTTGTCCTTACGACTTAATAACTCAAAAAATTGAAAGACCTCTACCAAAAACTATTTTGATGGCATCATTCCCTTAAATGAAAACTATTTTATCGTACTTATGGCTAAATGAAAAAATCAGTGCAAAATTAACAAATGCAATTGAATAAGAAGTTAAAAAAATTGTTCAATTACTTAGCTAAAACACCCCTAAGGCTTTGTTTGTAACTTAAGGAAAGGAAAAAGAAAAAATTTCCCTCCTATTGTTTGATTGAAAGAGAGAGAGGAAAATAACAATTAAGTTGCGGATAAAAAAATTAAATTAAATTTTAAATAGTAAATTTTTTCTCCCATTTTATTTTATTTTCCTTTGTTAGGTTCCAAACCGCCTTAAGAGCATCCGCAACGGGAATAATCAATAATCAATAATCAATAATCAAAATGTGTCACGTCAGCATTTGATTATTCATTTAGTTCATAATTAAACTTAACAACCCCCCGCCCCCCCCCCCCCCCCCCCCCCCCAAAAAAAAAAAAAAATTACGCAATGCGCATATGTCCAATTACAAACGAGTTTTAATCACGCACCCGACCATGATGTGGGGTGTTTTTTAGTTTTTAATTTTGAGTTTGGTTATTGGGTTTAGTTATTGAGTTTTGGTTATTGGTAAAAGTCGTTAAGTTTGGTTATGGAATGGATGAAATTTGATTATTTGCTAAAAGACTTGTAACTTTGCTTATTACAACGTGAGGTATTTTTTTAACATTATTGTTAAATTTATTTATCCATTTCAATTTGCTTATTACAATGTGGATGCTCTAGTCTACAATCACATCTTTCGAAATCCAGCTCATCAGCTAAATAAACGTGTAATCTGGGTGTGGTGGCATTTTTGGTGGAAAAAAAACCTAGCTGCGGTCATTGGGGGAGAACTCCAGCTGCCCAAACCCGTACCGTCTTCGCTGTCGGCCGCGACTCGTTAGGTTTTCATATTTTACTTCGACAATGGTGGCGGGGAAGAAGACGGTACTGTATCTCTTTTCCTATTCTTTTCACTCTCTGCATATTCGTTCATGGTTTTTGGTTTTGAATTGAATTATCGTCGGTAAATTTTCAAAAGAAGACCAAGTTTGATCGTATGTTGGATGGAGCCTCGTTAGTTCCTGATTATTCCTTTTTCAATTTTCAATTCTTCTGTTTTATGTTGGTGATTTACATGTATTGAAATTGAAAGTAAAGCAGTACTTGTTTTGCCCAGGGGAATTAATTTTGATCGAATGTTGATGGGTGTGTGTAGATAAGCTGATAATTATCTCGAACAATTGTCCGCCTTTACGGAAATTGGAGATCGAGTACTATGCCATGCTTTCGAAGGTTGGCAATGGAAAGTAAGTTGTTAATTTCAGTTACCAGATGACAAACCGGCTTCATTCTTCGGTTTTGAATTGGCTAATGTTATGTCAGTCTCTTCCTCTTTTATGCATGTGGACATAGTGCCCAATAGACATAAAAGTACTGTGGAGCTTCTCTGGTCTGCATTTGATCCACAATTGTCTTGACCTAAACTAGTCTGCTTGAACACATTGGCTTTTTGGCAAGGCGATTTGCCCTATTAGAACTGTACCTATAGGATTGTCTTATCTAGTTCCTAACTTCTAGCTGTACTTCTTGGCTCACATTTGCTAACTGTGGAGAGTACCGAGGGATGTCCTATGAATGCGAGAATGGTAATTGTCAGCCAGTGCGTACATAAACTTCTTGAGCAAACCTTGTTGTGCCTTCACGAGTGTTGTGTGTGATTAGTCTACAACTTTCATATCGGTGTCCAAATTTTCTTGTCATGTTTCTAGTAATCCTTACAAATTGTTCGGAGGGAAGTGATGTGCATGGAAGAGAAGGACATGTAGAATGATGGAGGAGGATGGAAGAGAAGGAAAATGAAGGATTACAGTTCTTTGTTTGGATAGTTGAAGACCATGTTGATTGATTGATAGGAATGTGAACAAATTGTCAAATCAATTGCAAGACACTGGTGAGGAATTGGGGTTTGAGTGGAAAACCTCAACATGTTGAATAGCAAGGGATATAGTCCAACAAACAATACCTAGAACTACTCGACATGCAATTAGCTTAAAACATGTTCATCGTGTTCGATTCGGATTATCTTCTAAACCTTACTATTCAACAGTTCTTATGTGTTTTCACGCCCCTTTGAATGAAAAACCAGGAAGACAGAAGTACCCTAGTAGGTCTAGGCTTCTATGTATGTTGGGCGTACCATTGGAAGACTAAACAACCACGTTGGCACTTCTTTTGAAGTCAAGGCAAAGTTGAAAAATCGAAATCAGTTTGATCCTAGGTGCAATTGACTAAAGAAAACTTGGTGAAATTCATGCGTGATCATGATTTGCTTTGTCGAATTCGGGCTCCATTAGTTGCACTCAAGTGTAGTGAGGTTTTGGGTTCAACTTCTTTGAAGAGGAAGTGGATACCCTTGTTAATGGGTTGGGAAGGGGTTTGGGTATTGTAAATGCTTCTAAACTATGCCAAAAAAGAAGAAGGAAATCTGGCATTATTTGCATGAAACTACTGCCTCAAATTTGAAACATGATTTTTCCTTGCTTGCTCATTTGCTATACTATGCCCCAAAAGACAGCCACAAGGATATAGGGAAGTGAGGGAAAAACAACAAAGAGTTATAAATTCACATCTTTAGTTTTGGTGTTAACTCTTTTTTTAATGTTTTGATGGATATGCGAAAAGCCTATGAATTATTCCGTCCGTTCCTATTTAATTGTCCACTACGGTTTTGCGTGCATTTTCAACGGCTTATATCTCTCAACGTATATTATGTTTTATGTTTTTGAAATCATTGTCTTATAGAAAAATTGAGATCTATCAAACAAGATCCATATTGCATATTTTTAGCAATATACGTCGAGAGATATAAGCTGCTAAAATGCACGCAAAACCATAGTGGACAATTAAATAGGGATAGATGGAGTAGTTATTTTCCAAAATTTAATTGTGTTAGGAAATGTTCTAAAAGTCGCCTGGCGGCTAGGCCGAGTAGTCGCGGAGTAAATGGGTTGAGAGATTAGTAGGTTTTTCTGAATTTTTTTTTCAAGAAAATCTCCACACATGCCCCATAGTTATATATCAAAATGACAAGACTAGGAGGAAAAGAATTAAAACTTAATGAACAACTAACAAAACTACGACAAAATAATTAAGACTTGAAAGAAAAGGGTTAGGGGGTAGGGTTTTAGTCGTTGATATGTCGGCTAGAGAGACGAAAGAATTGCATATACATATATCGGTCCATGGTATACATTTTTTTGGTTAAAATAACACTTAACCCCCTATACTTATTAATTTTACAAAATTTAGTCCTATAATTTAAAAATCATGCAAAAGACTTGTCACTTGACTAACTCTCGACTTACTGCCTACTGAAGGGCTGGCCCTGGGGTAAAGCCGGAGGTGCGGCTGCTTTAGGCCCCCGAAAATTAAGCAAAAATTAGGGCCCTGGCTTCCATAGAATATGTTATTATTATATATATTAAATCTTCCTCATAGCGCGTTTGGAGTCTTGGCATTAGTGCTCCATTGGTTATCCATTAAGTTTGGAGTGTCCAGGCTCTAATCCTAGTAGGCCCTTGTTATTTTGTACTCCTAGGAGGCCCTTCTTGCTCTGTAAACTTTTGCCTAATTTTTCTATTCGATCTAGTATATGTAACATACAACTCTTGCATTACTTGTACAACAAATTAGTAATGCTTTAGTGGTTGTAGATTTTACCAAATTTCAAATTTTTTGCACACCATGAATGTTTTGCTATATTTTAAGTTTTACTTTTTATTTATAATATCAGAGTCATAGATAAATCACTTGTGACGATAAGTATAGCAAAATAATTTATATGAAAAATGATTTTCACACCCCTTTTTTAATAAGTGCACTCCTTTTCTTGTCTTTTAGTGAAAAAAGTGCACACAAAAACTTCAGTAACAGACAAGAAAATGAGTGCACTTATCAAAGAAGGGAGTGTGAAAATCATTCCGCATTTATTTTCTCAACAAACTGATAAAAAAAAGGTATTAAGTTTTTGTTGTTAAAAATGGTATTCTTACAATTAAAGTTAATAGCATAATTTGTTAGAGAAAACGCAGAGTATTTTACCAAATTTCAAATTTTTTGCACCCCATAAATGTCTTGCTATGTTTTCTAATTGTTTTATTTTAAGTTTTACTTTTTACTTGTAATATCAAATTCACAGATAAATCACTTGTGATGATAAATATAGCAAAATGATTTATATGGGAAATGATTTTCACACTCTATTTTTTGATAAATGCACTCATTTTCTTGTCTTTAGTGAAAAAAGTACACACAAAGACTTCACTAAAAGACAAGAAAATGAGTGCACTTATCAAAAAGGGCATGTGAAAATCATTTCCCATTTATTTTCTCAACAAACTATGATAAAAAAAGGTATTAAGTTTTTGTTGTTAAAAATGGTATTCTTACAATTAAAGTTGATAGCATAATTTGTTGGAGAAAAGGTAGAGTATAGGCGATATTTCGTTCTGTTTGATTAATTTTTTCTAGTGGCATAAAAAAAAATGTTTATTTTAGTTAACTTACAAAGTTAAAATATGATGTTTAATTTTTTTTACCCTGTATTAGCCACCTATAATAATTCTTTTGTAATAAAACTTAGGGCCTATTTTTAAAATTCGCTTTATGCCTCCAAAATGTCAGGGCCGGCCCCTACTACTTGCTGCCTAGCCGACTAATCCCCACCTAGCTAGCTTATCCACGAATAATATTCGACTAATGTACAAAACGCCTATTCAAAACCTAGACCTTAAAATCTAGGCGTCGGGTAGCCGCCTAACTCCTAGACCGACTTTTAGAACACTGTTGAAAGTGATCTAAAAGTCACGGTGATGCTAATGATACCATGTAGTGTTGGCAGATACTATGATGGTCAATATTTAGAACTTTAGTTATTAAAGAAATGCTCTCCTTCTCCAATGTTTGTTTTGTAGTCATCTATGAAGCACCGACATCTCTAGAGGTCGACATATTGCAGTGTCGGACACGGAGACACAACGAGACATGTACGTGGCACGTGGCGTGTCCTATAATTTAATTTAAATTTTTGAGAGACACAGCTGGGGACACAGGGGGACACAGGGGAACACTGATGGGGACATGACAGGGGTCAAAATTTAATTTTAAAATAAAATTTGGGGGTCAAAGTGTATTTTTTTCCAAAATTTTGGGGTCAAACTGTATTTTTTCAATTGGGTTGTATTGAACTTATGGATGTCTTTTTTGTTTGAATGGTATTGGAATTGTGGATTTTTCGTTTTGTCCACATTTTGCCATTTAACTTGGAAAAAAATTGAAACACAAATATAAATAAATAAAATATACACGTGGCGTGTTCCTTGCCGTGTCCGTGTCCCTATTTTTTAAGAATTCCTATGTCCGTGCATCATAAATAGCCATGATTCCGGATGCATTAAATTTATGGAGTAGCCTATGGTACACACTTGGAAAAAAATTTGGTTGCCTAAAACATCCGTAACAAATACCAAAAAAATATGTAACTAGTACAAAAGATTAGCTTAACCAACCCAAAAAAAAGGCCCTAACTATTTTTGCATTTACCATACAGCCCTATTGTAATGTCACAAAACAACTGTGTAACTGATATCATAAAAATGCATAACTAACGAGTCAAAAAATATGCATACCAGACACCATAAACACATGTACCAGGCAGCAAAAATATGCATACCATCCTCCAAAACTAGTCGTACCATACACTTCTAAGGTACACCTCTTGTGTAACTAACCAAAAAAATGCATAACATACCCTGAAAACATTCGTAACATTTGTATGGTCCACCCTACTAGCTGTACCATATCTTTCTCCTAGAACCATTCTCAGATATGTTTTTTTGGTAAAATAGTTGTAAGTGCGTACCCTGGATTACACCTATAGACAATCTCACAATCATTGCTCACCCAACACCATACAACAACCTACTTATTAAACATAATATACTGAACCTATAAATCATAAATACCAGAAAATGTAGGCAAGACTACTCATAAGTGGCATACTAGTTTGCCCAAGACACATAATTGTTTAGATAAAAGCCCTAGCTTTCACTCAGTCGCTTATTCCTCGTGGATGGCTTCACATTCCTTTTTTACCACAAATAGTCTGTAATGGTATTCACAGTTCCCAGGGTAACGTGATCACAAGCTATTGTCTTTCCTTTAGCATGTTGGACACACCATTCAATTACTAACCTAAGGGGAGGGGCTAGTGGGGCTCCAAACCAACATCTCATGAACCGAGTATGGGCTCCCTTACCAACTGGGCTACCACTCATATTCAATTACTAACTAGTAAAATACTAACCCAACTGAGTTCCTTGAACTTTCTTTTTCTGCCATAGCCTGCGGCATTGCTCAACACACTCAAAGACTAGATGCTTGTGACTCTCCCTTGGATTGATATGCAAGATACAAGTCACATTCTCCAGTCAATCTTTCCTTGCAGATCTTTGATGCAGTGCCAAGTGCCAACCAAGAAACCAATTTAGGTACATTTTTCCCAAACCATGTCACTGTTCTCCACTTCTGAATAGGTGAACATGTCTAATGGCCTCCCATGCAGAACTCAAAGTAAGCACTAAGCACACCACTTGAATGAGCTAACCATCTACCTGATGTCATTTTTATCTATCTCTGGCTGTAAGTAAGGAGTTTGGGCATTTATGCTATGTTTTGTAGACTTGTAGTCTATCTCCAGTGCTCTATTCGCAGCTTTCTCGTGGACCTGCCTGAAGGCCCACACTATCACCAAATCTTTCAGTACGGGTCCTAAGGAATGCTAGTTGTGTAGCCATAAAATGTAGAATCGACGTTGCCAATATTTTTTTCTATTAGTGTGAACCGGAGAGTGCAACCTTTGAACAAAATCTCAAACAACTTTATTGCATGAAAGCTACAGCTGGTCTTTCAAGTGGCTCAGTTAACACAAGCACCAAATGGTTTGCTACTCTTTATTTTGTGGCACACAAACCCTTTTATACATTCAATGGCTCCTTCAACATCTGTTTCCTATAGACGTGGGATTCGTCCAAACTCTTAGACTCCTTGTCTTTTACTGCAAAGTTCAAATGATGTGGCATTCATGTTAATTTTAAACAATTTTTTATACATGATTACTTAGAAATGATTATTATTAGTTTTAGACATAATTATGACCTATAAAGCACGGATACTCTATTTTGGCCTCCTTATCACGTATCGTATCTGTATCGGATACCGATACTCTCCGGATACGTATCAGATACGCTTTTTAAAGTATCTTGCTTTTAGAATTATTTTTTGGTATCCCGATATGTTTTGGATACGCGCAGATACTCGCGGATACGTATCCGATATGTTTTTTTTAAAACATCTTGCTTTTAGAATTATTTTTTGGTATCCCGATACGTTTTGGATACGCGCGAGGATAAATATGTTATTACTTAAAATACATGGGTTAAAATTGCAAGTAGGACTATATTTTTCTTTTTCCCCCACCAATCGACAATAGAAACACACTGATGATATCCTCTCTCTCGACAACCATGTAAGCCCCTCTCTCTCTCTCTCTCTCTCTCTCTCTCTCTCTCTCTATGTGTGTGTATGTATGTATGTAAATATATCTCTCTCAACATGTGAAATGGCAAACTTGTGTAATGAAAAGCTTTAATCATTAATGAAATTTTAGGAATTAAAAATTATATATAATATATTATTTATTTACTTTTATATTCAACGTATCCCCCAATGTATCATATCCTTCTTTTTGAAAAAAATTACGTATCCGTATCCGTGCTTCTTAGATTTTGACAACTGTTCTATCGCGGTTGAACCGGTGAATAGTCCTCCTAGCCCCTTTTCCGGTTCGCTCAATGGTCCGTGTTTTAAGACATTGGGTTTGCCTATATAATCTCCTCCTTAGTTTTTTCGTCAAGTATTGATGTTATATAAGAAAACCTCTATATTCTGCTTCCATAATTATCCGACTAGTACCTGCATTATGATTATTAAGAGTACAAAGGGATTTATTGCTCTGCTAAAAATAAATTGGGACCAAAAGGTTGTAGGAGTCTCACTTAAAAACCAATGATTATTTGAAATTCAGCGATTCCGTTCCCAGTTGTCCTAAGGTTCAATATAGCTTACCATAGGTCCACCTCCCTCCCTCCCTCCCTCTCACTTCTAATGGCCAGAATCCTTGCTTGTGGTTTAATAATTTGTTTGATTGGTATGTCCTTGTGAGTATTGAAGGAGATAATATTTTTTCATGAGAGCTAGAAATCGGATGCTGCGCGTCAGTTGCTGATTGTTATGAGTGGTACCCATTCACCTCTAGACATATTTCATGATCAGAAATATCGGAGCCTTTGGTGGTATCAGAAAAATCCTTGCCCTTTCAATTTTGCCAAGAAGAGTTTGGGTTTCCATTACAAAACCCATCTTCCTTTGTTCCTATTTTTCGATAATCTTCCTTCAAAGTCTCTACCATTTGCAGAGAGAGAGAGAGAGAGAGAGAGAACTGAATGGTTTCTCCATGCTTTTGCCGAGAAGAACAACTGAATGGTTTCTGATAGCGGGAGAAAAAACTAGGTTATGAGATTCTATTTGCCACCCTAGATTAATTTCTAACCACCAAATCTTTTGCAGGGGCTGGGGCAAAATGGAAAATTAAAGTGGGTCAAATAAGTATAATTTGGGCATAAGTTATAACCAGACCCCAGTTGTTCTTTAATCCCTCCGCCCCTGATCAAGGCTACAAGTTATACTCTCTTGGTTAGCTTAGTTTGTCTGATACAAATTAAGGAGGTGAGATTTATAGTCTTTTGTGGAGACATGAACGAAGGGAAAAGGGAAGGTGAGGAATTCTACTTCCTTTTCTTTGCTTATAAAATCAAGTAGATTCTCTTAAATTGTTAGTAATTGTAAAGAAGTATCAGTATCATGTATGGATACATGACAGATGCGACTCCCAGTGCTTCATAGGTTTGTGTAGAATTTTGCTTCTAAAATCATAGGTTTGTGTAGAATTTTGCTTCTAAAAGCAGTTGAGTAGTTCATTCTGATATTTGTAGGCATTGAATTATACTTCTGGTTCGATGTCTTGGAATTCAGTAATGCTACACACAGAGCAAAAATGCACAGATTTTGTGCACAGATTTGTTGTGGGGCCCACTTCGGGTCCCACACAATCGATCTGAGCCGTTCATTAAATGTAAAACATTTTCCAAGGGCCCTCGCAAAAAATCTGCTTAATTCGATACGTATAGGTGCTCGATTTAATCATTTAACTTTTCATTTGGATTTCATTTAATGAATGGCTCAGATGATTTGTGTGGGACCCGTGGTGGGCCCCGCAACGAAATCTGTGCATAATCTATGCACGATTGTCTGTGTGTGTAGCAGAACTCAATGTCATTTAAGTATTTTTGTACTGTTTAGCACTAGGCATAGTGTTATGAGGTGACAAGTCGCTTACCTGATAAGATGTGCTTGTGGTTCTCTCTCTTGGTCTGTGGTAGACAACGTTGATCTTGGAACAGCATGCATGTGGGAAGTGCTTCCGTGTATCATGTCTTAGCATTATTGATCCAGGTATCACCGTTGTTTTCTTGTATGAAGCTTTGCTTCCCGATAGTACCATAACAAGCTGGTTCAATTGTTTTATATTTATATCATCAGGTGATTCGGATATCATCAAGACACTGCCTGGAGATCATCATTCTTGTTGAATCCTTTACGAAGTCTTCTATTATGAGAGTTTGATAGTACTACTTGTTAGTGGGAGCTTGTTGAAGGCCCAGTTATTTGTTAAGGCTGGATGTAGCTCAATCAGTGAACGAGTTGATTTTATTTAGATACCATTCTTCATCTCCTGCCCCTGATGTAGTCGGATCCTGTCAAGTGTCCCATGGACCAGTTTGGTCCATTTTTTTTTCGTGTTTTGTTTGATGTGAATGGACCATGACATGCTTTACGTAATTTTGGAATTAAATGGCTTTTATATACCAATAGTCATAAACTAATTAAATACCTGTACTTTGTTTCCGCATAAATTCTGATGAATTTTAGATGCAACAATTACGTTTGTTATTTATTATTTTTTTTTGTTGGTGGGCTAAAATGAAGGTTGAAGGAATGACGCGTAGGACCTGACCTGGCACCGGTTTCTCTTAGTCCTAAAGAGGGGGAAAACTGATGACTTGGCTAAATTATATGTCCTAGTTCTCTTTTCTTTCTACCCATAAATAGCAACCCCAGTCGTTATTGTTCGCCAAGGCTCAGAATTTTTTTTTGACTTCAATCCCTAAAACCCCGCCTAAAAACAGGTATTTGACTAGGATGACATTCCTGTTCATATCTGTTTATATCTTGTTCTTCAATATCAATATATATAGAAACAAACAGAGAGAGAGAGAGAGAGATGTTGGGAAAGAAATCTTCGCGCTCAGATTTATTTTCCGCTCATATGATTTCATCAATTTGTCTTTTGATTCGCTTCCTTCTCTGGATTATTATCAAATCTCTCATGGTAACTCTCTCTCTCTCTCTCTCTCTCAAATTTTTCCTCCTTTATGTCAAAATCTTTGATTTATGTTTGGTTCATGCATGATTTGGTTTTTTCTTTTTAGTGATCGGATGCATGATTTGGTTGATACACCTTATTTGTTGAATAATCTTCCACAACCGAAAGCCATGCATTCATGCCATTTGAATGTTAATTTAATCTCTGAAGCATGAATGGTCGTAAATTACAATGAACATACATGCATCAATGCGAAACCTTAGATTGTTTTGCTGCAGGTGCGATTGTAACTAAATTTGTATATCTTGCTCCCCCATAGATTAGGATCATACAAAATTGTTCTTTAAACTTAATTGTCCGCTATACACGTGTTCTCTTAATCAATTAGACGTGACAATTGCATTGCCTTCATATGTTTCATTCAATAGATTTGTTTTCCCGGTTCCTCCGATGGAAAAAAGATTGATTGATTGATTTACCAAAATCCTGGATGCCAGATATATAAGTATTGTAGGGACTAAAATACCCATATATAATTAATGCAATTTATACGGTTTGAGTGGACCACCTTGAATGATTCTGGTCCATGCAATTCAAAGCAAAAAACTTTTGACATGTTGTTTAGATTAATCAGCTGGACTATTGTAATTGGTTAGCCCGATATATATATATATATACAGTCAGGATCAAGTCAGGAGGTGTGGACCGAAGCTCCGGTCCGCACCTCCCTATTTCTCATATTTTCCAATTGAATTTCGATGATCCGAGCCGCTCAATGTGATCAGAACGTGATTTTAAGGGTACCCGCGTGAAATCAACAAAAAAAATGACCGGGAAGGGCTTGATTTGAGCAGTTTTTTTTTGAACGGTTCATAAAAAAACTGCTCAGATCAAGCCATTTCTGGTCATTTTTTTTGCTGATTTCTCGCGGGTACCCTTAAAATCACGTTCTGAACACATTGAGCGGTTCGGATCATTGAAATTCAATCGGGAAATGGGAGGTGCGGACGGGTGCGGACCGTAAGGATGTGGACTTGATCCGGACTCATATATATATATATGTATAGGGAACTAGATCGATCATGCGCTGCCGAAATTTTCCAAAAGCAAGAAGTTGAGGGAGGAAAACGAAAACCGTAAAGGGGTTGTTACTTGTTAGCATCAAATTACTACACTAAGTTCTAAGAATGTTCCCAAGGTACTCGTAACTCATGTGTGTGTCTATATATATATACACACACACACTTGTGGTTTTTTTCTCCCTTTTTTTTTTTTTTATTAGATGATTTTTATGTATGTTTACTTAATTTGAAGTCAGATAAAATGCGAAAATACTTACATAAAATTATGCATTGCATGGAGAATGTGTTGTGTCACCACTCTGTTTCGGGAAAATTAGTTTTAAATAATTGTGGAAAAAATCACAATCTGTTAAATTTCCAAATTCACATATGTAACATAAATTAAAGTAGATGAAAGTAGTTTTCCCAGTCCACAATGAATGTTAGCTCCGTTCAGTTGTCGAGAAAGTTGTGTGGAAAATTGGTTCCCAGAAAAAGTGAAGTGAGGTGAAGTAAAAGAAAAAGAAAATTATTTTCCTGTAAGTGTTCATTTGACAAAAGAATTTTGCAAGAATAATTAAGGTTTAGTTGTTCATTTGTCAGGAAAAAGAAACTTTCGGGAAAATTTTGTGAGTGTTCACTCATTTTCCTTTTCCCGCGACGCAAAATCCTGTGTTTTTTGCAGGATCACTTTTGCAGGAAAGTAATTCCTGCAGGAAAACTTAAAAACATGTTTCCCACTACTTTCCTACCAACTGAACACTACGGCTCCGTTCAGTTGCCAGGAAAGTACAGGAAAGGATGGGAAAATCAACTTTTCCATGATTTTTGTAGTGTTCAGATGGCAGGAAAGTAATGGGAAACATGTTTTTAAATTTTCCTGCAGGAATTACTTTCCTGCAAAAATGATCCTGCAAAAAACACAGGATTTTGCGTCGCGGGAAAAGGAAAATGAGTGAACACTCACAAAATTTTTCCAAAAATTTCTTTTTCCTGACAAATGAACAATTAAACCTTAATTATTCTTGCAAAATTCTTTTGTCAAATGAACACTCGCAGGAAAATATATTTCTTATTCCTTTACTTTACTTTACTTTACTTCACTTTTCTTGAGAACAACTTTCCTGCACAACATTCTTGGCAACTGAACGGAGCCTACAAAAATCATGGAAAATTTGATTTTCCCATCATTTCTCGTACTTTCCTGGCAACTAAACGGAGCCTTAATGTGTGAAACTATGAAAAGAGAGAAGGGAAAGGATTTTACTAGGGGTGTACACGGTCCGGATTGGTTCGGTTCTTTAGAAAACCAGTAGCCGGACCATTTCCAACGGTTCTAGAAAATTGAGAGCCAAAACCTAACCAATATATGCGTGGAACCTAACCAGAACCAAACAGCAGTCCGGTTTTTGTTCGATTCCGGTTCTATCCAATTAGCATCCAAACACTTGTTCACAAAACATAAACTCATAAAATTTAAAATTTAAAATATCAAATAACTCATAAAATAATAATAGACATTTTATTAAGAATCAAAATCCAATATGATTCACGAAATACTTGACAGTACTCGACCGAAAAAACATTAACGAAAACCACCAATAAAGTAGTCAAAATCACTTATGGAATAATTAAATTTAGCGACATAAAACATTATTGACCAATTATATTTAGGACTAAAATTAACCTATATCATAAACTATAAAATATAATAGCAAGTCTTGAAGTAAAGAACAACAGTTTCAATGTCCAAAACATCACTTAAATCAGCATTACTTACTTTTTCCATGTTCAAAAAGTAGACCAATCTCTATACATATATTTATTTTTATATAATTATATATATATTAGTTTTAAACGATCCGGTCTTGTTCTAACCACGGTTCTTTAATTAAAAACCAGTAACCGAACCAAAATTAACGGTTCTTATTTTTTTGGAACCATAACCTGATCACAGAACTGCAGAACCGGACCAAATATAATGGTTCGGTCCAGATCGGATTGGTTTTACGGTTCGGACGGTTTTCTTGAACACCCCTAGATTTTACAAGGGGAAATTTGATTTACGGGGAATAGCAAATAAACACAAACTACACTCTCACTGTCTCACTCGCATTGTGATTGTGGGTGGTAGAAGTAGAAGTAGAAGTGTAGAACTAGAAGTATAACTCTCTGTCTCTCTCTCTCTCTCTCTTAGAACTAGAAGTATAACTCTCTCTCTCTCTCTCTCTTAAATTTCCAAAACCTTCACTGCCATGGCATCAGATTTTTCAACTAGAGAGAGAGAGAGTAGTTAGAGAGAGTAGTTTATGCTTTATCTACAAATTTACGCAACTAGTAGTGCATTCTTTCTGGAAAATACTGAGGGCAAGGGTCCAGTCAAGTGTGGTTACAACCAGTTTGGTCCAGTTATGGACAATTTGTGGATTCTTTTTGGGCCCATAAAAATGTTCTAAACAGTTTATTTTTTAGAGCTCATCAAGAAAATTAACCACATTTTTTCCTTCCAAATTTAATGCATTTAGAAATCATATCAAACGATGTCCGATTAACTTAATTTTTGGCATGGCTAATGTTCTCATTGAGCTCTAAAAAAGAACGGTTCTGATCTATAGTGATCATTTTAGTGGATCCAAAAAAAGCTCACAAATGGTTCATAACTGGACGGAACTGGTTGTAACCACACTTGACTTGATCATTGCCCAAATGGTGCAGTACCTGATCTGACTCTGAGTCTCTGACGCTGCATTGAGCAGAGATGTGCGCGGGGTCAATGGAGCTAGACTCCAGTGTGCTCAGCTGTAGAGTAACGACAATTGCCCGACCATGTTGTCTTGGTCCACTCAATCCATGCATGATTGCCATGATGCATTACATACGTCTCTCCGGCCCCACACTATATAGGCAAAATATATATACCCATCATACCCACACGTGCAGGGACGGATCCAATATAAACCAAGATGGATCACTTGATCCAGTTGAAAATAAGGCTCCAAAAGAGGACCCCCAAGACCAAGTAAGTAATATATATAAAAAATGCCGAAAGCTAATAAAGTTGTTCATTTATTCCAGTGGTAGAGAGCTGCATATATTGATGAATGACATCGGTTCAACTCTTGATGCTGACATTTTTGTCTCTTTTTGTGTCAATGGTTAAAAAAACACTTCTCCCTTGAATTTTGACAGTATTTTGGACTTGAACACACCCTTAAAATGAATTTATGTAGCATATTAGTATCACAAAGTCATCTACAATGTTATCATTAATTGCACAAATCAATTAATATAACTATAACTTTCACGTAAAAAAAAAAAAAAACACTTATTTTCTTTAATATATTTTGCATTTTGTTTATTTCTATTTTTTACAAGTACAAAATTAACTAACACTAAAAAGAAAAATACATGATACAAGTGTATACTTATTTTTGAATTGAATCATGAAAATTAACGTAAGTACATCTACGACTTTCACATGTATAGGACTGGTCGAAAAAGAGTGACCCATCTATAGAAAATTTATGGATCCGCCGCTGCACACGTGTAAATGAATCATACTGCTACTACCTACCAGTAATAGTAATAAATTACACCATTATGTAACTCTTCTACTTACAAAATACACAACAGGTCCACACACTGTCCTTTCTCATCATCTCTAAAATGGAGTAAATACGGAGGAGTATAACGTACTACCACTTTAACAGAGTAGAATTTTACGGAGTAACTTATTAGTGGTAACAAAAATATATATTTAGCGAATGTTGTATAACAATAATACTCCTACATATGCGGTGTTTGGAAGGCTATTTTTTGAATTTTTATTTTGAATTTTTTGATTTTTTGACTTTTTAGATTGTGATCAGAATGTATTTTGATTTTGATAGAGTGTTTAAATGATATGTGCAGAATACATTTTGCAATAGGAGTAATATTTGAAAGATATGTGATGAAAATAAATTATGAGTTAATTTTTTACTATGTTGTCCTTGATTAGTTATTGTGGAATAATTTGTGTAAATAATGGTTTCAATTTCTTGTTAGCAATTGGGTTTCCTCGCAGAAACAGAGAACATATCCCCATCTTCCATTTCACCTCCCTCCCACTTCCTGAAAACCATAATTTCATATCTCCCCTTTCTTTTTACCCAAATGGGATTCTTTCCGATAACTTCAAAATGAACCCTACCTTTGTTAATGGGTTCGAATGAGACGTAGAGAAACAATCCAGCCCTTCGAATGATCCTTGTACCCTTCCCAGCTCTGTTTTCGTTCTCTTCTTCAACTGGGTTTTGCAACCATTTTCCTCCACCATTTCCGTCGACCTGGACTTTGGGTTTTGGGGGATTATCGACGAATGGAGAGGGTATAGGGGTCTTTTGGCGCGGCTGAGAAACGAGAATGGGAAAATGAAAATGGGAAAAGCTCCTCTTCCTCTCTTTTTCAATTCTCTTCTCCTTTGTTAAAATCAGAGAACTCATTGTGATGGAATGAGTTCTGCCTTTTGCAGCCAAACAGCAAAAACAGTAAAGGTAGGTGTTTTGGCTTAAAAAAGTTATTTGATTTCTTCTTCTTTTTTAATCTTTATTCAAATGATTTTTACATTTATTAATTTTGCATCAATATTTTTATGAATTATTATTTCCTCTCAACGACAAGAATCTGAAGTACTATTAGTTCCTCAAATAAATACATCCACTACAATCAAATTATAAGAAAACATATATAATTTGTAGTATATTTTTTAAACCCTAAATGGTTCTCTTAAACCCTCTCAAAGCTTGCTACCGCCATAG
This sequence comes from Rhododendron ovatum, assembly GCA_019656835.1. Classification (NCBI taxonomy): domain Eukaryota; kingdom Viridiplantae; phylum Streptophyta; class Magnoliopsida; order Ericales; family Ericaceae; genus Rhododendron; species Rhododendron ovatum. The sequence goes on along the minus strand of CM033795.1, from coordinate 28,503,586 downwards.
ATCCTAACATGGTGCTTAATATCCTCCACAAGCACACATTCATACGAAGTCAGATATACTTAGTTTTGTACACTTCTTTAGTATACATATCCTCAATGAGTTTTTGTACTCTTGCAATGGTAGATAGTGTTGGGCACTATACAACGGTGGGTCCAGGGGACCCAATAATATTCTTTCCTCAATAACTAAGTAGTGTTATACTATTTACCTCAAATTGCAGGTTTAAAGATAATCACTATCCGTTTATAATCTCCGTATTAATTTCGCTTATCTATTTCTCATTTTTCTCTTATCTGTTTTACAGGTCAATCCCCCCAACCATGTAAATACAGATCCTCTTATATATACAGAAAAAAATAAATCCATTTATTCTTGTATAGTTCGATAATAGCTGTCATCTCATATCCTTTCCCTCTCTTCAATATTCCTCTCTTCGATAACGCTCTCTCTCCAATTCCCTCCCCTCTCTCTCTCTCTCTCTCTCTCTCTCTCTAAAACTCTTATTTATACCCTTCTAGAACCCCTCACAATATAACATCACAGAAACAGAAAAACCCCCTCTCGTGTTCCTCTCCCTCTCTCTCTAAAAACAACCACCATGCAAACGCTTTCCACATTCGAAACCCACACATGGTGCTCAGACCGACAGATGGAGGACTACATCGGGACCGAGAGCTGCGTCGATTTTCAACAACACACAGACGTATCGGTGGTGGTCGATGGCGGAAGGAGCCGGGGGCAGTGTAGTGATTCCGATCGGCGGTTGGCGACGAGGAGGGAGAAAAAGGAGTACCCGCCGCCGATATCGTCGCTGTGGGTTTTGAAGAGGTATTACACCAGCGACGGGAGATTGATCATAAGGGAAGAGAATGTGGGCCGCCACGAGTACTTTAAGGTTTGTAGGGCCAACGGCCGCCTCACGCTCCAACTGGTCCCTCGGGACGAGGAGATCGTTGGGGATGACGACGTGGAGGAGAGAGAAGACTATTATGATGACGTTGGATGTTGTTCCAATTTGGATGGAGAAGATTGTGGTGAACCTGATCCTGATGGTGACGATGATGTGGAATGTGAAGATGATATTGTGGATGGTTTTGATGAATCTGACGATGGGGTTAGTGGAGATCGGACGATGGAGAGAGCGGTGTCGGTTGCGGTGATAGGGGCGGTGAGGGTGGAGAAAGAGACGATGGGGGCGGTTGGTGCAGGTTTAGGCGGCGGAGGGAAGTGCTACAATAACTATACGAGTGTGATATCGAGGCCGTGTTTGTTTGGGATGCCTGTAGTACCAGCAATCAGGACTGTGCATATTTAGCAGATTATTATTACTACGATTTGTTATTGTGAATTACTACTATTTAATTTCTTTTTCCATTTGAAGATTTTGAGAATGGAAAAAGTGGGATTTTTGTTGGGTGCAGTGCATGTGTAGTGATAAGATTGTTTCATTTGAATTTTTGAGTTTAGGATTTAGGGTTTCGGCTTTTTTTCATACAGAGTTATTGGATTTTTTTGGTGTGTCACGACCCAACAAGGAATAAGAAATATTTTCTAGTAATTAAGTATTTGTCCTTTTTTTTTTTTTTTTTACTGCTCTCAGTTTGCCTTGTTTTCGGGTGGATTTCCTAGTTATACCTTATGGAGTTTGCTCATTTTTCCACATGGCTTGCTTCCCTTCTTTTCTTTTGTCTTTGTGAGGAATGGAACTCAATTAATTACATCAAATGGGTGAAAAGTAGAGGTTTGAAACTCATCTCATTAGGACTTAGGAGTATTCTTTTATTTAAAAGAAAACAATATTTTTCCATTTATTATCTTCTCGAGAGTTAAGTGTGATGTCCCACATCGGCAAAAAAAGAGAAATGGAAATGGTATATAAGTGATTCCAATCAGTTACTGTATAACTTGAGATGAACTTTTGAACCACGTGATTAGGCTAAGGGAGGGTAAACTGGCGCGAGTCGTAAAGAACGAAAACAACAAACATGGAGTGTGGAAGGCTAAGGTACAAGTGGAGACATTATTTTGGGAAAAAAATTGAAATAGTCCATGTAGTTAAGTGTTTGTGTCAACTTGGTCTCTGTAGTTGTAATTGACTCGATTTTCACTCTGTACTTTCCATTTTGTTCCAACTTGGTCCAATTACTAACCGCCGTTAATCCGCTGTTAGTCCTTTTAATAACAAAATTAAATGGCCCCCTTTTTTGGGGTTAAAACAGTAATTCTCTCATTCCCCTATTGCCCTAATATTAGGGGTGTGCATGGGTCGGGCGGGGTCAGGTTTGACCCCCGAACTCGACCCGACTTGTCGGGTTACAAATGTTTTAGGCTCGCAAACCGAATCGAAAAGGGGTAAGAACCGTCCGCGAGCTTGATTCTTTACGTTGGGTCGGGTCTGACCCAAACTAAATTTTGTGAATTGGTCTGATTGGGTAGGAAACACACCAACTACCCCAAACCGAAATCTGATTTTTAACAGAAAATGAACCCGTACCCGTTCGAACCACATGTTCAACCTCACCCGAGACCCTTCGAGTCAGGTTCGTGGGTGGACGAATTTTTTGCACAGGCCTACCTAATATACCTCTGAACTGAAACACAACTCATTCTTCCATTCTCCATTGATAAGGAGGCATCTGAGAAGAAATTTGATTATAGTTTTCTAAAAAAAGTTGCTCTCCAATTCAGCATTTTCATGATCAGCCATGAGGCAACATAACCACTGGTATTGTCTACCTGTTCAACTTGTGGACACTGAGATGCCCTATTTTTCTACATAGTATTGAAAATGCATATAGAACAATGTGTAAAAGTCATAACATAATATAGATCCAAAAGTTACAACATGATAAAGAGCCATGTCCAAAAGTCAGAATATTACATAAACTCAGAGGTTGTTTGGCTAAATAAGCCAAGTGGCTTATTTTTTTGTCGTTATTTTTTTTTTTCCCGCATTTGTTACTTTTTTATCAATTTTTCGGAGATTATTGCTTCGTCTTGACGAGAGGAACCTAAAAGTAAAAAATTACCATCGAAATCTAATTTTTTTTGAATAAAGACGAAAAAATTGATTTATTGGCTTATTTTTGTCTTTATTTAAAAGGACTAACGGCGGACCAACAACAGTTAGCAATTGGACCAAATTGGAACAAAATGAAAAGTACAGAGTGTAAATCAAGTCAATTACAACTACAGGGACCAAGTTGGCACAAACACTTAACTACAGGGACCATTTCAGTTTTTTTCCCCATTATTTTCCAAAAAAATCTAAAACTACACAAAATACACACTTAAAGAATCACACAAGTGCGATATCCGTGTTGTGCCTGAAACTATTAGAAAAATTAGGTAACATTTTATCATACTTAACACATTTTAACATCAATTTTACTAAATCACACGCAAATATTATATTGTAGAAAGAAAACAATATGATAAATCATAGAAAAGGTTTTGTTAAGAGGTGATTAATTTTTAAGTCTTCAAAGGAAAACGGTACTAAGATTATCGAATTGTTAGAAAGATATTGCCCAATAAAGGAGTGACTTGAGTCTTGGGAAATGAAAGGGTATAGGAAGAAAATAGAGTTAGATGGACAAATAAAATGGACAAAGAAAAACTCCTTAAAGTATACATGAACGGCTCAGAATAAATCTGAGCCATTCATTTATACTTTAAGGGTTAAATCTGAACCGTTCATATACACTTTAAAGGTTTTTTCTTTGGCCATTTTCTTTGCACTTAGCATTTCTCGAGTTGGATATAAGAGAAAAGGTGGACAATAAATGAATGACTTAACCTTTTAAGTAATATCAATTTTTTTGGGACTACTAAAAGTTTGTCAAGTCGTTAATTTAATTGTCAAGCCCACGATTTTTAACATAATTTTTTTTTATCAAAAAAAGATGAATATTATTAGAAAACGGGGAAAAGGAAAGGGGATCCAACAAAAAGTTGGACAATACACGAAAAGGGCAAAGCCCATAACACCCAAGGGTCTACTAGAGTCCACAGTAGATAGTACAATAAAGATCAACCCAATATCCAAATAACACAAAGAAAGCCCAAAATCCAAATACAGCCCAAGCCTGGACCGACCCACCCAAACCATCCCACAAAACTCAAACTACACCAGTAGCCACCACCGTACAAATCACTGGGGCCTAGCCTCGCTGTTAAGCAGAGCCAGCCTCTCCCAGATGTAGAGACCGGCGGCGGGAACCAGCCTACGACAGTGAAAGCCAAGGCATTCAGGGCTTGAGGGCCGATCACCACCACCATCAGCCAAAACACCGAACAGCCCCTACAACAAAACAATCTTCATCAGCAATATCACCACCCTAGAACAACGAAATGCCAGCCCCACGCCCGATTGAGAGCTCAAAAGGCCACCGGCCGGAATTCGACACACAAAAGACGACCAAAGCATCACAACCATGAAAGTCACATCCACTCCACCACCACCGGACTGGATTATCACAGATCAAAACCGCCATCTTTACCGATCATTTTTGAAATATAGGACAACCTGCAAAACAAAGTTAGAACAAAAATCTACACTACAGAACATAAAATGTCCCTCCATCGCACCACCGCCCAAACACCCACGCAGTCTAGATCGATCCAGAGCCAACTCCACCAAAACCAACCTCAAGATCGATGAGGAGACGGCGAAACACCCATTGTCGCGCCGACCGCCACTTCCCCAAGCTTCCATGGCCATCCAGTCGAAAGGAAAACAGAACCGTTAGGCACAACCTCATCCGTCCAACAATGGTAAAACAAGGTGGGGTCCGAACTAGCCCAAACCTCCAGCCGCCGTCAGACCCAGCCCCGTTACGATCGAGCACCACCTGGTGTGGTGAACGGAGGGTATCGGAGCGGCGAGCTGGGGGGAGGAAGGAGAGAGGGCACCTCCCTCCCAAGCGGCAACGGCAGGCTGAGGAAAACCCTAGGCAAGAAATCGCTTTGGTTTAGAGATAGAAGGAAAAGGCGTATCTGCGAAATTAAGAGCGGCATTTCTTATTGTAATGATTACAGTAGGGTATTTGATATAGAAACTAAAATAGGTTTCTTTGCAGTATATAATGGTTCTAGCATTGTAGTATTATTTGACCTAGGGTTCTGCTTTTGTTCTGAATTCGTAATCAAAGTTCACGTTAATCAATATTTATTTCTAGGGTTCTACTTTTGTAGTATTACTTCAATTTCGCACATGCTTTTTTAGTATTACATGTGAATAGAAACTGATAAGGGTATGTAAAGTTCATTAACTTATTTGAATGACTTCTAAAAGTTTAGGGCTACTGGCAACAAGAACAATTCCTTGTGCTTAAATCACGAGGCTTGTGATCCTCAAGTAATGGATCCAGACCAAGCTAAGGTTGAGGGTTTGTACCTATTTTACCCACCAACAATCTATATGTTCTGCTTTTGTAGTATTGCATACATGGATCCAACTTAAGGTGTGCCTTTTTGTTTTATCTCTATTGTCTTGATTATGATCGTGGGTTGAGTTCTTTCAATTTTGCAGCCAAAAGAAATTTGGTACTAATCCATGTGCTCAAAACCTCAAAAGGAATTTGGTACTAACTCATGTGCTTAATGTTTGGAACACATACCTAAACAAAACATGTACTTAATGATTGTTTTCCCTTTACTTTTGAACCTTTCACAATGGGGAGTATCATATGCTAATGAGGGAAGTGCTGATCGGGATCATTTTTTCTATAAACTAATTTGTCGTGCTCCTAAGTTTTCCTCCACAGAGCTTCTTTAACTAATAATGGTTTAATCAAAGAACTAATAAGGTTGCATTAATGAAGATATATTAGGAAATGTGGTAGTTTTGTTATACAACTAAGGTAACTATTTTTTTTTTTTCCCATGTGTGTTTGGACTGTTAGAAACATATTGCTTGATTAAATTAATCTATGGGTAATCTAATGAATCCAGTTTCCCTCATTGGATGGTATTTAACAGTTTAAAGATGCATGCTTTAATTGTGGAATCTGATATTGCATTATAAGTGTAGTTCATTTTTTTAGCACTTATAATGATAATTGATGGTAGAACACCTACACTAGATGTGTTGACATTAGCTTGAACTTAAAAATGTGTGGCATCATAACTGCAGTCTTATGCCTATTTTGTTTGACATGAACTGGTATCGTAGTTAACGGAACATTCTCAATAAGATTCCGTCCGAAGTTGTTCATCTCTAAGTGCGTTGGATTCCATAAGCTGAACTTCACATCTGTAAATTTAAAGAATGTGGTAATTGAGCTCTTTAGGCATGACAGTTCAAGGCTATAAGTTTCTTGCCCATACGTGACGTCACTAAATATCTCCGATATAGAGTGGATGAATATGAATAATCTATCATCTATAGTTGATGCTGTTTTAAACTTCCAACGGTTATTTAAATTGTGCTCGTGGTGAATATTTTCATGAGGTCAAAAAGCCTTGGCAATAGTTATATGATGCCGAGGCCTTTGCACTGTTTACTAGATCTATTCTGGTATGGTTCTCTCCGTAGTGAACTTTATGTTTATATTCTTGTTTTTGTTCAAGTACTCAATTAATCTTTCCATTTGAATTGTCTGTTTTGTGAAGTTAAACAAAGTTAAAGCATTAGCTGTTACATGACATGCCCCTTTTCATATTGATTGTATCTTGGCCATAGGAATCTTTGAACACCTGAATTCTATGGCGTTGTTGCCAATAGGAAGCTCTTTTTGGATTACAATGATCATTTTTCTGAAGGATATCCAGGTCAAGGTACCTATTTCTACCCTTCCTTATTTGCAAAAGACAAGCATATACTTGCCGAGATTGAGTTTGGTATACTACAATGGTTGTTAAAGGGCATAGAATATGAAGATGTGAGTGATTTTCTCTTTAGTTTTCCTGGGTTTTTATTCTTGGCAACGATAATACAACTTAAATTTCCTTTTTCGGGATGAGCGAGTGTTTCTTATTATATATCATTGTTTGTCATTTCAAGTAGCAAAGGATTAAGATAGTGATCCCGGGAAGGATGGAGAGGATTTTGTAGGGGTGATGTTTTTTAGCTTCAGTGACTTGTAAATATGGTTGATCGACTATTTCTCTTCGTCTTAGTTTTAACTTAGTAGGATTTGCATGATCTTGTATTTATAAATTCGATCTAAATATTTGTAAGTGTAAATTGACAATTTTATATGTTTAAGAAGTTGAGTTCTCAGTTTTGGATGCTTGGAGAGTACTGTATGAGATTGAATTAGCATCTAGCTGGCAATATTTTTTATTAAAAGAAAAACTTTTTTTGGGGCAGTTAAAAATGCCCTATTAAGAAATCTATAGAGGCGGTTCTAGTTGCATCATTAATGAAGTTATTGCAGCACCTTAAAATGTCGCTATAGATGATTAACCATGGTTAAGCCCTTGTGATAACATGCTATAGCAGCTCCATGAAATGCCTTAATACATATGCTTATGTGGCAGTTTTGTGTGCCTCGATCTTCAAACACTTATTGCGGCACTTACAAGTGCAGTGATAAAGAGATTTAGAGGCTCTATAATGTGCCCCATAAAAAGTGCCGCATTACATTTATAGATGCATCGATACGCGCGGCACTATGGCGTAGTGCCTCAATAAGTAGACTGCCCCAACAGATCCCTTATTGAGGCAGTTTTGACTGCCCTAATAAGCCTTTTTTGTTGTAGTGATGTAACTTCCCCATGCTAGCTTTCATAATCAACATGCATTCCAAGCATTCCGTATTAACATCCCTGAGGTGTACTTAAAATAATGATAGGGTTAAGTAACCATGTGCCCAGTAGAGATAACTGTGTTCAAGCTATATGCAAATGAAGTGATTGATGCATCAAAAGGAATATAGGTAACACAAGGCTTCACAAAGAACCACTACAACAAAACATACATTCAGTGACATGTAAAAATGTCACTAAAAGTCCAAATTTAGTCACATATTATTTTTGGTGACACAAGAAGAGGTGTCATTATATCCATGACACTGAAAGTCAAGGGTGACAAAATTGTATAGTTGTTACGGAATGTTGTCAACAATGACAAGATTATTGTGTAACCGAAGACAGATTTTCCATGACACAATTGTCACTGAAAGTAACAGTGACAACAATATGGTGTCATGAAAGAAAGATTTTTTGCGACAAAGATGATTATGTCACGGAAAGTAACGATGACAACACCATGCTGCCACAGAAGAGATATTTTTCTATAGCAAAGGTTGTCAATAAAAGTACATACCATGACAACCAATTGCGTATCACCAATAACCTATCGTAGTAGTAGACACACAACAGTGACAATCTATTTTGTCACCAAAAATAGGACTTTAGCAGCAATACACTTTATTCCATATATTGTACCTTACAGAGTTTCACCTGCTTACGACGTTTCAAATTTTTTTGTATCTTATGATTCAACTTACCAAAACTTAAATTGCGAAAAAGCAAAATATGATTCAAATCAAATATCCAATAAGTCAACATTTATCATCCAACAATAAGCACTTCAAACTTAACAACATTACCGAAACTACAAAACATCCATATTTATAGTATGTCCAATGACAAAAAGAACTCAAAACAAGTGTTCTATTTAACTACCGAAGAGTCTTCAACTCCATCTTGGTTAACTGCCAAAAGGCAACTACATCTCCTTACTTACCTGTACAAAATTGCAAAATAAAAATAAAAAATGAAGCAATTATGTAACATGTCAAGACTACGAAAGGATCTGAAAAAGAAAGAGATTTTGCTTCAAGTTGTTATATGACGAATTATGGCATGACTCATGAGTGACTAAGCGAGCTACCCAACCTAAATTTTGATGTCATTCTACATAATATCGATGATATGCAATCTACGTTGTAGCAAAATTTCGCCAGAATCAAAGTGTCGGTGTCGAAAACGTGTAAAACATGGACACACTCCGGACACACTTCATACACGTGTCTGACATGCTTCTGGTTCATAGCTTTCTAAATGAAGTTCTACTCCTAGGATGACCATATTGCGAACTTCAAACACGTGTATAACATGCTTCTGGTTCATAACTTTGTAAATGAAGTTCTACTCCTAGGATAACCAGATTGCTAACTGCAGTCATCTACAGCCAACGCTCAATATGACAATCATCTATAGCCAACACTCAATAGTATCCCAAGTAATTAAGTTCAAAGTTCAATTCTATCAAGAAACAGAATTTCAAGCAAACTGCAGTCATCATTTTTTGTCCAAAAAGACATATCACATGATGTTTAGATTTTCTGAAACTTGCTAGAACTATGGATCAAGAAATTTACTTTTGCAAAAATCTTATAAACATATAAATCCAAGATAATGATTCATGCATAGTAAGTTCAAGGGTATGCATGGAGAACTGAACAAGTACAATATGAAAACATGTACATGGAATCATACCATAAAATAAACTTTTGAACTAGACAACACTCGCCATCTGTTTTTTTCATGGGTCAGGAGTTAAAATGGCAACTCATACTTACGGCATGTCCAGATAGCTACTCACTTGCTGCAATATTTGTTCACCTGTTAAGTCCATAGGCCTCTCCCGATGGTCCACCTTACCATCAAAGAGGCGACTCCTTCGCCAAGGATGGTCTTTAGGTAACCATCGACGAGCTCCCATATAACCTAACTTACTTCTCAACCTTTGCGACGATGCATGTTCGTTATAAATTGGGCAAGCCAAGTAACCCTTAATAGTCCACCCGGACAAATTACCATATGCAGGGAAATCGTTGATGGTCCACATAGCAGTTGCACGCATTTGAAAAGTTTGTTCAGTTGAGGAATCATATGTGACTGCGCCATGTTCCCATAACTCCTTCAATTCGTCAATTAATGGCCTTAAGTAAACATCAATATCTCAACCCGGTGCTATTGGTCCAAGAATAAGTAACGATATCATAGAGTAAGGTTGTTTCATACATTTCTATGGAGGAAGGTTGTAAGGCATAACAATCATAGGCCAAAAGCTATAGGAGTTGCTCATGTTACCAAAGGGATTGAATCCATCAGTGGCTAGTCCTAATCTCACATTTTGGGCATCTCAAGCAAAATTAGGATAATGTCGATTGAAGTACTTCCATGCCTTACCATCAGTTAGATGCCTTAATACCCCATCATTAACTCGTTTCTCCTTATGCCACCTCAAATCTGTACAAGTTTTGCTTGACATATACAACCTCTGCAACCTAGGGGTCAATGGAAAATATCGCAAGATCTTATGAGGAATCTTTTTTCCATTGCCATCATTTAGCTTGTATCAAGGCTCCTCACAAACCGAACACTTTTCAATATCAGCATTCTCCTTCTAAAAAAGTGCACAATCATACTTACAGGCATGAATGGGCACATAGCCCAAGCCTAAGTCACGTAAGAGCTTCTTTGCTTCATAAATATTGCCCGGAATGTCTTGATCACTTGTAGGTAGAAGTTCCTTCAATAACCCCAACAACGCATCAAAGGACTTATTGTTCCACTTATTCAACATCTTAATATGAAGTAGCTTAATGACAAACGATAGTAAAGTAAACTTGCATCTAGGGTATAACTCTTGATGGGCATCCTTCATTAATTTATCAAAGTTGCACACATTCTCTGTCTCCGCATTGTCAGGCATCTCATCTAATTCCTCATCATTCATGATTGCTGCTGCATAGTAATCATTAACTAAATGTTCTAGATCATCTTGATTCTCCTGTTCATCTGTTACCACTCCATTCCCAACACTTTCTCCACTAGGCTGACGGCTTTCGTTTGACACAAATTGTTGATTCATACGCATAGTTTCCCCATGGTGGACCCAAATCTTATAAGAAAGAGCTATCCCATTTTGTATCAAGTGAAACGCAATGACAACACTACTATGGCATTCCATATTCATGCATTTTAAACACGGGCAACGAATCTGATCATCAGAACCTAAATTTGTGACTGCAAAGTCAACAAACAAATATACCCCATCTCGGTACTCTTTGCTCAATCTATTCTTAATTGTCATCCAACTCTAGTCCATATTTTTTTCACCTAAAAACTCAAGAATAATACAACCTCCCCTTTATAAAAATATTTAGACCAAAATTTTGATTTTTAAAGCATTGAAATCAATCCTGAAGATGATTAGCTATTACATCTTTAATGTACCAATAGGCCTAAGTTGTTGATGTATCCAATACACCATGGACATATTGATTGCATAAATGGACTTTCCTAAGTGCTGAAAATATTTATTAAGTGCTGAATTTTCAAAAGGTGAATCAGACTGTCTAATGCCTTTAATTTTACATTGTAATGTTAAAATGAAACAATTAGGTGCAAGAATTACACTACACATGCTAAAACAAGTACGTGCCTTGAATTAAAATGAAACATTTATTAGCAAATATCAAAGCACGTGAGCATAAGAGGAGAACAAAAAGAAGCTTTGATGTCAAACAAAAAAGAATAATTTCTCCAAAAAAGAGTCAATGCAATAAACAAGTTGTTGCTAAGCCAACTATTATGGTTGATCCTATAAAAACAATTGAAAATAGTTGATTCCAAGAACAATGGGGAAAGGACGAAGCTAGAATAATCTATTAAGGAGAAACTAGCAAGTTTATACAATATAAAAAAGTCCACTGGTGCACTTATGCATAATACAAAAGGCACTTGTTAATATTTAATTAGGCTATGACAATAGAACACCACCATATATTATTTTATTTCCTAAATACCTGGCAACACCTTTCTTTTTGAAGTAAGAATCAACTTTTGATTCCTCTTTCAATTATATTTTGGACAAGTGTGAATGATTAGTTATACAGATTCCATAGCAATATTTTATAATTCTAAATGCTAGTGATATAAATAGTTACCCATTTGGATTCACGCATTCCGATTAGATAGCAGGAAACTAAAAAATTATTCAAAAAGGGGGAATTATAATATCCCTCTAAATTTCAGCAATTAGTAGTGCAATTAGTAGTAAAATTGTAACACCCCGATTTTTCGGGAGAAAAATAAAATAATTTCTTAAGGAAATTTGCTAAACGAATATAATTTTTTCCAAAATAAAGGTTTAGCTATTACAATCCCAAGATAGATTTTCTAAATCAAAATACATTAACTTCAAAGCCGACTCTAGGCTTGATACGGATTCCAAGCATACTCGATCTCCGCTCTTGATTTTCGTCCTCTCTCAAAACTGCTCCACCATTGAATCCTGCACCCGCTGGCAAATTGATCGCCAAAGCAACCAATTTGCCAGGATATAGACGTATCCGTGAGTGATAAATCACCCAGCAAAATAAACCAACCGAACCACCCCTTTTATTATACAGCTAGCAAGCAAACAAAATAATATCGATACGGAAGAATTAAACAGAAATTTCACACATAATCGATTTATTACGATCCATTAGCCTAACGTGTGATCTAAGATCTCAACCGCGAGATCTTTCCTCCCCAACCGCTAGCCATGTCCCGTCCCAAGAGATCACTTCCTTTTGTTGTCACAGATACACCTAAGTTATATACCGAGTCTGCATCCCAATAACTACAACAAAAGGTAAGCTTATCATGCCGTTACATAATTAGGATTCGCCTATCTTATTCATCACTTCACAATCATCACTGGACTCCCGCCAGTTTCAATTCATCAATCATAACTGAGCTTACTTGCCAGTTCCAAATCATCACATCTCAAAATCCTACCTGCATGCAATCTAAAAATAAAACTTTCCAATTCATCCATCACCTAGCACAGTCTAGGTGAATTCTATTTGCATACCACCCCATGTCTCTAGGGTCCAATCTAGCATTCAAATCAACTATCGGAGCAATATACAAATAAATCAAATAACAAATAACAAGCAATGCAATCACACAACCTTTTATGAATGGGCCGTTGCCCTTAGTCTTATATGGCTACAATGTCAATAACAAAGTAAGAACTTTTATAAAAATAAAATAAAAAATTTCTTGGCTCTCATTAATAATTTCTAAGAAATTAGATTGATTAAAAACTAATTAAATAAATTAATTAGGTAAAAATATTAGAATAATTATCATGACCTTGATAAGAGCCCTAAAGGTCCTATACAACACGTTCGAGTGCCAAAAGTAGGGTTTGGAGGATCACGGGATTAATTTAAATAAAGAGATTGATAAAAGTTTCTGAAAGAAAATAAATAGATAATAAATAATTTAATAAGTAAAATATATTGAGGTTAACAACGTTCCATCCTTGGAATGTAAAGAGTCTAAAAAAAATTACTCGGGCATTAATGACATGTTTTATAAGGTCGCATAGCAATTTAGATTAGAAACTTTGTAAAAATTTAAATAAATAGATAATTAAAAAAAATAGTGAAATTAACAAGATATCATTTTTGAGGTGCAAGGAATCTAGAAAAAATAGTTTGGGTGTCAAAAACATAGTTCGGAAGGTCGCAAAGATTTTTCGTTTGTAAACTTTGAACGCAAATAAGTAAAAATTTAATAAATAGATATTAAAATAAAAAAAAATATGATATTAACAAGATATGATCCTTGAGGTGTGAGAAGTCTAGGAAAAATAGTTCGGGTGTCAAAAATGAGGTTTGGAAGGTTGCAAAATGGTTTCGAACCAATTTTAATGAAAATCGAATGGAGTTCGCGGTGGGAGAGCTGGCCGCAAGGTCTGACCAGGTCAAACCTTGCGGTACGCAAGCTTTTGACTGGTCTTTGCGGCTCGAAGGTTGCAGCCGCAAGGTTGAGGTGCAGAAACGATTTTGTTGTTGTTTCGCGATGGTTTTGATGCATGGGTCCATTTGAGGCATAGAGTTAAGCTTAAAAACACTTCATATACTTAGAGGAGAGGTTGGATAGGATTACAATACCTCAATTTGGTTCGAATTGATTCAAGAACCAAAACTTGAATTTGGAGAAGGAGACTTCGGTTTTTGATAACCGGGAAACCTTGTGACCGAATTGGGTGATGTTTGGAGATGCTTGGGGTTGTAGGAAGTATTTGGAATGGTCAATTTGGGTTCTGTTGGTTCTAGGATACAAACCCACTTTTCTTTCTCTCACTTTCTCTCTCTAGAACTCCATTGATTGGAGCTTGAATTTGCCTTAATTTTTCTCTCTTTTCTGGCTCAGTGAATCATGGGGGGATGGTGGTGTGCTCGTGGGCTAATGGGGAGGGGTTTATATAGGTGAATTTAGAAGAGGTTTGATAAAATCGAATTTAATGGAGATTGGGTTCTTTGGATTTGGCATAGACGAATTGGGCTTGGTTTTAGGGTCAGAGAGGAAGTAGGAAATGGATAGGAATGAATTAAATTCGAGTTTTGCTCAGTGGTGAAGCAAATTTTGGTTTGGAGCAAGGGGGGATGAATTTTGTTTTCTTGGAGGTTAAGGAGATGGAGGGAGTAATAGCTGGAGAGAGAGTGAGCTGTGGGAAGGAGAGAGGGAGACATTGCAGGAGATTGAGGTTAGGGAGGTGATAGGGTGCATGCATGCATGATGGAGGGAAAAAAAAAAAAACAATAATGCATGCATGGAGAATAATTGCATGCATTTATGCATTTTAGAAAAAAATTAAGTAATTGTATTAAGAAAATAATCATAATAATGTTATTATTAAAAAAAAAAATTGGGTCCAAAATCCGGGTCATCACAAAAATAGAGGGAAAAGATTTCAAAAGTGAGGAAAGTACAAAAGATTGGTATTGGTACATATTTTTTTATACCATCTTGCAATCAGCATCGATAACAGGGTTGAACAACAGTGAATGACGTTTCTGTTTGCAGATTAAAAAAAAAGCCAACGACCAAAGCGTATTAGAACATTGCCATACTACAAAAGCAACCAAAGACCAGATGTCTTACCAACATTGGCCCTCATTGTTCTAAAATTTCATAAATAAGTACTCCCTCCATCCCAAAAAGAATGACAAATTTTGAAACTTGTGTCATTTTTCATTACTTATATCTTTCAATGTATAATATTTTTCATGAGTTGAAAAACTTTGTATTATAGAACTAGTCAAAAACTATCAAACAAGATTCATATTGCATATTTTTTGAGATCCATATTGAAAGATATAAGGAATTGAAATCGGCACGGATATCAAAAATTGACATCCAATTTGGGACGGAGGGAGTAGTAAATTTCAGCACATTTAACCTCATTCTTCCAAAATAAATGGTCAGCCGAAACCCATACTGAAAAAGAAATCTTCAAGATCGAACATCTCAAATAAAACAGATACATTTGATTTTGACTATCGTGGGGATACCTTAGCTTTTGATTCGTACTTTAAATCTACAAAATCAAATTAAAAACTCACATGCAAAACAAAAAATCCATGAAATCGGAAGATTGGAGAGTGGAGGAATACCAGAAATCACAGAGTGTGGTGGTGGTGCTGGCAAGTTCGGGCCAGCGAGAAAGGGGGCGGAGATGAAGGGTGCTGCCTTTTCAGTGAAGATAGAATCAAAAAAAAAAAATGTTTAGACGAAGTCAAGAGAGAGATCGAGAGAGGCAGAGACACATGTTGTGATCGAAAGAAAGAACGACGAGGCCAGATATTGAGAGGGACAGAAAAATACCTGGGTTGGTCGGAGTGACAGCCTCCGGTTTGTGGTCAAGGTGACCATCGCTGCTGATGGAAGTCTTCAGTGTGAATGGAGAGGTAGCGTGGCTGCAGGAGTGGAAAGAGGCAGAGTAAAAGTGGAGAGAGGCAGCGTGAAAAAGAGTAAAATTAGGGCTTGTTTTTTGTGACATGCAAAACCGCATGAAACGACATCGTCTTGAATTTAAAACCTTTTATTAAACTTTTTATAAGCTCGTCTCAATGAATCGAAGCCCAGGAGCGCAAAAATTCAGATCTTTCGGGGACAACTTTATATTTGTCACCAAAATTTGTCTTCATAAACTTTATAAACTTTATAAACTTTTGTTGTAGTGAGCTAGGGCTATGAGATAAAGCTTGAAGATAAACAACACCGTCATAACACATAGCTTAACCATCTCCTATGTTCTTCGTTTTTATTATGTCTCATGTTTCAATTTCATTTCCGAGCATTCGGGACCCAGTGCGTCTCATGTTCATTTTGGCATCACACCTTGCGGTGGATCTGTGACTTTCTTGTGTTGTAGTTCCGGGCATTAGGGACTCCGTTAAGTCGAGGTAAGCAAACCGGCACAACACCTGATTTTAAAATAAAACAAATGAATGGCTTGGATAAGTGAAAGGATAGAGAAAGAAAGGAATCTATACTATAAGAATGTACTTACCTAAAATATAACCAAGATCTCTCCTTAACACACACACTCTCTCTCTCTCTCTCTCTCTCTCTCTCTCTCTCTCTCTCTCTCTCTCTCTCCCCTACAATTTTTTTTTTTCAAATTTTCATCGTTTTCTTCATTATTCTACACTTTTTACAAAATATAAATATGTACTTTATTTTGCTTGAAAGGAAATTAAATTCAATCAATAACATAACAAATACTCATTGAAATTGAAATTGACCTGTTTTCTTCATTTCCTTGTTTTTTATTGTTGTAAAATTTTTGTAATTATTTTACAAGAAAAGGGAGTAAGTTCCAAGAGTTGTAGGCGCCAATTCACTAATCTATACTATATAGTATAAGAATGTACTTACCTCAAATATAACCAAGATCTCTCCTTAACTCTCTCTTCTACATGTATTTTTTTTTTTCAATTTTTCATCTGTTTCTTCATTATTCTATACTTTTTACAAAATATAAAATATGTACATTATTTTGCTCGAAAAGGAAACTAAATTCTTCAATCAATAACATGACAAAATACTCATCGAAATTGATCTGTTTACATCATGTCTTTGTTTTTTATTGTTGTGAAATTTTTCTAATTATTTTACAAGAAAGGGGAGTCACTTCCAATAGTCATACATGCTGATTCACTAATGTACAACACAGTAGGAAAAAATATCCCATTCGGTGTTTTTTTTTATGTCCCCGTATATTGAACGGACAAGACGTTAGTGTGAGATGAAAGAAATGAAGGGCCTGATGTGAATTTTGTGTGGTTGTTAAGCCTGATAAGGTTGCTCTAAAAAGTTTCCTGTTGTAAGAGCAAGTGCAGCAAATTATCCATAGAGGCATTTTAGGTATTTTACCTACTGGTCTTACAAAAGGGTGCCATAGCGCACCATGTAATATTGTGATTTGTTCACTTCAAGTCTCCATCAAGAGTCGACACAATCAATATCCCCAACCATCATCTGACACACAATCAGATGCCAAAATTATCCTTCCCAAATTTGCCTGTTTTTCCTTTTGAAGGCGTGATACCCTTGCCGCACCAAAAATCACGTACCCTTACCGCAAGCTTATGTCAAAAAAATACAAAAAAATATAAATTTAAAATAATTAATTATAGGGAGTGATTTTGTCACTATCTTTTTTGTTAATGTCACTCCTCTTTGTGTTGTTATTAGATAATTTATTTTGTGAGAAAATGAGAGTGACATTAACAAAAAGGAGAATGACAAAATCAATTCCCTTAATTATTGTATTCTGTAAAAAATTAACTCCAACAGATATTGGTAGGTATGTTTCAATTTCATTTCCGAGCATTCAGGACTCAGTGCGTCTCATGTTCATTTTGGCATCACACCTTGCGGTGGATCTGTGACTTTCTTGTGTTGTAGTTCCAGGCATTAGGGACTCCGTTAAGTCGAGGTAAGCAAACCGGCACAACACCTGATTTTAAAATAAAACAAATGAATGGCTTGGATAAGTGAAAGGATAGAGAAAGAAAGGAATCTATACTATAAGAATGTACTTACCTAAAATATAACCAAGATCTCTCCTTAACACACACACTCTCTCTCTCTCTCTCTCTCTCTCTCTCTCTCTCTCTCTCTCTCTCTCTCCCCTACAATTTTTTTTTTTCAAATTTTCATCGTTTTCTTCATTATTCTACACTTTTTACAAAATATAAATATGTACTTTATTTTGCTTGAAAGGAAATTAAATTCAATCAATAACATAACAAATACTCATTGAAATTGAAATTGACCTGTTTTCTTCATTTCCTTGTTTTTTATTGTTGTAAAATTTTTGTAATTATTTTACAAGAAAAGGGAGTAAGTTCCAAGAGTTGTAGGCGCCAATTCACTAATCTATACTATATAGTATAAGAATGTACTTACCTCAAATATAACCAAGATCTCTCCTTAACTCTCTCTTCTACATGTATTTTTTTTTTTCAATTTTTCATCTGTTTCTTCATTATTCTATACTTTTTACAAAATATAAAATATGTACATTATTTTGCTCGAAAAGGAAACTAAATTCTTCAATCAATAACATGACAAAATACTCATCGAAATTGATCTGTTTACATCATGTCTTTGTTTTTTATTGTTGTGAAATTTTTCTAATTATTTTACAAGAAAGGGGAGTCACTTCCAATAGTCATACATGCTGATTCACTAATGTACAACACAGTAGGAAAAAATATCCCATTCGGTGTTTTTTTTTATGTCCCCGTATATTGAACGGACAAGACGTTAGTGTGAGATGAAAGAAATGAAGGGCCTGATGTGAATTTTGTGTGGTTGTTAAGCCTGATAAGGTTGCTCTAAAAAGTTTCCTGTTGTAAGAGCAAGTGCAGCAAATTATCCATAGAGGCATTTTAGGTATTTTACCTACTGGTCTTACAAAAGGGTGCCATAGCGCACCATGTAATATTGTGATTTGTTCACTTCAAGTCTCCATCAAGAGTCGACACAATCAATATCCCCAACCATCATCTGACACACAATCAGATGCCAAAATTATCCTTCCCAAATTTGCCTGTTTTTCCTTTTGAAGGCGTGATACCCTTGCCGCACCAAAAATCACGTACCCTTACCGCAAGCTTATGTCAAAAAAATACAAAAAAATATAAATTTAAAATAATTAATTATAGGGAGTGATTTTGTCACTATCTTTTTTGTTAATGTCACTCCTCTTTGTGTTGTTATTAGATAATTTATTTTGTGAGAAAATGAGAGTGACATTAACAAAAAGGAGAATGACAAAATCAATTCCCTTAATTATTGTATTCTGTAAAAAATTAACTCCAACAGATATTGGTAGGTATGTTTATTGAATTTGTAGGAATGAAACTGCTAAAAGTTTTAGTAGTTTCACCTCTACAAATCCAAAAAACATACCTATCGATATCCGTTGGAGTTGATTTCTTACCGTATCCAATAATTAATTATTTTAAAATTTATAAATATTTTTATGTATTTTTGTAGGATCCGAAATGGTCTCTCCACTTAATCTAATATTCGTAAGGACTACTTCAGAATTCGTAGAGCAATGATTAAAACGAGAAGTTATTCTTAAAATATTTTTTATGGGCTCCTAAATAAAATTAGTTCAATCTAATATCAGTAAGGGTTGTTTCAAAATTCGTAGGGAGTAATATTCAATGGAGTTTTTTTTTTGGCTTAAGGATTGGAATTAGGGAATGGGGTATGAGACGACAGTGTTTGGGTGCTATTCTACTCCCAAATCCTCAGGATTTTAGCTCAACATTCAACAGTAACAAAAACGATAAAAAAACAAAAAACAAAAAACGGCTCCAGGAATTTTCCTTTTCGGGTAAGGGAAAGAAGTGCAATTATGGTTACCCTATTTGACCTTTTTAAAAGAGAATGAGGCTCCGTTTCAGAAACCTTCTTAAAAAATAAGTAATTTATTTTACATTTTCAAACTCAAAAATAATGTAAATAAAAAATAAATTTTTAATTTTTTTGTACCGTATTAAAGATTTTGATGAGATCTCTTAAACAAGATCCATATTAGTAGAAAAATTATTTGCGTAAACACATTATTTTTAAGTTTGAAATTGTCTTCTTAAAAAATAAATACTTATTTTACGTTCCAGAACGGAGCCTGACCCTATTTTAGCTTTTTAAAAGAGAGTGAACATTACATTAATTTCTATTGGTTGAAATGATATAGATCACACCACAAGTGATATCATTCTTATCTCTGCAATACATTTTTTGCTAAGCATCACATTACTTTATGCATGTGGGATCTACATTATTTCAACTAATAAGAAAGAGGATAATGTTCACCATCTTTTTTACCTAATAGAAAGGAGAGTAATATTCACCATCTTTTAAAAAGGATAAACAAAACTCAATTAAAGGGGAAGGGGGTAAACTAATGGAAAAAGAAATTAGAGATACCGGAAAGATAAGCCAATGGCATTTTTGCTATGGAAAATTCGAAAATTAGACCAATAGGCTGACAATAATAAGTGTGTAAATGTGTATTAAATAGTACAAAAAGTACACAGAATTACATGTTTTTCTTATTTTTTAGTGTACTGATCGTCAGCCCAATAAACTGACAATAACAAGACTGTTTTGTTATTTGAGTTAACAACTTGTCCTTTGTTATAATCCAATATTGACTGACATAGAGTACTTTGCAAAAGCTGTATGCATTATGTAGCCTTTTGGGACCCACATAACCAGTGCACTATAACACCGATTAGAGATAATGTTCACCATCTTTTTTAACTAACAGAAATTGAAGGTAATATTTACCCTCTTTTAGGGGATGAACAAAACTCAAATGAAGGAGAAGAGGATAAACTATGGAAAAAGAAAGAGATATCTGAGAGATAAGCCAATGGCAATTTTGTTATTTGAGTTAACAACTTGTCCTTTATTATAATTCAACAGTACTGACATAGGACTATAGGAGTACTTTGCAAAGGCTGTACGTACTATGTAGCATTTTGGGACCCACGTAACCCGTGTACTGTATAACACCGGTAAATGAGAATCTCTCCTACAGTAGCCTCGCTTCTCACACTTCAAGAGGAAATCAATTTTTTACTAATTTCTCTCCCTCGCGCGCGCGTCGGGAAAAGTTGTTCTCTAGAGGAACCTTCCTCCACCGATCAAAGAAGAAAGAGCTTGAGTTCTACTCCATCTGTTTCAATTTATTTGTTTAATTATTAAAATTTATATTTTTAAAAAATATACTTATATTTTATATTTTATAAATTTTTTTATAATTTTTTTAGTGGCCCGAATAAATGGGATTCCGTACTGACTCCGAAGACATACAATCGAGCTCCGTACCGACTCCGGAAGCATATTATCGAGGGCTCCATACCGACTCCGGAAGCATATTACCGAGGATTTTGTACCGACCCCGGAGACATATTACTGAAGGCACCCGAGGGCTCCGTACCGACCCCGGAGACAGTACCGAGGGCTCCCGAGGAAGCCTCCTGCGCCTAATTAGACACATCGAGATGAATCCTCGCGAAGGGTTAACTTGGCCATGTGCTCCGTAACCGCCTTACCTGGTGCGTCATCTATGATGTCACCCGAGGTGGTTACCCGAACGTGACCTCCACGCGCTAGCTTGAAGGTCAAGCAAACCAAGATCTATAAATACAAAGGGACTCTAACCTAAAGAGGTAGGTCGTTCTACCCTAACCTTGGACCTAAACCTCAAACCTTACATCTAACTTGATCGTCGGAGAGTCACTGGGCTTCCATAGCACTAGTGACTTGTTGCAGGTCCAGCAGCGGAGGCGTGGAGCAAACGGAGGAAGGAACCGGAATCCTCTTACGATCAAGATCCCGACAATTGGTGGAAAACGCCGACTTTTTCGTTTGAAGCATGAAATAACACTGTTTATTGCACTGTTCATGTTCTTCCAGAGGTCTATATTCTTTCCGAGGCCTATCTCCTTCCCAAGGCCGTCGAAGCTCTTCCCATCACGGCCACCAACCCTAGTGACTTGTTGAAGGTTTAGCAGAGAACACACGGAGCTGTAAGGAAGGAGCAAGGATCGGAGTCCGAGCCGACTAATCCAAATCGGAACCCCGACAATTTTAAAGATTTTGTATGATAAAACTAATTGAGATCTACCCAGCAAGATCTATATTACATATTAAAAACATTACGAATTAAAAAATTATAGACAATTTTTTTATTTGTTAAACACTCTTAAAAAGTTAAAAAATGAACAAATAAATCGGGACGGAGGGAGTGCTACCTTGAGAGAGAAGTACAATAAAGGTAAGAATAATCCATTGGATCGAGCCAAATCTCCGGATCTCCGACCCTAGTCCCATGGATTCTGAGATTCAAATCGTTAAAGAGCAAATCGATCATATCTCCCTGCTTGTCTGCCATTCTGTTGTTGGACTGCCCCCGCGCAGTCCGGCTAGTTTTGTCCCTATTTCGGTCAATTACAATGATCAAATTCGTTCACATTGCAAAACTCGTTGAGTACAACCGTCACGTAATAAATCAAGTCAAACACTAACTAATAATATCTAATCCATACACATTTATATGAAAAATAAATTGAGTTTGACGCACTAGCTGGATCAGAAGTTGAAGAGCATATCTTTTTAAATCCAAATGTTTGCCGATCAGATATTATTCAATAACTGATCGCTATTTTGCAGAACCCAAAATTATCGATCAACACAATGATTACCGATCAACGCAATCGAAACACATATATGTAAGTGTTTGTAGTATATACATATGTAGTTCCATCACATGTATGTGAGTGTTTGTATATTTATTTGTGGTTGTAGACTTTTTTGTCAATATCCTTATTTCAAATCTTGATTTGTTATATTTGGAATCTATCTATCTATCTATCAATATAATATAGAAATGTGTTTAGGCTTATCAATCTTTCAAACCTCCATTCCTAATTTTCTAGAATTTTGATTTCTTTTAATTTGTTTGAATTGAGAGGGAGAAAAGAGAAGGAGGGAGAGAGAGAGAGATGGGGGGGTGGGACGTGGGAGGGGATGGTGGAGAGAGAGAGAGAGAGAGAGAGAGATTGAGATTTTAGGAGAACTGAGAAAAAATAATCAAATGTTCTAGTGACATTTTTTTGTGGTGGTCCA
The DNA here is from genome assembly GCA_019656835.1 of Rhododendron ovatum. Classification (NCBI taxonomy): domain Eukaryota; kingdom Viridiplantae; phylum Streptophyta; class Magnoliopsida; order Ericales; family Ericaceae; genus Rhododendron; species Rhododendron ovatum. Next base: position 28,480,615 of record CM033795.1, on the reverse strand, counting down.
TTTTATCTCTCCACCACACGTTTGTGTGGTTCTCACTACAAAGTGTCGAAGCTACACAAATTATTTTTTGTCCCGTGCATTTAACGGACATAACGCTAGATGATAAAAAATGATAGTTTAATATTTTATCGGATCTCGTGTTTGATGCAAGTTCGTATTAGTCTTACTTTATGCACCGAAAAACATATAGTAGAAAATAAATTTGGAGTACCACGTAACTCTGGTCACGTTCATCCAACGACAAAAGCTAGCATAGATGCATGGAAATGTTGTACAGCTACTCAGCTAGTATTCCCATCCCACTACCTTATGTGCCCATGATTGATTGGGGGCCGGGTACTGCTACTTCACTGCAGTTTCGCCCTAAAGTAAAAGTTTATGTACAAACAAACAGTTGACGTAATTTTTGGCTGTTTTACGACTACCAATGCGCTGCCAACCGCGCTGCCAATCCCCCTAGGTCCCAACACCATCGCTTTTAGGGCCGATTGGATGCTGTTTTAACTAGGTGTATTTCACAATACACCCGGCTAAGGGATGATGAAACTGATTTAGCTTGCTTTGGCAACTCAATTTTTACCTGTATTGGACTCTCACCCTTCGTCACGTATACACCTCAATCCGGTGTATGAGGTGCTAAATTATTGTCACCCCTTGAGCTCTCCATAATTTAGCCGGCCTAATACACCTGCTTTTTGACCAAAACACCCCTCCTCATTCCCCTCTCCAACGGCTCCCTTTCTCTGTTGACAAAGATGAAGAAGAAGAAGCTGATCAAAAAAAAAAAAGAGAGAAGAAGAAGAAGAAGAAAGAAGAGATCACCACAACACTTACACAAAAACCATCAGAACCACCACAAACCCCCAATATCAAATTTCAAACCCTAAATTTCAGAGAGATGAACAGTGAACAGAAACAACAACAAGAAGATGAACATCAACAACAAATCGGAGAGAGAGAGAGAGGAGGGGTCACCATGGTCGGAGAGTAGTAGTAGCAGCTTCTTCTTCTTCTTCGTCTCTCTCTCTCTCTCTCTCTCTTCTGCCGTTCTCTCTCTCTCTCTCTCTCTCTCTCTTAAAAGAAGACGACTCTCTCTCTCTCTCTCTCTTTTAAAAGGCGATAAAAACAAAGAAGAGAAGGAGAAATGATTCGATAGTGCATGTGTGAGTCTTGTGACCATGTATAAAAACAAAGAAGAGAAAAATGATTTGGTGCATGTGGGAGTATAGCTTAATTATGAAAAAATAATACTAATAATTGACAAATAAAATAACTTATAACAAAAAATTAATTCAACTTAACATTTGTACATTTTCATATTAAACAAACCACAAATTGAATTAAATACGATTGAAATTGATTTTTTATTATTTATAAATATTAAATTAATTATTTTTATTTGTAAACTAAATTATTGTTCCTTAAATTGTGAAAAGTAGTTAATTTTATTGAATTTTGTTATTATATAATGAATAACCTAATTTCATACTGCATAAGGGCAAATGAGTCATTTAACAACTTTTTACATCATACACCCTTCCTTATACCTCCAATTTGTCCTTCATCCAAATCAAGTATTATTTTATCCCCCTCCATAAATGTCACATCAATATGGGCCATTCCTTCTTAACTAATACCCCTTACTATCTTAACCTCCTTCATAAATAATACATCCAAAACTTATACGTCATCCAATCGGGCCCTTATTGTCTTTGATGAGATTTGATGAGAAAGTTTACCCCATTCATTTTGGAATTTTGAATTTAAATTTATAGATAATAAGTATGAAGAGAAATAGAATAATGATTAAAAATAAAAATAAAAATTAAAAAAATAAAAGTAATGATTAGAGTGAAATAGAGTAATGATTAGAATTTAAAACCATTAAACAAACGGGGTCAAGAGTTATACCATTAGTAATTGTTATTTAGCATGTCACTGTTTTATTAAATAATAACATGCTTTTTTACAACAAGTAATGACACAACGCCGCATTTGTATTTTTTAGAACAATGTAGTGCATAACAATGTTTTTTTTAATCAAAAAGAAATTTTACTAATCTTTTAAATTGTTATAAAGACCAACAGGAATAAGGATTAAATGACATCATATCCCTAAGCTAAGCTAAGAACAATTTTGTGCCAATTCAAGACCCAAAGGAGAAAAAAATTAGCAAAATGCTAACCAAGGCCAACACCAATTGGGCCAAGCCTAAACACCTAATAGGCCAACTCCAGCACCTATTCGGTCAAGCCCATACACTTATTGGGCCAATCCCATCACCTTTTGAGTCCAGCCTAAGCCTAAGAAACCCATAACCTAACCCTAATCATCACAGCAACAAAACCTAGCCATAACAATTACTCCCTCCGTCCCAATTTAATTGTCACTTTTGGGAGTTCGTACCACTTTTCAATTGATTATATTTTTTAATTTATAATGTTTTAGGTGATTTTAAAAATATTATATTATAGAACAAATCGAGATCTATCAAACAAGATCCATATTAGATATAAAATTCATTACCAATTTAAAGATATAACTAATTTTTTTATCCGATTAGAATAGAACTGTGACAAGTAAATTGGGATGGAGGTAGTCTATATATGCCCAAGAAAAGTTCATCTGCGTGATTGATAACATTACTACACATGCGCTTGGACTATTCACTTATTTCATGGGATGAAATCCTCTCTGGTCCATTTTATGGACTGAATTGTCCAATCATGCCATTTGCGTGCATTTCACTAACACCAAGGGCGGATGAGCTCGGACGACCGTTCTACCCTAATTTTAATTTTTTTTTTAGAATTATATAGTAGTAATAATTTTTTGAAAAAAATTAAAACTAGTACTACATAGGTTCGCCCACGCAATGTATCTCTCTCTAACCCTAAAGAAGCCGCCACCCTGTATCTCCTCCTCCTCCTCCTTAGGGTTGTACACCCTAATGGGTGATGGAAGGGGAGGAATTTCTTTCACTCGTGGGGTTTTTCCACCTCCTGATCTTAGATCTCAGAGGTTTTCTCTCATTCCCTCTTCACCCCCATCCTCCTCCTCTCCAAACCACCATCCGCCGTCCCTAGCTCTTCTGCTGTGTAGTCCGACGACTTTTGGAGGTAGTATCTTGCAGATCGTGGTCGTCAGAGGTGTCTTCCCCAGATGAAGTAGGAGATTTAGGTTGGTGGATGAAGTCTCCCCCAGTACGACCAAATCTGTTCGGTTATGTTACCGGTTTCTCTTTTTTGTTCTTTTCTTTGGTGTTCCCTATGTGGGATTTCTCCCCGCTTGTGGGGCTTCTATCACCCCTATGGGAGTGTTTTTAGCTGTTTTATGCAGTGCTCCAACTGTTTGGAGCGATGGATTTAGTTGGAGTTGGGTGTAGTCTTTTGACTGAGTCCCCACCTATTTGGTTTCTTGATCCCTTGTTTAGGGATGAAGTTTCATCGTGATGTACTATTTATTGGATCTATAATGTCATCTGTTATCATTTTGGAAAAAAAAATACCAAGTCAGACTTCCTTTTTTTTTTTTTTTGAACACGATAGAAATGCATTTGATAATTATAACAGTTTACGTAACAGTTACAGAGTAAAACGCACAGGGGAACAACAAAATATACTATAAGCAAAAACAGCTAGGTAAACAAAAAGTATTGCCCGGCAGTAGCTCCTGTCCAAAAAGGGATTCCTCGTGCGACTGGAGATGCTGAAGGGGGTAGCAACGCCTGTTTGGCTAAGCAGTGGGCCTGGTGCGCGTCCCTGCAATCAACATTGGTTAACCTGCAAAAAGAGAGCTTCGAAAGTTCCTGCCAAAGGTTGCGCAACAAAATAGCATCTGCATAATTGGGTTCAGACCGGTCCGCTAGCTGCAAAATGGCATTTAAGCAATCAGAATAAATGGAAAGAAGATTAAATTGGAAGTCCAGAGACCATGAAACGGCTAGAAGCATGGCCATAAATTCGGTTTGGAGTGGGGTTGAGCTACAGTAAGACAAGGAACAGTGTTGTATAAGACAGCCATTCAGATTAAAAGCATAAAAACCCAAGCCACTTTTCCTATAACCCTCTTTCCGTGCCCCATCGACTGTAATATGAGCAACGCACTGGTCAAAGAGGATGAACGGCGGGTAAGGCTTAACAACAAGTGATAGAGATGGTGGGTTCCTGGTGTATGGTGGAGTGCGGTGACACAACGTTAGAGAATTCCAAAGAGACGGCTATTTAAACCAGAGAACATTATCAGATGTCAAAGCTTGAACGGTTCCGATCGTAAACAGTGCACCCGCAAAAATGGTTGCATTCCTAGATTTCCGTACAGCTCAAAGTGTTGCGATGAATGTGAAAAAAAGATCCTTGTCGTGTGGGGAAGCAGTTAGGCAGATAATCCCATCCATTAACCAGTGTTGAAAGCATGACGGTTGGGAAGGAAACTGGAAAGGAGGATTAACCCAAACCGGTTGTGTAGTTGGGCAGCGAAGGAAGAGATGTTCCAAGCTTTCGTTGTCCAAGAGGCATAATGGACAGGTTGGGGGAATATGACGAAGGCGAGAGCATAGATTAAGTTTTACCAGCAAGATACCTCGTACACACTTCCAAAGGAAAATTTTGAGGCGTTCAGGGAGATCTAAGTGCCACAAAGTTTTCCATATATTAGTCCCTTTGTGCACATGGGGTCGTCTACCTGGGTTGTTGGAAGGAGTCTTCCTCTGGTCATAAAAAGCGTGGTAACCGAATTTAGCAGAATAATTACCAAAGGGAGTGTAAGGCCACACCCGTCTATCCTCACATGGTACTGTAGGTAGCTGAATTGCCAAAATCTTTGGGATAATAGTTGCTAGAAATATGTCACGAATTTTTGCAATGTTCCAGGTGATTCCTGCCAGACCTGTATTTAGGATACTGGAGACGATGAGGAAACTTGAACCAGTGTAGGGAATAACATGGCTTAGAGACTTAGGGAAGTATGGGATCCTCCGGTCAGAGTATAGATTGATGGATTCACCATCGCCCACTATCCAGGAGAAGTGGCTGGAGATTAGGTCTCGACCATAGAGAATACTCTTCCATGCCCAAGATGATGAAGGGTGAGGCTTAACATTAAGGAGGTGGGTTTGGGAACAGTATTCTGGGAGAAGAATTTTTGATATTAGAAGGGATGGGTTATTAAGAATACGCCAACATTGGTTCGCCAAAAGAGCCTAATTTAGAAGGCAGAAGTCCTGGATACCCAATCCTCCTTCGGATTTGTAGGCTCAAATTTTGTCGCATGAAAGCCAGTAGAGAGGTTTTCGGTCACCCGTTTTCCACTAAAAAGCGGCAGAGATGGCGTTCACTTTATCACAGATAGCAAGGGGGATTTTGTAAGAAGAACAAAGGTAAATTGGAAAGGAAGACAAGACTGATTTAATGAGTTAATTTGCCAACTTGAAAAAGAGTTGACTTCCATCCTACCAATGTCTATTGGATCTTATCAATGATGAATCGGATGCAACCTCTTTTGTTTTTCAAAGCCTTGAGCGGAAGGCCTAAATAAGATGCCAGATCAGTGCAAACAGGTATATGGAAAAAGCTTTGAAAGCGACGGTGAAAAACCTTGGGAATATTTGGGCTGAGTGTGATAGAAGATTTTTGATGGTTAATGCTTTGGCCCGAGAAAAGGCCGAACTGCATGAGGGTGTCTCGGAGTTTGGCACAGCTTAAAAGCATTGGTTAGAAGAAAATGAGATAATCATCCGCAAAGAATAGGTGGGATAGCGAAGAGCCATTGACCAAGAGCTTAAGACACTTACACAATTTGGACCTGTCCAGGTGGTTTAAAGCCGAAGAAAGCGTTTCCATGTAAATGAAGAAAAGATATGGGGATAGGGGTCACCTTGTCTAAGACCACAATATGGTTGGAAGCGTTGAGATGGGGAACCATTTATCAGGACAAAAAACGATATAGTGGAGTAGCATTGGTGGAGAAGACGGAGCCAATGGCCAGAGAAACCCATTTTACTGAGGATAGTATTTAAGAATTTCCAGCTGACCCTGTCGAAAGCCTTACTCATAGCAAGTTTCAGGGTCGCCATATACTTATGACCCGTTTTCCTCTTGGCAATTAAATTGGAGAATTTACTAGTTAGAATGGAGCTATTAGAAATTTGCCGGCCATGAACAAAAGCATTTTGTGTGGGGGAAAAGTAAGAAGGGAGAATGTGCTTAAGTCTGTTGGCTAGGGTTTTGGAGATGATTTTATATAGCACATTACAAAGACTAATAGGACAGTAATCACCAAGGGCTGCCGGGGTTGGAACTTTCGGGATTAGGGCAATATGGGAGTAGTTAATTTCCTTTAAAAGATACCCAAAGTTCAAGAAAGAAAGGGCCACTGTGCAGATGGATGGACCGATGATTTCCCAGTGGTGGTGATAAAAGCAGCCAGAGAATTCGTCAGGGCTCGGAGCTTTAGTTCTGCCAATTTGGAAAGCATCAGTTTTCATTTCAGCAGCCGTGAAAGGTTTATTGGAGTAAGGTCCTAGCTTGCATGTGGATAGCAACTTAATATTCAACATGATCGTGTGAATATGAAATCAAACATTAAAAATTGCTTTGGTTTCTAGTCTATTGGCTTTCACTAGCTACTATTTCAGCAATGTTAACTCCTCCTAAAGTCAAACACAATTGAGTCCGAGGCTTTTCTCTCTTTCTCTCTCTCTAAGAGTTTCAGAGAAAAGGGTTTTTCTGGGGGAGGGGCGGTGCCTCCCCCCCCTTTTCCTCTATTCTATCTCTCTCTCTCTCTCGAATCTCACCTCCTGAACTCGGTGTGTTCTAACGTCGATCTTGTCTTTGGGATGCTGATGCCAAGTGACAGAGACTTCTTCCGATCTTTCTCATCAAAGCAGTCTGCCTGCATGCTCCTCGTTTAGATCTTACTCATCGTGTGCTTTTCTATCCGATCTTCTTGCACTTCCATTGTTGTTATCAGGCTGGCTCATTCTTCATTGTTCTGGGCAGTGCATAGATTCGCGCCTTGATGAGGTCATAGTTTATTGGGACGGAGGTAGTAGTTGATATCACTGTACGGTGGGGTGTGGCTGCTATGATGATTGAGGTTGCGGGCCGTGGTCTTAACCGACGTTTTTGGGCGGCTGATTTTAGGGGTGTGGGTCTGTTGTAGGTTTTTTTATTTATTGATGTTTTTATTTCTTCTTATTTTCTCTCCCATTATAGGGGCTTCCCTCACCCCTACGTGGGTGTTTTGTTGATTACTTGTTTGGTGTTGCGTTGATTGGAGATATGCTCCATCTGTTTTATGCATTTGGTTGTGTGAGGTTCTGAAAGATCTGCGTAGTATTTAGGCCTCCTTTGGAGATATGCTCCATCTGTTTTATGCATTTGGTTGTGTGAGGTTCTGAAAGATCTGCGTAGTATTTAGGCCTCCTTTGTGGTTGCTATATCCCTTCTTTTGGGATGACTTCTCATTCTATGTATTTTCTTCATTATTATCAATGAAGTATCGTATCATTTGGAAAAAAAAAAAACTCCTCCCAAATACTAATCAAAGATCGAGGTCATGTGATTGATCTACGGAAGGATTCAAGAAGATTTCATGTTCTCTTCTCTACCTCTATCTCTGGCATTCTTTCTGTTTTTCTTTGATTGGCAGGCATTCTTTGTTGCTTACCTATGTAGATCATAATTTCGGGAAACAATTGGGAAAAATCAACTTAAGGCTTTGTCTTTTAGTTCTTGAATTTCAAATTCATTGTTCATAGGTGCCGCACATTGGCAAAAACATGCAATAAGTCAATCATTTATGATTTATCCCCTTATTGATAGATTTATTTGTCTTTTGTTTACTTTATCGGTTTCTATAGCGACAATAGAGGGAGCATTTTTAGTCATGAAACTAGTGAAAACTAGAATACATAATAGGATGGAGGATGATTTCCTTACGAGTTATATGCTCACTTACATTGAGAAGGACATAGATCGGCACTTTAAGTTTGATTTCATTATAAATGCATTATACATTATGAAAAGGCATCGAGGGCAGTTCAAGATTTTTACTCGTAGAGCATCTGCATCAGTCTCTCTCCATTTTGGAACAATTGACATCTTAAAAAGTCACTTTATTATTTTAGCTATCCATTTTTAAAATGTCTACCACATCAAACTCTCTATATTAAAACTATTCCATCAAAAATATTGTTTCTTTATTCTAAAAAAAGCACCAAACCAAACCCATCTCTCTAAGTTTACTCTTTAGAGAGGTACCAGGACAAACCCATATCTAGGTTCATTTGAATCCAGGAAGGGATGAAGCAATAAAATAAGAACAAGCTTGTGAATAGTCCCTCGCCTCTTGTAACAAGCAACTGTAGCAAAACTACAAAATTTGCAAAGTAGCGTGGAAAGCCACAAAACTGGATGTAGACACCCAAATTTGGGCTTCCGAATAATCTTTAAGTTCCCCGATGATGAAATTAGGAAAAATATACCTTCAAGGCTTGGATTGTTGCTCCTTTGTCATTCATTCTCTAAACCTCAAGAAAACCCCTTCCCAAACCTATAGGGTGGCCCCCGATTCAATTGCAAAGAAAAAAATGCGTTTGTTTGGTCAAAAATAACTTTTTTCATGATACATTGAGGGTAAAATTGACACACATTTTAATGTATAAAATGTCTTTGAGTGAAGCCAATTGAGTTAGAAAGAGGACTCGACAAGCTTTCTAACGCTTCGAACCACACTCAAATCCGAGTTCGGGAGTGTCCGGGGTGCCCCCGCGAAGTTCAGTGTGCTATGATGTGCTGTCTCTAAATACCGCGCGGCATTTCAAAACGCAGCGCAACATTTTAGAAACTGTGGGCAGCATGCCCTTCGGAAATTTTCGAATTTCCGAATGCGAGGGCCCCGGGATCGAGGGAGCGCGTGCGTGGACGGCGAGCGCTCGTAAAATACGGAGTCACCACTCGGGTTTTGATGGTCGGACACCCAAGGAACCGTATTTCGAAGCACCTGCCACGCTTTATTTGATTTGAAAAAGTTAAGAAACATGTCCGTCATAATCATATCTGGGTTCGGGAGCTAGGTTACGATAGGGGAAGGGTTTTAAGGCACCCCTCTCGCCCAATCCGGAGATCGGTCTCTACTTGAGCATTTTGTGAAAATGTTTGCGATTCTTCTTTTATTTAACCAATTTTTAGCCAATTAAGGCGGGAAAAAAGTTAATCGGGGATTAAAGCTGTAACAATTCGTAAGATATGAACAAGATTGCACGGATAAATGATATACGAGAAAATAAATGGGATAAGATTCAACACTATGGTTGGACATTAAAATAGTGCATTGGAATAAATCTGATACAAGCAGTAGCCAATTTGCATGCATAGATCTGCTAGCATGCACTACAAGAAAAATAAAAATTGGTGACGAAAAAGTGGCGACGAAATTTAATTTCATCACTAAATAAGTATATTTGGCGACAAAAAAATAAATTTGTCACTATTTTAACAACTTCCGTGACAAAAAAATTTCGTTACCAATTATACTTGTTTAGCGACGAAAAAAATATTTTCGTCACCAAAGGATACCCATTCGGTGACAAAATATATTTTTCGTCACCGAAAACTAAAAAAGGTGACGAAATTATTTTTCGTCACCAAAGATAATCATTTGGTGACAAAATATATATTTTGTCGCCAAATGAGACCAATTTAGTAACAAAATATTTTTTTCGTCACCAAATGCTTAACTTTGGTGACGAAAAATAATTTCGTCACCATTTTAACGCTTTCAGTGATGAAAATATCTTTCGTCATTAAATGGGTACCTTCCGTGATGAAATTTATGAATTGCGCTTTGTCACTAAATATATTTCGGACATAACTCTTTGCTAAAAATTCCGATTGAGATAATTCAAATTGGATTTGAACAATAACTCAATTGCCTACAACTTTCATGTTTATCAAAATTTCTAATTTTAATGTTTAAAGGTTCAAAATTACATTCGAAATATATTTTCATGTTAAACATATATGTTATATATTAGATATTTCAAATATTTATTGAAAAATATGTGTAGTGCAGTTGGTTGGGACTTATGCGAAAATTTCAAGGGTCTCGGATTCGAAACTCAGTAGGAGCAAGAAAGAAGATTTTTTTCCCCATATGAAATCGTCTTTTGTAACAAAAAATTTCGTCACCGATTTCTTATATTGATGACGAAAATTTTCGTCACCGATATGACCCATCGATAACGAATTTTTTCGTCGAAAAAACAGCACAATAAGTGAGGAAAAAAATTTCGTCACCAATTATTCACTTTTTGGTAACGAAATATTTCGTCATCAAAAGGCACTATAAGTGACGAAAAATAGATTTCGTCACCAGGTAGGAATCCTCGACAACCTTTAGTCGACAAATTTTTTTTCGTCACTTATATTATTTGTGACGAAAAACATGTAATTTGTAACGATTTTCATTCGTCACCCAATGTAATTTTTCTTGTAGTGATGCAACTCAACCGTCACGCATCAGACTCATACCATCGCGTGATGGTCATGTCCCTCCAACAGATTCAATTTTACCTCCTTTGGGGCTCTGGAAGGACCAGTGCACACTCAGGATCAAACCAAGCAATTTATATGTACTGAAAGTAAATAATAATTACAACAATGGATAACAGGAATAAAACACAACCCCTAAACAGTGGGGGTACCAAAGCAGAGGCCTTTAGACCAAGTTGCCCATGCAAGGACAATTGCTGGAAACAGGCTAACCATCGCGCGATGGAGTCAGTTCATCGCGCGAGTGTCATGACTAGAATTTCAGGAATTGCTTTGCATGCCTGAGCTCTGAGACATATTCAGAAATAACCCAGGGGTATTCGTAAGCTAATGAATAAGAGTTCTCAGTTAAACTACGAATTTTATCATGCAAAACAGTGAATCAGTTTTAGTCATGCTTCACAGTTATTTATAGCACTGATAAAATAGAAAATAAACTAGCATCCCATCCCCACAAGGACCATTGCGCGTTGACGAGAACCGTTGCATGCGTGACTGGGTCCATCGTGCGTAGGAGTGCCAGTGCACGATTTCTTGTAGCCCTACTGACTTTAGGACCAGAACTGGTATAGATTACCAGCCTTAGCGCTGACAGCCCCCCTCAGGGATCAAAATAGTAAACAGTAGGGAATTATACCTTTTGCTTGAGTGTTTTGAAAATGGATTGAACAAGGTGGTATAGCTTGGAAAATGAGTGTATGGATGTGGTAAGAGTGATGGGGTATCGAGTGTATTAGGGTTTGTAGAGTCTTTTTTCGCTTGAAAATTGGTAACCTTAGTCTTGGAAAACCAATGGGGTATATATAGGAGATGAGAGAGTGCTTGGTGGGTGGAGGGCTTGGCCTAGCAACCAGCCAACAAGGCTGGCCATCTTCCCTTGGTGGAGGAAGAGGCCAACAAGGTGATGAGAGTGGTTGTGAGGGCAGTGCAACCCATGCACCTATAAAACACTGTTTAGTCGACGAAAACGGGGTTCCTCAGGACAATGGCCCCTTGATCATCACAAAATCCAGCTGGAAAAAGGTGAAAATGACAGGTGTTAACCATCGCGTGAGGGAGTGACTTCATCGCGCGACGGTTGTGCCAACCCACGCGATGGTCAACAGTCAAGGCTTTGACGTTGACCAACACCTGATAGATGGATCATTGCGTGTGAGATCCACTCCAATGCGCGATGGTCAAACCTGAGGTCAGGGCTTTGACTTGGGGTTTTAGGGATTTAGGATAGGTTCCACACACTCCAAGCTCAAACCATTTCATTCTCAAGACTGTTTTTGATCTAATTCATCTTTGAGGAAACAAGAAACCGAAAAAACAACGTAAAACAATTGGGAAACCAGATTGGGGTGTCTACAGTAGTCCCTCTTTGACGGCACGTGGAGCACCATTGACTGGTATGGGTAACGTCAAAGATTTCTAGACACCCATCCAATTTACCCAAAAGCCGATAAAATGGAGAATGCAAACAAGTATATAAAAATACCGTGCACCAATGGATCAAAAAGCGGATCAATTATTGAATAAACTCTCCTGGGGAATAAATGAGATGGACGGATAGATCGTCGCTGATTTGATATTGGACAAATAGATCATCGCTGATTTGATATTGGACGGATAGATCGTCGTTGATTGATAGCCGATGGATGGATCGTCGCTGATTGATAGTGGACGGATGGATTGTCCTGATTGATAGTGGACGGATGGATCATCACTGATTGATAGTTGACGGATGGATCGTCCTGATTGATAGCAGACGGATGGATCGTCGCTAATTGATAATTGGACGGATGGATCGTCCTAATTGATAGCGGACAGATGGATCGTTGCTGATTGATAGTGGACGGATGGATCATCCTGATTGATAGCAGACGAATGGATCATCGCTGATTGATAATTGGACGGATGGATCGTCGCTGATTGATAGTGGATGGATGGATCGTCCTAATTGATAGCAGACGGATGGATCGTCGCTGATTGATAATTGGACGGATGGATCGTCGTGATTGATATTGGACGCGCGCAGGCAGACTACCGCTGGGGATTCAAAAAGTGCTCGATTTAAAGATCATTTAATTCATGGCGATCATAAAAATTGCTGTGGTGCCATAACGAGAAACCATGGGCCTTCGTATGAAAGACGAACATGATGGGCCCTGTCCGGGAGCTGGATTGGGCCTGGAGGCCCACTTGGACCATCGTGCGACAGAGCCACTTCGTCGCGCGAGGGTAGCTTATTAGGGCTTGGGTCTGGAAAGAGCCCAGACCCGGCCCACACCTGTTTTCTTCCCTTTTCTTCCTGGGGACGCTACAGAAATCAATTCCCAGAGGTTTCAAAGTTTCAAAACTCCTCTCAACTCTCAAACTCCTTCAATCTCAACTCAAACCTTAGTCTTGTTTCTGAAATCGAACCAAAACCCAAAATATACAAACATCCATGGCAGACCATGGTGGCAATGGTGGTGGAGGAGAAGTAGTTGATCAGCAAGAGGATAAAGGAGGGCCAATAGAGGAGACGTAGGCGATCAACAGCCTTCGGGGGCTATCGCAGGCACTGGTGCAACGATCACAACTGGCGGCGATGGCGATCAAAGCCAGCAGCAGGAGGTTGGTAGCGGAGGCGATCATCGCGCGACAGAAGGAGTACCTCGAGCGACGAAGGAGCCAGGGGTTAAGGGCCTTATTGCTCGGCCATTAGACCCAAGCATGGCCATGAGCGGCTCGATGGTAATCAGTGGTGGTTCCGGAGACACTGGCGGCGATGGTGCCGATGGTGCTGGCGTTAGGCCGAGTGGGCTTCCGCCGAGGGACCCAACGAGAGGCAAGGGTGTGGTAGCCGAGGAGGTATAAACCACGGGGGTTCCGTTTGTGTACCGGGAGGAGGATGTACTGTTCCGGCCGATGGCTACATCATCGGGCCACAGGCCGATTACAAAACAAGATGTCGCAGAACTCCTGAGCGATGAACAACTAGCCCAACTTTTGGAGGATAACCCCGCGATAAGGCCTGCTATTTTGGAAGCCCGAGAGGAGCGAGAGAGGGTGATAGTAGCTTCGGAGGCCGCGGCGAGGGCCGAGAGGGAGAGAGCCGAGAAGGAGGAGGCTCTGAGAGGAATGGAGGCCAAGGAGAGGGTCGGAGCTAGGGTGTACAGGCCCAGAGTGATGGCAGTGACAGAGGCAAAGAGTCTAATTCATGTCCTTTTTACAGCAGTGGGGTACATGCCACCCACGCCACACTTGTTTGTGCCATCGGGCTTTACAGCGTACAGGCCACGACGGACGGAGTACGACCTTGAACTCGTCTTGAGAGATCCCGAGACTCACATTTCGAGCAGCTGGACTGAGGTAAACCCCTAGAAAACCTTCTTTGAAGTTTCAAATTTGAATTTGCCCATTTGTGTTTGAATGTTGAAACATATACGGTAATCCTCGAAAGAAAAGACCAAATTGTAATATCATGATCTTCACATCAAATGTCATGCATGTAACATAATAACTTGAACCAATCATCTATTGCCAGGCTGCATTGATTACCTAGAACTTGAGAATGAAAGCCTTGCATGCTGACATGCCCTATTGTTGCTTTTTTTTTTTGTGTCTGACACAGGAAAAAGCAAGGCAGAGGGATATCCATGGCTTCGAAGGAGAGTGTAGCTCTTTGGCGTTATACTAGGGTTTGCCCGCCAAGGTGACGCAGTTAGTGGATAAAGCAGGCTTCAGAGAGTTCATCCAGACACTTACTCCGGTGAGAAATGACCATGCCGTTCTAGTGACACTTGCAGAGAGATGGAGGGACACTACCAACACCTTTCACCTACCGCCCGAGGAGATGACAGTGACACTTGCTAACTTTGCAGCGATCACTGGCTTGAGAGTTGGGGGCGAGCCTATCCCGTTTGACTCGGGCATTCACAAAGACCCAGTGGCTCTGGAGTGGTTCTTGGGAGAAGCGCCTAAGATTGAGGAAGGGATGGCAGGGTATGGGCAGTTCACCAGATATCTCAAGAAAAATGTGACAACTGAACAAGAAGCGGAGCAGATGGCCTGGGCATACCTATTGTACCTCTTTGGCGCGTCCTTATATCCGAATAGGCGTAGCAAGGTCCATTTGTCATACCTGTCTGCACTGAGGGACTTGAGGATAGCTTCGCGCTTTGACTAGGGTGGAGTGGCATTGGGCGCGGCCTATGGTTTCTTGGGCGACTCATCGAGGACAGAGCTGAGCACTGCTGGATATTGGAGAATCTGGGAGGTATGATTTCCATAGAGTAAAGCATAATTTCGGATTACACTTGTATCCATTTGATTACATAGCCTGCTTGATCGTATTATTGTATGCACTGTTGATTTGATTTGTTTGTAAACCATGCAGCTCTGGGTCTACGAGGTTTTGAATATGTGCGGCCCAGAATCCAAAAGCTTGGACTTGGGGATTCTCCCGCGTGCTCACATCTGGAGTAAAAAGAATATGGGAGAGAAGAAAGGGAAAGGCGACCTGAACGACTTCCGGATATACCTAGACAAGCTCCGACCCTCACAAATATAAGCACAAAAGTTGACTGAACAAAGTACACATCTCTTTGTATTGCTTTAATGTTGCCACTGATCAATTCTTGCATTGTTTCCCTATCTTGTGTGCAGATCGAGTGGGATCCTTGGAGAGTTACAAGACCAGAGCCCGAGTACTTGGCTAGGAGCAAGGTTGTGACGGCTAGCAGAGTGTTGCTGGAGTCAGCCTTTGGTTGGCAGTGGTACTTGAGAGATCGGGTGACACGCCAGTCGCTCGGCTTCACTGAGTTCCAGGTGCCGGGGCCACTTCCACCACAAGCCTCACACACATAGGAGTACAAACTGGCTGAGCAAGAAACGTTTACGCAACTTGACACCGACCTGACACGCCACTTACGTCCTAACATGGACTATGCAACATACCAGAGGGAGCATTTGGCAGGGCCGCTGAGGGTCCGGGAGTTCAGAAAGGTCCGGTTTCAGGCTCATGGAGCTGCTGAGGAAAGGAGGGCTGCAGGAGAGAGACAGAGTGGTGGCGAAGGCCGTGTGAGACGAGGCTTGAGCGGACCACTGAGAGGTGGGCCACTAAAGCTATTGTGGAAGATAGTAGTGGTAGACTCCCAAGGCAATCCAACCGAGCTACACCTAGCCCCTGCCAGAGTTGAGCCTACACCGATTACTGTCCCAGTAAGACATTGTTGCTTCCTTTCATCGCATGTCACTAGAATTGAATTATCGCTGAATTGCCCTGATAACACCCAATTCACTATTGCAGGTACCAACTGAGTGGGCGAACGAAGTTGTTCGTCGCATGCTTGCACTAGAGAATGCAGTAATAAGAGCAGCAAGTGGCTTGCCATTGGACTTGCGCTATCCAGCGCCAACTCCACCACCAGCGGCTCAGAGATCTCAGGAATACCCTTCAGAAAATGATACATTCTTGCTTTCGATACTTCATGTATGCATCCCCGCTCGACACATGTCATGCTTTGATAGCCATTGATTTGAAATTGATCATACCTGCTTTCAAACATATGATATGCAATATGTATACTAATGCACAAAAATTACAATGCAGGCACAAAGACAGGCGGCTCCTATGAGGAATAGCGCTAGAGACCCTCCACAGGGGAAATTGGCAGAGAGGGCTCTGATTACTCCAGTCATTACTAGGCGATAGAAGAGAGGCTCACAGCCGACCGTCGCGAGTGAGGAGGCAGCCCGAGAGGCTATGGCGTGCACAAAGGAGCGATACCAAATCAAGATGCGCTAGAAGCCCTCACAAGACGAGCCAGTCCGCAAGAAAGGACTAATCCTGCCTGAGGTCTCTGATGAGGAGGACGAAGAGCAGGAAGAAGAAGAAGAAGAAAAAGAAGAGGAAGAGGAGGAAGAGGGATCGTCAGACGGCAGCGCTCTGATGACATCGCAGACGATCCCGGATTCAAGCAAGATCCTAGAGAGATAGACGACGATGAAGGCGACGGAGATTGGCTTAGAGAGGATTGATGGCTACTACGAAGCCTCATTACTTCCTGCACTTTTGACTTTTGCTTTTGGGCTTGCATGCCCAAGTAGATAGGTAGATGATGGGCTAATAGGCCCAAGCTGACATTTGATAGTTGTTTTGAGGCATGTGTGCCTTTTTGATTTGCGGGTGGGTGTGCCCAAGCAAACATGATGATTTTGATCGGCCGAAGTGCCAAATATGCAGTAGTTTTCTTCATTTCGACATGGATAGATCATAGTTTAGCTATAAAGTTTGCATTTTCATGGCTTATTTACTTTTGCAGTAGATTAGAGGAGATAAAACGCACCACTAATACTAAACTTGCATTGATGACATGCTGAGACTACTTACAAATACATAAACATGTAGAGACGAGACTAGCTCAGAAGAAAAATCAAGGACACACCTTAAGACACAACCAAGATACGACGATACGGAAAATAGAATGAAATTTTGGGTAACGACAAACCAAAACTCAAAATATTTCAATTTTGATAAAACCGATACTTCCATGAGGTCAAATATGTATAACATGACTTGGACAAATCAACGGAACTGAAAAATACATCCCAGAGCAAAGTTTAGACCAAAAAGTGCTAAAAATGACACAAAAATGGACACAAAACGCAAAACACAACTCAATTATGTCCAGGACCG
The DNA here is from genome assembly GCA_019656835.1 of Rhododendron ovatum. Taxonomy (NCBI): domain Eukaryota; kingdom Viridiplantae; phylum Streptophyta; class Magnoliopsida; order Ericales; family Ericaceae; genus Rhododendron; species Rhododendron ovatum. The sequence continues at coordinate 28,463,391 of CM033795.1, read as the reverse complement.
GAACCGACACCTCCATACAATCATATTAGGCTCATATGACCTGTATGGCATGAGAGAATGGGGCGAAAGCCTTTGAAACAAATTTCGACCACCCGAAATCCTAATGTGATCTTGAAATGGGCCACTGAGGGTCCAAAATCTTCGTTAAACGCGATACTCTGAATCCGACACTTAGACACAGTCACATGTACCAATTATGACTTGCTGGAGCCATCAAAAGTACAAAATACCCCTTAGAACGGAAAATGACCAAAATTGGTCAGTAGCTGCTGCAAACTGTCAAATTGCAGGCTAAACCATAGCGCGACGGCCTGGAACAATTGCGCGATGGAAGAAGGATCGCGCGATGAAGTGAGTCTGTCGCGCGATGATAATTTGATGCTAAGCCGTCTTTGTTTGACCCATCTTGACTCTAAGACGTTGAAAGCCTTGTCACTGTCCTTGGCCATCCAAGATACCTTTGGGGCAGTTCACAGGTGTGCCCTTGCATTGAAAGGGGCAATGCCACCTTACTTGGATATTTGCCTTGTAAAAGGAAGATATTTCACCAAGCCTTGGCTATAAAAGAGTATGACCCTACAAATGTGAGGCACATCCCCTCAGAGCTAGCACTTTTAACACCCCTATAATGGTAAATAACCTTCCAGTCTTGATCAGCCCGTGGCTAACGGCCTTTGTAGCCGGAGATTGGCTATCGTTCTGATTTCACGGGCTGGCCGCTTTTCATTTTCTCCGAAACGTGAGGGTCCGCCCCAAAATTCTGATGGTAGTGTTACAATTCTGGGACCCAGAGGTTCATGTTTTTAGGTTCGGGGACAACGAGCTGTGCCCAACCGTGGAAGAATTCCAAGCATCTCCAGGGTTTGGTTCGAGCGTGATTGTCCTACCACCTTACAGGAAGAGCATGACAAAAATTTTGCAATCATGTCTCGAAATTTCATGGGGAGTAGCCGAAAGTCTGTTAACTAAAGGGCAAATCAACATCATGCGCCTGGTGGAGTGGTACGGGACTGAAGGGAACATAGAGGACACCGCCTTGCAGGCTTGACGCCGATTTGCCCTGACGATCAGTGTATTGGCCGCTTACTTGCTAGTATCTCGGAATGGGCGAGTTAACCCCTCGCTGGTGAGTGTTGCGGCTCAAATGGATGCTCGAAGAAATGTGGTGCCCCTGGTTTTAGCAGAGACACTCATGGGCTTGGATTTGGTTTCTATTGGCCAAACAAACGTATTCAGCAGTAGTCCGCTCCTGCTGCAGGTAAATTCTCACTCAACTCACATTTTTTTAGTTTTCACACATTTACCTTTTACCTCATCTCTCGGCTTAGGTTATATCGAGGCTCCTCACTTGTTTTCTCGCTCAAGTTTTATATGGCTCCTTACTTGTCTTTTCACCCACTCATACAGCTATGGCTATCAAACAAATTGGGATTGCTCACGGCACCGGAGGAAAACTGGCCTCATCTGCCTAGTCAAACGCATCAGCGCGAGATGATCTATCCGGAGATGTCCATGAACCAATGGTACATGTTCATGAAGAAAATGCTACCGAATGAGATCATCTGGAGGCATGAGGCCCTGAACATTCCAGACATGGCCCTTAATTCTACAAGTTTCGAGAGGATGGTGATAGCTAGGCTGACTGCTTTTACATTCTACATTCCCGGTCGCATTATCCATCAGCTAGGTATAAGTCAAGGACTGCACCGAGTGGCAATCGAAACTTTCAATATCCCTGCATTCACTGCACGGAACTTGGCCGGATATGAGCACAATTAGGGCCTGCGGTAACTTGGCAGAGCAAAACTGGATTTCGGCAGAGAGCTTATGCACCGATACACAACATGTTTAAGAAGGGAAATCGCAAGAAGACAAAGTGATGACTGACTCCCAACAGACTCTAATGATCTAGAATAAACTGTGAGCCTGTTAAGGCCTCTAGCATTTTATTCTATTTTTATGCTTAACTATTTAAAAGGCTTTGTTCAGCTGTGTAATAGAAGTAGTAGCTTGAATAAAAATGAAAGATTCAAAACTTTCTCCTCTTGATCCAAATGTTGAACACCATGCCGCTTTGAATGTTGAAGAAAATTCCAAAATGGCAAACCGCAGATCAAGTTGATGGAATGTGACCGAATCTCACGAAGAGACTGCCTACGTATCATCTTTCAAGGAATCAGGTCAAAACGTAGTTTACACTAAGGTTCACTCATGTGTTTTACCTCTCTTTTTACACTTTAACTTTTGCCTAGAACCGCCCATTCAGGTTTTCGGTCTGGCGAGCTTTCAAATATTGCCTATGTACTTTTTCCTAGACCACCTTCATAGGTTCTCGGTCTAGCAGGCTTGCTCTAACTTTTGCTTGGAACTGCCCACCCTTGGGGTTTTCAGCCCAACGAGCTTCTTTCAGGGAAAAGGCTTTTGAATTGATCCATGCTAACCAATGTATTGAATTTGTTGCTATCCAGGTCAATGATCTTTGGCTATAGCCCCAAATAAAATGGCTTTTAATAGTACAGGGTCTAGAGTGCTTCGGTTGACATGTCTCGCTCCAGGGCATTCATACGCTTTCTAACTTGTGCTTGGCGGAACACTATTCCTGCAAACTTGAACATGGTGTGTGGCACTGGACCTTCTAAGCTTTGCTTTACATGGTTTAGCACCCGGTAACAAAAGGATTCGATGCCTTTTAATCTTAGGATCAACACCAGGCGTGTCTTTTGAGAGACCATGCCAAGATGTCGATGATCTCTTTGAGCCTGTCTGACCGGGTACAATGCTCCTCTGAGGACAGTGTTGAACCAATTTGAACCATTCGGGGGGGGGGGGGGGGGGGGGGGGGGGGTGGGTCTACCTCATTTTTCATGTTTATTTGAAAACTACAATTTCAATTAATAGGCTGAGCATGCCTTTCGTCTTCCCTTTCGGCCAGGGAACACATTTCCTTGGGGTCTTCCCATTGAAATCTATCCCTTTGTCATCAGGGTCGACACAGTTTATTCAAAATCCAGGGAAGTACTTAGAAGAAAGATAATGCATATCATAAAAGAAAGCCCCTAGGGGTTGCCAAGTACAACAAAAGACTCAAATAGAAGCTACGACATGGAGGGCCAAGAGGCACAACCTCTAACTCAGAGCTAGACTTAAATGACTCAAAAGACTCTGTGTCAAACTTAGACAAAACGCCAATGCAAACTAGACGCGGTTTGAAAATGCAACTTTTATAGTTACATTTGGCTTTCTCATAGAGAAATAGGATCTATAGGATATCAGGCCCAAGCAACAGCATTTTTGCTTCCTCAGCTTCTTTGACCAAACCTACTCGATGCTCCCATGAACAATGGACCTCAGCCCGTCAGTCCGCTCTTTTGTAAGCTCCTCATTATTGTCAATCCAGGTGTAAGCAGTGAAGACCTCAATTGCCAACCTACAGCCATCATGTTAATCTCTAGTTCGAACGGGATGGATATGATTGGTTTGGGTTGGCTTTCTGGGACAATATAGTAGCTAGGGTTAAATATGGTGGAACTTGAGTTGATTTGAGTAGAGGTGAGGTTGATTTGAGTGGAGATAGTGGATGTCCGACCAACTCGTGAGCTAGAGTTAGGCTGAGGAAAGGATTTGGAGATAGTATCAGCTTTTGATGGAGATGGGGTTGGGATGATGCCACAATCGATAAGATTTTGAATGGCATGTCGAAGCCAGAAGCAGGCATTGGTAGAATGGTCACACGTTTGATGGTAGGTGCAATAGAGGTTATGTTTGAAATTGGCAGGGGGATTTTTGGGTAATGGAGTTGGATTGAGGGGCTTGATGGAACCAGCATTGAGGAGCTTCTCATAAACCCAGGCCAAAGGTGCAGTGAAGTATGAGAAAGTCCTTGGTGGGTTCCGGCGAGTGAATTGAGAATTTAAAACGGAACCCTTGTTTGCTCTGCAATTGCACCACATCGCCTCATCAACAGGATGCATTCTTTTGCCTTTGGGGTTGAATTCATCACTAAGCATGAACCGTACCATTGTCAATGAGATCTTGAATCTCATATCGCAAGCGGAAACAGACATTGGTAAGATGGCCAGGCATTTGGTGGAAAGCACAATAGGCGTTAGGGTTGCAGCCAATAGATAGGACTTTTGGTAAGGGAGTTGGGGTCAAATGTTTGAGATGCCCGGATTTGACAAGTTTTTCCATCACTGGGGATAGAGGTGCCTCGAAGATAGAGAAACTCCGAGGTTGGTTTTGGCGGGTTTTCCTACTGGGACGAAGGTCAGCGGAACCTTTGCTTGATTTACAACTGCATTGCGTTACACCATCGAAAGAATGCACTCTTTTGCCTTTGAGGTTGATTTCATCACCGTGGATGTCTCCCTCTTCGGCATTGGCTTTGAAAAAGGATCCAGCATCCTCTTTCAGATGAGTTCCAACCTCATGAAATTCAGCCAGGTCTTTGAACATGTTTGCCGAGCACAACTTGATTCCAACTGCTGGAGGGTGGTAGGCTTAAGAAGATTCTTTGGCTAGCCCCATATCCGGTTGCGGGGCTATGGCAGTAAATAGGTTAACCAGCTCTTGGACGATAGTCATCTGCCTGTCCATGTTGTGACCCATTTCTTCTACAGCCTTTTTCAACTCAGCCCGCTCAATTTGTGCCGCCATTTCGGATTCGAAAGTGACAGTGAAATAGCCCCGGCACACGTTCCCGAGTAGGTTTGGTTCTTCCCTGCAGTGAGATGGCCTAGAGCTTTGGACAGCAAAGTAAACGAGAATGTAATGCACATGTTGCCGTCGTCGGTGTCCTCCTATACTCTACAACTAAAGATGAGTCTGTCTCATGATGTTTGGACGCTACCAAAATCCTCGAAAATCTTTTCGAGGGTGTATCCTTTGAATAGATCGACTGATCCCAAGAGATGTCAAAATAAACTAAGCCTTTGTCTATTCCGTTTTTGAAATTTTCACTTGGAATTCGGAACAACTCGGTATTGATGACATGGCATCTTAACTTTGAACGCCGCGGTGTATAGTGATTTCGCACTTCAACCTAGGTTGTGGTAGTGACACGACATCCATACTTTGTGGTTCTTTATTTTCAGTTGAAACTTCAATCGGGCATGAGCCAAGGACTTTGATAATTAGCAACGTGCACCATCAAGATGCACGACTCTTCATCGGGCCATGGCAACGTCCTAATAAGCATAATATAGACTTTAAAAAATGACAACCTAGAAGCCGCCCTAAACATGCTCCTACGCAAAACGACATGTATGTACAGTGCATGCGATAGGGAAAACAGTAACACATAGACAGTATATGGGGGTTAGATGCAAGTAAATCTTACCCTGCAGGTACCTGTCTTAGTTTGAAGAGTTCCAATGCTTTGTATATGCAAAGGCTGGTTTTGGCTTGTAACGGGTTCCTCGGACTAAAGCCAAGATATACCTCCCGGTGCCGGCGTAACCGCAGAGCAACAATCAAACGGTAGAATGACTCATCATCGTCGAAGGTTGTTGGTCATTCGGGGTCCCCGGGCTCCAGTAAATCGTGCCGGATTGCCAAAATGATCCAACGAGACTTATCCCACATCGATGCATATGAAGATGCTAAAGAATTTGATTAATGGAACAGAATCGTAAATTCGCAAATGCCTTTTCAAATTTGGCTCTCTTTATTAACCAATACTTAGAAGAAACTACACGAGAGAACAATCGGAAAAGCCCCAATCAGGATGGCCGGACACAAGGTCCTGTTAAATCACCAATCCTTTCTTAAGCAGCGCGAAGCTCACTATTTTGACAGACTTTTGTGAGATTGTTCTCAAGCGTATTAAAATCTAAGTATAAATCAATATTGATTCGATCTTCCGCAGCGGAGCCGCCACTGTGGGCAGCGTGCCCGAAAAAAGGGGCAGATCGATGAGCGCACTTTTTTGGCAAACGAGCGCTCAATTCAGAGTCGCCACTTGGGTTTGAAGGTCTGACATCCAAGGAACCGAACTTGAAACGCTCGATGCGCTGTTCGATTCTTGAAAAAGGTGAAAGCACCAATCCGTCATTACCATATCTGGGTTCGAGAGCCAGGTTATGAGAGGGAAAGGGTTTTAAGGCACCCCCTCGCCCAATCCGAAGATCGGTCTCTACTTAGGCATTTCCGAAAATATTTGCGATTCTGTTTGATTAATTAATTATTTAGCCAATTAGGGGAGGGGGAATAGTTTAATGGGATTAAAGCTGTAACAATTTTACAGGATGTGATTGCATAGCATGGATGGATGACATGTTAGAAAATAAATGAAATAAAATCCAACACTGTGACTGGATATCAAAACAATACCTTTGTATGAATTTGACACGAACAGTGGCCAACTTGCATGCGTGGATCTATGTGCATGCAAGCCTACCGTCTCACGACAAACCCATACAATCGCGTGCGAGTTAATACCCCTCCAACAGGTTGGGCTTTATCCCTTCTGGGCTCTGGAAGGACCAGTGCACACTCAGGACAAACCAAGCAGTTATAAGCAGTTGAAAACAATTATAATATGCAGTTTAAAGACTGAAAAAACCTTACAAATTAACAAAACACCTCATGAACAGTGTGAGGACAAAATAATGGCCTAAAGCCAAGCTACCCGTGCAAGGCCAACCATTAGTCAGAGGCGCTCTGGCGCGCGAGTGTGGCCCTCCGGCGCGCGATGGTTGCTCTCTGGCGTGCGATTGTTGCGCCCTGGCGCAACCAGGCCAGTGCTTGGTTTGCATGTTTTTGGGTTCTAAGACAAGTCTAGAATGATCCCAGGGTTACTCCATAACAGCAGAAACTCATATTGAACTAAGACTAGTAGTTTATACTATGGAAAGCACTAAACTGGTTGTCAGCATGCTTGCAGAGTGATCTATATAAACAAAAAGACATAAAATAGTAAGAAACCAATCCCCACGTAGTCCTATGCGCGCGGCCACGAAGTGTCGCGCGTGAGACTTGGGACTGTCACGCTGGTTCCTACCACAACGGCTTTTGAAACCCTGCCAGCTTTAGGACCAGAACTGGTATTGATTACCAACCTTGGCCCTGCTAGCCCCCCTCAGGGATCAAAACAGAAAATAGTAGGTATGCTATACCTAGATTGAGTTTGAAAGATATTGAGGTTTGAGGTTTAAAGTTGATTGGGGTGCTTGTGTTAAGTATTTTTGAGGAATGTGAATTTGGATGAAAAACACAAGAGCTTATGTGCTTACTCTTTTTTTGAATTTTTGTAACCCTTTGAAAGAGCAACAATGGGGGCAATATATAATAGGAAATAGAGGTAGGTATGAGCTGCAAAGAGGGGAGTTCAGCCAGTCCACGAGGCTGGCTGAGGTTGCATTGATGGCTAAGTTTCCACCTCAAGAAAAGTTGGTGGGAACAAGCATTGCGCTCCAGCGCGCGATGGAGTCAGTCCGGCGCACAAGGGAGTCTGTCTGGCGCGTGAGGGTTGCGCCCTGGCGCGATGGTCAATGATCAAACTTTGACTGTTGACCACCACCTGGCAGTTTGGCCATCACGCGAAGGTCTAGGAGCAGTGCGCGTCAGTAGGGTTTTTGGCCTTTTGAAGTGGCTTAGGATCAAGTTAGGTTCAAGAGTTTTTCAAACACTCAAAGCTCAAATACTTATCATTCCCGAGGTGTTCTTGATCCGTTTCATTATCAGGGAATCAAATACCATAAGTAAACTAATCTGGAAGCCCAGATTGGGGTGTCTACAGGCTCTAGCTCTGGAGTGGTGGGACAAAATGGGGTATCAACAATTACGTAGAGGGGCTGTAAGTTAGAGAGTTAGCCATAACTTTGGTCGCAAAGAGCATCTCCAAGATGCTAAGCAAATGAGCTATGTTGGCTATTTTAACTAACAGAAGTACAATTTTTCTTCTCCAACAAGATAGTCATTTGGCTAAGCCTTTTGCCTAGCGCATGTAGCTAGTTAGATGAGACTAGGCAAATTTTGGTAACCAATTAAAAAGTGTCACTTCATCAAGCATCTCGCCAAACATGAGTTGATCTACCTTTTTGTATGCTTTAAATTCGGCAAAATAGTTAGTAGTGTTAGAGCATATACATAAAAAGTGACTAAGCAAAATAGAAATTTGTACTTTCATATTCTTTTTGCTGGCTTATTAACTTTTTTAGTCCCCAAAGTATTGTTGTCATCTTATTTTCATCTCCAACAAAAACATTGGAGACATTTGGTCCCCAACATTTAATTTTATACCAATCAAGTCCCCAAGTCTAACGCCGCTAGCCAAACCATTAAAACGAGGGGCATCCAAGTCATTTTCCACCCAAACCCTTTGGATTCCCAGTTCTGGGAGGAAGTTCAATCGTTACGGGAAAGAGAAGAGAGAGAAGGTGCCATGGCAGAGAGAGAAAAGAAGCATGGGTGATTGAGAGAGACTCACGGGGTGGCTATGGAGGCGTGATGAAGGTGGCACGGTGGTGCTTCACCACAACCTAACCATTGAAAAAGGTTGAATACCCCAAACGTAGGGCTATGTCAGCATGATATCCTATAAGACCGGTGTCGAACTGCTTTTCAACCATCTCTCCTAAAACCAATTAGTGTTAGTGAAGACTTCAATTAAGTTTTTTATGGCATTCGACACCGCATCCGCAAGTCTGCTTTTAGAGCAATTGCAGGGAGTGGCATTGTGTAACCAAATCTATGGGGACACTCCTGGCCTAACAATCCCTCCCTCACGATGACGCTCCCGCGACTCGAACCTATGACTTCCTGGCTCTGATACCACTTGTTGAACTACTTTTCCACCATCTCTCCTAAAACAAATTGGTGTTAGCTAAGGCTTCAATTAAATCTTTTATGACATTCGACATCGCACCTACAAGTCTATTTTTAGAGTGATCATAAGGAGTATCATTGTGTAACCAAATCCATGGGGGCACTCCTGGCTCAATAACCAGGATCGTACCCACCGAAAGCTTCAAATAACTTGATCGAATGTAAGTTTTATGTAATAGGTTTGCGGCGTTTAGATGGCTAACTGTTGGTTTTGCTTTGAACGGTGGAGATTTCTCTTGAAAAGACTAGAAATGAGTTCAATGAACTATTAGAGGCAAGTCTATGGATCATTCCTTGACTTAGGCTATTATCGATTCTCAAATTTGACTCAAGTGAGGGTCATGACCTTGCGCTCACACTCGGAAGATTTAGCTTTGAAAACTACGTTTAATCAAATGATATGGTTTTACTGGAATTGAACTAACTTGTTCGAACTAATTAATCGAATACGTAGGATGACAGAGTTCCAAGCATACCATATACCAAGACCGCTTGTCGACATGGCATCAAAGAAGTTAACAATCCTAATTTAGACCAAAAATTGCAAGATTAGTTCCAATCCAAAAACCATTCTTTTAAGCCCGAGTTTCAAGAACAAACAACAACCTAAATCATTGGTATAGATTAACCCAAGACTTAGCCAATCAACTACTCAACCATGCTCAAAGAACCAAACATAGTAGAATATAGAGACATGAGATTTAACCGATAAAAACTAAAATAAACTTGATATTACTAAGGATCTAGTCCGTAGTTACAATATTAATAAATGACAAAACATCAAACTAACAAAGCTTACTTGAGTTCTTGAAGATAGTAACTTGAACAATAATGGAGTTTTTTTAAATAGATAATTAGAGGCCAGACCTAGTTTTTAGGTTTGGTTTGATCCCAACCCTGAAATATTTTCCCGAAGCTGGATGGCTCGGATATGTTATTCTCATGACTTTTTTGCCCTTTTTATTTGGCATCGTCAACTCCATCTTGCCATTCCTCCTCCTCTCTCTCTCTCTGAAGACAATAAACCCCTCTCTCTCTCTCTCTCTCTCTCTCTCTCTCTCTCTCTCTCCCCCTCCCTAATTTGATGCTCCTGTTCCTTTACCCAACCCCGATCAAATCCATTAGATCTCACCACTCAAACCCAGTCATGTTTACAACTACCACCATCATTGTCGACGACAGCAATTGCTTTCAATTAGATTCGATATTGTGTCTCAACTGATAAATCCAACAACCACGACAACGACGCGACAATTTCGAATTGCATTTCAGCAGACAGTTATAGCTCCGATCCAACCACCGCCGCCACCGTCATTTCCTCTTCGACAATGTCGCGCCGCCACCACCACACCCGGTCCTCCTCCGCGACATCACCGACGGAGGTCAACAAGACCATGATCGCCAACTGAAGCTCCTCGAGTCTAGATCTGAATTTACTGGAGTTTTGAAAGTGTTGCCGGCATCGGGAGACTTGATTTTGATAAGTATCGATCTCGATTTATCAAATCTCGTTTTGACTCGATTTTAACTGATTGGAATTGTCTTTGTAATTTTTTTTTTTGAACAATAGATCTCTTTGAATTGTTTCAATCCTTGCGCTGATCCAATTTTGTTGTTGGATCTCAAATGAATGGATATGATTTTGGCTTTGTTGTTTAATCCAATTTTGTTGTTTAGAAGCAGATATGATTTTGTTGATAAATGCTTTCTTGAAACTGAATGAACAAATATATATATATATATATATATATATATATATATATATATATATATATATATAAACTGTGTATTTTTCTATTAGAATTGTATAATTTCTATGAAAACTATGTATTTTATATGAGAATTGTATATTTTTTGTGAGAACTGTCTATGAGAATTGTATTTTTCTATGAGAACTTTGTATTTTTCTATAAGAATTGTGTATTTTGTATGAGAACTGTGTATTTTGATTACCTTTTTTTATTTTTGTTCAATTTTTGTTCGTATGTGTATTTTCTATGAAAACTGTGTGTTGTTAATGAGAACTGTCTATAAGAACTGAGTGTTTTTCTATGAGAACTGTATATTATCCATGAGAACTGTTTATTAGAACCGTGTATTTTCTATGAGAACTATATATTTTTTATGAGAACTGTGTCTTTTTTAGTGTGTGGTAAGAATATGTGAACTTTTTACTTTTCATTTCACATAGTCCAGTTCTCATAGAACTGACTATGAGAATTGGCAGTTCACATAGCTAATTCTCATAATGCAGTTCACATAGCCAATTCTACGAGAACTGAGTAGTTCTCATAGACTGACTATAAAACTTGACAGTTAAAAATTCAATTCTAAATCAATTTATTTCCTATGTGAACTGTTACTTTTTTACTTTGATTATTTTTTTAAAATATGGCGGTGAGAATATTTATAGCTATATTTGAATTTGATTACCTTTTTTATTTTTGTTCAATTTTTGTTTGTGTGTGTATTTTCTATAAGAACTGTGTATTTTTCTATGAGAACTGTATGTTGTTCATGAGAACTGTTTATGAGAACTATGTATTTTTCTATGAGAATTGCGTATTTTTCTATGAGAACTGTCGATTAGAACCGTGTAGTTTCTATGATAACTATATATTTGAGAATTGTGTATTTTAGTGTGTGGTAAGACTATATAAACTGTGTATTTTTCAGTTCACATAGTCCAGTTCTCATAACCAATTCACAAAGTTAGTTCTCTATGAGAACAGTCACTTCTCATAGAACTGACTATGAAAACTGGTAGTTCTCATAGAACTAGTTATGAGAATTGGTAATTCACATAACCAGTTCTCATAACTAAGTTCACATAGCCAGTTCTCTATGAGAACTGAGCAGTTCTCATAGAACTGACTATGAGACTTGGTAGTTCTCATAGCCAGTTCACATATTCAAGGGTATTTTTGTCCGAAATAATATAATTCAGGAATTGATTCTAAAAATATAGTTCTCATAGCCCCTGTTCTCATAGCCATAGTTCAAGGGTATTTTTGTCCAAAATAATATGTTAACTCGGGCTATGTGAACTGACGGAGATATTTTTGTCCGAAATATTATGTTAACAGGCTATGAGAATTGGCAATTCTCATAGCCAGTTCACAGAACCAAGAGTATTTTTGTCCGAAATAATATGAATCAGGAGTTGATTCTAAAAATATAAATTTTTACTAAATATGGACATGTACACAAAAGTTAAGAATAATGGACAAAATAGAAAAAATGCATGAAAAGTAAAAAAAAAAAGACTGAAATAAAGAAGAAATATATTTGGCAGAACTAAATTAAGTCATTACCTACTTTTTGGGGCTGAACTCTAAATTCTCCTTTTTTAAATTGTAGAGAGAAGACTTAAAGCATAAAGTAGTTAGTTATGAGAGGGAGAGAGCAGGGCCTATTTATACAAGGTTGCATCTCTCTCAACCAAATATTTAATAAAGTTGTCATAAAAGAAAAGTTTCTACATATGGAAGATTGAAAAAATCTGTCAAAAGCAGTATGAAACTAAGTTGCACCGATACACTATATAAGGTGTATCGATACCCTTCTATTAAGAAACCCAGGAAAAACCTACGTAAAGCTATTGTATCGATACACCACCAAAAGGTGTATCGATACCATGCTCTCTGTTCAGAAATTAACTTTTAAGTATCGATACACCATCAGAGGGTGTAGCGATACTAGGCTGCTTCCCCTGCATCTTCAATCTAGCTTTCCAATCTTGACATCCAATGGCCCCGAACACACTCCGGTGCTTTGTTTCTTCAATAATGGCCATTGGTGGCGGCGTGCCACGTGACCTCGAGGCCTTGAAATCAAAACTCGGCCTTAAAATAAGCCTCTTTATTGCACTTAACCTCTAAATGCCAAAAATGCATCTATCGCGCAATATCAAATAGGAACCATAAATTATGCCCGTGCGCGTGAGAAAAGTGAGACATTGAGGTAGTAATATTTACAATATCACGTGCCTATCCGGTGGCGTGCCTATCCGGTGGTGGTGATGGTTCGTGATGGAGGAGGAAAAAATGGTGGTGGTTCGGTGTGAGAGAGAGAGAGAGAGAGTGAGAGTGTGTGCGCGCGCGCGCATGCGCAGAGAGAAAATAGGGGAGGTGAAGGAGATAGATAAGCTATCATAGCAACTTCGGCAGCAGCCGCGCACGGCGGCGGCTGGTTCAAGCCTCTGCGGTAATCTTTTTCGAGAAGAAAAAAAGAGAAAGGAAAGGAGGGAACGGAGGAGGGGAAATGGAGAGGAGAGAAGAGAAGAGAAAGAGGGAGGTAGAGGTGAGGAAGAGAGAGGTGAGCAGTGGGCGGCCGGCGGGTGGTTTCCAGTTGACCGTGGCTTGCGAGCTAGACAATGGTGGTGGTGGAGTTCAAGTTGGAGAAATTTCTGAGAAAAAAGAAGATTAATGGAAGATGAAGTTCGAAAAGGCAAATAGTTCTCTTATGGCATCTCGTGGTTGCTGTTGGGGTTGGATTCCGCAGCCGCGCGCGATGGGATTTCGATCAGTTTTAATGGTAGAAATGGTTTATGATGATGGGTCTTAGTCTTTTTTAATGGTGAATCTTGGTGCTACTTGTGGTTGCTCTTGATCGGTTTGTATGGTGAGTCATTGTCGTCGGTGCCCATGGCGGTGACGACCGGGGCGGCAGCATGCTCTCGTTTTGTTCTTCTTGTTCTTTTTTCGTTTTTCTTTGACAGGAATTTGAGAGTGACAAAATGACAAAGATGCCCCTCGTTTTCACGGTTTGTTCTTACGATGTTAGACTTGGGGACTTAATTGGTACAAAATTAATGCTTTGTTCTCTTCACAATTCAAAACGGAATTTTTTTTTTAAATTCCTTCTAAATTCTTCCTACTTTTAATATTTCTCTCTCTTTCACTCTCCACTTATTACTCCTACTATTTTTTTAAAAAAATTTAAAACTCCAATCCAAACAAAGCATAAAACATTGAGGTTGGGGATGAAAATGAGACGAAAACAATACTTCGGAGACCAAAAAGGTTAATAAGCCTCCTTTTGTTAGGTAACATATAGGGAATGACTTCGGTATCTTCACCTAATTTGGAGACACCGTAATTTTTGGCTTAAACACTCAAAATAAGTTCACGAATATGGGATAATTACAAAGTAGCCCACTCTAATTAAGGGTCATCATCGGGCCGGCCCGATCGGGCTTTTTCTTTTTTGCGGGCCGGGCTACCTACTATAAATTGAAGCCCAAGCCCGGCCCGCGGGCTAGCCCAATTGACCGGCTAGCAGGCCAAAAATCGGGCGGGCTTAAATTTCCTTGGGAAAGGGAAAAAAGAAAGGATTTTGTGGGATTTGGGGCTAATGGGTGGGCCCGTGGGCGGGCTTTTGGACGGGTACCACAGGCGGGCTCACGGGCAGGCTCAAGGGCCGGGCCTACGGCCGGGCCGAGTAAAAATTTATAGGCCCCAGCCCGCCCATTACAAAACTATGGGCCGGGCTGAGACTCGAACCGGGTAAAAGTCTGATAGGCCGGGCGGGCTTAGGGCGGGCCTTCGGGCCAAATAATGACCCTTAACTCTAATTACAGCTAGCGGAACCTCATGTAGTTATACATAGTATTTTTTAACAGTCCTCATGTCTTTAGAGTACTACTTCTTTTACTTGTAAATTGCCACTTTAGGGGCTTTTTGGACTAAATAAGTCAAATTTTTTTTTTTAATCTTTATTTAAAGAAAATTCTCATTTGTTAATTTTACATTTTTTGTCAATTTTTTTTTAAATTATTGCACTATGATAAGAAGAATCTAAAAAGTAAAAAATTACTAATACGATCGAAACCTAATCTTTTTGAATAAATACAAAAGTAAGCCAATAATAAGCCAAATTTTTCGTCTTTATTCAAAAAAATTAAGTTTTGACTATAATTTTTTATTTTTTTATTCCTCCTATTGAATTAAATTAATAGTTCACAAAAAATTGACGCGAAACTAATAAATAAAAAAATCTTAAATAAAAACAAAAAAAGAATCAATTGACTTATTTAGCCTCAGAGTTGTTCTGAATTCTAACCAATTATTACCTTTCCTCGAATCTACTAGGTGTCACCCGCAAGAGATAGGGCGAAATATGTGTCAGACTTCGGGTTTGCCACTTAGTGGTACGTGTTAGTGAAATCCATTTGCATTACTTACGACACTTTGCACAATTTCCATGCAATGCAATGTTGGTAGTGGGGGCCGGCCGGCCTTTGAATTTTGTTTTCTAATTACTAGTAATTGACATGCATCACATTGGGAGATTACAGTTGTAAATTTGTTTGTCTTTAAAGCGCACTTTGATTGGATATTTAATTTGTAAAGAGATTTATCAAAAACAATAAAAAAAAAAAAGAAGGAAAAAAATATCAATGACAAGATTTATATTAATGCACATGTTTAGCTTCTTTCTCTGGATGATTTATTTAATAAATTTATGATCCAAACATAAGTTGAGTTAAAAGGACAAAAAAAAGACTGCTTAGCCTTTCATTCATCGATCAAATCAACAAAAAAAAAAAAAGCAGTGCATTTAGATGATGACACATCACAGGAGCGGCGGGCATGGGCAATAGCTCCTAAAAGTCCATATAATCTTTTTTTTTTTAATGTCATTTTTAAAATTTAATAGTAAAATTTTAAATTGAATAGTTTTACCACCTTCCCCCCAAATTCTAAATAATTTTGAATTGGGGGTGGTGGGACCTCTTTGATTAAAAATTCTTGTATCAGTCTCCTATTCAATTTACCTAATTTCTTTTGTTTTTATCTAATTAAAGAGCTAGACATCAGGTTAAAACTTAAAACCACTCCAAACCCTAGACCTCGGCCTATAAATTGAGCACAAAAATGTAGAGAAGAGGATAGAATTCTGTTTCCCTTGTGGGGTGTGAGAGAGTGGAGTTGAATATATTTCCTTTCACAAGGAAATTTTTGTGCATCCTCTCTCTCTCTCTCTCTCTCTCTCTCTCTCTCTCTCTCTCTCTCTCTCTCTCTCTCTCTCTCTCTCTCTCTCTCTCTCTCTCTCCAGCCTGCACAGCGCTCTCCTCCTATCTCTTCCCTTAAATTGGGATTTCAGATAGTCACATTTTGGGTCTTCTAAATCTACACTGAAGGTGGAGGGTAAGATTTCTCATCCCCTAAAATGGAAATTAATTTCAATAATTTAACATAGTAATTAATGTTTTCTTGCTTCTATACATGTTAATTTTGCTATTGAGTTTGCACATAATTTAAATATGCATATATATTTCTATTTAAAAATAGTAATTGTGGCATTAAAGGTTCTTATTATATATTACAACATTGTTGTTTCGTATCTTTACATGTTGCATAAGATCTCCTTGGGGTCCACGCCATGTCAAACAGTTGCCGTAGGAAATGAATCTAGATTTTTTTTTATCCGAAAATTTATTTAAAAAATGTCAAACGACACTTACAGCGAATCTATCCAAATACAACGAAAAAGAATATATGAACTACACATCACAAAAAAAATACATGAAAACACAAGGACAAAGAGATAAGCTAGTGTCTAGATCTTATGCCGAGCCCAGCTCAATCCACACCGCTTCAAAGGGTCGGGTCATATGGTGCAATAATCTCTCCACCAAGCCACCTCGGACAGGCATAGAAATCCAAACAAAGACAACAACCAAGCCCAGATGGAATCTAGATTATTTGATCCACAAAATGAATCCCACAACTGCCTCATTAAACTTGTTGGCTATTTTTTCTCTCTTGTTAATTCAATTTTGTTCCAAAAACGGAAGAGGAAGAAAATTAAACATTTCAGAATGAATCCGTTACTCAAAATTGAGAGAGAATTAATTCCTTCTTAATTTTAGTACTCCTCATGTACTTGCATAATATATAGAGTACTCAACTCATTAGATGAAATTTACGTTTACACGTATATGAGCAACCGATATATACCCATATGTATTTAGTGTATATATGTAACATAAAGATACATACATATATAGATAGTCGACGAAATTGTCTGTACATAGATCGAAGAGCATATTCTTCTGATATTCCATGTTACTACTGCATGCAGCTTTGTCATACATGATCTGTGTTTGTTTGTAATACAATAAATAAATGATCTGTAAATTAAAATGGAATCAATCCATAAAATAAAGACAAATTTAACAGTTTTTGGTTTTTAGTACGTACTTCAATCTCCCTCAAACACATCGATCCATCCATGACAGAGAGTGCATGTGTGATGCCATTGCCAGATATGAATGTCTACGAATACTGTTATTTCCCCCAACGTACGGCTAGGTGGCTGCTAGTTTTGACTGACAACCACCACATTACCCGGCCCCATGCACAACCATCTCGATCTTCCAAATTCCAATTCATTCTCCTAATTTTTTTGGATATATATATATATATATATACACACACACACGTACACACACACTCACTCTCTCGTTGTATATATGTATATAAGAGAAATGCAAAATCACACTTAAGGTATAATGATCGAGGTCATAACTTTAATTTCTCCACGGAGAGATCGGAATTTGATAACACTTGTTTGTCGGTTGAGTTGGGCTTACGATCCATAGTGTAAATTTTTTTGACATGTCAAAAAAAAAAAAAAAGAAAAAGAAAAGGATTGTATTGCATGGTATACAAACTACCCAAGTTTAGAGTAGGAAGTAGATTTCTAAAGGTAATTTTCAACTTCAGGGTCCATTTTCAAAAAATATTGAATTCAGGAACTACAAATTTATCTGATTTAGAGTCCTACGGGAACTTGGGGTGCATGCAGCATGCGTGTTGATCCAATCTAAGCCGTCCATGTTTGGCGATATGAATGGCTCAGATTTTATCTCGGTTGGACAGCTAAGATTTATTCCGTCAGATGAAATCTAAGCTGTTCATTGCTGAGTATGGACAGCTCAGATAGAGCCAACACCCAGCAAGGTCTCCCAATTCATACTAATCACGATTTTTTATTTTTTTTATTTTAATTCTGGTTGGCCGTTTGAAGTTATTAGATGAGGTATGTATGCATATCCACAATGCGGGTATTAACTTCTTTTTAGAAAGAGAAGGCGTACACAATCATTGGCAATATATGCATTTAAGGCTCCGTTTCAGAACATCTTCTTAAAAAATAAGTACTTATTTCACATTTTCAAACTCAAAAATAATATAAATGAAAAATGATTTTTCAATTTTTTTTTCACCGTATAAAAGATATCAATGAGATCTATCAAATAAGATCCATATTGATAGAAAAATTATTTACGCAAACGCATGATTTTTGAGCTTGAAATTACTTTCTTAAAAAATAAGTACTTATTTTCGTTTCCAGAACAAGGCCTAACTAGCTAGTTTATCTAATGTAATGCATCTTATTGCCCTCAGCAATTTTTTTCAAGACATTCAATAGGATGTTAGTATATTAGTAGAGGTAGATTACTACGGCGCCAGACCAACGTCTTTCAATCGACATGAATCTAAAACTTAACAAACTGGCATTAGTGTGTGCACTCATAACAGCTTGAGCTACAGCTCTAGATCAAGACGCTTGCATTTATGTAGCAAGTTATTTGTCTTTCCCATTTCTTAAAAAAACATTTGCAAGAAAAAAACTACTTACGAATAGTCTTATTTCATGTAGAGGGCGATACAATTAGTGGCCCAAAAAAAAATGGTGCCGGTAGCAATTTTTTTTATTTTAAGAACGTCGGTCAATGTATAAAACAAAATTACAAAAGAAGAGTTTATTAATTTGGGTTCTGTTTCTATTTTCTTTTCTTTTGCAGGTTACGATAACTACATTGCAAAAGGTGATCAAATAGCCAAAAGTCACCGCTAACTTTTGCAACAAAATACACAAGAAGAGCCATTCTTATACACATCTAGGGTTTGAAGCTTTAAGCTTAGACATACATATATACACATACCTCGATCCATTCAACTAAACCTATCGGCAAAGCATGAGATACATGAAAGATGGTCTACTTAGCAAGGTTAAATCACTGATTTCAATTATCTATGGTGTGTTCTTGTGGTTGACTAGATTATCTTCCCATCACCATTTCCAACTTGGCCTTGATGCCCTAATTTTCTCAACTGCTAGAAACTTGAACCGTGTCGCGTACATTATCCATTTTTTTACCGTAGCACCACTACCATCTTCTGCTTCTTCATTGTCATCGCCATCATCATCTTTTTCTTCATCGTCCTCTTCTTGGTTGTCAGTGACCGGAGATTTGATAGGGACGGAGAGTGGGGTATACATGAGCTCGAATGAAGAAACATTACCAGGAGTAGTAGTGAAAACAGCCAAATCGTCAACAAGTTTTCCTAGGAAGTTAAATCCAAGGATTGAAAATAGGAGTCGGGAGTATCCACCACCGATGCCTTCACTAGCAAGGACGACGAATTTGACTAGTCGAACGCCTTGGGTTCTCACTAGGCACTATGTTAATGGAAGGCTAATCCTAATAAAGGAAAGAGTGAAAAATTATGAATACTTCGAAGCAGAGAGAGATAATGGTCGTTTCATTTTGAATCTTATACCTCTCGACGATACCCATAAGTGTTCGCACATGGATGATGATCTGGAACAGGCAAAACTCCAATTCGTTGAAGAAGAAGATGACGAGGACAGTGACGACAAAGATGACGATATATACTGAAGTTGAAAGCAGAAAAAGAGAGCGAGAATGAGAACGAAGGGTTTCAGTTTTGATACCACAACCATCTATTTGGTTGTTTACCTTTCTAGTTTCTGAGTAAGTGTGGAAGTATGCGCCGCATGCCTTGTTTTGTTCTTTGGATTTCAAGTCCTATTTTGCATATGGTCTTGTTCTTAGAATAGAGCCATGGGTATTGTCTTTGTGTTTGTTTATGACTTCATTCTCTCGATTTGCAATACAAGGTAGGGTTGCTCGCAATCCGGTTCAGTTCAGATTGATCGAACCGCTAGTCACAATTTTTACAAAATGAAATCCGTCTTCGTACCAACAGAAAATTGGTCAAAAGTCCAAATGTAGATGCCTATTGGCACATTTAGTCTACGCTAGGTTTTAACAAGGTTTAGGCTTTGTTCGTTTTGTAGTTTTAGGTATTTTAATTTTGATAGTGGATGAAAAAATAAATAAGATAATGATTGAAGATAAGGATAATAAGTAGAGAGAAATAGAAAGAGAAATAAAATTTATAATTAAAAAAATAAGGTGATGATTGAAAAATAAAATAAAATAAAATAAAATTCGAAAACGAATTAGGCCTTAAAGTCCATGGATTTAAAAGTGTTACTATATGAGGTCCTTTAATTGACAAAAATGTCCACGAGGTCCTTTAATTGACAAAAATGTCCACCTTAGCTTTTTACAAGTCCTGGTAAAAGAAAAATGAGTATACGAGTCAATTTTTCGATCCTCCGTTCTCACCATTGTGATTCTCTCTCTCTCTGCTCCCTGTTGTGCGTATTGGGTGACATATGTGACAGTCAATCTGTGGCAGCTCCCATAGCTGCTGGCTGCTGCTATGGTGGTTTTATGGGCTTCCGATCGCAGCCATGGTGATGTGAGAGGAAGATTTATTCAATAAGGAGGGCAGAGGTGAGAGAGAGAAAGAGAAGGCATCGATTCGGATGAAAAACGGAGTTTTAACTATGGAGATATGAGAGAGAGACCCAAAACCCAGTTTTTTTTATAGAAATGCTAAGGGTACAGCAAACCCCATACAACAGCCGAGCACAGATCCATTTTGTGCCCGTATCGGGTCTTACAAAGATGATCGGAGTCGCTTATTTTGAACTTTTGTTCAATATATATCGTTTAGGGTCCTGTAAAATTTCATCTCAATCCAATGCCGGTAAGGGCATTGACGAATTAT
Source organism: Rhododendron ovatum (assembly GCA_019656835.1). NCBI lineage: Eukaryota > Viridiplantae > Streptophyta > Magnoliopsida > Ericales > Ericaceae > Rhododendron > Rhododendron ovatum. The sequence goes on along the minus strand of CM033795.1, from coordinate 28,442,665 downwards.
ACAACTTTGCTTCAGAATGTGGCCTGAATTTCTGAAGTAAAATCGGATGATTCTTAAATGCCTACTGATATCGGATTGAGATGATTTTTAAAGAAACCATAAAAAATATATTAAAAATAAAATGAGCGGCTTCGATCATCGTTGGGAGACCCAAAATAAATGCAAAATAGATCTGTACGCTGCTGCTGTACATGGGTTGCTGTACCTGTAGCACAGCTGGTTTTTTTACACGTACTGCATGAGAGGTTGAGGAAAGACTTGAAATTATCCAGTGTGGTTGAACCCTCAGAGTCAACGGTGAACCCTACTAACTTTAGCTTAATCGGACAGTCTTTGACCTCAGATGTGACCCTACCCATCATTTCTCGACGTGTAGAATCAATTTTTACCTCGGTTTTTCCGCATTTTAGTTTAAGAGAAGTGTTATTGGTACCGACTAATAACGTAGGGAAAATATATCGAGGGCCTCGTCGGGCCATCTCCGGCCACCGGACAATCGATCCGAGCCGTCCAAAAATTTATAATAAAAAAACCGAGTAGGCCTATGCGAGAATCAACGTCATCCGACCTACGTAGTTGCTCGATCTAAACACCCCATTTTTTTTGTACATACATGTATATATATATATATGTATACACACAAAAATAAGGTGTTTGGATCGAGTACCTACGCATGTCAGATGCCGTTGATTCTCGCACAACCCACTCGATTTTTTTTTTAAAATTTTTTGAACGGATCAGACCAACTACTCTATAAAGATGACATTATTTGTTACTTTAGTTTTGGAAGATACAAGGAATACACAGGTAAGAAGGTTATTTGACTTTATTTTGGAGAGATAAAAGGGATAAATTGACAGAGATGACATTATTTATTGACTTTTGAAAATGGTGTGTTACCTATCTATGTAGATTTAGGATTGTAGAAACAAGCAATACATGCAAGAGAATTGTATTGTTGAAGGTTTTGAAGAAAAAAAGTGATAACTAGAACATATTTTCAGTAGACAATTGAGATTTGGGGTTTGATCTTTTTCTCATATTCGCTGAATTGCTAGTTGGTGAAAGAAATTAAAATCAAAAGAGATTTTTTTATTTTTTTTTATAGAAAGTTAGTGTAATTTGAACATATATTTCAGAATTGTGGTCTAATAGAGATAATATTATCTATTGATTTATTTTGGAATGATAAAATGTAAAAATTGACGAAGATAATGTTATCTGTTATTTATTTTGAAAGACACAGAGGATAAATTAGCAAATATAAGGTTATCTGTGTTTTTGAAAAATACATAAAATAAATTAGCATAGATAAAGTTATATGTTGCTAAATTTTACTCCCTCCATCCCAATTTATTAGTTCTCTTTGGGAGTATATACGTGTTGTTTTTCAATTGATTATATCTTATAATCTATAATCTTTTAGGTGATTTAAAAAAACTTTGTATGAAAGAGCTCATTGAGATCTATCAAACAAGATTAATATTTGATATATATAAAATATTATAAATTAAGAGATATAACCAATTTTTTGAGACTTCCAAAAAAGAAAAGAGGACCAAAAACTTGGGACAGAGTGAGTAAAATATTTAGAATAAATTAGCACATATAAGATTAGGCAGCTGATTTTGCCACTCTTCTATTTGTTAACGCCATTGCCCTTCTTGTTTTTATTAGGTGAATTTCCTAAAACACCATTTCACTTTATGATACCAAATAAAGTGCAAGGGTGCTTTAGTGAATTCACCTAATAAAGTGTAAGGCTATTTTAGTAAAATTGTCTAATAAAAACAAGAAAGGAAATGGCGTTAACAAATGGGTAAGTGGTAAAATCACTTGCCTAAGATTATCTATTGCTTTATTTTGAAGAGATAAAAATATAAATCGATATAGATAACGTTATTTGTCATTTTAATAGAGATTGTGGTCATAGAGTTGACGTTATCTGTTGCTTTATTTTAAAATTTCAAAAAATAAATTAGCTCATATAAGATTATCTATTGCTTTATTTTGAAAGAGACAAAGAATAAATTATCGCATATTATGTTATCCATTGCTTTATTTTCAGAGATACAGAGAATAAATTATCACAGATAAGATTATCAATTACTTTACTTTAAGAAAATACAAATAATAAATTAGAACAGATAAGGTTACCTGTTGCTTTATTTTAGAGACATAAAAAGGATAGATTGGTAGAGAGAACGTTAACTGTCGTTCTTTTTTTTGACATGTACAAAATTTTATTTGTTGTTTTTCTTACGGCACAAAAAAAAAAACTTTAGTATAGATAAGGTTACCAACTACTTTATTTTGTAGAAAAATAAAATAAATTAAGGCTGCTGATTTTGTCACTCCCTTCTTATTAATGCCACTCCCCCCTGCAAGTGTATTTTTGCACCAAAAATACACTTGCAGTGGAGTGGTATTAACAAAAAAAGAGTGGAAAAATCATTTCCCTAAATTAATTAACATGAATAAACTTAGGTTAAAAGTGGCTTTTATTCTATAATAAAAATTGAGGTATTAATTAAATAGATCCGTAATGGTAGGTTGACATATTTAGGTGGCAAAAATAACATATTCAAATTTTACAATATTCCGTTGCTTCATTCTCTAAGATAATGTGGAATAATACCCCAAGCGTAGGACTTAAAACGTCGGTTGAAGCATAATAAATCGAAAATTCGGGATCGTATCCAAAGGAATAATTATATGGCTTGATTGGATTTGTAGATGCAAGTAAAGGCTTTCGGCTTTTAGACAGCCAACTTTGTTTTACTTTAAACGGTGGAAATAAAAAGCTAAATTAGAACGAATTAACTAAAGAAAAGATAGGTTAGGTTTAGGAATTATTAGCACTCAAGACTCGAGCTAGATCACACTCTTCACTCATCTACACACAATTTAAGATACTTGATTATAGTCCTCAAATCGAAAAATAAAATGATTTGAGAACCAAGCTAGCTCTAGAATTCATTTGGCTAATACCTCTAGCAAAAGAGCTCTAAGCATCATGTGTGGTGGGTAGGCGATGCTCCCACCTACACATGATCAAAGAGGTTAACACCTCGGTAATTTGTCAAACAAACCCGAACCCCACATCAATTTTCAAATCAAAGTTTAAAACTTTATTGGGTGCAAAATGCAATTTTCGCCCGAGCCATGAGATGCTAATCATCCCATGACCTAACCTTGGAAACTATTCACCCATATCTAGAGAGATAGGAGCAAGTAAAAATCTACTTAACATAATGGAATAACAAGACTTGAATTAAACTAGAGATTAAGATAGATCGGGAGAAAATAAACAACTTTAATTAAAGTGACAATGTCAAAAATTAATAATTAAGGGCCGAAATTAAAATATTCAAAACTGAAAAATGAAGAACACTCAAGAACAATTTGAATTGTAAAGAAATCTAATCTAGATCTAGAAAATTGTACTATTGAATCTATGCTACTTGTTTGTACAAAATGATGTCAAAAGCTTTTATACTCCGGGGATCTACGCCTAGAATATTCCCAAGATGCTCAACAAATCCACCTCTAAGCTCCATGGCATCGATGGCAACGGTCTTAGAGTGCTCTACTATGGGGGTCAGTATCGATGTAACATGATACATCCCATCGATGCCGAGTTGGCTAAGGGACTGGACCACTAAGGGTCTCGGCATCGATGGAACTTTTGCCTTGACATCGATGCCGAGCTGGTTAGCTCGATGCTTGGCCGTCATCCTCTGCCTTGCTGTATGCCTCTTGCTCGGGCAAATCCACTCTTGCTCGAGCAAATCCACTTCTGCTCGGGCAAATCAGTTTCTGCTCGGGCAAATCAGCTTCTGCTCGGGCAATGACATGCCTTACGCCTCGGAAACTCCCTTTTTTGGCGATTTACCTACAAAACAAAACTAGTACATTCTACAAGCAAACAACGTTAACAATAACTAATTAATAATTAAATTAAACTAAAACTAGAAACTAGCGCACCCTCCATTACATTCTCGGGTGCTTATCACACCCCTCAACTTAAGGTTTGCTAGTCCCTAGCGAACGAAATGCAGAAAATTAGAACATTAGTAACTATGCAATCCTTCCGAATTCACAACTTAGAACATGCTCACTTCTGTAACCTAGCAAGTGTTCAGCAATCCAGCTTTTTATTTCATTTCTACAACTCACATTTTCGGCATTCAATTAAACAGGCAAAGTATCAAGCAAGTTAAAGAGCAAGTCAAAATGGTCTGTGCCCTCGAACAATGGGAGGATACGGGACACAGAACCTGCGAATTCAGACTAAACCATATCCACCGAATTAGTGCTTGACAAACAGGCAACAGTGAACAAGAAATACTATGCCTTAAACAACGAAAGCACTTATTCAACAGAATTGAAAACTAGCAGATGATATTTGGATAACGAAAGGAAAGCATGCCATTAACTAGTTATGCAACTATCAAATAGTCAATCAAAATAGAATCCATGCGCACAAAAGATTAACTAAGGTCTTTTTCAGCTTGTAATGACCTTGGTTACAAAGAACGGGTTAGCAAAAATGAGCGACGGTCTATTACTAACTTGGTTAACTACCCGAGTGACCGCCGCCAACATAAGAAATGAACCAAGTCAAGGCCAAACCGGCCAAACCAATAAACCAACTACTACTAACAATGTGCAAAGTTATACTACGAAATGAAAATGCAACAAAACAAAAATAAAAGGATAGGATAGTTGGCATGTCAACCAACCAAGACCCCGACCAAGTAAGGGGAATTTCTAGAGCCACCAACTCTCTATCATGTCATCACCATGTCACCACCTTATCCTATCAGCAAGTCATCTAATCAGTCAGCCAACTCCTCACTCTCATACCCTGCAAAGTCATCACTTACTTCTCCCTCATCAATCGGCTCGGGGACATACTTCACCCCATGCTGCTGCTCCAGAATCGTTGTCTGCCAGGCTATCTCTTTCCTTTGTGCTTCCTGTTCCCTCATCATCTTCCTCATTTCAGCCTTCTCCTTCCTTTGATTATTGATTATTGAAACCCCTTGACAGAACAATTTCTTGAGCCAAGACCCCTGTTTCTCCTTTCTTGATGGCATTGTAGTCAAATAATCCCCCTTTCTTGCTTGTTTACCCTTAGCAGTGTGAATCTGAGATGAGCTCTTTACATCAAAAGTGTCATTTATAGGCCCCGGAGAGAGTTCTTCCAATTGCTCATAAGCTGCCCCTAGCTCCTTTCTCCTTACACAAGCTAGTAATCATACAGGGGAATGGCATATTGGCAGTAATCAGAGTATTAGCCCTAAAATCACGCAGCTGGGTAAAGATGAACATAGCCCAATCAACTATCAAATCATTAGCTGTCAAAGCAAACAAAATTTCTCCACTCTTCTTGGTTGGTCTACTCTCTGAGCCTCGGGGATAAAGGTTATAATGAATCACTTTATTTTGAAATCTGAAGCTTGCTTTGAAATTTCCGGGCACATGGGGTAATGAAGCCAAAGAGGGATCATGATACAAAGTCTCATTCACAACCTGCAAATCAATCAACTCATCCTTTCTAGGGTAATTCACAGTCTCAGGAGGGGGCCTTTGAATTTTCAGATATGCAGCAATATCATTAGGAGTAATAACAATATCTATTTCCCCTACTTTCGAAAAAATTCCAACAGTCGGGTCACTTTCCCAATCACCCTCAGGAATAATCATGAACTTATAGAATTCAATAATGGCATTCTTATTATATCCAAGTAACGACTCAGTCCAGAAATTCAAACCCTTTCTCATGATGTACCGAAGCCCCGTGTGATCATCGGACAATGCCGTAGCATCCACTTGCCTCTCGTTATTGAATTTTTTGCCCGCAAAGCTGTCCTCCCAAACCCTTCTCTTATCCGCTGCAATCTGACCCGGGGTCCGTCTCCTCCGCTTACTCCTAGATCCCAAAGCCTCTACGAGCTGATTTTCTTCCTCACTCTCAGCCATAAAATCATCCTCCTCTTCAATTTCAGGTTGAGAAGAGGGAGCACGGTGCGCGGTTTGCTTAACTCTCGGTATTGTAGGTTGAAAAGGCTAGGGTTTTATTTTTGTATTTTCGGATTTTTGGTGGAATTTTTCTAGGGTTTTGATTTTGGGTTGGAAAAGATGATTTGGAGGGTAAAATATAGGTGGGGGTTGGATATATAGGTGGGAAATAGAAAAAAAATTAGGGATTTATATGGGAAAATAAGAAATTTTCGGATTTAAAGAGGGAAAATTGGGTTTACCTTATTTTCGACTTGGAAACTTGAGATTGATGGAGAAAACTTGTGTATTGTTGAAAGAGATGGAAGATTGGGAAGTTTCTTGTGGAAAAGTGGGGGATTTGGTGGTGGATTGAAGGTTTGGGTTAGGGTTTAGTGGGACAATGGAGGAAAGAGGGAGGTTCGGATGGGTTCAGAAGATGGAGTGAAGGTTGTGTTGGTTTCTGACGAGGCTAGACTGTTCTGTTGCTGAAAATCCAGTCGGCATCGATGTAAGCTATTGCAGTCCATCGATGCCGATCCCTTTTATGGCCTAGTGAGATATACTGCTCGGCAGCGATGTAAAGGGCTTTAATCCATCGATGCCGTTTGCCTTAGCTGCCCAAGAAGATATCTACTTCGGCATCGATGTAAAGATTTTTAACCCATCGATGCCGACTGCATTAACCCAGAATTCTTCCTTTTCTTCAATTTGAACCCCTGAACTTCCAAATCTTCATCCAAACACCCCCATAACACCTTTTAAGCAATGAGCACTTAACCAAACAACCCTCCAAACAACCGGTCGCCTAGGCTAAGCAAAGAATGGGAAGAGAACAGGATGCAAAATAGGATTAGGTGACACATATGTGGTATAATCATGCAAAAAAATGCCTTGTATCCTTTCCTAAGTGCGCCTTGGATTCCAAAATGATTGAAAATCGACATTCAAACACAACTAGGCATGGACATGCGATTATTCACCTACACTACAAGTATGATTATTGAAAGATGGGGATATGGGCCAAAACTTGCTCAAAAACTTACTCAACACTTAAACCATTCAATTTTCAACTAAGCATGCAAATTAAGAAACACAAAATTCTTAGGATTGCTACGAATTCTAACTAACTAACAATTGAGCATGCAACAAGTCATGAACAAAACTGAAAACTATGACAAAAGGAAGAAATTGCAAGTAAAAAGCTTTATTTATTTTTGGAATTTTCCATTTTCTCATGTTTTTGGTTTTTTCAATTTTCAAATGTTTTTGAAATTTTCAAAATTTCTACAAAAATCACAAAAATCAACCAAATAGCACATAAGCTAACCCCTCCCCCCAACTTAAAGCGAAGCTATACCCTCATAGCATTAGGATCAAGAGCGAAAAGAGGAAGAGTGCGCGAATGTACTGTCCAAGGGGAATATCAACCCCTAAATACCTCGACCAAGTTGGAGCATTTTATGTCATTGTTTTGCTCCAGCCAGATTAGATGCTTCCAGGGTTCACTCCTTCGGTTTTGCTAACTCGGAACCATAGCTAGTCACACAGAGCCATATCTAAAACTTTATCGGACTAACAACCGTGGCTCGTAGCCACACCCATGCTTAGGGCTCCTAAACGCCTCACTTACCCCGGCTTTAGACCCAAACTACCAAGGCTGGTGTGGTAGCATATAAACCCTGCAGAAGACTTAAGAGAATGACCTTCCACAAAACAAATGACATTAGAACCACCGGCCCGTGTTATTTGGCTTCAAACCAAACAAAAACTAAAAGACAGAACATAAAGACAATGCAAAGAACAAATGAAAATATGCAAAACAGAATGAAATGCACCACCCGATCATCACACGAGTCATATTTTTCTTCCCATCTCTTACCGTTTGGGTAAGCAATGGGTGGCTATACTAGACCGTCGAAAATTTGTTATGCTAGTGCCCGTAATAAAATCTATCGCTTGACCTCGCCAAACAATGAAGTCCAGCGTCCCCTAGGATCAAAACAAAGTAAGATGCAATACAACCCAGCGTGCACTCTAGGCAATACCAAACCTCACTCACAGACCTAAGTTGCCTCCGATTAGGGGCAATTGCGGAAAGCATGCATCATTAACGATAAACTATTACCAAGAAGAACTAATGAAAGCCCTTTTTACACTAACACATTGGTGAAATCTTTTACATGTGAGATATCTCCAAGATTTTATTCAATGCAAACACAGAACAAAACAAACAAAACAAAGCATGCATAACTAATACTAACAAAGAACAAAGCAAGAAAGAAAGAACAAATATGTACAGTATATACAAATTTAATATCAAAACTCGGAGCGTCAAAGTCACAGCTAGACTCTGCCAAACAATGAAGTCCAGCGTCCCCTAAGATCGTAACCAGGCAAGCAAACAAGATAGAGCCAAGTGCGTTAGCACGGGAATATCAAGGCCAAACCTAAGGATCTATACCGCCCCCGTTGGGGCTAATCTGGGGGACGTGAGTGGTTTACTGTGAATTACTCCTATCAGAAAAGCTAATTAAAGCCCTATGTCACTGATATTAAATGATTTGCCCTTCGAACCGGAGCATGGCACACGATCCTTCTTTTAGTAGCGGTGTGCGAAGCTACATATACCCAAGTCAATGGAGGGTACCCCCTACTCGGGGGCCGGGTCCAACAAACAGTTAAGTTCAGCGGTTACGCTTTCGCTCCCCATGGAATTTTAAGTATCAAACTAATCAACCGTGTAAACTGGATCGATTAACTCCTCATCCGGCTCTCCAACCTCAAAAGTACCAAGAAACGGTTTAAGCTTTTGGCCATTAACTTTACAAGATTTACCATTTAACGGATTCACAACATCAACAGCACCATGAGGATAAAACATGTTCAACAACATAAGGGTCAGCCCAACGAGAACGTAATTTACCGGGAAACAAATGAAGCTTCGAGTTGTATAGGAGTACCTTCTGTCCAACCTCAAACTCTTTCCGGTGAATTCGCTTGTCATGGAAAGCCTTAACTTTTGCTTTGTAAATGGTGGTGTTGTCATAAGCATCTCTCCGAATTTCTTCAAGCTCATTGAGTTGGAGCTTTCTGTGTGCTCCGGCGGCCGGTAAACGATAATTAAGTGTCTTGATTGCCCAATATGCTTTGTGCTCGAGCTCTACCGGAAGACGGCATGCTTTTCCAAAAACCAAACGATACGGTGAACCTCCCAAGATGGTCTTGTATGCTGTACGATAAGCCCAAAGTGCATCGGTCAAACGAAGACTCCAATCTTTCCGGTTCGGATTCACCGTCTTCTCCAATATGTGCTTGATTTCCCTATTTGCTAACTCAATTTGCCCATTCGTTTGAGGATGATAAGTAGTGGAGACCTTGTGAGTGATTCCATACTTCTTCATCAATGCCCCAAAAACACGATTGCAAAAGTGAGTTCCTTGGTCGCTTATGATTGCTCTCGGCATCCTAAAACGTGAAAGAATGTTGTCCTTGAGAAATTCCACCACTACCTTGGCATCATTGGTCTGTGTTGCGACGGCTTCTACCCATTTTGAAACGTAATCAACCACGAATAAGATGTATAGATTGCCAAAAGAAATGGGGAACGGACCCATGAAGTCTATGCCCCGGCAGTCAAAGATCTCAACCACCATAATGTTAGTCAATGGCATTTCGTCCCTCCGAGACACACTCCCAAGCTTTTGACAACGTTCACATGCGACACAAAAGTGATGAGCATCCTTATGCAAGGTTGGCCAATAAAATCCACATTGTAGCACCTTGGTAGAAGTCTTCTTAGAATAAAAGTGGCCTCCACAAGCTTTTGAGTGACAAAACTCAAGAATTCTTCGTTAATCTGAATCTGGAATACAACGGCGCACTATTTGATCTTGACAATACTTGAAGAGATAAGGGTCATCATAAGAGAACATTCGTACTTCATGAAGGAATCGACGATGTTCTTAAGGAGTCCAATGTGGCAGTAAGAGTCCCGTAGCCAAATAATTCACTATATCCACAAACCATGTGGTACTCGAAACAGCAAACAATTGTTCATCCAGAAACGTGTCCACAATAGGTAAGCTTGGAGTAGGATCCTCGAACTGTAACCTTGATAAATGATCGGCTACCACATTCTCGACACCCCTTTTGTCCATGATAATCAAATTGAACTCTTGGAGAAGTAAAATCCATCGTATCAAATGAGCTTTGGCATCTTGCTTGGTAAGTAGGTACTTGAGAGCTGAGTGGTCCGTGTACACAATAATAGGGGTGCCACCAATGAGATAAGACCGAAATTTATCAAGAGCAAACACTACCGCAAGTAACTCTTTCTCCGTGGTAGTATAATTCACTTGAGCATCGTTTAAAGTCTTGCTTGCATAATGGATAACATACGGATGCTTGTCCTTTGCCCCAAAACAGCTCCTACAGCATAGTTACTTGCATCACACATAAGCTCGAACGGAAGACTCCAATCCGGAGGTTGCACAATAGGAGGGGTGGTAAGACTAGCCTTCGACTTAACAAAAGCTTGCTCACACGCGGGGGTCCATTCAAACGGAACATCTTTGACAAGAAGATGGCACAGGGGTCGAGCGATAGCACTAAAATCTTTGATGAACCGACGATAGAATCCGGCATGCCCGAGAAATGAACGAATATCCTTCACGCATTTTGGAGTCGGGAGATTGGAAATAAGATCGATCTTGGCCGTATCCACCGCACTACCATCTGACGATATAATATGCCCCAAGACAATCCCTTGAGTGACTATGAAGTGACACTTTTCCCAATTCAAAATCAAATTCTTCTCTTCACACCTTGTTAAGACTTTCTCCAAATTGGCCAAGCATGAATCAAATGAATCGCCAAAAATAGAGAAATCATCCATAAAAACCTCTACTATCTTCTCAACCATATCACTAAAAATCCCCATCATGCATCGTGAAAAAGTCCCCGGAGCATTGCACAAACCGAAAGGCATACGACGATAAGCGAACATTCCGAAGGGGCAAGTGAATGTCGTTTTCTCTTGATCCTCTAGAGCAACTTCAATTTGATTGTAACCGGAATAACCGTCTAAGAAACAATAGAATGCATGGCCGGCTATCCTCTCCAAGATTTGATCAATGAATGGTAAGGGAAAGTGATCCTTTCTGGTACTTACGTTGAGCTTACGATAATCAATACAAACTCTCCATCCAGTCTGAACACGAGTAGGTACGAGCTCATTCTCTTCATTTCTTACAACTGTAACTCCGGATTTCTTTGGTATAACTTGAATCGAGCTCACCCATTTACTATCGGCGATAGGATAAATGATTCCCACATCCAAAAGCTTCAATACTTCAGCACGAACTACATCCTTCATAATCGGGTTTAAACGACGTTGAGGTTGGCGAGACGGCTTAACATTATCCTCCAAAGCAATATGGTGAGAGCAAAGAGTAGCATCAATCCCTTTGATATCAGCAATTGTCCATCCTATAGCCTTCATGTGCTTCCTTAGTGAATTGATCAACTTCATCTCTTGGAGATTTCTAAGAGAGGAAGAAATAATCACAGGATAAGTCTCGTTGTCTCCAAGAAAAATATACTTCAAAGTATCAGGTAGGGGCTTCAACTCCAATTTCGGTGGCTCAACACTAGATGGGAGAACCTTCTTCTCAATTGGTTGTAGCTCCTCAAATTCTTCAAACTTTGGAGTCCAAGAATTTATAGCACAAACTTCATCTTCCTCACCCAACAATGAACTCAAATAACTCACTTTAGAAGACTCAAGAAATTCGACCTCTTCGGCTGTAAGAGCAACTTCCAAAGGATCACTGAAAAGCAACTCATCCACATGTTCTTCCACAAGAGTATCGATAAGGCTCACTTCATTCACATTCTCGTCATCTCCCATTTGACTACCCACATTAAAAACATTGACCTCCATCTTCATGTTACCGAAGGTCATGTTGAGAAGTCCATTTCGACAGTTGATAACTGCATCCACCGTGGCTAAGAAGGGTCTTCCAAGAATTACCAGAGTCGAAGCAGCAGAAGAGTCGGTCGGATTTGTATCGCGAATCACAAAATCCACCGGATAGATAAACTGATCAACTTGCACTAGAACATCTTCCACTACTCCCCTTGGTACGCGAACACTTCGATCGGCTAATTGAAGTGTGACACGAGTAGGCTTCATCTCCCCCAAACCAAGCTCTTGATAAACAGAGTATGGGAGTAAATTAACACTTGCACCAAGATCAAGCAAAGCTTGTTTGATATGCTTTCCTCCAATTGTGACAGCAATAGTAGGGCTCCCCGGATTCTTGTACTTAGGCGCGATATTCATTTGAATGATAGAACTCACTTGCTCAGTAAGGAATATCTTCTTTTGAACATTAAGCTTGCGCTTCCGAGTACACAAATCCTTAAGAAACTTGGCATATGACTGAATTTGCTTGACTGCATCCATGAGAGGAATGTTGATCTTCACTTGATTGAATAGTTCATGCAACTCCGCATTGTAATTTGGTTTCGCCAAAGCCTTCAAACGATTAGGAAATGTAGCCGGTGTTGGAATAACTTGAGGGTCCAATACACTTTCCTTTGCTTTGCCTTTATCCTTTTCTTCTTCTTCAAGAGTCTCCTTACTTACTTCCTTGAGAGGTTCCCCAAGGATTGGAATTGAACGTTCGATAGGAGAAGGTAACAAGGTAGGTTCCGGAGGCATCACCACTTGGTTATCCACCGTCTTGCCACTTCGAAGAGAAATAATAGCCTTTGCTTGCTCGGGGAAAGTCACCGAAGAGCTAGCAAAGTGAAGACCTTGAGAAGTAGGATTAGAATTCGGTTGCGGATTAGGTTGAGGTTGAGTAGGAAACTTCCCTTTCTCTTGTTGTAACAAACCCACTGTAGTTGTCAACTTGCCTAACTGACTTCTAATATCATTCATCATCTGAGTTTGTTGCTCGTTGATAGCAGTTTGACCTTGTAAGAGAGCACTAAATTGATCTTCCCAAGAACGCTTTGGTGGTTGTTGGTGGAACTGAGCAGGTTGTTGTTGAAATTGGTTTGCATGTGGAAATGGAGCAGAAGGAGCAAAACCAGGCGGACCTTGAGCTTGAGAGAAACGGAAAGCATTCTGAGGTTGCTTCCAAGGCATTTGAGGAGCTTGCGGCGGAGCTTAAGAAGAACCCCCCTCAACAGGTTGACTCCAACGGAAAGCCAGATGTTGCCTTGTCCCCGGATTATAAGATTGAGAATAAGGGTCAAAACGTTGCATGGCTTGTACTTCTTCTGGAGCAATCCCATTAATCACATTCTTAAGAGCAGGAATATTGGGACATGCTTCTGTAGAATGGCCCACAATCTCACAAATAACACAAACTTCCTCCACTTGGTGCACTGCTTTCACTTTTTGAGATTGAGCACTCTTTAATTCCAACTTGTCAAGTTTTCGGGCTATTTCTTCCAATCAGGTTTCAAAAGCTGTATGCTTCGCAATAGCGAATTTCCCTGAACCTATAAGACCTTGATTGAACATCGCTCTATCTCCTGGATCTGCAAATTGCCAAGACTGGGTCTTCTCAGCTAGTGACTCATAGTAATCCCAAGCATCCTCCGGTGTCTTTCCCATAAAATCACCTCCACCCATAGTATCCAAAAGCTGTTTACTCTCTTGAGAACACCCTGTGTAGAAATAGTTAACTCTGAGATACAACGGAAGGTTGTGATGAGGAACCGAAATAAGCAAGTCCTTGTAACGTTCCCAATACTTATGGTAAGTCTCTCCATCCCTTTGCTTGAAATATTGAATCTGATCGATAAGTAACTTTGTCTTGCTGGCGGGAAAGAACTTGGTGGTGAAAGCATCCTGAACTTCTCCCCAGTTACGCAAAGATTGAGGCTTCAAAGAATTGAACCATTGTTTCGCCTTGTCCTTGAGAGTGAATGGGAACAACTTCAGACGGGCTTGATCAAGTTGCCCTATAACTGTAAGAAATGAGTGTAGGATATTCTCGAACTCCCGGATATGCAAATAAGGATCCTCCAATTCTCACCCCCGAAATTCTGGAACTATCCGAAGGTATTCAGCCTTGAATTCAAATGTATTCCCAGCGGTCGGAATCGGAATAACGATAGGAGATACTTGAGGAGCCCGTTTTGGATTCAGATAATCACGTAGAGTACGAACTAGGAACTTCTTCGGCCATTGGGTCTTTGCGATTGCGATTTAATTTGCGAGGCGGAGAGTGGGCATGATACGCCCTGGCAATGCTATGGATTAGTGGTTTGTCGAACCTCCAAGAAAGCCATAATAAGAAATCCCCGGCAACGGCGCCAAAAATGCTTCGTTCTCCAAGATAATGTGGAATAATACCCCAAGCGTAGGGCTTAAAACGTCGGTTGAAGCATAATAAACCGGAAATTCGGGATCGTACACAAGGGAATAATTATATGGCTTGATCGGATTTGTAGATGCAAGTAAAGGCTTTCGGATTTTAGACAGCCAACTTTGTTTTACTTTAAACGGTGGAAATAAAAGGCTAAATTAGAACGAATTAACTAAAGAAAAGATAGGCTAGGTCTAGGAATTATTAGCACTCAAGACTCGAGCTAGATCACACTCTTCATCCAACTACACAATTTAAGATACTTGATTATAGTCCTCAAATCGGAAAATAAAATGATTTGAGAACCAAGCTAGCTCTAGAATTCATTTGACAAATATCTCGAGCAAAAGAGCTCTAAGCATCATGTATGGTGGATAGGCGATGCTCCCACCTACACATGATCAAAGAGGTTAACACCTCGGTAATTTGTCAAACAAATCCGAACCCCACATCAATTTTCAAATCAAAGTTTAAAACTTTATTGGGTGCAAAATGCAATTTTCGCCTAAGCCATGAGATGCTAATCATCCCATGACCTAACCTTGGAAACTACTCACCCATATCTAGAGAGATAAGAGCAAGTGAAAATCTATTTAACATAATGGAATAACAAGACTTGAATTAAACTAGAAATTAAGATAGATCGGGAGAAAATAAACAACTTTAATTAAAGCGACAATGTCAAAAACTAACAATTAAAGGCAGAAATTAAAATATTCAAAGCTGAAAAATGAAAAACACTCAAGAACAATTTGAATTGTAAAGAAATCTAATCTAGATCTAGAAAATTATACTATTGAATCTATGCTATTTGTTTGTACAAAATGATGTCAAAAGCTTTTATACTCCGGGGATCCGCGCCTGGAATATTCCCAAGATGCTCAGAAAATCCACCTCTAAGCTCCTTGGCATCGATGGCAACGGCCTTAGAGTGCTCTACTATGGGGGTCAGCATCGATGTAACATGATACATCCCATCGATGCCGAGTTGGCTAAGGGACTGGACCACTAAGGGTCTCGGCATCGATGGAACTTTTGCCTTGACATCGATGCCGAGCTGGTTAACTCGATGCTTAGCCGTCATCCTCTGCCTTGCTGCCTGCCTCTTGCTCGAGCAAATCCACTCTTGCGCTGGCAAATCCACTTCTGCTCGGGCAAATCAGCTTCTACTCGAGCAATGACATGCCTTACGCCTCGGAAACTCCCTTTTTTGGCGATTTACCTAGAAAACAAAATTAGAACATTCTACAAGCAAACAACGTTAACAATAACTAATTAATAATTAAATTAATCTAAAACTAGACACTAGCGCACCCTCCATTACATTTCGGGTGCTTATCATCCGTTAAGGTTCAACTGGTGATCTAAATAAATGACTGTTGGAAAAAGACTACTCATTTATTTATGAAAGAAAATTAAACTAGAATCTGGAAAAATAGATGTTAAAAACGGATTATAATAGTAAATCTCTTCTCACACCCCCCTTAACACACGCACCTCCCGACCCCACCTCCCCTCTTCCGAAAATACCCCCACGCATCCCAGAAATATCGAACCCATTTTCTCTTTTTTTTATTTACATAATAATGTTTATACTCTGTATCTTTTTTCTCTTTTATTTATTTAATATTATTTTAGTATTTCAATTTTCAATCCGGTTGAATCGGCGAATTTTTTTTATCATTTTATCTTCAATGAATTTTTGGTACTAAGAAAGTTGTAGAATCAAATATCACTTAGGGCTAATCAACGAGAGTCCTAGAAATAAAATTTAATTATGGCCATTTAAGATAAAATGATCAAAAAACTAAAATCTTTCCACCGGTTCAAACGGATTGAAATTTAGAACACTTAATTTTTTAACCTCTTTAGACAGTTTATTAAAAATATGATAAAAAATTAAGTGTAGGATCCAAACGTCAAATGAATATGAAATTAAAAGATTTCCCGAAAATCCGAAAAAATGAAATTAATAAACTAGGTTTACTTTGATGTGTAGGATCCAAACGTCTAATGAATATGAACAATTTATTTCTCTTTCCCGAACATGTTTGGAGAAACTTTTCCTTTACCCTAACAAGGGAACGATATTCTCTACTTATATTTTTTGTGTTAATATCTAAATGCACAAGTGATAATCATAAGCTACACACTGCCTTAAGAACAATTTTCATTAATGTTAACTTCTTCAATTGTTTTAGTTTTTTTTTTTGGAAAATGCTAACCTTAGCCCTTAGGGTGGAGGATAATGTGTAGAAAAGTTATCGATATTCGAAAAAGTTATATTAATATCCATGATATATTGATATCCGTGAAATATATATTAATATATGAACTTGTTTGTTATTGTCTGCATATTATCCTCTGCCTAATAGCCGGAGGTTAGCAAGACCCTTAAATTTTTTGTTTGTTATGATCCATTGAAAATTTGACTGCGTACAGAAACTGTGATGCAATCTAATAGGAAGATGGAGAGATGTGAAAAGTAAAAGGTCTTTAATATAGTAAAAACTTTATAGTTAGAATGTTGATATTTGTAAAAACTGTATTGATCTGAACTTGTTTGTCCTTGTCTTCCTATTATCCTCCACCCATTCGGAGAACATTAGCAAGACTTGTTTTTCAGGCACAGGCAAGGTGCTAGTGTATTTGTATAGAGACAAATATTATAATAATCTATATCTATATACCTACTCCTTCCGTTCCAAAATGAGTGACCTTTTTGGAACTCCGTGCCATTTTTAAATTTTTATATCTTTCGATTTATGAAATTTTATGTGATTTTAAAAACTTTGTTTAATAGAACTAATTATAATCTATCAAACAAGATCCATATTGCATATTTTTTGACATTCATATTGAAATATATATAAACAATTAAAAATGACACGCTTTTTCAAAAAGGTCACTCATTTTGGAATGGATGGAGTATTATAAAAGAGGGAGTTGCAAGTTATGAAAAAACCACTTTGCCCTTAATCTGTAATACCCGCCCCGGATATTTCGGTATTTCAATTACTTTTAATTGAACTATGTGTTTTAGGGATTTAAATCGTAAACAATAGAACTTGTGAGAGTCCTATGTGTGATTTGTGATTGGAGCATAAGTTAGAACATGATTCTGCTAGTATGTGATAAATTCCCTTGTACCCTTATATAGCAAAATATCCTGAGAGAGAGGCGGTAAAAGGAAGGAGAAGAAGGAAAAAACTAAGGTGCAGAGCTGTTCTTCACGAAATTATTCAAAGTACCTAGAAAGCTTGTTAATTTCTCATATTTTTACCGAAGGTTAATTAGTATGTCTATTGTATCCTGTTAAATTTTCAGAATTTTCTGAGAAGTGTAGAAAAAGATAAAAATCATAAATTTAACTGTGGTTAGGATCCTATTTTTTAGCAAACAGCTTACAGAGCTGCGTCTTTTATCAATTTTTTTTTATAGTTAGGCGATCCTCCTGATTATGGGTCCATATAAGTTTAAAAGATTGATAAGTTTGTAATGTTTTGACGTTAGAATTAATGAAAAATATAAAGTATTCGATTTTTAATGAATTTTTGGAACACAGACTATTCTGCTGGAAATTGTGCTTCGCTGCTCTGAATTTCTAAGTTTGGAGGTGATTTTGACTAGGTTTCTTCATTGTGAAAAATTTGAAAAAATCAGGGATGAACATTGGTGTGTGGTAATGGTGTGTACCAAATTTGGAGTTTATTAGATGCATATTTTACAAGTTGGTGTGTCCTTGCTAAGTTTTGTATTTGCTACACTGACACATTTTGAAAAAATTGTCATATCTTTTAGCTCGGGTATTGGGTTAGCGCACGGGTTGTTGATTCTGAAACTAGACTCGTATGTCTTTCGGAATATGTGAAGGTTGTGATTTAGTTTGTATCAGGTTAAATCAGTTTTTGATTTGAAGTTGATAGACGTGCAGAATCTGTGATTTTAGATAGATTTTTGTGTAACTTTGGACGAGCATATCTTTATCTTCCAAATGTAAGGATTATGTGGTGTTTGAGTGTTACGTTTGTTTAGGGATACTTCTAAACCTTTGAGATGGACATGCTAGTATACATTAAGCATCTTTAATCTATTGTTGGTGTTATGATTGTTATTAGGAGTTAGTTTTGACGTTTAAACGTTCAATAAACTGATCGATATGGTTAACTTGTGGTTAGGTGTCAAGCCAGTCAGTTGGGAGGGGCCGAAACCGTAAGTTTGGCATACCTCGGTCAATACAAAGATGAATGTGTTTGATATGGTTCTCTTCAATATAATATTGTTATGGTGGTGAGTATATATCTTGATAATCGTAGTTAGCTTTTGATATGATTATCTTTTATGAAATATTGTTATGGTGGTGAATGGATATCTTACTAATCGTAGTTAGCTTTCGATATAATTATCTTTTATGAGATATTGTTGTGATTGTAAGTGTATATCTTACTAATTGTGGTTAGCTTTCGATATGATTATTTTTATGGGATGTTGCTATAGTGGTGGGTGTATATCATGCTAACAGATGATTTAGCTATTGATATGCATGCATGATGATATGTATGCTTGGAGGTTGTATATCATGCTAACCGAGGTTTAGTTATTGATATGCATGTTGTGGTGTGTTGATTGTACCGGCTTAAGGATTGTGGAGTGAGTCACACCACGTCGTGGACCATGCCGTTTAATTAATGGTGAATGGAAATATGGTGTGCAGGACATAATACCTTGGGTACATGGGATGTGGCAGACATGTCACTGCATGTGATGTGATTACATTCATATTGTTGTGCATTGATTATTATTGCTCAGTTGGGTGGATATGTTGGTTATAACTGTTGTATACATTCAAGTATTTCAGTTATGTTGGTGATGTGCATTCTGGTTGATATTCCTTCTGGTATTGTGATATTATGTTGAGCATTTCTATATCTCACACATTCTGGCTTTCCTTTTTGGTCTGCCAGGTAGCAGATTGCTTAGAGTGGGTCCACTACCGGTCGTTGTATTGAGGTGTTTTGCTAGCGTCAGGTGGGGTTTTGGTTACGTTGTTGTGGAGTGCCTTAACTGGTGTAGAACTTAATTTTGTATGGAGTTGTAGTTAAGGATAATTAAAGATTTTAAATTGTATAGGTTGTAATTAATTTTGGTTGATGGCTGGTGTTCTATTTGAGGTTAGCTTTGGCATTGTGGATGGTTGAGTTTGTTGTAGGTGGTTGATGAAAAAGTTGGTTTATTCGAGTTGTAAGTAAGTCATCGGTGGATGTGTTGAAATATAGAATTTTTAAAGTACTATAATGCAGATATTATTTTTTGGTTGTGCAATGTCATAATTGATTGGTCAATACGTTAATTCATTTTATATTAAGGTGCTAAGTCTTCCGCTGGGTGTTTATTTCTAACAGGTTGTGAGGTGTGGTTTAATCTTCTGTGTCGAATGCCACGTGATCGCGCTGACTCGGACCCACTTTGGATGCCGTTTGCAGGGCGGGGCGTGACATAATCTTTCTTGAACCTTCATCTTGTGTCCTTATTATTTTACGAGACCTACAACAATAAAATTCTAAACCGAAAATGGGACCCACAACATTTTGATAAGTAGGAACTCGTGAGCACCCTCTTACGATAATATTCAACATTAATTTTTGAGCTATTATAATAAATAGAAAAAGGTAATTTAATGCAGGCTATAAGTGCCCACTAAGTGATCATTATGACTAAATTAAAATTTGAAAATTTCTTAAACCACACACAATAATATAGGCACAAATTAAAAAACACTCACATTTACCAAGTGGTCAAAAGATTTAATATTCGTTTGGCGAATGTGAGTGTGTGCGCAGTTTGGTGTATGGAGCCCCCTTGATGAATGTGAGTGTGTGTGTTTTGTGCCTAACCCAAGTATTGTTAGAAATTTTTAAGTAGTCCATAGAATTTATCCTACAAACCAAAAAAGAAAAAAAAATAGAATTCATCCTTTAAAAAAAAAATTTCCTTACGAGTTAAGTCCTTCAAGATCAAGACTGTATCGTAATTAACCCAAAAAAGAATATAGGGAGTAATTTGTGACATAGATCAAGTTCTAGGGTTCTCTATGTGATTGTCGCACTATATATTCAACTCCTTCGCGGTCTAGGGTTTTCTGCGAAATCAGCAACAGCCCAAATCGTAAGTCTAACGGTATCTATCTCTCTCTCTCTCTCCCTCTCCCTCTCTGGATTCGTCTCCCTCTGTCTCCCCATCGTGTTTCTCTCTCTGTTTGCTTTTGTTTCTTTATAGCATTTTTTTGGCGGGGCTGAAGCAGTGGCTTTCTAGGTTACTGCCCAGGCCCGGCCCTGATCTTTTACAGAGCTTACCCTAAGTTTGTGCTGCAACTTGATCTGCTGTTGTACCTAGATATTCAGATCTGTTCGATAGTATCGTCTGTGAATAGGTCCCAAAAACAATTTACTGCGTATGTACACATAGGTAACTGGGGTCTGTCAGTTTATATACGACTGCTCTTTGATGTGATTTCTTTTGATGCTTACGGTAACTCAAGCAGATTTACCTGAAATTTGAAAGTTATTTCATTCAAGTTTTGTGTAATTTTGAACCGTTATGACTTATTGTTCCAGTGGCAGGCTTGTATTCGTATATGTTATCTTCTCTTATCTTCAAGTGTAACATGGTTATGGCTTTGGTAGAGGGCTGGGATTTCAATGCCTGGATACCAATATCTGTGGAGTTCAGTTTTGTGTTTGATGGTTTTTTGATCTTCTTGACATCTGGTCTTGTAGAGCATTTGTATCTCAACACGACCATAGGGTTTAAAGGATTCCTTGGGGACAGAGCTTACAATTAGTTTCAATGGTTCTTGTCTGGGTTTAGTATGGATGCTTGCTCTATGCTACCTGGACTCGGGTATTGGAATCGTGTGTGGGCACATGTCCAGGAAGTGAACCTACTGAATCCATTAGCTTAGGACACAAAGATAGTATCCCATTTTTAGTTATGGGTACATGGATATGCAGCGTATGCCACAAACATCTGTTACATTGTGTATTCTTTAGTATGTTGGCACAAGAATGTTTCACCTAGGAATATGAGATCTGGCAAGCAAGGGAACTTCTATCTTCCACCTTTATGAGAGGCTTACATTTTTTTTATCAGTTGTAAGTTTTTTCTTGGTCCAAGTCCAAGGTTCCACTCTGATATGGGTGTGTCAAACTCAAAACATATCCTATTTCTTACCCTTACCATGTATGGTGATTCGTTGGAATTTGAAGAATTAATGGAGCATTTTATGTGCTATGCCTCGACGTCCAAGAGTTGTTACAGGTTGGAAGGGTCTAGTTATCATCCTTGGGTTTCAAACTCTCTCAGTTGCAGGAGGTAGCACAAGCACTTTAGACAAGAGATGGAATCTGCTCTGCACGTTATGCAGCCAATCCCAGATGCATGTGCTTTAATAGACGTAGAGAGCCCTCTATGCCTGCACATGCATCTAGTGAGTAGTAGTTTGAAAAATGTTTTAGGGCACATAACAAAATTCTACTGCCTATGGAAATACTTTGTGGGAGTTTTTGGACTCTATTGCAGAGTTTTATCTACTCATTAATTGATTTTTTTACTCAGCATTTTGCACATGCTTTGTGGCAATGTTTGTTATTGGAATCCACGAAATTTACCTTATATCCAATATTCACTATTGCTTTAAGCTTTGCATGAATGTTGTGTTCTATGTTCTATAGAAATTGAGCGAATGCAATTGATGTGGTATATTTCGTGTATAATTGGGAACACTTTTCCTTTTTGTATAAAGTAGTTTGTTTTTTCTTGGCAATTTACAGTAATTAAATGTTTCATCTTGAGTACTCAAACATTCCACCAATTGTTAGAAGTAATCACTTTGGCTGGTCAAAATTTTGAACTAGTTACAAAAAATGGAAACTAATTAAGTAGAATTTACGTCGATTAAAAAAAATTAAGTAGAATTTACTTCGAATGGCTATAAGCTTCTTTTTTCTTATCTGGGAGTTATTGGAACTTTGTGAATGACATGCACTCTTTTGGTTTGTGTGCCAAGTAGAAACAGATTCCCAAAGTTTGGTTTACAGATAGTGTATATTTTGTGGATTTTATAACTTTGGTATTGAAGACTGTCAAGTACTTTGTGTTTTAGATGTTCCATATATTCTGTTTTGTACTATGAAAATGGTAACACATATAATCCTTCTACTAGTTGTCTAAGAAGCATGGCCACTTCAAAATTGGGTTACTTTTAATTTGACTTCTACTGGTTGGCTAAGAAGCATGGACACTTAAAAGATAGATTATTTGTCACGGACTTTATAACTTCATTTTTAAAACTGTTATATGCTTTGCACTTTAAGACTATTGTATTCTTTGTACTTGAAGATATATATGCTTTGCACTTTAGATGATCCCCATGTTCTGATTCTGACTATGAAAATAGTTACATATATATTAGAGTTTCTCATCTTAAAAATTGAGTTACTTTTGTTTTTGACTTATACCAGTTGGCTAAGAAGCACGAATACTTTAAAGATAACAGTATTTGTTGTGGACTTTATTACTTCGGTATCGGAGACTGTTATATACAATGCGTTTTAGATGTTCCATATGTTCTGTTTCTGAGTAGAAAATGTTAGCAGATACATTAGATTTCTGCATCTCAAAATTTGATTTACTTTTATTTTGACTTGAACTAGTTACTTTTATTTTGTTGTGTGTTTTAGATGTTCAATACAGGGCCGGCAATGTATTTGGGGGCCCTAGCCAAAATCTTGGTGTGGGGCTCTACCTATTTTCACAAATAAAAACACCAATATAAAATTTATATAAATATTTATGTTCATATTGAACATAGTAAATTCTTTGGTTCTAGTGGTTTAGGTTGTGCCTTCTATTTCCTCTGACACAGGTTCAAACCATAGTAGCTCAAATTGCCTTGTTTGAATTATTTTTGACAAATAAACACACTTCAAAAAAAAAAGAGCATTGCTGTCCCAAATTGTTGCAACATTACGGGAATTCTCCCATTTTTTTTGATTCGAAGGTTTTGTGTTGAAAAGTGTATAGATTTCCAAAAAATACCCTTTAAAACAATACTAGTACTTTAATACTTGTTAGAATCTTACACTAAAAGGGTATAATTGGAACTTTTCCCTTTTGGTGGTTTCTTAAAATAGAGTATTGCAACAATTTGGGACAGCCCGAAAAGGAAACCTGAGCAAACAAAATGGGATAGAGGGAGTATTAGATTTCGGCATCTTGAAAATTGAGTTACTCTTATCTTGACTTGATCTAGTTTGCTTAGAACCACGGACACCAACACTCCTTGGACACTTGTCAGATACTTTTTTTTTTCAGCGTGCATCATTAGAAAATAGAAGTCTTAATTCCGATACGTGTCTGCCTCTTCTTTGATTATGTGATTGACACTTCCGATACACTTGCTAACATGTGTTTACCAAAGATTTTGGAATTCGACATTTCACTATGACATGCAGAGTATAGTATTTCTTACCACTAATCATATTAAATTTAATGGGACATTTTTTGAGGATTCCTAAAGAATATTCAACAAAACAGTATAGTGTGTAGTCATAGCACTATTTGTTTTTATTTTGATAGTCAACCCTCCTAGTATCGTTCCATCAGTGGATAATATTCTTCTGTTTTTCTGCTTCTTGAAAGCCAGAAGAGAATCTGGAACGAGGCCTAAATCAGTTTCAATGGAAGTAGCATGTCTTAAGTAAAACATCTGTGTTTTGTTCCAAATGGACCAAATGAAATGGATAATGTCTGAACCAATGGGTTGTCATATGTCTGATTTGCGTGCTCATTATGTGGAACTTGCCTTGTCTTCGAGGTTTATTTTCCGCTTGTATTGATGTGACTATCCTTTATGTGTGTCTAGCTTTTTTTGGTTGTAATCTTCATCCTACTTTAGCCCCTTTTTCCCTCCTTCCATTGGATGAGTTATTTCTTCTTCTTTTTTGGCAGGTGCACTTGCTTTTCTTATTTAGCTGTTTTCTGTGCCCCTTGCAATGGCGGATGGTGAAACTGACAAGAACATTGAGATATGGAAGATCAAGAAGTTGATTAAGGCGCTGGAAGCTGCTAGAGGCAATGGCACGAGCATGATCTCTCTTATTATGCCTCCACGTGATCAGATATCTCGGGTTACAAAGATGCTTGGCGATGAATTCGGAACTGCTTCAAACATTAAAAGTAGGGTAAATCGTCAATCCGTTCTAGGTGCAATCACTTCTGCTCAGCAGAGGCTGAAGCTTTACAATAAAGTTCCTCCCAATGGTCTTGTTCTTTATACTGGGACAATTGTGACCGATGATGGGAAGGAAAAGAAGGTCACTATTGACTTTGAGCCTTTTAAGCCCATAAATGCATCTCTATACCTTTGTGATAACAAGTTCCATACTGAAGCTCTCAATGAACTTTTAGAATCGGATGACAAGTTTGGTTTTATTGTGATGGATGGAAATGGAACCCTTTTTGGGACATTGAGTGGAAACACAAGAGAGGTGCTTCACAAGTTTTCTGTTGACCTCCCAAAGAAACATGGAAGAGGAGGGCAATCAGCTCTCCGATTTGCTCGTCTTCGAATGGAGAAGCGTCACAACTATGTGAGGAAGACAGCAGAGCTTGCCACACAATTTTATATTAACCCTGCCACCAGTCAGCCTAATGTTTCTGGACTAATACTTGCTGGATCAGCAGATTTCAAGACTGAGTTGAGTCAGTCTGATATGTTTGATCCCCGTTTACAGGCAAAAATCCTGAATGTAGTGGATGTGTCTTACGGAGGTGAAAATGGCTTCAATCAGGCAATCGAGCTGTCCTCTGAGATTCTATCTAATGTGAAGTTTATACAGGAGAAACGATTAATAGGCAAGTATTTTGAGGAAATCAGTCAGGATACTGGGAAGTATGTTTTTGGCGTGGACGACACGTTAAAAGCTCTTGATATGGGTGCAGTTGAGATACTTATTGTTTGGGAAAATCTGGATATTCAAAGGTATGAACTGAAAAATAGCTCTACTGGAGAACTTGTTATAAAACACTTGAACAAGGAGCAAGAGGCTGATCAGAGTAACTTCAGAGATCCAGTCACCTCTGCTGAATTGGAGGTTCAGGACAAGAAGTCGCTTCTAGAGTGGTTTGCTAATGAGTATAAAAAGTTTGGTTGCTCCTTGGAGTTTGTTACAAACAAATCACAAGAGGGATCACAGTTTTGCAGAGGTTTTGGTGGAATTGGTGGAATCCTACGTTACCAGCTTGATATGCGATCATTGGATGAGCTTTCTGATGATGGAGAAGTGTATGAAGACTCCGATTAGCAATCAATGGAAAATCAACCAGATCCGGTGCAGGAGGATGGGGCAAAGGCCTGCACTGGGTGCTCGAGCTCGCGCCTTTGTTTCTATTGCTCCACTGTTGCTTGCGGTCAAGGTTCTAGTAGTCCTAATTAAGGTTAGTCCTTGGATTTCTGAAGGGTTGTAATTTAGCACTCCCCCTTTTGATGCCCACACTCTTATTTTATTTTGTTCTTATTCAAGTGATGTTCATCTTTTTTACTCCTGAAAGGATAATATTATTAATTCCAATGAATATATACACATAAGGTAGTGCGGGTAGTAAAAAAATAGAGTGTGAAAATCAATTACCATATTTGAACAAATTAGATTATTGTAGTGATATATATGGCTTAATTACCTTGGGTGGATCTTCTTGGACCATCTTTAGTTGTTTTTCCAATGTTCATGACCTTTCTTTCCTCTTCACCTTGAAGGAGATCACTGTTAGTGGTAATGCGGAGAAATTGAGGTAAATCATCTTGGAGAGTGGAGAGCTCTTCTACTGTTCATGGGATTTCCATAGGAAGCTTTTGCTTTTGCATCACCATGGTGTTTGACTAGATTAAGACGCTGAACATATTGTTATAGATGTGTAGACAACTTTTTATTTGCGGCTTGTGGAGAACCTTTGTATAATTGTCTTGTTATTTGAAAAAGTTGGCATCTTTTAAGATTTATTAAGTTTGTTTTATATAGTTGAAGTGGACATCATTTATGCA
The DNA here is from genome assembly GCA_019656835.1 of Rhododendron ovatum. Lineage (NCBI taxonomy): Eukaryota > Viridiplantae > Streptophyta > Magnoliopsida > Ericales > Ericaceae > Rhododendron > Rhododendron ovatum. The sequence goes on along the minus strand of CM033795.1, from coordinate 28,416,169 downwards.
GAAGTTTTCTGCTGAATGCTTGTGGCGTATGATTTATGGGTGTCCTGTTCTGGCAGTCCTTGGTTATTCTATGATAATTGATGCGGTTTACCTTTTTACCTTGTTTGGATGAGGTACTGTTCAGCAGTTTTGTGGTGCGATGTCAACATATATTCTGTATTTTTGTTCTTTCTGTTATAGGATTGTTGTCGTTAGTTCACATTTGTCGTCTTTTTTTGCTTGGGGCTTGGGGAGTTTTTGGCTGAGGTACCTCTTGATCAGGTGTGGGCGCCTCCTATAGTTGTGTTATTTTATGGTCTGTCTTCAAATTTTGGTACCAATTAGTAAATGAAAGGAGGCAATATTGAATATGTTTTCTTGGTTGGTAGATATGTTTGTTTGATATCAGCTTCTGTTTAATTGTTTCCACTCAGATTGGAAGTTCTGGAAAGTGGTTTGTGAGAATTTTGGTAAATGGGAGCTAGTTTTTTCTTGGTCATGCTATATAATATGGCACAGAGCTGCTACCCACATAGCAATAATACACAGATTTTGTACACAGATCTGGTGTGGTGCCCATTACGGGTCTCACACAAACAATCCGAGCCGTTCATTAAATGTAAAAACAATTTTTCAAGGACCTCCTCAAAAAATCAGCTCAATCCGATACGTATGGGTGCTTAATCCAATCATCTAGTGACTTTTTATTCGAATTTCAAGATAATGAAAAGTTATACTGTATGATTTGATCAAGCATCTATAGGTATTGGATTGAGCTGATTTTTCGAGGAGGCTCTTGAAAAATTGTTATACATTTGATGAATGGTTCGGATCGTTTGTTTGGGACCCGTAAAGGGCCCCACACCAGATCTGTGCACGATATGTGTTCGAAAAGTATGTGTCAACAGACTTTTTGTAGGTGAAATCATGGGAGCAAGTTTTTTTGGGTAGGGTAATCTATGGAATCTAACATTTTAGAAATTTAGACAGCAGGTCAACCGTGGTTGGTGGTTGTTTTACACTTAATACTTGTGTTTCTATAGCCTATTCACCGCTTTTTCTTTTCTTTTTTTCATTCAAGGGGTAGTCTTTCCTGATTTATCCTTGTGCCATTTTGGTTTCACGAGTTTTGGTTTTTATGTTTATTTTTTAGTACGTGGCATGTTTGATTTTCCTTTGGATCTTTTTTAGAATGGTCATCATATTAATCAAAAGTTCGTGTGAGATTAATTAGATCAAGCTTCTAATGTGGTAAATGGGCAACGTAAGTGGATGTTTGGGATTCAGGGCTATGGATTGTCTTCGAAATTCACTCTCGGCTTTCCTACTAACTCTCGGCTAACACTTGCTGAATGTATGCAATATTGGCCAAAAGAAAGATGACTGTATGGATACAAGCGAGAATGTTTTGTCCTTTTTAGCATGTTATGGAACTTGAAAATGAGAATGTTGCGTTGCGTAAAATAATGGCTGAGAAATCTGCTGGAGCCAACCCTACTCAAGTAGGAAATACCCCCTCTTCTTGTAAGGATCTGGGGTGTCAGCAGGGTCGAAAGGATCGTCTGGGGTGTTAGCAGGGTCGATTGAACCCAGAATATATTCCTCCTCTCCTCAGGTCTTGGAAGATTGGATTGTGGAGTCTCCTCATGTTGAGGTGGAAGAGCAGGGGTTGATGAATTGCAGAACTGTTTCGTTGGGTATTTTCTTGGCCAAAAACTTGTGTTTCTGGCTCGTAAATCGTAATATTGTTCTGAAAATATGGATGAAATTTGGCTTAAGGGAGGTTTTAGCCATATGAACCAATGACCACCCTGGGCCGGTCCATGGCTTTCTTTTGTCTGTTTGAGAATGATGCTGTGTTGGGGGAGGGTGCTCAGAGTGGCACCTTTAATGGGATTGATCAATGAGAAGATGCAATCTGAAACAGTGGCATCCTCAAATGGAATTGAGACCAAGAAATCTTAATCCAACATAAAAAATTGGAGTGTATTTATTTTTCCCATATCTCGAAGTTGTAAATTTTCGAGAACTAGTATCCTTTAGTTTAAGCCGTCCAAAACTATTTTTGACGATCTATATTTGTTAAAAGTATCCTATAGGTAAGACAAGTTGGATACTTTCTACTAACAATTAAGGTTACAAAGTATACCTTTTCGAGATTCCAAAATCATTTAAGGCAATTCTAACTTTTGATCGACTTCATCGAGATATAAACCACGAATCCACGGGACCATGTGTTGCACCTCTGGACTACAGGAATGTAAAGCACGATTTGAGCTGTTTATTCCTACAATTAATGGTCCCTAAAACCAAGTCAGTGAAACAGTAAGGTTGGCTTTATTTATTTATTTTATTTTTTTAGGAAAGGCTTTATTATTTCAAGATAATTGATAAAGTTGTTTCTGGTTTGAAAATCTGTAGCATTTATGGATGATTGATATTTTCTCTTTATTTCGGCATTTTAAACTGCTTTGAAAAATTATTACAATGTAAATGATTTTGGAACTTCATTTTTTTATGATGGCACTCCAAAATTTGTCTTTTAGTGTGTCTTGCTATGTATAATTTTTACACTAAAAGACTAGTTTTAGAGTGCTATCATTAAAAAAAAAAAAAAGAGTGGAGTGCCAAAATCATTTGCCTTTTTGTTTTCATTTTCATCACAATGGTATAATTGTTCTCCATAAGTTTCCTCGGCTCTCGTGTGCCGTCACCGAGACAAATTAGAATTAAATGGTTCCTATGAAAAATCATGTGATTTTTGGATAAAAATAAAGTAATTTGTACACTATTTTTTTCAATTTTGGTGCAAAAAAATTTTAAAACTATGCACGTAAGTTTTTTTTTTGAAAATTGTTGGTCTTTCCATAAGAGGCACTTAAAGAGAGAATGAATGGATACCATTTTCAAGAGAAATTTGAAGTCTATCTCTCACATGTCCATAATTTCGCCACGGCAATGGGACTAGGTGGGGTGGGTTTTGCCATACCCTGATCTCGATCGGGTAATTCTTGGGTGCTCCTGTCTCTGTCATAATCTGAGAATGGATATACCCGCCCGATCCCACCCTGTAAGAAATGAGAAAAGAAAAACTAAAAAAATGGAAGAAAATAGTTATAGATATGGTGGTATTTTTGTATAATTGTGAAATTAAAAGGGTAAATTTTTTTGTTTTTGTTTTTGCACAATGATAATATTTGGTTAAGTATGTTTTTAAGTATAATGATAAGTATATATTAGGGTAGAATATAATTGTATACATAAAATATTCCGGGATTCGGAGCTGGAAATGGGACAGGGTAATATCAACCCAATTCCATTCGGGTTTTTATAAACCTGTCCTGATCGAGTTGGGACGAGTTCGGAGCGGAGGCAGGTTCAGATTCCATCTAACAGAGATATGCATTTCTTTTCATGGACACTTTTATGGATTAGGTTTTATGTATCTTACTCCCTTCGTCCCTTTTTAAATGTCCATTACGATTCTACGTGTCATTTTCAATTGTCTATATCTTTCAATATATATTGCTAAAAATATACAATATAGATCTTATTTGATAGATTTTAATAATTTCTATAAGACAATGATTTTAAAATCATAAAATATACTTAATATACATCGAGAGGTATTGAAAATGACACGAAGAACTATAGTGAAGTATTAGGAAAAATTTCAAAATGGCACCTGAATTTTCGCTTCAATGTCACAGAAACACCTAAACTTCACTTTATATTAATTAAACACCTAGGCTTCCAAATTTCCCAAATTAAGACACCTACCGTTAGCCTCCATCCATTTCCTTCACAAATCTGCTGATGTGGCACATTTCAGGCATTAAATGGGCTCACTAGACATGTTAAGAAGTAAACTCATTGCATACAATTCCCCTATTCTCTCTCTCTTTTTTTTTTGGTAAACCCCTATTCTCTCTCTCTCTCTCTCTCTCTTCACGCTTCCTTCCCTCTTTCACCCACCCCTCTCTGATCCTCCCTCCTCCCCTCCACCGCCCAACTCCCCTCCACTCCTACTCCTACTCCTCATTCGACGATTAACTCCATTGCCTCTCTCATTCTCTCTTTTTCTCTGTGCATCACCACCAAATCCCAGTCACTGTACAACAGCAGGCGCCATGTGCGTTGCGTACCATGAGCCTCCGGCTTACTACCTGATCGGAGGATCCATCGAGCCTCCGGCGTACTACCTAACCGAAGGATCCATTGGGAACTTCTCTGATTGCACTGCGTACCCGTTGATTTACGCCACTATCTTCACCAACCGGTTTAGCCCCCCCAATCACGGTACGACTCAGTGTTTCTTCAATTTCAATTTGTCCAATTTCTTCAGTTCCAGTAATAACCAGAGAAAGATTTTGATTTGGATAGTTGTGATACTTTTTGTGTTTTTCTGTTCCTGGGTTTCGGTGGGTTTTGTGTTTTGTGGAACAAATTGGGAAAAAAGAAGAGAAAGATTATTTGTGGATGAGAAACAAGTTTGGTTGTTGAAATGGAATTGATTAACCAGAGTGAGAGAGGCGTGTAGAAAAAAATGAGTTTTGGTGAAAGAGGGAAGGAGTGTGGAGAGAGAAAAAAGGAGATTTTGATTGTGTGTTTTGCAATGACTAAGTGTTGTGTGCCAATGGGGCAATTAACAGGAGAAAAATGCCACGTCACCATGTTTGTTGACAAATTAGATGGAAAATAAAGGTAGGTGTCTTAATTTGGAAATTTTGGAAGTCTAGGTGTTTAATTGATATAAAGTGAAGTTTAGGTGTTTCTGTGATATTAAAGCGAAAGTTCAGGTGCCATTTTGAACTTTTCCAAAATTATTACTTTTGAAAGAATTTTAGTACTTGTATATATCGCGCAGTTACAATCACGATTTGGAAGTGTATTCCACAATAATCACTAAAAGTACAAGATGCCAATGAAGTGGTATTTTCTTTGAATAATTTATTTCTCTATTGTTAGGTAACATTCCAGAAGGAATTGACTCGATCTAAGCCTCGTTATTTAAAAAAAAAAAATCAGAAAGTAAATAAATAGGAAGTTGGAAGGCTAATGTTGATTCTTAAAGCTTTATTTTATTTATCCTTTTGTCAATTGTTGTTTATATATGTAATTTTTTATTCCACTATATCTTTTTTGTCTCTATACTATCGTGTAATTGGCATAGCATTGATGTAATCTAGACCAATAAACTCGGTATAAAGGACGTATAATATGTATACCATTTGGTTTGTGGTATTTTAAAAGAGATTTGGTTGGTTATAAATTTATAATTCACTTAGACCAATTGCCAAAAAAAAATTATTTTGAAGAATGACTGTTGGTGGTTTTTACCAAAAATTAAATGTTGAGCCAACAAATCAAACCACGAGAACACACAGAGATTTTGCGTTGTTCGGACAAATTTACTAGTTTTTTAGCCAAATCCGCCTACTCCACGGCAGCCTCTTCCATTCTATTTAGTTATTAAATCTCAATGAGTATACATACTCACTTACTGTAACGATCCGGATTTTTGACCCAATTTTTTTCTTAATACAAATTTATATTGTTAAATTCTTAATTCAATAATTAATTAGATTGAATAATTAAAATATATTATTATGTGTACAATTGATATTATTTGCACTATTGTATAAGATATGTATTTAAACTTTAGATATACAGGGAATCAGTGATTCATATTCATCTCTTATCTTTCCTATTTAAACCATAAGTAGAACTCTATTCAAACTAACTCTCCACTTCTCTCTCTCATCCTATACATAAAAGCGTCCAGATACATTCTCACCATGTACATACATGCATCCACATACATTAGAATTGAAATCCCCCCAAATGTGGCACTTGTCCCCTATCTTATATCATTATCAGTATCCATCTCCTTCACTCTTCTTCCTCATTCCACCACTTCTACACTTATCCTCTCACATTATTACTATCTTATTCTCTTTCATTATACTTACCCACATAAATCTGAAAATTGAATACCAATATATTATTTCACTCTCAATTCTATTGTTGAGTCTAGAGAGAGAGAGAGAGAGAGAGAGTTGTGACCATAGGTGTGTGCACACCGTGAGTTTCATGGGTACACCGCCGCTGCGGGCCCTGTTGGAGTGCCGTCGGACACTGCCTCGAGATTTCAGAACCACCATGGCGATCTACGGACACCGTACAACACTTATCCAGACTTAGAATCACATTTGAGGTAGTTTTCCGGAAACCTGAAACTTTAATCTGCATTTTAATGAAGTTAGGACTTAGATTTAAAGTTTATTGAAGATGATGACCTGCTGTTAAATTGTCAATTTATTTTTAGTCCTATTTATATTAAAATTTAGTCCGATTGTGCTGGAATGATTCGTGTTATACCCTGTGAAAATTTATGATCGTTTAACAAGTGTTTGATTGTGAAATTATTATTGATGATGCATTGTTGATTTGTATTTGAGTGGACATTTACGTGTTTAATAAATTATTGGGGTAAATAAATATTTATGAAATATTCACAAGAATATTTTACTAGTAAAAATTTATTTAGATTGTAAACAAGAAATATTTTAGATTATATATTAGTTAATCTTTAACTCTAATAAATATTGACTACAATAACCTCGCATAATTTTGTTATTATAAAAATCTCATATTAATATTTAATGTAGTTAGTAAATACTAAATTTAGCAATAAGTATTTTTCAATAAAAATTAGTTTGTAAAATCTATGAATAATATGAGAGTTAAAGAAAATGTTTAAATAGTAAAAATATTTTATAAAATTTCTAAACGAGAGAAATAGACTTAATTTTAAGTGTAGTAATTAATTGCTTGACTGAATATTATTTTGTTACTCGCATAATTAATTCTATGATAGGATTAATTTTATCGCATGGTTATGTGTTGTTAGTTCTTTTAATTGAAATGTTGAACCGTGTGATATTTTGTTGTGGCTATAGATTGGACAAATAGGTTTCCGGGGTGGTTACGAGTAGTGAATCATGTAGACGATGATAAGTAAATGGAAAATGATAAAGTGTTGAAAGTGTGAGTACTGTGTGGATTGTGAATTGAGCCATGGCGATGGCAAGGGTAACCTATGGGGCCCTGTGTTGAAATGGGTTACCTGCGGGGCTCGGTATTGTGACACTAACGTATGATACGTCATGGAAAGTTTCTCTTCGAGGAAGAGAATGGGTCCCATGAGACGGTTATAGTTAGTAAGACGTTAATGTATGATACATCATGGGAAGTTTCTCTTTGAAGAAGAGAATGAGTCACATGAGACGGTTATAGTTAGCGTGGGGTAGTGGATGTCCGACCCTAATGTACGATACGTCATGGGATGACTCGATCCTCCTGTTATGGTCTTAAGTGAGAACATACTCGGTACATAACTTAGATGCACTCACCTAGGACCCTGGTGCAGGATAAGCAAGAAGAAGGGTGGACCTATGAGACGATTGTAGTTAGTGGATGTGGGAGGAAAGGATTTTGCGGAGAGAATCCTTAGATTACATGTAAAATGATGGATAGTAAAGAAAAAAACGATGTGTTATTATTTTGTACCTTCGGTGTATTATGAATTGTTATATTGTTGATCTGCATATTGTGGTATTGGGTTTTAGAATTTCTACTTAGTGAATTATCACTCAGGATACGTTTGTATCCTGGCAAATCGTTTGCTTCGGCGTTCAATTTGCCAGAGTGTGTAGGATGACACAGTGGAGCAATTGATACAGGTGGGAACCCCTGGAACGGAGTCTGGGCCAACGTTGTTTGGAATTCGTGTCAAAACTGGTGTCGCTCTAGAGTTGCTTTTGTTAAATAAATATACATAGATTTTTGTATTATTTTGAAATTGTAATTTTTGTATAAGGATAAATAGGAGCCTAATAGTTTGTAAAATTCAGTGTATTTTAGGGTTAATGTTTTCGAAATCCCTTGAGAAATCGGGGCGTTACACTTACATCAAGTAAATCCTGGTGAGCATTAAACAATTGTCCATAATAAAACGGACAACACAAATATTGGACTGAAGTGCAGATATCTTGCTATCCTTAAAGAGCTTCAAGTCGTCTATGGTTGGTTTAAACTTGAACTACTACTAATGCAGTAAAACTCTCATATACCAATAAGTCATGTCGGCTCAAACCACCTGCACAAGTGCATTAGAGCCGAAAGCTCCACCACGGAAACACCCTTACATTTTGCTGGGTAATCTCTTCTCTCCATTATTCTGTAACAAAAAAACCATGACCCATTTTCATATTTGAAATTAGCATTGTACCCGTTCGATGCATGAAATTAAAAGAATTACATTAGTATTTTTTTCCATTCCCGTGTATCAAACGGTTACACCACTAATTGAATATGATATTGGTAGATAGATAAATAGAGATGTGCATAAAAACCACACCCGTTTGATATTTTCCCCAGTGGGCCAACCACATAACGTAATCTGCCGACAATAAATATGCCCGTCTATAATCAATAGATACCCCACCATGTCCTCACACACATTAAAGAAAAGAGGCATCGACACCATCCACTATTTCTATCAAAATAAATCATGATTTTAATATTAGAATATACAGTGAACTTCTAATAAAGACCGTAAAATAAGGACCTAACTTAAGAACCTCATAGTTTAGAGTCTTCTGGATTGTATTTTAAAACATATTTTTAAGGGTATCTGCGAGAAATCAATTCAAAATATAACCGGAAAGTGCTTGATTCAAATATTTTTTACATAGAACAGTTCTTGTCAAACTTTATGAAAAATTGTTTGAATCAATCACTTCCCAGTCATATTTGAACTAATTTCTCGCGCGTACCCTTAAAATCAAGTTCTAAACACATTGAGCAATTCGAATCATCAAAATTTGATCGGAAAAGGGAATGTCCTAAACTTAGCAAGTTGAGGGATCCCTTAGTGGAAAGAGATTGTTAGAAAATGTGTGTGTGTGTGTGTGTGTGTGTGTGTGTGTGTATCATGATTTTAATAGTATTATATTTCTTCCGTCCCAATTTAATTGTCCCTTGTTCTATTTTAATTAGATAAAAAACTAGTTATATCTTTGAATCGATAATGAATTTTATATCCAATATGAATTTTATTTGATAGATCTCGATTAGTTCTATAATATAATGTTTGCAAAATCACATAAAATATTATAAATTACAAGATATAATCAATTGAAAAATAGTACAGACTCCCAAAAAAGACAATTATATTGGGATGGAGGGAGTGTGTGTGTATATATATACACACACTATTCCTATCAAAATAAATCATGATTTTAATGTTAGAATACACACACACACACACACACACACACCAGTTTTCAAGTCAGGGATTCTTGATTTTACTTATGATCCGCATTTCCCTTTTTCGATCGAATTGCAACGATCCGAGCCGCTCAATATGTTTTAGAACGTGATTATAAAGGTACCCGCGAAAATGGCTTGATCTGACATTTTTTCATAAATGCTGACAGAAACTGTTTTAGAAAAATAAAATTTTTACTCACACAACCATTTAAACACAATACCAAACACAATCTATCATATACATGGAGACTTCACACACAGTAGTATGTGTGGAGCCCGCACGTATGTGAGAGATTGTGTTTGGATTGTTATGTGAGTAGCATTGTTGGAAAACAAAAACTGCACGAATCAAGCTCTTCTTGATAGTGTTTTGAGCTGATTTCTCGCGGATACCCTTAAAATCACGTTTTAAACACATTGAACGGTTCAGATCATTAAAATTTAATCAAAAAATGAGAGGTGCGGACCGTAAGGGATGTGGATAGGAAAAGGACTATATATATATATATATAATCTAATTATTTACTTATAGTCTTGAGACACTAATTTGTGTAATTATTTTGTTCAACTATTTGTTTGAATTCAAAATTGTCACTTGGTAGTTTGAATGGGGATGTTGTTGATGAATCTTTATAATCAATAATTTTTGTATTTAAAGGAGGATGACTACAAGTTATAATAGTGTTATCAGACTTTTTCTAATACACATACATCAATCTTCACATAAGGGTGTCCTTAACTTGCTAAAATGCGAAACTTTCTTTTTCGATCAAATTTTGATGATTCGAGCTATTCAATGTGACTAGAACGTGATTTTAAGGGTCCCTGGGAAAAATCAGCAAAAAATATAATCGGAAAGTGCTTCATCTAAGCAGTGTTCATGAAAGTGATTTTTGGGGTACCTGCGAAAAAACAGTTTTTATTGAACGATTCAAAAAAACTTTTTTAAATCAAACTCTTTCCGGTCATTTTTTTTACCGATTTCTCATAGGTACCCTTAAAATTACGTTCTGAACACATTGAGTGGTTCGGATCATCGAAATTCGATCGGAAAAGGAAAATACGCATTTTAAGAGGTCCACAAGTGAAATATTTCGCGTGTGTGTGTGTATGTGTGTATATATATATATATATATATATAGAGAGAGAGAGAGAGAGAGAGAGAGAGAGAGAGAGAGAGAGAGAGAGAGAGAGAGAGAGAGAGAGAACACTTATTTGCAGCCTGCAGGGAATTTGAAAAATAATAGTAGCAAATAAATTCTATTTAAGGCCGGTGTAAAATCCTATTTTTCCACCACAGTCCATTTTGGGCCCCACCGAGCGTTTATTATTATAATCAGAACCGTTCATATTATAAGATCCGCGGTATAGTAATGTCATGCAAAAAAATCAGCTTCATCGAAAGTTGCTAGTAGATATATCAAAATTTGAATTTTGGTTTATAAAATGGACGATCTGATTTCTGTCAATAATAATAAAGATAAACTGTCTATTTTACTAAGCAAACTTCAATTTTTGATATATCTACTAGCGACTTTCGATGAAGCTGATTTTTTTGCATGGATATACTATTATGTAGGGTCTACAAGATGAACGATTCAGATCAACAATAAGTACACGATAGGACCGAAAAAAATGGTGATAAAAAAATGGAATTTTTCACTGCCAATAAAAAGAATTTAATTTCATGCAAATTATATATATACCCCACCATGCCCTCACACACGTTCTTAAAATGGGTCACCGACACCGCGCAATTTCCATTCACTAATTTCTATCAAAATAAATCACGATTTTATTATTAGAATATAGGAGTATATATATACTATAACAAGTACTGTACATTCCATTATGGTAGGACAAAAATATATTATTGATACTAGTAGTAGACAACTAAACAATTAATCAGGGCTGCAATTATACTTTTGTCGTGTGTTTCTTTTTCCTCTATTTTGAGGGGATTGAAACACTCGTTAATTAGAATTTTTTTTAGTACTGTGATTGTTATTTGGCTTAGGCTTAGTCAATTTTAATGTAAATTTTAATTGTTAGTCAATTTTAATGTAAATTTTAGTTGTTTTGTTTTTCTTCTGGGTAATGTCTCTTATACGCTGTATATTTGTTTAGTTTTTTTTTTTTATATCAAGTCGGTTTATCAAAAATAATTAATGGAGAACTTAGCCCGAATTTGGGAATCTATTGACGTTGGCATCTCTTTTCTGTAACTCCGAATTCACATTGCCAAAAACAAAACAAATAATCACATGGTCCACTTTGGAGGCGCCTTGAGACGAAGAAAGACATATTCCATGCACAAGTCTGTCTGTATGTATCTTCTTCTGTACTAGCAACTTTCTCCTCCGATCATTACCAGGTATGTATGTTCATTATCACCATCAATTCAGGATCTATTCCATTTCTACAAGGCTACTGTGATTTCAATTTCAAGTTTCTGCAAATATTATAGTATCTGTTTTGCGCTATTCATCTGTTTTTTTTTTTTTTTCAATCGATAGGATAGGAGGGAATGAGAGAAGGGATCCTGCAATTCGCAGTGATAAGAACCCAGGCATTTTACTTGGTTAAGGAGTGCCGCAACCACAAGGCCAACCCCTTGGTCTTATTCGTCTGTTTGTTTGCTAAGAAAATGCAGGAAAAAAGAAGAGAAAAGGCGGTAAAAGAAGAGAGAATTATGTTTTCTAATCCTTGATTGTTATGACTTGGGGCATGAGGAGACTCAGAGTTTCCCGATTCAAATTAGATTAGATTAACAGGAAGTCAAAATAGTTATGGCTACATTTTCACTTGTCTTACCTTATGTGACTTGGAACGCGAATCCTACCAGTACGAGAAACGAGTACCGGAATGGGACATGTCTAAATTCTGATACACTAGGGGTAGGTTTCTACAAATATTAGAACATACCCTTCCAAGCGATAATCATCTCATAAAACTAAATACCATTTTCAAAATTATTCACACAAAGACACATTTTTAGGAACGCAATGACCAAATTTTTTCAATGTCCCTTACCAAAATTTCATTATCTCTAGATTTTACCTTCATGAGTTGTTTTTTTTTTGGAAATACTTTGTGGATAGCTTTGGATCACCAGATTTATGGTTTAAAAAACGAGAGTGTACCATGTTTCGGAACATTCGTGCCGAAACGTTATTCGCTAAGGTAGTAGCGGTTCCTTGGTAACATGGATCTTACCTTGATTTTCCAATTCTCTAGAAAATTTCCTTTAACAGTGATTAGTTGATCATTGCAAGTTGTATAATTGCGAAATTCCTGCAGAGTTTGGTACTATTTTGGAATCAATGGTTGATTTTTTCTCCCCTTGAACAATGAGAGGTCGGAGGAGCAATTAGTTGTGTCGGGAGAGGTGGCAAACTTTGTTGCCAAATTTAGCGTCAAACATGACTTTGCTAAACTTTGGCTGCAAGTTTGGCATCCCATGGAGGACCTGTTGCCATACTATTTTGCCTAATATTGGCAATGGCAGTTGATTTGGCATGCCGGTGGACCAGTATCAAAATGCAAAGGTTTAGGAACGTTAAAACTTCCCGTGAGTGCAAATGTCATATTAGTGCTACTATAGTTATCTTTCTAACTACCATTGATCTTTCATAACTCGCTTTCTTAGGTAACAAATGGCATTGCCAAATCTTGTGCTAGATCTGGTTTGGCAATGACATTTTTGGCAAGACTGTAAGTGGATCCACTGAGATAAATTTTGGGGTCATATCGCTATAAACCGATTTTGGCAAAGCTTTTAGGAATTCATTGCCGATACTCTTGCACACCGACCAAGTTAATAGAACTAAAGTTAGGCCGTTCGTTGTGTGAGCAAAAGTTGAAGGACTTTCTTAGGAAATTGTCACTACTATTAATTGCGAAATAGCACATCACCATAATATTTATTTAGCTTCATGAGCATGATAATACATGAATAATAAAGGTGTATGTAGGGAGGCATACGGTTTCTCTGGCAGTATTTTCCCTGATTACTTCAACAACAAAAGGAGTATGTATTTACTTTTAAATGTATATGTTAACAACCTGCTATTGGTTGCTCTGAAGATCTTGGTATTGGTATCTCAACCTTTTAGCTGCAAGAGTTTAGTTATGTTCATATAATGCTTTACATTTGTCTTCATTGCATTTGAGCACTCTTCTGCATTGATTTCTCTTTTTTATAGTACAAGGTTCTGGTTTTTTTATTTAGCTTGATCATGAGCAAAAAAACTGTCAAACCGCGAATCGAGTAAAAAACAATCCAAACCGAATGATTTGGTTTGTTTTTTAATTAGTAGTGTTGTTTGGTCCCGGTTTTAAAAGTTTTAAACATTATAAAACCGAGTAAAATGGTTTGGTCATTAGATTTAGGTTAACGGTTCTAGTTCCAAACCCGATCCGATCCGTACATATATGTATGCATAATTTAATTAAGTTTAGATACACCAAATAACTTAGGCTAAGCCATAGTCAATTAAATTCCTAAGATAATACTCCAGTTCACTGCCCTACTCCTTCACTGCCAAGGCTAATTATCCTAAATTTCAATAGATTTTATGAGTTGATAGCTAGTATTCTACTATTCTTTATTTAGTTGATGTTAGTGAGTTTTGGTGATTTTAACAGAATTAGTTTTAATATGAGTTTTGGTTTAATTCATCTCTCCAATTTTAAGTATTTTAAATAGTTTATGAAGATGATATCTCAGTTTCAAGCTAACCGTGGTTCAAAACCATATTGGAACCAATCCAATTGGTTTGGTTCTATGAATTTTATCGGTTGGTTTGGTTTTCCAAATTCATAATCCATAGGTATTGGTTTGGTTTTTGGTTTACTATAAAACTGAACCATCCATGCTCACCCCTAAATAGTCTGTTTTAACTGTGCAGCACGAGAGCTAAAGGTCTTACTCAAAAGCCTGCACAGCTTTCTTGTTCCTCCTGCTATTGATAGGATACGATAAACTTTTATGGGGGCTTTTTGGAGCATGTCACGTACCCCTGACACCACCAGCATGTACATGGAGGTTTCTTCAGCTAAAACCTTCAAGAGGCAAATGATTTCATCTGTCTACTGCGAGAACTTAAGATTGATTCCTACTATTCCTGACGAGCTATCAATCCGCATTTTTGCTAGAGTTCCAAGAATTTGCTACTTCAACATGAGGCTGGTGGCGCGTAACTGGAAGGCAGTCATGGCGAGCCCTGAGTTATTCAATTTGAGAAAAGAACTTGGCACGACAGAGGAGTGGCTATACTTGCTTACCAAGTTTGAAGATGACAAGCTCTTGTGGCATGCTCTTGATCCTCGGTCAAAAAAATGGCAAAAATTGCCGCCAATACTAAATGGTTTTTATCAAGATGATTACAAGAAGGGTCTGTACGGACTTTTGATGCAGAGCATGGCGGGGCAAAGTAGTAACTTTACCAACATAATTAGGGGATGGGTCGGTCGAAAGCATGCATCCAGGCTGGTACCTTTAACCGGTTGTGCTACCGGAACGGCTAATGGATGCCTTTATGTCCTAGGAGGATTCTCAAAAGCTTGTGATATGAGATGTGTCTGGCGATATGATCCGATTATGAATGTGTGGAGTGAAGCGACTCCCATGTCTGTAGGTAGGGCATATTGCAAGACAAGCATTTTGAACAATAAGCTTTATGTTGTTGGTGGGGTTAGTCATCGGAGCCTTGGTGGATTGGCTCCTTTGCAATCGGCTGAAGTTTTTGATCCTTGCACGGGTAACTGGTCCGAGTTACCAAGCATGCCCTTCTCAAAAGTTCAGGTTGCACCAGCTGCCTTTTTGGCTGACATGCTAAAGCCGATTGCCACTGGGATGACTTCGTACAAGGGGAGATTATGTGTTCCTCAGAGTTTGTGTTCTTGGCCATTCTTTGTTGATTTTGG
Source organism: Rhododendron ovatum (assembly GCA_019656835.1). Classification (NCBI taxonomy): domain Eukaryota; kingdom Viridiplantae; phylum Streptophyta; class Magnoliopsida; order Ericales; family Ericaceae; genus Rhododendron; species Rhododendron ovatum. Next base: position 28,400,926 of record CM033795.1, on the reverse strand, counting down.
GGGAGATGTTTATGATCCAGAAACGAATTGTTGGGGTGAAATGCCGATCGGGATGGGGGAAGGGTGGCCTGTGAGGCAGGCAGGGACCAAATTGAGTGTTGTGGTAGATGGGGAGTTGTACGCATTGGATCCTTCTACTTCACTCTGTAGTGGGAAAATAAAGGTGTATGATGAGAAAGAGGATGCTTGGAAAGTGGTTATTGGAAAAGTTCCTATGTGTGATTTTTTGGAGTCAGAATATCCATATTTACTCACGGGTTTTCATGGGAAGCTTCATGTCATCATGAAAGATGAAAATCGTAAAGTTGTAGTTATGCAAGCTGATCTATGCAATAATACTGCTTATTCTTCTGCTTCATCCTCATCAACTTCTCTAGCTTGTGCTAGATCCTCTGTTAAACATTCGAATTCAATGGCAGAATCAGAAACGGTTGTTTGGAAGGTCATTGCTGCAACAAATTTTGGGTCTGCTGAACTAGTGAGCTGTCAAGTTGTTGATATTTAGCATTGGATTTGTTGGATGGCTAGGTAATCTGCTTATTCATAGATTACTTCTTTTAAATCCAGTAGCAGTGGCAAGTTTATCATTTCCAAATTACTGGTTTTTGACGTTCCGTTCATCTGCAAAAACACGGGATGTTGGACCAGCAGCAGTTCATTTCAAGGGCTGGTACCTTGGTAGACATGATTGGTAGTCCTGAAATTGATAATGTATACTTTTTCGGTTTCCTCCCGTGATATGTTTTACTGGTACAAACTACCAACAATAGAAAAAAGATACAACATTTCGATTATTTGGATGTAAAACTTCGGTGCCTTACAACATCCATTCTTGATGCTTTAATCCCATCATCTTCGTAAGTATGTCTTATTTATGTTAAAGAGTTGCACAAACAAATTAAATGTATTCAAATGTACTTTAAAAAAGATAGCCTTTAATAATCTCTATAAATACTATTATGGTCATTAATTGATAGAATGTTGAGGTGGATGTGTGGTAAGACTATACGAGATAGGATTAGAAATGAAACGGTTCGTGAGATGGTAGGTGTAGCACCTATAGAGGAGAGGTTGAGGGAAAATAGCCTAAGGTGGTTTGGGCATGTCTACCGTAGACTGGGAGATGCAGTAGTTAAGAGAGTGGATATGATAGCTTCGGGTAGCAATGCCACAGGGAGGGATAGACCTAAATTGACATTAGATACTGTTGTGCACAAAGATATGAGTATAATGGGTCTGTGTGAACAAGTGGCCCTTGACAAAGCTCAATAGAGGAAAAGATTCATGTAGCCGACCCCAAGTGATTGGGACATAAGGCTCGGTTTGGTTTGGTTTTGTCATTAATTGATATCCGCTGCTTATTCTGAAGTCTGAGTACCGTAAGCAAAATATAAGCTGAGTTTTACGTTAACCAATTTACAATCTTCCTTAATTTGAGTCATACTGCTAGAGATTATATTACCCATGATTATAGTCCATGTTAGACTCTTCTGAATGTATAAGGTACTTGTGGTGCAAAACCGACACTCCCACAAGGAACCAATGACTTGTCATGGTTGATTGCTTCAGTAAGCCTCCTGACTATTTCCTTGTTCCATTGAGCACTATTAGTGGTTGGTCTCAAGAATAATGCTCCTTTCCATCTATTAGGACAAAGAAATACTGAAAAAGCCGAAAAAATTCCTCCATCATTCGGTAGATAAAACTATATATGATTGTCATATGAGAGGTTTGTTTGATTTTGTTTATTATGCAATTGATGCATATATACAAGATGGAAAAACAATTTGTTGTTGCCGTTGATTATAGATGAGATGATATCATAGCAGATGAAAAAATGTCTCCATGTTTTTCCTAAGCATGGGCACATCTACCAGCCTCACGTACCCGTGCCCAACACGTGTCGAACACGGACATGTCGAACAAGGACACAACATGAAGGACACTCTTTGGAAATGTGTCAACCATGCCTAAATACGTGTCCTGTGTTTATTATATTTTTTAGCGAGACACATGGCCTTGTTCGTTTGGGGGTTTTGAGGGAAGTTTTTGAGAGTAAGGAGTGGAGAGAGATAGGGAAATTTTATTGGAGACCGTGCCTAGGGGTTTTGAGTCCCCCAAACGAACAAGGTCATGGATACTCTAAAACTTGGTGTGGGAATTTTTGAATATATGACGTGTCTGCATGTCTTTGTTCCGTGTCTGTGTCCATATCCATGTTTCTTAGCTTTTTTTATCCGGTTGGGCAAAATCACCTAATGTGGAGAAGCTCCTCGATCTGGAAATGGATAAGATGGCCCTTCAAATTGGCTCTGGCTGGTCAGCTTCTGACTTAGGAACCCTTTTTTAATTCATTTTTTGTTTATTATGCAGCCTTTCTTGGAGATCGATTATTTCTTTGCAAAAAGGAAAAGGAGAATCAGATTTAGATAGTATATTTATTTCGTGTTTGGTATTCAAGTTAGGTGGTGTTAAGCTTTCCTCTGCTCTCTTTACATTGTTGAGGATGTGATCTTTTTCTTCCAAGTTTCAAATTCTACTGGATGAAGAACAAGAAACCAGCTTTCTACTGGATGAAGAACAAGAAACCAGCTAAGTTTCCCATAAGCGCTTCAAGGAACAGTTTTCTTTTCTTTCTTTTTTTAAAGTATATCTTTTGGAAAGAACCTACGACCTTTGGTAATATGTACTAGCAGATTCTATCGACATATTGACCGAACATAGTAGAATAAGCATCATGATAAATAAATTTTATTATTCCAGTACTGAGATATTCTAGACTTTCTAGTGGTGGATGTCATCTGCAGGAGGCAACTGTATTAACAGTTCTAATTTATCAACAGCAAAATTATTGCTATTGCTTGTTGTTAGACCTGGACAGAGCAACTATGAAGTAGATTCGACAAATCATATCTGAAAAAAAACCAAGGATATCTAGATTTTGGTACTATATTTTCTATCTGTTTAGGTGGTTTTAAGTTTCCTCTTCTGTTTATTATTCAAATATAGTCAGTTTCCATTCAGGTATCCGTGCTCGATACGTGTCGGACACCCACACAACACTACACGCCGCTCTCTGGACACATGCAGGCACACCTAAGTACCAATTTTTGTATTAAATTCTTTTGGCCAAACAATCTAGAACACACGTCAACACAAATTGGCTCTGGCTCGTTGCTGCTAATTCCCTTCTCTCTCTTTTTTCCTTGTTATGCAGCTGTTCACGGAGATAGATTATTTCTTTGCAAAAATGAAAAGGAGAATCAGATTCAGGTAGTATAGTTATATCTTGTTTGGTATTCAATTTTGGTGGTGTTAAGCTTCCTCTGGTCTTTACATTATTTGGGATATGGTTTTTACTTTGAAGTTCTAATTTCTACATGATGAAGAACAAAGAAACCAGCTAAGTTTCCCATAAGTCCCACAAGGAACCTTCTTTAATTTTTTTTTTTTGGGGGGGGGGGGGGGGGGGGGGGGCGGGGCGGGACGGGGGTGCGGTGGGGGTGTGTGATATATCTTTTGAAAAGAACCTATGACCTTTGATAATATCAATATGTATCAGATTCTTTATATAACATATACTATATCATAGTTGAATAAGCATCGTGGTTATCTCATTATTCCAGTACTAAACAAACAGTTTTAGTGGTGGATCTCATCTATACCTCTCCATTTTCATCTGCTGGAGACAACTGTGCACCTACCTCACCTGGCTACCCAATTATCTCCAGCATTTTTCAAGGGAAATTGTTTTCCTCTTTTCTTTTCTCCTTTTCCTTACGGTTTTCCAGCACCAAGCAGGATTGAAGGCACTTTTTTTTTTGGCTATACAATTGAAAGAACTGATCTATTCATTCACATTTAAACATACAATCATGTTGATGGTGATGGAATAGTTATTAGCATCCAGGGGCAGACCCAAGGGGTACTAGGGTGTCTGGGCCTCTGCACAACTCCAAATACTCACACTAATTATATCATTTTTTAAGGATAATTTTGAAAAGTTCTATAGGATCGGCTGGCCCTGCAAATCTCTTGAGTGAAAAAAATATCATAAAGTATAGCCATGTACATTATGGACTATATCTTTTATTAGTAATGTATATATACATGTGATTTGGGCCCTTCCTAATTGCAAATTCTCCGTCCGCCACTGTTACCATCATTGTCAATTTCTCCTGTGTCATCTTACATAAGCATAAAAATGTGAGCCCGCATTGAGTAGACTTAACTAATTATATGTGGCCCGTGAGATGGTTTTGGTTTATATTATTATTAGGGTTTTTTTGCCTAATCGGAAAATTGGAATAAAAAAATATTTGTGTTATTAGGTTTTTGTAGCCATGTTATTGTCATCAGTAGTTGCCTCTCCTAACAAAAAGAGTGGATCAAGTTATCTAGTAAACATTCATATTTAAATTGATAAAAGGGCATAAGATGGTTCATAAAATGATGTTTTGGGCCTTGAGAATCAATACATGTTCACTTTCTATTATGTTTTCTTTACAACACTAACAGTACCCATTCAATCTTGAATCAATGGGGTATGAGCGGGAGAGACTGAAAACAGGCCTAATTTTTGGCAATATATGTGCAAAGTGGTTGTTCTCAGATTGTTTTATCTATGAAACAATGGTCCTTTGAACCTCCAAAAATCGAGGAACTCAAGGAACCTCGTACCATTAAAAAAATAAAAATAGAAAGAAATATACCACACATGTTATCCCGTGGAAAGAAAACATTCTACTTGTTTTTTCAAATTTTCGTTTTGTAACCTAATTGCTTGGTCATGTATTAGGGGATCAAATCCAAACGGAAGAACAATGCCTCCTTCATTCCAGAGAATGAACTTCCCAGTCATTAACTACGAATCAAAGCAAAACCTTGCTCGAAACTGTTCATGGAAATCGATTATTGTAATGAAAATTAGGTGGTGTTAATGTTATATATGGGTCTAAGAGCATCCACAATGGAATAATCAAAAGTCAATAATCAAAAGTTGTCACATCATCTTTTGATTATGCATTTAAGGGGTTGCTAAAGTTAGCAATGTAGAGATCCACAATGGTACAATCAAATTTGAATAACCAAAACTTGTCACATCACATTTTCAATTTATAAAAATTTAAAAATTGTGACCGAAAACAATTTTTTAAAAATAGGTTTTAAACTAATAAAAACAGGTTATTAGAAAAAGAGAAAATAGTTTTTTGAAGACTTTGATTATAAAAAAAAAACAGTTTTTGGGAAAAAGAAAAAAAAATTGAATAAAATAATAGTTTTTGAAAAAAGTTTTTTTTTATTTAAAAAAGAACAGTTTTTGAAAAAAAAGTTTTAATAAAAAAAAAGTTTTTGCAATAAAAATATAATCTTTTTAAAAGTATTTTTCACAGAAATATGTTGAAAATGGAAGAGAGAGAATGTTTTTGTGTAATGATAATATAATTGATTGAGAAAATATGGAGACAACTAAATTTAATTATTGGCAAAAAGTTGTTAGTTTTGATTATCAAAGGGCCAAAATTTGATGAGTTGCTAAGAGATTACTAAATTTGATTATTCCACTGTGAGCTCTTTTTTGAGCAAATATTGTTAAGCTTAACAACATTTTAGTTTTAATTATACCACTGTGGATGCTCTAATGTCGCCATCAAACAGCCAATTTGTCCAACAATACAAAACAGGGTAATACTAAGTATAATTCTTCAAGAAATTAGTATATATGTCAATTCCTCCTCTACTGATTACTAGCTAGTAAACATGCAACAACTCAAAAGTGATTTTGAAGTGTCAAAACAAGCCAAGAATTCAATTCGGATATTCAAGAAGGAAAAATAAAAAAAAATAAAAAAATAAAAGAAAGAAACCCAAGGTATGTGAGAAGAAACTAAATTTGAATACTTCCACCAAACATTTTCAAAGCTACTATTTTGAACTATCATGTAAAGAAAATGACATTCAAAACTTTTGAAAGACTCTTGGTGTGACTCAAAAGAGGCAGCTAATATGAGTTGTTGACCCGTCAACCAAACTCTCTCTCTCTCTCTCTCTCTCTCTCTCTCTCTCTCATTGTTTAGAAAGGTGTGCCATTGTGATATACTTGTATGATAGAAGGGGGGGTTGATTGAAAGCCAACTTTCATAAATGCTGTGCTGGTATGTGAGAAGAAACTAATGTACTCCACTATAAAACTGACCATGGACAAAGTCTTCTTTATTCCATTCCACGTGTGCCATTACATCATCATCCCTTGATTTGGTTTTGTTTTTTCTTTTGGCAATTGCTATGGTGTCCCCTGCCCAAGGGAACACTTGTTACGCCACCCAAAGGTTTAATGTTATGCTATTGAGTGATTATGTGATATTATTTTTGTAATAATGACATAACATTTTTTTTTAATCCGACATAACACTTATTATGTTATTTTTAAAAAGTGTTATGTCTTTGCGTGGTTGTGTTATGTCTTCGAATGGTTATATTATGTCATTTTTTAAAAAGTGCCTAAAATAATATAAATTAGAATAAGAAGAAGAAGAAGACGAAGAAGAAGAAGAATAAGGCCCCGTTCCAGAAACCTTTTTAAAAAATAAGAAGTTTATTTCACATTTTCAAACTTAAAAATAATGTAAATAAAAAATAATTTTTTAATTTTTTTTGCACTGTATAAAAGATCTTAATGAGATCTATCAAATAAGATCCATATTGGTAGAAAAATTATATGCGTAAACACATTATTTTTGAACTTGAAATTGCCTTATTAAAAAATAAGTACTTAAATCGAGTTGCGGAACGGAGCCTAAGTTTTATGCCATTTTAAGAAATGATCCACACAATGACATAACATGTTATACCATTTTGTGGTTTGTTATACCGGTATTCCAAAAAAGGAGGAAACTCCATAGCATTATCCTTTTCTTTTGGCTATTTACCGGCCGCTCCACTTCCTCTTATGTATTTCTCGCCAACTCCGGGCCCAATTCAAAATATTGATCACACTTAGGGGTGTATTTCACTAACTAAAATAAATATTGTGAAAGAATGCTTTGTCTCGTAAAATTAAAAATATGTACTTAAAAAATAAATTTTTTAGCAAAACATGACCTAAGTCCCGTATTGAAATTCTGACAATACTATCCCTCCCTGCGTCTCCCCCTCCCACACGGAGGTGACACCTAAGAATTACAGCACTTCGGTGGGTGCGTGTTTAACACATGTCAATTTTGAATGATACTATGGTGTCTACCTTCCATTTGGGGATTCTATAATTTTTGACATAATCGAACCATTATAAGCATAACCAAAACCAATAATATGTATAACTAAGGATTTACAAAGGCATAACCCCTAAAATCCCTATAATTTTCTGTCAATTTTTGCCTCTACCGTACATTTTTGGTCTCTTCCACTGTAATTTAGAAGCAACTGAATGGGCATGTGCAAAGTGATTGGGATTTATCCCAAGCATGCCACGTCTAAGTTCCAGTAAAATTCACAAACTCTACTATTTTGTTATGTTTTGAAACCCAGATAATATTACAAATTCAGAGTTAATGAAATTTACAAGCTCAAAACTAATACTCCCTCCGTCCCTTATTTATAGTCTGGTATTCCATTTTGGGCTGTCCCTTAATAGGCGTCCATTTTATAAAGTTAGTGGATAAAAGTTGGTGAATTGTTTATTTTGTCCCTAAAAGTAGATTCTATTTTAAAAAGTAAGTGAGTAAAAGTGTAATGATGATGGGTAAGTAGGGAAAGTGGAGGAAAAAGTTGATGTGAAAAGTATAATGATGATGTCTTTTTAATAAGTTGAAATTACGAAGCAGGACACTTAAAAAGGGACGGAAGGAGTAAAATGGTGGTTGTTGTGTTTTGAAACTCAGTGAAATTCACGAGCTCAAAGCAAAGTTTGTGAAATTTCAGAATTAGTGAATTTTACTAATTATTTGTGAATAGTGAAAATTTGCCGGCCGGAAAAGGTTACCGACTGAAGGTGGTCACCGGTTGGAAGTGGTTGCTGGGTGAAGATGAGAGGGGTGATGAAAAAATAGTAAGATATGAAATTATATTTATTGAAGGGTAAAAGGGATCTTCATAAAAAAGAGCATCTCGAACCAAAGATATCGAAAATGACATGGCATGCTAAGTGAAAGAATTAACATGTGAAGAAACTCTAACCCAAATGTCAAATGCCTAATAGGTGTCATTTGACACTCCCTCTCTCATGTCAAATTTGACAAAATTTATTTTTTAGCATCGACAATGTAACAATCAAAACCAAATAATTGCTAAAGTTAGCAATGTTAGTTCAAAAAAATGCTCACATTATAATAATCAATTCTTAGCAACCTCTTAACAACTAACCAAATTTTGGCCATTGAATAACCAAAATTAGCAACCTTTTGTCAATAACCAAATTTAGTGGACCCCACATTTTCTCAATTAAGTACCCTCAACAATACGCAAAAACCTTCTCTCTCTCCCAACAATGTTTTCAAAAATAATTTTAAAAAACTGTTTTTCAAAAAATTGTATTTACACAAAACTGTTTTTTTTTTAACATAAACTGGTTTTTTTTTTTCATAAACTGGTTTTTAATATAAACTGTTTTTTTTTTCAAAAAATGCTTTTTCACTAAACTGTTTTTTTAATTATTTTTTTCCAAAAACAAAATATTTAAATTATTATCACAGTTTTTAGAATTTTGTAGTTTGAAAAAGTGATGTGGCAAGTTTTGGTTATCCAATGATGCTATGGTGTCCCCGGTCATTTTGGAGACACCGTAATTTTTGGCATAACTTTACCATTAGGAACATAACTAAAATCAATTACAAGCATAACAAAACCCAAATAAGGCATAACCAAGGAATATTCAAAAAACCAATCAAGGTGTAACTAAACCCAACCAAGGCATAACAAATAAGTTATGCCTTGCTATGGTTTTGGTTATGCCTTGCTATGGTTATGTTATGCTTGTAATGGGTTTTGGTTAAACTCATAATGATTTTGTTATGCCAAAAGTTACGGTGTCCCCAAAATGACCGGGGACACCGAAGTCATTCCCTTTTGATTATTATATTATGGACTTCTATATTGCTAACCTTAGCAATGTCTTAAATGGATAACCAAAAGGTGATGTGGCAACATTTTAGAACAACTCCGCATAGATATTTGCACAAATTTTGTGCACAAATCACGGTGTGGGAGTGGGGCAGGCCCCACACAAACAATCCGAGTCATTCATTAAATGTAAAATATTTTTTCAAAGGCCTTTGCAAAAAATCAGCTTAATTCGATTTCTATAGGTGCTCGATCGAATCATCTAACTTTTCATTAAAATTTCTGGATAATGATAAGCTAGATGATTAGATCGAACACTTATAGGTATTAGATTGAGCTGATTTTTCACGGGAGCTCTTGAAAAATTATTTTACATTTAATGAACGGCTTGGATCGTTTGTGTAAGACCCATAGTAGGCTTCTCACCGTTATCTGTGCATGATTTTTGTGCACAATTGTTGTGTGTGTAGACTTACTGTTTTAAAAAAGAAACGGCTCCTCTGCCATTTGGGGGAGAACTACACCCTTGTGGTTTGGCTTGTTTTGACTCCATTTCGCGTTTATTTTGATGTTCGCGTTTATTTTGATGGTCGAATTTGTTGGCATTGTAGATCTCGCTGAATACTTTATTTACGTAAAAATTCAAGTCAATCAGAAACCGAAAAATTTCTAATTAGAGCACAGTTATCCTGAAAATATTGGGCTCTTGAAGTTGAAATCCAATGTGCCCAACTTATTTTGTTTCCATATAAATGTGTTCCGATCAAATATCATTTCGGGTTCTACTTGAGTTGATTTTTTATGTGAGTTTTGGAATTAGCTAGCTCTAAAATGTGCACTAGTCCAATCATTAAAATGTACACGAAATGGGATGTGTAGTTGGTGTGAAGCCAACAAACTTATGAATGTCGGTGTACAAATGTGAATTGGACGTGGTTCTAGCATTATAGGATGAGGATAAGCTAAACCGCACAAAATAGGGGTATAAATGAGTCAAATTGAGTCAAACTTTGTAGTGTTTGAGTTGGGCTCGTTTACTAAACAAGCTAAAAACTCGAGCTCGGCTCCTTTGTAAATGAGTCGAGCGCTTAACGAGCCCAACTTGGCTAGTTTACTTTCCTCTTTAAATGAGCTGAGCCTAAACAAACGAGTCGAGCTTTTAAGTGCCGAGCTTAACTCGCTTAGTAAATAAATCTAAAACTCAAGCTCAAATTTGGCTCAATTACTAAACTAGTCAAGGTGAACCGAGTCACGAACAGCTCGCGAGCAGCGCGATTCATCAGCCCTACACACAAGGTGCAGTTGTCCCCTGTAGGGGTTTGATTTGGGGGGACCTTTGCCTAAATCAATATTTCTCTTCCGTGGCTCCGTTCACCCGCCTCTGAACCTGCAACAAGTCACTAGGGTTAGGATAGCCCAGTGACCCTCCGACGATCAAGTTAGATCTCAGAAGGGGATATAGATTTAGGTTTAAGGATATACAGCATACCACTTTAGGCTAGAGTCCCTTTGTATTTATAGACCTAGGTTTGCTTGGGCTCCAAGCTAGCGCGTGAAGGATACGCTCGGGTAACCTCCTCGGGTGACATCATAGATGACGTACCGAATAAGGTGGTTACGGAGCACATGGCCAGATTTGCCCTAGGTGACCCTATCTGCCACGTAACGCCCTTGGTCCCATCCTGATAGGCTTCATTCCTTCCATAGATCTTATGGAATGTGTGCCTCAATAACTGACCGAAGTGCTAACAGGAGGATTGATACCGAGCCGGTGAGTATAAGTATAATTACAGAGGCTCGACTGTACAAGACTACATATCGTATCTACTACGAGACCTTGGTTATCGGTAGTCTGTTTACCGAGGCCATAACCGAATCCTCCACGTCCCCCAAGCAGCAAAGCCGTTTCCTTGCTAATAAATATGTAAACAATTTGAGGCCGTAGTTATATAAAAGGGTTAGCTTCCAAATCACTAGGGTATTCATTACATTCAGATTAAAAAATCTCCCTTTGGAGAAGGTTTCAATCCCTGGTAGTTTTCTTTTCTTCATTTCTACATCAAGCAATTGCAAGAACTTTCTCATCCTTTCTTCTTACAGCTATCGAATCCCTCACCCTTTTCAACCCTCCCACCAAATCCTAAGCTGTTTTCTAATGCCTTCTCAATAAACTGATTTCGTGAATAGAATAATTAGTTGTAGTGCTCTTGGATTGAAATCAAGAACTCGTAGTGAGAATTGATCTGGGTTCTTCCAGATTTTGCCTAAATGATTGATTTTTTGCAGTAGATTGTGAAAAGATTTTTGGTGATGATATTTGTCTGGATAAGGGAAAGATAGAGATTTTTATCGGGTCTTGGTATAGTTTGTGCTAATCTGGGTCTGTGATTATAAGAAGTTGAGGTGGGTTTTTGGTTGGGAGGTTGTTGAATGGCTGAAGAAGATTTGGTTGAGCTTAAATTCAGGCTTGCTGAGGGACAGACATCGGGCTAGCGAATTGTAGCCCCAGTACCTCTGTGGGATCTCTCAAAGAAAGAATAGTTGCACAATGGCCTAAAGGTTAACTTCTTTAACTTCCATTACGTTTTGAATTATGAATTTGGATGTGTTTCAGAATGTTTGTATTGCTATCTTATGTGTTTGTGGAATCAAATTATTCTTGTGTACTGTTTTTTTGTGGTGTTGTTTAGTTTAGTGTTTGGATTTGCTTCATTATGGTGTAGTCGAACTTCATTCAAGATTTTCTCTTGCAAGTTGGCCCACTGCGTATTCAAAAGCTTCCTGTCACGTACAAAGAATTGAAGTATTTATGTTTTATGTGAATATGTGTTGTTCTAGATGATAAATTTCTTTTCCCATAAGAAGCTATTCAAGCCATCACTTCTTTCCTATAGCCAAACAAAAACAGGAAAATAAAGAGGGCATTAATCATATGTCATACTGACTGACTTTCTGATTGCTACTTCCTCTATCTACGTTACAATTTAAAGTTTTATCAACAAATTTTGTCAATTTCATTTGAAAGATGCAATATGTTGGTTAAACTTGGAAATTTTTGTGTCTGACTAGTAATAAAACAGCCAGGTTTTCTTCTTGTAATTCTTATGTCAACCATTTGAGGAGCTTCATGAAGTCTTAATACCCTTGTCATGGAGAAGTTCTATTAGTGCAAGCTTATATTGTCAAGATATATGTGTGCGAGGTAATATACTGTATATACATTTGTGGCAATTATTTATGAAGCTAGAACTCAAATTGTTTGAGGTTGACTGCATGTACAACTTTCAGCAGCTCTTCTCTTCAATACTCATGTGGCTTCTATTTCATTTTTCATTATATCCTCATGAAAGCTTCCTCATTGGACAGATAAAGAAAATGCTCCCAAAACTGTCAATGACGTGAAGCTTATTAATGCGGGAAAGATATTGGAAAACAATAAGACACTTGCTGAGTCCAGACTCCCAATTGGGGAACTACCGGGAGGGGTCATCACTATGCATGTTGTCGTGCGTCCTCCAATTTCAGACAACAACGGTAATTCACAAAGCACGTTGTATTTATGCATTTTTATTGGGTGATGAGTGGATATGTTCGTAGATGCTTATAGAGGTATCAATGTTAGTGCACATTGTATGCCTTCTTCAGATGGTAACATAGTTTTAACAGAGTATTCTTTTCATGGCCTAATCACAATTGATATGGACCATGTTCTTTCCTTGTATCCTTGTATCCTTGTTTTAGTAATTTGAGTTCTTTAAATAGACCATACTTTCCGATGCTCTGGACTATGAATGAAGGAAGCATGTTAATGTGCACAGAAATTAATTTGGGTCTCTAGGTCTATCCTCTCTGATGCCTTTCAGCTTTGATTTGGGGGCATGGTTCCGTAGTAAACGTCCCTTTAGCTCCTTAGTTCTCTTGGAGGTAAGGGGGCCACCGTTCCAGTGGTATTCTGCGAGTAGCCACTTTGTGCAAATATTGCCAAAGGTAAGGTCTATTTCCAATCCTCCCTCGTCCATACCCTCGATGATTGGGGAGGTTGGGTCTGTCTCCAATCCTCCCATGCCCATACCCCCAATGAATGGAGACTAGATGAGTTCTGTTATTATTGTTGTTGTTGTAAATAGACCATACTTGTTTCAAGGTTTCTCCAAATTACTTCCATTTATTTACCTTTTCTGGCCTTCTCATTGCGCTTTATTTCATCAATACCTCATGATAGATCTTCTTAAGATTTCTGACCCCAGTCGTTATAAAGCAGCACCTGCCTTCTTAGTTGAGCTTCCTATGTAGTATGACTATACCTTGATGCCAACGTCATTTACTGTTTTGCTTAAATGGTTCCCATTCTCTGATGGCAATTTTTGTAAATTTATGGATTTATTACTTCCATACTCTGATGACAATTTCCAATTTTGTAAATTTACATTAGGATGTGTACATCCATCTTGCATGTAGTTTCTAATTCCTCTTCCTCTTTAACCCATGAACGAAAAGTATTAATATACTGGACAAATTTTTTTTTTCTCCTTTTACTTCCACACGCTTATTGATAACATCACAGGCTATGCACGTAAAGGGCAAAACCGAATAACTGTGGGTCGAAATCTGAAGTACTAATTCTCAATGCGTTTGTCACAGAAAAATTGAAGGATGACCTCCCAAAGAAAAACAGGTGTTTGTGCACCATTCTGTAAACCCTAGTATGATATCCACAATGATTCTTCTGTTGGCATCTGTCTCTCTATGTGTGTCGGTCAGATGGTTGCCGGGAAACATTTCCGAAGCTCTCTGGATTTCAGGTGTTGTTGCAGAAACAAGGTTCCTAGACTTGTCATTTGCTTCAGTGGCTGTTTTTGTTGCTTTGATGTTGCTTCTCACAGCAAATGTTCATAGCACGAGAAGTTCAAGTACGAGAGAAGGAATTAGATGCATTGCTCGAAGAGAAGCTTTATGGATCAAGAAACCTTTCTCAGTTCCCGGTGAGGATACAAAGTGTGACAAGGATAAAACCGAAAACAAAAAGAGCAAAAGTATGTATTGCAGAAGGAATTCGTTGTTGGTTTCAAGTTGGGATTTATAGTTGTCAGTAGAGTTTTCAAACGAGTCAACGTGCCATAAGTACCATGTAGTCACCAGAGTGGTGACTCTCTCTCAGAGTAACAAATTTGTTCCCAACGTAAGAATTATACTGGCCAGGTTCCTCTGGAAAAAAACTGTGCAATTCATTGAATTCAACAAGAAACTTAATCCAAGGGTTGTAGACATTGAGGAATTATGTAATTCCTGTTTTAAGAAAGAATTATGTACTGTAATTCCAAAATAATTATGCTGGGCTAACAATAACTGTTTTATGAAATATGAATAATTCCTGCTTTGACGTTATGACACATAAGGAAACAAGTGAATTAACAAACTTTTTTTCATTAAAACTCGACATCTGACCCTTGGATCATCCAGTACTGTCCAATGGAAGCCAATTTAAGCCATGACAAAGTTCTTTATGGAACCATGCAAGTGGTAGTTTAACTCTAGACAAGGGGGGGCCAGGGCTATGGATAGTCTCTGGACCCCCATGTGCTAACTTTAACACCCCTACTAACCCCCGTTAATATATACAATATTGGCCAAAAAAAAAACTATGGACCAAAGGCTTCTAGAAGCCTTTGATTTGCAGGTAACTGCCACTGCACATGCTATAAGAGCAAGTGCAGCAATATCTATATGTTTTTGCTGGGCACAATCTCAAAATATTAGTTTAGCTACTCATTTTCTATCAAGGACTACAACAACAATAGTTATTTACCCATCTCTCTTTAACCAATTAATTTTTCCTCGTTTCTTTCCTTTCCTAGTATTTACCAATACACACGTGAATACAACCCGGACAGACCCTGCTTCAAAGATCCACCACTGGCAACCCAATTGGATTGGGAAATGATCTCTGCCCGTTGAGTTCCGAATCCAAACGAGCAACCAAGTACTAGAAGCAGCAACAAGATCTGGGGCGTTATCGAAGGAACATCATCTCTACTTGTCGATTGAAACTCCAACAATCTAGTGATTATACATATTCTCATTTATTAGTGGCAAAATTTTCGAATTTCAAGGTACAACCCTCGATTCAAGGAACTTAGACAGACATGATCCATTAGTACATTGCTGCTGAGGTAAAGCTCCTTTCCTCAATTACATTTACATATAGAGTTGAACGAATCCCAATGGATTCTAGTTTTTTACCTGTTCAGCTACCCAACCTTCGGAAGTTGTGGGCTATATGCCCGGAAAAATTCCCCATCTCTCTTTTTGTATTTTTAGTGTTACAAAAAGGGAAATGGTTCGTTCGTTTGAGAGTCGCCACCCGGATTTTGAAAAGGATTAATCCCGAGAAACCGTTTTTTTAAAAATGTGACTCTTTTGCCCTTTTAAAAAGGTTTTGGTCTATTGAAAACAGAGAGTTTTGGGTTCGGGAGCCAGGTTACGAGAGGGGAAGGTTTTGTTTGGAAAAGCACCCCCCTCTCCCGATAAAATCGGTCTTTACTAATACTTGTGGGATTTGAAAAGTCATTTTATTGTTTAACTTTTAATGCCACATAAACAGTTTATAGCATGTAAACAATTCAATTGCAGTAAATATAAGCATGAACATGTATGCTTGGAATGTAAACATTTAATTGCAGAAAATAACTAAGATTAGCTTTCTGTTCCACGAGAACCCTACCGTACGGTAGAAGGGTGTGCCGTACAGCACTAGATTTGGTGGTCA
The DNA here is from genome assembly GCA_019656835.1 of Rhododendron ovatum. NCBI lineage: Eukaryota > Viridiplantae > Streptophyta > Magnoliopsida > Ericales > Ericaceae > Rhododendron > Rhododendron ovatum. The sequence goes on along the minus strand of CM033795.1, from coordinate 28,385,103 downwards.
ATATTGCACATAGGACAACTTTAGCATGTGGATAGGTTATATCAGAAAACAAGTATTGGTAAGCATGTTTTGATTAAACACTTAACAGAAAGAAGTAAATAAAGAATATTTTCCACCGCAAACACCACCGTACGGCTGATAGATGCACCGTACGGCACTGGTTCTCATGGTCCATAGTTTGAAAACAAGGTTAAACAAGATTATCTAGCATGTGATCATTACAGAATGCACGCATGGTTTATACATGAAATAACTAATTCTTATTTCAAAAGGGAATATAAAACTAAAATGCTTTGTTAATCCAAAAACAACTTAGCACGGCATATGTTACTATTAAAGCATAAAATAGTACTTCATTGCATATTAATAGTCATGAAAAGGAGAAAGGATGAGATGGAAAACAGAACCTGTCCCTTTGAGAGTTTCTGCCATACGGCAGTAATTTGTGCCGTGTGGTAGAGATATATGTGGTGTTGACTTTATTTTCTTGTGATTGCTTAAATCACTTAGGCCCAGAACTGGTATGAGGAACCAGTCTATACCTAGTGGTTTTCCCTCAGATTACAGAGACAAGTAGTGGACAAAAAATTTATACCTCTTGAAGCGAAACCTTTCTTTGGAAAACTGTGATAGTTGCAAAGTCTTTTGACACGAGCTTGAACAAATTTGTGGACTTTAGTATGCTGTGAAGACAAGGTGTGAGACCTAAACCGTGGGTTGCCTTCGAAGAATGATTTTTGGACTTGGCTTTTGAAAGAGGATGATGCTTTTGGTGTTTGAAAGAAGCATGAAAACAAGTATGGAATTTTCAAAGCATTTTGGAACTGTTTTTGATTGATAAAATTGAATTTCTCTCTTCTTTTCCAAAGAAAAATGTTCTCTCTCTCTCTCTCTCTCTTAAAAAATGTTGTATATCTTGTCTAATGAAGGGGGAGGTATTTATAGGGTAAAAATGGCTTGGAAATCAAGCAAACTTGGCTTGCAAGCCAAGCATTTCAGCCTTCAACTGATTACCGCTTTCCTGATATTTTTGACCAAAAGTTAGTCTACCGTACGGCACATCCCAACCGACTTAAGTTAAGGCGGTTAAAAACTCTACCATACGGTAGAAATATGTCCACCGTACGGCACACTTGACCACCGTACTGCACAGTTGACCGATGTACGGTATAGTTGACTGCTCAACAGACCAAACTTTGCAAGGCCGCCCCGGACACTCCCGATCTCGGTTTTGGGTGTTCTTTGAACTGTTGGAAAGCTCGTTAAGTCTACTTTCTAACCCAAGTGGTTTGGATAAAAATAATTTTGTACATCAAAAGATATGACGATTTTACACTCAGGTGGTCGAAAAAGAAGTCGTTTAGGCAAAATCCTTATATCTCCCTCCTTTAAAATCGGATTAAGACTTATTATATATTGATGAAGAGGGTTTTGAATTTACTAAAAGAAGGTGGACTCAAACCATAAAAATAAGAAAGTTTAATTTGTGAAAAATGGGCTGAAAGCAGACTAAACCGAAGACCGTTGGTGCCACGATGGCCAAAACACGTACTCACTCATTTTAAGTGTTACTTGGCACTCTCATACCTAGTTCTAAGGTGTTTTCTCACTCCTTTGAGTACAAAGAGTATTGTTTAAAGCTTTCAAGGCACATTTTCATTATTGGGAAGCTTATCGGCCCTTTGTCTATGATTTTCGAAAGGTAGCGCTCCAAAATGTTTAGATCGATCCAAAGATTTAAATCATTCTTTGTTTATCATCATTGGGAGCTTAAAAGGTGTCCGATATTTCCAAATTGGGGTATCAACAGAAGTATATCCTTCTGGCAACAAAAGATCAGAGTAATCTTTTGGAGGATGAATCTAATTAAATGCCGCATGTGCTAGATAAACCAATACTGTTGATTTATTAAAATAGACACTTATGGTATAAACATCTACTAAATACCATAGAAGGATGTAGGCTTCCTTCTTGAAATAAAAGACATTACAGTCATATATTTCAAACTGGGTGAGAAAGGGGTAGACAGGATGGAAAGGTAAACCTCCTATGGGACCTTCATCAAGACCATATTTGAAAATGCAGAGATGTTAAAGCTTTTGACACATTTGGACACACCTGGAAAGAAGGGTTAACTCTAAAATATGACACTAGAGGGGGACAAGAAGATTAACTGGGTGAAAACAAGAAATCATTGAAAAACAACTAGGAACAAATGAATATGATTTTGTTTTTGAAAACTGGTTAAAATCCCTTTTGAGTCTTGACAGAAAATTTAGGAGGACATTTATTTTTTCTTTTATGTGAATAGTATCAAAACTCCAATTGAAAAATCAATTTGCCCATCTGAGCAACTGTGCCTTTGGAAGGTGCTTCTATTTGAATTTGAACATGCTGGGAAAACTCATCATATTAGTCTCAATCAAAAAATGATGACCGATTAGATGAAATTCAAATTTCTCAATACTCTTTTTAATTGCCAAAATTTCTTTGTAAGTAGAGTGGTAATGAAGCTCTGCAGGAGAGAATGCATCATTCTTGTATCCACAGATTCTGTGCTTTTGATTTGTGTTTTCTTCCAAAAGAACTGCTCCCTAATATAGATTAGAGGCATCTGTCTGAAGTACTCTTTTTTCATCTAAAGGTATGGTTAATGGAGGAAGGGTTTTGGCTATGATTTTGAGGTCTTTGACAGCTTTGGTACAATGGGCTGACCAAGTAGGAGGGTTTTTCTTTAGTAGAGCTGAGAGAGGAGTATGATATTGGGCAAGGTTGGAGATGAAATCAGCCATATAGTTAACAATTCCAAGGAACTGTTGAACTTGTTTGACTGCGAGATTTTCATCAGAAAAATGATCAAGCTGAGAGGCTATATGAGGCTGGAGGATATATTGACCTTTAAAGATATGCATTCTTAAAAAATCAATCTCTGGTTGGGCAAGAAACATATTTTTCTCTGAGAGCATGATACCATGAGTTTGAACCAATAAATGGAAAGTTTGTAGTAAGATAGCATGAGACTCAATATTTAGAGAAAAAAGTAGAATATCATCAATGTAGACGAGTGCTGAGGACAAAATAAGGGCAAATACCCAAATCATGACCTTTTGAAATAAAGATGGAGCTGTTTTTAATCCAAAAGGCATGACTGACTACTGAAAGTGGTGATTTGAAATGCAAAAATCAGTTTTGAGACGATCATCTGGATAGATGCCCAGTTACCAAAAACCTGCTTTCAAGTCAAATTTTGAGAAAATCTGAGCTTTAGGCAAGTTTGTAAAAAGAACACTTCTCCGAGGAAAATGGAATTTGTTTTCCTGTAGAAAATGATTAAGAGGCTGGTAATTGATGACCAAACGAAGCTTTTCTCTTATTTGTTCTGTACTTTTGTTTACATAAAATGCTTCGCATGCCCACTCAGAGGTTATGGGCTCGATCAAACCTTCTGACTGGAGTTGCTGGAGCTCTTGAAGAGCAAGTTGGTAGTGTTCTGGGTTCATTCCATGATGAGTAGCTTTTATGAGGTTGATGTCTTCATTTTTCTTAAAGGGAAGAGAAATGAAGAATTTTGGATTTTTTCATAGTGGGTTAGAGTATTTGGTGAGGAACTGGGAATGAAATTCAGCACAAAGTTTGGATTATGGCTTTTTTGATGGAGGAGAAATTTTCCATGGAAAAGAGATTTAGTTGAGTGGTCCAGGGTAACAGTTAGTTTTTGTATTTCAAGCCTTTTTTTAGCTAGAAGATTTTGCTGAGATTTTGGAGAATATCAAAACCTAACAATAAATCTTTTCCTGGGAGGTCAGAACCATAGACTTGGTGTTTTATGGTGTATCCAGGGAAAAGTTGGATGATAATAGGCTTACTGATTAGAGTGATGACAAAAGTTTCTCCATTGGCTGTTGTAAAGGGTTTGAAACATGATTGCCAGTAGGATCTGGGGAGAATTGATGGGTTAAGGATGGAGGCTGCAGCACCAGTATCAAAGAAGGCAATAATTGGTATGAGTTTTTCATATTTTTCAAGCAAGATTTTGACCTTGGCTAAGGGTTGAGCCAGCATGATATTTGAAAATTCAAATGTTTAGATTTCATAGGAGAATGAGTCAGAATCATTAGAAGAGTCATCTGAAACATCAAAAGTAAATGCTAGGACTGCTTCGGCTGTTGCTTCATCATCAATAGAAAATAGGGATTCGATATCAGCATCTTCAAGATCATCATCAATGAGAGCCAAAGAACTCACCATTTTGTCTATTGCTGCTTTATTTGGACACTGTTTGGCATAGTGCCCCTTCTTTCTGCATATGTAGCAGCGATCAGACTTTCGTTGCCCTTTGAACTTTTTTTTCTTGAAAAATCTCCATTTTTTCTGGCGTGAAAACTTGCCAGATTTAGAAAACTTTGGAAACTTGCCAAGAGATTGAAACTTCCATTTCTGAAAGTGTTTAGATTTTCGATATGAAGGACTGCAAGTGCATTTATTGTCTTTGCACTTTATAGATAAGTCTGGCCGGTTACATGCTTTGCCAAGAAGTTTTCTCTGTTCTTCAAGAGTTTTGAGGAATTTCTGGTAATTGCACAGCTTTTTCAAGGCAATTAAAGAGTACTGGTAAATACTGCCAAGAGATGTTGCATTCAACGTCAATCCTTTTGTTTGAAGTAACCTTGTTATTTCATTTCCAAATGGTTTAGGAAGAGAATTGAGAAAAACTTGTTTGAGGTTGACATCATCCATGCTGTTGAGGAGATAAAATCTCTGAGACATACAGTCATAATAAATCTCCAAATCTTTACTTTTGAATGAACAACACTTTATACTAAGATATTCTTCTTGAACAAACTCCTTTGTGTTGTTATGATCTCCAAGAAACTCAATATGTAAGACTGAGATGAATTGATCAAGTGTTGGCAGTTGTTTAAGCTATAACTGTCGGTACTCACTAAGAGCCATGTACCATTGACGAAAACGACCAAGGAATTTTGTTGTACACTTAGTAATGACGATACTCAGTGTATTATTTGGGGAGAGCATAACAGCAGTGCACCAAACATGAATTTCATAAAACTTATCTAACCATTTTGATGGAGAAATATTATCAAAGGAGAAACCTTGGGTATGAATATTGGAATGTAAGAAGGAAACAAAGGTTGAAATTTCAGGAGGTGTGTCAAACTCGGGACTTTCTTCAATGATAGGATCTTCAACATGTTTCTCTAAGTTTTCTGGGTTCATCATAAAAACATGAGGAATTAACATAGAATCAGTGGATTCAGTATCTGAATTAAACTCAATGGTTGGTTCAAGAGATGGGATTTCAGGTATAGTGGCTAAGGTATGTAGGAGAGTGGAGATTAGATTTTTGGAAAGGCTAAAAGTTAACTAAACCATTAACTGGGGTGACTTTGAATTTGGATTTGATGGTTTAAAAGGAGTGGAGGTAGTTGGAGCAAAGGTAGAGGTGGATGGTGGAGACGGAACTGTTGGAGGTCGGATAGGTTTTATTTGGGGTTTTGGGAAATGAGGTTTTAGTGGAGATGGTCTTTTTGATGGAGGAAGGAAAGTTGATGAGCTCTCAAAGATATTGGAGCTTGATTCACAAAATTTTGAGATAGGATTTATAGGAAATGGTTGAAACATTTGAGGATACTCAAAAAAAATTTGGTGAGAGGAAGATGCTAACATGTCAAATGGGTTTTTTGCTGAGAATACTGCTGAGCTTGAAAAGATTGAAGCTGGTTCTTTAGATGTTTCATTTCAGCATCCTTTTGGTAAAAGGCTGCTGAAAATGCCTAGTTGGCATATGCCATTTGGAGAAGTTCTTGATGAACATTTTGAATCTTCTGTTGCAGATCTTTGATAAAAAGTTCCAAAGATGATAACTTCTTATGGACAACATTCTCCAAATTTTGCTGAGAGTGAGCAATTTTCTGGAGAATTTTGTTTTGAGCCAAAGAATTCGCTAACTGCTAATTTATTGCTGCTTCTGCTGCTGACACTACTTTGGTGCTACCATCAGGGAGAATGGTAGTAGAATCTGGAATTTTATGACGGTGGATCGTCCTTGCTTGAGAATTATGGAACTCTAAAGGAGGAAAATCCACTTCAATCCAAAGAGAAGATGGGGTGAACATAAAATACCCACTGGGTTGAGCTGAAAGACCATCATTAGATGGAGGTTGAGAAGGAGGTAGAGATTTACAAGGAGTGAGAGGTAAAGGAGAGCATAGCGGACATAGATCTTTAGAATCTTCTTCATCTTCTAGAAGACTGTCTTCTAGACACTCATCATAGTCACATGCATCAAAATAACAATAGCTTATTTTTGGATTTTTGAAATAGAAAACTGAGAGACCATTGGGTCTAAAATATTTAATTGGAGGGTCATATCCATAACCATCTACAAACATATCAATTCTTGAGGGAAAAATGACAGGATAGGTGGAAGATGAGGCAGAGGTTTCTTTTGGGAACGAGATCTCCACCGTACCGTCAGGTTTTGGGATGAAAAATGGATTTGAGGATTGAATAAGTATGTGCTTTTGTTGATTTTTTTTCATAAGCTATAACCCAAGATTCTGGGAGAAGCTTGAGAAGCTCAGATCGAGAAATCTGTTGTGAAACATGGACACAGAAAGCTTGGTAAGGTGCGTTGGCAGTTAGAAAAATGGCTTCATTTGTAGAAGAAGGTAATGACATGTCTAAGGCATGGTTCTGAAGGCGATAGGTCATTTGGTAGTGAAGGATTGCTGCATATGTGGTGGAAATTTGGGAGGCATCACCTATTTGAACTTGCACCTTAAAACTGTTAGCATATGAGAATCTGCTAATGACATGTTGAAATTAGGATAAAAGGTAAAGTTTGTGTTTGGTTAGCATTTTAGTTTAATTTTTTAATCATTATCCTATTTCTTTCTCCAATCATTATCCTATTTTTCCAATTATTACTTTCTCATCTCTCTCTATTTCTCTCCATCATTATCCATTTCTTCAATCATTACCATATTTCTCTCTCCACCCACTACTAAAACTAAACTGAACTAAACTAAAATGTCAACCAGCATTTAAAGTGGTTTGAATTGTAGCAATACATGCATGCTGGTACTGTATAAACCTGGTATCTACCAAAGCAATTCTGGAAGTAATAGGTAAACCTTTTTTGCCATGAAAAGTAATAGTCAATCTGATTGCTCCAAAGTGAAGATGAGTAAATCCTTGTTGTTGCCAAATACGAGGCAAATCAACTGAAATTTTCAAGGGTAAAAGTTGTTCAGCTTTTGTAGCTGGTATAAAACACTGATCAAATTTGGAGATTTGGACATACTCTTTTACAGAAGTTGATCGTTTTGTGAAGAAGAGTTGGGTGACGGTATTTTTTTACAGAGGTTTGTGGTCTAACAAAAGCATTATAGAGATTTTAAAAAATGAGATCAGTAAGGAGAACCTTACTATCATTAAGAAGATATTCAAATTCATACAAGTACTCAAGATTAGAAGAAAAAGAAGCAGAGGAATTTCTGCTGGAGGACGATCTTGAGGGAACAAGAGATGAGGTGGTAGAGGAATGGGTAGAAAACAAATAATTCATTCTTTAGGTAAAAATCTGGGTTCTTCGTTTTCTCATTCAACAAATCCTTTTCTTTTCAATATGAGATTTTTAACTAATTTAATCTACGAAATTTTGTATACTAGGGTAGATAAACCGAGACACACTGCTTACACAAAGGCCAAAGTCTCAAGGTAACCCACTGATACAAATTTTTTCAACCAAAATAGTTAATGAAGTTTCTGATGCGGAGGATCTTTAGAAGGCAACCACAGAGCATATGCTTCAATTTTTTTTAGAAAAGATTTAGAATAGTTTTGGAAAAGAAATTTCCAGAAGGGGTTTAAGTTAGAATGGACAACATGGCTCTGATACCAAATTGAGCAAATACGAAATGAGTATAAACACAAAGTAGATTAGGATCAAGAGAGAACACTAGAGAATACACAACACAAGGAATATATTGCTTAAGTCTAAGAATATATTGGTGGAGGCCTCCTCTTTTTATAGAGTGAAGAGAGGTCTAGGCTGGGAAGGTTCCCAGAAAGTAACTATTACAAACATTTACTATTACACATATGATACATCATGAGATCTTTGAAAAACTACTAATACAAACACTTTTGGTGGTAGAAAGTCTAAAGTCTGTAAAGTAAAAGTCAGGGAAGTAATAAATGTAAAAGTGGTCAGGAGTCAGGAGTATTAAGTATTAGGTAATAATTATGGGTATTCTGTTTATGTTCTGCTTTAGAACAGAAGTCCAGTACAATAGTCTAGGCTAGAATAGAATAAGCAATAATATGCACCGTGTACAGTAATATCTAATTATGAGTAGATACTGTTTGTATGATGCAGTAGATGATGTAAGCAGCCTTTTTACTCCTATAAAAAGGAGGACATCCCCGTAATGTAATCCAGGCTAGTCCAAGTGAATAAAGGCCAGTGCTAGTGTTTTATAATATCTCCCCTCTTGTTTTCTCTATTGCTCTCTCTCATGATCCTAACCTATTTTGTGTTTGTACCCACTTCGTGTCTGTAAACTTGGTATCAGAGCCATGTCTTCCATTCTAGCTTAAACCCCCTTCTGGGAACTTCTTTTCCAAAACTACTTCAAATCTTTTCTAAAAGAAAAACTTGAAGCGTATGCTCTGTGGTTGCCTTTTAAGGATCCTCCACATCAGAAACTTCATCAACTATTTTTGGTTAAAAGAATTTTATATCAGTGGGTTAAAGTACCTTGAGACTTTTGACTGTTGAGCGGTGTGTCTCGGTTTATCTACCCTAATATACAAAATTTTATTAAACAAAAATTGGTTGAAATCCTTTACGGTTGAAAAAGAAAAGGCTTGCTGTATTAAGGAAAAGAAGAACTCAGAACTTTTAGAAAAATGAATCATCTGTTTACCACCCACTCCTCTGCTACGTCATCTTTAGTCCCTTCAAGTTCCTCTGCCAGTAGAAATTCCTCATCTTCTTCTTCTAATCTTGAATATTTGTATGAGTTTGAATACCTACCTGATGATAGTAAGGTTCCTCTTACTGATCTCCATTTCCTAAATCCCTATAATGCTTTTGTCAGACCACAAACTTCTGTACAAAAGACCGTTACCCAACTTTTCTCCACAAAACGCCGAACGTCCGTAAAAGAATATGTTCAAGCCTCTAAATTTGATCAGTGCTTCATAGCAGCTACAGAAGCTGAACAACTTTTGCCTTTGGAAATCCCGGTTGATTTGCCTCGCCTTTGGCAACAACAAGGATTTACCCATCTTCACTTTGGTACAATCCGACTTGCTGTTACTTTTCATGGCAGAAAAATTTTGCCTGTTACTTCCAGACTTGCTTTGGTTGATACCAGGTTTTTACAGTATCAGCACGCATGTATCGCTACAGTCCAAACCACCCTAAATGCTGGAACTGTGATTTTTACCTTCTATCCTAATTTCAACATGCCATTAGCAGATTCTCATCTGCTGTCCACCTTGAAGGTCCAAGTTCAAATTGGTGGTGCCTCCCAAATCTCTTCCACATATGCAGCCACCCTTCACTACCAAATGGCCTATCGTCTTCAAAACCATGCCTTTGACATGTCCTTACTATCCTCCACAGACGAAGCCCTTTTCCTAACTGTTAACGCACCTCACCAAGCCTCTTGTGTCCATGTTCCACGACAAATTTCCCGTCCTAAACTTCTCAAGTTTCTCCCAGAATCTTGGGTTACAGCTTATGAGAAAAATCAAAACAAGCCCATACCTGTCCAGTCCTCAAATCTAACTTTCATTTCAAAACCTGATGTGTAACGCCCCGAATTTTGGGTACGTTAAAGGGACAATTTCATTGAAAACCTCAAAATAGAGTCTGGCTCTTATTACAACAAAACTCCCACAAGAGTTCAATAATTACACAAATGAAAGGGGGTTCTAGGGTTCCTAACTACAGCTCCTCTTGCTTCTTCATCCTAGCCAGCTCTTCAGCTCCAGAGGCTTCCACGGCGAACTGTTCGTCTTGAACAACTACAAGGTCTGACACATTATACCGGCGTCACCACCAATATAATATGTCAGGGTCACCAACAGGCAACACCGTGAGCTACAACGCTCAGTAGGGAAATCCTTACCCTCTAACCCATAACTTACAAACAACAGGTTATAATAAACATCAATTTCCACATGATACGTATAAACACAGCTATCAATGACACATCCACATTCGTTAATCATCTATCGTTGGTGTCCAAGATTTTCGTGTTTCTCCTACGCGACTCATCGTAGATCGTGTCAACATTTTCATTTACAAAACAACCTTTGTAAATCATTTGAATTCAAAATCATTTGCATTGGCTCCGTACCGCGGATAACCAAGCACACATTTTCAAAATCATTTGCATTGGCTCCGTACCGCGGATAACCAAGCACACACACCTAACCTCGGTTCCGCCGCGTCGGGTTCCCGAGTATCCTCACAATGGTTCCGCCGCGCCGGGTTCCCATTGGCACACAATTGCATTGGCTCCGAACCGCGGATAACCAAGCACACACCCAACCTCAGTTCCGCCGCGCCGGGTTCCTGAGTATCCTCACAATGGTTCCGCCGCGCCGGGTTCCCATTGGCACACAATTGCATTGGCTCCGTACCGCGGATAACCAAGCACACACCCAACCTTGGTTCCGCCGCGCCGGGTTCCCAAGTATCCTCACAATGGTTCCGCCGCGCCGGGTTCCCATTGGCACACAATTGCATTGGCTCCGTACCGCGGATAACCAAGCACACACCCAACCTTGGTTCCGCCGCGCCGGGTTCCCCAGTATCCTCACAATGGTTCCGCCGCGCCGGGTTCCCATTGGCACATAATTGCATTGGCTCCGTACCGCGGATAACCAAGCACACACCCAACCTTGGTTCCGCCGCGCCGGGTTCCCAAGTATCCTCACAATGGTTCCGCCGCGCCGGGTTCCCATTGGCACACAATTGCATTGGCTCCGTACCGCGGATAACCAAGCACACACCCAACCTTGGTTCCGCCGCGCCGGGTTCCCAAGTATCCTCACAATGATTCCGCCGCGCCGGGTTCCCATTGGCACACACACAAAACACACACCACACAATGGGCAAGTCCGGCCACATTGCGGTTTTTCAAATCATTTCACCCTTTTCAAAACACGCACACACAACTCACATAATGCCACCCAAAACCGGTCATTATGTAGTTTCAAAATATTTTCTTCCTCGAAAACATTTTCTTTCATTAACCACACCCTAGGTGTCATGTTTCTACTTTCTCGATTCTCGTGTCTCGTTATCATGCAAAGACTCCGCGGTAAGCGTGAAACATACTAACAAGATCATCCAATTCTCTACTACTTATCATGCTAAATCATCACTTATAGCATAACGCCACATGTACGGACGCCTTTGGAGTGTATCACTTATGCTTTATTCAAGCACAACGCCACATGTACGGACGTCTTTGGAGTGAAATCACTTATGCTTTATCACACCACAATTAATACAAGCAATTCATATATTCATCATTTTTAAAGATCAAAATACAAATACTTCTAATCAAACGATAAGATCTATCTTAGCTATTCAAAATAACAACGTTAAACTTAAGTACGTAAGTAAATACGTAGTGAGTAAGGTATTCCTTACGATATACTTGAATACGTACGTACATAGGAAGAAACTACTTTATACGTGGGGTGGAAGATAAGAAGATCCTACCGTTCTTTCTTAACAATTCAAAAATAACATCGTTAAACTTAAATACGTAAATAAATACGAAGTAAGTAAATAAGGAGTTAGTGAGGTTTTCCTTACAATCCTTCTTGGCGGTAGTAACGGCTTACGGACGGTAATCGGCGGTCGGAAAGTACGTCGGTGGTCGGACGGAGTAACGTCCTACGGTATGCTCCCGGTAGCTTCGAAAGAGAAAGGTTTCTCTCGAAACTTCTACTTGACTAATACTACTACTACTTTTGGATCGAGGGGTGGTCGAGTGGCGGTCTAGTGGTGGCTTAGGTTGAGTTTCTTGAAGAACACAAGAAGAACTCAAGAACATGAAGAACAAAGTAAGAACAAAGAAAGAAACAAAGAATTCTAGAGAGAAGGAAGAGCAAATGAGAAGGTGTGAGTTCAATGCTTGGAATGGGGTCCTATTTATAGGAAAAATCTTGGCTCCCTCTCCCCTTCATGGCCGGCCCCCCCCTCTCTCTTTCTTCCTCAATTTTTGACACATGACAAGCACTCATGGAAGGCCAAAGGTTAACCCTAGGCTTGCATGGCTAAGATGTGTCCTTGGATGAGATTATGGAAGATATGTTGGAAGATTTGGAGACAAGGGTACAAGATTTGGCTTGAACAAATCCTAGAGTACAATGGAGGAGTTAAGTTTGGTTAGGGAAAAGATTCTCCCAAGGATAAAGAAAGATGTAGGAAGATATGGAAGATCAAGTCAAGGTACAAGTCTACTTCTTTCTTCCTTCCTCCTCTCTCTCTCTCTCTCTCTCTCTCTCTCTCTCGGCCCATCTCTCTCTCTCTCTCTCTCTCTCTCTCTAGTACACACACATACATATATATATACAAAAGCAAGAAAGAATAAGAAAGGTACAAAGTACAATATTCTTTCCAAATCCAAAAACCAATAAACAATCCTAATTAGACACATGTTGATTAAAATAAATAATCTAGGGTACTTTGTAATCTAGGAAGATCAACTCCCCAATAAATTAATCCAATTGGGTACAAAGCCCCAACACAAAATAATATTAAGGGTACTTTTAAGAATCTTAGGCCTTAAAGGCTACTAAGGCTAATAAGTTCTTTCAAAATAAAATATTGGTACCTCATCCCATGGGGTTTTTGAAAAAGACTAGTTTATTAAACCCATGTACTTGGTTTGAAAGAATAAGGCTATTACCCAATGGATAATAAAATCCCTAACGGTTAATAACCAAAGGATAATAAGGTACGCGTACTTTAAATATTAAACTAAGTCCTTTTTTTAAAAAGACTACATGTCCTTTGAAAATACACATGTGTATATATATACATGTCCTTCACCCATTATAATAAAGGAAAGGCTATTGTCCAATGGGTAAAGATTACCCTAACAATCTTTGTCCAATGGACAATAGTTACTAGGGAACTTTTATATTAAAATAATCAAAAAGTACTTTAAAGAAATTTTATAATTGTTCTTTGATCAAAACTTTTTAATATAAAGAATTGGGTTTCTATTATCCAATGGATAATAGTTCCCCTAACTTTTATTGTCCAAAGGACAAAGAATAAAACCAAAATAATAAAAGGAAATAAATAAGAAATTTCTAGGGTTTGAAAAGGTTGACTAGTCAAATCAACTTTATTGGAAGGTTCCCTAGTCACATCGGTACTTTATTTGGTTAAAAGAGTTATTACCCAAGGGTTACTAACTTCCCTAGTGGTTATTACCCAATGGGTAGTAATTCTCCTTGCCTTTAATAACCAATGGACAAAAGGAGTACAAGTACCATTTATTAAAATAATATTTTTCAAAAAGACTACATGTACTTTTATAATAAAAAGTTTATTGTCCAATGGACAAAAATTACCCTAACCATTATGGACCAATGGATAAAAGCAAAGGTTCAAAAGTTTTAAAAGGTCCAAAAGGTTCATATAGTAACTAGGTGACTTGGTTGCTCGGTTCCTCCAACTAGTCGGTTGGAAACTAACCAAATTAGTCACGAAGGTTTTTAGTCAAGACAAAAATCTAACTTCGACGAAATAAATGAGAAATCATATAGTCACTTAAGAGAAAATAAGTAATTCAAATAAAATTCAAATATTTAACGAAATTTTTATTGACCAAAATTCAGGGGCGTTACATGATGGTACAGTGGAGATTTCTTTTCCAAAAGAAACCTCAGCCTCAGCCTCCACCCATCCTGTCATTTTTCCCTCAAGAATTAACATGTTTGTGGATGGTTCTAGGCCTGGCCTTCCAATTAAATATTTTGATCCAAGTGGCCTTCCAGTCTTCTATTTTAAAAATCCAGAAACAGGTCATTGTTATTTTGATACCTGTGACTGTGATGAGTGTCTAGAAGACAGTCTCCTAGAAGATGACGAGGATTTTGAAGATCCATGGCCATGTTCCATATGTCCTTCGTCACCTCCCACTCCGTGTAAATCTCCACCACCTCCTCAACCTCCCTCTGATGATGGTTCTTCTGCTCAACCGAGTGGATGTTTTATGTTCACCTCAATTTCTTCCTGGACTGAAGCAGATTTTCCTCCTTTGGAATTTCATGATTCCCAAGAAAGGACGACCCATCGGCATAAAATTCTAGACTCTACTACCATTCTCCCTGATGGTAGTACCAAAGCAGTATCAGCAGCAGAAGCAGCAATAAATTGGCAGTCAGCAAATTCTCTGGCTCAGAACAAAATTCTCCAGAGAATTGCTAACTCCCAACAAAATTTGGAAAATGTTGTTCATAAGAAATTATCAACCTTGGAACTTCTTATCAGAGATTTGCAGTAGAAAATCCAGAATGTTCATCAGAAATTCCTCCAGATGGCCTATGCCAACCAAGCATTTTCAGCAGCTTTTTACCACAAGGATGCTGAAATGAAGCATCTCAAGAACCAGCTTCATTCTCTCCAAGCTCAGCAGAATTCTCAACAAAAAAGCCCGTTTGACATGTTCACATCTTCTTCTCAACAAAATTTGTTTGGGTATCCTCAAATGTCTCAACCCTTAGCTATAAATTCTACTTCAGGATTTGGTGAGTCCAATATCTTTGGGAGCTCATCAGCTTTTCTTCCTCCACCAAAAAGACCATCTCCACCAAAACTTCCTTTCTCAAAGCCCCAGATAAAACCTATCCAGCCTTCAACAATTCCATCTCCACCATCTACATCGACCTCTACTTCAACTACCTCCACTTCTCTTAACCCATCTGATCCAAACTCCAAGTCACCCCAGTTAATGGTTCTCTATGTCAATTCCTCATGTTTTCATGATGAACCCCGAAAATCCAGAAGAACATGTTGAAGATCCCATCATTGAAGAAGGTCCTGAGTTTGATACACCTCCACCTCCAGAAATCCCAATCTTTGATTCCTTCTCACATTCCAATATCCATACTCAAGGTTTCTCCTTTGATAACATTCCCCCATCAAAATGGTTGGATAAACTTTATGAGATTCATGCTTGGTGCACAGCTGTTATGCTCTCTTCTAACGCTACACTCAGTGATGTTATTACTAAGTGTACAACGAAATTCCTTGGCCGTCTCCGTCAATGGTACTTAGCTCTGGGTGAGTACCGACAGCTACAACTTAAACAGTTGCCAACCCTTGATCAATTCATCTCAGTTTTGCATACTGAGTTTCTTGGTGATCACAACAACACAAAAGAGTTTGTTCGAGAGGAATATCTCAGTATGAAGTGCTGTTCATTCAAAAGGAAAGATCTCGAGATTCATTATGACCATATGTCTCAGAGATTTTATCTTCTCAACGGCATGGATGATGTCAATCTTAAGCAAGCTTTTCTCAATTCCCTTCCTGAACCATTGGGAAATGAGACAACAAGATTACTTCAAACAAAAGGATTGACGTTGAATGCAACATCTCTTGGTGGTATATATCAGCACTCTTTGATTGCCTTAGAAAAATTGTGCAATCACCAGAAATTCCTCAAAACTCTTGAAGAACAAAGAAAACTTCTTGGCAAAGCATGTGATCGTCCTGACCTATCTATAAAGTGCAAAGACAAGAACTGCACTTGCCGTCCTTCATACCGGAAGTCCAAACACTTTCAGAAATGGAAGTTCCAATCTCCTGGCAAGTTTTCAAAGTTTTCAAAATCTGGCAGGTTCTCACGCCAGAAAAAATGGAAATTTTTTAAGAAGAAAAAGTTCAGAGGGCAGCGAAAGTCTAATCGCTCCTACATATGCGGAAAGAAAGGGCACTATGCAAAACAGTGTCCAAATAAAGCAGCAAGAGACAAAATGGTGAACTCTTTGACTCTTATTGATGATGATATTGAGGATGCTGATGTTGAATCTCTATTTTCCATTGATGATGAAGCAACAGATGAAGCAATCCTGGCATTCACTTTTGATGACTCAGACGATTCAGCAGAATCAGATGACTCTTTTGATGATCCTGACTCATTCCCTTATGAAGTCCAAACAATTGGGTTCTCTAACATCATGCTGGCTCAACCTTTAGCCAAGGTCAAAATCTTACTTGGAAAATATGAGAAATCCATACCAGTTATCGCTTTCTTTGATACTGGTGCAGCAGCCTCCATTCTCAACCCAGCAATCCTTCCTAGGTCTTACTAGCAATCTTGTTTCAGACCCTTTACAGCAGCCAATGGAGAAACATTTGTCATCACTCTGATAAGTAAGCCTATTTCCATTCAACTTTTTCCAGGATACACCATAAAACACCAAGTCTATGGTTCTGATCTCCCAGGAAAAGATTTACTGTTAGGCTTTGATATTCTCCAAAATCTCAGCAAAGTTTCTTGGCTCAAAAAAGGTTTGAAATACAAAAACTACTTGTTACCCTGGACCACCCAACCAAATCTATTTTCCATAGAAACTTTCTCCACCATCAAAGAAGTCATAATCCAAACTTCCTGTGCTGAATCTCATTCCCAATTCCTCACCAAATGCTCTAACCCACTTTGGAAAAATCCAGATTTCTTTATTTCTCTTCCCTTTAAGAAAAATGAAGACATCAACCCCACCAAAGCTACCCATCATGGAATGAACCCAGAACACTATCAGCTTGCTCTTCAAGAACTCCAACAACTCCAATCAGAAGGATTGATTGAGCCCATAACTTCTCAGTGGGCATGTGAAGCATTTTATGTAAACAAAAGAACAGAGCAGATAAGAGGAAAGTTTCGCCTGGTTATCAACTACCAGCCTCTTAATCATTTTTTGCAGGATAACAAATTCTCTCTTCCTCGGAGAAGTGTTCTTTTTGCAAACTTACCTAAAGCTCAAATTTTCTCAAAGTTTGACTTGAAAGCAGGTTTTTGGCAGCTGGGCATCCATCCATATGATTGCCCTAAAACTGATTTTTGCATTCTAGATCACCACTTCCAATGGTCAGTCATGCCTTTTGGATTGAAAACAGCTCCATCCTTATTTCAAAAGGCCATAATTCAGGTTTTTGCTCCAATTCTATCCTCAGCCTTTGTCTATATAGATGATATCCTACTTTTTTCTCCAGCTATTGAATCTCATGTTGTCCTACTACAAATTTTTCATTCCCTAATCCAAACCAATGGTATCATGCTTCCAGAGAAAAAAATGTTTCTTGCTCAACCAGAAATTGATGCATATCTCTAAAGGTCAATATATCCTTTAGCCTCATATAACCTCCCAACTTGACCATTTTCCAGAAGAAAATCTCACAGTCAAACAAGTTCAACAGTTCCTTGGAATTGTTAACTATATGGCTAATTTTATTCCCAACCTAGCCCAATATCGAACTCCTCTCTCAGCTCTACTAAAGAAAACCCCTCCTCCTTGGTCAGCCCTTTGTATCAAAGCTGTAAAAGACCTCAAAGCCATGGCCAAAACTCTTCCTCCATTAGCCATACCTTCAGATGGAAAGAGAGTCCTTCAGACAGATGCCTCTGATCTATATTGGGGAGCAGTTCTTTTGGAAGACAACACAGATCAAAAGCGCAGAATTTGTGGATACAAGAGTGGCGCATTCTCTCAAGCAGAGCTTCATTACCACTCTACCTACAAAGAAATTCTGGCAATCAAAAGGAGCATTGAAAAGTTTGAATTTCATCTAATCGGTCATTATTTCCTAATTGAGACTGATATGATGAGTTTCTCCAGCATGCTCAAGTTCAAACAGAAGTACCTCCCAAAAGCACAGTTACTCAGATGGGCAAATTGGTTTTCCAATTGGAGTTTTGATGCTGTTCACATAAAAGAAAAATAAATGTCCTCCCTGATTTTTTATCAAGGCTCAAAAAAGAAATCAATCAGTTTTCAAAAACAAAACCACATTCCTTTGTTCCTGGTTGTTTTCCCATGATTTCTTGTTTCCATCCAGCCAATTTTCCCGTCCACCTTCAGTGTCATATTTTAGAGTTAACCCTTCTTTCTAGGTGTGTTCAAATGTGTCAAAACCTTCAACATCTCTGTATTTTTAAATATGGTCTTGATGAAGGTCCCCTAAAAGGTCTACCCTTCCATCCTGTTTATCCATTCCTTACCCAGTTTGAAGTGTCTTACCATAATGTCTTTTATTTTAAAAAAGAAGCCTATCTCCTCTTATGGTATTTAGTCGATGTATATACTATAAGTGTCTGTTTTAATAAATCAGTAGTGTTGGTTTATCTAGCTCATGCGGCGTTCAATCAAGTTCAACCTCCAGAAGATTTCTTTTTGAAATTTCTTCTACTTTTTGGAAGCATATCCTATTGGCAACAGAAGATCAGACAAGTTACCACAGGTCCAGACGAAGACCTCTAATTTTCTTTTTGGACAACTCGCAACAACAGATGTCTTCCTAATCCTGATGGTTCTATCACTTGGAGAAAGGAGTATCACTCTATATTCCTTTCAGCATATCAAGAGTCTCCGAGCATTGAGATCCACAGTGAAAATTATCTGGTCATGACTCAAACTCTGTGTTCACTTAATGGATTAACATCTGCAGACGTTTCCTCATCTCTCCTCCATTATGAATCTGCAAACTGGAAATTCAATGATACTTATCCGGAAGAATGGCGCCAAAATATTCGCTATCTTTTGACCCAGTATCACTTGACTGACAGAGATGAAGAAAGTAGTTCAGAAAATCCAGAGTGACAAGGGTGAAAATTATTGGTGGTTACTGTTTGTTGTTGTATCATATTATTGGAATTTACTGTTGAGTACTGTTGTACAGAAATATTAATAGGTGTGTTTCGTATCGGTCATTTCATTCCCTTTCAGAGGGGTGAAAGTCTAAAGTCTGTAAAGTAAAAGTCAGGAAAGTAATAAATGTAAAAGTGGTCAGGAGTATTAAGTATTAGGTAATAATTATGGGTGTTCTGTTTATGTTCTGCTTTAGAACAGAAGTCCAGTACAATAGTCTAGGCTAGAATAGTAGAAGCAATAATATGCACCGTGTACAGTAATATCTAATTATGAGTATGATGCAGTAGATGATGTAAGCAGCCTTTTTACTCCTATAAAAAGGAGGACATCCCCGTAATGTAATCCAGGCTAGTCCAAGTGAATAAAGGCCAGTGCCAATGTTTTATAATATCTCCCCTCTTGTTTTCTCTATTGCTCTCTCTCACGATCCTAACCTATTTTGTATTTGTACCCATTTCGTGTCTGAAAGTCTAAAGTCTGTAAAGTAAAAGTCAGGAAAGTAATAAATGTAAAAGTGGTCAGAAGTTAGGAGTATTAAGTATTAGGTAATAATTATGGGTGTTCTGTTTATGTTCTGCTTTAGAACAGAAGTCCAGTACAATAGTCTAGGTTAGAATAGTAGAAGCAATAATATGCACCGTGTACAGTAATATCTAATTATGAGTAGATACTGTTTGTATGATGCAGTAGATGATGTAAGCAGCCTTTTTACTCCTATAAAAAGGACATCCCCGTAATGTAATCCAGGCTAGTCCAAGTGAATAAAGGCTAGTGCCAGTGTTTTATAATATCTCCCCTCTTGTTTTCTCTATTGCTCTCTCTCACGATCCTAACCTACTTTGTGTTTGTACCCACTTCGTGTCTGTAAACTGGAATCTCTCATATCAGTACATCACGCCTAACTACATTACATATATGGACACATATGAACAATACATTTTATCATTTTCTAAAGGAATGACATGACTAAAAGTAAAGCAACAATTATTTTGCTACTTTTACTTTATTTCACTTCACACTTTACATTATATCACACAAAAGGAAATAAACATACACCACATAAAAGAAACAATTGGCATGAGCACATGGTTGTGACTCTGCATCATCTGAATCACTCTTTCTAGAATAACCTTTAGTTTTATCAGTGAAGTAATAATGGTCCAAAAGATAGCAAATTTTTTGGCGTCACTCTTCCGATTATGTATCATTGAATTTTCAATTTGCAGTTTCATAATGGAGGAAAAATGAGGAACTTCTGCAGGCGTCAATCCATTGAGTGAACATAGTATTTAAGTCATGACAAGATAATTTCCACTGTCAATCTGGATTCTCTGAAACTCTGAATATGCAGAGAAGAATATAGTGTGATACTCCTTCTGCCAAGTGATAGAACCATCTGAATTAGGAAGACTCCTAATCTTGCAACGCAAAACATAATATACAAGAAAGAGAACTAGAAAGTCATGCTAACCATTCTGTTCCATATCTCACAACTCGAACAATTGACTTCAACTTGTCAACAAAAAACCGAGCAAATTCAAAGGAAATGAAGAGAGGAAGAAAGACATTCATAGTGTTTGTTGTACGGCCTTCTGAGTAAGAAAGACAATGTCAATACAAAAAGAATATATTTTCCTATACACAGAAATTACAAAAGCAATGGCAAAAGAAAAAGGAAAAGGAAATAGAAATAGAAAGTGGGGAATAGGTCCAAATGTTACAGCATCATCTACATCTTATAAGCTGTTGAAGGAATTTATTATATACAAGGGAACTTTCTTACAGCTTCTGAGATCCCTCAAGCTTTGTTGTACAGGTCATCCTTCATATTGCACAAGGTCAGCAGCCCCTATAAGCTGAAGTCAATGCATAAGTTAACCATTCTGAAAATCATTGAAAGATAACACTCAACCTACGAGGGATGGTCCCCATCAGTAGCCGATGAGGAGCGACTCAGGTGATTAAAACTCTTGGGTGTTCGGGCATTCTTGAGTGTCATAGAGAGTATCTGTCTCTCTCCTTCGACCTCAGCAAATTGGAGACTCAGTCGAGAGTAACGATCATGCATGTCCTTCAGCTCATTCTCCACAGCTGCATACCTTCCCTTGAGTTCCAACATCTCTTCGATCAGCTCATTGATATCTCTAAAGCTTTGAAATATTGCTTGCTCATCGGTGTGTTGCTTCAGGAATGAACTAGAACATGGAGGAAAGGTATGTCTTAATAAATTAAAAAAGTGGTTGAATATTTATTAAAGCTACCAATCAGTGGAAGTTTGATTGATTTGTTTGGAAAATGCAAGTTTGATTGGTGTTCCAGTTGCCATGACTAAGAGAACAGCAGACCACTGCACTGTTCCTGTGGACCCATTTTGCAGCAGCAGGAACAGGAGGTTAGAGGGACTGAAAAACAAAAATGCTTACAAACCTAGAAAATAAAGAACAGAATTAGGGAGATTCAAACACTAAGATATATATATATATATATATATATATATATATATATATATATATAGAGAGAGAGAGAGAGAGAGAGAGAGAGAGAGAGTAGGTATGCTCCTCCTGAGGAAACTGTATTGAAACCTGTTAAAGCATCCAACTCAAAATCAATTGGCAATGAGTGAAGAAGCTAGCCAGGCTCATATACTAGTTTTAGAGGAGATAATTAATGATGTGGGACAAGCTCAAACACTCTCCCGCACGTGCAACCCCTGACTTGCACTTGAAGATCAGGTGAACAATGAATCCATAACTTAAGAACCACCAGAAACAACGAAACAAGGTGCACTTAAGGCACAAACAACGGAGCAAACAATCAAGAGAGTCATTTCCATAACCCTCCGAAAGCCTAGCTCTGATACCATGTTAAAGCATCCTACTCAAAATTAATTGGCAATGAGTGGAGAGACTGCCCAGGCTCATAGACTAGTTTTGGAGGACATAATTACCGATATGGGACAAGCTCTAACAACCAAGAAATGGTAATTCTTACGTCGTATCTCCCTGGATCTAACTACCAAATGACCATTGTTACTCCAGTTCTTAGATCATACTATAATGTTTACTTCAGTAACCATAAATACAGATTACTCTTCCAGGAAAACCACCCAACATGACATGACAGGAGTCGGTACGCATTAGGTCCTCAAAACAATAATGGTGCAAGGTCCGCAGTTTTGGGGATCCATTAGGGTGTATTTGGATCCTGGATTCATGGAGGGATGGGAAAATTCAAAAGACGAGATGATAATATGAAGCAAGGAACTTCTTTCTCTGGTTTCCCTGTTAATTTCCTTTGCTTTGGTGAAGCCCTCAAATCCATAATCCACAAACAGGTGTAACAGTCCAACAGAAATACAAAACAAGATAAAAGAAACAATTTTAAAAAATCTCTTAAGGTAGCACTACTAGTTAACATTGGCAAGGTGAAGCAAAAATGACTCGACATTTTTGTCTTGTGCAGGGAAAACACCCTAAAATAACCAGTAAGCAATTAAATTAAATGTGAAGCACAGAAATAGAGACGGTTGCAAAACATCCAAAACTCAAAGCAGAGAAAAACAACAAAACTCAAAGCAGAGAAAAACACAAAACCTTGAGCATATATATCTATTCTAATATATAAAGGGAGAGCACAACTTGGTGTCTCACTTTTTTGAGGCTTTGTCATGCTTTTTCCTTTACCAAAATGCCCACAAATCTGTGTGAACGCATGCTAGGAAAAGCAAGGGCGATTCTGGCAGTTGCCAACATTTTTCTCCTATAACCTCGCCCATGTCCCACAACAGTTCTTAATAACTGTTAACCGTCCTAGGAATTGAATTCCATAGCTCTCTTCAATTACATGTTGCTGCCCAAATTATAATTCTCTTTTGATCTATAATTCCCTAATTTTTTTTCTCCAAAGCATATAAATCTATTATTATTTTTAACTGTAATTTTTTCCAGATTAAAGAAACACTGAATGCAGGGAAAGGAATAGCGGAATTAAAAGTTTGTGGAGAATATTGAAATGTAGGATTTTGGTTTCCACATTGTGTTTCGTTAGATATGAAGTATATGTTACTTACTTCAATGGGTTTTTTCGGTAATTGCACGCGCATCATGTGTGCCCAACCTCTATACCAATAAATGGACTAAAAACATGATCACGTGTTTTCTGTATGTTAACACAACTATGCCTCAAGGCATGAAAATGTACCTCATAGTTTGAGGTGCAGGCCCTGAAAGGCAAAGCCCTAAGCTCTAGGAGCCCAAAATGCAGGGTTTGACTTTCAAGCCTTGTGTTTGCAGCTCAGGCAAAGCCATAATGTTGTTAAACTTATCTGAGCTTTAAATAGACAAAATGAAATGAATTTACCCATTTTGTTTCAATTTTTTGAGATACCACTCTATTGACACAAAGAGGGAGAAGTTCAGTTTTCTGTCTGAACTGACACTGCCCCCAACCCCTTTGTAGCTGTTAAATTTGTGGTTAAACGAAAAGGACGAAATACCTCTGAAAAAGAGTGTTTGATTTCTGCTTTGTCCGCAGTGCTTCAGCAAGTTCAATTTCCAAAGCAAGTAACCTCTCTAATGCATTCCCACTGCCCGGAAATTCATTAAAAAGAGGGAATATGCCTCTCAACTCTTCATTTGCCTTATACAAGCCCATGAGGAAGAAATAAGGGTCTCAGAAAAGTGAACTGACACACAGTAAGACAGTCTTTGATTCACCAGAATGATGCCTGGAATGCAATGGTTATGCATTTGGAGTGCTCATTCCAGATTTAGATTACGGAAAGTAAATAGCAAATGGTGTCATCATTCACCAATTCTGGAGGATGACCATTCCACTGGAAGGCCAAGGGATGACCAATGACCACTCCATCGCTTCACAAAATCATTCCAGTGAACCAAACACTCCCTGAGGGGCTTAAGAATCGCATTACCTTGTGTAGCTGCACCAGTTCTGTTTGTAAACCTCGAGAACTTGGATCAAAATGAAGATCATCCAGTGGAAGGGAGTTCTCGCTTTTCATTCTCTCCAACTGCAAATCAAAAGTCAAGCAATCATATTGGGTTGCATCACAAAGTCTTTAGACAGACAGTTCATTACTCATGCACTCATGCCTTCGAACATTTATGGTGGGTGACATGATCAGCAAGAGATTTCTCACTTGCCTCAGAAAAAAATATGTACCTCTTTCTGTAGATTGTCCATGCTACACTTTAACCTCTGGGTCTTGAAATGGCCATTGATAACAGCTAAATGCTTTGCGTCATTCTGCAGCAAGGCCCCTTGTTCTAGAAATGAATGCTTTGTAATTCCATCTTCACTTTGTGTTACAAGATCACCCTGCTGAATGATTGCATGTATAAACTTTCTTAGAAACCACAGTTCAATGTGAAACTGAAACATATTCTATCAAGCCATAAAGGTAAATGTGGAGTAAATGCAAGGCTTGGGACTAAATTACACCATTGTAGTAGATTTCTAATCTTGGTATACAGACTAATGAAATGCTAGGATGAGAGATGACAAAGTGCTGAAAATATGGAAATCGAAGGTATAATGTTCATTAATCTCAGTTGCTTCATTAAATTTCCATCAGGCACACGAAGTATGGGTCCAAAGCCTTCCATGTACACAGAGCACAAAGTTATTACTCTTAGTGGAGGGACCCCACCAATATTCCCTTGGTATGCTATCTCAAGAATGTTACATAGAACTTGTATGTCATTGTTTGAGCAGACCTCAAAAGTTAACGCAGAACAGTAATGCTGTCATATAATAATAAATGTTCAATCAAATGCAGGCAATTAGGCATCAATGCACCACCAACAAAGAGAAATTTGGTTACCTCGAAAGTTTGCATGTTTGCTGGAACAGTTCGCTCACCTCCAATTCTTGGAGTTGTGCTTGCACTTTCTAGTTCTTCACAGTTCCTTAACCTATGTTGGTTCATGCAGTTAAGGCAAGGCTTCCAGGTTGAGCCATTCCCATCAGCGTATACATTTTCCTCATAAGTCTTTCGTAAAACTGTATCACCAGATACATGGCCAAGCTCATCTGATCTGTTGATTTCTTCCTTCTGATTACTCATGGTAGATGCAATATTTTCCAGCTGTCTCTGAGTCAGGGTAAGTTCAGCTGCAATTCTATTATTCTCCTCATTGCACTCTTTCAAAGAATCTTCAACCATTTGCTTTTCTTCCCTGCAGCATTCAAGGCTCAATAGTGCACATTCCAATTCTGCCTTCATACGGTCATAACCCTTCATTTTTTCACGTTTTTCAGAAACTACAGACTGTAACTCAGCCTCCAACTCCAAGATCTTCAGTGATAGCTCTTCATTTGTCTTCAAGTGAGAAGCTTCAGATTTCTTCCTTTTCTCGAGTTCATCAACGGAATCTTGCAATTTCCAAAGCATCTCTTCTCCATGCTTTTTGCAAACAGAAAGCTGTTGCCTCAGTTCCTGCAGCCTGTTTTCATACTGTTCCTTGATAAAAGCGATTCTCAGTGTGTCCTGCATAGCAACTGATTGGCCTTCAAATTCTTTTTTTTCACGAGCTTTGGCACATTCAGCTTCGGCCTCTTCTTTAAGATCCCGCAAATGAATAGACAAGTTTTTGAACTCTTCCGTCTTCAGAATCTGTTCAGAAAGCCTCTGGGTGAGCTCATCATTATATTCATCTTGTGAGGCCATATGAACATGCACTTCATCCAGTTTGGCTTTGAAAAGTTTTACTGTGATTTCCAACTCTTCCTTTGAGGACATCAGGTTATCAATCTCCTCTTCAGAAAGGTCCAGTATGTGCTTCAACTGTTGTACCTCCAGACTATACTCACTCTTCTCTTTGAAAGAATGAAACGCTAAAGTTTCCAACTTCTCCTTGTATTCCTCCAGTTGAGTCGTCATAAAGCGGTTTAAATCTGAAAGGACTCCATGTTGAGCGACAGACTCTTTCAACTCTAATGTAAGGGTATCAATATCTTCTTCATATAGCAACAGCTTGTGCTTCAACTGTTCTACCTCCAGGCTATGCTCACTTTTATCTTTGGAAAAACCAACCTCCAAATTTGCCAACATGTTCTTGTATTCCTCCAGATGAGATGCCATAGTGCTGTTCAAATCTGAAAGGACTCCATGTCGAGCGACATAGTCATTCAACTCCAATCTCAGGGTATCAATCTCTTCTTTAGAAAGTACCAGCATGTTTTTCAACTGTTGTACCTCCAGATTATGCTCACTTTTATCGTTGGATAACTGAACTTCCAAAGTTGCCACCTTTTTATTGTATTCCTCCAGTTGAACTGACATAATGCTGTTTAAATCTGAAATGACTCCGTATTGAGCAGCAGACTCTCTCAAATCAGATCTCAGGGTATCCATCTCTTGTTGGGAAAGCACCAGCATGTGTTTCAATTGCTGCACCTCCAGACCATGCTCACTTTTATCTTTCGAAAACCCAGCCTCCATATTTGCCACATTTTTCTTGCACTCCTCCAATTGAACTGACATATTGCTGTTTAAATTGGAAAGGTGTTCATGTTGAGCAACAGAGTCTTTCAACTCCAATCTCAGGGACTCAACTCTATTCACTAACGTTGCATTTTCTTCAATCCAATGTGCTTCACCACCAAGAGAGCGATTCAGCATTACCTCAACGTCAAAAAGCATCTTGCGAAGCTCCTCAGTTTGGGTTTCACACTGGGTTCTAAGGAAGATGACCTTAACATCTGCAGCAATTACATATCCATCCATTTTTGATAACTCACTGTCCACTTCAGCAAGACGGGAAATTTCTTTGTGAAGCTTTTCTATACATTCCTCATGTTTTTGCTGCAAAATAAGGCAGTCTCTAGAATTCTCTTCTTGCAAATCTGATGCCAGTTGTCTGAAATGTTGATTCTCATCCAATCGGGAAGTTAGATCTGCAATAGTACCCTCTAGGTTACCTCTGAAGCTTCTTTCAACATGCAACTCATCTTGCAAAAATCTCGAACTCTCTTTCAAACTATCAAGCTCAGATGCCAGCTTGACAGATTCCTCAGTTTTATCCTTTAAAGACATCCTCAGATCTTGGGTTTCCTGTGTCAACTCAGCAATTTTCAATTTACTCTTTCCAACTTCCTCAGTGACAGTGTCCAAGTCCAAAATCTCTTTTGAAAGATCCAAATTCTTGGAAGTCAGTTTCTCCAGCTCCGATTCCAACAGCACTAGATCAGCCAAAAGCTCTTCATTCTGGTGCACATATTTTTCTTCAGCATCAGAAGAGCTAATATGGAATTTATTAGCAAGCGTCTCAAGTTCCAACTGAAGCTTTTCTGCAAGGGCATTGAGCATCTCCACTCTAGAACCCATATTATGTATGTCATGCTTGAACTTCTGCTTCACAGCCATGATTTCCGAGTTGGCAGCACTCGAGGACACTTGAGCAAGGTCTCTTTCAGATTTGACAGTTTTCAAATCTTCTTTCAAAGAGGATATCTCTTTTTGAAGATTCCCATTTTCTAGTGTTTCCTGCTTTAACAAATTTGCCAGATCTGCTTTCTCAGTAGAGCAAAAAATGTATTTGCTTTCATAACTTCTGCATTCCCTCATTAGTGCGTCCCATTCTGTAATCTTCTGAGTAAGGAGACAATTTTCACGGGAAACACTTTCTAACTTTGCTTCCAAAACTTGATTCTTTAAAGCCATATCACTGCACTTCGCAGTGCAACTAGCTTTGTACTCATTCAGGACCTCAACATCATCCATTGCAGTTTGCAGCTGAAGCATTAAATAATTCTTGGACTTATTTGAAAGATCCAACTCCCGTGCAAGTTCAACTATTTTCCCTTCCATAAACATGGTGTCAATGCTTGCTTCAAGCAATGTCTCTTGTAAAATCTTTGAAAAAACATCCAAATTCAAGTTTACCACATGCATTTCAGAGAGTTCTTCTTCAACCTTCAGGTAAAGCCCTTCCTGCAAAAGGATGGATTTCTTCATGTCCTCCAAAAGAATATCACTACCAAAGGCTTGTTTATTTTGGCCCCCATTTTGATTCTTACACTGCACAATTTTATTGGAATCAGATCCTTCAGGACTCCAATTTGCATCTGGATGCCCTAGAAAGCACGGTT
This sequence comes from Rhododendron ovatum, assembly GCA_019656835.1. Classification (NCBI taxonomy): domain Eukaryota; kingdom Viridiplantae; phylum Streptophyta; class Magnoliopsida; order Ericales; family Ericaceae; genus Rhododendron; species Rhododendron ovatum. The sequence continues at coordinate 28,357,050 of CM033795.1, read as the reverse complement.
GTGAAGTTTCTGACAACGCTTGTTTGATAAGGTTCTCATTTGTCTCAAACATGGATACAACCTGGAAAGATAGCAGATCAAGGTCCTTTTGTAACTGATCCACTGCAATAGAGTAATTCAAGCGGGCCCTCCTCAGCGCGGCTTCTGATGTAATAGCCCTCCTTTCAAGCTCCCTGTTAATGGAATCCAATTCAAGTCTCTCTTCGGCAAATCTTAAGATCTGCCCATTCATGTCTTGCCGCATTGATTCCATGTCAGAACTTGTGGTGGCAATAGTGTAAAGGCAAGTAGAGTGCTCATTTCTGAGATTCTGCAACTCTACAAGCATTTGCTTCTGATTTTCCTCCAGCTCCTGAACAAGAGCCTCATAGTAGCACTCCATCTGGTCCATTTTCCTTGAAAGGACTTCTCTTTCGGCTTTAGCTTCATCCAACTCCCTTAGAAGTTCAAAGATTTTGCCTTTCATTTCACTGGTACTAACACCAGTAGAATTAGGTTCTATGCTTAAACAGTGAAGCATATCTGGTGGCTGATACAGGTCCAGATCTAAACCATTTCCCAGGATAGACTTTTCGCTTCCCAGTGAAATTTGACTGAACTCCATATTTGCTATTTCTGAAGGGAAATTTAGCTTACAACTTGTTCCCTCAGTTCCTTGTTTGAGTCCCTGTAGAAAAACAAGCAATGCCTCCATATCTGAGTGAAGAAACCTCAAGTCTCTATCATGGAATCCAAGGTATAACTTGTGTTGAAGCTCTCTTATTTTATCCTCCACGATTGAAAGCCCCTTCAATGTTGGACTTCTAAGCTGTTCAAGATCACCTTTTAACTTTGAACACTCTGACTGCATGACAGAAACCTCTTTCGCTAGTTCTTCTCCTGAACTGATCTCAGAAGCAAGTTGATGGGCAAACTTTTGTGTTTCAATGCCTATTTCATCTGCATTGCTTTGTAAAGAGCTTATTTCCAACTTAAGCTCAAGAATAGAAGACTCGGCCAGTTCCAAACTACTCCTGAGTCTACTACTCTCCTCATAAGCAACTGCCAAGTCATTATCCATGGAATAGTCTGAACTCCAGCCGTGTACCCAATCACTGCTTCCCCGTGCCAGATGCCGATGACCAGAAGTATCCCCTTTCTCTTCCCTAGGGCTTTGACAATGGGAAAGTCCGTTTAGATCACCAGAAACCGTACTTTTCAGGCTTTCAATCTCATGTGTGCTAGAGGCATCGTGCTTTTCAGCGTATAAACTTTCCGAAGTATTGGATGAACCATCGAATCCCACTGCTGAGTCAGCATAATCTTCATTTAACCCCACCTCTTGTTCGAGAGATGGAAGATCTCTAGATTCTGGCCTGAATCTAACTCTTGCATTGACCTATATATTCAAAGGGAAACAAGAAAGATAGGAAAAAATATATATCACAATCGGGGCTAGAAAAAATATAGGTTGATTACGTGAAAAGACCCAAAAAAGCATTTGACAGGATTAACTGAATTTTTTAATTTTGTTTTCACATAACACAATGATCTGTTTTTTTTTTTTTTTCATATATTTAACTCAGGACATGGATGATCTAAATAATCGTTAGAGAAACAAAAATCCGTTGAGGAAAGCCAATGGCATGATTGTCTCAGCAGACACAGCAACTTTAGTCAATCCATATATCTCTTTAGTCAGTCCCCAACTTATATAATATATGTGGCTGAAGTTTTAGGAGGGTCACACAACTAATTGGTTACACATGTGACATTGGATATATTGGTTCTCGATTTCCCCTATTATGTGTTTCATTGTCTACAATGAAAGAAGCAGTCTGTCAAAACTGATATAAGAAGCGCACACCAATGAGACAGCAAAAGGAATACCACCCAACATGAGGTACTTGACGAAAATAATTTTTCTCACCCAACTAAATCACAGCACTCTATTGATATTCTGTTAACTCCAGTCTCTGGAAATATTTTTTTTCCAGTTTGGCTATGTTGAGAGTGTCTAAACAACCTGGCCTTTCATTGAAAATCTTTTTCCATTTTTCTACACTTTTTCAGCCTTTTGTACAAAAAATGTTACTTTCCTGGTTCATCCCGGTGTGGAACAGGAAAAGTGAAAAATAAAGACCAATTTTGGAAAAGAAAAAGTCCAGCAAACACAAAAACCAAAGGCCAAATTTTCTAGCTTTTTGGCCTTTCTTTGTCTTTTGTGGACATTCTTAAAGTTTACTCCGTATTCATCCGGTTCCTCTAGCCAAGACGAACCAGAAAAGTTGAAGTTTGAACCAAAAGCAGAAAGAAGTTGACTAAAGACGAACAGATTTCAAAAGAACCCCAATCCTAACCGTATTTCAAGATGCACCATATGTCACACAAGTAACATCCCATTAGAGCGCTGCTGCTCTTTTTTGTTATTAATCGGTAAGCTAACAAGACTTGAATTTTTTCGGGGAGGGTGACTAAGCTGCCAGGGTGTCCAGAGGAATAGGGCGTCCTAAAGTAATGTTACTTGTGGGAAACATGATGCATCTTGAATATGGCGCGGTTTTTCTTCAGATTCTTTAAGAAATATTCAAGCATAAGTAGATACGCTTTCCGAACTTTCCGAAGGTAAATTCTTTATGTTGCTCATGTGTTTTGCTTTCAATAATCTACGTGGTGACAGCAGATATACCACCATTGCCCAACCCACTATTTTAAGTTTTGCAAAGTGAAGCATAAATAAAGAAGCTGCTGCTCAAGAATCATAACACAGGACTTCAAGTTCATTAAATAACCAATAGTAAATTTGATTGCAGATAGCACTTGTGTGCTTTGAGGAGTTGACTCTGAGAGTCCTTCCCATTTATTTTTTCAATGTGGTTTTGCTACCCAGATCTGGGATAGCCTGTTAAGGTGTACTGTTATCAAAAGTCCCTCTGGCTTGGATCAAGAAGTTGAGTAAGCTTGTCTTTACAGGAATGGAGCAACCTTACAACATTCTATATACAAGTTGGCATTTGCTGCAGCTATTTAACATGTATGGTTTGAAAGGAATGCAAGGATTTTTCGAAATGTGCGAAGTCATGTGGATGAAGTCCTCGGTTTGGTGGTTGCAGACTTAAGGGCTTGCTTTAGTTGATGGTGTGTTAAGCAGAGCCCTAGGAGCCAGATGCTGTACTCTAATTGGTATATTTCTCCTGGCATTTTTCAAGATGATGTCAGTGTTTGCTGGTTTCTGCTTCTTTGTAAGCTAGGTTGTTTAGGTCCTGTTTCTCCGCATTTCCATGTAGTAATGGGTGGTTAGGGCTATTGTTCGGCTCTTTTGTTGCTTTGTACTTCAACTTGGTTGGTTTTGTTTTAATAAGATTTAACTTACCCAAAAAAATAATAATAAAGGTCAAGCAAAAGAAGATCACTCGACTGAAGTCGTTACAGACAAAACAAAAGCCAACCTTGTCCATCTGATCATTGCCGTACTCTACTGAAGATGATACTTTACCAGGACCAACTTCATCATGCCTGTTTAGCTCGATGCCTGTTTGCAGCCCCCTCTCTCTAAGTTCCCTTTGCTGCTCAAATTCTCTGTAAGCACATAAACCATTTGGTCAATTGCTCAGGTGAAAAAGAATGTACTAGAACTGTTACGAGCAGTGATGTGATACCGGAATCCAGTTTTCGAAGTTAGCAGCTGAACTGTGACCTGGCAACAAAAACCATAGTCAACCACGATAATCTATGCAATAACGACAAAGTATTGACAAAAAAGGGGAGAAACCCTTGCAGAAGATTACAATATGGTGGCGAGCGGAAAGAGGAAGAAGAAATGTAGCGTAACAAAAGTTTGCAGAAGCTAGCTGCAACGAATTCAATACTATGAAGATCTGGTTACACGATAGAATGCCGATGTGTCTATCCTTGTATTTCCAACCACCCAATCTCAGGTTATGGTACCATGAATTATGGATGGATAATTACTCATTCCAAGAAATCAACATAATGAATAATTAAAAATGACATTGCCCAACAAAAATTGAGTGATTTAAGAATAGGTTCCTCATTTCGTAGAACATACCAAGCGAGCAGCACTGGTTAGGCATGTGAAAAGTAATATTTGTTACATAGTATTCATGTACCGTAGGGTATGACTAATCCTACCATCGTCAAATACATTCCACTTGGCCGTTTTTCTAGTCCGGGGTGGCAATCAAATGGTCATCGAAAATATAGGGTTCAAAGGGTCTTACATGTAAAATTGTTCCAGAGTCACATCCATGAAGAGGCAGTGCAACAATGGAAGGCTTCAACGCATCGGCATAATCAGCAAGATTGATACAACCTTCACCGAGGATACTAGACCGTGAAGAACCCTGATCTCAACAAATTGGCATCAATAAATTCAGGAAAATGTTATAGCAAAAGTCGGTTCAAAGAGATGGTGTGTGTAGTAATGCTGGTCTAATGTTGGCAAGAGCCAACAAAAACTTATGCGCAAATAACAAGCCTCAATAGTTTTTGTACAAAATATGAGCAATATATCAAATCCACACAAAGGCTCGAGATTGAAATGAAGAACTGGTAAATAATACTACCATGGCGACAACAAATTTGTATATCTTTTCATCATATTGTTTGCTTTTGGAGTCTTGGAGAAGTCTTGTTGTTTCATAAATAGGATCTCCCCATTTGCATGCCCCATTTCTCACATTCGCTTTTGTTGTCTTTGCCGTTGCCTTTCCAGAATCAGCAGGAATGAAAGATATAAACAGCTTATCCCATCCAGCTTGTGGAATCTGAAATAATGACGGGAAAGAATCAACTACCCAATTCTGATACCATACATTCTACACTGATTTTTTTTATCAAAAGAAAATAAACTTCAATTTCAATTTCAATTCCACATAATACTTCTAATTTTCCAACTGGTGCAACAACCAGAGAAGAACAATCAGTCCAAATACCTATAAAAGTTAAAATGACCATAACTTATAGTGAATGAAAAGATTTACGCGATTGGTTAACTTTCTTGTTTGTAATTTGTATCAGATTGTTTCCTTTAGTTGAATTAGATTTCCCTTCTCCTTCAACTGCCAAATAAAGTTGTGTTGCCTCTTGAATCTTGTCTTGTGCTGAAGCTTAGTAAACGGCCAAGTGATAAACAGGTTGGTATGGGAAGGAAATGAATGTCAAGATTAAGCACGCTTTGGCCAAGCAAAAAAATAAAAAGATTAAGCACGCTTTGGAGAGGGACGAGAGGTAGATGAATCAAGTCCCGAGTTCGTCTCTAAGAAGGGCAGAGTAGGCTCAATGATTACACTGTTATTGCATAGCAATAGCATTGTCATCCATAAGGCCCCAACTAATTGGTTTAACTACCCGATTCATCAAAGCCATAATTTACTATCCTCAACACAAGTCCACATGCCTTTTAAGCTCTTGTTGATAGCTTCATTGACAATTATGTCATGAGGCTCAAAAAGACATGTCTAAGTGAATTATCACATTAGGTTGTACGCAGGAAACGAGATTAAGAAACTGAGTCTGACATTTTCGTGACCCCTGATTTGTAGACGAAGAGCAGTTTCTTTTACCATGCAACAACATTGACTTAGGTCCCACCACGAGTCAATTTCAAATTTGGGGCATCTTACCCTTCTTGGTTCATATTCTTGCAAGTTTCAGAGGCATCAAAAATATGTTGGGGACACAAGGCTTGGTTTGATTTAGTTTGATCATATTTAGTTAACAGGGGGAGCAATCTCAAACATTACAAGATACTCTTCCCGTCAGCATAGTTTGGTAAAAATGCAAATCACAATATGCAGATATGCTGCAATATATGGTATCCAATCTTAATTGAATCATTTTAGTCTGGAAAGGACAATGTACAATTCACGTTTAGATTATCCTATAGTAGGATGAACCCGAAATTTAGTTACCTTGAATTTCATGTATCCTGAAAGCTGAAACTGTGACACGTCTGATAAATAGGACTCGAGCTAAAGGAAAGCAACTCTGAGCTACCAGTCCTTAGTCCATGTTTTCAATTGATATCAGATATGAAGTATTGCTGGTTAATGCAGCAACTTGTTCTGTATCCATAAAATCTTTTTGTATGCACACTGCTCAGTTATTCAATTTCCTTAGGTTCTAATCGGTTTATTTTTCCAAAGCTTGTATTGTTTCCCTCGTTTATTGAGTTAAACCTTGATGTTACCATTACACCAAGCTAAGAGCAAAACTTAGACTTCAACACAACAGTACTTGGCAAAATAAAGTTGTTCAGATGCTTAATAATGAACTACGACTAGCAAAACTACTCGATAGACAAAAGACTAATACACTTTTATGGAGCTTCTTTGATGAATCCTGTAAAGGAGGTTTCTGTAGGCCCCCACATTACATGATAGGATTTAACCATTGGAAGATAAACTCATAAATGCATGCACATACATGTGTGTCTATATATGGAGATTTCCGTAACACAGAGAATTCAGTAACCAACAAAGCACATCAAAGCAACAAGTAGACAAATCATTTGACTAGAATATATCCATAAATCAACCAAGGAATGGATATATACACGTGAGGGCAACAACCATGGAATATAATATCTTAAATAGCAAACAATGAAACATACATGTGTAGCATGAAACTGCAGCCGAAAGACCACTTTTACTTTAGTCTTTTCAAGCTTCCACTTTGCAACCCTCGACATTGCTGCAACCTCAATCCACCATCACTTCAGATTTCTATCTCAGACTCATTCAGAATCCATCTCAAAATCCCTGCACCATTTCTAAAATAAATAAACAACTTTATTCCAATGCTAATAAAACAACTTTCAGTAGCAAATGCTTACTCTAAGATTAGAGATGACAAATCATGGAAACAAGGCACAGTTTCATGAGCTTATCAATGCACAACATTATCACATGAACATAGTCGCTCAATAAAATAACGAATGGCGCATTGAGAATTTTGTGCCCCTGGTTCTTAAACAAGTTAAAAGTATTTCGCAGTTCCCCGACTAGGACCTGCACGAAGTATGGAATAGAATCCAATTCAAAATCATGACCATCAAAAATTGCGCATTCACTTATTTTAGCCTCTCCCGCCCCCAACCAAATCCTGAGCAAAATAAAAGAAATTGAAGAACATAACAAAGAAAGGGAACTACATAATTCAGAAACGACGACGAAGAACCCTTAAAAGAGTATCTTTCATATTGACACTTTCAAGAGCGCAGAAAACAGATGATGTCCATGACTTGTCACAAGTAGGAATGTCAAAGAGCCCTTGCATGCAGCACAATTTGGAAGAGTGTGTGCATGAAAAATAATTACTCTTTTCTTCGTTAGTTAATCACATAAGTTACTTATACACCATTTTAGGGGGTAAAATTACTCAGGGTTTACCTTACCTGACATAATATCCATGATTTGGCTGCCAAGTCAGAGGCATACATCCTTAATAGTTAATAACCATCTTAAGGGCAGGCTAAGAGGAAAGGAATATATTTACCACAAACAGAACCAAAATTTTAGGGCATGACCAATACCTAGGATAAAAATAATCATGCTGCAGCACATATTGTGAGCGGATACCTGGATGCTCATGGGGTAAACTCAAATCAATTTACGCAACACATGCTAAAGCATTTTCTGGGTGGGAAGAGCAACTATAAACTTCAGGCACATAGATTTCCCAAGCATTCATGTCAAAATTACGTCAAATACCTCAGAGACATTTGGGAAAGAAAAGAGCGGGTTGGGGTGGGGAAGGGCATATCCATTATTCTTTCCACCCACGCGGCATTAGTCCTTTTAACCCATAAAAAGTTGATGGTTGTTTGGTTTACTTCTAGATACATAGTAATGAGGATCAGAGAAACTGATAAAGTAAAAAGGATCCCTAGAAACAAAATGCAAAACAAAAAATAAAAAAGAACTCAAAGTAAAAGCCACAAGCAGATGCGCTGAACACAAGGAGAATGAGAAGTGTGATTTGAACATTTCTTGCAGAATGAATATCCTCGAAAGTCCAAATCAAACTTAGAAAAACGACAGTGATGGGAAATAACTAGTAATGTGCTGGTTCAGGTGTCAGATACAATGCTACATTTTCCAAATTCAAAGGCCAAAATAAAAAATTTAAAAAAAATGTTAAAACTAGCATCTGACAGATAGAGTAACACAGCAGAGCACAAAAACAGCAAAAACACCCACATTTTTTCAACACAAAACAATCAGATCTTATAATTGAATCAAACAAACACCCAGCACTAAGCGAGCTAGATTAAGCATCACATCAGTAAACATACCTTCCTTGAATACCCCAAAAAATGGCTAATATCAGAAGAATCTCCCCTGATCCAAACCCTAAGCGGACAAAAAAATTCCCCAGAAACTATTCCTCCAAACGATGCCAGTTCCGACTACAAAGACAAACCCAAAAACAAAAAAGACGTCACCGACCCAGAAGACCCTTTTCCTTCTATAGCAAAATCGGAAGTGCAAATCTGAAACCAAATGTCTAGCCAAATATAGACAAAATGTACTACACCCAAAGGTAGAAAACTGAGAGCCAAAAAAACGAAAACAGTACTGTTTTTGCTTGGCCTTATAGGAGTATAATTATTTCCCCTGTTTCAGAAAACGTCAAAAACAACCCCAGAATTATTAATTACTACCAAGCTCCATTGACGTCACTTGAGAAATGAGTAAAACCAACACATTCCCAATATTCAAACATCACATTCAATCATTATAGTCATATCATATCATATCTCATATATAAATACAAGGAGGTGTGGAGTTGTCTTACCTAATCCCGGATCTGGGGGAGCTTAAAGTGGAAGCAAAAATGGGGTGACTTCTCGAGGAAGAAGAGAGTGATGTAGTCAGAGTTGCGTAAGGATACAGTAAAATTAGGGTTTGCGCCATTAAAATGGGGGTTGAGATTACAGCTCAAATATCAATTTTTATTGTCGGAAATGTAGAGAGAAACATGTCTGGTTTTAGATGGCTGAGATTACTACTCCTTGTCCTAGTAGCTGATTAAAGTAAAGAGTTGTAATAAAGTAAAGTGATATCCCGCCAAAAGACTGTAATTTGTAGTAGTAATTAATTAATTAACTCTAGTTATTCTTCGAATCTTGGTATTTGGATTTACTAGAATGCCCCTATGGGTTGATAGATTGAGGGCCATTAGGGAGAGATCACGCAATATTACGGGAGCGACTATTCGCAGTCTCGTATTTTCTCTCTTAGCCCATTAAAAATTTTCAACTAATTACAACATGACCCCCTAATACAAAATGACCTACTTACCCTTATATCTATACATGAAATGACCTCTATGCCTTTATGACTAAAACCCCTCAATTATCTTCTTCCCCATTCCCCCTAAATCATCATTCACTTTTTTTTTTTTTTAAAAAAACACACACCAGGCGATCTCCCCCTGTTTTTCATCTTCTCTTCTCTTGTTCTTCTCTTCTTCTCCCCCTGTTCTTCATCATTCTCCTATTCTTTATTGTTGTGGCGTCTGGGTTTACAAAACCCAATTTTTCGATGTGTCTAGTCCGAATAGAATAAAATAAATAATTTCGGTAGCTAACCACTGTAAAATATTACCATACTCGACAGTTAGTTACCAAAATTAAGATACATTTTCAGCATCCAATTACCGAAATATATGTTTCTTATTTTTGTTGTATGCATTTTCGACATGTAGTTACCGAAACATAATCTTGTTTTCAATAGCTATTTACGGAAATGTATGTATGATTTTTGTATATAGTAGTTCGGCAGTTGTTTACCGAAGGTTGAACATATTTTCGACATATAGTTACTGAAATATAATCTTGTTTTCAACAGCTGTTTACTGAAAATGTTATGTATGATTTTCGTATATATAGTTTGACAGTTGGTTACCGAATTTTGTACATATTTTTCGACATGTTACCGAAAGTGATCTAATTGCTGTTATTGTATATATATACATGTATGTATGTACTCAGAGAGAGAGAGAAAGAGAGAGAGAGAGAGAGAGAGAGAGAGAGAGGGGCTGACGAACAGAAAGAGAAAGAGAGAACGACACCTTGAAGAGAGGCGATGGTGCGGTGGTGGTGTTCTGGCAGGAGTGGTGGTGGTGCGGTGGTGGCTATGGAGGTGGAGGTGGTGGCTATGGAGGTGGAGGCTGTGGGTAGGGTGAGAGTTAAAGTGTAATTTTTGAGAGGGGAAGGGTATAATGTGAGGATCAGGTACATTTAATGGGTTATATAGAGAATTTTTTTTTTAAATATTGAAAATGGGCTATGTGAAGTAGTGGACTGAGGGAGAAAATACGGGGTTGCGAATAGTCGCCCCCCAATATTATTTGTCTTCAATCAGATAGATGCCAAAATAACACTTATTCAATTGAAAATATTATTTAGACAACGGAATTTAAAAATAAAAAATCATCCTAAATGATGAGTTTTTTTGAACTAAAAATATCAAAAATACCATTTAAATAGTAGAGTGAACTCACCTTTAATTGGATTTGATGGAGGAGACATGCCGCAAATTGTGTAGACTTTTGAAAACTATTCCTTCCGTCTTAATTTACTTGTTCCAGTTCTATTATAACCGGATAAAAAAAAACTAATTATATCTTTAAATTAATAATGAATTTTATATCCAATATGGATCTTATTTGATAGATTTTGATTTGTTCTATAGGGGAACTCCTGTTCAACCCCTTGTTTTTGTCGTTATCCATAACATCATATATATATATATATATATATATATATATATATATATATATATATTGAATTGCTTTTCTCATTTACTAGTATTTTGGAAGAAAAATAGTTTTTATCATTACATCTCGTCAACTTATACAAGGCACCTGCCGCAACTTTGGAAAATTAAGAAAAACTTTAGAACTGGTCCCTATAGTTTACCAATAGATTAGTCCCCAGAATATCAATTATTCCTAATTTAATCTTTAATTTTCATTCGTGTTCTATTTTTGTCCCTGTGATGACCTCCCATAGTATTGATAGACCTTCTTTAAGAAATGAAACTCGGACATTTATTATTGCTTCAGAAAGAATTACAGAAGATGATTTACAGAAGAAGAATGGGGAAGAGAGAGAGAAATTACAGGAGTATAGTATATAGTAGAGAGGAAGGAAAAAAAGAGTGTAACAACCATCATACTCACTCTTACGTACCCCCTTCTCCTTATAACCACCTAATAGGATAACCACCCCTAACAAACCAACAATTACAATATTGCTCGTAAAGCCCTTGAATCAAACTACAATTACAATTGACTCCCCTATGCTTATCATTTTCCTTTCCCTTAAAAACAACCTTGTCCTCAAGGTTGGAAATGAGGAAAACGCCGTTGGAACTCTTGCCAATTCTCCCAGGTTGCATCTTCTGGAATATAGTTTGTCCACTGGACCAGAACTTCTGTGAAATGGCATGTTGTTGCGTTTGACTAACTTCCTGTCCAGAATGATTAATGGTTCCAACTGCATTCGTCCGTCCTCCCCAACTAGTGGAAGTTCAGTTTGGATCACAGCATGACTTCCCAGCTTCTTAAGGAGAGAAACATGGAAGACAGGATGTATTCGGGAGTGGGAAGGAAGCTCTAGTTCGTAGGCAACAGTACCAACCTTTCTCAACACCTGATATGGACCAAAATACTTAGGGGCCAATTTAGCATTTCTGCGAAAAGCTACAGTCACTTGTCTGAAAGGTTGAAGTTTGAGGTACACCCAATCTTCCATATTAAATGCCCTTTCTGTTCTATGCTGATCTGCAATCTGTTTCATTCGGTGTTGTGAGGTAGCCAAGTGTTCATTGAGCAATTTAAGGATGGTAGCTCTGTCCTGTAACATAGCATCAGCTGCTACCACTGTAGTACCCCTAGGAATATAATGCATAAGATTGGGAGGTTTTTGTCCATACAAGGCCTCATAAGGAGTAATTCCAGTAGAAACATGAAAGGTGGTGTTATACCACCATTCAGCTAAGGGAAGCCATTTAGTCCAAGCTGTAGGCCTATCACTTGTTAAACACCTTAGATAATTTTCCACACACCTATTAACCATCTCTGTTTGCCCATCAAATTGGGGATGATAAGCTGTACTCATACACAGAGTAGTTCCTTGTAAACGAAACAACTCCTGCCAAAATTTGCTAAGGAAAACTGAATCCCTATCAGATACTATGGATTGAGGCATACCATGGAGCTTGAAAATGTTGTCTAAGAAGACCTGAGCCACGATGGCAGCAGTGTATGGATGAGTTAAGGGCAAGAAATGAGCATACTTGCTAAGTCTGTCCACTACTATAAAAATCACAGTCTTGTTACTAGAATTGGGCAACCCTTCAACAAAATCCATAGATATGTCACTCCATAATTTTTCTGGAATAGGTAGAGGCTTGAGCAAACCAGGAGAGGCCAAAGTCTCAGTCTTGTGTCGTTGGCAAATGTCACAACTTGCCACAAATTGCAACACAGCCTATTTCATCCCCTTCCAAAAGAAAGCCTACTTCAACCTCTGATAGGTCCTTTCACCCCCAGAGTGGCCCCCAATTGGACTGGCATGGTGCTCATGGATCAATTTGAGTCTGAATTGGGTATCATTTCCCACCACTAACCTGGATTTAAGGTAGAGCATTTGATGCTGCCATGAGAAGGAGGGATGACTTGCTGGATCATGTTGTAAAGCTTGGATAAGTTTTTGAAGTTCAGGGTCTTGCTCCCAGCTGGCTTGAAGCTCCCTTACCCATTGACAAAGTACTACTGTCATTGTAAACAAGGGTCCCTTGGAAATCTGGTACGAACTGGACCTCTTCATTTATTCTGGAAAGAGCATCTGCTGCCATATTGGTTTTGCCTGATTTGTAGACAATTTCATAATCAAAACCCATTAATTTGGATAACCAATTCTGTTGCATGGGAGTAGTAACTCGTTGTTCTAAAAGGAATTTGAGGCTTTGATGATCTGTCTTGATAATAAATTGCCTTCCCAGAAAATAGTGTCTCCATTTGGTAACTGACATCACTACTGCCAAAAGCTCCTTCTCGTAAGTGGAAAGTCCCAACCGTGTAGGAGATAAAGCCTTGCTGTAGAATGCGATAGGACTGCCCTCCTACATTAATACTGCCCCTACTCCTTGACCAGAAGCATCACATTCTAACACAAAAGGCTTGGCATAATTGGGCAATGTCAACATTGGAGCTATGGTCATGGCAGTTTTGAGCTGAATAAAAGCATGGTCAGCTTCTGCAGTCCAACCAAAAGCACCATTTCTGAGCAAGACATTCAAAGGTTGACAAATTTTGCCATAATCTCTTATAAATCTCCGGTAATAACCAGTAAGCCCCAAAAAACCCTTAAGTGCTTTAATAGATTGGGGCCTAGGCCAATTCAGCATGCTCTCAATTTTAGCAGGGTTAGCTGCTACCCCATGACAGTTTATCACATGTCCCAAGTACTCCACCTATTGTTGCCCAAAGGCACACTTGGACATTTTAGTAAATAATTGGTGTTCCCTCAGTTTAGTCAATGTAAGAGAAACATGTTGCAAATGTTCAGGCCATGTCTTGCTAAAGATCAGTATGTCATCAAAGAAAACAAGCACAAAATTTCTGAGGAAGGCCCTAAACACATCATTCATGAGGCTTTGGAAGGTGGATGGAGCATTGGTCAAGCCAAAAGGCATGACTAAAAACTCATAATGATCCTCATGAGTTCTAAAGGCAGTCTTTTCTATATCTTTAGAGTGCATTATGATTTGATGGTAGCCAGACCTTAAATCCAATTTCGAGAAAAACCTTGCTCCATGCAACTCATCCAATAATTCATCAATAATAGGAATGGGGAATTTGTCTTTGATTGTATCTTTATTCAAGGCTCTATAGTCAATGCACATTCTCCAAGTGTTATCCTTCTTCTTGACCAACAGAACAGATGAAGAAAAAGGTGAACACTATGTCAGATTACACCAGATGCCATCATCTCCTTTACTAACTTCTCAATCTCATTCTTTTGGATATAAGGGTACCTATAAGGCATGATATTTGGGGGCTGAGCACCAGACTGAAGTGGGATCTGGTGGTCATGTGCCCTAAAAAGAGGTAGACACTTGGGTTCCATAAAAACATCATTAAAAGTATGCAGAATCTGAAGCAAATCAGAGGGTGCCTTTCCTGAATTCACAGCTTGGATACTGTAGAGTTGGGCCAACATGCCTGAAGGTTGTTTGTTCAACATGTGTTGCATCTGCTTAGCATCCACAATCCTCACATCAGTGGCAGTATCCCCATTAAGAATGAGCTTCTTCCCAGAAACTGAGAATTGCATTTGCAATTGCTGGAAATCCCAAAGGACTGGCCCTAAGGTTGATAACCATTGTACCCCCAACAACATGTCACATCCCCCTAATGGCAATAAACGTACCTCAGAACTGAAATCAATACCCTGCATGGTCCACTGAAGATCCTTAACCAAGGCCTTACTAATGATCGCTGTACCATCAGCCACAACAATGGTTAAAGGGTTGGTGGGGTAAATTCTAACTCCAGCCCTTTTAGCTACCCCTGGATCCAAAAAGTTATGTGTGCTGCCCGAATCAACAAGGTTGATCTCAGTTTTTTGATAACCCCTTTAATCCTCATGGTTCTATAGGACTGTATACCTGATAGAGCATGCAATGAAATATGGAACTCCTCCAAATTGTCATTTGGAGTCAGTTCTTGCTGGGCTTCTATGAACTCATCCTCATCATCCCTAATGTCAATCATAAATAGCTGTTTCTTGTTGCATACATGGCCTCAAAAATATTTTTCATCACAACCAAAACATAACCCTTTGGCTCGCTTTTCATCAAAATCTTTTGGAGTAATTCATTTCACCACACCACGTGATTCTGCAGGTTGTGAAGTGGCATCTTGGGTTCGTAATGGTATTGTGGAATAGGGAGTAGTAGCCTTCATGGGTACCCTATTCTTCTTATTCACAGCCTCAACTGTGTCTTCTTAGAGACGAGCCAAACCCATAGCTTGAGAGATGGTTCTGGGTTGAAATATTTGAACTCCTCCCTTTATTTCATCTTTCAAACCACTAAAAAAAATAACTAATGAGGAATTCTTCTAATAATCTAGTGGTTTTGTTTGCTAACTCTTCAAACCTTTCTTGGTACAATTTGACAGAAGTCCATTGCTTGAGTTTGGTTAATTGACCCGTAGCATCATCAAAGACATTTTCCCCAAATCTTAGTAACAAAACCCTAGAAAATTCCCTCCAAGTTCGTAGAGTATGGGACTTCTCAAACCAACGATACCAGTGCATAGCTTTTTCTTCCATGTGCAACAAAGCTAAATGTAATTTTTGGGTTTCGTCTATAGCGTTCAACTCAAAAAATTTCTCACATTTGTAAATCCAAGCCTCAGGATCTTCCCTAAAGAATTTTGGAAAATCCAATTTTGGTTGTAACAAACGAACAAAACCCTGGGTCTGATTAGGGTTTGGTAGTAGTGGAGAAGAAGAAGTCGAGGATACCTTGTCGTGAATCTGCTCATACTTTGAATTCAGAGTGGTGATCAAATTCCCATCCATTGTATCTTTGAAACCATCCATGGCTGCCACGTGACGATCCGTAACATCTGTTAGCCGGTGAATGGAGTCGTTGGTTGTGTCTGCCAATTTTCGAATAGAATCTTCCAAACATTTAATCTCTTGCGCACGAGTTTCTGTCATGATTCCGATCGCCCACAATCAGAGGAGTAGGGCTCTGATACCACTGATAGACCTTCCTTAAGAAATGAAACTCAGAATAGGGTCAATGGACATTTATTATTGCTTCAGAAAGAATTACAGAAGATGATTTACGGAAGAAGAATGGGGAAGAGAGAGAATTACAAGAGTATAGCATATAGTAGAAAGGAAGGAAAGAAAGAGCGTAACAACCATCATACCCACTCCTACGTACCCCCTTCTCCTTATAACCACCTAACTGGAGAACCACCCCTAACAAACCAACAATTACAATATTGCTTGTAAAGCCCTTGAATCAAACTACAATTACAATTGACTCCCCTATGCTTATCAAGTATCAAAGCCAAAATGAAGGTGTGATTGGGGGAAATTCCTCGTACAGGGACGAAAATAAAAACCTATGGTAAAGTACAGGGACCGTTTCTAAATTTTTCTCAAACTTTTTGCCTTGTGTTTTCAAAAATCAAAAAAGAGCCCAAATTTTTTGTAACATTTTATCAAAAAAAAAAAGTAAACAAAATAAACCCATCAAATTTGATTTTCTTCAGATTATTGTTTTACATGGGGGACCCATTAACAAGCTTCGAATTTTTTTTTTTAAACTACGAAAAGATATGTCAAAGGAACATAAGTGAACATCAATAAATATTTTCGAAAGCAAAAGAGACCCATACATTTATTGGTTCATAAGATATTCCTGTATTCAAACCTCTAACATTTATTTGTGTCTTTTTAATCAATGTTTTGTATAATAGACGTTGGCCAATCAAGGAGCTAATGATACATGATCAATTTAATGTTTTTTTTTTTTTTTTGATAATCTACACAACAAACTTGACAAACTGAACGATTTAGATCATATGATGAGATTAAGGTAAAATTTACCACACTCATGTAGTGCATTAGCGCACAATGCATTCCATGTCATAAATTGTAGAATCCACAAAACTAGGAGCTTTGACAGGAAGCTCAAGACAACTCGAAAACTAACAACACCGTCGGAGATTCTTTTTTATACTACAACATTGGAATTAAAAAAATTAATTTGGTGTGAAACGTACAGCTCTAATTTTGGGCTATGTTATCCCAAACTCTACATCTCCAAAACGAAGTAAGATATTCCAGTACATGAATGAGGATATTATCAACATGCATCCAAAGGAAAAATGATGATATTTCTGAATATAATGGACTTGTAGGGTCACTCACCCTTTAGTGCTCTGCACCCTTAAGCCAGCACCATCCACATGGGTTTGTTGTAGGAAGTGAAAGCGTTTTTTTATTTTATTTTAGGGAAAATTTCACTTAGGCACCCGACTTTTCACACAAATCACGCATAGACACCTGACCTTTCTTAAATTTCATATAAACACCTGAGCTTTCTAAAAACTCATCAATTCAACACCTGACCTTTCTTAAATTTCATATAAACACCTGAACTTTCTAAAAACTCATCAATTCAACACCTGACGTCACCCTTTCCTCTAAAACCAAACGGAAAAAAAGTTAAGTGCTCCAATTTTTTATTTGTTTGAGCCAGTGCTAAGATCTTATTTTTCTAATCGTTTTATCCTAAAGAATCATAATTAATTTTTGACTATAAAGCTCTCGTTAGTCAGCCCTAAGAAAATCGTATAATCAAATATCTCTTAGGGCTAACTAATGAGAGCCTTAGAGTCAAAAATTAATTATGATTCTTTAGGATAAATTATCAGAAAAATAAAATCTTCGCACTGATTTAAACGGATTGAAAATTGGAGTAATTAATTTTTTAACTATGCATAGACCGTTTATATATTAAAAAATATGGTTAAAAAATGAGGTGCTCCAATTTTCAATCCGTTTAAACCAATGCGAAGATCTTATTTCTCTGATCATTTTATCCTAAAAAATCATAATTAATTTTTGACTCTAAAGCTCTCGTTAGTCAACTCTAAGAAAGTCGTAGAACCACATATCTCTTAGAGCTAACTAACGAAAGCCTTAAAGTCAAAAATTAATTATTATCCTTTAGAATAAAATGATCAGAGAAATAAGATCTTCACATCGGTTCAAACGAATTAAAAATTGGAGCAATTAATTTTTCAACCATGTATAGATCATTTATATATTAAAAAATAAGGTTAAAAAATTAAGTGCTTTAATTTTCAATCCGTTTAAACCGGTATAAATATCTTATTTCTCTAATCATTTTATCCTAAAAAATCATAATTAATTTTTGATTCTAAGGCTCTCGTTAATTAGCCCTAAGAGATATTTGATTCTACGACTTTCTTAGGGCTGACTAACGAGAACTTTAGAGTCAAAAATTAATTATAATTCTTTAGGATAAAATGATCAAAAAAATAAGATTTTCGCACAGGTTCAAATAAATAAAAAATTGGAGTACTTAACTTTTTTTCTGTTTGGTTTTAGAGGAAAGGGTGACGTCAGGTGTTGAATTGATGAGTTTTTAGAAAGTTCAGGTGTTTATATGAAATTTAAGAAAGGTCAGGTGTTGAATTGATGAGTTTTTAGAAAGCTCAGGTGTTTATATGAAATTTTAGAAAGGTCAGGTGTCTATATGTGATTTGTGTGAAAGGTCGGATGCCTAAGTGAAATTTTCCCTTTATTTTATTCCAAATTAAAGTCAGAAGAAGTGAAGTGCCATATGATCATTTTCAGATTTTGTCAATGGAAGCCCCACTACTTTTTAGCCAATTACCAACTTTATCACATGATGTGTTTTCCCCGTCACGTGCATCCGCACATGATTCTCATTTGATTCCTTACATACTGTACTTATATGATTTACTACTACTAATTGGCCTTTCCTTTTTTGTATTTTGAGCAATCGTAGAAACTAGACTAGAGAAGAGGCAAGAGATGATGGTTGTGAGTCACGAGTGGTGAGTTTGGATCTTCTCAAATCATGATCCCTACGGTTTCATTTGATTCATTTTATAAAACTCAATGAGATTATCATGTATTCAACGCATTAAGTTCACGAGATATCGGTATTCATCTGAATAAATAAAAAATTAGACAGTTCATTTCTCTTTTGCGTTCAGTCAAACATTCATCGATATTCGATGAATCTTAGTTTTTGCATAGATAATAACTCATTGAGTCCTACGTATGAATGACTCGAATCATTAGATAGAAAATTTTATAGGTTTCATTTTGCGTCACGCGTGGAATCTTTTTGTAAAGGATTTTGATTCACGAATAGTATGGCACTCCTTGATACTAATATTTTGTTGGCTACATTTTGGGTATCATGTGATTTGTCATAGATGCATAGCAGAACGGTTCTATTTGTCATGTAATTTAGCACATTCTACCAATGTGAAAGCATCCACAATGGGTTTAGTAACTAGTGTTTTAATTATGTTTATTACAACTTAGCAAACAAAAATGTATTTTTTTTTGCTATAATACTTATATTAGTTTGTGTGCTAGAGTGTGGCAAATCTTGTAGTGTGCTAGCATGTGTGTTAAGTTTGGCAAAGATGCTAGCAAATAATAACTAGGTTCTGTCTCTATAAATTCAAACTCAAACCATAAAACATAAATGCCTATCACTCCTAATACACACTTGTGAGACTCATTTTTTATCTTAACAAACATTTAAATACACAAATTTATCAAACTCATTTGCGGATGTTCCAACACACTCCTACGTTAGCAATGTCTAACACATACATGTGGAACTCATTTTAAATCATGATACACATTTTAACACATAAATATATCAAACCCATTGCGGATACTACGAGGTTACACATCACTGGTTACTAAAATATGGTTCACTGTCCATAGCAATAAGAATGCTTCCAACTGTCTTCAGCGCTGCTGTTTCCAAAATTCAAAACACAAACCAATTTTCTCGTTGCAAAATAGTAAAATAGGATGGGTCAGCCCATCGATTTGACTATGCACAAACTATGCACATTTCCTCTGCTTAGTCCCTAAACTATCAATTTGACTATTTCATTCCCTCAACTATCATACCGTTACCTATTTAGTCCAATAGATAACGGAAATTAGAAATTTAGAGGGAAAATGTCGCGTAAGGCCTTGTTTGGAACTCTATAGAGCAGATACTTGATTATGAGAGTATTAGAGATAAAAAATTAACTATGACTCTTTAGGATAAAATGATCAGAAAAATAAGATCTTTGCACCGGTTCAAACAGAATGAAAATTGGAGCACTTCATTTTTTTACATGGTTCATATATCAAAATCTTGAGAGGCATTTTATAGAGACTGACACATACATATTTTTTTTAAAAAGACTGAGTTCTTTATATAGAATTTATACTGTTTATATATTAAATATATGTTTAAAAATTAAGCGCTCTAATTTTTAATCCGTGTAAATAGGTATGAAGATCTTATTTTTTGATCATTTTATCCTGAAAGTCATAATTAATTTTTATTTTTAAAGCTCTCATAATCAAGTATCGTCTTACACGACTTTTTCCGTCCAAATTCCTAACTTACATTATCTATTGGACAAAGTAGATAACGGTATGCTAGTTGAGGGGATGAAATCGTCAAATTGATAGTTTATGGACTAAGTAAAGAAAATGTGCATAGTTTGGGAGATAAAAAGGAAATAAAAAACTCTGGGAAATATACTACTACTTGTTTAGCCTGAAAAAAAAAAAAAAACCGCAAATTTTTGGCCGTTCATAAACTTTCAACTTATTTTTGGTCGCGCTGCATTTTTCCAATTTCGCTCCCTTCTGAAAACAAATTCAATTCATGCTTTGACATTTACATGGATTGGCATACTGTTTTTTCTTAACCTGGCAAAGATTTCAATCTCGAAACAGGATAAAATTTAAGCTTGGATTTTGTAGATCATATATCGATCTTTGATGTCAAGGATTCATAGCAACGCTTGGTGATTGAGCATTCCCATCCGAATGCGTCAACGGAAAATGGAAGAAAATTAGAGAGGGGAAAAAAAATTATAAGGAGAGATCAATGCAAACAACAAAATTATCGAGTTACAGTTATATTCATCTTTCTTCCTTTTACTGACTCTCCCCTCAAATTTTTCCACAAATTCAAAATCCAAACATCACCTAAAGAATCTAACTCTGATTAATCCACCAACCAAAATGCCACATTAGGGCGATACCCTCTGACCCGAAGAAGCTAAAGCAGGCACCAAGGTTTATCACATGGAAGTTCTGGGGAACAAAACAATTTTACCACAGGCTCCGGGGTGAACATACTCTAACCTAGCAGAGCATCCCACTTTGGTTATAGAAAATCCAGAATGCTTTGTGAATACAACCCCAAAAACAAAAGCAATATTATGGTATATATGGATTGAAATCCCGGGAATGTCAATGAGAATACTTGAAAGTTTGCTTTAGTAGTAAACCTACCCCATAAGAACCAATTCCATGTAGCATTACACAAATTCGCAATCAAAATGCACATACCTTTAGTTGGGCTATTGGGGGAATGTGAATAAGTTATATTTTCCAACTAACACTACTTTGTCATGTGTGTTTCCAAAGAGCCAATGGAAGATGTATAAAGCTGTGTAATGCTATAATAGGAGACTTAATAGTTGAGACCCCAATCGTAAGGCTGGTATACCACCTTCAACTGAGTGGTAGCAATCAGCTCCAGGAATGCTTCGGACACGTCTGGTTCCAGGTAGTTTGCTGCGTGCTTCAATACCTCCACCTCATTCTTCCCAAAGTCAATACTGTACCTGAGTGTTCATAGCATTAAATAGCACAAGTTAGAAGCAAAAATGTGAATGCAAGCATCTTCCGTAAATTTGCAAGCTACCGTCACATATGTTCACCTTTCAGCATACATGCAAAACATGGATCCACGAAACCACGTCTTTGAGTCTTTGATCTTCTAGTAAAAAACAAAATTTTACTAGAATATTCCCCGAGTCTCCAATTGAAACACACTTTAGTACTTGAATATCTACAGAAAGTGTGATTTTCAGATGTTCATCTTTGTTGAACTCTGGTGGATTCGTGGGAGTTAGTAATCAAGTCATATGTTCCTGAACTACATAACAGGTGATGTGTGCAGGTGTATATCAAGGACAAGTTCAAGTTTCTGTTCATATACTTATCTTTCTGGGATAAAAGGTCTTTACTCTCATACAAATTGTTCAACACTAAACTTAAAATACTAAATATGCTTCTTACTTCTTAGATGTATGTCCAACTAAAATGTCAAAGACCTATGCCATATTGATACCCAAGTGTCAAGTGAGAAACCCGGGTACTTAAAGGTTACTTAAATACATTCGGGAGAGTTTCATGGAACATAGACCCTGTAATAGACTAATACAAGCTTGTGTGCATGAGAGAGAGAGAGAGAGAGAGAGAGAGAGAGAGAGCAATGAATTTGAGACTTTGAGGAAAAAGACAGTTCAATGCACGTCTATGACCCTAAACTATAAAAACCTACCATTTTAGTATCTTACTGACTGATGCAACCTTCGCATTTAGATCAACGATGAGCCCTCCATTCCTTAAGAAATTACAAGCTGCCTCCGTTAATTCTTTATCAATGTTTCCAGGTGAGTAGCATCTAAGAGCAGGCCCGGATCGATTTCCACAGACCAGTGCAAAGTGGATAAGAGGCTCTGAGTAAGGAAGAGCAACCTGACCCAAGAGAAAAGATAAAAGAATATAAAAAAAAGAAAAAAAACGTTTGTTACAAACAACAGCCAATCAAACCATACAAATTACTACTGGTAGCCAAAATGCTGTCAACTCTGCCTTTTTTGAGTCAAGGAAGAATCACCCTTCATCTCAGACATGCACAACTCGGCACTTAACTCAGAGAAAAATATCAATCCTACAAAATACGAATCGCTTGGGCAGCAAATTGAATCAGTTCTTGTTTATTGGAAAGCAATTATAGTGTTCAGTTTGTCTTCTATTTTTTCCTTTCTTGCATGTGCTACCTAGATGCAATAGAAAGACAAATCTGCAAGAAAGAAGTGTCAAGCAACTTGCAACGAAAACATGTCAGATTTTAAGTTTAGCACCGTATCAATAATCCGTGTGACTGTAACAAACTTGATTGGCCACCCAACACATTACACATTACATTATTACAAAATATAATAATTTCTACAACGATGTTGATATAGGAGTAACTTTCATGCTGTTAAAATCATCACATGCATCCAAAAGCAGACGAGGTAAAGTCACTATCTCACCTTAAAACGTTTATCTTTCACACCAAACGGCTTAATGAGATTGTACGGTGGTCTCTGATTGCTCCTTAAAATGCCATTCTGAATAGCTGAAAGGGTATACGTGCACCCACCAATAACATACTTAAAATCCCCCAGCAATTTCCTGCGCTCTAGTGCTCCAGCAGGGTGACCCCACACCAATATCACATGAATGGCCATCATATTAAAGAGATTGATGAAAAATGCTAGCTTCTCCTCCCTTGGCATGTCCTGCATATCTACTCTCTGGAGCTCCTCAACTATTCTTAAATATCTACAAACAAATTTTGCAATTCACGGAAACAAGTCATTAAATATCAGTCCGTGTTCATTAAAAGCACAAAAGGTAACTACACTAAGTTTATCTGTCTATATCAAAGGTTTGAGCAAACCTTGCGAATTCCTCACTCCCATGGATACTTCTATAATCAACATGTTTTCCATCTTCGGATGTGTAAGCTTCAAAAATTGCATAAGACAAAAACCTAAGCCTTGATGAAATTTCGGTTATGGGCTTTGGCTTGACTTCAGTTATACCCCTTGGAATGTTGTGACATTGAGACATCACAACAGGATCATGATCCAAGAACCGGTACAAGTGGTTGCCATCTTCAAATACATTCTCACTAAAACAATGAAACCATCAAATAAGAAAAAAGCAATCAATTTCTACAAAAATTAAGCAATTATGCTTGTTTGTCTTGGTAAGTGTGTGCACATGTGTTTGCGTGAGAGAGTGAAAGACTAGTTAACATGTAGAAGAAAGTTCAATCCAGCACTCACTCAAGAACATGTTGGAAGAAGAGTTTGCTTCCAAGCTTCCGACCAAATTCTACAGCCTATTTGCAACACAAAAACAGAATAAAAATGGTTAGCTACGATATCATGAAAGCAGAAAAAGCAGCAGGTACACTTCTTTCTTTCTTTACGTAAGTCTGCATTTGCTAGTTTTTCCAGTTGTCCTTCATTCATTAGAAGTTCCAACTCTTCTAAAAGGAGATTGGGGATAGAAAACCGTAGTTACACGACTATTTTACATTATAAGTCTACCTTTTATACCATATTCTGTGCACAAGCAGAGATAATTTAATTGGTCTGGAGTACAGTATCCTTAAGCCATTCAAGCAGAGATAATTTAATTGGTCTAGAGTACAGTATCCTTGAGCCATTCAAGAAGAGATAATTTAATTGGTCTAGAGTACAGTATCCTTGAGCCATTCAAGCAGAGATAATTTAATTGGTCTAGAGTACAGTATCCTTGAGCCATTCATTTCCTAAATCATCAAAATGAAATTAGCCCATTAAGGGGCACCGATGTTCTAAAAGTCGACCTAGGCGGCCACCCAACGCCTAGATTTTAAGGTATAGACGTTGATTAGGCATTTTGTACATTAGTCGGGATTAGTTGGCTAGGCAGCGACTAGAAGGAGGGTCTATTTCTTAATCTTTAAAAGTTTTTGGAGTAAATGTGTTATGTGTAACATTAAAAATTATAGCGGGTTAAGTGTTACTTTAACAAAACAAAATACTCCCTCCATCTTAATTTATTGGTCCTTTTTGGGGATTACAACTTATTAGGGGAACATTATCATTGCACTTGTTATATTTTTTCTTCTCTTTTTACCCTTGAAAACATCATTATTGCATGTACTTACTTTAAAAAAGAAAGGGTAAAAGAGTAAACTCGTCACTTTTTGCCTATTACTTTGCAATTGGGATAATTTTTTTAGGACACTAAAAAGTGCTAACTAGAACAAAAAATTCAGGACGGAGGGTGTATCTATGTGTGGGTGTGTTTATACCAAGTTCTATGTGTTATTGAATATTAAAGACATGCGGTACGAGTGCTCCGTTCGTCAGCTTTTTGTTGAGATTGAAACAGTGTCACGTGAATTAAATCGCGACACTTAATATCAATATTTGCTCGGGGAAAGAGAAGTTTTTTAAATGAAAAACGCCGTGTTAGCCGGAACTTTGACTCTTTCTCCGCTTAAAATCGTCGTTGTGGAGAAGGATGATCCTCTTCAGAACAACTTTTAGGTTTTGGTGGAGTTTCCTGGACTGCCTAATCTTTTTTTTGCTATTTATGTCGAGCCCGAAGATGAGCGCACTTAATTTAATTTTGTTTTGAACTTTAAACTTGGAATTTTTATTCAAACTTTGGGGAAGTTGGAGAGACATTATTTTAAGAAATAAAGAAAAGTTGACTAGTGCCTAATCTTCGACTAATCTCCGCCCTAGGCGCTAGGCGCCTCTCTTCCTCTCGACTAGCGCCTAGTAATTTGAAGAACATTGGGTTCACGGAAATATACATAAGAAATCTATAGACGAGGTCTAGAGTCACACCCTCAAATAATAATTTGCATATGAGATTGGGCTCTTCCAGAGCCTAGTTCACGACAACAACAAACCTGGAGAATTTTAACATAACATAGCATCACTCCAGCTAAACTATGCAGTATGCACGCTGTCCACAATTGTCCTCCAATTTAGGTTTTTGACTTTGAAGTAAAGGTAAACACCTCCACAATAAAATTACTTGCGTATCAACAGAAAGCTTAAGTTAGAGACTTCCAGTCACCAAAATGGCACACTAAAAGACATGTCGTCTAAAACCACAAAAGAATATGACTAATGATAGTGTAGTCATTAGACTTGGGTTTGCCTTGGGGTTGTGTCCATGATTGCATAGGAATCTATAGATGTTTAGGACTAAGCAGGACGTGAAACATCACCCAAATAAAATAAAATAAAATAAAATAAAATAAAAACAAAATTTATTCAGAAAGATTAACAAGATGCACATGCAACTAACCTCTTCCCTTTCCAAGTATTGATCCTCCGACAAGAAATTCACAGCTTCTGAACCAAGAAAACAGTTGGTGAACCTGCGCATTTTGTAGAACCTGTCTTTAATCGGAATAGATTCTTTCATTTTTCGGACTATGACAGCTAGCTCATCTATAGCCCCAGAAGTGGACATATCATCCTCACCAGAAAGTGGGGGTAAAGGAGCTTCAAATGGAGGCACTTCTGCAATGACATACTCGATCTTCTCATCGAGTTTGCCACCCTCATCGAAACCCTTTAGCTCACTCAATCCTCCAATATTGATTTCATTAAAGAACACTCGAGGAACAGAAGGAGACCCAGCAATCTTTTCAAGCTCCAGTTTTCTGCTGGGGTACACATCAATGTTAATCTCAATGTATCTCAGCTTTTTTCCATGTAAAAATAATCTAGCCTCTCTGGAGTCCTGGCATCCTAGCCTTGTATAAAGTAGGATTCTTCCCTTCATTACAAGTGGTTGCAACGATTCTTCAATTAACTCATCCTTCCTATTTTCTGCATCACCGTCACGTGAAATCTTAATTAGGCTAAGGGGATTCCACCCAGATTTCTCTCCTGTTTTCTGAGAGGCTTCTTGGGCTTCACTTTCCTTCAAAGAATCTGAAACTTCTTTCGTACTTTTATCAAAATTTTCATCCTTGTCCTCATCATCAGGAATGTCCTGTCCACCATCATCGCTTTTTCCTGAAAGGCGACGAAGAACACTGGAGACAGCAACGACACTCTTCTCTCTCACAAAGTTCTTAAGAGCTACTGCTTTCTCAGGCCAAACAGACCCTTGAGTCTCTGTGTCAAGATCCAAAGAACGGGTGGACATACTCCTGTTAGCTTCCATCCCAGGAACTTCTGTTCCATCAAATACAGGTTCTGCCTCCTCACGGTTTGCATCCTCAAGATCCCCATTTGTTCCTTCTTCTGTTCCAGAAGCCAATTCTTTACTTTGATCCATCTTGTCGTCCAATTCATCTGTTACATTGAAGATCTTATTACCTTCCTCTCTAAACTTAGGTGATGTCACTTCCCTAGCATCTTCCACTATATCATCTTTTTTAACATCAACATCAGCTTCCTCCAGCTTTTCAGCAGTTGAAATATCCGACACAATAATTGGGGTGGAGTGTTCCTTTTCCTGTTTTTCTTTCTGAGAATTAGGTGTACACTCCTCTTTTTTAGCAGCTAAAGCCTCCATGTTTTTCTTTTCCTCGTCTTCTTTCTGAACATCAGTTGTGTTTCCCTCCATTTCATCAGATGCAGTAATCTCCAAGTTTCTCTTGGTATAATCTTCCTTTTCATGTTCTTCCTTCTGAATAGGCATATCTCCGTTCTCCTTGGCAGTTGGAGAATTATTCATCACAGTGCTGTCTTGCTGCTCCATGCCCGCAATATGTTCTGCCTTTGATTATAGTACCGGACCACCTAAAACATGTCCCTCTGATAACACTTGAGTAAGATTTGGCACTGATGTGATATTTTCCCTTCTGATACTTGATTACAATCTGAGGATTTTCTGATTGCCCTGCTGCCTGCATAAAAGCATAAACACATGTTCTATAAGCCAATCTACTATTAACATTTACTTTCTCACACCAATAAGCATTAAACTAGTCAATCTTGTAAGGTAACAAAAGATGTGACATTAGTAAACCATGGGCCATAAATCAAGAAATATGTTTGTTATTTTAAGAAGTAAGAAATATTTTGCTTCAGATGACTGTGCAAGTAGTTGGCCAACAGGAGTGGATTGGCACTGTGGGATATGTCTACTATAAATCACAATCTGGTTTCAACAAGGGTTAAACAATACAAGGGGGCAAACAACAGGGACACACGCACACAAATAACAGGGACTCCAATGTTTAGACCACCTTTGTGGTATCTAATAAAGAGTGGAATGTTCTTCACCACATACAATGTTTGGGACTACGGTTTGTCTTTTATTTGAAACAACGCTGTATGATTGCCTTGGTGAACGAACTGGTGCTGTCTGGTTCGTGCTTAGTGCTTACATTGTCCTAGACTTTGTGATGTGGTTATTAAATTGCATCAAGTGTTGTAAGACTTAGACATGGACATTCACATATAAAGCAACACTAGATTAAAGAGTGGGATTGTTATGAGTAAGTGCAAACGAACACAACAGCAGGAGTTAAACCGATGACAACACCCCGGGAGCTACTGCATAAAATGACCTCTCATTGAATGATAAATGATATCATATTCAATAGAAAGCAGTTAAAAGCAAAAACCCTAAAAACTAGAATGTGACCATTTTCAATTCAAATTCAAGCCAATGACCTTCCCAAAAGCTTCTTCCACTTTATGCCGTGAATCCTCTTGAAAGAGAGGGGTGCCTTCAGGAATGCAGACATGTAGCAGAAAAGTATGGAGGCTTAAGGATTATATACAGAGAGAAAGATATAGAACTATACAAGTATGTCTGACTTGTCAAGTGGAACTTCTCCAACAGATAAAGCATAGGGGAAACATATAACGCATGTAATCGCCAAACAAATTCATAAAAGAAATACAAACAACCAAATGGGTAATCATCTATACCACGGAAGTTGTCATAACTCGTAACACAAGCACATAAGGACATGTGATTCGAAAACAAAAATGATATGCAGTCCAACCTCATTAAACCAATGTTGCGCGTAAGTTGGTCCTGATAAGTTAGTTATTAAAAAACTTGAAGTAATGGTGGCGTAAACAAGTTATGAATCACAATTGCCCCCCAAAAAGTTAATAATCTTCAATCAAATTGAAGCAAGAAATCACAAAATATCTTCAAACAGGCATAAACAAATCCATGAATATGAAAGAAAAATATACAGGCGTGGGTATTTCATATTGATGCGGAAGAGGGGATAACTTACAGATCTGAAATCGAGAAGAGAGAGACGGGGGAAGAGAGAGAGAGAGAGAGAGAGAGAGAGAGAGAGAAGGAAAGAGAAAATGAGGGAGGAAGTAGCGATGTGAAATATGGAATGGCAATGAATGTGGTAAGTACGTAATTTGAAATTATTAGGACTGGGGATTTGAAACCGTCGGGACAATTGACAATGGAGACCAACGCGAGAAGCGGGAAGTTTCCCGTCTTTTCCTTTTTGTTATTCCCTGTTTTTTTTTTTCCTTTTTTGAGCCGTGCTACTTGCACTGACCAAATCCATATTTACGGGGTATCGAGAAGAACGCGGGGTCCATTCTAGATCCGGCGCTGATGATTAGAGTTATTCAATAATTTAAAACAAAATAAGCGAGTCCGTGAAAAATCAGTCCAATCTAATTTGTGTACATACTCAATTCAATTTTCTATTTTTTTATTCAAATTTCAAGATCCTATAACCTGAATGAAAAATAAAAAGATCGGATAAAGCATTTACACATATAGGATTTAGTTGATTCTTCTCGACCCAACTCAATTTTTAAAAAAAATTATTGAACGGCTTGAATCATCCGTGAAGAACCCAGAATAGACCCCGCATACCCGTCAGTACCCATCGGTATGAATTTCATTGTTCCTCCATTACACTTTTTTGGGCTTGGCATGGGCACATAAATTGACTAGTCTTCTTGTTCGAACTAAATACAACGGATACGGATTCTTCAACCCCAAATTGTACACAAATGTATTGTGGGCTTACTTTTGAATTTTAAACAAATTATCCGAGTCATTAATTAACTTCCAAATATTCTTTTGAGTGACTCTGAAAAAAAATTAGCTCAATCAGATAACTATAAATGGTTGATCTAAGCTTTCAATTTTCATTTAGAATGAAAAATCTGAATTTTGATTGAAAAATTGGACAACTAGATTAAGTACTTACAATTATACGATTGAGTTGATTTTTTGGAAAGGGCCACTTAAAAAAATATTTTAAAATTAATGAACTACTCAAATAATTTGTATAGAACCCGAAAGCGGACTCAAAATTTGTACACATAGTTGCTCTTAGATAAGAGTTTATATTTCATTGGCTAGCAGTGAAAACTCTTTCCGCCACCGCCATTGTGGCCCCACCATGCATGCATATAATGTTATATTTAAATTGTTCATCTTGTATAGCCCGTAGAGGATTCAACCACGCAAAAAACAAAATCAACTTGATTGGACATTAATAGTTATAGATATGTAAAATGAATGGTTTGATTTCATCAATACTTTTAAAGTTAAGTTATCTATGACCGTCGATTTTATACGCCAATTTTATAAACCAAATTTTAATTTTTTTATATCCCCATTAATGTCCAATCAAGCTAATTTTTTGCATTGTTATACTATTTTATGGGCCTTAAAAGATGAACGATTCAGATTACTGAAATGGAGCCCACAATGGTGGTAGTGAAAAACGCACAGTTTCCACCGCCAACAAAGATAAACTCTCCAAATAAACCCGTTACTAGGAACCAACAAACCAAAAATAAAATTTAACAAACAAATTTTTGAATTTTTTGTCTCATTCAAAATTTTAAAGTTTTAGTTATAATTATTTACTTTTCAGTCATTTTTCGTCGAGACGAATCCATAATTCATAAAAAAAAATTAACTCAAAACTTACAAATGCAAAATATTTTTTGAATAAAGACAAAATAAAATTCTTTTGAATTATTAAGCCAACACCCCTTAATAATCCAGAAAACCAAAACACCCCTTATTTTGTTTGCAGTTCACGAAATAACCGCCCATGGATTAATGACCATTTCTTTGGCGCAGTGATAACATTAGGTCAATTATATATGCGACCTACTAGAGCCCTTGGTTGGATTGGGATTAATTTTTCTCCCTAAATGGTACTTTAATTTTGCCCTTAAACTTTAAAGTTTTTCGATATAAACCTCAAATGATATGATCTTTTTGCCAATATGCCTCTATTGCATGGTTAGGGCCGTCTAAATTAAATAAGAAAATCACAAGGAAATAATACACCACACAATTAGTGCGGTGCATCCGGATGATTAGAATACAAAGAGTTGCAAAAAATGGATCACTATATACTTAGGGAGGTGACGTGCTAACCCACATTGTCAATTTATGTACACAATTACAAATAAGTTGCATTGTTGACATGGCAGTTTGTATATTCTAATATTTTTTAAGAGTATTTATATTCTTTGAGGAAATAAATGATACAAATTAAAGTTTAAGAAAATTTTGGCCTATCCTTTTGAAGGTGCAACATGTAGTTTACACCAAGCTTAGTTGTGTTTATTTCAATTTAATAACATGTGCTAAAACAATTACCCCTTTCGTCCTTGATTTTAGTCTATTACAGTAGTATTTTATTTTTGAACTTTCCATTTATGCGTGGCATTAAGTGTTTACTGTGAAAAGTCGATGCGCACATTTTGAAACACTTCTCATTTTACCCTTCTTTTTTTGAATTGAGGTGTGTTCTTGAAAGTTACTCCCAGTAAATTTTTAAGTTACGCCCCTTTAATGGTTCGGTGCAAAAAAGAGATCAACATTAAACGATGGAGGAAGTCTTTTTAGTATTGAGAATTCAGCCTTCAAGTTAAAATATCCCACTACACAAATCACAAGCCTCGCAGCTTAGCTCAAGGACGTCGTCACACGGCCGGGTATCTCGTTTTCATACGCTATTGCATAAAGAGAGAGAGCGACAGCAAGAATAATGCTTGAGTTAGCCGGGCCGGGTGGTAAGTGGACACGGCCTCCTCGTACTCCATTCTTTTTTCTCCAATTAAAAAGTTCGAGATGCATTAATTAATTAAAGACGCCCCTCAAACCTGCCCTCAAGTCTCCTGTGTACTGCCCCCTTGTCTTGGATGGGGTACTGGTTTCCTAGTTGTTATGGCGCTCTGATCCCTTTTAAGATTCGCCGCAAGTCTAGAGTCCCTATAGTAATGCACAAGAGATCGGATTGATGCATCTCGTCATGCCCATCCAACCTTTATGATTAACGAAAAAAGAATTAGTGTGGTGAATAAGGTGCTCGCACTTTCTACTATATAGTGTGATGTCTGGACTCAAGTCTCACTGTTACAAATTATGCCCTCCACTCTCTATTTTCACCTCCCAGTCCCACTGGTTGAAAGAGAGAAAGAAAACAATAAAAACCATGAAATGAAAGTGATGGTGATATCAGGACTCAACTACCTGGAGAAGGATGTATCAGTATCACGATTCACAGTGCATGCAGGTGCAATATTGTACGGGTCAACACGCAGAAGCCCTAAAACAGTCAACCATCTTTTTGAATATAGTAGTAGCAATTTTCCAAAGCACAAGGCTCATCCAATTTCCAAGGTTCAAATATTTAAATGCATCTGGGTGTGTTAGATCTCCTTAAACATACATTTAATTACATTATGATCTGATCTCGAATAAGATGAAGGAAATGGGAAATAGAATACAAATTTATATAAAGAAAAAGAAAGGAGATCAATGAACGACGAAACATTTCTCCAAAAATAAATAAATAAATACAACTTATCTATGAGTCAACAGGCGCAACTGTTCAAGAGTGGAAGTGTATCATATTCTTTTCCGTTATTCTATATAATCGAAGATCCAAAATACTATTATAAAGATTTTGATATGTTGTGCTTATAAGATACTTATTAGTTTTAAAGTTATCAATAACGGGAACGAATCAAGCCACGCATTTTTTAACATCAGCGCATGGAAATAACAATTTTTAATGACCCAATCCAAATTAAGAACATAAAATGAGATTAATAAACCCAAACAACGGACCTGACGACCGTGATACCCATCTTTCCTTCTACAGCTCTTCTTCTATTCAACTTCTCTGCCACAATTCTTGTTTTGCAACCAAGAATGAGAGCTCTCGCTGGATTCTTCTCTTTCCAAGACTTTTTTTTGGTGCCACCTTATTTATTTCAATAAGCACAGGATAGTAGATTATCATGGGTGTTCCGCCTCAGCTCGTGGACATAAATGTTGATTGAAAAGAGAGGCTGTGAATTGAACTGTGAGAGTCGAGAGTTAGCTGAATGTGCCATTTGCTTATCAAATTTTGAGAAAGGTGAAGACGTAAAAAAAAAAAAAAAAAAAATGCATTGCGAGCACTTGTACCGCAAGGATTGCTCGGACAGATGGCTAGAATATCTTACGGTGGCATGCCCACTTTGCCAGAAACTGGTTCTACCTGAAATTGTTGTAATAGAAAATTGTAGGAAAGATCAATAGACGCGACGGTTGACTGTTTGACTAGCCAATGAGCGTGTGACATGTGCACTCGTCCTCGCGGGGTTGACGATTTGACCAGCGAACCCTAGCTTGCCACGTGACGCCTCAGTCGCGCGACACGTGGCCCTGTGCGTGGGAGCCACGCGCTACCCATAGCTTTGCAGTGTCCATGTAAGGGTCGCGAGCCTGCATTTCTCCTTTAAGGAGAGAGTTATATTCATTCAGATGGAGGCTTGGCGCGGTCCCAATCTAACGGAAACAATAACGCGGTATAACCAAGACACCAATGATTTGCCCAGACTCTTATGTCTGCTCCGGCCTTTTGGCAGGACCCGAGGGGCCCCCTTGAGGCTTGGCAGCGGTATTGGCGCGACCGAGTAGGTCACGACCTTGCTCTACGGGAATGAAGCGGATCTAGTGGCTTGGTGGCTGTAAAAGAAGAAGAGGATCTCCGCGAATAAGAGGATATGCATACCGTCATACTCGCGGTCATCGCGAGGGTAGCGACACCTCGGCGATCAGGGGGGACAGAAGGGACACGTGTCATTTTATCAGCGCGCCACTTGGTGCCCAAACATTAGCTCGTGTGGTCTATAAATATGAACGTCTCTTCATCGAATCCCAGGGACAAGACAAGAAAAGATGGAGCACATTGTGAACATTCCCTAGAGAGAGAAAGTTGGTGAGCACTGATTTTAAAAGAGGTCTTATCCTCTTTTAGGGGCTCTATTGTCTATCCTCTTGGGGGATCTCTGGGTTTGAGTCTCCACTGCCTACCCTCTCTGTTCACCCCTGCTCTCTTCTTCACCCTTCTAGATCACTCCTCTCATTCCTTTCCATAGACTATTCTAACCTCTGTGGCACATCTATTCCTCAGGGGTATTTGTCCACTCAGAAATCGGACTTATCCTCTATTGGCGACTCTACTGGGGCGGTTGTTTAGTTTATGGTTAGTTTAAGAAGTGGTCTAGAAACACCAGTTGTTCAACAACTTCCAGATCACACAGCGGCGGCCATGGCAGAAAATCTGCCCAATACCGGGCCGATCTTGGCTGAAGGCGATGGATCCTCTACCCAGGGAGGAGACGCCACCATGGAGGTCCTCCAGGCTATTCGAGATGGCCAGAATCAGATGATTGCTGCTCTGACTGCCCTCAGAGAGGCTATTACAGGGGCTCTACCTACAGCATCGGCAGCACCACCAGCAGTGCCGCTCGCTGTAGCCCAGCCGCCTCCCGCTGCTGCAGCAGCAAACGCCACAGCAGCAGCAACAAACACAGCAGCGGCAGCAATGGCAGTAAAGACAGCAAATCCAGCAAACCCTGTTTAGAATCCCCCAAATCCCCAAATCGGTGGACCAGCCCCCGTCACAGGTACTGGTTCAGTCCACCAGCAGCCTCTCCAGGCCGAGAACAACGGCCAGTCTCAGAATCAATTTCTCACTACAGCTGATGTGCAAGCCCTCCTACTCAAAGAAAAGACCAAAGCCACTCTTCCCTCCCTACCCAACCCCGATATACAACCCACATATCCCATAACCATTCTCTCTCTACCTTATCCAGAAGGATATACCCACCCAAGTTCATTAAATTTGACGAAAAAGAGGGCAGCGCCCAAGAGCATGTGGTTCGCTTCATCGAAACACTTAGGGCCCATTCCGGTGACCATAACCTTCGCCTTCGCGAGTTCTCAAAATCCCTTACCTCACGAACATACACCTGGTATGTGAATCTTAAGCCTTATTCGATCGAAACTTGGGAAGAAATGGTAAACAAGTTTTACACTAAGTTCTTCCAAGTCCGCGAAAAGGTCACTACCTTGTCCCTCGTGAAGGAAACTCAACGTAACGGAGAGGATATCATTAACTACATCAGGCGCTTCCAAGACAAAGCTGTGGACTGCCACGAGCCAGTGGGCGAGTCACACTTAGTCGAAATATGCATTGATGGTATTCTGCGCGGCTATCATGTCTTCTTGGTAAACATTAAGATCCCGACCTTCTCAGCTCTCCTTGAGCAGCTTACAACCTGCGCCATATAATGAAGTCACCCTCCAAGGACAACTGGAAGTCTAATCGCTCTATCACAATCGCTACTGCCTCTTCCACCCCACAGTTGCACAAGAGGCAAGGGGGTGGTAGCGACGGTGGCGGTCACAAAAAATGAAGGGATAGAGAGCCAGCTGAGGCCCTAGAATATCCTTATAGTGTGGAAGAAGTGAAGGCGTTGGTGGAACAATGGGTCACCAACGGTGTGCTCAAGTTGCCCGAGGTGGAGCACAAACCATCGCGACAGGATCGCGAGAGTCCGAGGTACTGTGTTTACCACAGGCACATGAAGCACCTGACAAGCGATTGTTGGACTTTGAGAAGAATCTTCAAGAGAAAGCTGGAAGCCAATCAGTTGAGAGTTAGGTTCGGTCACCCTAATGACGTGCGCGAACATCCCTACCCTGACCACGAGTGGACTGTCCATATGGCTGCCTATCACAATTTCTTTGCTGAAGAAGATGAGTATGTGGATGAAGGAGTCTGTATGACTTCCTGTTATGATCACTTGGATGAAATTGCCTCTCACAAGCAGCCAAGGGTCATCCTCGACCCTAACGCTGCAGTCAAGGTGTTGTAGGGAAGCACTAAGTTCAAAGCATTCTATGACGCGCTGGGCTTCACAGTCGCGGCTAGAACAGAAATCACCAAGTCCATTGTAAACATCGCGGAAGCGCACCAGCAGGCGTGCATGGCTGCGGATGGCTCAGTGCCGTGAACCATCTGAGAAGGAGCCAATTCCATCACCTTATCTGACGCGGATCGTCACGTCACATTCTCCCACAACAGGCCACTCTATGTGACGGCCCATGTCAGGGGGGTCGAGTTGAAGCGAGCCTTCTTAGACAGAGGGGCATCCATCAACATCATGCCACTCGTTACCTTCAAGAAGCTTGGAATACTAGAGAACCGAATTATGAAATCCTCTGTCGCGATCACTACATTCGGAGGAGATAAGAGGGGATCTTTAGGTTACGTGGTGGTAGACCTCGCGGTGGGCGCTATCCGCACTGCAACGAAGTTCCACATCATCGATGCACAGACAAACTACCATATTATCCTAGGGAGGAGCTGGATGCCCAAGTATGTTGTGGTCCCGTTAAGCTATCATCAATGCATGAAAGGAATTTGGGCAGGAAAGAAGGTCACGGTAGCCGCGTCGGAAAAGCCTTTTGACACGGATGAGACACACTTGCCTGATGTAGTCCACTTCT
This sequence comes from Rhododendron ovatum, assembly GCA_019656835.1. NCBI lineage: Eukaryota > Viridiplantae > Streptophyta > Magnoliopsida > Ericales > Ericaceae > Rhododendron > Rhododendron ovatum. Next base: position 28,320,782 of record CM033795.1, on the reverse strand, counting down.
CTGAGATGGAGGAAGAAGTAGAAGTGGTGTCGGCTAAGCCTGTAGGCCTCAAGGTCCCGAGGTGGGAGGACATAAAGAACAGGGAAGAGGCGGTTGCGAGCAAGCGACCCGCCGCAAAGGTGGCGTCAACAGTCCCGAGGAAAGTTATTAAGATCCAAGAGGATGGCAAGATGGTGTACTACTATGACGGTGCGCGGGGGTAACAGTCCCTCACGGGGGTCGCCGGCCCCCACACTGTGATAGCAGCAGAAGTCGAGCCAAACTTGGTGGATAAGCCGGAGCCGGCACCGAAATGTATGCAAGATGGTCCTAGGCCGCAACAAGAGGCCCTGGAAGAGATAAACCTGAGAGAAGGCGAAGGATCCCTGCGGCCTGTGTTTATAAGCAAGGCGCTGGAAGGAGAAACTTGAGAGAAATTGATTGAGTTATTGAGAAAGTATGCGGATGTCTTCGCGTGGCACTATGAAGAAATGCCCAGGCTAGACGAAGGCCTGGTTTCACACCACTTGGACGTGCTCCCCAACTCTAAGGCTGTGAAGCAAGGGTAGCGGAAGTACAACCCTGAGTTAGAAGAGAAAATAAAGGAAGAAGTTGAGAAGCTGAGAAAAGTGGGTTTTATAAAGCCGATCCAGTACCCCTCATGGCTGGCCAACATTGTGCCAGTAAAGAAGAAGAACGGGCAGATTAGGGTCTGCGTGGACTTTCGCGACCTTAACAAGTCATGCCCTAAAGATGAGTTCCCACTCCCGCACGTAGACACGCTGGTCGACGCTACTTCAGGCCACCAAATGTTCTCGTTTATGGATGGCTTTAGCGGATACAACTAGATAAAAATGGCCCCCGAGGATGCAGAGAAGACAGCCTTTCGCACCCCTCTCGAAAATTTCTACTATGTGGTGATGCCTTTCGGTCTGAAAAATGCAGGCGCCACTTACCAGCGCGTCATGACTGCAATTTTTCACGACTTAAGGCACCACATAGTAGAAGACTATGTGGATGATTTGGTGGTCAAGTCGAAGGAGAGCGCTGATCATTTGGAGCACCTAGAAGAAGTGTTCAAGAGATGCAGAAAGTTTAACATGAAAATGAATCCGCTGAAATGTGCCCTTTGGTGTGACAACAGGGAAGTTTTTGGGATTCTTGGTGCACAGGCACGAGATCGAAGCAGATGAGACAAAGATAAGGTCCATCGCGGAGATGCCCATGCCGCACTTGCAACGGTCCCTCAAGCGCTTTCTCGGGAAGGTTTCTTACCTGCGGAGGTTCGTCCGAGCACTAGCAAAGATGACTGCGCCGTTCGATAATCTGTTGAAGGGGAAGGCAGAGTTCAAATGGAGTGGCGAGCATCAGAAAGCCTTCGACAGCGTCAAGGCTAACTTAGCCTTGCCTTAAACCATGATTGCACCACAACCAGGGAAGCCTCTCATCCTGTACCTGACATCGACGCAAAAATCCATCGGGGCACTCCTTGCTCAAGAGATAGAGGGGGTGGAATGACTGGTGTATTACATTAGTTGAAAGATTCAAGGAGCGGAGGACAGATACACCCCAGTAGAACGACATTGCCTGGCCCTCGTGTTCACGGCTCAGAAGTTGAGGCACTACTTCTTGTCGTTTCCAGTACAACTCGTCATTTAGAGCGACCCAGTGAGATACTTATTGTCGCGACCGGCTCTATCCGGGAGGATTGCGAGATGGCTCCTGGCCTTGGCAGAATTCGAGATCACATGTGTTACCCCTCGAGCCATCAAGTGTCAAGCCTTAGCAGATCTCCTCGCACAATTTTTGAGCGGACAGTGCGAACCATTGGAAGACGCATTACCGGGGGACGGTTTCGAAGCTCTAGCGGCCAGTCCAAGTGAAGTGTCCTAGACGCTGAGCTTCAACGGGGCAGCTGGAGGGACACATGGTGGCGCAGGTATTGTCCTTCAAAGTGATGAAAGGGAAAGAGAATATTTATCTTACAAGCTAGGCTTCGCATGCTCCAACAACGAAACAGAATATGAGGCTATAATCCTGGGGCTTTTAGCAGCAAGCTTTAGAGGAATTTCATGGTTGAAAATTGTGGGGGATTCAAAACTCATTGTTCTCCAAACATCAGGGGAATATGCGCTGAAGGAGCCCACCCTTGCGCCGTACAAGGCGACCGTACAAAATTTAATGGGAAGGTTTGAGGCAGTGGACATAATCCATAGGCCAAGATCAGACAATAGATTCCCGGATGCCCTCGCGACGCAGGGGGCAAAGACAGAATTCGATGAAGAAAAAGTGATGATCGAGATCATTAGAAAGGCAGAGCCATCAATCATAGATGGGCTCGAGGCACACCGCGAGGGAGACTAGCGTGATCCCATCTTGAAGCAGTTGGTTTCCGGAAAAGGAAACCTGCCCATCGTGGAGGTGGCCCAGTTTACCGTCCTTCGCGGTGAGCTATACTACCGCGGACCCCAGGGGTGGTTAGTGAGATGCGTAGGCCCTGGTGAGGCGAAGACCAAGTTGCGTCAGATCCATGACAAAACTTGTGGCGAGAACGAGATCTCCTTATACCGCAGAGTTCAAAGACAAGGTTTTACTGGCCCAGCATGAAAGAGGACGCCGCGAAAGTCCTATGCACTTGCCAAAAGGGCATGCTATACGCGGTGGAAGCAGAGTGTTGCCTCATGGAAGAGCTAGACTGGAGACAGGAGTACATTGATTTCCTTCGTGAAGGAGCGCTACCCTTAGATCCAAAGGAGGCCAGGAGGGTTCAACGTTGCTCTCAGCGCTACTTCCTAAAAAGGGGGCAACTCTACCGATGCGCTTTAGATGGGATTCTTCTGCGTCGTCTGTCTCACGAAAAAGCCGAAGAAGTTTTACAGAAAGTCCACGAAGTAGAACATCAGGGTTAGAGGAAACTATATGAGCACTTGATCCATCTTGGGTATTTCTGGCCTACAATGGAAGCAGACTCGAAGCAGCACGTGCGTAGGTGTACAGATTTGGGAACCTAGTCCATGCGCCATCTGTGGAACTCCATTCCATTCGTGCCCCTTATCCGTTCCATACTTGGGCAATGGACTTGATTGGTCCCATACGCCTATCGTCCAGAGGAAATCAGTGGATCTTGGTTGCTACTGAGATAAGCACAAAATGGGTAGAGGTGGTGAGCTTGCACAAGGCTACTGGCGCAGAAGTCGCGAACTTCATTAAAGAAAACATCATTTGCCGCTTCGGTATACCCAAAGTTATCCTTTCAGATAATGGCACTCCTTTCATCAACAAGAACGTGAAGAGACTTCTAAAGTCATACTCAGTGAGTCACCTCATGTCGACTCCATACTATCCACAGGGCAATGGTCAAGCCGAGACAACCAACAAAACCCTTATCCGTATTATCAACAAGTTGCTGGATGAAAAGGGGGAACATGGGCGAACCACCTGGCAGTAGCACTATGGGCTTATAGGACCTCCCATCGCAAAGTCACGCGGGCCAGTCCTTTCAGTTTAGTCTACGGGGCAGAAACTGTTCTCCCCGCAGAGTTAAGCGTGCCATCCGCAAGGCTAGCCCTCGCGGCAAAGGTGACATGAGAGGAAAGAAGGGCAGACTTGGAGGCCCTAGAAGAAAGGATAAACACTGCTGCGAGGCATCAGGAGAAGTACTGGGAATCGGTAGCCAAGTATTATAACAAAGGGGTGGTACCGCGAGCATTTCAAGTTGGAGACTTAGTGTGGAAGTCTACTACTGCGGTCATGAGAGACCTGGAACAACCAAAATTCACCCTAAGGTGGGAAGGTCCGTACGAGGTGATAAAGGTCAGTAATAGTGGCCACTATGAGTTAGCAAGGGTCAGTGACGGTTTTAAAACTGGTCCCATCAATGCTAAGTTTATTAAAATGTACTACCCATGATGTAAGGGTGTTTCTCACGTTTTTAGTTTGGTATCGTCCATGCTATCCTTAGTTCGTTTATGAACAGTTTTCCTGTAAAGGATGGCAGACGAATCATGTAATGGGCAATTAGCGGAAAGTAATGCAGCAGTTGTAATATCATCTCACTATGTTCCTAAAACATAGGCATATTATGCATAAAAACTACTGCAAACATCCGACATTGTCATTACATCTCCCAAAGTTACGACAAAAGTTGCTGCAAATGTTTCCCAAAGTCATTTCATTACAATACCCAAAACAACAAAATTATCAACCAACGATCTTCTTTAAGAAATGATCAGTGTCGCAAAGGGGCACGTCAATGAGCCTCTCTTCGAGATAGGCTTCCTCAACCATGTGCTCGTAAACCTTCCTTCGTTCTTCCGCAATCTCCTCGGTCGCGGCTGCCGCGTTCTGTGCCCTGACAAGAGCAGCACGAGCCTCCTCCAAGGCTGCCTTTGCCCCCTCACAACGCCTCCACAGTTTCTCATTCTCATGCATAATCCTTGCGGCTTTGAGCTCCTTGTACACCCACCAAATGTCAAACCCCAATTTGTCAAAGTTTTGGACGGTGTGTCCAATGTCCTCAATCTGATTGAGGTCCAAGTCACACACCCTTATGTTCTTAATACTCTGAAGGAAGTTGTAAAGGCACCCGAGCTGCATTCGACCCATAGTCTGGCTGTAAAGGTCACGAACCTTGAAGAACGTGTAGGGGAAGCGGTCTCGAATGAAGGAAAGGAAAGAGGTCTCATCGCGAGGGAGGCGGAACTACCTAAAGAAGGCCTCGTTCAAAAGCACATTTGCCTCGTTTGCCACGGGTGGTTCCACCACTCGTACTTCGGAATCGCCATCGACCACCATGTGCTCGCGACTAGAGCTAGCCTCAGTTTGTTGCTGCAAAGAAGACCCCTCGGCCAGTGAAGAGCTACCCTCGATAACACCACCAGTAACATACCACATCTGCGGGGTCCCAAGAGATATCAGAGAATCATCCTGCAAATCCGTGAAGACCTCCGCGGAGGTCAGATTCGTAAGGGCCACTGCCACGTTGTGTGCCTGAAAATCTGCGGTGAGGTCGCCAATAGAAGGAACATTGACACGTCTGCCGAAGAGGTCCAAGACAGCCTTTACTGCCTCTCAGCGAGAAGGCTGCAGAATGACGGCCTCTGGCGCTAGCTGGTTGATGTCAGGGATCGAAAGGAGCCCCTCCATCGGAAGCCTCCGGCGGGGTATCAGACCTGAAGCGTCATCATCATCATCTTCTTCTTCCTCAATTATAGGGTGCATTGCGTCTACACCCAAGTTCTCGCCATCGCCTCTGCCACTATCATGACCTTCATCGCCGTCACTGCCATTTTCACCCTCAACATCATCTCCCTCTTCACCATTACCCGGGTCCTCATCCTACTGTCATCACCGCTGTGGTCTTCATCAGCACTATCCTCATCACTTTGGCCTCCCTCATTGCCGTCAGCGTCGCTGTCCTCAATTTCCTCATTATCGCGACTTTCGCTACCTCCGGTGTCACCATCAACTTCATCAGACTCCCCTTCAGCTAGGTCAACAACCACCTTCTTGCCTGCGGTGGCGGATGTGCCACCTGGACTGGGCTGAGAAGTGCGAGGCGGTTTAAAAGATTGACTGAGCGGAATGGTGTCATCTATGCTGCTGTCGGAACCCCTCTCGCGAGCTTCCTCATCTTCCCTCTTTCTCTTGAACTTGCTCAAGGGGGTATGCTCCCCTCTTTCATACCTGAACGAAGAACCTATGAAACACAAAAGAACATGTCAGAAAATAGTAATAAGACGATAGGAAAGCCAAAAGGGGGAGAGAGGGAGATCTCACCGGCAGACGCAATACTCGCAGGGGTCTCTCCAGAGTGAGGAGTCTTTGGCGCTCGAATGGGGGCACCCTAAGGAAAGAAGTTATTCCAAGGATTACAACAAATACAGATAGCAAATATCACCAAGAAGAAATGGAGAAGTGTTATTCCCAAGGCATACCTTCCGTAGCCGCTTCAATTGAGGGTCTTGCTACTGCAAGGAGACTTTCTCCTTTGCTTTCGCGCGAGTCACCCTTTGCGGAATTACGGTCGAAATTGGCTCTGCAATGGTAATGCCATGGCTAGCTGCGAGGGTGATGCTGGTTGGAGCCCAGTAACTTTTCTTGCCACGCCATCCAGGTTGCCTCGCTTTCGGGGACCTTGGGGACACGTCACGATGGTAGATGTCTGAGAGAGCTGGGATCTCAGGAACACCGTGAACATAGTTGATGAAAGAGTCGAGGTTGTGACGCCAAGCCAAGCGGCCGTTGGCTGTAAAGAAAGTCTCCCTATCATTTCTATGGAGTATCACAATATTATAGCCCTCGGTCAATTCTTCCACGTGAGCCCTAATGAAACGGTGAATACTCTCGATGTAACCTCTTAGCAGCGGTGCTTGACTCAGCGTGCCTTGATCATAGCCAAACTGTTGCGCCACCCTATTGGGATGATACAACATCGAGCGCGTCCCTTCCGCACATAATGCGGGAAGAGAACACGGGCAAGCAGTAGCAAAGGCAGTAAGGGCGGAAGCAGGGACAGCAACACCCGCAGTCTGAAAATCCACAACACGGTCATTTTCCGAGAAGAAGCTGGTGGGGAGGGCACCTTCGATGGGCTCAGCGTAGGGTCGCGGAAAGAAAGCTCCGGCATTGTCAATGCATTTGCCCCAAGGCTTGGTTGAACTTACCCTGCTCCACCTCATAATCCTAGGTCGCGGCTCATCGTCTCCACTGATGTCCGCGGGGGAGGGAGCGAGGCTCGGGAAATATTCAAAGCAGAAAGCCATCAGAAACTCGTGTGCACCATTGACACTACATCATAGCGTCCCATTGACCTCTCGCTGTCAGTATGAACTTGATCTAGACGGTGGAAAAGAGAACCCAGAAAAAGAGGACCAAGAGGAACAAAGTCCCCTCTCGCGAGACTTACTGCGAGAGGAAAAATAGTATGGTTTGGTCCCTCATAGGGAAAGTCGGGGACAACAAAGAAGGACAACTAGTAAACAAGGAAACCTGCGAGGTGAAGATCAGAATCGTACATCTTTCCGTAGAACTCAGTGGCCTGTCCTGCGGGAGATGTAACCCTAGGAGGAGGCAAGTCTTTGAAGAAGTAACGCAACCAACAACCCCAAGATGTTTTGCCGGATTTCGGAGGGGCTCGCATGCGTCCCTCTCGATCAAAACAAGACTCGTACTTACCCGCCTCTGTGTACGCCCTCCTCAAGCGATCCACCAGTCTTGCGTCTGCCGGAGAAAGGTTTGAGGGGTCGAAAGCTACTTCCCCTCTCGTGCTCAACCACATAAGTACGGCCGTGTCCTGTAAGGTAGGGCCGCAATCTCCCCAAGGAAACACAAAGGTGTGGGTGTCTTTACTCCACCGCGAAATCATAAGATCGACGTTGGCGTTGTTCTTCCAGATGTTCAACTCCGTCGAAAGATGGATGGGCTCGAGGGCATGGGAAGCCCTAAGTGCATGCAGCGAGTCTGGGTTACTTAGAATTGACTCCACCCAGTCGCCCCAATGGACCGGCGCCTAGGAAACAGCCTCGTAATTAGTGAAACAGCAAGGGATGTCCCCTCTCTCCACTCGGAACCTCAACACGGAAGAAGGAGGAATCAAATCGGCCTCCTCGTGCGGCACCTCAGGGACTAGAGAGAGAATTTCCTCCAGGATCTCCGTCTCTGGAATGAAGGCCTCCGCTTTCTGCCAGAACTAATCGCTCAAGCCACCGAGGTACGGTGCCCGGCGCCATTCGTCCGCAGGGAGTGCCCGGATGGAGGTCTGCATGATGGCCCTACTCCCTTACTCTACATAGTCTCTCACCATCTCTAACAGAGAAGTACAGTTTGTGGAAGGGAAGGGGGAAGAGAGAGAAAGAGTCGCAGTTAGGAGGAAGAAGAAAGAGGAGGTTGGGACTCTCTTTTTGGTGGAAGAGAAAGAAGAGAAAATATTTGATCTTTTGGACAGTGGTGTGATTTGTGGCTAAATGTGGGTATTTATATCCCATGAGGGGTCCCCCAAATCTCAAGAAAGGGATACTGTAAATTAAAGGGGTGTGATGGTTGCATAAATCCTAACTGTCCCTACCGTTGCACGCGCGCATGACAGCGCGTGAGTCATACGCGCGTGGGGGGCAATTGTAGGAAAGGTCAATAGGCGCGACGGTTGACTGTTTGACTAGCCAATGAGCGTGTGACACGTGCACTCGTCCTCGCGGGGTTGACGATTTGACCAGCGAACCCTAGCTTGCCATGTGGCGCCTTAGTCGCGCAACACGTGGCCCTGTGCGTGGGAGCCACGCGCTACCCATAGCTTTGCAGTGTCCATGTAAGGGTCGCAAGCCTGCATTTCTCCTTTAAGGAGAGACACTACAAGAAAAATTGTATTAGGTGACAAATGAAAATCGCAAATTGCATGTTTTTTGTCACAAATAGTATAGGTGACGAAAAAAAAGTTGTCAACTAAAGGTTGTCGAGGATTCCTCCCTGGTGACGAAATCCGTTTTTCATCACCCATAGTGCCTTTTGACGACGAAAAATTTCGTCACAGAAAAATCACTTGGTGACGAAAAAATTTCGTCACTAATTGTGCTTGTTGATGACGAAATATTTCGTCACCATTGCCATAATTATTTGTCACCCATTTTCAATTTCGTCACCGATTGTGACAAGTAATTGATCAAGTTAAGCAAATAGGTGACAAAAAAAAATCGTCATCGAAGGATTTAATTAAAAAATAATAAAGGTGATGAAAGATTGTCGATCACCTACACTCTTCTTACAATACAATATTATCCTGTTCATTTCAATACTCAGACAAACAAATAAATTATACATTACCCCGTATGTAATAGCCAACACATTTTCATAAACCAATATAATCATGTCCAAATTAGACATCCATTAACCATGAGAACTATGCACTCTACACCAAAATGTCTATCCGCACCCATAGGGTCTAAAGCATCAATGTCCCCATGACAAAAACATGAAAGGTAGCATCAATGCCATATATGTTCATCATAGTTCAGTAGCATCATTACAATAAAAAAATAATACTCGGAACTTCAACCAAAAAGGAGTCTTCATAGAAGCATATATCCAAAAAAGAAGACTTGGAACTTCATCCAAAAATAAAGTCTTCATAGAAGCATATATCCAAACAAAAAGTCTTCACAGTAGAGCGTATATATACCATCTTCCCCGCTACCAAACTTATGCATATTCAATCTACACACATGAAAAGTAGGATAAAGTATATTTTGGTTATGATGTTAATAGAACACAAAACATTATGTAAACTTAACAATATACAAATGAAACATGTAAGGACCTAACTCAAAATACAACACCAGTACCACAACCTTAAGCAAGGAAAAGTTCACCGCATGGGAAGATAAATGCACAGAACCAAACTTTTAAAGAGAAAAAAAGCCTCATACTCTTGTATAGTGTATGTCTAGTAGCCATGTTTAATTGATCCAATCGTATAGTCAGATTCTAAGCATAATGGTGCTATTATTGGCAATATTTGTGGGAGATTTACCCTTGCCCGTTTGAAAAATTAAGGCCCATACTTATAGTCCTACTGAATTTAAATGTAGAATGTAGAATAATAAAAGGATTGTTATGTTAAGCTACAAGCTTTTATACACCTAAGGAGTTGTTTGTCCCCATCTATGTGTCCCAACATGTGCATGCCGTGTCCCCGTGATAAAGGAGGTGGAAACCTCTCTGTTTTGGGACACGATGGATCTGCAGACCCCCGAACCACATATCAGCAAGAGATGGAAAAGTCCCATGATTAGCATCAACAACTACATCAGATCTCTATAGATGAAGATATACCACTGCAGTAATAGCATAGCAAAACCAGAGCAATAAGAGTCTAAAACCAGAGCAATAATAGCCCATAAACTCCATGATTATCAGCTACAACAGAAACCAAGCTAGATAGTGGCAAACATTAGGTCTCTTGAAGAAAAACCACAGCAGCAAACAACATAGCAATACCAAAGCAAGAGGAATACTACATAACCTATTTGTTTCTTGATTGACTATTTGTGTTTATCACAGACTCATAAGATGTGGAGATAGTTAACATCAAACCAGAGAACATAAAAACTTTCATAATCTCTATAAATATAAAATATATGCTAAAAGGCACAAAAAAAGGTAGAAAACCAAACCAACAAAAATGTATAGCCTACTCTAGCCAAGTTTTCTCATAATGAATGTAAATAGGGAAAGCATGATGTACTGACTAGCAAGTCGTTAACCGAAGTCACCACTAGTTCATATTAATACTATCCAAGATGAGTTTCAAACTTCTCAAGAGTACCACAAGTATACTACAAATGGCAAAAGACTTACCTTAATAGCAGGTTCAACAAGGTTGAGAGTTCAATGCAATTCAATCCAAAAACCCTTCTTACTTGCAAAACATCATCATCAATTAGCAGGAGTCTTGGACACCTATCCAATAAGGACACCGGTAATTTATCATTGGTAAATAAGTTCCAACCAAAAATGAAAACAAACCAACCAAAAAACAAAACAAACAATGACAAAAAGCATAGTTAAAGCGCGTAAAAGGGACGAGTGCTTAGATGAATCAAAGATGCATCAATATGCTTCGGTCAGTTTGTGCAAGCCTTTTACCCTTTGTGCTGCACGAGGCCATTAAGAAAGAGTTAAACTGGGAAGAAAAAAGTTCAGACCATTAGCTCCAAACAAGCAGTCACAATCTTTGAATTACAATAACCAAATACTTGAAGTTAGAATTTAATCTTTTCCATTTCCTAGCACGAAGTAAAAACATTACAAGAAACTCCCATGTACAGTCACAATCCATCCACACACTACAACAAAAAATGCCTTTCACAGCGTGCAAAAACGCTATAGTAGGTAATAGACAGCGTTCCGGAGAATGCTTTATTAGCCCATGTTATTAAAAGTCTTAACTTTCTATAGCGCTCATTGCCCGCTGTTAAAAACTTTCTATAGCGTTTATTGATTGCTATGATGGACAATTGTTGGCAAAATCTAAGTCCTCCACATATCAAAATCTGATCAAGCCAACATGCACTGATGTTGAGTAAAAAATGTGTTTGAGAGCATCATAATCTGATGCAGATGAAACAAATGTGATTGCAAGTCCTTTGGTACCAAACCTAACAGCTCTTCCTACCTGCAAAAGAAGTGAAACAAAAGCAGAGCAAGAAAGATGGCTCAGGGAGCACACAAGGAAGATAACCTGGTCTTGAGTAAAAAACAAAGCTGAAAAAAGAAATAAATTGAACCTACCCTATGCAGAAAAGTATCTGCAGAATCTGGCATGTCATAGTTGAAGACAATGTTAACTTGCTCAATGTCAATTCCCCTACCCACCAAATCTGTTGCATCAAGTATCCTCTTGTGTCCTTCCTCGAAGCTCTTATAGCGTGTCAACCTGATGCCAATTAGGAAATGAGTAGAAGATAAGTAGAACCAAGAACAACCTCAGAGGCGGACATACCATGACCAATTGATGTGTAGAAGCTAAGGCAGGACCAGCAAGAAACAAAGGGTAGGGACACTTGAACAATAGGATTAGCAACAGAGAGACGAACCAAAAAAACCACAGCAAATGAACTCATAAAGAAGTTATTGATCAACCGGCAGTAGAGTGATCTCCATCATCTTCAACAGTGAAAGTAACGGAACTTCTTTCTTTTTCAAGTCATAGACCTGCAGAGGAAGAAAGTCTTTGATTTACAATGGCAAATATCATCTAACACATAAAAAGTGAACAAAATATTGTCCTTTTTTTAGATGTAGGAATGACGAAAAATACATTACCTTGTGTGGAGTCCATATGCTCTTCTCTCATCTAAGGGAAAATTGTTTCTTTCAATCATTCTTGACCACACGATCTGGAAGAATGGTGATAGTATGAATTGATGCACCTTTCCATCCAGCTCATGTATCCTCTCAGAGGCAAAAGGGCAAACTTTTCCTTCGTCAATACCATTCCATGTATACTACAAGCGTAACAAATTGAATTAAGATATGAAATGGGACAAATTTCCACTTGTGTTAGCCAAACTAAGGTATGCTAGATCTCTTAGAGAAGTAACAAAATTACTAACAAGACTAGATACATAAAAGAAAGAAAACAGTAACAACTAGGTAGTAGAGCTTCCTTCACTTAGTAGAAGACTGGTTTTTACGTACTAAATCAGTAAAGGATGTGCACTAAGTCATAGTATCACAAAGAAATTAGAAAAGAAAAAAAAACCTAATGTTCAATGTTGTCATGATTAAGATAGATAATAAAAAAAATTAGCTAGACTAACAAAGATATTCCGGTCGTATGATGTGGTGACCTCGTAGGCTGCCATGATTATACAATCTCATGGGCTCCTGGCTATCACCTCAATAACTAGAAATGGTTCAATGAATGTGGTGGCTCGCATGCCTGAACAGTAAAAAACAAAAGAAAATGTATCAATTATGCATAAGGAAAATTAGTATCACAACATCTTCAATTGACTGAATCAAAACTAAATGGACAAAACAAATTCATGTCCAATACTTAGTCAACCTCATCTCTATAGGTTTTATACTATGTTAGAAACCGCACCACAGGCCCGAACCATCTCCATGAGGTTCTGAACTCTTGTGGGTATTGAAACCAAGACAATGCAAAAACGCTACAACATCAAATAAAGACTACTTAAAATTTGAATCTACAGAGATCAACCTTTGGGCTGCAAGCTCTTAAGTGCTTGTTGGCCATTCTCAACAATTGCATAGTGAATCTAATCCAAGCGTATAATCAAGCAATCTCATCGAATATGGTTTGATAAGTAAATAATTTCTCCCGTCATACATTAGTTGTTTGGCTGATAGATTTGAGAAACAAATTTCATTCAGTCATACATTAGTTGTTTGGCTGATAGATTTGAGAAACAAATTTCATTCAAGCATATATAATCAAACAGTTGGTAGGGGAAAGTTATTTTACAAAGGCAAGTCAATTTCAATAACAACAGAACTAAACTAGAAATTGTAGAACTAGCTAGAATGCTATATATCTAAGGAGAAAGGCTAAAAACATACCGCTTTGAAGAGACGATGGCTCCCTTCGTGACGCGATTAGTTAACACTCAAAAGGGTGGACAGATCGAGCTCCGACCATTGTTGCTGCATCGCGAGAAGTGAACACACTCCCAACTCGATTGAGATGCAGGGCCAACCTAATGAGATATTCAGAACAATAACTTCAATTCCAAATGCACTTCAAATTGAAAATCTTATACCTTTGGAAAAGTATTTGGGGTTTGAACTTTGGGTGGTCACATTAAAAAATCAACATTACATGCTTGGAACACGTTTTGCTACTCAAGTCATCCAAATGACAGTAGCATCCATATTATAGGCCATGAAAAAATCGATTGGTGTATATATATTGAAACATTTATGCATTATAATGCGTACCTAGGTATGGAAAGAGAGAGAGAGAGAGAGAGAGAGAGAGAGAGAGAGAGAGAGAGAGAGAGAGAGAGAGAGAGAGAGAGAGAAAGAGTAGCACCAGCAAGAAATACCCAATTTTTTAGGGTTCGACAAGTTGATGGGCCAAAAATTTAAGGGTAGAGATGGAGTTGGGTGGTATCAACAAGCAACAAGGAAAGAGAGCTCTCGCGAGGTGGTGGACAGAGGAGGAGAACGAGCTTACACAATAGAGGTGGAGGGAGATGTCTGCGTTTGGTGTAGGGATGAAGCTTTGAAATTGGCGCGACAAGATCTGTCAAAAACAGTCGGAGTTTGGACTCGACTGCTACGGAGACGGCGTCGGCTTTAGAGTCATCGGATGAAATGGCCGGAGTCGGAGGAGATGGCCGACCGTGGAGCAAAGGAGCAAGAGAGAGCACCTCCAAAGAGGAACCCAGAGGGAGGGAGGGAGGGAGGGGGAAGCGGTGAGATCGATTCAGTAATTTAGGGCTTTTTTGTTGACAAGCATAGGGGTACAAAACGACGTAGTTTTAGTTGTGCCCAAAAAATTTCCTCTTTAATGGACGACAAAAAAAGAATTCCTCACCCAAAGTCTTTCCTATTGTGACGAAGTATTTCATCACGTAATGGTTGTAAGTATCTATGCAACGTATGGAGGGAAACGGATCAGTGACGAAACTTATTTTTTTGTCATCTTATATTTTTTTGTCCACTCTTTTACTAACAAAATTTATTTTTTCGTCACTGATTAGATATTTTTGGTGACAAAATAAAATTTCTCACCTTAAATTTGTCTACCTTCTTAATTGGTGACAAAAAAATATTTTCCTCACAAAATAGGCATATTTGGAGACGAAATCTACTTTCCTCACCAGCATTTTGTCACATATTCGTATTTTTCTTGTAGTGAGAGTTATATTCATTCAGATGGAGGCTTGGCGTGGTCCCAATCTAACGGAGACGATAACGCGGTATAACCAAGACACCAATGATTTGCCCAGACTCTTATGTCTGCTTCGGCCTTTAGGCAGGACCTGAGGGGCCCCTTGAGGCTTGGCAGCGGTATTGGCGCGACCGAGTAGGTCACGACCTTGCCCTACGGGAATGAAGGGGATCTAGTGGCTTGGTGGCTGTAAAAGATGAAGAGGATCTCCGTGAATAAAAGGATACACATACTGTCATACTCGCGGTCAGGGGGGACAGAAAGGACACGTGTCATTTTATCAGCGCGCCACTTGGTGCCCGAGCATTAGCTCTTGTGGTCTATAAATATGAACGTCTCTTCACCGAATCCCAGGGACAAGACAAGAAGAGATTGAGCACATTGTGAACATTCCCTAGAGAGAGAAAGTTGGTGAGCACTAATTTTAAAGGAGGTCTTATCCTCTTTCAGGGGCTCTATTGTCTTTCCTTTTAGGGGATCTCTGGGTTTGAATCTCCACTGCCTACCCTCTCTGTTCACCCCTGCTCTCTTCTTCACCCTTCTAGATCACTCCTCTCATTCCTTTGCATAGACTATTCTAACCTCTCCGGCACATCTATTCCTCAGGGGTATTTGTCCACTCAGAAATCAGACCTATCCTACAAAAATCCTCGAACACAAAGTGATCAAGAATATCAGAGTAGAAGGGAGGGACTTGTTAACCTACTATCTGCCCTTGGTTGTGGCAGTTACCTAGGTTCTCATAGATAGCAGGAGTAAATATCAACTTGATTAACCTGGAATCAGTTCTTTCCTCTGTATCTGAAATGCAAATTACAAATGCTAGATTCCTTGGATTAACAATGACATGGCTAAAAAAACTATTTGCAAAATAACCTTGACTTAAAAACAAGAAGAGCCATGTGAAATGGTTATGCATAAGATACTTTTTTAATTCGAAAGAACCTAAGGAGTTTACCTTTTCGAACAGAATTCACAAATGGCTCCTGCATTCGGCAAAGTGATGTCCAATGGTTTTGTAATCGAAAGGTTCTTATCTTTCCCAGCATTGCTTATAGTCATGTAAGTTTAACAAACAACATCTTTTCTTTTTCTTTTTTTCAGAAAGTTGGATATTGAAAGTCGAAACTGTTAGTAATTTATTTAATCAACAGGTATCTGTAATCTTAACATGAGGAGATTAATAAGTATTTAATATCATGGAGCTCGTAATATAATTAAGATAAGGACGAGAGTGTAATTATAATTCTGTAGTGGGGTGAATTATAATTAGTGAAATAAGAAATAGAATCCTGGTGGGATTAGATTTTCTTATTTACACTGGGAGTCCAAACTTATTACTCCTTAGGTCCTATCGTAGCCCTGTAAATACACATTATGCTCTCCAGGTCAGATAGACGTTTTTCTATTATTCACGAAATAGAGGCAGGTTTAGAGAGAGCAAACAAATCACGAAAGAGTCCACACTCAGTTCGTGTTCTAGACGTGCATGGAATACGATAGAAGATTGTAAGGTACGGTCGAGCAGTATTCGTGGCTTATAGCAAGGTGTGCTATAACAAGTTCAACCAGCGTTTGTGTCGCAGAGAGTTGAGGTAGAACCCTAATTCTGCCTTGTAGGGTTTTACAATTTTTGTTATCTAATCTATACGCGTCATTACTGTTTTCTGGGAATTGTTTCCCAACAAAAACCACCCAAAAATAATAGCCTTGGAATCCCCAAAATACAGACTTAAAGCCAAAGACTCAAACATAAAGAGCAAACATCACGCCCCTACCCAAACAACAGAAAAATAAAATATTCTCGTAGCCCTAAGTAACTAGATCAAGAACAAATTAGAAGGCAAATCCCAGACATCTCTAATTCTCTCAGACTTAGCACAAGGCTTGACTACCTTCCAGGAGCATAAGCAGGCCCTAAGATCTTCTAAAATTCTAAGAATCACATCTGAATTGGTGCCCTTAGCCTGAAGAATACTACAGTTCTTTTTTATCCACAAGTGAGAAATGGCAGCAACTAAACCCAGCTTAAGCAATGTGACTGAAACATAAGCTTTGGCACCAAATGACAAACGCTTCATGATCTCATTCTCATTCCCTATGCTCTGAGGGGAACCACGACCACCCCACTTACTTAGAATCTGGCCCCAAACTAATTTCAAGTATTGACATTCAAAGAAAAAGGGGTTATGAGACTCCTTACCCCCATGACAAAGCACACAGTTATCATCAGCAGAAATCCTCCATTGCAAGATTTTGTCAGTCCTTAGTGTTGACCATACCATGGCATACCAACCATTCAATAAAATCCCCCCCGGGAACATGGCTTATGAACTAAAATGCCAACTAATAGAAGGAAGCAACTCTTTAATGGCCGCCAAGCAGATTTTGCAGAGAAATCCCCAGAGAGGAGTTGCAAACCAAATGACCATATCCTCTCTCTCTTGCATAGGAACAAAAGTAGCAGGCATAGTTTGCAAAATTTCTTGAGTGACAGATCTTCTTATTCTAGGCTGGAGAACCCTCCATTTTCAACAACAGTGCACCCTTTAGCATGAAGATTCCTTCCCGTATTTCAACAAACAGCTTATAAGTATCTTAGACGTAATGAAACTTATGTCCTTCTTCATCCAAACTTGATTTGCTCGTAAAGAGACAAAAATTAGTCCAATTGCTCCTAGAATATTGACTATCATTAAGAAATTTCATCAGAAATACCACAATTTGTCCAAGTTTTTATCTCACTAACTGATCAATTCTCACTCTAGAACTCTGCGTTCAGCAAGTTTAGCAATTTGTGTTGCTTACATCTGCTAATCAATTTTTTGTCATTTATGTGATACCAGAATTTTGAATGACATAATTATTGATGAAAAAAAAAAAGTTTTCAGTGGGATTTACATGTAATAAGGAAACTGGTTAGTATAAGAGGGATTAGATTAAAATATCTAATTTTATAAAAGACATGTGTCAATCATTGTGGAATGTGTGTGCACGCGAAGTTGTGATGTAGGGTGTGTGCAATGGATTTACCAAAACATAAATTGGATATGCTTGCGTCTTGTGAGAGGAGATAAAGGAACAAAATAAAGAAAAGATGAAAGAAAATTAAGAGGGAAAGGACAAGAGTTAGCCTCTTGGACCTTGGACCCAGTGGCAAAGGCAATGTACAAGCAGTGGGGGCACGCGCCCCCACTGTAATTTCTAATAATACCAATTTTACCCCTAAATTACAAAGACTATGACAAATTTGTATCCAAAATTATACACCTTTTTCCCCTTATAACACTTACATCCCCTAATATCTTTGTCAAGTTTCGAAAAAAGTTTATTTTACGCATTTGTTTTTTCATGAAGACTCGTTATCTACATGTATATTGTAGCAAATTTTACATTTTAGGTTCATTTCTTTTATAATATAGTTTTTTACTATGAAGGATAGAAAATTCTAAGATAATGTTAATTAATGGTGCCCCCACCAAGCTAAATTCCTGACTATGCCACTGCTTGGACCTCTTTTGAAGCGACTCTTTAACAGTTTCTTTAAAAAGGGAGACAGAGGGAAGAGAAAGAGGGGGGAACAACTAGCAATAAAAATGGGTGCCTGAGGTTTAATCTTGGTAGCAAAAGGACTCAGAGGAGGGGGAGTTGGTCTGGAAAAAAGAGGTAACACGAACAGTAGGGAAAGATAGGGTAAGATGAGAGGAAGAGAGTGGGGTGCAGAGACAAGAGTATGTGGGAAAGTGTTTATGAATTTTTTTGTAAGTACTTAAGGAAGTGGGGAGTGACTTTTCAATAATTGTTTTGTTGTTTATTTTAAGCTAGTGGCGGATAACACTCAATTTTATTGTCTTGGGTTGTGGTGCTTGAGGATCCAGATCGTTACAGTTTAAGGTACATCATTAAGTTAGAAGGGTGAGAAATTTAACGTTCACAAAGTAATTGAATACCTTGAGCAAATTGAAATTTAACGTTCACAAAGTAACTGAATACCTTGAGCAAATTGTAACAATAAGTACTAAGTTCCCTCTCTAAATAAACACCATGTGGAAGTAAAGAGCAACGTGACATTAGCAATACGCATGAGATACATATAGAGGATTAAATGAGACGAGGTTAAGGGTTAATTAAATAAAATGACTTTGACATATCATCAAAGCTTAAAAGGCTTACTTAATGAAAAAGGAAAACCAATTAAGATCTGTTTCCCCTACGAGTAAAAATATTCCTGAAGAAACTTTAATGCTATGTACTCACATTTCATCGAGTATATAAGAACATAGGTCAACTAGCCATAAAACAATCTCTGTGTAGCCTTACAACAATCCTTACGTTACAACTTACAAGTGACTCTGGCATTCAAAATCCTAGACGCCAATCATGCCACAAGATTCTTGAGAATCAATGTAGGACAAAATTACCGCAACAAATGAAGACAACTAAACACGACTTTTGCCTTCTTTTTGTCATTCTTCTCCTATGAAGGACAGATTGGCAGAGGTCCGCGAAAAACCTCAATCTGGCATGAATGCTAGACGAAGATTGGCAAAGGTTCACAGAAAACCTCAATCTGGCACGAATTCTGGACGAAGAAATTGCTTCTACTAAGGACACAACTTCTACATTTATCCCATATTCTCGTGTCACATGATTTTCATTTCAATTTGGTCCATATTCCACAATTTATTCAATAGATCTTGATATGAAAGGCAATCAAGATTCCGTAAAAAGAGTTCCGAATTTAAATTGGAATCTTATTAGGATGCAAGATCAAATTGACTGCAAGAAATGTTCCGGTAAACTATTTATATTCCAGCACGCTATCGAAAACTCGGATTGCCTCCGCAACTGACGCACATTCCGTATACATAAAAACTAATGTATGGCCCACATACACATTGGAGAAGGCTGGTGTCCTGTTTACATAGGAGTGAATCAATCTCCCATGCTGTATATTTTGTTGTCTACCACAAGCTTTCAAAGCAGATGAATACGTGAAAGGGTTTGGCTGGCTACATTCCCTTGGCATCTCTTCTAAGAATTCAATAGCCTCGGTCTCATGTCCAAGACTAGCAGAACGAGAAATCATCGTAGTCCATGACACAACATCTCTAAAAGGCATTTCTCTAAGTACCTTGGATGCGGTAGAGTAGTCCCTGTGTAGACATGTCAATCTGGGCCTTCGAATAATCCTTAAGTTCCCCGATGATGAAATAAGAAAAAATATACCTTCAAAGCTTGGATTATTGCTCATTTGTTACTCCTTCTCTAAACCTCAAGAAAACCCTTTTTCTAAACATGTAGGGTGGCCCCCCGGTTCAATTGCAAAGAGAAAATGCGTTCGCTTGGTCAAAAATAACTTTTTTCATGACACACTGATGGTAAAATGGTCACACATTTCAATGTATAAAACGTCTTTGAGTGAAACCAATTGGGTTAGAAAGAGGACTCAACAAGCTTTCCAATGCTTTGAACCGTGCTCAAATTTGAGTTCGGGAGTGTCCGGGGCACCCCTGCGAAGTTCAGTGTGCTATCTCAAAATACCGCGCGGTATTCCAAAAAAAATTCAAAAAATCACTCCATCGTGCGACATTTTGAAACACCGTCAGAAGGAGCATCTGACAGATTCCCATGCGTGTCAGTAGAGCAGTCAGAACACATTTTTCACTTTTTTTTGCCTTTGGGTGCACTCCAAGCATATTTTGGCCTATATGTACACCCATTTTGAGCCATTTCACACCACCATAGACATCTTTTTCTCTCTCAACGTCAATCCACAAGCTGGGCTATTACAAAATTAGTCTCAAACTAATTTCTCTTCTTATTCTCTCTACAAAAGCTCATCAAATCTTCACAAAGTACAATCAAATCTCCCAAAATTCAGAAACCCAACTGATTTTAGGAGTTTCCAGTCCAAATCAACCTCCCTTTCTCCCTTTTCAAGCACATCCAAGCCTATAAGAAGGTATAAATCGATTTCCTTGAGCTAAACCACGTTTAGTTTTGAGGGGAGGCCTTCCGAGGCCTACCCTAGTCTTTTCTATACTAGGTTTAGACTTCAAAAAAGCCATATATTCAAAAGTACAAAAAATCCAGAAACTGCACTGGATACATTACACCGTGCGGTGTTTTACTACACCGCGCGGTGTAATGGAATCCACCATGTGGCATTTTGCTTTATTATTATTTAGTGCATACTCTATTTTATTTTGTTGTTCTGTTCAAAATGCAAAAAAGTCCTTTTTTAGAGGTTGAGACTTCATTTTATGATGCAAACTTGAATCATTCTGGAATGCGCAGAAAGATATCCCGCATGACATTCCTAGTACACCGTTCGATGTATTTTTCTGCAGCACGACATTTGTTTTGACAGTAGCAGTTTTTGATTCTGTATAGCTTTCTGTTATTCATACATTGTACATCCATTTCATACTGTACAGCGAGCACACCAAGCACATTTATATGTCGTATTAAATCCCATGTCCCTTTCCTATACTTGTTTTTCAAAAGTTAAAATTTTCAAATGATATTAAATTCTCCATTTAAAATGCTTAGCAGAGACCGATTTTTACGTATGAGAGAGGTGCTTTTTCAACGAAACATTCCCCTCTTGTAACCTAGCTCCCGAACCCAAGATTTTCAAGGTTTTTGCTAGACCAAAGGCCTTATAACCAAACCAAACCAAACCAAACCAAAGGCCTTATCATTTTTCTAAAACAAACTCTCAGTTTTTCGGATAATCCATCTCAAAAATTCGGATGGCGACTCTCAGGCGTGCCGGTCGAGGAGCCCACACCTTGCATTTGCAATAGAGCCACACAAGAGTGCGTCCTATGTATATATTGCTGTGAAAAAAACTCTTGACTAATTGCGCATGAACTTCCTTAGCCAACCGTAGACAGTGTCGGCTCCGACAATTGGGTAGCCCTAGCCCAACATCATGCTTTGTTGCCCACTTTCAATTAAGTCATACAAAATAAAGAAATATACAAGTACAAAAAAAATAAAAATTACATTGTTATTTTAGCTTGAATAACATCAAAATGTAAACCCGGTTATAGTGCTTTATGATTAGCACAATCCAATTCAAAGAAAATAAATTCTCCTCACATTTTTTGAAGCAAAATTTTCAATTGAGTCATCGTACTTTATTTATCCAAGAACTTGGGGTCGTTCTACTAATTTTTGTTTTTGGGCTTTTTAGTTGATATATGTGAGAAGAATTAAACTATCTCGAAAAGCGTAAAAAATTAAAAAAAAAAACCCAAAATGTCCAAAAATGCTCTTAGTGGAATAGCAGCTCATTTTCAATTAAGATCATAACCAATGTCTTTAATCTCTTTTGTGAAATGATAGTTCGAAGGTAAAAATAAAATTCATGTTAGCTTGCTCGATTTATTTTAGTTATGACTTTTTTTAATCAAATGTAAAAACATATCACTTATACATTACTTTTGGAAATAAAAATTAAAAAGAAAAGGGAAGGTGTTGCCTTCCGTTACCTCCATCTGTTACAAATTGACTGAATGAGATGAGTGGGGCCTAATTGTTGAAGGAATAACAAGTTCATATGTCTTTTTTTCATAAGTTAAAGTCCATGCGTTGTTTTGAGCATTTGTGACAAGTTAAAGGACGTTTTTGAAATTCTGGAAAACAAAAAGAAGTTGAACAAAAATTTGGATAAAAAGAAAGGGACACGGGGATATTGGGGATCGAACTTCGTTCTCTGGGATCGAAACAACTTGCTGCCCAGCCAAACCAAGCCAGCCGTTTGTGTCATTATAGAAAACTTTTTTATATTTGTATGTAACTCAAAATTATTTTTTTTGGTTGCCCCAGCCCCGGGGTTGCCCGAGACCGAGGGCTTGCGGGGCTTACCCCGAGGCCGGCCCTAACCATAGATCTCCAACCAAGCCACACGCCTAGACGATGCTTACCATCGTCAAGTCGTTAGCATATATATTGCACCTTTTCACTACCATAAAGGTACTTATGGCCTCCTCACCAAGCCCATTCCGAGCATACCCTACTATAATGTAAGTCCATGTAACTATATTTCTCTTCCTCATTCCATCAAACACCTTCCTAGAATCTGCAATCTCACCACATTTTGCATACATGTCCACTAATGAAGTCCCTACAAACACATCATTTTTAAACATCTTCTTAACTATGGCCCCGTGTAACTGTCTCCCATATTTCAACGCCTCTTCATCTCCGCAAGCATCACCACACTACAAACCGTGTACTCATTAGGAGCAAATCCTCCTAATACCATTTTTGAGTACAATGAAAAAGCCTTCTCTCCCCACCCAACTTGTGAGCAAGCTGTGATCATTGTCGTCCAACTAACCACATCATGAGTTGGCATCTTGTCAAAGATATACGCGAAGAGTCATTCTACAACCACACCCAACTACACACCCAAATACACACCTACACTCACAATAGAGGTGGAGCCCGCACACACTACACACCCAGTGTGTGTGGGCCCCACCTCAATTGTGAGTATGAGTGTGTATTAGGGTGTGTGATTGGGTGTGGTGTTAGAAAAATTGATACGCGAAATGCAGCAGACAGGTTGCCGCATTGCGCGTACATACAAACACGACACTATATACAACTAAATTATTGTAGTTAGTAGTTACCTTCAATTACAAATGCATGAATTTGTTGCCCAAGTTGATGATCTAATCTCCTACTGCATAGATTTAACACACAAAAAAGTCTTCGAATTCGCCCAGACTTGACTCTCAACAAATTCCTTGAACACCCATAAGGCTTCATCTTCTAACCCAAACCTTACATACCCATTAAGAATAGCAATCCAAGATACAACATTTTGTTGCGACATTTTATCAAACACATTGCGTGTAGGGGGATGAAAACAATTGATGCTTCGGATCACCTTGGATTGCAACGGCTTATTCGTACATTTTCACCGGAACCCTAATTCGTCGTCGGAACCCTAATCTGCAAAATAGATAAGGGGTGAGTGCACATTTGCCTCTCGTGGCAAAGGCCCTCCGATGGCAAAGTTAGTATCGCATACTAGTAGAGAAACCCTAATTATTAGTAGGAAATATCGAATAATGCAACGTATTGCATACCTATTTCCTTTAGGTTTGCCTCATATTTATAGATTTGCGAATGCTTGCTGCCCAAGCATCCCTGTTGTCCTAGGTTTCCTATTTCGTATAGGAAACCCTGGATATCAAGGATTCTCGTTTTCCTTATCAATTCATTATAAAAGAGTCCTTTTAGGACCCTTTTCCATAGCTGGCCGAACATCCCATTCTCGTTGGGTATCTTTTCTAGATCCTATTTCTTCGGGATCTCATTCCTTTACGAGACATGACTTTTCCTGGAATCTTCTAGAGTATTCCCTCTGCTCTTGCTCTTGATTGGAGCTCTTTCTTTGTTTGGCTGTATCGTAGCCGAACAGTCTGCCTGAACCAGCTACTTCACATGAAACTTGGTCCAATGTAATCAGAATGTCTCTATCTGCCGAACAGTTAGTTTACACTAATAACTTCTCATGTTTATTGGCCTTTATCGCCATTCAATGCACTGATCGGTGATCAGTCCTGTCCAATCTTTCATGTGTTTTTATACATCACATGTTCGGCAACTAGATGTATCTATTTGGTAATACCTCCCTACAATTGCTCCCCAACTTTACCTATTTTCCACTGTTCGGGGGTAATGGGTGAAGCTTTTAGAGATAAACATTTAGACCAAATTTCCTCTGATACTGAGCAGTCATAGTATTTAATACTTATTGATGCTTTTTGGCGCCTTTGTCATTATACCATTTCGGGGTAGTGACTCCACGTGGCATGTTTCGTATGCCTTTCATTAATTTCGAACTGACGTTTTATCAAACGTCGTCAGAACGGCACTTGCTTTCCGTTATTTTAACTTGTAACGGCGTGAAAGGAGACGTTTCGTCTCCATCTCTTTCACTTAAATCCCAAAGAGGATATTTTTGGGTTTTTCTCCAAAGCTTGAACCCTCTCTCTTTCTCTCTCTAAAACCAGGCAAATATATCCCGCCTCACATCCGCCATCGCCGTCGTCTGCAAATTCGATTGCGTCCCAGGGAACCACTGCAATAGTTTCGTAAGACTTCTTATTCTTGCTCCTTCTTGCGTCTCATTCTGAGATTCGATCCAGATTTTTGGTTTTTAGGGTTTCGATTGCACCTAGTTTCCGATTCTATCCTGCTCATTTCTTTCGTATCCATGGCGGATGAAAACCTTCCAAAACCCAGCAAGTTTAGGAAACTCTGTGAAACCCCAACTGCCATGGCAGCATTTAGGACTGAGTATAGCATCCCTGATAACGTGGGGCTCGAACTTGCCCCTCTAGGAGCAGATAGGGATGGTGGCTCATGGGATAGAATGTGTATCCCTATTGTGGCCATTGTTGAAGGTGGAGTCCGATTTCCTCTTCACCCATTACTCCGCCAGATCCTAAACTGGTACCGTCTCACCCCCATGCAAGTATCAATAAACGTTTTTAGGCTGATAATGGGAGTAGTAGCTTTGAATAGGATTTTGGGGATGCAGTTAGGAATTTGGGACATTCAGTGGTGGTATAGCATTGTACTAAACCCTGAATATAATACTTACTACTTCAAAGTTAGAAGGGCAGAAAAGCGTCTCGTGCTAAACCTGCCAGACTCTGCTCGGGATCATGAAATTGATTTCCTCTACGTCACTGGAGGGTTCGAGCCACTAGGGGAGAATGGTCAGGTGGTGGCCTCCATTGCCCCCACATATGGGGATACCCACGTATGCTCCTGAGTTTCTATTTATGCAACTTGCATTTTCCCTTGTTACTGCGCTTCTGCCTATTTTAACCTCTGCTTATGCTTTGACTTGCAGCGGAAAATGCTAACAGGCGTCCAAGACGTGAACCAAGCTACGTCCGAACAACAGAGATTAACAGGGTTTTGAAGTATTCAGGTGAACCCGGCACCCCAACAGCTGGTCGAGGTCGCAACGCAGACGTTTTATTGGGGTATGATCCTGTTTACAGAGGTGTCATAGACAGAAGACTTGCCCACCCCAGCACCAGTGCTGCCTCCACATCAATTGCTCCCTAGCCGAGGAGCACAAGAGCTAACGCTGGAGTGACAATAGCCGGGCAGTTGGGTGAAGTCCCTATCTCAGAAGGCATTCCGTTACCTCGGGTGAGAGTTCGAAGACCTTTACTGAGACAGGCTGCCTCTCAACGACAGTCCGAACAGCCAGCACCTAGCCGTGTAACCAGCCAATCCTCCTCTTCAGGTTATTCTCCATCTCCTCCAAACTCTAGTACTATGACTCATCAACCACTAAACCTCAGCACCCTTCTCACCGTCTCTTCTCAAGGACGTGGAACTGGTCGGGTGGCTTCTACTAGGAACGCTCCTCCTGCACCCCGTCGCAATAGAGGAGGTTCTACCCGCTCCCCTTCATCTTCTCGAGGAGCTGATTCTGCTCTCGATGCAGGTGACGTCCATCGAGATAAACGGCCTAGACCTAAAGACCCAGCTGGCACTGCTTCTCAAGCTGATACAGAAACCCATCACCCTACATCGCCAACTACTCAAATACTTCCCCAGAGATGGACTCCTCCATTCACAAGGGGAGACCGTCCCGTTCACGTTGGGAACAGTGCTAGTTCGTCAGAAACAGCACTTGCCCTGGCTCAAGGGTTGCTGCTCCCAGTTGATATGCAGAAAGAATCCGGATCCCCACTTGATCGTCTTGTAGCCACTGGTCTCGTCAGTGGTATTAAGGTAATAACAAAAACTTTTCCTCAAACAAGTTTCAACCCTGGTATTATACTTGATTATTAACTCTTTTGGTATTCCATAGTTCATTCAAAAAATTGTTGTATTGGGTCAAAAACTTCAAGAGATCGAGCAAGAGCGCCACAGGCTTTTGAGAGATAACACAAGACAGCTTCAAACAATGACAAGGCTAGAGAGAGAGAGAGACAAGGCAAAACTGGAAGCAGCAGGAACCAAGGAAAAGCTTGAAACTGCCGAGGAGAGTCTCAGCCAAGCACTGTCCGAAATTGATAGTACAAAAAAGGCAGCCTATGAAGATGGATACCAGAAGGGCTTTGATGCTGCCACTTTCAGTTATGTTGATCAAATGCCTATAATTCAAGATCAAATATGGGCTACGAGTTGGGAAGCGTGTTTGACAAAAGTGGGGGTTGTAGAAGATTCTCCACTCTGGGAAGATAATGACTTGCCGAGCACCCGTGCCCAAGGCATTCAGGAACCAGCGGAGCATCCAGAATATGACATCGAATAGCAGATCGAAGAATTTGCTAATGCTGAGGAAGACACGCCTACCGATGTGCACCCTGTTCAATCACCTGTTCGGGATTCAACCCTTGAGCCTATTAACTTAGAAGAGAATGCAACCGAAGGTGATACCACTGTGGAAGTCAGTGTAGAGGTACCAGACAGAACACGTTCAGATGTCCAGAACCTGGATTAACTTTGGTAAGGTTGCTTGAAAACTCCTTTAAAACAATTTGGCTAGTCCTACGTGACCATGATATTCGAGCCCTGCGTGGCATCAGTACTTTCTCTCTTTTGGTAATATAGGTATTCGGCCCTTTGTGGCATAACTATACAATTTGCTTAGCTTCCCTTGTATTTGCATATGTTTTGGATGCAAATAGATGTATCTAAGTATCTCGTACTTGGATCCGTTTAATCACACGTTTGCTTTGTATATAAGCGTTCAGTGCTTTAGCAAATCTTGTGACCATCATTCCACTTTTCATGGCACTTTGCTTTTAGATTTTTAAACCTCTTTCTAAGTTCCGCGTACTTAAATGCCTTTCTAAGTCTCTCGTACTTTTAAGTTTCACGCACTTAAAAACCATACAAGTGTTTCATACTTGTATTCGTTAAATTTCACGTACTACAAGTGTTTCATACTTGTACTCGGTACTTAAAAACCAAACTTAAAAACCATACAAGTGTTTCATACTTGTATTCGTTAAGTTTCACGTACTTACAAACCATACAAGTGTTTCATACTTGTACTCGTTAAGTTTCACGTACTACAAACCATACAAGTGTTTTATACTTGTACTCGTACTCTTTTTAAGTTTCACGTACTTAAATGTATAGGTGCTTATTCCCTGCTCCCCAATACGAATGAGGAAAATCAAGCCCGTAAGTCGTATTTTGAAGACAAATACCAAGAACGCAATATGTATACTTGAAAAAAGTGATTTTATTCATAATCCGTGAAACTCAAGAGGGCGTTATTCGTACCCCTTGCAACTAAAATAATAAAACTAGAACAAGGGAATTATATTCGTAATTCCCACACAATCACGTAGTGCAATCTAAAACAGAACTCAATGCTTCTAAACAAAGAATTTTCGTAGATTATGGATATTCCAAGGCCTTGGAATTGGATTACCATCCAGATCTGCCAATCTATAGGCCCCTATGCCTACAATCTCGATTACTCGATACGGGCCTTCCCAGTTGGCCCCCAGCTTGCCTTCGTTGGCCACCTTGGTGTTGCCGAGCACCTTCCGTAGTACGAGGTCTCCAACACCAAATTCTCGAGGATGAATGTGCTTATTATAGCTCTTCATTAACTGTTCCTGGTAGGAAGCCAGATGGATCAAGGCCCTTTCCCTCCTCTCCTCGGCGAGATCAAGCTCAATTTCAAGGGCCCTGTCATTGCCCCCACTTTTGACTTGTGCGCCCCTATTGGTCGAAAGACCAACTTCCAGTGGTATGACAGCTTCTGTTCCATATGCTAACAAATAGGGGGTCTTTCCCGTAGACCTCCTAGGTGTTGTTCGGTGAGCCCACAGCACTAATGGTAACTCGTCAAGCCACTTCCCTTTGGCTTTGTCCAGCCTCTTCTTGATCCCATCAAGGATAGTTTTATTAGACGCCTCTGCCTGCCCATTACTTAGAGGGTAGGCTGGGGTTGAATAATAATTTCGTATTCCATACTGGACACAAAAAGCCTTGAATTTCTTCTAAAATTGGGATCCATTGTCTGTAACCAATGAGTAAGGGACCCCAAAATGAGTAATGATGCTCTTCCATACGAACCTTTCTATCATAGGTTCAGTGATTTTGGCCAATGGTTCTGCCTCAATCCACTTAGTGAAATAGTCTGTTGCAACTAGCAGGAATTTTGGATTCCCAGTTGCTTTGTGTAGTGGACCCACGATGTCCATTCCCCATTGAGCAAACGGCCAAGGACTTGTCAAAGGCACCAGATCCTCGGCTGGTGTGCGAATCATTGGTGAGAATTTTTGACATTTCTCACAAATTTTCACATACACCTTTGCATCTTCCTGCATGTGGGGCCACCAGTAGCCTTGGGTAATTGCTCAGTGGGCAATGGATTTACCTCCAGCATGGCTCCCACATGTTCCCTCATGGATTTCATGAAGAAATCTCTACACCATCTCAAGATGCACGCATAGCAAATACGGGCCTGTGAAGGATTTTCTGTATAACTTACCCTCTGGGGATAGCCAAAACCTAGCAGATTTGGTCCTTATCTTGTGAGCCCCCTTTTTGTCAGAAGGGAGTATCTCATCTCGTAAAAACTCCACGATTGGGTCCATCCAACTTGGTCCTATGTTCACATCCAAGACCAAGTCCACACTTCTTCCAATGCTCGGCTCGCTCAGGTATTCTACGGCCACCTTCATTTTGAACTCAGTTGGTACAGCTGCAACCAACCAAGCTAATGAATCTGCATGAGCATTCTGTTCAGAACTTATCTGTTCAATGTATACCCTTTCAAAGATATCAAGCAGGTCTTTGGCTGCTTGTACGTAGGCTACCATCTTTTCATTCGTGTTTCATACTCTCCGGACAGTTGATTGACCACAAGCTGTAAATCACAATATACCCTAACCCGTTCTGCTCTTAGGATTTTTGCACTCCTTAATCAAGCCAAGAGTGCTTCATACTCAGCCACATTATTCGACGCACTAAATCCGAGCCGAACAGATAGTTCAATCAGCACTCCTTCAGGAGGAAAAAGGACAACCCCAATTCCTGAACCAGTATTACATGTTGATCCATCAACGAATAACTTCCATTCCATAGGGTCCTGTTCGGCTGAGGATTGAATCTTTACGGGTGATGTCCCAGTCGCCTGTTCCTTTCTTGTAGGAGGTAGAGGAGCCATCGTGGGAGAAAACTCTGCCACAAAATTAGCCAACACTTGGCCTTTAATTGCCGTGCGTGGCTGATAATCGATATCGTACTGGCTTAACTCGACGGACCACGTTGATATCCTTCCCGAGAAGTCTGCTTTTCGTAGCAATGATTTCAATGGAAACTCAGTATAAACCACAACCTTGTGGCTTTGGAAGTAGTGTGGCAATTTCCTTGTGGCAGTCCTAAGTGCTAGGACAAGTTTTTCTAAAGGCAGATATCTTGTCTCTGCATCCAGTAGTGTCTTGCTAACATAATAAATAGGGATTTGTTCGATTCCCAAATCCCTCAACAGGACTGCACTTACTGCATGCTCAGAAACAGCTAAGTACAAAACTAAAGACTCACCTGGCTGTGGAGTTGACAAAAGTGGGGGCTCGGCCAGATACTTCTTCAGGTCCTGGAAGGCCTGTTCGCACTCTGCTCCCCATTCGAATCCCTCCCTCTTTTTCAATAATTGAAAAAAGGGTCTGCATTTGTCACTTGACCTGCTGATAAATCTATTAAGTGCTACAGCCATTCCAGTCAACCTCTGGACTTCCTTAGTGGTTTTGGGACTTTGTAGCTTTTGTAGGGCTATAATTTGATCAGGGTTGGCCTCAATCCCTCTCATGGTCACCAAATGGCCCAGGAACTTTTATGAACCAACTCCAAATGCACATTTCGAGGCGTTGAGTTTCAGTTTGTACTCCCTCAGGATTTCGAATGCTTCTTTTAAATCAGCTATATGCCCCCGTTTAACCTGACTTTTCACCACCATATCATCTATGTAAATTTCCATAGTCTTTCTAAGGAGCTTCTTGAACATGATGGTTGCAAGTCTTTGGTATGTTGCCCCAGCATTCTTTAGCCCAAATGGCATAACACTATAGCAGTACAACCCTCGTGGTGTGTGTAGGGAGGTATTCCCGAACAGATCCATTTACTGGCCGAAAATGTGGTGTTTGGGAGCACGTGGAAAGTATGACAAGACTTATCGCTGGGTAGTTTGGTGAATGGTGATATGGACCAAATGATATGAGAAGTCATTGATCCATACAGTCTGATCGGTTAAAAAGACGAAAGGCATGTAAGGTCGTTAGTCCAAATAATTGACGAAGAACCAATTACATGTGAAGTGACTGGTCCAAGCCGTCTGTTCGGCAATGAGATGGCCGAACAAGGAAAGAGCTCCAATCAAGAGTAGGAGCAGAGGGAATACTCTGGAAGATCCCAGAATAGTCATGTCCCGTAAGGGAATAAAATCCCGAGAATATAGGATCTGGGAAAGATACCCAATGAGAATGGGATGTTCAGCCAGTAAATGGAAAAGAATCCTAAAAGGACTCTTTTCTAATAAACTGATAAAGGAAATGAGAATCCTTGATATCCTGGGTTTCCTATACGAGATGGGAATCCGATGGCAACAAGGATGCTTGGGCAACAAGCATATGAAAATCTATAAATATGAGGTAAACCTAGAGGCAAAAGGTACGCAATACACTGCATTCTTATTGCTTTCCTATTAATAATTAGGGTTTGACTGCAAGTACGTGATACTAACTTTGGCATCGGAGGGCCTTTGCCACGAGAGGCAAAGGTGCACTCACCCCCTGTCTAATTTTGCAGATTAGGGTTCCGACGACGAATTAGGGTTCCGGTGAAAATGCAAGAATAAGCCGTTGCATTCCAAGGTGATCCGAAGTATCAATTGTTTTCATCCCCTACAATTGGCGCCGTTTGTGGGAAATTGAACAATTTTTCAGAAAAATAATCATGATGGAAGAAGATCCAGTTACTCCGTTTAGTCCAAAGGACCAGTTGGGTGGGGGAAGAGATAAATCCCCACCAGATGCTCCGAGGAAGCCCACTGGTAGACATAACGGGGATAACTCCAGAGAAAAGGGAGATAAAACTGCTACTGGCTCCACGAGAAGGAGTAAGTCTCATCGAAGAGAAGAGTCAGTCACCCATTCAAGAAGTATACACAATGATAATGATGTCCTCGACAAAAAGAGAAGGAAAATCGAGGAGTACGCTCGTTTGATTAGAAAATGAGAGTACGAGATACAGGAATTGCAGCGGGTACGAGAGCACCCAGAAGATTCTGGACTCTCTCGTAGGAATTCCCAGAGGGACGGACGGACTCTGGTAGTCCATAAGTAGACTCATTCACGGAGAAGAGTGAGCAGGAGTCCTAACAAAGGGCGATACGAAGCTTCTCCACAAAAAAGGAAAAGCAGAAGTAAAAGCCGAACACCGGAGAGAAGGGATTTTTCACGAAAAAGGAGGAGTAGAGACCGAAATTCCTCCCCCGAAGAGGAGGAAACAAGGAAACACCATCGAGATAGGTACGAGAGACTTGATGCTGATTGGGTTAAGGCTACAGCTCACAAGTCAAAGGAGCTCGAGGATGGGACAGTAACTGCACGAGAAGCAGCACGAAAGGCCCTAAGTAATATTGCAGCCTTTCCCTTCACAAAGAGGCTTCAAGAGGCTAGGTTGCCGAGCAGGGTGAAGCACGGTGCGTTCGTACTTTATGAGACAAATACAGATCCCGTGGCTCACATACAGCATTATCAACAGGCTATGTTTATGCATGAGGGGGATGATGCCATCTTATGTAAGATGTTCCCCTCCAGTCTTGGCAAGGTGGCTTTAGCTTGGTTTCATAAACTGGCCCCACGATCCATACGAGGATGGAGACAGTTGGCCGAGGAATTCACCGCTCGGTTCTTGAAAAGCAGAAAAGCCCCAAAGACTTTTGAAAGTCTTTCCACTATGAAACAGGAGGAAAACGAATAGATCAGGGATTATGCAAAGAAGTACTGGAAAACTTTCAACGAGATTGAAAGTTGCAGTGAGGAGTATGCAATTGCCACCTTTAAGACTGGATTACCTGTTCAGGGAGAGCTTCGTCGCTCATTGAATAAACATCCGGTAGCCACATTGGCTAAATTGATGGAACGGATAGAGCAACACGCCAGAATGGAGGATGACATACTCCGTGAAGATGGCAGGACTGTGGTCGAGCAGCCGAAGGCACCTGTCAAAAAGGTGGATAAGCCAGAGCCCAAGACTTATAGAGAGAGAATGGAGTATGGGTAGGCTAAGAAAGAGCCGTACAAGGATAAGCAAGCTCCTGACCCCAAATCTTTCTTTTCTATCACTACGGTTTGAAAGGAACCAATTTATAGGATTCTTTATCGAATAAAGAATCAGCCATATTTTAAATGGCCTCCAAGTCTAGGTGGAGACAAGGATGCAAAACGTGCTACGAATCAGCACTGCAGTTACCATAAAGATTGGGGCCATATGACTGAGGATTGCGAGATGTACAAGAAACACTTTGATGATCTGGTCTCACGGGGCTATCTCAAGGAATTTATTCAGGAGGATCCAAAGGAGAAAGGGAAAGCTATGGAACTGGGTTACGAGCAAAACCCTAAAGGAGTAATCCATATGATACATGGATTGGCCACACCTTATACGAGAAATGAGGTTAGGCTGTTACAAAGGCAAGTCAAGCATGATCAGCATGTGATGCGACTGGGAAACAAGAGAGGGTGGGAGAATGATGTGTGCAATGAGAGCATAGCATTCACTAATGATGACCTGGGAGAGGTCCAAATACCCCACAACGATGCTTTGGTCATAACCCTACGAGTTGGGGAATATGACATTGAGAGGATTCTAGTGGACTCAGGAAGTTGTACAGAGGTGATGTACTACGATGCATTCAAAAAGCTAGGGCTGGCCCAAACAGACTTATTGCAATCTACAACACCTCTGATTGGGTTCGGTGCAGGAGCAGTCTGGCCTCTTGGAAAGGTAACATTACCTGTTCGGGCTGGATCAGTGGTGTTGAGGACAGATTTTTTAGTAGTCGATGTCCCATCCTCCTATAACGCTATTATAGGGAGGACATGGCTGCATAAGATGAGAGCAGTCTTCTCAACTTATCACCAGATGGTAAAATTCCCAGGATCAAATGGGATTGAGGTACTTAGAGGCAATCAGAAAGTGGCCCAACAGTGTTTGATTTCCATTATTAAAAGAGCCCCAAAGGTCCACCACGTTCATACATTAGAAGTACCAGATCAACCAACTATCAAGGATGTTGGAAGAAGTCCGGTTGAAAAGGTGGTAGAAGGCTTGGAGAAAATCCAGATCAACGAGACTGATCCTAAAAGATATTTCTTAATAGGGGAATCATTACCAGTGGAGGAAAAGGCTGAATTAATAAGATTTCTCAAGGAATATGTTGATGTATTTGCATGGGTACCAGAAGAAATGCCCGGAGTGGATGCAGGTGTGATCTGTCACCATTTAAACGTTGATCCTCAGCATAAGCCGATCATTCAGAAAAAATGGAGGGCAGTCGTGTAGCACGTGGATGCAGTAATTGAGGAGGTTGATCGTTTGCTGGAGGCAAAAGCCATACGTGAAGTCTACTACCCAGAGTGGTTATCCAACATCTTTGTGGTGAAGAAAAAGAATGGGAAGTGGCGTGTCTGTGTAGACTTCACAGACCTAAACAAAGCGTGCCCTAAGGATAGTTTTCCTCTGCCTAGGATTGACCAATTGGTTGATGCAACCGCTGGTTACGAGCGAATGAGTTTTCTCGATGCATATCGAGGATATCATCAAATTGCTATGTTTGGGCCTGATCAAGAGAAGACTTTGTTTATCACACCACAAGGGTTGTACTGCTATAGTGTTATGCCATTTGGGCTAAAAAATGCTGGGGCAACATACCAAAGACTTGCAACCATCATGTTCAAGAAGCTCCTTGGAAAGACTATGGAAGTTTACATAGACGATATGGTGGTAAAAAGCCAATATAAAAGGGGGCATATAGCTGATTTAAAGAAGCTTTTGAAATCCTGAGAGAGTACAAACTGAAACTCAACGCCTCGAAATGTGCGTTTGAAGTTGGTTCAGGAAAGTTCCTATGCCATTTGGTGACCATGAGAGGGATTGAGGCTAACCCTGATCAAATTGCAGCCCTGCAGAGGCTAGAAAGTCCCAAAACCACTAAAGAAGTCCAGAGGCTGACTGGAATGGCTGCAGCACTTAACAGATTTATCAGCAGGTCAAGTGACAAGTGCAGACCCTTTTTTCAATTATTAAAAAAGAGGGAGGGATTTGAATGGGGAGCAGAGTGTGAACGGACTTTTTAGGACCTGAAGAAGTATCTGGCCAAGCCCCCACTTTTGTCAACTCCACAGCCAGGTGAGTCTTTAGTTTTGTACTTAGCTATTTCTGAGCATGCAGTAAGTGCAGTCCTGTTGAGGGATTTGGGAATCGAACAAATCCCTATTTATTATGTTAGCAAGACGCTACTGGATGCAGAGACGAGATATCTGCCCTTAGAAAAACTTGTCCTGGCACTTAGGACAGCCACCAGGAAACTGCCACACTACTTCCAAAGCCACAAGGTTGTGGTTTATACTGAGTTTCCATTGAAATCACTGCTACGAAAAGCAGACTTCTAGGGATGGATCTCGAAATGGTCCGTCGAGTTAATTCAATACGATCTCGATTATCAGCCACGCACAGCAATCAAAGGCCAAGTGTTGGCAGATTTTGTGGCAGAATTTTCTCCTACGGTGGCTCCCCTGCCTCCTACGAGAAAGGAACAGACAACTAAGACGTCACCCATGAAGAATCAACCCTCAGCCGAACAGGATCCTATGGAATGGAAGCTATTCGTTGATGGATCAACATGTAATACTGGTTTTGGAATTGGGGTTGTCCTTTTTCCTCCTCAAGGAGTACTGATAGAACTATCTGTTCGGCTCGATTTTAGTGCTTCGAATAATGTGGCTGAGTATGAGGCACTTTTAGCTGGATTAAGGAGTGCAAAGACCTTAAAAGCAGAACGGGTTAGGGTATATTGTGATTCACAGCTTGTGGTGAATCAGCTGTCTGGCGAATATGAAACTCGAAATGAAAAGATGGTGGCCTACGTACAGGCAGCCAAGGACTTGCTTGATACCTTCGAAAGGGTATATATTGAACAGATAAGTTCTGGACAGAATGCTCATGCAGATTCATTAGCTTGGTTGGCTGCAGCTGTACCAACAGAGTTCAAAAGGAAGGTGGCAGTAGAATATCTGAATGAGCCGAGCATTGGGAGGAGTGTAGACTTGGTCTTGGACGTGAACCAAAGACCAAGTTGGATGGACCCAATCATGCAGTTCTTATGAGGCGGGATACTCCCTTCTGACAAAAAGGAGGCTCACAAGATAAGGATCAAATCTGCTAGATTTTGGCTGTCCCCAGAGGGTAAGTTATACAGAAAATCCTTTACAGGCCCATATTTGTTATTCGTACATCCTGAGATGGTACAGAAGTTTCTTCATGAAATCCACAAGGGAACATGTGGGAGCCATGCTGGAAGCAGATCCATTGCCCACCGAGCAATTACCCAAGGCTACTGGTGCCCACACATGCAGGAAGATGCAAAGGTGTATGTGAAGATTTGTGAGAAGTGTCAAAAATTTTCACCAATGATTCGAACACCCGCCGAGGATCTTGTGCCTTTGACAAGTCCTTGGCCGTTTGCTCAATGGGGGATGGACATCGTGGGTCCACTACATAAAGCAACGGGGAATCGAAAATTCCTGCTGGTAATAACTGACTATTTTACTAAGTGGATTGAGGCAGAACCACTGGCCAAAATCACCGAACCCATGATAGAAAGGTTCGTGTGGAAGAGCATCATCACTCGCTTTGGGGTCCCTTACTCATTGATTACAAACAATGGATCCCAATTTCAGAAGAAATTCAAGGCTTTTTGTGTCCAGTATGGAATACGAAATTATTATTCAACCCCAGCCTACCCTCAGAGTAATGGGCAGGCAGAGGCATCTAATAAAACTATCCTTGATGGGATCAAGAAAAGGCTGGACAAAGCCAAAGGGAAGTGGCCTGACGAATTACCATTAGTGTTGTGGGCTCACCGAACAACACCTAGGAGGTCTACAAGAGAGACCCCTTATTCATTGGCATATGGAACAGAGGCTGTCATACCTCTGGAAGTAGGTCTGCCGACCAATAAGATCGTTTTGGTTGAAAATGGAGGCAATGATAGAGCACTGAAAATTGAGCTTGATCTCACCGAGGAGAGGAGGGAAAGGGCTTTGGTCCATCTGGCTTCTTACCAAGAACAGCTAATGAAAAGCTATAACAAACACGTTCACCCTTGAGAGTTTGGTGTTGGGGACCTCGTATTTCGGAAGGTGCTCGGCAACACCAAGGTGGCCAACGAAGGCAAGCTGGGGGCCAACTGGGAAGGCCCGTATCGAGTAACCGAGATTGTAGGCATAGGGGCCTATAGATTGACAGATCTGGATGGTAATCCAATTCCAAGGCCTTGGAATGTTCATAACCTATGAAAATTCTTTGTTTAAAAAGCATTAAGTTCTGTTTTAGATTTGCACTACGTGATTGTGTGGGAATTACGAATGTAATCTCCTTGTTCTAATTTTTTTATTTCCAGTTGAAAAGGGGTACGAATAACGCCCTCTTGAGTTTTACAGATTATGAATAAAATCACTTTTTGGATGTATCAATATTGTGTTCTTGGCATTTGGCTTAAAAATACGAACCACGGGCTTTGTTTCCCTTATTCGTATTGGGGAGCAGGGAACCGGCACCTATACTTTAAGTACGATAAACTTAAACGAGTACAAGTACGAAACACTTGTATGGAATTTAAAGTACGAGACACTTGTAAAGTTTATATAAAACAATTGGCTTGGCTTAAAGCATAACGAGTATATGTTAGCCACATTTATTCAAGTACGAGAAACTTAAAATAGTTGAGTACGTGAAACTTAGCAAGTACAAGTATGAAAACACTTGTATGATTATTTTTTAAGTACATGAAACTTAACAAACACTTGTATGTTTGTTCTTAAGTATGTGAAACTTAAACAAAACACTTGAATGCCTATTTTTTAAGTACGTGAAACTTAAATTCAGTTCAAACAAGTACATGAAACTTAACACGTATGAAACACTTGTATGGATTTTTTGAGTACGTGAAACTTATCAAAACACAAGTATTTTTTAACATACGAGACACTTCGAAATTCATAAGTACGTGAAATTTAAACTGCAGAGCATTCGTTTCTAAGTACTTGAAAGAGTATAAGCAATGATGATTCACACGATTTGCTACGTATTGAAAGCAAACAAATAGGATCAAAGTACGAAATACTTAAGATTAAACTAGTTTGCATCCAAACAGGTGCAACAAACAGGGAAGCCGAGCAAAATGTATAGTTATGCCACAAAGGGCCGAATACCTATGTTACCAAAACGAAGAAAGTACTGATGCCACACAGGGCTCGAATATCATGGTCACGTAGGACCAGCAAACCTTACCAAATTTTAGTCCAGGTTTTGGACATCTGAAAGTGTTCTGTCTGTTGTGGTATCACCATCAATTGCATTCTCCTCCAAGTTAATGGGCTCAAGGGTTGAATCCCGAGCAGGAGATTGAGTAGGGTGCACATCGGTGGGTGTGTCTTCCTCAACATTGGTAAATTCTTCAATCTGCTGTTCAATGTCGTCCTCTGGATGTCCTGCTGGCTCCTGAATGTTCTAGGCACGGGTGCTTGGCAGATCATTGTCAACCCAGAAGGGTGAATCCTCGGCAACCCCTAGTTTGGTCAGATAGGCCTCCTAGCTGGCAATCCAGATCTGGTCCTGTATAGCTGGCATCTGTTCGACATAACTTGCTGTTGTGGCGTCAAAACCCTTTTGATAGCCATCTTCATAGGAAGCTTTTTTGGTGCTGTCAATCTCTGATAAAGCCTGATTGAGGCTCTCTTCGGCAATCTCAAGTTTGCCCTTTGCTCCATCAAAATCAGATTTGGCTTTATCTCTCTCTCTTTCTAAATGTGAAACTGTCCGAAGAAGCCGCGTGTTGTCATTCAACAATCTGATCCGCTTGGCCTCGGCTTTTTGATACTTTTGCCCCAGAGTTACCATCTTTTGAATAAACTAAAGAAGTACCAAAAAGAGTTGATGACCAAAAATAATATAAGACAAATTTTTTAGCTTGATAGAAAGAGGGTCTTTGTTGTTACCTTGATACCACTGACGAGACCAGTGGCTACAAGACGGTCAGGAGCAGATCCAGATTCTTTCTGCATGTCGACTGGAAGCAGCAACCCTTGAGCTAGGGCAAGTGCTGTTTCAGATGAACTAGCACTGTCCCCAACGTGAATGGGATGATCTCCCCTAGTAAATGGAGGAGTCCACATCTGGGGAAGGTTTTGGGTAATTGGTGAAGTAGGGTGATGAGTCTCAGTGTCTGCTTGAGAAGCAGTGCCAGTTGGGTCTTCAGACCTAGGTCGTTTGTCTCTATGAATGTCACTAGCCTCTACAGTGGTGTCCACTTCACGAGGAGAAGAGGAAGATCGAGCAGAACCACCCCTGGTTCAACGGGGTGGTGGGGAAGCAAGCCCAGTAGAGGATGCCTGGCCAGCACCACGCCTTCTGGTTGAGACGGTAAGCAGAGAACTTAAATTTAGAGGTTGACGAGACATACTTGCTGAGTGTGGAGGAGAAGGAGAATATCCAGAAAAGGATGATTAGCTGGTGTCGCGATTCAATACTGGCTGTTCGGGTTTTATGACGAGAAATGACCTGTCTTTGAGAGGGTCTTCGGAGTCTCAAACGGGGTAATAGGATGCCTTCTGAAACAGGAACTTCACCTGGTTGACCAGCAACAGTAACACAAGATGAGAGTCTCGAGTTCCTCGGCTGGGGAGCAGTAGAAGTAGAGGCAGCACTGGTACTAGGATGGGCAAGTCTCCTGTCGATAACTCCTCTGTACGAAGGGTCGTATCCCAGCAGTACGTCAGTGTCTCGACCCCGACCTGCTGTTCGGGTACCAGGTTCACCTGTGTATTTTAAAATCCTGTTGATGTCCGCTGTCTGGACGTAGCTCGGCTCTCATCTAGGACGCTTGTTAGCGTTTTCAGTTGCAAGAGCAAAATTCAAGGTTACAATTAGACACTTAGAACAGCTACGAGAAGGCAGTAAAATAAAGAATTTCAGAGTCAAAAGCAAGAGCATACGTGGATAACCCCATATGTGGGGGCAATGCAAACCCAATACTTGGCCATCCTCCCCTATCGGCTTGAACGCTCCTGTTACGTAGAGAAAATCAACCTCGTGGTTGAGAGCAGAGTCAGGCAAATTGAGCACGAGACGCTTGTCTGCTTTCCTAACTTTGAAATAATATGTGTTGTATTCGGGGTTTTGCACAATGCTATACCACCACTGGATGTCCCAAATTCCCAGTTGGGCCCCCAAGATCCTATTCAGGGCCACTGCTCCCATCACTAACCTAAAGAAATTGGTCGAAACCTGCATTGGCGTGAGTCGATACCAGTTGAGGACTTGACGGAGTAATGGGTGAAGAGGAAATCGAACTCCTCCCTCAACGATGGTGACTATGGAGATACACATTCTATCCCATGAACCTCCGTCTCTATCTGCACCCAGGGGGGCGAGCTCAAGACCAACGTTGTCTGGAATATTATATTCCATCCTAAATGCCGCCATGGCAATAGGGGTTTCACATAATCTTCTAAACTTGCTGGGTCTCAAGGGATTCTCACCATCTTCCGCCATGGATATATCCGATTTAAAACGAAAAATCTGGAAAAAGGGTACGATTGGAGCCCTAGGGAATGGACGAATCAAAGCAAAGAAATCCTAGTACGAGATACAAGAAAGGAATAGGAATCTTACGATGTTTTGCAACGGCAATACTAGGAAGTGCAACCGAAAGCTTCGAGGCAGTGGTTATGGCGGAAAGCTTAGAGAGAGAAAGACTGAAGGTTCGAGTTTTTAGGTGAAAACCCAAAAGAAGCCCTTTCAGGGGTTTAAGGGCAAGAAACGGAGACGAAACGTCTCCTCTTACGCAGTTACAGGTTAAAGTAATGGAAAGCAAAAACCGTTCTGACACCGTTTCATAGAACGTCAGTTCGAAATTAATGATAGGCATACGAAACGTGCCATGTGGAGTCATTACCCCGAAATGGTATAATGACAGAGGCGCCAAAAGGCATCAATGAAGTGTTAAGAACAATGACCGCACGGGCTCAGAAGAGTCTGGTCTAAACATTCGTTTCTAAAAGCTTCATGTATTGCCCTCGAACAGTGGCATGTAAATGAAGCTGGGGAGCAATTGTAGGGAGGTATTCCCGAACAGATCCATTTATTGGCCGAAAACGTGATGTTTGGGAACACATGGAAAGTATGACAAGACTTGTCGCCGGGCAGTTTGGTGAACGGCGATATGGACCAAATGATATGAGAAGTCATTGATCCATACAGTCTGATCGGCTAAAAAGACAAAAGGCATGTAAGGTCGTTAGTCCAAATAATTGACGAAGAACCAGTTACATGTGAAGTGATTGGTCCAAGCCGTTTGTTCGGCAATGAGATAGCCGAACAAGGAAAGAGCTCCAATCAAGAGTAGGAGCAGAGTGAATACTCTGGAAGATCCCAGAATAGTCATGTCCCGTAAGGGAATAAAATCCCGAGAATATAGAATCTAGGAAAGATACCGAATGAGAATGGGATGTTCGGCCAGTAAATGGAAACGAATCCTAAAAGGACTCTTTTCTAATAAACTGATAAAGGAAACAAGAATCCTTGATATCCTGGGTTTCCTATACGAAATGGGAATCCGATGGCAACAAGGATATGCTTGGGCAACAAGCATATGAAAATCTATAAATATGAGGTAAACCTAGAGGCAAAAGGTACGCAATACACTGCATTCTTATTGCTTTCCTACTGATAATTAGGGTTTGACTGCAAGTACGTGATACTAACTTTGGCATCGGAGGGCCTTTGCCACGAGAGGCAAAGGTGCACTCACCCCCTGTCTAATTTTGCAAATTAGGGTTCCGACGACGAATTAGGGTTCCGGTGAAAAGGCAGGAATAAGCCGTTGCATTCCAAGGTGATTCGAAGTATCAATTGTTTTCATCCCCCTACAGTGTGATAAACGAAGTCTTCTCTTGATCAGGCCCAAACATAGCAATCTGATGATATCCTCGATATGCGTCGAGAAAACTCATTCGCTCGTAACCAGCGGTTGCGTCAACCAACTGGTCAATCCTTGGAAGAGGAAAACTATCTTTTGGACACGCCTTGTTTAGGTCTGTGAAGTCTACGCAGACACGCCACTTCCCATTCTTTTTCTTCACCACAACAGTGTTGGATAACCACTATGGGTAGTAAACTTGACGTATTGCTTTGGCCTCCAGTAAACGATCGACCTCTTCAATTACTGCATTCACATGCTAGTCAGCTGCCCTCCGTTTTTTCTGAATGATCGGCTTATGCTGAGGATCAACGTTTAAATAGTGACAGATCACACCTGCATCCACTCCGAGCATTTCCTCTGGTACCCATGCAAATACATCAACATATTCCTTCAGAAATCTTATCGATTCAGCCTTTTCGTTTGTTGGTAATGATTCCCCGATTAAGAAATATTTTTCAGGATCAGTCTCGTTGATCTGGATCTTCTCCAAGCCTTCATCCACCTTTTCAACCGGACTTCTTCCAACATCCTCGATAGTTGGTTGGTCTGGTATTTCTAATGTATGAACATGGTGGGCCTTTGGGGCTCTTTTAATGATGGAAATCAGACATTGTTGTGCCACTTTCTAATTGCCTCTAAGTACCTCAACCCCATTCGATCCTGGGAATTTCACCATCTGGTGATAAGTCGAGGAAACTGCTCTCATCTTGTGCCGCCATGTTCTCCCTATAATCGCGTTATAGGAAGAAGGAACATCGACAACTAAAAAATCTGTCCTCAACACCACTGATCCAGCTCGAACAGGTAGTGTTACCTTTCCAAGAGACCAGACTGCTCCTGCACTGAACCCAATTAGAGGTGTTGTAGATTGCTCTAAGTCTGTTTGGGCCAGCCCCAGCTTCTTGAATGCATCGTAGTGCATCACCTCTGTACAACTCCCTGAGTCCACTAGAATCCTCTCAATGTCGTATTCCCCAACTCGTAGGGGTTATGACCAAAGCATTGTTGTGGGGTATTCGGACTTCTCCCAGGTCATCATCTGTGAATGCTATGCTTTCATTGCACACATCGTTCCTTCGCCCTCTCTTGTTTCCCAGTCGCATTACATGCTGATCGTGCTTGACTTGCCTTTGTAATAGCCAAACCTCATTTCTCGTATAAGGTGTGGCCAACCCATGTATCATGTGGATTACTCCTTTAGGATTTTGCTCGTAACCCAGTTTCATGGCATTCCTTTTCTCCTTTGGATCCTCCTGGATAAATTCCTTAAGATAGCCCCGAGAGACCAAATCATCAAGGTGTCTTTTGTACATCTCACAGTCCTCAGTCATATGGCCCCAATCTTTATGGTAACTGCAGTGCTGATTCGTAGCACGTTTTGCGTCCTTGTCTCCGCCTAGACTTGGGGGCCATTTAAAATATGGCTGATTCTTTATTCGATAAAGAATCCTATAAATTGGTTCCTTCCAAACCGTAGTGATAGAAAAGAAAGATTTGGGGTCAGGTGCTTACTTATCCTTGTACGACTCTTTCTTAGCCTGCCCATACTCCCTTCTCTCTCTATAAGTTTTGGGCTCTGGCTTATCCACCTTTTTAACAGGTGCCTTTGGCTGTTCGGCTACAATCTTGCCATCCTCACGGAGTATGTCATCCTCCATTCGGGCGTGTTGCTCTATCCGTTCCATCAGTTTAGCCAATGTGGCTACCGGATGTTTATTCAACGAGCGACGCAGCTCTCCCCGAACAGGCAAATCAGTCTTGAAGGTGGCGATTGCATACTCCTCACTGCAGCTTTCAATCTTGTTGAAAGTTTCCCAGTATTTTTTTGCATAATCCCTGATCTGCTCATTCTCCTTCTGTTTCATGGTGGAAAGACTTTCGAACGTCTTTGGGGCTTTTCTGCTTGTCAAGAATCGAGCAGTGAATTCCTCAGCCAACTGCTTCCATCCTCGTATGGATTGTGGGGCCAGTTTATGAAACCAAGCCAAAGCCACCTTGCCAAGACTGGAGGGGAACATCTTGCATAAAATGGCTATATCCCCTCGTGCATGAACATAGCCTGTTGATAATGTTGTATGTGAGCTACGGGATCCGTATTTGTCTCGTAAAGTACGAATGTACCGTGCTTCACTCTGCTCGGCAACCTAGCCTCCTGTAGCCTCCTTGCAAAGGGGGAGGCTGTAATATTACTTAGGGCCTTCCGCGCTGCTTCTCGTGCAGTTACTGTCCCATCCTCGAGCTCCTTTGACTTGTGAACCGTAGCCTTGACCCAATCAGTATCAGGCCTCTCGTACCTGTCCCGATGATGCTTCCTTGTTTCCTCCTCTTCAGGGGTGGAACTTCGGTCTCTGCTCCTCCTTTTTCGTGAAGAAGCCCTTGTTTTCGGTGTTCAGCTTTTACTTCTGCTTCTCCTCTTTCGTGGAGAAGCTTCGTATCGCCCTATGATAGGACTCCTGCTCCTTCTCCCTCGTGAATGAGCCTGCTTATGGACTACCAGAGTCCGTCTGTCCTCATAGGAATTCCTTCGAGAAAGTCCAGAATCTTCTGGGT
This sequence comes from Rhododendron ovatum, assembly GCA_019656835.1. Classification (NCBI taxonomy): domain Eukaryota; kingdom Viridiplantae; phylum Streptophyta; class Magnoliopsida; order Ericales; family Ericaceae; genus Rhododendron; species Rhododendron ovatum. The sequence goes on along the minus strand of CM033795.1, from coordinate 28,276,548 downwards.
GCTCTCGTACCCGCTGCAATTCTTGTATCTCATACTCTCGTTTTCTAATCAAACGAGCGTACTCCTCGATTTCCCTTCTCTTTTTATCGAGGAGATCGTTATCATTGTGTATACTTTTTGAATGGGTAACTGATTCTTCTCTTTGATGAGACTTACTCCTTCTCGTGGAGCCAATAGCAGTTTTATCTCCTTTTTCTTTGGAGTTATCTCTGTCATGTCTACCAGTGGGATTTCTCGGAGCACTTGGTGGGGATTTATCTCTTCCCCCACCCAACTGGTCCTTTGGACTGAACGGCGTAACTGGATCTTCTTCCATCATGATTATTTTTCAGAAAAATTGGTTTGTTTCCCATAGACGACGCCAATTGTAGGGGGATGAAAACAATTGATACTTCGGATCACCTTGGATTGCAACGGCTTATTCGTACCTTTTCACCGGAACCCTAATTCGTCGTCGGAACCCTAATCGGCAAAATAGATAGGGGGTGAGTGCACCTTTGCCTCTCGTGGCAAAGGCCCTCTGATGGCAAAGTTAGTATCGCGTACTAGTAGAGAAACCCTAATTATCAGTAGGAAATATCGAATAATGCAATGTATTGCGTACCTTTTTCCTCTAGTTTTGCCTCATATTTATAGATTTGCGTAGCTTGCTGCCCAAGCATCCCTGTTGCCCTAGGTTTCCCATTTCGTATAGGAAACCCTGGATATCAAGGATTCTCGTTTTCCTTATCAATTCATTATAAAAGAGTCCCTTTAGAACCCTTTTCCATAGTTGGCCGAACATCCCATTCTCGTTGGGTATCTTTTCTGGATCCTATTTCTTTGGGATCTCATTCCTTTACGGGACATGACTTTTTCTGGAATCTTCTAGAGTATTCCCTCTACTCTTGCTCTTGATTAGAGCTCTTTCTTTCTTTGGCTGTATCGTAGCCGAACAGTCTGCCTGGACCAGTTACTTCACATGTAACTTGGTCCAATGTAATCAAAATGTCTCTATCTACCGAACAGTTAGTTTACACTAATAACTTTTCATGTTTATTGGCCTTTATCGCCATTCAATGCACTGATCGACGATCAGTCCTGTCCAATCTTTCACGTGTTTTTATACATCACGTGTTCGGCAACTAGATGTATCTGTTCGGTAATACCTCCCTACATTACGCATGTCAGTTAAGTCACCCACTCTCACATAAGCACTAGTCCAGTTATTGTCAACAAAGCTGACTAGGCTCTCCAAACACTTAATAACAATCGCATGCAACTTTTTAATTTCTTTTGTTGCATAATACTTCTGCAGCTTAGAAGCAAGGAAATTGGAGTCCACCAACTTATGGCTCGATGAATTATTATCAAAGAAAGTGGCACCTAGGTTGTTGTGGGAGCTTGATGCACACAAATAAATTGAAAAATGAGGGGTTGATGAAAAAGAATGAAGATTGTGGGGGTAAATTCTGCCAAAATTCTTTGTCTTTATGAAGTTTACTTTTTTCAGTGTTGATGATAGGGGTAGTTGAATATCATGAAGAGAAGGTGGGTTGACCAGAGTGATTTAAGATGGTGTTGGTGAGAGCAATTCACTCACTAGTCGCAGTATGAGGAGCGAGAGTGAATTTTCGATTAGGTTTTCTTCCGTGCCAAATTGTGCTAACCGTTGACCCAGGAAAACAAGTTTACACTTGTTTGGATTTTTGGAATCTTGGGGAAAGAAATGAAATTGAAAGGGAAATTTTCCTCTCTTCTCTGAAAGGGTCGTAAAAGAAAAACAATAATTTAGGAATTACTCTAGGAGGAAGGTGAAGCAGTAATTAAGGAATTATGAGGGAAAAATAAGTTAGGATAAAAATGGAAGGAAGTGGTTTATGTTAGGTTTTAGATATTTTTTCACGTTAGGTTTAAGATTATGCATTGCATATTTTAAAAATTACATTTATAATTTATATAAATGCTTGTATGATGATGCGATTACATAGAAGGATAATGTGTTGTAATTAAAATCCAAAAAGTTTTTCTAGAGTCTGGAGGTTATTTCTACGTAAGGATAATTATAAGAAGAATTCAAATGGCATCTATGGAGTTTGGAGGTTATTTCTAAAAATTATGCATTTTTTAGCTCATTTTTCAAAATAAATTTTGGCATAACTTGTTTTAATTGACTCATATACATTAAAAAAAAAAACACACAAAAACCAAACTCTTAGAGCAAGTCTAATGGTAAATGGAAAATGGCTACAACCATTTCTGTAATTTGGCACCAAATATTGGTTTTGTGCCGAATTTTGGCACTCCTCCAATGGTTGGTTCTTTTTTAACACCAAAAAGTGGTTTTGTGCCAAATTCTGGCACCATAAAAAGTGATTTTGTGCCAAGTCAATTCTAATTTATGAGGTGATGTAATGATCCTGATTTTTTTTGGTAAATAAAAATTTTGTTAAATATTTAAATATTATTTTTAATTACTTGAATTTCCTTTAAAATTCCTTTTTAACTTTAATAATCCGTCATAACAAGATTTGAGATTTATAAAATTATATTTCTTTGTACCGGACAATCTAGTTATTTTCAAAAGATAAGTGTACTTGTAGAAACACTTTTATATTTTCCTAATGTATAAAATAAAATCTTAAATTATATTTTTTGACTAGAAATCCTACATGGCAAGTAGAATTACTTTTCAATCAATTAGTTGGAAGAACCGAACTACCAATTCATCTGGTTACAATCTCCTAACCATAGATGAACCTTTACCCATTGGACAATAAAAGTTAGGGAAACTTTTATCCATTGGACAATAGGAAACCTAGATTTTCTATCAAAGATATTTTGTGCTAGATTTGATAAAGTACTCATATATAGTTGTATATAGATTTATATACACATGCCTAAAGGACATTTGGTTATTTTAAATATTATTCAAATATATATTACCTTATTCCCTTTATCCATTGGTCAAAAAATGCAAGGGAAAATACTATCCATTGGATAATAAGTTAGTCTTACTAAATAGTACTAGAATTTATTAAATAAATCACTTCTTAGATTTTTCCATGTGTTTATATGTATTAAAGATATGTGAATATCTAATTTTCTATATTTCTAAGTACACTAATAAATATATAAATACTAGTACTTCTTGAATTATTCTAATAAGAAAATCTTGGCCATATATTTTATTTGATACTTGAAAGTATTGATGGATTATATGGTACCTAATAGTACCTACATTTATATTTGAAAACTTGGACATGTGTGTGTGTGTGTGTGTGTGTGTATATATATATATATATATAATAGTAACATGTGCTTATTAGATTAGTTTATTAGGAAATTTTGATCTTATATTTTTTTATTGGATACTTGAAAATCTTAAAAGATTATATAGTACCTTGTAAAGTATTTTACTAAATTTTCTAAGCACACAAATATATTTATATATGGGTATATGTACCTTTTGGCCTATTATTTTTCTAGAAAAATCTTAACTATTGGACAATAATTGCTAGGAAAAATTTTATTGCTTGGGTAATAGCCAAGACTTTTGCTATAAATAGCACCCCATCCTTGCCATTTAACTCACACCTTCCAACCTTTCAACTTCTCTCTTTAGAAATACTTGAGTTCTTACTTTGTTCTTTGTTGTTCTTGGTGTTCTTGAGTTTTTCTTGAAATTCTTCTTGAAACTCATCCTAAACCGCCACTAAACCATCACCTGACCACCCTCTTAATCCAAAAGTTAGTAGTTTTTAGTCAAGAACTAGTTTCGAGAGAAACCTTTCTCTTTCGAAGCTACCGGAAGCTTACTGTAGAAAGTCACTCCGTTCGATAGCCGACTTACTTTTCTGTAGCCACCCTACCGCCAAGAAGAACGGTAGAATCATCTTATCTCTTATCTCTAAGTATATGTAGAACACCTCTACTTACCTACTCTACGTATATTGTATGTTGTTTGTATATCGAAATGCATGGAAGTATTCTCATTTTGATCTTTAAGATGGATATGAGCATCTATTATGAATTGTTTGTATTACTTGCCTTGTTGTAAAACATAAGTGATTTTCACTCCAAAGACGTCCGTACATGTGGTGTTATGCTTTAAGTTGTGGTTTGAGCATGATGATTAATATAGAGTTGGATGATCTTGCTAGTTTAGTTTCAAGATTACAATGAATGATTTATGATTACGTATGTGAAAGGTCCTACCGTGGAGTTGTTGCATGAAAATGAGACACAGAAATTGAGAAAGTAGAAACATGGCGCCTAGGGTGTGGTAAATGATGAGATGTGTTTTGAAAAAAGAAATATTTTCAATCCACAAATGAGGTAGGACGTGGTAGCCCATTGTGTGGGGTGTGTATGTGTGTGTGTGTATGTGCCAATGGGAACCTGGAGTTGCGGAACCATTGTGCGGATACCCGAAAACTCGGAGCGGCGGAACCGAGGTAGGGTGTGTGGCTTGGTTACCGCGGAGAGGTGTCAATACCTATTGTGTGCTAATGGGAAACCGGAGCGGCAAAACCATTGTGCGGATACTCGGGAACCCGGAGCGGTGGAACCAAGGTAGGGTGTGTGTGGCTTGGTTACCACGGAGAGGTGCCAATGCCAATTGTGTGCCAATGGGAACCCGGAGCGACGGAACCATTGTGCGGATACTCGAGAACCCGGAGCGGCGAAACCGAGATTGGATGTGTAAAAACGATTTTAGAAATGTTGATTTGGAAAATGAAAAGTGAAAAATGGAGACACGATTTACGAGATATCGTGTAGGAGAAACTCAGAAATCACGGACACCAACATTAGTTGAATAGTGAATATGGATGTGCCATTGTTAATTATTTTGTTAAATACGCATGTGCTATGTGGATCTCACTAATTCTATACCCTATTATGTGTAAGTTATGGGTTAGCGGGTATGAGATTGTTCTGCTGAGCTTTCGTAGCTCATGGTGTTACCTTTGGTGACCCTGACATATTATACTGGTAGCGACGCTAGTATAATGTGTCAGACTTTGTAGATGAACATGGAGAACTCTACACCTTGGAGACTTTCGGAGCTGGTTAGGATGGAGGAGCAGGCAGAGCAGTAGATAGAAACTCTAGTTTTCCCTCCTTTTGTTGAATAAAAGTACTCTTGTGAGAATTATGATGTAATGTTGAGCCAGACTCTATTTATATTTTCAATAAAAATGTCTATTTAATGTTCCCAAAATTTGGGGCGTTACAGGTGACTAGAATGACTATAGCCATACTTGAACACAGATATGGAACCAACCAACTTTTCCACTTTGGCCTTTTAGAAAAAAATTTGATTTTTCATTGGAGCATGAAGTTGTATAATCTAGTTCTAAATTACATGTATAGAACCACATTTGGCAACCATTGGACATGTTAGCAGGAGTATTTTATTTTGCTTTTTTTTCCTCGATCTTTCTTCCAAAACCAAATAATGGAGGAGATTCTTTTATTTATTTTTAAAAAATACATTGTGCATACTGGATTGGACCTATTTGTTTTAAAATAAATATGTTCCTATCAATCATTGATGGGTATTAACTGAACTTGATTTTTCTCGTGCTCGAAGAACTTGATGATAACTACGAAATGAGTAGTTTTAATTATTGTTGTGCGTTCGAAACTGGTCCAACAAAATCAAACTGGACCAAACTACATTGGAGGACACAGAATTGAACCCAAGTCCTTGCTCAGGCAAAACAATTAACTTTTTTTGTGTGTGGTAGAAATGAGATAATTGTATTAATCTGAAGGCCGAAGGGCGAAGAAACGCCTAAACATCAGAAATGATAGAACCCCATGGGGGCAGAGTAGTCGTCCATAAATCGAACGGACCATAACAATAGCTTTCGCATCAGATTCAACCACAACCTTGGAGAGATTCACAAGACCCATGTACAGACCTTCCCGAATGGCGAGTGCCTTTGTTATTCTGGAAGAGCTAATACCAACATGAGTTGTAATTGATTCACCCACCCTGAATGGCGAGTGCCTCTGCTATTTTGGAAGAGCTAATACAAACATGAGTTGTAATTGATTCACCCAATAAAACCCATCTGCTCCCCTAGCTATGGTATCAGTTCCCACACCATATTTAGCTCCTTAGAAACTGCAACATCAACATTAATCTTGATCTTGTCTTCCTCCGGACGATTCCAATTACTTGCATCAAAATTATGCTCCCTGGAGGTAGTTAAGGAAACTTTTCATTCGCCTTTAAAAACTGATGAAAATCAACTTGAGCTTTCCCACTAATCATGTCCGTTGCCCATCTTTTGTCGTTGAAAACAAGATCATTTCTAGCCCGTCAAATCCACCAACAGTAAACTAAACCCAGCCCCATTGTCAAAGATGGGAAAGCCGCTTGCTTTTTTCGGTCTTGAATAATCCCAGTATTGAATAAATCCTCGTGCGCGACTTCTTCCCCGACGTCCCGAAGATTTGAGATCGCCTCGACTGGCCAAAGCCATCCACAGCTGGAACCCCATCCAGATCTAGCCGCAATGCCTTACCATAAATGTTATGGTGACCGGGGGCGAGTTATAGAGTCCGGAATTAAGAGGTTGGAGAATAAAGTCTGATTTGGAGAAGGGAAGGTTGGGTCGTCTGATCTAACACCACCGGTGATTTTCTTTCTTTTTTCTAGTTTTCTATTGTGATGTCCTGCTTGCGGGTGCTTCTCCCTTTCGGAGGTCTTCCTAACCCTTTTGTGTGGTGTGTTTTTCTTTCTTTGATATTGGTGGTGTGAGTTTTGTGTAAGGTATTGTACCTTGGTGGCCTTTGTAAGGAGGTTGGCGTGTAGGTGTTTCCTCGTTGGAGCCTATCCGCCTGGTTGGCTATTCTCTCATTGTCCAAGGAAGAATATGCCTTTTGATGTACTCTCTTGGTTATCAATGAAATTTCTAAACTTTTGAAAAAAAAAAGAAGAGAAGTTAGCTAGCTTCTTCAAGTTTAAATTAATTCCAAGTATTTCTCATTCTTCTCTTTTCTTTTCCAACCCAACAACTGATGGAATGTAGCGATTGGGTACTGACCACTTATGTTGGGCCCATTTTGAAATAACTATTTATATGTCCTAGAAAAAAATAGGTTTATTCTGAATAGTGGTAATTCCTTGATCAGTTCATTTAATTTTTAATTCAAAACTCTTCCCTACAAACTCTAAATCAAAATTAGATGAATTGATCAAACACTTATTAATATACGAATAAATTGATGTTTCACATAGCACATTGAAAAATTATTCCGTACAAAATAAACATCTCGGATTATTTGTGTGATACGTGAAAAAGAGATGCTAGAGGCACATCAATTTGTCACACCTCAACCACACCCTTCTCACATACTTTGTAGGATTTGAACATTTCCCTTCCCCTTTTTGTTTTGAAAATTTGGACATTAGAGTTTTAGTTATCTTAAGTTCCAGAATTTAAATGATATGAGTAATTTACTTGAAGATTTTCATGATGAAGTGCTATGAATTTCCAAAAATGGGAATTAATGTTGTAGTTTTATTTTAAGCTGCTTTCCCTCCTATGTTGCGGGTTGGCTTATTACTTAATTAGAGCAGTCTCCACTCTTTACTCAAATTTTTACTCAGATTTGCATAAAAATCTGAGTAAAAGCTTTGATTTGGTATGGGCTTCTCCAGCCCTTAACTCTTGACAACTCACACACACACACACACACACACACACACACACACTCTCTCTCTCTCTCTCTCTCTCTCTCTCTCTCTCTCTCTCTGTGCTACCCTAGCTCGCCTCATGAACTCCTTCCGAGGACAAACCCAACAATGATGAACTCCTCCTGGTGAAACACTGCCGCCAAATAGCAGGTTGAAATTTGGTATAGAGTTTGGGTCTCACCAAACTTGGTGAAGAAATTAGTAAAAACCAAATTTGATGAGTTTGTGTAAGGAGTGGAGTTCCAATTTGGGTGGTTTTTACTTGAATTTTGGTTTTGTTGTAACGAACACTATGAATGCAAGCTAAGAATGAGAAATTGAAAACTAAACAAGAAATCACAAAGACACAAGATATACGTGGTTCCCCAAGATGGGTATATCCACGGGCGATGAAAGAGAGGATTCAGTAACCAACATGAAGAAGAAATACAAAATGCCGGCTGTAATCCGTAACTCTAGTAAGGCCACAATATGAGAGCCCAAAAGATAATTCCTAGAAGTTCCCCAAAAGACCTATTTATAATAGGCTACAAAAATGGGAACAACATAATTAACCAATGTGGGACAAAAGAATACAAGGCATTCCCAGCAATTATCCACCTTGACTTGAATTCTACTGAACCAAATCACCAAATATAGCACTCCCCTTCTAACCTCTTACTTGCCAAATGCCCCTGAGGAGCGATCAAATGCAGATACCAAGCAAGCCCAAGCAATGCTTAAACTTGGCAACCGAAACCGGTTTAGTCAACATATCTACTGGATTATCTGTCGTGCCCACTTTCTTCACCTCAACTTGCTTCTATGAGATGATATCCCGAACAAAGTGATACTTGACATCGCTATGCTTGGTCCTCTCATGATATATCAGATTTTTAGTTAAATGTATACTCACACCCTGTGCAAGACCAAGCTCACAAAGCAAACCTCTCATCCACAATGCCTTCTTCACAGCTTCAGCAATGGCCATATACTCTGCTTCTATTGTAGACAGCGCGACTGTAGCCTATAAAGTAGCTTTCCAACTAATGGCACTTCCGGAGAGAGTAAAGACATAACCTGTCAAAGACCTCCTCTTATCATGGTCACCGGCAAAATCCAAATCAACATAACCAACAGAATGATCACCAAAATTGGCAACCCCAAACAATAGACCAACACCTGTAGTTTCACACAAATACTGTAGTATCCATTTCACAGCCTCCCAATGTGCCTTTCTTGGACACCCCATATAACGACTAAAAACACTAACTGCATGTGAAATATCAGGACGAGTACATACCATGGCGTACATAAGGCTCCTAACTGCGCACGAATATGGAACTTGAGATATATACTTCTCCTCATCCTCCGACTGTGGTGATAACTCAGCTAAAAGTCGAAAGTGTGCTGCCTTAGAGTTCTGCATGGCAAAGCGCTCAAGCACTTTAAGAACATAAGACTTCTGATTCAAAAATAATTTGCTAGCTGTTTGATCTCTACAAATCTCCATACCCAAAATACGTTTTGCCGCACCCAGATCTTTCATCTCAAATTCACCACCTAACTGTTGCTTCAACCTATTGATTTCTGATACACTCTTGGCAGCAATAAGCATATCATCAACATATAACAGTAGATAAACAAATGAACCATCTGAAAGTTTTTGAAAATACACACAACTGTCATACTCACTTCTTAAATAGGACTGGCTTATTATAAAAGTATCAAACCACTTATACCACCGCCTAGGGAATTATTTGAGGCCATACAAAGACTTATGAAGTAAACAAATGTGATCCTCCTTACCAAAAACAACAAACCCACTAGGCTAACCCATATAAATCTGTTCCTCAAACTCGCCATGCAAAAACGCAGTTTTGACATCAAGTTTCTCTAACTCAAGATCATAACATGCAACAATAGCAAGTAAAGTGTGAATGGAACTATGTTTTACAACTTGTGAAAATACCTCATTGTAGTCAACACCTTCCTTTTGGCTGTACCCTTTCGCCACTAGCCAAGCTTTGAACCAAGCGTCTTCTACCTCTGGAATACTTGGTTTGTGCTTGAAGACCCACTTGCACCCAACAATCCTTTTCCCTTTCAGCGGTTCTGCTAATTCCCATGTCTGATTCTTCTGAAGAGACTCAATTTCCTCATTCATAGCAACAAACCACTCTGTAGACTCAGTGCTCGAAACAGCATCCGTATAACTGGAAGGCTCATCATACTCAACTATTTCAGCAACTGATAAAGCATAGGCCACCATCTCAGAATAAGTCAAATACCTTTCAGGAGGTCGAATCTCCCTCTTTAGCCTATCTTTAGCAATAGTGTGTGGTTGCTCAACTAATGCATCAATCTCTCTGTCTGAACTCTTGAACTCCTCTTCAATTGGTTGCTCAATGTATGTCTTCCCTAAGTCGGAAGATTCACTCAAAAACTCCACCTGCTTTGGAACACTATGTTCCTGAACTGTATCCTTAACCTGCTTAGACCCTTTAATCAGAGAGTTTTCATCAAAAGTAATATCTCTACTGATCAAAAACTTTGAATCTTCAGGACACTACAATCTATACCCTTTCACACCTCCCTGATAACCCAAGAAAATACACTTCTTGGCCCATGGTTTTAACTTACCCTCATTCACATGAGTAAAAGCTGGACACCCAAACACACACAGCATAGAGTTATCAGCTTGATGACTGTAGGGAGGTATTCCCGAACAGATAAAGTAATATCTAGATGCGTGATACGAGGGATCACGGGTTAAGCAACACCATGGGTGGTGGTCGGCGACATGGACTACTGGCATGAGAAGTCATTGGTCTAAACTAACTATTCGGCAGATAGTGACATACCGTTACATTGGTCTAAATAAGCGAAACAAAGACCAATGTTATATGTGAAGTAGCTGGCCCAGGCGGTCTGTTCGGCTACCAGAGAGCCGAACAAGGAAAGAGCTCTTATCAAGAATATTCCAGAGTATTCATGTTCCGTGAAGGACTGTGATCCCGAGAATATAGGATCCATAAAAGATACCCAACGGGAATGGGATGTTCGGCCAGCTATGGAAAAGAGTCCTAAAAGGACTAAGGTAGCAAACTGATAAAGGAAACGAGAATCCTTGATATCCTGGGTTTCCTATACGAGATAGGAATCCTAGGGCGGCAGGGATGCTTGGGCAGCAAGCATCTATAAATCTATAAATACGAGGTAAACTTAGAGGTAAAAGGTACGCAATACATTGCATTCTTATTGCTTTCCTACTGATAATTAGGGTTTGACTGCTAGCATGTGATGCTAACTTTGGCATCGGAGGGCCTTTGCCACAAGAGGCAAACACGCACTCACCCCTTGTCTGTTTTGCAGATTAGGGCACAAACAACAAATTAGGGTTCCAATTGTAAAGGCATGAACAAGCCATTGCAATCCAAGGTGATCCGAAGCATCAATTGTTTTCATCCCCCTACAATTGGCGCCATCTGTGGGAAACGAACAATTTTTCAGAAAAGTAATCATGATGGAAGAAGATCCAGTTACGCCATTTAGTCCAAAGGACCAGTTGGGTGGGGGAAGAGATAAATCCCCACCAGGCACTCCGAGAAAGCCCACTGGTAGACATGACAGAGACAACTCTAAGGAAAAAGGAGACAAAACTGCTACTGGCTCCACGAGAAGGAGTAAGTCTCATCGAAGAGAAGAGTCAGTCATCCATACAAGAAGTATACACAATGATAACGATGTCCTCGATAAAAAGAGAAGGGAAATCGAGGAGTACGCTGGTTTGATTAGAAAACGAGAGTACGAGATACAAGAATTGCAGCGAGTACGAGAGCATACAGAAGATTCTGGACTTTCTTGTAGGAATTCCCAAAAGGACGGACGAACTCTGGTAGTCCATAAGCAGACTCATTCACGAAGGAGAACGAGCAGGAGTCCTAATAAAGGGCGATACGAAGCTTCTCCACGAAAAAGGAGAAGCAGAAGTAAAAGCCGAACATCGGAGAGAAGGGCTTCTTCACGAAAAAGGAAGAGCAAAGATCGAAGTTCCACCCCAGAAGAGGAGGAAACAAGGAAGCATCATCGGGACAGGTACAAGAGGCCTGATGCTGATTGGGTCAAGGCTACGGCTCACAAATCGAAGGAGCTCGAGGATGGGACAGTGACTGCACGAGAAGCAACACTCAGGGCCCTAAGTAATATTGCAGCCTCCCCCTTTGCAAAGAGGCTACAATAGGCTAGGTTGCCGAGCAGAGTGAAGCACGGTACATTCGTGCTTTACGAGACAAATACGGATCCCGTGGCTCACATACAGCATTATCAACAGGCTATGTTTATGCACGAAGGGGATGATGCCATCTTATGCAAGATGTTCCCCTCCAGTCTTGGCAAGGTGGCTTTGGCTTGGTTTCATAAACTGGCCTCAAGATCCATACGAGGATGGAGGTAGTTGGCTAAGGAATTTATTGCTCGGCTCTTGACAAGCAAAAAAGCCCCAAAGACGTTTGAAAGTCTTTCCACCATGAAACAGGAGGAGAACGAGCAGATCAAGGATTATGCAAAGAAGTATTGAGAAATTTTCAACGAGATTGAAAGCTGCAGTGAGGACTATGCAATTGCCACATTCAAGACTGGTTTGCCTGTTCAGGGAGAGTTGCGTCGCTCATTGAATAAACATCTAGTAGCCATGTTGGCCAAACTGATGGAACGAATAGAGCAACACGCCAGAATGAAAGATGACATACTCCGTGAGGATGGCAGGACTGTTGCCGAGCAGCCAAAGGCACCTGTCAAAAAGGTGGATAAGCCAGAGTCCAAAACTTATAGAGAGAGAAAGGAGTATGGGCAAGCCAAGAAAGAGATGTACAAGGATAAGCAAGCTCCTGACCCCAAATCTTTCTTTTCTATCACTACGGTTTGGAAGGAACCAATTAATAGGATTCTTTATCGAATAAAGAATCAACCCTATTTTAAATGGCCCCCAAGTCTAGGCGGAGACAAGGACACAAAACATGCTACGAATCAGCACTGTAGTTACCATAAAGATTGGGACCATATGACTGAGGATTGTGAGATGTACAAGAGACACCTTGATGATTTGGTCTCTCGGGGCTATCTCAAGGAATTTATCCACGAGGATCCAAAGGAGAAAGGGAAAGCCTTGAAACTGGGTTACGAGCAAAATCCTAAAAGAGTAATCCACATGATACATGGGTTGGCCACACCTTATACGAGAAATGAGGTTAGGCTGTTACAAAGGCAAGTCAAGCACAATCAGCATGTGATGCGACTGGGAAATAAGAGAGGACGAGAGAATGATGTGTGTGATGAACGCATAACATTCACAGATGAAAACTTGGGAGAAGTCCAAATACCCCACAAAGATGCTTTAGTCATAACCCTACGAGTTGGGGAATATGACATTGAGAGGATTCTAGTGGACTCAGGAAGTTGTACAGAGGTGATGTACTACGATGCGTTCAAGAAGCTGGGGCTGGCCCAAACAGACTTAGAGCAATCCACAACACCTCTGATTGGGTTCGGGGCAGGAGCAGTATGGCCTTTTGGAAATGTAACGCTACCTGTTCGGGCTAGATCAGTGGTGTTGAGGACGGATTTTTTAGTTGTCGATGTTCCTTCTTCCTATAACGCGATTATAGGGAGGACATGGTTGCACAAGATGAGAGCAGTCTCCTCGACTTATCACCAGATGGTGAAATTCCCAGGATCGAATGGGGTTGAGGTACTTAGAGGCAATCAGAAAGTGGCACAACAATGTTTGATTTCTATTATTAAACGAGCCCCAAAGGCCCACCACGTTCATACATTAGAAGTGGCAGATCAACCAATTATCGAGGATGTTGGAAGAAGTCCGGCTGAAAAGGTGGTTGAAGGTTTGGAGAAAATTCAGATCAATGAGACTAATCCTGAAAGATATTTCTTAATCGTGGAATCATTACCAGCAAATGAAAAGGCTGAATCGATAAGATTTCTGAAGGAATATGTTGATGTATTTGCATGGGTGCCAAAGGAAATGCCCGGAGTGGATGCAGGTGTGATCTGTCACCATTTAAACATTGATCCTCAGCATAAGCCGATCATTCAAAAAAAACGGAAGGCAGCCGTGCAACATGTGGATACAGTAATTGAAGAGGTTGATAGTTTACTGGAGGCCAAAGCAATACGTGAAGTTTACTACCCAGAGTGGTTATCCAACACCGTTGTGGTGAAGAAAAAGAATGAGAAGTGGCATGTCTGCGTAGACTTTACAGACCTAAACAAGGCGTGTTCAAAAGATAGTTTTCCTCTTCCAAGGATTGACCAGTTGGTTGACGCAACCGTTGGTTACGAGCGAATGAGTTTTCTCGACGCATATCGAGGATATCATCAGATTGCTATGTTTGGGCCTGATCAAGAGAAGACTTCGTTTATCACACCACGAGGGTTGTACTGCTATAGTATTATGCCGTTTGGGTTAAAGAATGCTGGGGCAACATACCAAAGACTTGCAACCATCATGTTCAAAAAGCTCCTTGGAAAGACTATGGAAGTTTACATAGATGATATGGTGGTGAAAAGTCAAGATAAACAGGGGCATATAGCTGATTTAAAAGAAATTTTTGAAATCCTGAGGGAGTACAAACTGAAACTCAACGCCTCGAAATGTGCATTTGGAGTTGGTTCAGGAAAGTTCCTGGGCCATTTGGTGACCATGAGAGGGATTGAGGCTAACTCCGATCAAATTGCAACCCTACAAAGGCTTCAAAGTCCCAAAACCACTAAGGAAGTCCAGAGGTTGACTGGAATGGCTGCAGCACTTAATAGATTTATCAGCAGGTCAAGTGACAAGTGCAGACCCTTTTTTCAATTATTGAAAAAGAGGGAGGGATTCGAATGGGTGCAGAGTGTAAACAAGCCTTCCAGGACCTGAAGAAGTATCTAGCCGAGCCCCCACTTTTGTCCACTCCACAGCCAGGTGAGTCTTTAATTTTGTACTTAGCTGTTTCCGAGCATGCAGTAAGTGCAGTCCTGTTGAGGGATTTGGGAATCGAACAAATCCCTATTTATTATGTTAGCAAGACGCTACTGGATGTAGAGACAAGATATTTGCCTTTAGAAAAACTTGTCCTGGCACTTAGGACTGCCACAAGGAAATTGCCACACTACTTCCAAAGCCACAAGGTTGTGGTTTATACTGAGTTTCCATTGAAATCATTGCTACGAAAAGCAGACTTCTCGGGAAGGATATCGATGTGGTCTGTCGAGTTAAGCCAGTACGATATCAATTATCAGCCACGCACGGCAATTAAAGGTCAAGTGTTGGCTGATTTTGTGGCAGAATTTTCTCCCACGGTGCCTCCTCTACCTCCTACAAGAAAGGAACAGGCGACTGGGACATCACCTGTAAAGATTCAATCCTCAGCCGAACAGGACCCTATAGAATGGAAGTTATTCGTTGATGGATCAGCATGTAATACTGGTTCAGGAATTGGGGTTGTCCTTTTTCCTCCTGAAGGAGTGCTGATTGAACTATCTGTTCGACTCGGATTTAGTGCGTCGAATAATGTGGCTGAGTATGAAGCACTCTTGGCTGGATTAAGGAGTGCAAAAGCCCTAAGCGCAGAATGGGTTAGGGTATATTGTGATTCACAGCTTGTGGTCAATCAACTGTCTGGAGAGTATGAAACACGAAATGAAAAGATGGTAGCCTACGTACAGGCAGCCAAAGACCTGCTTGATATCTTGAAAGGGTATACATTGAACAGATAAGTTCTGGACAGAATGCTCATGCAGATTCATTAGCTTGGTTGGCTGCAACCATACCAACTGAGTTCAAAAGGAAGGTGGCCGTAGAATACCTAAGCGAGCCGAGCATTGGAAGAAGTGTGAACTTGGTCTTGGACGTGAACCAAGGACCAAGTTGGATGGACCCAATCGTGGAGTTTTTACGAGATGAAACACTCTCTTCTGACAAAAAAGAGGCTCATAAGATAAGGATTAAATCTGCTAGGTTTGGTTGTCCCCAGAGGGTAAGTTATACAGAAAATCCTTTACAGGACCATATTTGCTATGCGTACATCTTGAGATGGTGCAGAAGTTTGTTCATGAAATCCACGAGGGAACATGTGGGAGCCATGCTGGAGGCAGATCCATTGCCCATCGAGCAATTACCCAAGGTTACTGGTGGCCACACATGCAGGAAGATGCAAAGGTGTATGTAAAGATTTGTGAGAAATGTCAAAAATTCTCACCAATGATTCGAACACCAGCCGAGGATCTGGTGCCTTTGACAAGTTCCTGGCCGTTTGCTCAATGGGGAATGGACATCGTGGGTCCACTACACAAAGCAACTGGGAATCGAAAATTCCTGCTAGTTGCAACAAACTATTTTACTAAGTGGATTGAGGCAGAAACACTGGCCAAAATCACTGAACCCATGATAGAAAGGTTCGTGTGGAAGAGCATCATCACTCGTTTTGGGGTCCCTTACTCATTGATTACAGACAATGGATCCCAATTTCAGAAGAAATTCAAGGGTTTTTGTGTCCAGAATGGAATACGAAATTATTATTCAACCCCAGCTTACCCTCAGAGTAATGGGCAGGCAGAGGCATCTAATAAAACTATCCTTGATGGGATCAAGAAAAGGCTAGACAAAGCCAAAGGGAAGTGGCCTAACGAATTACCATTAGTGCTGTGGGCTCATCGAACAACACCTAGGAGGTCCACGGGAGAGACCCCCTATTCATTGGCATATGGAACAGAGGCTGTCATACCTCTAGAAGTAGGTCTGCCGACCAACAGGACCGTTTTCGTTGAAAGTGGAGGCAATGATAGAGCCCTCGAGATTGAGCTTGATCTCACCGAAGAAAGAAGGGAAAGGGCCCTGATGCATCTGGCTTCTTACCAGGAATAGCTGATGAAAAGCTATAACAAACACGTTCACCCTCGAGAGTTTGGTGTTGGGGACCTCGTACTTCGGAAGGTGCTCGGCAATACCAAGGTGGCCAACGACGGCAAGCTGGGGGCCAACTGGGAAGGCCCGTATCGAGTAACTGAGATTGTAGGCATAGGGGCTTATAGATTGGCAGATCTGGATGGTAATCCAATTCCGAGGCCTTGGAATATCCATAATCTACGAAAATTCTTTGTTTAGAAGCATTGAGTTCTGTTTTAGATTGCACTACGTGATTGTGTGGGAATTACGAATATAATTCCCTTGTTCTAGTTTTATTGTTTTAGTTGCAAGGGGTACGAATAACACCCTCTTGAGTTTCACAGATTATGAATAAAATCACTTTTTTGCAGTATGAATATTGTGTTCTTGATATTTGTCTTAAAAATACGAACCACGGGCTTGGTTTCCCTCATTCGTATTGGGGAGCAGGGAACAGGCACCTATACACTAAGTACGTGAAACTTAACGAGTACAAGTATGAAAACACTTGTATGGAATTTAAAGTACGAGACACTTGTAAGTTTATATAAAACAATTGGCTTGGCGTAAAGCATAACGAGTATATGTTAGCCACAACTATTCAAGTACGAGAAACTTAAAATAGTTGAGTACGTGAAACTTAGCGAGTACAAGTATGAAACACTTGTATGGTTTACAATTCATTTCAAGTACGAGAAACTTAGAAGCATTCAAGTACGAGAAACTTAGAAGCATTCAAGTACGATAACATGCTTGAACACTTATTGTACATACAAATACGAGTATTTGAAGATTGCACAAGTACGTATGAACTACAAATGATCAAAGTACGAAATACTTAGATATAGCTGTTTGCATCCAAACACATGCAAAAAACAAGAGGCACCGAGCAAATTATAAAATTATGCCACAAAGGGCCAAATACCTGTATCAAACAAAAGTATTGAAAGTACTAGTGCCACGCAGGGCCAATGCTTATGGTCATGCAGGGCCAGTCAAACTTTTTTATACCAAATACTTACCTGTTAGTCCAGATTCTGAACCTTAGGAGCAGTTTCATTCGGGATCTCTGCATGAACTTCAGCGGTAGCAACACCGCCAGTTGGATTCTCTTCGAGGTTGATAGGTTCATTAACTGAATCACGAACAGGAGATTGGACGGGTTGAGATTCAGATGGAATATCTTCCTCTGTACCAGCAAAATCTTCAATTTGCTGCTCAACATCATCTTCCAGGGGCACCTCATGGTCTTGGGGAGCTGAAGCCTGGTTGCTCGGCAATTCATTCTCAATCCAGAGAAGGGAGTCGTCTGCAATGCCAACTTTTGTTAAACATGTCTCCCAGCAAGCAGCCTAGATCTGGTCTTGAATAGCAGGCATCTGTTCGACATAGCTAGCAGGTGTAGCATCAAAACCCTTCTGGTACCCTTCTTCATAAGTGGCTTTTTTGGTGCTATCAATCTCTGACAAAGCCTGATTTAGGCTCTCCTCGGCAATATCGAGTTTGCCCTTAGCTCCATCAAAATCAGATTTGGCTTTATCTCTCTCTTTTTCTAAACGTGAAACTGTCCGAAGTAGCCGCGTGTTGTCATTCAGCAGTCTGATCCTTTCGGTCTCAGCTTCTTGGTACTTCTAGCCCAAAGTGACCATCTTTTGAATGAACTGGCAAAACACCGAATAATAAGTAACGGGTGTAGCAATACATGATATATAGTATACGAAATATACATAAGAACTTATATGTAACTAGAAGGAAAGATCAAGTTACACTACTTTGATACCACTGACGAGTCCGGTGGAAACAAGCCGATCAGGAGAGGTTGCTGTTTCCTTCTGTATGTCGACAGGCAACAGTAGGCCTTGAGCAAGAGCCAGAGGAGTCTCCGAGGAGCTCGCACTATCCCTAATGTTGATAGGACAATCTCCCCTAGTTAGACGAGGGGCCCAGACTTAAGGAGCAGTTTGAGGATTGGGAGCCACGAGGGGGCGTTCGAGCATTTCAGATTGCCCGGCAGGACCAGTTTGGTCATCTACCCTAGGACGTTTGTCTCTATGAACGTCACTAGCCTCTACAGTAGTGTCCACTTCTCGAGGAGAAGAGGAAGATCGAGCAGAACCACCCCTGGTACGACGGGGTGGTGGGGGAGCAAGCCCAGTAGAGGATGCCCGGCCAGCACCATGCCCTCTGGCTGAGACGGTAAGCAAAGAACTTAAATTTAAAGGTTGACGAGACATACTTGCTGAGTTTGGAGGAGAAGGAGAATATCCAGAAGAAGATGATTGCCTGGTGTCGCGATTCAATACTGGCTGTTCGGGTTGACGATGAGAAACAACCTGTCTTTGAGAGGGTCTTCGGAGTCTCAAGTGGGGTAATGGGACGCCTTCTGAGATAGGAATTGAACCTGGCTCACCAGCAACTGTCACTCCAGCGTTGGATCTTAAAATCCTTGGCTGGGGAGCGGTCGAAGTCGAGGCAGCACTAGTGCTCGGATTGGCGAGTCTCCTGTCAATAACCCCTCTGTACGCAGGATCATACCCCAGCAGTACGTCAGCGTTGCGACCCCGACCAGCTGTTGCGGTGCCTGGTTCACCTGTGTATTTCAGAATCCTATTAATCTCTGCTGTTCGGACGTAACTTGGCTCTCGTCTAGGACGCTTGTTAGCGTTGTCCACTGCCAAATGATTCGACAAAACAAAGGTTAGCAAATGCAGAGGAAAGAAGCAGAAATGAAAAATCGAATAGATCAAGAATATCAAGAGCATACGTGGGTAACCCCAAATATTGGGACAATGGAGGCCCACCACTTGGCCATCTTCCCCTATTGGCTCAAAAGCTCCGGTAACGTAGAGGAAGTCAATCTCGTGATCACGATCAGAATCTGGCAAGTTTAGCACGAGATGCTTTTCTGCTCTGCTAACTTTGAAATAATATGTGTTGTAGTCAGGGTTTAATACTATACTATACCACCATTGAATGTCCCAAATCCCTAATTGAGTCCCCAGAATCCTGTTTAAAGCTACTACTCCCATTATAAGTCTGAACACGTTTGTTGAAACTTGTATGGGAGTGAGACGGTACCAGTTTAGGACTTGACGGAGTAATGGGTGTAGGGGAAAACGAACTCCACCTTCGACAATGGCTACAATTGGGATACACATCCTATCCCATGAACCGCCATCCCTGTCTGCACCTAAAGGGGCGAGTTCGAGCCCCACGTTCTCAGGGACGTTATACTCAATCCTAAATGCCGCCATGGCAGTTGGGGTTTCACAGAGTTTCCTAAACTTGCTAGGTTTTGGAAGGTTTTCATTATCATCCGCCATGGATACGAAAGAAGTGAGCAGGACAAATCGAAAAACTGGGTGCAATCAAAACCCTAAGAGATGAAATCTCAGAACAAGATGCAAGAAGGAGCGAGAATTTGAAGTCTTACGAAACTATTGCAGTGGTTACCTGAGATGCAATCGGGATGCAAATGACAGCAATGGCGGATCAGAGATAGATGATTTTCGCCTGGTTTTAGAGAGAGAAACGAAGGATTTGAAACTTTGGATGGAAAACCCAGAAATATCCCTTTTTGAGGGACTAAAGCGAAAAGCAACGGAGACGAAACGTTTCCTCTTGCGCCGTTACATGAGAGGTAACAGGAAATGAAAGGTCTCGACAGATGGCCGTTCTGACGCCGTTTATGAAACGTCAGATTGAGTTAAATGCAAAGTGTATGAAATACGCCGCGTGGAGTCCTTTCCTCAAAACGACATGATGATAAAACCGCCAAAGAACATCAATGAGTATTAATACTATAACTGCTCGGGATCAGAGGAGTTCGGTCTAACGTTTGTTTCTAACCTTCACCCATTGCCCCCGAACAGTGGCAAATAAGTAAAGCTGGGGAGCAATTGTAGGGAGGTATTCCCAAACAGATAAAGTAATATCTAGACGCGTGATATGAGGGATCACGAGTTAAGCAACACCATGGGCGGTGGTCGGCGACATGGACTACTGGCATGAGAAGTCATTGGTCTAAACTAACTGTTCGGCAGATAGTGACATACCGTTACATTGGTCCAAATAAGCTAAACAAAGACCAATGTTATATGTGAAGTAGCCAGCCCAAGCAGTCTGTTCGACTACGAGAGAGTCAAACAAGGAAAGAGCTCTTATCAAGAACATTCCAGAGTATTCATGTTCCGTGAAGGAATGTGATCCCGAGAATATAGGATCCATAAAAGATACCCAACGGGAATGGGATGTTCGGCCAGCTATGGAAAAGAGTCCTAAAAGGAATAAGGTAGCAAACTGATAAAGGAAACGAGAATCCTTGATATCCTGGGTTTCCTATACGAGATAGGAATCCTAGGGTGACAGGGATGCTTGGGCAGTAAGCATCTATGAATCTATAAATACGAGGTAAACTTAGAGGTAAAAGGTACGCAATACATTGCATTCTTATTGCTTTCCTACTGATAATTAGGGTTTGCCTGCTAGTACGTGATACTAACTTTGGCATCGGAGGGCCTTTGCCACGAGAGGCAAAGGTGCACTCACCCCTTGTCTGTTTTGCAGATTAGGGCACAAACAACAAATTAGGGTTCTAATTGTAAAGGCACGAACAAGCCGTTGCAATCCTAGGTGATCTGAAGCATCAATTGTTTTCATCCCCCTACAATGACCTAACTATACCTCAAAAGGAGTCTTACACTCAATAGCAATCGACGGAGACCTGTTCACCAAATAGCATGTTGTTGAAATGGCTTCAGCCCAAAATTCTTTACCCAATCCGGAATTGGACAACATACAACGTGCCTTCTCTAAAAGAGTCTTGTTCATTCGTTCAGCCACACCATTCTGCTGAGGGGTTTTTCTCACTGTGATGCCTCACAATGCCCTCATCACTGCAAAACCTGTCAAACTCTCCAAGACAAAACTTCATACCATTGTTAGTTCTCAAATATTTTATTTTCTTACCAGTCTGATTCTCAGTCAAAGTTTTAAATTGTTTGAATGTAATAAAGGGGTCACTTTTATGTTTCAACATATACACCCAAACCTTATGAGAGAAATCATCGATAATACTCATAAAATAGCAAAAACCACTTTTAGAAGTTACCTTTGCGGGACCCCAAAGATCCAACTGAAAATAATCCACCGTGCCTTTGGTGCGATGAACAACTATACTGAATTTTACCTTGCATTGCTTGCCGTAGACATAATGCTCATAGAAATCCAGCTTCTCAATTTTTTGGCCACATAGCAAACCCTGTTTGCTTGAAACTGGCATCCCCCTCTCGCTTATATGCGCAAGGCGCATATGCCACAAACGAGTCAAGTCTGAATCTGAAACCTTGGATGAAGCAACCGTTGTTGCAGCACCTAGAACTGTACTGCCTTGGAGTATATAGAGGTTACCACGCTTCTAACCCTTCATCAGTACCAATGCACCTTTCGAGACTTTCAAAACTCCACCTTCACCGAGGAATTTGCAACCATGAGAATCAAGAGCACCCAAGGATATAAGATTTTTCTTCAAATTCGGAACATGTCGAACCTTAGATAAAGTTCTAACAATACCGTCATGCATTCTAAGTTGAATCATTCCTAAACCAATTGTCTTACAGGCCATGTCGTTGCCCATCAAAACTGTACCATCATTGACCGCCTCATAAGTAGAAAACCACTCTCTATGCGGGCACGTGTCGTATGAACATCCATAATCTAGAACCAACTTGGTATTAGAGCGAGAATCGCCATCTGTAACTGATAACACGTTATCTGACTCATATGAACTTTCAGCAATTCTAGCAATTACTTTATGCCCTTTCTGGTCTTCTTTTTCTTTCTCCTTGAGTTTTAAATAATCTTTTTTTCCAGTGCCCGGGTTTCTTGCAGTAATTGCACTTTCCTTTCTTCTTACCTGATGACCTGGATCTTCCCTTATTACTCAACTCCTCCTTTTCTGTTGTTCTTCCTCTAACAAACAAACCCTCCGCATGTGCATCACCTTCACCCTTGACACTTTTTTCCTCAATTCTTTCAAATAAAGACTAGCCTTAACATCCTCCTTGGCTATTGTGTCTTTGCCATACAATAGGGTTGTAACAAAGTGCTCATACGAAAGCGGTAAAGAACATAACAAAATTAGGGCTTGGTCCTCATCCTCAATTTCACTATCAATATTTTTCAGATCCATAATAATGCGATTGAACTCGTCTAAATGATCCTTAATAGGTATACCTTCTCGCATACAGAACGTATAAAGATGTTGTTTGAGATATAAATTGTTGGGGAGTGACTTCGTCATATATATGCCTTCCAACTTCAACCAAATTCCTACTGCTGAAGTTTTTTCTTCCACCTTGCGAAGAACATCATCTGCCAGACTCAACTGAATAGAACTCAGAGCTTTGGCATCCGTATCATCCCAATCTTCCTCTTTGATTCCAGAACTAGTCTTGCCTAACAAAGCCTTGTGCAATCCTTGTTGGGTTAACAAAGTCTTCATCTTTACTCTTCAAAGACTGAAACTGCTGCTCTGCCCATTAAACTTCGCAATCTCAAATTTAGCCGCCATAGCCACAATCTGAAACGAAACTCTATTTGCAACCTAAGGCTCTGATACCAATTTGTTGTAACGAATGCTATGAATGCAAGCTAGGAACGAGAAATTAAAAACTAAACAAGAAATCACAAAGACACAAGATATACGTGGTTCCCCAAGATGGGTACTGTAGAGACTCGTATTTTTGGAAATTGTTTGAAGGTTTTATTAATGTTATAATATGGAATAAATGAGGGATTTATTGAATTATTTAATATGGGGTCAATGTGGGAAGGTTGTTTGTAGAGGAGTGCATGTGCAATTTGTGATTGTGTGAGTATATATATGTGTGGGTGTGTGCGTAGGGGAGAGAATTCCCCATCTCTCTCTCTCTCTCTCTCTCTCTCTCTCTCTCTCTTTCTCTCTCTCTTTCTCTCTTTCACTCCCTTGCTCTCTCACCCAAAACTTCACCAAAACACCACCAAGATCCACCTCCATTCCACCCCCCAACCGTAGTCCTGAGCTTGAATTTCGCAGATTTTGCGCGGAGGAGGAGTATTCAGTTGATTTCAAAGTTTGGAGAGCTAGGGCTTGCTCAAATCGATTGGGTTTCGATCCTTGACTTGAGGTAGGGATTTCTTACTCTTGTTATGTGTTTATGATATGATTATGTGCCTAAATAGTGTCTTAGTTTGTTGGATTTCGAGTTTGTGTTCATTCTTGATTTTTTGCAAATTGCCCACTGTAATGCATTGGTACCGATACCTACTTTTTGAGGTACTGGTACCTTGATCTCTGAATGCTCTCTGGATTGGTTTGGTACCGATACCTATATTTTGTGGTATCGATACCCAGTGCTTAGAAAATAGTTTTGAAAATGTTGAATCCCCTTTGACTGTATTGATTCCTGACCACCTTTAACACACTCTAAACACTGTTAAACCATTCCTAAACTTGATTACTTGGGTTCCAATGATTCGTTGATCGTTCCAATCTCTTCGATACTCGTTAAGCATAATTTTAGCATCTTTATAAATGGAAAATGTACCGTAAGATTGATAGGAGTACCGTGGACTATAAGGGGTAATGTGATGAGTGTTATGGGGAGACATGAACTTGTCTAGTGATTCGATGGGTAGTATTGTGACTTTTATCCTCGTGCCTCGCCTTGTTGAGCTCCCTAGGTTCTTTTGACACTCGTTTTATAAGATTTCTCATTTAGAATCTAGCGGGT
Source organism: Rhododendron ovatum (assembly GCA_019656835.1). NCBI lineage: Eukaryota > Viridiplantae > Streptophyta > Magnoliopsida > Ericales > Ericaceae > Rhododendron > Rhododendron ovatum. The sequence goes on along the minus strand of CM033795.1, from coordinate 28,252,160 downwards.
GGTATGCCATGGAGTCATTGTGGGTTCAGTGCGCGACGAAGGACGTCATGATTGACTTTGAGGAATAGCGTGAACTTATAGTCTTTACCAATGTACAGTGGGATGTGTTTATGAGTTTGGAATACATTATGTGATGATAAATGAAAGAATGTGACCTTGAGAAATGTTGTCTTCTTATATATGGATTGATAATGGATGTGTGTATATGTGAGTTGATAATTTGAATTGAGGGTCTTGCAACGCAAGGTGTGGTAATGCGGAGACTCTAGAGGGCCCGCAACGCAATGTGTGGAAATGCGGAAACCCAGGTGGAGAGAATTCAATGTGACGCAAGAGGTGGTAACACAGTTGAATGTCTCGCGTGATGAAGAGAATTTTGATTGACTTTAGAAGTCTATGTTGATGTTTGGATTACTTGTTGCTTAGGATTGTGGTTGTCGAAAAAGAGAATGAAAGTTTGGTTCTATCTAGGTTTTATTAAAGAACGAAATTTGAGTTTTGAAAAGAGGATTTTTATAAAAAATTCTCTGGTATTCTTGAGCAAATCAATGGATTCGGTATTTGGGCACAAATCAACGGACTCTGGCATTCAAGCTCGAATCAACGGAGTTTGACCCGTAATGGTCTTGAGTTCTCTCTAAATTGTTTTGGAAATTAAAAGGCAAAGTTTTATGAAATGAGGTTCTATGATGAATGATATGAGTTGAACAGTAGTTGTAGTTTGTTAGATTGATATGAGTTTAAATATTTCTTCTAGTTTGACACACGAATGGTTAGTGATATCTCTAGATGTATGAAATCTTGTAGTAGTAGTCCGTCGGTTCTTTGTGGAGCCTCTTTGTATCTCATGTCCATTTATTGAAATTCATTCACTCTTGTTGCATGCTTCATCGCATTTTCATATAACTTGAGTATATATTTCTCTACTGGGCTAGTGTAGCTCAACTTATCATTTTCAGGTAAAAACCAAGAAAGTTGGCATGGCGTGCATCTCGCGCTTGTTGATCATTTGTCTTAGAGGTATAAAGGAGGAGTTAAATTTGCATTTTATTTGAAAGTAGAATTCGAAAGAATGATTAATGAAATCTGTAATATTATTTTAGTGTGTGTGTGTATATATATATATATATATAACTTGGGGTTTCGAGCCTGGATTATAACTTTGAATTTGACTTTGAGAATTGGGGATCGTACCCAAGGGAATAATTAATACAGCTTTGCTGGATTTGTAGATGCAAGCAAGGGCTTTCGGCTTTTAGACAGCCAACTTGGTTTTACGTGTGTAGTGGAAAGTAAAGGGGCTAAATTGAAAAGCGAATAAACTAAGAAAAAAGGCAGGTTAGGTCTAGGAATTACTAACACTCACGACTCAAGTTAAACTGCATTTCTCACCCGATTACACGGTTCAGGATACACAATTAAGGTTCCCAAATCGGAAAATAGAATGGTTCGATTACCAAGCTTGCTTTAGAATTTATTTAGCAAATGCTTCGTGCGTTAGAGCTCCAAGCATCATATGTGGTAAGTAGGCGATGCTCTTACCTACACATGATCAAGGAGATTAACACCTTAGCGATTTGACAAATAAACCCGAACCCCTACGTCGATTCTCGAACCAAAGGTTTAAACTTTATGGTGAAAAACACAATTTTACTTGAGCCATGAGATGCTAATCACCTCATGACCTAACCTTGAAAAACTACTCACACATATCTATTGAGATAGGAGCAAGCACAAATCTACTTAGCATAATTGAACTCACAACACTAGAAGAAAATTGGATTAAACAATAGATCGAGGAATTTACTACAACTTTAATAAAGACGACAATATCAAAAACTAACTAACTAAGATAGAAAAATAAAGATTCAAGGCTGGAAATTGAAGAACATTCAAGAACAATTCAAAATCTAGATCTAGATCTAAAATTATGTAAGCAAATCTATTCCTACTTCCAAGGTACGCACCCAGCATATTCTCAAGAAATGCTCTGAAAGTCCCCTCGTAAGTCTTCGGTATCGATCGCGAGAGCCTTAAGTTGCTGTGATAAGGTCTCGGTACTGATAGGAGAAAATATATGGTACTAATACTGAAGGCGTTAGGGGCTGTCGCTTGAAGGGTGTTCGGTACCGATACCAAGTTTTAAATGGTACCGATACCGAGGAGCTTAAATCCAGCCCTTAGTCTCTTGCTCTGCCTTGCCAGTTTGAGAGCCATCAGGTCACCTTGCCTTAGCCATGGGGTCACCTTCGGGTCTTGACACGTCTTGGATAGGCTTTAAGCCTTAACACCTTACTATTAAGTGATCATTTTCCTACAAAACAGGATTAACAAGTCCTATGCACAAAAGTAATTAAAAATGACTAAGTTAACAAAAAGATTAAATCAAAACTAGCGCACCCTATATTGCATTATCGGGTGCTTATCACACCCCCCAACTTGAGGTTTGCTAGTCCCTAGCAAATAAACTACGGGAAATTTGAAAACTAACAGCCTTGCAATCCATTCCGCTATCATAACTTAGAACAAGCTCAATATTGTAAACTAACAAGAGTTTAAACACTCCAGCTTTTATTTCATTTCTACCATTCACAATTTCAGCATCCAATTAAACAGGCTAAGTAATAAGTGTTGTGAGAGAAATAAGGAAAAGTGTGTAGGGTGTTAACAAACCCTAACACAGGTGAGCTTTATTTATATTATGTGGCGACTAGTTACATAACATAAGCAACCAATGTGGGACTACGCCCAACTCTATTCTAACACTCCCCCTTAAGCTGGAGAATAAATATCACAAAATCCCAGCTTGTTACGTAATAACTCTAAACGTGGTTTATCTAGAGGTTTGGTGAAGATATCTGCCAACTGAGCTCCTGTAGACACGAAAGGGGTAGCCAACAGGCCACTATCTATCTTCTCCCGAACAATATGACAATCTACCTCGATGTGTTTGGTTCTCTCATGAAATACCGGATTCGAAGCGATATGTATTGCTGCCTGATTATCACAATACATAGGAATAGGTAACTGTACACCAAGCCCCAACTCCTCGAGCAAAGCTCTCAACCATACAATCTCGCATGTAGTATGAGCCATGGCACGATACTCTACTTCAGCACTAGAACGAGCAACCACAGTTTGTTTCTTGCTCTTCCAGGTAACTAAATTCCACCTACAAAAGTACAGTACCCAGTTGTGGACCGTCTATCAGATGGTGATCCTGCCCAATCAGCATCGGTAAAGGCTTCAACACACAAATGACCATTTGAACGCTAAAACAAGCCACCTCCAGGATGAGCCTTGAGATACTTCACAATACGAAGACAAGCTTCCCAATGTGGAAAACGAGGAGCTGACATGAACTGACTTACCATACTAACAGCAAATGAGATATCAGGCCGTGTATTGGTGAGATAATTCAGCTTGCCTACCAAGCGACGATAACGGTCTGGATGAGGAAATATCTCCCCTTGATCAACACACAATTTGACGTTTGGATCCATAGGAGTCTCCACAGGCTTTGCTCTCAATAAACCAGTCTCCTCTAGAATATCTAGCGTATACTTTCTTTGAGATAGACTGATCCCTTCCTTGGATCTTGCTACCTCAATACCCAAGAAATATCATAGCTTACCCAAATCTTTTGTGTGAAACTGACGCTGTAAGAACTGTTTCAGCTCATCAATACCTTTCTGATCATCCCTAGTAATAATGATATCATCCACATACACAATAAACTCTACTCTTCCCCGATCTGATTGAATAGAGAAGACAGAATGATCAGAGTGAGAGTGACACATACCAAACTGCAACACAACATCACTAAACCTGCCAAACCAAGCTCGAGGGGACTGCTTAAGACCATAGAGGGCTTTGCGAAGGCGACACACCTGAGAACGCTCCCTCTGAGCAACAAACCCAGGAGGTTGCTCCATATAAACCTCCTCGAGCAGGTCACCGTGTAGAAATGCATTCTTGACATCCAACTGAAACAAGGGCCAACCAAGATTGGCAGCCATAGAAATAAGAATGCGAACAGAGTTAATCTTGGCCACCAGAGAGAAAGTCTCGGCATAATCAACGCCATACGTCTGGGTATAGCCTTTGGCCACAAGACGGGTCTTATAACGTTCTACTGTGCCATCCGGATTATACTTGACGGTAAATACCCACCGACATCCAACAGTAGACTTTCCTGGTGGAAGAGAAACCAACTCCCAAGTGCCATTGTCATGAAGAGCAGACATCTCAGCCTCCATAGCTGTTCGCCACTCAGAAACAGATAAGGCCTCCTAAACAGTGTTAGGAACAAAAATGGACGAAACAGAAGTAGTAAAAGCACGAAGGGACGGAGACAGATGATCATAGGAAACAAACCAAGCAATAGGATGAGATGTGCAAGACCGAATACCTTTGCGAAGAGCGATAGGAAGACCAGGTGAAGGCGGAGGTGGAGGTGGGGGAGGAGGTGAAGGTGCAACCGGATCTTGGGACGGAGGAGGCGTGGTGGCTGGTACTTGTGGGGCTGTTAATACTTGTTGCTGACGAACATACACCTGTAAGGGAGGACCAGATGGTACACAAATAGGAAACACAGACTCAGACTCAAGAAGGTCAACTGGAGTACTGTGACCCGAGTAAAAGGGCAATGACTCATTAAATGTGACATCAGCACAAACAAAATGACGACGAAGAGATGGTGAGTAACACTTATACACTTTCTGAGTGCGCGAGTACCCTAGAAAAATACAGTGAATTGACCGTGGATCAAGTTTGTCCCGGTCAGGATCCAGAGCATGAACATAACAGGTGCACCCGAACACTCATAAGGGTAATGGGTGGAGAGGGCGACTAGGAAATAAAACTGTATGGGGTATCTGACCACCTAGAACGCTAGATGGCATACGATTGATCAAGTAACATGCTGTAAGAACAGCATAACTCCAGTAAGACTTAGGAACTTGCATTTGAAATAATAGAGCACGCATAACCTTTGATAAATGCCTAATCTTGCGTTCGGCAACTCCATTTTGTTGTGGAGTTCGAGCGCAAGAAGATTGGTGAATTATACCATGGTCATCAAAAAACTTAGAAAGAGAATTATGAAAATATTCACCTGCATTGTCAGAATGAAATATACGAATGCAAGTATCAAACTGAGTTTTGATTTCCATATAAAATGACTTAAAGATAGAAGACAACTCTGTCCGTCCTTTCATGAGATAAAGATACGTAACACGAGAATAATCATCGACAAAAATAACATAATACTGAAAGCCAAAAACATTAGAAGCACGCATTGGACCCCAAATATCAGAATGAACTAAGTGAAAAGGACGGGTTACGTGACTCTCAACCCTAGGATAAAAAGATACTCTATGATGTTTACTAAACTCACAGACTTCACAGGGCAAAGCATCAACACTGCTACATGAAGGTACCAACCGTTTAAGATTCTGAAGGGATGGATGACCAAGTCGACAATGATGTTGATAGGGTGACACAGAAGACTGAAGGGCAACAGAGCTTGGGTGAACATTGTCGGTAAAGTAATATAAACCACCACGCTCAGTACCACCACCAATTTTTTGCCCCGTCTTGATATCCTGAAACACACAACCATCAGGAAGAAATGTGACAGAGCAATTTAAAGATTTAGTAAGTTTACTAACAGACATAAATGGAAAACGAGGAACGTGCAATACTAAATCCAAAGTCAAAGAAGAAGTAACAGAAACTGAACCCAAACCAGTAATATCAGTGGTAGAACCATCGGCTAAGGTAACACGAGATGGTTTATCAATAGACTGATGGCCAGAAAGAATAGTAGAATTACCAGTCATATGATCAGATGCACCAGAATCAATAACCCAAGGAACAGAAAAACGAGAAGTTGCAATACAAGCACTAGAAGAACCTGTTTGAGATAGCGTAGCAATGGAGGAACTTGTCTGAAGTGACACAAGGTGTTGGTACTCCTCCATAGAAATAGTCACCATAGCAGTGGAGCGTGCAGCCTGCCTAATATCCTTCGGAGAAGTAACCCGATGAGCCTGAGGAAAACCATGTAGGTCATAGCAATGGTCCACCGTATGATTAGTTCCCCCACAATAAGTACAAAGTCTAGAAGCATGGCCTTGACTATGGCCACCTCCCCTTGACATGCTACCTGTACGACTAAATCCACAACGACCAGAATCATGACCACCAAAAATGCGGTCAAAACTGTAGGGAGGTATTCCCGAGCAGGCCCAAGAAGCACCCGAGCATGGAGCTTATGAAAGGTCAACACAATTGACCGGTGACACGTGAAGCCACTGTTCAAAAGTATCTTGTTCGGCTATGAGAGAGCCGAACAGGAGGGGAACCCCCTAAAGAAAGGAATGGTTCAGATTATTAAAGGACCAGTTACATGTGAGGTAACTGGCCCAGTCCCCTTTGTTCGGCCATGAGACGGCCGAACAAGGAAAGAAGTCCTATTAAGATGTTGAAGTAAAAAGAACATTCTGGAAGAGTCCAGAAGCAGTAGTATTCCGTTAAAGGAATGAGATTCCAAGAATGTAGGATCTGTAAAAGATACCCAACAGGAATGGGATGTTCGGCTCATTGAGGAAAAGAGTCCTAAAAGGACTAAGGTAATGAACTGATAAGGGAACGAGAATCCAAGATATCCTGGGTTTCCTATACGAGGTAGGAAACCTAGGGCAATACGGATACTTGGACAGCAAGCATCTATGAATCTATAAATACGAGGTAAACTCATGGAAAAGAGGTACGCAATATTCTGCATCCATATTGCTTTCCTACTGATAATTAGGGTTCAATTGCTAGTACGTGATACTAACTTTGGCATCGGAGGGCCTTTGCCACGAGAGGCAAAGGTGCACTCACTCCCTGTCTGTTTTGCAGATTAGGTTTCCGACGACAAATTAGGGTTCCGGCAAAGAGGCATAAATAAACCGTAATAATCCGACTCTGTCTAAAGCATTGGTAGAATTTCTCCACCTACAATTGGCGCCGTCTGTGGGAAACGAAAGAGTTCCCTTTGAAATACGACCATGGTGGAAGTAGATCCAGCAACGCCACACGACCCAAAAGATGTGTTAATTGGAGGAGGGGATAAGTCTCCACCCGGGGCTCCGAGAAAGCCCGAAGGAGGACACAAGAGGACCACGAGTAAGGGCCACCCCCCTACTATCCACGGCAACTCCAGAAATAGAGATGGAGAGACAACATCAAAGTCCACGAGAAGGACTAAATCCCATCGAGGGGATGAATCGATTGCACACTCCAGAAGTGTATACCGTAGTGAAGACGTTCTGGATAAGAAAAGACAAGAAATTGAGGAGTATGCTCGTTTGATCAAAAAACGAGAACATGAAATCAGAGAACTAGAGAGAATCAGAGAACATCCGGAGGACTCTGGACTATCTCGAAGAAATTCTAGAGGTAGTGAATACGCTTTGGTACAGTACCAAAAGGCTCCTTCACGAAGAAGAAGGAGCAGAAGCAGAAGTCTGACCCCAAGACGACATAAAACTTCTCCACGAAAAGGGAGGAGCAAGATCCAAACACCCGAGCGAAGGAGGGTATCTCTAAGAAAGAGGAGAAGTAGAGGTCGAAGCTCTACCCCCGAGGAGGAAGGGAGTAGAAAACATCATAGGGACAGGTACGAGAGACCTGATTCCGATTGGGAACAAATTCGATCCAAGAAAGGACCAAAGGATGAAGCCATGACTGCACGGGAAGCAGCACGGAAAGCACTTCAGAATATAGCATCCTCCCCTTTTGCAAAAAAGTTACAGGAGGCTAGATTGCCGACCAGGGTAAAGCACGGAACATTCATCCTCTACGAGACAGATGCTGATCCCGTGGCCCATATACAGCATTACCAGCAAGCAATGTTTATGCATGAAGGGGATGATGCAATCATGTGCAAGATGTTCCCGTCGAGTTTAGGGAAGGTTGCTTTGTCATGGTTCCACAAATTGGGCTCACGATCTATCCGAACATGGGTGCAATTGGCTGAGGAATTCACTGCACGGTTCTTGACGAGCAGGAAAGCTCCCAAAACCTTTGAGAGTCTTACTTTTATGAAGCAAGGAGAAGACGAGCCGATCAGGACTTATGCAAAAAAGTACTGGGAAACCTTCAACGAGATTGAAGGATGTAGTGAAGAGTACGCAATAGCCACGTTTAAAATAGGCTTACCTGTTCGGGGGGAACTGCGTAAGTCTCTAAACATGAGTCCCGTGCAGACATTGGCAAAATTAATGGAGAGAATTGAGCAGCATGCCAGGAACGAGGATGACATCCTACGAGAGGATGGAAAGTTGGCCGCCGAGCAAGTAAAGGGGCCTATAAAGAAAGCTGACAAGCCAGAGCCCAAAACTTATCGTGAAAGAAAAGATTATGGGCAGGCGAAGAAGGAGCAGTACAAGGATAAACAAGCCCCGGATCCCAAGTCATTCTTTTCAATAAACACGGTTTGGAAAGAGCCCATTTACAGGATTCTTTATCGAATAAAGAATCAGCCATATTTTAAATGGCCCCCAACTCTTGGTGGGAATAAAGACGCAAAACGTGCTACGAATCAGCACTGCAGTTACCATAAAGATTGGGGCCATATGACGGAGGATTGTGAGATGTTTAAACGACACCTTGATGATTTGGTCTCGCGAGGCTATCTCAAAGAATTTATCCAAGAAGATCCAAAGGATAAAGACAAGGCAATGGAGTTGGATTACGAACAGAATCCAAAGGGGGTAATCCATATGATACACGGATTAGCCGAACCTTATACGAGAAATGAGGTGAGATTGCTTCAGAGACAAGTGAAACATGACCAACATGTAATGCAGTTGGGGAAGAAAAGAGGGCGCAACGAAGAGACACTCAACGAGAGCATAGTTTTTACGGATGAAGATCTGGGAGGAGTCCAGATACCTCACAATGATGCTTTGGTCATAACCCTACGAGTTGGGGAATATGATATGGAAAGAATCCTGGTGGATTCAGGGAGTTGCACCGAAGTGCTATACTATGATGCATTCAAGAAACTGGGGCTCACACAAGAAGATTTGGTACAATCAGTAACTCCATTGGTCGGATTTGGAGCAGGAGCAGTTTGGCCCTTAGGCAAGGTAACTCTGCCTGTTCGGGCTGGGACAGTGGTGCTACGAACCGATTTCTTAGTGGTGGATGTACCATCTTCCTATAACGTGATTATAGGGAGAACATGGTTGCACAAGATGAGGGCAGTCTCTTCGACTTTCCATCAGATGGTAAAGTTCCCAGGGTCGAATGGGATTGAGCACATCAAAGGTAACCAAAAGATAGCTCAACAATGTTTGGTATCCATCATAAAAAGAGTCCATACTGCCCACCGTGTTAATACTGTGGAAATTCCGGATCTGCCGACCATTGAGGATATTGGAAAAGACCCAACCGAAAGGGTAGTTGAGGATTTAAGGAAAACACTGATCAACGAGACTGATCCAGATAGGTATTTTCTAATTGGGGAGTCACTGCCAGACGAGGAAGAGAGTGAACTGATAAGTTTCTTGAAAACTTATGTCGATGTATTTGCTTGGACACCAGAGGAGATGCCTGGGGTAAGTGCAGATGTTATTTGCCATCACTTGAATATAGATCCACAGCATAAACCGGTCATTCAAAAGAAACGAAGGGCAGCCGTATAGCACGTTGACGCTGTAATCGAAGAAGTGGATCATTTGCTGGAAGCCACGGCAATAAGGGAAGTTTATTATCCAGAATGGCTATCAAATACTGTTGTCGTCAAGAAAAAGAACGAAAAATGGCGTGTATGTGTTGACTTCACAGATTTAAACAAGGCGTGCCCAAAGGATAGTTTTCCTCTTCCAAGGATTGACCAGTTGGTTAATGCAACAGCGGGATATGGGCGGATGAGTTTTCTCGATGCATATCGAGGATACCATCAAATTGCACCACGAGGGTTGTACTGTTATAATGTCATGCCTTTTGGGTTGAAAAATGCAGGGGCAACGTATCAGAGACTGGCAACCATCATGTTCAGAAAATTGCTCGGCAAAACTATGGAGGTTTACATAGATGACATGGTGGTAAAAAGTAAAGCTGGGCAAGGCCATATTGCAGATTTGAGGGAGGTTTTTGAGATTCTAAGGAAATATAAATTGAAACTCAACGCCTCGAAATGTGCATTTGGAGTCGGTTCTGGAAAGTTTCTGGGACATATTGTAACGTTGAGGGGGATAGAGGCGAATCCCGACCAAATCAAGGCCTTGCAAAATCTGCAGAGTCCCCGGACAACGAAGGAAGTCCAGCGGTTGACCGGCATGGCAGCAGCTCTCAATCGATTTATTAGCCGGTCAAGTGACAAGTGCAGACCTTTCTTTCAGTTGTTAAAGAAAAGGGAAGGATTCGAATGGGGAGCAGAATGTGAACAAGCCTTCCAGGATTTAAAAGGATATTTGGCCTCTCCTCCCCTTCTCTCAACTCCAGAACCAGGTGAGTCCTTAATTTTGTACTTAGCTGTTTCTGAGCATGCTGTGAGTGCAGTCCTTCTGAGAAATAGGGGATCCGAACAAATCCCTGTTTACTATGTGAGCAAAACATTGTTAGATGCAGAAACAAGATATTTGCCCCTCGAGAAATTGATCCTAGCACTAAGGACAGCAACTAGAAAATTGCCACATTATTTCCAGAGCCATAAAGTGGTGGTTTATACTGAGTTCCCATTAAAATCTCTGCTCCGGAAGGCAGATTTCTCGGGAAGGATTTCAACTTGGTCTGTTGAGTTGAGTCAATATGATATCGATTATCAGCCGCGCACAGCAATCAAAGGCCAGGTATTGGCAGATTTTGTGGCAGAATTCTCACCTGCGGTTGCACCTTTGCCTCCTACGAGAAAGGAGTGTGAAGCAAAATCTCCTGTAACGAAGAAACAGGCATTAGCCGAACAAGATCCCTTGGAATGGAAGCTGTTTGTTGATGGGTCTGCTTGCAATACCGGATCAGGTATGGGGGTAGTTCTTTTTCCCCCTAAAGGATCAATGTTGGAGCTATCAGTTCGGCTTGGGTTCAATGCATCCAACAACGTGGCGGAATACGAGGCACTTTTAGCTGGTTTGAGAAGTGCAAAAACCCTAAGAGCCGAACATGTTAGGGTATATTGTGATTCACAGCTTGTAGTTCATCAGCTGTCCGGGTAATATGAAACACGGAGCGAGAAGATGGCAGCATATGTACAGGTGACCAGAGATCTGCTCGATACTTTTGAAAGAGTGTATATTGAGCAGATAAGTTCTGGAAGGAATGCACATGCAGATTCACTAGCTTGGTTGGCTGCAGCTGTACCAACCGAGTTCAAGAGAAAGATAGCCGTAGAATATTTAACCGAGCCAAGCATTGGAAGAAGCGTGGAGATGGTCTTGGACGTGAACCAGGGACCAAGTTGGATGGATCCAATTGTTGAGTTCTTACGAGATGAAAAACTCCCTTCAGACAAAAAGGAGGCTCATAAAATAAGGACCAAATCTGCTCGGTTCTGGTTATCACCTGAAGGGAAATTATACAGGAAGTCTTTTACAGGGCCCTATTTGCTTTGTGTGCACCCTGAAATGGTGCAAAAATTTCTCCACGAAATTCATGAGGGAACTTGTGGGAGCCATGCTGGGGGCCGGTCCATAGCCCACCGAGCAATTACTCAAGGAATTGGTGGCCGTACATGCAAGAAGATGCTAAGGTGTACGTAAAGATTTGTGAAAAGTGTCAGAAGTTTTCACCAATGATTCGAACACCAGCCAAAGATTTGGTGCCTTTGACAAGTCCCTGGCCGTTTGCTCAGTGGGGAATGGACATTGTGGGTCCACTACACAAAGCAACTGGAAATCAAAAATTTCTGCTAGTTGCAACAGATTATTTTACCAAATGGATTGAGGCAGAACCATTGGCTAAAATCACCGAACCTATGATAGAGAGGTTCGTCTGGAAAAACATCATTACTCGTTTTGGAGTCCCATACTCATTGATTACAGACAATGGGTCTCAATTTCAGAAAAAATTCAAAACTTTCTGTGCCCAGTATGGGATAAGAAATTACTATTCAACTCCGGCCTACCCTCAAAGTAATGGCCAAGCAGAGGCTTCTAACAAAACCATTCTTGATGGGATTAAGAAACGTTTGGATAAAGCAAAAGGGAAATGGCCTGATGAATTGCCATTGGTTCTATGGGCATACCGAACAACACCTAGGAGGTCTACGGGAGAGACCCCCTATTCTTTGGCGTATGGAACAGAGGCTGTTATTCCATTGGAGGTAGGTCTGCCGACCAACAGGACCAATTTGGTTGAAAGTGGAGGCAACGATCAAGCCTTGGAGATTGAATTAGATCTTGCCGAGGAGAGACGAGAACGGGCCCTAGTGCACTTGGCCTCGTACCAAGAGCAGCTAATCAAAGGCTACAACAAACATGTGCATCCACGGGAATTTAGTGTTGGGGACCTTATGCTGCGAAAGGTGCTCGGCAACACTAAAGTGGCTAATGAAGGAAAGTTGGGGGCCAATTGGGAGGGCCCATATCGAGTTACTGAGATTGTAGGCATTGGGGCTTATCGATTGGCAGACCTGGACGGGAACCCGGTGCCAAGACCTTGGAATGTCCACAACTTGAGGAAGTTTTTTATATGAAAAATACTTTTCTTTGTATACATCGTGATTGTGTGAGGGTTACGAATAAAACTCTCTTGTGTTCTAGTTTTGTTATTTTAGCTGCAAGGGGTACGAATAACGCCCTCTTGAGTTCTATAGCTTATGAATGAAGTTACCTTTTTTTTAGTATAACTGTTGTTGTTCCTGGTATTTGTTTTAAATACGAATTACGAAGTTAATTTCCCTCATTCGTATTTGGGAGCAGGGTATAGGATATCCATTTAAGTACGTGAAACTTAACACAAGTTCGACACACTTGTGTAAATTTCAACATTTAAGTACGTGACACTTGAACACAAGTTCGAAACACTTGTGTAAATTTCAACATTTAAGTACGTGACACTTGAACACAAGTTCGAAACACTTGTGTAAATTTCAAACATTTAAGTACGTGAAATTTAACACAAGTTCGAAACACTTGTGTAAATTTCAACATTTAAGTACGTGAAACTTAAAAGTTTAAAGTACGTGAAACTTAAACTCAAGAGACTATGCAAAGCATACGAATACATGCATAAGCATACGAGAATATGCACAAACTGTTCAAAGCATACGAGAATATGCACAGACTTGGAAGCATTCGAATATATGCATAAGTACACATTAATTCATAAGTACGAGACACTTAAAGACAAATATGAAATACTGTCAGAGTTTTTCAAACACTTTGGTCAGGCCCACAAACAGAAAGCCAAACATATTGTCAAAATACAAGACATATTCACTCATCTTCTGTCAGGTCTTGAACGGTTGTAGGAACAGTTGGAGGAGCTTCAGGTGCAGTAGGATTCTCATCTCCAAGTTGACCACCACTGGCTTCCTTTTGGCCAGGGTTGGTCATATCACTCTGAGGCTCCACTTCAGTAACAGGAGGCTCAGCTGTCTGCACACCTTGTTCTTCATCTCCCTCCTCAACAATTTCCTCCTGATCACCAGCTGTTGCGCTTGGAAGTTCAATGTTGGTCCAGAGCGGAGATGACTCAGGAATCTCTGCTTTTTCAAGCAGGCTCTCCAAGAAGCCACCCAAACTTGGTCCTGAATTCCAGGCATCTGGTTTGTGTAGCTCTCTGTGGCAACCTTGATTCCTTCGTTATATCCCTTCTCAAAAGCAGCCTTGGCTTCATTCTGGGACGTCTCAAGTTCCTTTAAAGTCTGAGCAAGACTGTCCTCAGTTCCCTTCAATTGTCCCTTCAAGCCATCTGCAACCCCCAGGGCTTGGTTCCTTTCTCTTTCAAGCCTGATGATGGTACGTTGGAGCTTGGAGTTCTCACTGACGAGTTTGGCTCGTTGGGGCTCTGATTGGCTGAGTTTTTGAGCCATGGCCACCATTTTTTGCATTACCTGGAAACGTTCAAAGTAGCTGTGATAAACATAACTGTTAAATGCTGTATACACTATGATCACAAAAAGAAATTTTACCTTGGCGTTGTGAGACATGAAGGAGCTGAGAAGATTGTCTGGAGACATTGCAACTTCTTTTTGCATGTCCCCAGGCAACAAAAAGGCCTGGGACAATGCAAGGGCAGTCCCTTCAGTCTCAACAGTGTCCCGAGCAGTGATAGCTCGGTTCCCATGAGAGAAAGCGGGAGCCCATGTTGGAGCAGGAGACGAGGAGGAAGGTGGGGGTCTTTCTTGAGGCTGCTCCACCCGTTGACGTTTCTCTCTGTGGATGGCCTCGATTTCTTCTGGAGAAAAGCCAGGAGGAGCATCAGTCTGAGTCTGAGTGCGGCGGCCACGACCTTGGCCACCTTGGCCCCGAGCAGCACCGCGACCTCGACCAGGTATGGTGAGAAGACTCCCTAAATCAATTGGCTGGTTCATTGCTGGAGGTGAGGGGGTATAACCGCTAGAAGAAGAACTTGATGTGGGACTGGAGGTTTCTTCGGCAAGGGGGATTGGTTCGTCGGAGATTGGAGGTGTCCGAGAACGCCTTTCTCCTTGTTCGGGAACAGGTCTTGAAGGACCAGCAACTGCAAGGTTGTCCGCTGCACGGGTACGCCGATCAATAAAACCCCCGTATGATGCTTTGTAACTCAGCAGTACTTGAGCCGCTCTTGCTCGGCCAGCAAGGTAAGTCCCTTCACCGTTGAAAGCAAGTGCTCGCTTGATATCAGCTACGTGCACTTGAGGGGTTATGATATTATAACCCCGGTTAATGTTTGATGCTGCAATAGAGCAGAGCACAAATATTTAGAAGCAATGAAAAAGCTTTTCCTATGAAAAAGAACAAGACATATGAATTAAGAGGAAAGAACTAACGTGGGCTCCCGAAAATGTGAGGAGCATGGAAACCAATCACTTGGCCGTCCTCATCCCTGGGTTCGAAGTTGCCCGTAACAATCAGGAAGTCGTCGTCATCCCCTCGAGCAGAATCAGGGAGTTCAAGGACAAGTTTCTTCCTAGAATCCCTACTTTTTAAATAATATGTGAGGGCATCCCCGGTTCTAGAAATGCTGTATAGATGATGAATGTCGTGTAAACCTAAGGAGGTCCCTAACATCTGATTTATGGTATTGATACCCATAACTACTCAGAAGAAATTAGCAGAAACCTGCATTGGGGAAAGTCTATAGTATGCTAAAACTTGGCGAAGCAGAGGTGCCAAGGGGAATCTAACCCCGCCCTCGACAATAGCTACTACAGGAATGTGAAGAGTGTCGAAATCGAAACTCTCACGAAGGGCATCCTCAGGAGCCAATACAGTGGCTACATCGTCAGGTATCCCATATCGAGATCTGAAACTAGCCATGGTTTGAGGAGTATTACAGTGCCTTCGAAATCTACCCATTACCAGAAAGGATTTTGGGATTCTATGAAGTGCAAAGAAATGGGGACAATGAAACCCTAAACTGAGATTGAAAACAATCCACTAGAGAAATGGAGTTGTAAGAAGAAGAAATGATGACTTACGAGAATAGTCGATGGAATCCCTAAAAGAAGAGGTCTTGAGACGATGAACAGAGCTTCAATGGCGGGGAAAAGCTTGAACAGTCTTTTCTTCTGCAGAGGGAGTCTAAGAGAGAGATTGGGCTGTTTTGAAAAATGGGACGAAAACCCAAAAATACCCTACAGGTAGGGTGGCGTAAGTGAAACGTCACCCCAGACGGCGTTTGAGTGTTCCGTTCCCCAAAACACGCCTGTCCGCATTTAATGTGAACAATATAAACATTGACACGTGTAAGGGTTAGGGCTGAAAGCCTGAAACGGCCTAAAAGGTGTTTTCGTCATGGTAAAATGATGATAAGTTGCTCCAATATATAAGGTGCAGGAACAGAATGAATTTGCTCGGAAGAGAAGCTTCACACATCATCTGAGTAAAAGATAACAAGTGAAGCTGGGGAGCAATTGTAGGGAGGTATTCCCGAGCAGGCCCAAGAAGCACCCGAGCATGGAGCTTATGAAAGGTCAACACAATTGACCGGTGACACGTGAAGCCACTGTTCAAAAGTATCTTGTTCGGCTATGAGAGAGCCGAACAGGAGGGGAACCCCCTAAAGAAAGGAATGGTTCAGATTATTAAAGGACCAGTTACATGTGAGGTAACTGGCCCAGTCCCCTTTGTTCGGCCATGAGACGGCCGAACAAGGAAAGAAGTCCTATTAAGATGTTGAAGTAAAAAGAACATTCTGGAAGAGTCCAGAAGCAGTAGTATTCCGTTAAAGGAATGAGATCCCAAGAATGTAGGATCTGTAAAAGATACCCAACAGGAATGGGATGTTCGGCTCATTGAGGAAAAGAGTCCTAAAAGGACTAAGGTAATGAACTGATAAGGGAACGAGAATCCAAGATATCCTGGGTTTCCTATACGAGGTAGGAAACCTAGGGCAATACGGATACTTGGACAGCAAGCATCTATGAATCTATAAATACGAGGTAAACTCATGGAAAAGAGGTACGCAATATTCTGCATCCATATTGCTTTCCTACTGATAATTAGGGTTCAATTGCTAGTACGTGATACTAACTTTGGCATCGGAGGGCCTTTGCCACGAGAGGCAAAGGTGCACTCACTCCCTGTCTGTTTTGCAGATTAGGTTTCTGACGACAAATTAGGGTTCCGGCAAAGAGGCATAAATAAACCGTAATAATCCGACTCTGTCTAAAGCACTGGTAGAATTTCTCCACCTATAAAAATGACCACTGTACCCATAATCACGGCCACGACCAAGGTCACGGCTAAATGAAGAACCAAAATCACCAGAATCAGCGGAAGTAAAATCAAAACCAGATTTCATTGCAAACATATCACCGTACAATAAGAGGCAACTAGTCAACTACTGATAGATCAACCAACCAAATACTCCACCAACAAACAGCCAATAAACAAGAAATAAGGAACTGATTGACCGGCTAACGACCAAGGGCACGACAACACATGCATCCAACAAAACCACAGTAGCCACCGAACAACATAATCCCAATATCGAGCAACAACCAAGAGCTCATATGCCAACATAGACTAGGGTAAACCCACTGAACTGATTTTAGGGATCTTAATCTTAATCCTAAACCACCACAACCCTAGCCTTTGTACATAATCCCAACAATCCTAGCCTAAACCCTAGCCTCTGTACATAATCCCTAAAATCACAATCCTAATCCTAGCTAGGATTGTAGGGATTATGTACAAAGGCTAGGGTTGTGGTGGTTTAGGATTAAGATTAAGATCCCGCTTTGATACCATGTTAAAGCATCCAACTCCAAACCAATTGGCAAAGAGTGGAGAGGCCGCCCAGGCTCATATACTAGTTTTGGAGGAGATAATTGTGGGACAAATCCCAACACTACCCCGCCCGCACGACCCCTGACTCGCACGTGGAGAGATAAACAAAGGATCCATAACACTTGGATCACAACAAACAACGGTGCACTTATGGCACAAACAAGGGGGAACAAATTCTCCGAAACCCTAGCTTTGATACCATGTTGTGAGAGAAATAAGGAAAAAGTGTATAGGGTGTTAACAAACCCTAACACAGGTGAGCTTTATTTATATTATGTGGCTACTAGTTACATAACATAAGCAATCAATGTGGGACTAAGTCCAACTCTATTCTAACAATAAGCAAGTCTAAGAGCAAGCAAAAAGGGTTTGTGTCCTCGAACATTGGGAGGATACGGGACACAGAGCTTAAGAGATCAAACTAAACCATATCCCACGAAGAAGTGCTTTATAAACAGGCAACAACGAAAAAGAAATACTATGTCTCAACAACTAAAGCACTTTATTCAATAGAATTTAACAACTATTAGATGATATTGGATAGCGACAGGAAAGCATACCATGCAACTAATTATGCAAATATCAGATAATCAAACATTAAGGAATCCATGTGCGCATAAGATCAACTAAGGACTTTTTAGCTTTTAACGACCTTGGTTACAAAGAACAGGTTAGCAAAAATGGGCGACAGTCTATTTCTAGCTTGGTTAACTACCCACATGACCGCCGCCAACACAAAAAAAAAAAAAAACAAGTCAAAGGCCAACTGGCCAAACCAATAGACCAACTACTAACTAATAATATGCAAAACTAAACTACGAACTGAAATGCAACAAAATAAAAGGATAGAGTGGTTGGCATGTCAACCGACCTAGACCCCGACCAAGTAAGGAGATTTCTAGAGCCACCGACTCTCTAACCCTTCACATCATCGTACCCACCTCATCAAGATTCCAAATCATCCTTCCACTTCATCATCCTCCACTGCTTCTTCTTCTCCAAAATCATCACTCACTTCGGTCTCAATTTCAGGTTTCGGTACATATTTCTCTTCATGTTGACGCTCAAGAATGGTTGTTTGCCATGCCACTTCCTTCTTGGGTTGAGCTTGCTCCCTCATAATTCTTCTTCTTTCAACTTTTTCTTTCCTCAAACTCTTGATGATCGAGATGTTCTGACAACAAAGTAGCTTGATCCATGTGTTTTGCTTTGATTTCTTGGAAGGCAAGGTGGTCAAATAATCCCCCTTTTTGACTTGTTTATCCTTAGCAGCATGAGTTTAGGACAGACTTTTTTCATCAAATGAATTATCAAATGGTCCAGGCGAAAGCTCTTCCAACTTCTCATAAGCCCAACCCCTAACTTCTTTTTCTCTGCACAAACTGGTGATCATACAAGGAAAAGGCATGCTGGCAGTAATCAACGTGTTAGCCCTGAAATCTCGCAACTGAGTGAAGATGAACATCGCCCAATCTACTACCAAATAATTTGCAATGAATGCATACAGAATTTCTCCACTTTTCCTAGTTGGTTTGTGCTATATGCCTCGAGGGTATAAATTGTAATGAATTACTTTGTTCAGAAACCTAAAACTTGCTTTAAAATTTCCGGGCACATGGGGTATTGAAGCCATTGCGGGGTCACTATACAAAATACTATTCACCACTTGCATATCGTTGGTGTTTGTGGCATATCATGAAAAAATTTGTGATAGGTTGAAGAGTTGAAACGAGTATAAGGCGGTAAAAACATCCCTCAAGAGTGCTGTATATGATTCCTTGTATCCAGTGGACTTTGAACGAAATTGGGTATATCTCATCAAACAATTTAATCTGCAAAGTAATGATTGGCTAGCTGGATTGTACAAGGAGAGGCATTGATGGGTACCAATATTTGTTAAGGATACCTTTTGGGCGGAGATGTCAACAACCCAACGAAGCGAGAGCATGAATGCCTTTTTTGATGGCTACGTCCATTCCAATACCACCTTGAAGGAATTTGTGAGGCAATATGAGAATGCCTTGCGAAAGAAGGTGCAAAAAGAAGAAGAGGCAGACGCCCATTCCTTAAACTTTCAAATTCAGAAAGTGTCCCTTTATGGATTTGAGGACCAATTTCAGCAAGCATATACAATTGGGAAATGCAAGCAATTCCGAGAGCAAGTAGCCCAAACAATTGGTTGCAATTTGACTATTGGGCTGGTAGTAAATGGTATTTCACAATTCTACATTGAACAAGACATCCTAGTTGGAAAGAAAAAAAAAATAAAAACTTGCACTTTCCTTGTTCATTTTAATGAGGAGTCAGCATAAACTAATTGCAATTGTCGGATGTTTGAGAGTAAGGGAATGGTGTGCTCGCATATGATCTCAGTTTGGTCAAAAAAGAAGCTTGAAGCAGTGCCCGATAAATATATTCTACGACTTTGGATGAAAAACTTGGTGAGGAGTCACACAAAAATTAAGGTGAGTTATGTTAATTGGGAGCGAAAGCCCGAATTTGTCGCTATGATAGTTTGTTGGGGTTATTCAATGAGGCCACTGACAATGCAATGTATTCCATTGCCAAGATTGATGGGATGGCTGCTAGGTTGCTAGAAATTAAAGCGGAGAATGACTTATACGATGAGGAGTGTCTAAGCAATATGCCTACGGTTGGAGATGTACAAAATGATTTGGAAAGTTTCCAAGATAAATCATATACCATGGGCGATCCAAGTAAAGGGCCTCGGAGAGGGCGACCACTGACGAAGAGGAAGCAATCAATGAGTGAGCAAATTATTAGGAACAATATGAAATCAAACAAAAGGGTCCAATGTAGTTGCACCAATGCAAAGAGTATACTGGTATACCAATCATTATGCATTCCTTTCAATTTTATTACATAATTATGTTCATTGGTTTGTATGATTTAGCATTTGACTTTATTCCGTTTTAGGATGTGGAAGTCCGCACTCATGGTGCGGGATTTCATGAGATTGTCATGCAAGAGAGTGAAAACGTTATTGTAAGTATGACTTAATTTGTACTACGTCCGGTCTTTTCAATTTCTATTTTTTCATGTTACCATAATTTCAATTGGTTATGATTTTAGCCATCTCAGGAAAGTGTAGGATATCTTGGTATGTGGAGCTATGACCTTAATGAATCTCCATGTGACTTGGGACATGATTATAGTAAGTTTAGCTCCAAGACTTCTTACTTTTATTGATTTATAAGTTTAACTCTCTCTCTCTCTCTCTCTCTCTCTCTCTCTCTCTCATTTTGATTTGACTTAGTTTGTTTCTTGTTGTTCTTCCTTTTTCTGTCAGGGATGAAATGATGCTTTTGAGATACTACTGATGCTACTGATACAAGACAGGATGTGAAAAAAATGAGTAGCAGCTACTTTTGTGAAATACCATGCTGGTACTTGGAATGTAGAGTTGGTGCTTGCATTTTATTATCATTTAGAGTTAGTGGTTGCATTTTATAATATAATACTTCAAATTTAATCCTTGCATTTTATAATCCGTGTCTCATATCTGTCCTTTGTTAGGTCTGATAAACTTCATATTCTGATGGTTGTGATGGTTCTTTTGCTGATACTAGTCTGAATGTGTTGGTTCTTTTGTTGATCTTATTTGCAGGTGTTGGAGTTGGAAAGCTCACAACCTTAGCTTATTTGCACTCTGTAACGCAATCCGGATTTGAACTCTGTAACTAGGCTAGTTCAAGCTTTTTTTTGATCGGCTAGGCTAGCTCAAGCTTTTGAACTCTTTCTTTTATGCTAATGGGGAATGTCCCACTTGAACTTTATTTATTTTGCTAATGTGAAGGTGGTTACAGAATGTAAAAAGGCAAAAAAAATTGCTATTTTGAAGACACCAGAAAAATCTTTTCGAAGTAATATGTATTTTTCTTTCAATTCTAGAACATCAGTTAAGTTAATTTATGGACATGTGTGGAGGTATATGCAAACAGAGAGAGAGAGAGAGAGAGAGAGAGAGAGAGAGAGAGAGAGAGAGAGAGAGGAATCCGTGTCATGTCGGCGTACCTGTGTTGTGTTGGTGTATCCATATTGTGTCGGCGTATCTGTGTCGTGTCGACATATCCGTATCGTGTCGGCATATCCGTATCGTGTCGGTGTATCCATGTCGTGTCGACATATCCGTATTGTGTCTATGTATCCATGTCGTGTTGGCATATCCATATCATGTTGGTGTATCCATATTGTGAATCAATGACAGAGAGGAATCCATGTCATGTCGGCGTATCTGTGTCATGTCGGTGTATCGGTGTCATGTCGGCATATCCGTATCGTGTCGGCGTATCCATGTCATGTCGGCATATCCGTATCGTGTCGGTGTATCCATGTCGTGTCGGCATATCCGTATTGTGTTGGTGTATCCGTGTCGTGTCGGTGTGTCCATGTCGTGTCGGCATATCCGTATTGTGTTGGTGTATCCGTGTCGTGTCGGTGTATCCATATTGTGTCGGTGTATCCGTATCATGTCGGTGTATCCTTCTCAGCCCATAAACATATACTCCATAGCATTTTCCGCTCCAGTAGAGCAATAGCAACCATTGGCTACATTATTTTTGAACTGGTAAAGCAAGCAGTTGAATGACATTAATCAAAGCCTACACTTGACTTTAGTCTTGGTTGACATCTTTTTAGTCATCTCACAAACTATTTCCATTTTGTATCCTGTTTCATTTTATGATATACTGTTTTCATTCACAAGGATTCAAGTTTATGCAACTAGAATTCAATTTCAGTGGAGAATATGTTTATAGCAATTGTATTAGCATAAATTTGCACCATTCTCCCATTCATCAAGAAATTTCTAACTTTAATAGGTAACAAAATCAGGATCTTAAACAAGGTAAAGCAAGATTTAGTTTCCCATAACAGGAGAAACACTTGAAATTCCATAACAAGAGAAACACTTCCATCATGTGAAAACTGAAAATCCCATTACAAAAAAGATAACATCTAATTCCTTAACAGCACACAATGGCTGATTTTCGGCATGATTGGGCCGAACAAGCTGTTGTGGCTGAAATCAATCTTCGAAAGCTGCTGCAATTGCCCGATTTGAGGTGGGATTGGACCCGGAAATTCGTTCCCATTGAGTAGAAGCTTCTGAACGCCCGAGAAGTTTCAGATAAAAGCCCGTAACAACCCAATGATTCTTATATGAAAAGCCGCACCACTTTCGTTATCATCTAAATGGAAGTCTCAAAACTCAATTCCTCTTATCTAACTAGACTCTCAATGTAGTTTACAAAAAAAAAAACTAGACTCTCAATGCAATGAAACGAACTGTTTAATGTCACTCTGGACAGAGGCATTCAAATCCTCCTCAGTGCGCAGCGAACTGTTTCTCTTCACCCTTGTTGTTCACAACAATCATTGGCTTGTCACCAGGACCAGCAATGACCTTGAAGGGTCATAGCTTAATGTCACTTTGCACAGAGGAATCATTAAATCTTCTGCCAATGAGACATTTTGCATCTGAGAAAAAAACAAAGAACCACGAATAAGCATATTTAGCAATCTTGCGTCACAAAAACATGAATCCAATAATCCAGCCAGAAAAATAAAGCATTGAAAGAAACCCTCTTTTCAGTAATTCATGGTCATCTATTCACCACAAAGCAACATGGATTAATGAAATACTCCATTCATACGTACTCCATCCAACTTCACTCTAGTCATACAGATTTATCTTCCAAAAAAATACATTTGTTGGTTGCAAATTTGCAGTTTACTAATATCTCAAATGTTCCAATTGCAGTTCACTAATGACAAAGGGCATATTTTTGTCTCTGTACATTTGAAAGAGGAAGTGAGACACCCATTTGATTCTTCTAGGCATGGAGTGTTGAAACATAACAAGACAATGAAAAGAACCCTAATTGGAAAAAATAATGGGACAACATATTTGCTTAAAACTCAAAACTCGTATAAATCAGAAGGTAGTTACGAAATCTAAAAAAAAAACCCCAATTGGAGAGGCTTAGAAAACCCTAATTTTATGAAATCTGGAAAAAAGACCTAATTTTTGTGTGTGCACATTAGTGAAAGAATCAAATATAGATTAATGGAGAGGAAAGTGACAGAGATACCTGTGAGAGAGAAGAGACGGTGGTGGTGTGTCGGTGGTGGTAAGGGTGGCCGTCGGTGGTGGTGCATCGAGAGGGGAGTGTGTGAGATGGAGGAGAGAAAAGAGAAGAGATCGTGGTGGTTCCACGTCGGTGGTGGTGGTGGGGGAGTTTTGGGGTGGCCGTTGATGGTGGTAGTCGAGAGAGGAGAAGAGAGGAGATCGTGTTGGGTGGGTGGCTCTTCAGGCGTGGGTGGTGCTTTGAAAAAAAGATAGTAACTCACCCGATTAAAAAAAGGGAGAATTTTTCATAAGTCCACTATAACACTTTTCAAACCCATCTAGTCCACTTCTAAGTTTCATAACCCACTAAGTCCACTAATAATTTTAATGACAAAAAATATCCCACCTAAAAAACAAGTGCCTTGTTTGGCTAACACGAAAAATGTATATTTTTCATTTTTTTTCGTTTATGTTGCAATCAAGCTGCCGCTGCCACCACCACTGTCACCGCGGCCGCCGCCGCTGCCACCACCATCGCCGCTGCCATCACGCCTCATATAACGTTATATGTGTAACAAAAAACGTATCTTTTCATTTTTCTCAATTCTTTTTATTGAACCCGCTACACTTAACATTTAACATTTAACGTTATATATGTGACCTCTTTTTGTTTTTTCCTATTTTTTTTGTATTGATTTTTTAACGTTATATGAGTGATAAAAATTTCCTAACATACAACATTATATGTGTGGCAAAAATTTTCTAACATGCAACATTTCTTTTCGATTTTTCTTGTTTTTAGTCTTTAACACTATATGTTGGTCCATACAAAACTTATAACATTATATGTGAATTTTTGAATATCTAAATATCGCAAAAAAATAAAAATCAGAACATATAACATTATATATTTATTCAAAAAACTTTAAAGATATCAGAAGCAAGTCGGAGAGGCCGCTGCGCAGACCAAATCAATAAGTGATTAATGAAAAGCACAAATATAACCTTATATATTTATTCAAAAAACTTCAGATCTCTAACCCTAGGAAAAACACACATATAACCTTATGTATTTATTCAAAAACCTCCAAATCTGATGATAACCGGACACGGGACAAACAAAAGACCGAATCAAACATTCTTATAATATTATATTTTTTGTTTTTACTACTTCAGATTTCTCTCCATTAAAACAAATAATCCAGTAAAACAAATAACATAGAAGAAACAGATACCGATACGCTATATACGTATGTACTAAATATAAGAAACAGAGAAGAAAACATGAGAACATGAGATCATAAAAAAAAACCCATCAGAAATAAACACGACCAATATTACTCGTCCGATCCATCGTCGCCACGGAAAATGGAGACTCGGTTGTAAAGGAGAAACGGTGCTGAAGACAAAACGATGCTGAAGACAAAACAAAGAGGAAGACAGCCTCTTGAACAACACCTTGATTTTTCTGGATCCCTTGAAAAGCCCATCACAATTGAGAGGATGTAGATTCACGTTGATAGCAAATCGTGGAAGAAATATCGTCAGCAATTCCAACCGCCAATTGATAATACTGCCCATTGATAAGTTGAAATTAGATTGAAATGAACCTATGCAGTAGAGAAATCATCCCGACTCTTTTTTGACGGAAACCTCTCAAACCCATTTTTTAAATGCAGAATCCCTATACCCACTTTTCTCCGACGGCAGAGAGAGGAGGAGGAGGAGGAGGAGGTTGTGCTCCAGATTTGTTTGTAGTCTAGGGTTTCTTTCTGTATGACAGCTTATATAGGAGAACATTTTTGTCTTGGTTTAATTTCTTTTTTAAAAGAAATGAACTTAAAACCTTACTAAACTATATTAGTGGACTAGAAGGGTTATAAACATTAGAGATGGAATAATTGGATTACAAGTTTTTTATAATGGACCTTACACCAATTTTTTATTAAAAAAATTCACAACTTATGAATTTGGGAGTTTTTGAAATTGGGAAGACAAAGGAGGAGTGGGACCCTTAGAGCTTTCCACGTAGGATCATTATAATGGTCGGTATTTCAGTCGTAGCTGATAGCAAAATTGGGAAGAAAACACAGTGACTACTATTTATTATAGGAAATGATTTTGCCATATTATTTTTTGATAATACCACACCTTATAAGTTTATTTTTGCACCAAAAAATACACTTATAGGATATGACATTATCAAAAAAAGGTATGACAAAATCACCGCCCTTTATTATTGTTTCAAGAATAATTTTGATCTTTTGGATCATTTTGTAGAATCCGAGTTGGACCCAAAAAACAAAAATCATATGCGCATATCTGTGCATGAGGTCTGTGCGCACAGCCCTTTCCGTAAGGATCCCGTTTTCCTACTAGAACGACCGATCCGCCCCCCTCACTTCCTTCCCGTCTTCTAAAAAATCTATCCCCTTTCGGGTTCTCCGTTGCTCCTCAACTCGTCCTCCTTCCATAGCTCTGCTATACACAAATTCTCTGCTGAAACTTCCAACTTCACACGTTTTCTGGAGAAAATCTCACATCCATGGAGCTGGCTTCATCGACGCTCATCAGGGGTTTCCGTTGTTTTCCAGCGAGATTTCACACCGCCACTTCTGGGCAACATCAAAGGCTACCATCTCTCCAACACAAATTCACAGGCAAGCCTTTTCTGTTGATGATGACTTATGCTCCGTTGTTTGTTCGCTGAGAAAACGAACACTCGTATACATTGTTGAACTTTATTACCAGTAAATAGAAATTAAAGTGGTGCCGACTTTGGTTCAGGTTGTTTCTGTTGGAAAAAAAAAATGGTTTGATAAATAACCTGTCAAGTGTGAATGAAAGTTTGAGTTGGATGAGTCGTTGGATTGGGTAGCATTATAGAGTTGTGTCCGTTCGTCGACAGTTATTCGGATGCGCAGTGGCCTTGTGTCCGTTCGTCGATAGTTATTCGGATGTGTGGCCTCACTTCCTTACGTGACTATTCCGAAAAGTTCATTTGTTTTGTAGTCAATTTTTAATGGAGTTTAGGTTTGGTTTTTCCACAAGTCTTTTGAGTTAGAGTCTTCTCATATTAGATAGTACAAAACACGAGTCTGTCCTCCAGTCCACCGATTGTAGTGCTGCTTTGAGGAATTCCGATGGGCATATTCTGAGAGATTGATGTTGAAAGATTCCGTAAGCAACGTAGTGGGGACGAGTTTGTTAAGGACGTAGTGCTGCCATGAAAGTAACATATAAGTATACACACCGCATGACACTAACACAAAAATATACACACTGCATGACGTTAACACAAAAATTCTTCTCTGTTGGTGGTTGGAATCTCACCGCTTCTATTAATGACTTACGCTACGTTGTATGGTGTCAGAGTAACTGTAACATGTAGAACGAAGAACTTGTATAGACATGGAAAACGACGTTGTTTGAACTTAATTACCAAGAAAAAGAACCAAAATGACGTTGAACTTGGTTCAGTTGATTTCTTCCTACTTTATGGAACGTATTGCACTTCATTTTGCTCAATTCTCTTAGCTGACAAACAAATTGTTTGATCTGGTTTACTTTAATTGTGATGCTAACGCCTGCCCATTGGCAAGTAAATAATGTCAGCTTTTGATATCCGGTGCACATTTCATTTGTTTCATCACACTTTCTCATATTTATATATAGTATTTCAATATTCCGATTTCTGACACCTTTTTTTGTTACCATAACAATGCCTAAGATGGCCTGTGGTCAGTGTTACTCTGACTTTAATTTTGGAAGTACCAGAATTAACATTACCTATCTTCATTTTTTTCAATACTTGGCTTCTAAGCCTGGGATGGAGTTGCTCGCTTGTTTTCTAGTAGTTGGTTCTTAATTGTTATTAAGAAAAAAACACCATGAACAAAAGGCCAAGAGGATATCCTTCGGAGACTAAAACACCAAAACAAAGGAGGAAAACTCCTAGGAAAGCCAGAACTGGTTTAGAGAAAAAACCAAAACAGCTACTTCCGATGAACCTGCTGGGAGCAATGTAACAAAGCCCCAACAGCAACAACTAAGCCCAGCCCCTGGCGGAAACTGGCCAAGAGACAACAGCACTGTAACTACTATTCTTGTCAGCTGAGGGGAACATTCCTCCAAAATCATCCTTCAAATCCCTGTTAAATCCTAGCTAGAACTCCCTCAACATCAGGGCCCTTCAATTAATAAATTCTGCAATTACTTTCATACCAAATGTGGCATACGGTTGCTGTGAAGGCCAGCTTCACCACACCTTCTTTCCTTTGTAGTTCTGGAAAATCCAGTTAATGGCCTTAGGAAATGCTGAAAGCTTGTCAGTACACCACACTTCCCCATATTCTTTTCCAAATCAAGCAAGAGAAATGGCACTCAGACAAAATACGGTTGTCAGACTCTAGGTCATTAGAGCATAGGATGCACCTTTCATCGACAATACTTTGCCACCGCAAAAGCCTATCTCTTGTAGAAACGCTGGTCGCTGCCCTAGATTTCCATCTACAATATTAAGGATCGTGATGGCTT
Source organism: Rhododendron ovatum (assembly GCA_019656835.1). NCBI lineage: Eukaryota > Viridiplantae > Streptophyta > Magnoliopsida > Ericales > Ericaceae > Rhododendron > Rhododendron ovatum. The sequence goes on along the minus strand of CM033795.1, from coordinate 28,224,098 downwards.
TTGTGAACCTATTGCCAGACAAATGTGGCCATGACCACAATAGTATACACTCTGTTAATGCATGAAATAGTTGAACTGCTCTTTGATTTCAGAGGGAAAAAGATAAAAAAACGGAGATCAGCCGTTGAAGAAGAAGAAGATGACGTGTACCTGTTTCGTTTGCTGGATTTGAGACACTAAAGAGATTAGGAGATCGACTGTTGAGGCTTGAGTGCTAGAGGAGATGGCTGATTGAAGGCAGAGAGAGAGTCAAGGCAACTTTTGAAGTTTAACCCGGGGCTGATTCTATTATTGATCCTATGGCTATGATTGGAATTGAAAGCGGCACTCGCCTTGTTGCCTTTCGCTAGGCGCATACCCTTCGATTACTCTGTCTTTATCATCTCTCATCTCTGTGACAGTCTCTCATCTCTCGCGATCGATCCTCTCTCTCTGACAGTCTGATATTGAATGTTCACATGAATAATTACTCGATTTCTATATTCGTCTTACATAATTTTTGTGATGTCCTTGCTGTATTCATGTCCCATTTATTTAGAATTGCCGTGTCCCACGTCTGTGTCAGTGTCTATATCCGTATCCATATCTGTGCTTCTTAGATTGAGGCCCTTGTCCCATCCTTCAACAATCTAAAGCCAAGCCCTAGTTCCTTATTGGGGAAGGTTTGTTTTGGCTAGTTGCTAGGTTATTTTTCCTTGTCCTTGTCGTTCTTCTAGTTTGCTTTCAATTGGAAATACAATTGAAACATGCGTCAGTTGATTGAGGACTAAGAGAAATGTTGTCATAATTATTATATTGTCTGGATTCTATGAAGCACAAGGTACTGGTATGACAGTACGCTGAAATCTAAATAATGTAGGGTACCGGGTACAGTTATAACAAACGTATTTTTATAATATAGAACAATGTATTACGCATAAAATAAATAAAATAGCAAAATAACATAGACGATTTGGAATCCAACATCAAATAACTGTTTACTGCCAACCTTAAGGTGCAAATCAAAGTTTAATGACATTATACTAGAAAAGCTATGGCCTGAAATCTTTATCTTAGAATCATGCTAAGCATGGAGGCATGAAGTCTTATCAACTTAGCTTCATCTCTGCATTGGATACAACTACAGCTTTAGATATGTTGGGGTACTTCTGGGGTACGACAAAAAACATAGGGAAAAATATCGGTACATGTTTTGTATGCCAGGTACGTATTTAGAAGTACCATGCCAAGTACGGGTACCCAGTAGGTTACGAGTACAATGGGTTTTAGAAGAACAGCTTTAGATATGTTGGGGTACTTCTGGGGTACGACAAAAAACATAGGGAAAAATATCGGTACGTGTTTTGTATGCCAGGTACGTATTTAGAAGTACCATGCCAAGTACGGGTACCCAGTGGGTTACGAGTACAATGGGTTTTAGAAGAACCCTTGCTTCATAGTCCGGGTTTATGTGGCCTTTTAGTCTCACTTCTTCGTGATTATGGATTTGTGTGTAGTTGTTGACTTTTTCTGTCAAGCATTGTAATGGGTTAAGGCATTCTCTTTTGGTAATCCTAGTGGTTTTGAGCAAACATGATTCACCCCCCTTTAAGGTAGTTATTTCTTTATTGACATTTGTGGTTTAAGAATAATTGAAATTCATTACTCTTTTCGCATCCTATATCATTATTAGAAAATTTTCTAGAATTGTGGTCATTGATTGGTAGTAGTTATCTCTCTGCATTTACAGTATTTATGTTCTGTTTTGAAAGCATTTTAGTAAGTATAAAAAACCGATTATTTCTCTTAGTGGAAAGCCCAAACTGTTTGGTAACCATTTCTTGTCTTGCTAACTGTTGATAAACTCGGTGGGTGTATAGCATCAAATGAACCTATCTTTGTTGAGTTAACTTATGACTCCCTTTAAGTGCCTGTTCATGCTCTTAAAATTCTATGAGTCTTTCTCTCACGTTATTAAAGCCTTATCTTCTTGCACGATGTGGGAAATTATGAGTACCAGAACCAAGTTGTGACCGATTGTGATTTTGCAATACTAGGTTATAACTTCGCAAGTAATCAATTTAGGCTGCAGTGGCCTTCTCTTGGAGCTGTAGGCGCTGATACGACTGCAGTACATAATTTTTGTACAGAAGAACGGGTGCCACCTTTTGATGCATCAGATTCCACATCTGAAAATGGAGAGCAGACAAAGAATAGTGAGGAGAGGGATGCGAATGATCACATCAAGGCCTGGGATGATGATAAAATGACTCGAGTTTGTGACAAGCTAATTGATGTTTTTATGGTTGACATGCCCAATCCCGCAGAATGGAGAAAGTTACTAGCATTTTCCAGGGACTGGATTGATATCCGTCCTCACTTCTTCAAGCGTTGCCAGGACAGAGCAGGGAGTGAGGATGATCCTGGGATGAAACATAAGTTATCGCGGCTTCGAAGGAAGCTGAAAGAGGTGCTATTTTTATATATATGATGACGTGTGCACACACATTTTTGTTTGTAAATCTAATCAAATAAGCAATTACAATGTATGGTGATCATTCCGATTGTTGCGTTCTATTTCTTTTGTCCTCTACTTGCTGGTTGGCAATTTTTTTTGCTTATGAATTGCTGGATTATCCTTTCAGTGGTGCAGTTTTATCTGGCTTTTGTTGCTGGATAGGCCCCGTTTTGTTGGGGGCAAATTCGTAGTTTCTTTTTGAACGCCCGTTTGGTTTGGACTTTGGAGGCATGGGTTGTCAGTGCCATTTACCACCTCAGTTATGGGAGAGACACCCATTTTCTTTTCTGTTTGGAGTATTGTGGTGTTTTAGCTTTCTAGGACAGTAGTGAGTTTTGTGTTTATTTTCTTCTCTTTCAGGGTGCCTGGGGTATGCCTGTTGACTGTAACTGTTTTTTGGGTAAGGTAAAATTTTATTAGAAACAACCACATTACACATATTAGGGGCATACCTCTATCCAACCAACTAAACAAGTTAACAGGAACAAACTCCTGAAACTATCACAAGAAGAGACCAAGGTAAAGAAGAGAAAAACCCTCAACAATTACAAACTACCAAACACTCTAACTGGGATATTCCATAGAGCACAAAGAGCTTTGTTTGAACCTGACGGTGTTACATTCCTCCAGGAACTAACACATGCTCGAATATCAGTTCGCACTTTAGTTTCTAACTGCTGACCAGGAATTCCATAGCCTTTGAAAATTCTACCATTCCTTTCCCCCCAAACATGGTACAGAAGAGCAGCAAGAGCAACTTTTGATAACAAGCAAGAAAATTGTGTTCCCTTATCAACTTGAATCATCCAGTCCATAATTTGGGGCAGCCCATCGACGAGGCATTGAGGTATCAAATCCTTTTGCAAAGACTTCCAAAGTTGAGAAGAGTAAGGGCACTGAAACTGTTGTACACCTCTGTTGTTTCTTCTTGTATATGAATTGCTTACTCTTGTGTAAAGTTCCTATTTAGTGGAGTAAGAATGATTTTCTGAGGGTGGAGGGAAATGGCTGGGAAGTTCTTCTCTTTTATAGACACCAGATAAATGCATGAGTGCCAGAGAAAAAAGAAAAAGAGAACAAACGAAAGCTAAATAATTGATCATCAGCTTACTCCTTAATGTGGAACATATTTAATAAAGATGTCTAAATATGCAATATCCTTTCACCTTTTCTTGCATTTGGAGCCTATTTTAAGCTATATCATTGTGAATCAATCATGCTGAGGCTGGTGTGGCCATTTTAGGTTTGTTTTGTTTGAGCTGTTGTTAGTGGGTATTCACTTGAAATGTTTCTTGCCTCAGGTTGATGAAGATGTCCAAAGACATAATGAACTAATCGAATTGGTCAAGGGGGCACCATCTGAGATTGGAGCGATTGTTTCCAGGCGTCGTAAAGATTTTACTAGTGAATTCTTCGTTCATTTTTATGCTTTAGCAAGTTCCTATTATGAAAATCCAACTGAACAAAATGGTGAGAGACTAAACTAAGTACTTCTTGAGCTGTTGGGCTCTTCCCTGTTAAAATATTTTCTCTCAAGTTCTTGTTGTCTCTTTAGTCCGTAGATGGAGTCATTAGTTGTTGGAGCTGCTGCTGAGTGACCATGTATGGGTTTAACTTTTGTTGCATTCAATAGATGTTAGATTAATAATCATGAAGCGGAAAATTTTATCCCTCTTTCCTTTTCTACTTGAAGCATGAGGTTGCTCCTTTTTCTAATTGGATGTTGGTAAGAGGGTTACAAGAATATAAGTTGAACCTCAACTCGGTCATAAGGCATTGGCATCTGCCAACTGAAGCAGACTCCTTGTGATAAAAGTGATTGGGTATGTACCCAGTATTTGTCAAGCTTGCAGGAGAAAGTTCTCTAAACTTGGATATTTTAGGATGACTAGATTTACTGGTGTGAGATCGTAGGATTGAAAAACTTATTGAAGGAAAATTTGCGTTGTAATGTTTCTTACAAAGCTGAGTCAATTGAACTTTTCTTGAATTGAGAGTCCAGCCACTTGGCCTGTAATCTGCCATGCCTGAGTGTTTTTTTGCCTGAGTTGTCAATGCATGGAACATACGTTATAAATATAGATAATCACTGAAAGCATCTTATGTTAACAGGAATGGGAGTGAAGATAAAGCTAATCTTCATAAATAATTAATTGTAAAAATAATCTCACGCAACAATATGCCCTGATAATAAGACTGATGTAGTCGGCATTTGTAGCTTGATTTCCTATTGTGGGAATAGTTCTGGCCTGATCAAGCGGGCACATAAGCCAGCAATTACCTGGGCTGAGCATTGAACTTCTCTCCACTTTGTGTCGTAATGTTGATGGACGCACTACATAGCTGTAGAATGGTATCACTGATTTGTGTCAGAAAGCGGATGACATTATTACGCTAATACTATCTCTGTTTTCATGTATGAGTAGATTTGGTAAGACTTGGAGACATGTGCTTGGCTGCGGTAGAAAATTATGATGAGGCATCTGAGAGTATTGAGGCTCTGAATACTGCAGAGTTGACACTTAAAGACATTCTCAATTCTCCTGTAGATGTTGCGTGCCAAAAAATAGACCAATTAGCTCAGAAAAATCAATTTGATTCAGAGTTGGGCCTTATGATGGCAAAAGCTTGGTCAACTGCCCAGGAATCAACCATCGGACATGACGAGGTAAACAGATTTCCTTACGAATGTCAACAATATTAATTGTCTGTTTCCATTTGTTATTTTGCTCTGCGTGGTTCTTTCTTGGGAATGTGAAGTAATTGGTCATGGTTGAAAGTAGCTGGTTTTGCATCTTCATTATCCGGTCGTATGGATATGGTGAAGGACGGAGACTATGCATGCGGATCAAAGTGCTTCCACAGTTCCAATATGGATTGGTTTTATTATTTAATGATGTCATCGTGAAGAGCTATGATACACTGTGGACTTCAATCATTTTAGCCAATAGAATTCGGAAGTAATATAGTGCATGCAAGTAAATTTATTGAATTTGTTTGGTGACAAAGAAATACTCAAAGGAGTCATTTCTCATGCACACATTAAGTTTTCAGCCATCATAATTTGGGTGTCTATTCTGGTGCAGGCCAAAGACATGATGTATCATCTATACATGGACGCACTAGAAAGCAATCAGAGGCGGACTCCCCCGGTGCTTAGGATACTTCAGTATCTTCTTGCGGTTAAGGATCCTGATGAGCTATTGTGTGCCCTAAATGATGCGTTCACCCCAGAAGTTGAAATTGAAGGAGAGGGGTCAGACCCCCTGTACACGTATGTATATCAAATTTAACTTCTTTAAAAGAAAATGCCCTCAAGTCATAAATTGTCTTCTTTAAAAGGTAAAAACCAATGCCTCAAGCTAAGAAGCATGGACGCATCAAAGAAGGTTGTGCGTCGTGGCGGACACCTTAACACCCAGAGTCTTCGGACGCTATTGAACACCGTGCTTGACAGTGTCATATTATCTCTTTATGTTTTTAGGACTGGACACTCTTCAAACACTTGGATTTGAAATTAGGGTACTTATTGGACGCTTGGAAATGCACAATTTTGTCACTTAGGAAATCATGAAATTCCCTCTTCTAGTCTTCCTCTACCAAGACGTACATTTCCATGCATCACTTGGTCTTTTAGGTTGTGTAACACATGAACTTTTTAGTTTTAGAGTTTACCTAGTGTTGAGTTACATTTTTCATGATCTATTGATAGAATAACCATGTGGTTTATATATACCCTAGCTCGGTAGTCTCCCCGTGACAAAGTATCATGTACTTTAAAATCCAATGTGTACTTAGGTCCCAAGCTTCCAGATTTTACTGTTGAATACCTGGCATACTACAGTTTCTGCTGAAGGGATGTTTTCCGGTCTTGAATATATTCCTTTCGCATATCCATCCATTCTGAAAACAATAATTCATTGTTTAGTACGTAGGGTTTTCCTGGCTGGATCAGAGGGATGGCTATTGGGGGGGTGTCACTCATCCCATCCCTGCCCCTGAAAATGTAATCATTCCCCATCCCTGCCCCGAATCTCCAGTGGGGAATGGTTTTGCCCCCTCATTTCCATCCAAGATGGGAAATGAGTTTCTCAGCCCCATACCCAAACCCCGTTTTGCCATTTTCAACTATGTTCTGTTGCCTATTTTGTTTGCCTTTCAAAAAGCATAAACAAAAACACTATAAGTGACAGAAAAATATAAAATTTCACCATTCGAACAATTAGAATTTAATATCACTATTCGAGGTGTTTTCCCATTCACACGAACAATTAGTAAAAATTCTAATAAGTAACCTAATTACCCTAATTACCTAAAAATATATGGGTGGATTTTGTTTGTAGTATAATAAATTTTTTTTTTGGATCAAGGTCAAGCAATTTGTAGGATAATATTACTCACGATAAATTGGTAGGTTATTACAAACCTATTTTGTTGGGTATGGGCTATGGGGTGGTTAATGGGGCAGGGCTACATAATACCAACCCCAACTCAAACTCAAAAAAAAAAATGCTATTACATACGGAAAAAATATTTGCGAACCACCTCAATTGGGGCAGGGTTAACTGTCATCCCTAGCTTGATCAATGGAATGTTAACTAATCTCTGGGGGGTACTGTAGGTTTCTATGAATATATGCACTGAGGGTGCAAATATGTCGCTGCTTCTTTTGTTTCCCTTAGGGTGTTTTTGGAAGTTAAGAAATGATAAGAACAGAAAAGGGATGGGAATCTTTCACCTTTTCAGCTGAATACAAGAGTTGATAAGTGGTGAGAAATGAAGAAAAATGGAGGGTTCTTACTGATCCATTTTGCTTCTCACCAAATATCACCAGATTTGGTTAGAAGGTCTAATCCTTCCTCTTCTCCTTTTAGTTTTTGTCCTTTTATCGTTCTTTTCGAATGTCTCACGTGATTGAGATATTAACAGGACACCAGAGGAGTTGCACACCTTGATGAAGACTCTGATAGATGTATATCACAGAGGGAGGGGTAAAATTATGCGGAAAGCTAAGGGCTTGTTGAGACCAAAGACCATAAAAAAGATGGAAGAGTTGAAGATGTTAGTTGAGGAGAAATTTATGTAGCTGTTAGTCGTACTTGGTAAGAGCTTTAACTACATCCTTGGTCTGAAATTCATCCAAGTTGATTTGAGTTTTTCAACTTCATGCATGTCAACCCCTTGTTAGGCTCCATTCTTTAGACTCTACAATGATTATGGAGACGACAGAATACCCGGTGCTTGAAGTTCAATGGCTCTAATGATTCTGCTTGTGTTAAGCTTTGTTGGAAATAAATACTAGATACGGAGATACAGTAGAACTTGTATACCCCGTTTGACAGAGTTGCACAATAATCTTAGGTTGATTGTACTTTTAGTTATTCAGAGGTATATGTCAGTTTACTGTGTATTAAGCCTATCTTTTATCTTATGTATCATGGAATTTGAGTCGTTTGGTCATTAATTTGAGTCGTTTGGTCATTATTATGATGGTGTTGTAATGTTGACTTTTACTTGTTTGGGATCATGTACATGGGCACACTCGGTGCTATATTTTGCAGGTTAATTCCAGTATTGGCAGATGTGCATTCTGCAGCGTGAATATTCTGAGGTGACTGATTATTACCTGTCATATGTTTAAATAAGGATAGCACACTAGTCTCTATATGCAAGTGTAGCATAGTTTGTTTTTTGTTTCAGTTTCCAAAACTTTCTGGGGTTGATTGATAAACTTGAGCATTAGATTGAAACTACTTTTAATTTATCACCAGAGCCCAGGCACGCTTGCAAGTTTAATTTTGATAAAATATGCACAATAGCTTTCTGCTTATGATTTGGTGTTTTAAATGTTTTGTTAATTCTATGACCGATAAATAACAACACAATTACTAAATTGTAATAACAATGTATGTATAGGAATGTGACAGATTTATGCATCTTAAATTCAATGTACTCAGAGAGAGAGAGAGAGAGAGAGAGAGAGAGAGAGAGAGAGAGAGGAATATCACGAACTAATAGAGTTTTGTTTCTATTACTGATCATCCTGAACATCTCGAGTTGAAGTAATTTGAGAGAGAGAGAGAGATCACGAACTAATAGAGTTTTATTTCTATTACTGATCATCCTGGACATCTCAAGTTGAAGTAATTTGCAATTAATCATCAGGTTAAAACTCATCGTGACAAAGGGAAAATACACATGAAATCGTCCACCGTTATTGGAAGATGGTGTACGATTAACATCCTCTTCTTGCAGAGTTATTCACTAGGTCTTAAAACAAAAACAGTAAAATATAGGAGTCTCCCAAAGTATCGGAAGATGAATGTAATCATTTCCTTCATCAGCTTCCATGTCTAAAGTTGGTCAACTCCTCGAGCTAAATTGCAAAAGAGATACCACATGAATGGGGTGAATTTATTTTGCTGAAATAGAGAAAAAAATAATGTAAAACTAAACGGGGCAGTTTTGGGGACAACTAAAAAAACATCCAAAAAAACATTCCAAATCTCAAATACATAGTTTCCGATCAAATTTTTAGGATCCAAACCGTTCACCGGAATCCAATGCCGGTGATTTCAGGGAGTTCTATCGCATTTTCTTCAACGGAATAGAAGAGAAGATGGAATCAAGGTCAGTATCGTTTATTGACTCTTCTGACACCTGAAGGTACACACCAGAGAGAGAAAAGGTGCATTTCAACTCCCCCACTCTCCATTATCCAGGCAAGGGAAGGGTATGGGTTTCCGGGGGAAGGAATGAATCAAGTAAGGTGCGATTACTGTTTCAGTGATGTATTTTTCCCTGAAATAGCTCCGCTACTCTACTGACTTCCCAACTTAGTCTTTCTTTCGTATAAGACAGAGAAAGAGTTGATACTATTATAGAACAAGGTGATTGGTGCTGGCCTAGATTGAGAAATCAGTCTATTCAAACTATTATGGCTCATACTTCTCCAAGTTTGAGACCAAATCCTAACACTAAAGATTCTGTTTGTTGGTTACCTCATCCAAGTGGCATGTTTACTGTTAAGTCAGCTTGTAATGCTATTTGGAAAAAGTATCCAACTCAGTCTTGGCACAAGATTGTCTGGGGTGGTAATATTGTCCCTCGATGGTCTTTTATTCTTTGGTTGGCTGTCCTTCAAAGACTTAGCACCAAGGATCGGTTGAGAAGCTGGGGTATGCAGTTGGATGGCATCTGCCCTCTTTGTACGTCTGCTGATGAAACTCACAAACACTTATTCTTTGAATGTTCTTTTTCCACTGTTGTGTATTCTGGATATGCCTTATAGCCTGGTGGAGGTTCTTAACTAGTACTTTGGACAGGTCGATGGTACAAGTTTGAAATCTATTAGTCTTCAATGTTCCCTAGTAGCAACTGTCTATGGTCTATGGAGGGAGAGAAGTTGTCGAATTTTCCAAGGGAAAGTGATGGGGCATGATCAAGTGATAAAAAGCATTGTAGCTGACGTTCGAGACTTCCTTAGCTCAAGGAGAAAGATGAAACAGTCTCTGGAGAATCAATCAATCAATCTTTGTGCAAGAATTGGGGCTTATCTAGCAGGATTTTCTTACCTGTTTGTTAGTTCTGATGGCTAGTTTGGAGTTGTTTTCTGCTGGTTGTTGTAAGGGACTATATCCCTAGACTTTATTGTTGTTTGAGCTTAATAAAATCTGCACTTATCAAAAAAAAAAAAAAAGAAGACAGAGAAAGAGTTTGCCCAAATATAGTAGTAAATTTTTAGTCTTTCATTGGCGCAATCAGTTAATCAATTGGGGAACTGAAAGTGAGGGAAGGAAGTTAATGGCAGTCTTAAAAGAAGAAAAGAATTACTCCATATGTCTCTTTTTAAGTGTCCTGCTTCGTAACTCCAACTTATTAAAAAGACATTATCATTACACCTTTCACATCAACTTTTTCCTCTATTTTCCCTACTTACCCATCATCATTACACTTTTACTCACTAACTTTTCAAAATAAAATTTACTTTTAAGGACAAAATAAACAATATACCAACTTTTATCCCCCTAACTTTACAAAATGGACATTTATTAAGGGACAGGCCAAAATGGAATACTGGACACAAAAAAGGGACGGAGGGAGTAGTACAGAACATACGGTAACTCACCGAAGGAAGGACCGAACGAAGGAACGTAGCGAGCCCGGTGAGCATATATTGGTGAGGGAACACAAGACAGTAGCACCCCTAACGTAGCAAAGCGACCTTTTCTTAATTCCTAAAACAAAGCAGTAAAGTGGGAGTGCTGGTTTAAGAGTACCTGCAAGAAATTAGTTCAAAATATGACCGGAAAATGGTTGATCCAAACAATTTTTCATAAATGTGTGTGTGTGTGTGTGTGTATATATTAATTTATGAAAAACTGTTTGGATTGAGCACTTCATGGTCATATTTTGAGTTGATTTCTAGCAGGTGCCCTTAAAAACACATTGAACGGTTTGGATCATAAAAATTTGATCGAAAACTTTGGGGTATATTTTTAGCTGTGTCCGGAACTGCCCCAAAAACTAAATACCATAGAAAAAAAATAGGTAGTGAAGCTAAATCCTCTAAATAAACAAATTTTGACCTAAATGAAGGAAAAATTTCATTTCCAAAATGGCGCATCTTGTGCCCAGCTTCACTTGCCCATACATCATCATGCTTCAAGAAAACCGCAAGCTCCTCATCTTCAGCAGCCTCTGTCGCAGTTTGACCTAAATGAAGGAAAATTTTCATTTCCAAAATAGCGCACCTTGTGCCCAGCTTCACTTGCCCATACATCATCATGCTTCAAGAAAACCGCAAGCTCCTCATCTTCAGCAGCCTCTGTTGCAGCTGCAACTGTATTTTTGTACTATAAAGGTGTTTCGCTATGAATATTTAGTCCAAAGGTCCTCACTCATGTAGGATCTGGAAATAAAGTAACAAACATTCCAAAGCTTAAAAGATTCAATCAGCAGATGAGTAGAGGAACCTTGTCCATTGACAATAAGAAATACCATCATTACCTTTTTGGGATACACAAGAATCATAGTACTAATTCTCACTGTAGACCAAAAGAAGGATTCCTATAAATTAGTTATTTGAATTGCCGAATCCCTAGGATTCAATCCATTCTCTTCCTTTCCTTGGTTAATTACCAAATTTACTATATATTATTTTTTGATAAACCAAAAGATTATTTGAAACTTGATAATGGGTATATCGAGTATAGAAAAGCCTAACCCAAAATACGCCACATGACATGTCATGAGGCTAAATGAAGAGAAAGGGGAAATAAGAGCTTCCAACAAACAATTGGAAAAAAGAGAATAAAAAATAGGAAACAACCCCATCCTACAAAAGTTTAACTTCCAAGCTGAGGACCACAAGAAAATTGATGAACAAAACAAAATTTGGATTCTTGGTATTGATAAAAGAGATCTCAGCAAATATCTTCCAATATCCTCTTCAGGTCTTCCAAATCAGCAGCATGCAGTAACCAAAGGCTTTGACAAGGGCCTTAACACAATCTCTATATTTGTAATGCCCCGAAAATTCGAAGACATTAAAAAAAATAATGAAAAGATTATTTCCACAAAAGAAATTCATAGATTTACTGCGTCACCATTTCAAAAGCAAATGTCATTATTTTACAACCGTTTCGAATAAATCAAAATATTATAATTTCCAAATAAACTTAGAAGCTTCCAAAATAGAGTCGACTTAAATTAATCAACCAAGGTTTTCAACTTCTTCCTCAAAAGGATTGAACTTGATCGAATCGTACGACACTTCTGTTCCGTCTTCGGTACCAGGCATTCGAGTTACCAGGACAATATAATACCATGAGTGATGACGCTCAGTAGCCAAAACCCACCCGAACCCATAACTTACAAACAATAGGATAATATAATTGAAATGCATTGATATAACATAAAAAGAGAAAACAATTAATCATTTTATTACTATTCTTCAACCTATGTGAAATATCGGATCTTATCCACAGATCCGTTCCTACCTTTAACCTCCGGCGTAAGGCATTGGTGTGGTCCGACTCCCCTTTTCCAGATCCGGGTGAAAGATACCTAAGTTATGTACTCGGGTAACCCATCCGCGACCATAAGTTCGGATAAAACTTCATCAGCAACGCTCAAGCGCCGTCTAGCCCGGGTTGTAACACAAGCACAATGCCACCCATATGTCCCGTCCCAACATCCGAGAGCCGACCACCACAATGCTGTACCCAGGGTTCGTAAATCCATACTTTCAACAGATCACCACCAATCATTCATCAACAATACATCACCACAGGTCCCAAACCAGGATTGCCCGGAATCCAAGATCACATCCTCTCACATTATCCATTTTCCATTAAACCTACTTTCACGTCTAATATGTTAAATCCGCACATCGCAACCAACCTCGGAAACCTATTTGTCCAATCTATCAATACAACATTTCACCCAATCCACATTTTCACAATACAAGCTAACATGCTAATAATGTTTAATCGAATGATAAAATAAATTTTACTATAGAGCTAATCATGCCATAAAAATAATCATGCGATAAAATCAATAATGCCATAAGAATAATCATGCGATAAAATTAATTACTTGGTACACTACCATACGATGAAGTTAATCATTTGGTACACTATTCATGCGATAACTAATTATGCAATAAAATTTAGATTGAACAGAAACTAATTAACTTTAAGGGCTAACATTATTAGATTTTAATACTCAAGGGTTGGATTTATAAGCTAAACGAACTCGGGGGACCAAACTGTTATTAATCCAAGAAAATTTCAAAATCCAGTGGCTACCATTTTCGGGAAAAACAGTAGGTTTCGGCCGGTGGCATCGGAATTGGAAACTAATTAATCTCGGGGCTTAATATTAACTTTTACTACTCAAGAATTAGATTTATGAGCTCTTAAATCACGAGGAGCTAAACTGTAATTTATCCAAAAGAAATTTCAAAAGAACAGAAGCATAAAACATTCGGTCAAAAACAGGGGAGCCGGTTCCGGCCGGGTTTCGATCGGCGTTGTTGGGTTCGAATACAATCATGCCATCCACGAAAATTTATATAAACACGACACATACGTAGGGAGGTGAGTTCTGAATTACCTCTTGTCTGACGAACGGTTTTTCGGAGAAGTTCGGTGGCGGGTCGGAGCGGCAGCGGAGCTCGGTTGTGCCGATACGGACTGATTTTCAATGCGTTTTCCGGAGCTGTTCAGGAACTGACATGCAGCAGGTTTCGGGGGCGGGAACGGGCTATTTTTGCAGCTGTTTGGGACTGGCTTTGGGAGCAGATTTTCCGGGCTGTTTCGGAGCCTATCCAAGGTGGGTACGGGGTTGCTTCAAAGCTGATTTCTGGACTGAAATGGGGCTGGTTTTGTGACTGGTTCGGTGGTGGTTAATGGATGTTTGAATGGTGGAACGATGGATGAAGATGGTGGCTCCGGCGGTGGAGGTGTGGTGGTGGCTGGCCGAGAGCTAGCGCTCGCTCTCTCTCTCTCTCTCTCTCTCTCTGGCGAGTGTGGTGTGGGTGTGTGTTGTGTGTAATGGGAACAAAAGGAGTACAAAGGAAAACACAAGAAGAAAAAAGGGAAGTAATGGAGATGGGGTTGCTGCAAATAGAGAGGAAAGGGTGGGTTTCGGTAGGAAAAGGGGAAAAAGGAGATGTGAGGTGATGGTGATGGTGGAGTATTGGTTTGATAATAGTTTGGTAAGGATTCTAGTTTAGGATTTAGTTAGGTTAAGGTTTGGGTAAAATGATCCATTGTACACACACACAAAATAAAGAACTAACTCGTCGGACACACACGCGCACAATCGATTATGGAATAAAATTTTGGTGTGACGTTGAAAATAATTTTTCGCATTAAATAAACTAACAAGCAAAATAATATTTTTGGTTTTGATATCTATTAATATTTATTATAAATACCGGGTCTTTACAATCTATCCCCCTTAAAACAATTTTGTCATCGAAATTAAGATGTAGCTTCGATTTGAAACAGCTGTGGATAGTTGGAATTCATTGTGTCCTCACGTTCCCAAGTTGATTCCTCTAGTCCTCGATGCCTCCATAAGACTCTGACTAGTTCAATTGTACGCCCTCGGGTAACCTTTTCTCCATGATTTTGAATTTCCACCGGCTGCTCTTGAAAAGTAGTATCCTCATCTAGTACTGTGACTTCCTCCCAATTGAGCACGTGGGTGGGATGGGCCATATATTTCCGTAGCATAGAAACATGAAAGATGTTGTGAACTTTGGCGATCTGTGGCGGTAAAGCGAGGCGATAGGTTACTTCTCCAATTTGCTCCAAGATTTCGAACGGACCAATGTAGTGAGGCGATAATTTTCCTTTCTTGCCAAATTGGATGATCCCATGGCGCGGCTTGGTTTTCAAGAACAAATGATCTCCCATATTAAACTTCAAAGGCCTTACTCTCTTGTACAAGCTTTGAGTGATCGTATGTCGTCAGCGTATCTCCATCCTTGGCCAGTTCTTGAAAGTTTGGTTCTTGTCTCTTACTTGATGGATTGTACTTTTCTCCAAAAGAAACGAGAAGGCGAGAATTTCCAAGAGATTTCAAACATGACTTAAATGCTCGAAGGTCATAGAACCTAATAGGAAGTACGACCAGATCCTCCTCCACGAGTCAAAGGTATGAGTAGTTTTGAGTTGAGTTGGAACACGAGGACAACAAGAATTAAGTTAACCGAAGTCAAACTCAATGATTTGGATTTGAAAAATTTCATCATTGGAATAGTGTTGATAAAAAGTTTGACATGCTAATGGAACACACAAATACTTGGGCTTCCAAATATTGCTATGGAATTAGACAAGGAGTTCAATGATTTGAGCTTTAGTTGAAGTTGCAGCTCTAACAATGGAGAGTCATAATGAAGGTGATTTTAAGAAGACCCAAGAGAGATTGAAGGTAGCGGACGGTTAGGATACAATTGATTGAATGAGAATGGGGACTTAGATGAATATTCGTCAATAGCTCGTCTATCCCCCTTAAAAACAATAGAACCTCATTGCAAGAGAATGGTTGCTGCTTTCTCAGATATTCACGACCTTGAGCTCTTCATGATTTGTTTGAACTATGATGGTGCCTTCATCCGATGTAGTTTGCATAGTATATAGCTAGGTGATGATTTTGAATCTCTGACAACATCATGATTTTATTCGTTGATCTATCTACTTTCTCGAGGGGACTACGACGCTTGAGGTTGGGGTGTCGAAATAGTCGATGTGGCAATCGCTTGTAGAACTTGCATGACCTCCAAGTTACTCGGTATCACATTGGACTTCATGTTGTGTTGACCTCGAGATTGGCAAAAACATGTTGATAACGTGGGCGGCGTCAGCAGTAGTGTTCATATGAAGTTAGGGTTAGGGGTTTCTAATTATGGCTGGCAAGGATTTTGAAATTACAAAAATAAAACAACTTTTGAAAAGTCTTTTTTTTTTTAAACATAAAATGAACAAAAACTATTGAAAGTATCTATGTATAGAGTGCCACATGGGCCAGACATGCAAGCTTACTATAGTTAGCCCTTACTGCTAGTCAAACATGCAAGACTTAAGTTATCTCACGGTACGTTCTCACAATGACCCTACCCTTTCCAACTTATCTATGATCGTAGCCTAGACGAGGAAGGAAAAAAAAAATCATCTTTCAACACAGGTACTTAATTTCCTAGGTAACCTCTTCGACGACCTCGATCTTTTCTCCCACGATTGTTAAGGCCTATCACATCGTCTTGAACAAGAACCTTTTGACCGCGTTGATCGGCTAACATATACAATAAGAGCGATTTCTTCTATCTCTTTCTTGGGGTCGTTGGCTTCAATGCTTTGACGGAATCGATTCGAGTGACAACTACTAACACATTTATATGCTACTTCTTAAAATAGAATCGTATAATAGCTAAGATAATATATATGTTACACACTTAACTACCCAAGATAACACTCTTGGAAAGTGATCTACCAAAGGCTGAGGGTTGAACCTAAAGCTCTGAGAACGCCTCGAAAATTCGGAGACATTAAAAAAAATAATGAAAAGATTATTTCCACAAAAGAAATTCATAGATTTACCTGCGTCACCATTTCAAAAGCAAATGTCATTATTTTACAACCATTTTGAATAAATAAAAATATTAAAATTTCCAAATAAACTTAGAAGCTTCCAAAATAGAGTCGACTTGAATTAATCACAGCGACTATGTGCACGGAAACCAAGGTTTTAGCTTCTTCCTCAAAAGGATTGAACTTGATCGAATCGTACGACACTTCTGTTCCGTCTTCCGTACCTGGCATTCGAGTTACCAGGGTAACATACTACCGTGAGCAATGACGCTTAGTAGCCAAAACCCACCTGAACCCATAACTTACAAACAATAGGATAATATAATTGAAATGCATTGACATAACATAAAAAGAGAAAACAATTAATCATTTTATTACTATTCTTCAACCTATGTGAAATCTCGGATCTTATCCATAGATCCGTTCCTACCCTTAACCTCCGGCGTAAGGCATTGGTGTGGTCCGACTCCCCTTTTCCAGATCTGGATGAAAGATACCTAAGTTATGTACTCGGGTAACCCATCCGCGACCATAAGTTCGAATAAAACTTCACCGGCAACGCTCAAGCGTTGTCTAGCCCGAGTAGAACTTCACTAGCAACGCTCAAGTGCCGTCTAGCCTGGGTTGTGACACAAGCACAATGCTACCCTTATGTCTCGTCCCAACATCCGAGAGCCGACCACCACCATACCGTAACCAGGGTTCGTAAATCCATACTTTCAACAGATCACCACCAATCATTCATAACAATACATCACTACGGGTTCCAAATCAGGATTGCCTGGAATCCAAGATCACATCCTCTCACATTATCCATTTTCCATTAAACCTACTTTCACGTCTAATATGTTAAATCCGCACATCGCAACCAACCCCGGAAACCTATTTGTCCAATCTATCAATACAACAATATTTCACCCAATCCACTTTTTCACAATACAGGCTAACATGCTAATAATGTTTAATCGAACGATAAAATAAATTTTACTATAGAACTAATCATGCCATAAAAATAATCATGTGATAAAATTAATTACTCGGTACACTACCATACGATGAAGTTAATCATTTGGTACACTATTCATGCGATAACTAATTATGCAATAAAATTTAGATTAAATCAAAACTAATTAACTTTGAGGGCTAACATTATTAGATTTTAATACTCAAGGGTTGGATTTATAAGCTAAACGAACTCGGGGGACCAAACTGTAATTAATCCAAGAAATTTTCAAAATCCAGTGGCTACCATTTTCGGGAAAAACAGTGTGTTTCGGGCGGTGGCATCGGAATCGGAAACTAATTAACCTCGGGGCTTAATATTGACTTTTACTACTAAAGAGTTAGATTTATGAGCTCTTAAATCACGAGGGGCTAAACTGTAATTTATCCAAAAGAAATTTCAAAAGAACAGAAGCATAAAACAGTCGGTCAAAAATAGGGAGCCGGTTCCCGCCGGGTTTCGACCGGTGTCGTTGGGTTCGAATACAATCATGCCATCCACAAAAATTAACGCAAACACGACATATACGTAGGGAGGTAAGTTCCGAACTACCTCTTGTCCGACGAACGATTTTTCGGAGAGGTTCGGTGGCGGGTCGGAGCGGCGTCGGAGCTTGGTTGTGGCGATACAGATTGATTTTCAATGCATTTTTCGGAGCTGTTCAGGAACTGACATGCAGTAGGTTTGGGGGGCGGGAACGAGCTATTTTTGTGGCTATTTGGGACTGGCTTTGTGTAGACACCCCAATCTGGTTTCCCAATTGATTTACTTTCTTTTTCGGCTTCTTGTTTCCCTGATGATGAATCAGGTCAAAACAGTATTGAGTGTGAAATGATTTGAGCTCGGAGTAGGCTAAGATCCATCTTGAACCCTAAAACCTTAAGTCAAAACCCTGACCACAGGGGTTGATCGTCATGCGACCCATTGATTCTCTCGCGCTATGCTTTACTTGCCAGGTGTTGGTCAAAGTCAAACCTTGACTGTTGACCATCGCGTGGGTGGGTAAAACCATCGCGCGATGGACTCAGTCCCTCGCACGATGGTCAACTCCTGTCGTTTTCACCTTTTTCCAGCTAGATTTTGTGATGATCAGGGGGCTACTTGTGGGCTACCACAGCCCCGGGTGAGATCGGGGCGGCCCGAAAAACATACCGCTCAATTGAATTGATTTGAAAAATTTGAGTCGCCACCCGAATTTATGGTTCGCCACCCGAGAAACCATTTTTTATTTGAAAATTGATTGATTTGAATTGAAAACCAGAGATCATTCAAGGGTTCGGAAGCCATGTTACGAGGGGGGAAGGGTTTTACAGCACCCCCCTCGCCCGACGCGATATCGGTCTCTACTAAACATTTGTGAGATTTTTCAAAAGGGTTTTGTTTCATTAAGCATGTAGCAGGTATCCACAGGTATAGCAAATAGAAGGTGTATGCTGGTGCTTGTGTACAAGGAGTGATGAAATGATGATGGACACATGCATGATGGCAAAGTGTAAACTGCCACTGGATCAACTCTCGAGCACTCGAGAGCACTCTCGGGCGCTTGGGAGTGTTACTGACCAAATCCTGCAGAGTTTGTTAGTCACAAATAGGATGCCAAATAACAGTGTATGCTGGTGCACGTGTATAGGGGGGTGATTATGTGATGAAAGACAGCAAGATAACAGGAAATGAAACACTGCTCACTGGCTTCACTCTCGAGCGCTCGAGAGCACTCTCGAGCGCTTGGGAGTGTCTGAACCCCACCTGCACATTCTGTTAGTACTGACAAAACATAATGTAAAGACTGCAAAATGAAATACTATTAAGCAGACCACTGGCTCAGCAGAGGACTTGAAAGACTGAGATAGGACCTCAAGTTTTCAAGTCATGTATCCTTGCCATTGCACGAACAGATCTACAATTTTAAAAGAGCAAATGTACACATCTATGCATGCAGAAGCTCAGAAAACACAGAAAACTGGGAAAATGGAATGCAATGGCATGCATGCACTCCCAGCGCTCGGGAATGGCTTCGAGCGCTTGGGAGTGAGCTGCATGCCAGCTTACTCTCAAATAGAAAATGGCACCACTTCATCATGCAAACACCCTTATCTAAGTTTTTAACAAGAGAAGATCTTATTTTTAACTTAGGAAAACTTTGTTCTTACTTGAGATTTGTAAGGAACATTTCTGTTTTAGGAAAAATGATCTTCTGTGTCTGCATGCCAGAATAAAACCATTTTATTTAAAAGTGCACCTCACTCCCAGCCTACTGCTTACCAAAATGCCATGCATGGGACTGGAAACAGTCCCGAGCGCTCGGGAGCACTCTTGAGCGCTCGAGAGTGTTTCCAGTAGGGGTTTTTGGAAAACATTATTCATGGACTCTTTGCTCTTGCTTTTTCACTAAGGTCTCCCAACCATGCACCCAGCATTAAGGACTGGGACAGGCTGAGAGACCCCCCCTCAGAAGGGAGAACGGCCTCTTGATTTGAACCAAGGATAGAAATATTTCTACCTTTGCTTGACACTTTGCTCCTTGGATGGTTGTGAAAGGTGAATGTAGAGTGAAAAAGACAAGAGATCAGAAGCTAAGAGTGTTCTGGATTTCTTGCCCTTTTCCTTGATGATTTAAAAAAAAAAACCTTTGAAGTTGGGAAAGAAGTTTGAGTTTGAAAGCTTTTTCCCTTGAACAATAGAGAGAAAATAGGAGGAGTTTAGAGAGAGAGAACTTTCGTAGCCCCCCCTCTTCAGCTGAAAAACCAGGTATATATATAGAGCATATAACCCATGGTTTTGAAAATGAAATGATTTTGAAATAAACCCTTTTTTAAAGAAAGAAATCTTCAGCTGATATCTTCTCTGACTGAGGTTGAGTGTTGACTCACCTCGGTCGGCTCAAGGGGAATGCAATGATGGCTTGCATGGATAGTGGGAATCTTTTTCACCCATTGGGCACTGGGAGAGGTCTCGAGCGCTCGGGAGTGGTCTCGAGCGCTTGGGACGTCACTCTCGAGCGCTCGAGAGTGAGCCAGGCCAGTGGTTTTTGGAAAATAGTTTGGAGCGCTTGGGACTGCTTTCAAGCGCTTGGGAATGATTTTGACCATTTCCTTTTCAAATCCTTTAAGGAGCAACGTCTCAATTGGTACATGGCTTGTTTTGATCCATATTCATCATTGGGGAGCCTCAAGGCCACAAATTAAGGAAATTCGACAAGTCCAAATTGGGGTGTCTACAGTTGCCCCTATTTGGACGACGCTTGGCATCATGTTTGGATGCGAGTGTCACCCAAAGATCTAGACAACCCAATTCGAACCAAATCGAATCCTCAATTTACGAATCAAATGCAAATAAAAACTATACAAGCACTCAATGCATGAGGTCGTGTCTTTTCAGACTGCCTACGTACCCCGTTTGTAGGGATCAGACCAGCGTAGTTCTTTGGGGCAAATGCAAACACGTGTAATGCATGCACTAGAAAGAGATCGACAAATACTCTGATAATGATAGAAACAAGAAATGGGGCCCATCCGCTACTCTGTTCAGTGGACAAAATGATGAAAGAAATATTACGCGTTGGGTGAAACTTCTTGCGAATACATCGACGATTGTAGAATTTAGGAAACTTTTATCGACCTCTAAGCAGAACTTTTTGGGCAAATGAGGATGATCCAGAATAGATCATGAAACAAAATCCCCGTCGATTGCTTTGTCTCGACTCGGACTTAAACAGGACTGAGATTGATTTTGTAAAAGTTCTTGATGGACAATAATCATTAATCAAGGTGAAATGCTCGGGAGTGGTGTCGAGCGCTCGGGACCATTGCTGGGGTCCACCGCCCTTTCATCTTCCTTTTTTTGATTTCGGGGTTAAAACCCTAGTTCTCGAGCGCTCGAATACCAGATCGACTGCTCTCCCTCTCTCTCGACTGCTCTCACTCTTTCGACTCTCTCAATCCTCTCTCTCTCTCGATCTTGCTATCCTCTCTCTCTCTCTCATTCACGATCCTCTCTCTCTCTCTCGATCTTGGCATGGTAAGGGGGGATGAAGACGGGGTGGTTGGCGGCGGCAAAGGGGCGGAGCCCAGCGATCAGGAGGTCATGGCTGGTGCCACGGTGGTGGCAGCTGGGGGGAATGGCGGTGGCGCAGGGGCAGAGCCCAGCAGCGGGGACACCACGGCTGGTGCCATGGTGGTGGCGGCTGCTGGTGACCAGGGGGTCGCCGGAGGGAGTTCAGTGGCGGTCGCAGCCAGTGAGGGTGCAGAGGTGGCGGCAGTATGGGGCTCCGGCAGCGGGGACAGAGGTTCGGGCAGTGGAGGGGGGTTGGGCAGGCCTCTCACTCCTACCGTGGAGGAGTTGTTTGCGGCTGCCGAGCGGGCGAGCGACGGGGGGATAGCCGACCGCGGTGGTGAGGAGGTAGTTGGTGGACAGTTCAGCGAGACGCCGGTGCTGAGGACGGCGACGGTGTTAGAGCCGAGGAGTGGGGACAGCGGGATCGGGCCTCACGCCCTGTTCCCTTCGCGGAGGGACTTCCTGGAGGACGCGGAGCCTCGGGATGTCTTGGACGCTTTGGTCTCGACTCTGGGTTGCGGCGGTGCTGAGGGACGCTAGTACGCCTGAGGACCGGGCTTCGGCGTTGCTTTTAGGGGCTTTGCTGAGCGGAGCGGGCTCGGGCACTCCGGAGGTGGTTGTACCGGAGGTGGAGGAGTTGGGAGGGGATAGGGTGGATGCCGAGGCGGCGGTTGAGGTGTACCGCGGGTTAGGTAGACGAGGCGAAAGCCTACTTGGAGGAGCGGCGAGCCTACCTGGCGGGGGAGCAGCCCGAGTTCACTCCGGCTATATGCTCCTCGACTACACCTTTTGAGCCTGTGGGGATGACGGCTTACGTCCCCAGCTATGCTGACTACCCTGAGGAGATGCTTCTCCGGGACCGAGCTTCACACGTCTCCTCTGGGTGGGCCACGGTGAGCTTCCGATCATTATCTTTTCTTGAATTTTGCAAATTACTTCAAATTTTATTTCCTGCTTGAGATTTGATGCTATTTCTTGCTTTGTTGAACCAGCGCACGACAGATGTGTACAACCACGGGGGCTCAGCCAGCTCACTGGCGCACTTCAGGGCCTTGCCTGAGAGGGTGGGAGCACTGGTGGAGGCAGCAGGGTTCGGACCCTTCGTATAGCTGCTGACAGTGGTGAGGGTGGACCGGGCTGTGCTTACAGCACTAGCGGAGAGGTGGTGGGACACCACCAATACTTTCCACTTCCAGTTCGGGGAGATGACAGTGACGCCACTCGACTTCGCGGCGATCACAGGGCTCAGGGTTGGAGGAGACCCGATCCCTTACGACTCGAGTCTGGTGCTGGACGACGCGGCTTTGAGGTGGTTCCTCGGGCGAGTGCCACGCCACAGTGGGGGGATGGCAGCTTACGGGCAGTTCATGGAGTACTGGGACCACGAGCCTGCGACCGACGAGGAGGTGGCCCAGATGGCCCGGGCATACTTGCTATACTTGTTCGGGGCTTCTCTGTTCCCGAACAGGCGTAGTCGGGTGCACCTGTGCTATCTAGCGGGCTTGGTTGACTTGGGACAGGCGGGACGCTTCGACTGGGGAGGTGCTGCTCTGTGCACGCTCTACTGTCTCCTTGGAGCTGCTTTTCGTGGGGTTGGAGACACAGTTGGAGGGTACTGGCTGGTGTTTGAGGTATAACTTTGAATTATTGCTTTTGAATTGCTTTCGACTGCTTTTCGACTTGAATTATACATTTGAGATTGATTCGACTTGAATTTTGAAACTTGCAGCTTTGGGCTTACGAGGTTCTCGGGATGTTCCCACCCGAGAATACTTGTACGGACCCGAACTTACTTCCACGCGGCTTAGCCTGGGGTAAGGCGTACCGGAGAGCGAAGGAGCGACGAGGGGAGGTGATGACTTCCGGTGCTGGCTGGATAACCTGACAGGGGTTGTGGTACGATCGACACTTCTTGCTTTTCTTTTATCAAATTTTTCGGCGAGTAGATTTATGAATGAATCCAAAATTTGAATTGCAGGTTTGCTGGGACAGGTGGGCAGGGATGGAGGCTGACTTCCTTCCGAGGAGTCGGGAGGTGACACGGAGCAGGGTCCTACTGGAGTGCCCTCTGGGCTGGCAGTGGTACCTGGGGGATCGAGTGACTCGACAGTCACTTGGTCTTCCAGCGTTCGTGGTTCCTGGGCTGCTTCCTCCACGCGTGCAGAGGACTGAGTCCTACACTTACGCTGAGCTTGAGTGTTCACCGTGCCGGACACGGATCTGGAGAGGCACCTTCGACGCCTTGGACTACGCAGCTTATGCAGATCGGTACTTGGCGAGGAGCCTGGGGGTGGAGGAGGAGTTCGAGAGACGGGTAGCTGGAGTGGGAGCTTGGAGGGACGAGAGCGGAGCGCGAGCCACGGTGGTCGCTCTGCACGGGGTCGGGGACGAGGTGCTAGAGCCCCTGCTGGTGGGCGAGGTGCAGGTACTGGAGGTAGGGGAGAGGGGAGCACGAGGGTTCCAGAGACTGCGGAGACTTCAGCACCACCGGCGTTGCCGACGCTGAAGTGGACTATAGGCGTGACGAGTTCGTCGGGCGCACGGGAGGTGATCGACGTGCCACGTCTCCCACAGCCGCCGATGCGGTTTCCTGCTCAGGTATAAACAACATTTCTGCTTTCTTTGTATATTGACCATTCCCTGTTTGCATATTCTGAATCTTGGATCATTCTGCAGGTGCCGTGAGAGTGGGCTGAGCAGGCCGTGATGCTGATGGTGGGGATGCGCCACCTCTTGAAGGACTGTGCTAAGGGGAGAGCCCTTCAGACGAGACCTGCCCTTGTGACCGCTTCTCCTGTTGCCACTCAGGTATAACATGCACATATATTCTTTATTTCGATTTGAGCAAAGTTACATTCGAATATGCACAAAATGAGAAAATGTTTGTGATATGCAAGTGCAGCCACGACGTTCAGCTAGGACGCGTCCGCAGGGCACCACGAGCCCTCCCGTTCCTGCCAGCATGCAAGGCCAAGGTGCAGGACATGCGCCACGGCCTGCTGCGGGTGTGGGATGGTTCGAGGTTTTGCCTCGGGAGGCGTTTCAGCGGAGACCAGCTCGCGTGGAGCCGGAGGAGTCAGAGGAGGGGACAGAGCAGTCCTCCGAGTCACATGTCCTGGGGACATCGGACTCGAGTACTGCTTTTGGTTCTCCTGACGACGACGGTGATGACGGGCCCGAGAGTTCTGAGTCCGAGGGACCACGACAGAAGAGAATTCGACGGGTCTGAGCCTCTTGTTTTGCTTTGCTAGCTTTACCTTGTACATAGGCCTGCATGCCAGCGTAGTTGTAGATTTTGGGCCTGCGTGCCTCAGTTTTGTTCGGGCCTGCGTGCCCCGGTAGTTAGGATTTGGGCGCGTGTTTGCCCCAGTTTTTGTACTTCTTTCTTCACTCATTGTAAACACCGTGTTCATTTATGAGAATTCGCACTTTATTCTTTTACGTTCGCACTGCTGTTACAGAGTTATATTTTATGAAATATGTTCGTCTAGCTTTGAAAGAATGTAAAGAGTACGCGAATTTCGACCGATACTCTCAAAGTGAGGAATAAAACTCGACATCGACACCAAACGACAAACTTTCGAGCGATCGACCATGAAATTTAGATTTAAGGGCTTTTGATCGTAACCGAGTGCGCTGCGCGGTTGACAATGAGTGCTGTGACTCGAGGGACCGGGAGAATTACTAAAATGTTTTTGACAATCGACACTTGCATTTAAAATGATGATTTTGGTACGATTGAATGATGAAAGCTTGAATTAAGAGTGCTGACACGTTTTTGGAGTGCGTCAAACAGTCATTGAGACCCGTCATGGCTTGAGCGTGTTGCTCGATTCGACCAAATGCCCTTGATACAGATTCCGACATGCTCAAGGAGTGAAAACTTTGGAAAACTTATGATTTTTCACGTAACACCCTTGAATACTCGACAAAACACATGGACAGAACTGTTGTACCCCTTAGACAACTGCTGGGAACTGTTAAACTTAATGAAACATGGTTTCAATGTTGCATGGAAGCCAAAATGGGGAAACTAGAATCTGCTGCAAAACAGCAGTACTCTCAAGCGCTTGGGACTTCACTCCCGAGCGCTCGGGACTGCTGTCATGGACTGTCCCTTGCTATTTTCCAATGCCACTTGTTGGCTGTCCTTTGTTGTTTTCTTCTGCTCGCACATTTTCAATGTGCCTGAATGGCTTCGTATTAGCTGTTTCCCCAGAACAGAATGGCTTCCCAAAGCTTGACTTGTGGTTTTTCCAATATTTTCCAAGTTTCCAAAGTTTGAATTTTGAAAAGATTTCGAAAATGATGAACTTGATGAGTTTCAAGGCTGGTGGGGAAGTGGTGTTTCCCACTTTAAGCTTCTATAAATACCAGGCTCTCCTTTGGTAAGCCATTCACACTTCATTTCATCATTTCCCTTCAAAAATCCATTCTTTCCATCACCATGCTAAACCAAGCCTTACTTCGCCCTTGGTTGGACAGTCTTGAAGGCATCGATTGGCTGAACTTCCGAGGGCATCAGCTTTACGCCCTAAGACATCTCCGAGAGGTTGCAATTCGTCCCGTCTTGCTGCATGCGGCGGCGCGCTTCTGGGATCCAGAGGTGCACGTCTTTCGCTTTGGTTCTCAAGAACTGTGCCCCACCGTCGAGGAGTTTCATGCTTATCTCGGAAGCCATGACTCTGCTGAGCCGGTTGTTCCTATGATCAGGGAGAGCATGAAGAATATTCTGAAGGCAAAGCTGGGTGTTAGTGGAACGTCGCTGAGTTTCTTACTCGGGGTAATGCCATTAACATCGTGCAGTTGTACGAGAGGTTCAGCCCACCTGGAGACTTGACGGATTTCGAGCACCAAGGTCGTAGGATGATGGCTTGTTGCATTTGCCTCCTGGCGGCCTTCTTGTTGGTTCCGTCCGTTGGTCAGCCCAATTCCTCACTGGTGGGGGTTGCTGCTCAGATTGAGGCTCGCAAGGATGTTGCGCCATTGGTTCTTGCTGAAACCTTGATGGGGTTAGATGCTGTTCATGCTGGTCGCACAAGGGTTTTTGGTGGTAGTCCGCTGTTGCTGCAGGTTAGGGACCTCACTCAGCTCTCCTTTTTCTATTTCTCTCATTCATTTTACCTCGACACTCGGTTCAGGCTTTATCTGGCTCCTTACTTGTTTTCTCTCTTTTTGACAGATGTGGCTTTGCGACAAATTAAGTCTGTTGACACCCCCAGCCAATGATTGGTGGTATCGTGCAAGTGGATGGAACCGTCCCTTTCAAGTGATGTATGGGAGTGAAGATGATTGGGCTGATTTCCTTGCTTCTGCGGAGGAAGATGACATTGCTTGGGTGCCATTGGCTGAGGCTTCCTGCTATGACCGTTGGCAACATGGGCTCGACGCATGTGTTTGTGGCTGGCTTGACAGGCTTCTCCTTCTACTCACCCTTCCGTGTTCTCCGTCAGCTTGGACTTAGCCAGGAGGTGCCGCAGCCGGGTTCTGAAGTGCTTCGTCTCCCTCCCTTCAACATTCCGGGCCTTCGGAGTTACACTCGGTCGTGGGGGACTCGTAGGACCGAGCCAAGTGACCCACTGTTTTCTATTGCTTCGACCGGAAGGTACCGCAAATGGCTAAGGAGAGATGTGAAAGCAAGGATGGGTTGACTGCTTACTTTGCCAGACTTTGAAATAAAAAGTGTGCTTTGATTTTGTGCTTTTTCATTTTCATGCTCAGCTTGTAATAAAGAAGTAATCTGAATAAAATCGACTGATTAAGGGTTTCCCCCTTTCGGTTCATTTGATCACATGCGGCTCTGAAAAGCGTTTTGGATTTGTCAATTTGGACTTGATTTGGGATCGGATTTTGATATTTAGGAATTAGGACCGAATCTCGGGATGAGATTGCCTACGTATCCCTGTAAAAGAGAATCAGGCCCGCACGTAGTTCAGGCTACGGGTTCACTCGGGTATTGACACTCTCCTTTTGCGCTCTAAATTTTGCCTAGTACCGCCCTTTCGGGTTTTCGGTCTAGCGAGCTTTTCTTTGATTATTTGCCTTAACTTTTGCCTAGGCCGCCCTCTCGGGTTTTCAACCTAGCAGGCTTGCTCTAACTTTTGCCTGGAACCGCCCGCCCTTGCGGTTTTCGGCCCAGCGAGCTCTCTCAGGGATAATAACGTTTGAGTTGATCCAAATTGACAAGATTCGCAAATTCGTTGCCATCGAGGTCGACGATTGAAGCTGCTCCTCCAGAGAGGATGGTCTTGATGATGTAGGGCCCTGCCCATTTAGGTCGGAACTTCCCTCGTAAGTCGAAAATTGGCGCACGGATTTCCTTGACTACCATGTCCCCTTCTTGTAGGTCCCTTGACTTCACCTTTTTGTTGAATGCCCGGGCGATTCTTCGCTGATAGCCCTGAATGTGGTATAGCGCGCGCAGCCTTCTTTCATCAAACAGCATGAGTTCCTCGAACCTTCCGCTGATCCATTCAGCTTCGTCCACTCCGCATTCCGCCATGACCCTCAAAGATGGCACTTCTAGCTCGATAGGGAGAACGGCTTCCATACCGTACACCAAAGAGTAGGGTGTTGCCCCTGTAGGTGTACGGATAGACGTCCGGTATCCCCACAAAGCTAGTGGTAGCTGTTCGTGCCAATTTCTTGCTGACTGAGTAGTCTTTTCCAGAATCGTCTTAATAGTCTTGTTTGCTGCTTCGACTGCCCCGTTCGTTTGTGGCCGATAAGTGGTTGAATGATGTACTTGGATC
Source organism: Rhododendron ovatum (assembly GCA_019656835.1). Classification (NCBI taxonomy): domain Eukaryota; kingdom Viridiplantae; phylum Streptophyta; class Magnoliopsida; order Ericales; family Ericaceae; genus Rhododendron; species Rhododendron ovatum. Next base: position 28,195,691 of record CM033795.1, on the reverse strand, counting down.
TTGAATTCCTCAAAGAGTTCCAGAACTTTTCCCTTGAAATGAACATCGTTATCAGATACGAATGCTTGAGGGACCCCATATCGATAAACGATGTTTTGCTTGATGAAGTGAGCCATTTGAACCGTCGTCAAAGTTTTGTACGAAGCTGCTTCGACCCATTTAGTGAAGTAATCGACTGCCACCAAGATGAACCTGTGACCGTTAGAAGCTGCAGGCGTGATCTTTCCGATGACATCGATGCCCCAGGCGGAGAATGGCCATGGCGTTGCCATCGAGTGTAACTCCGAGGGCGGGACATGGATAAGGTTGGCATGAGTTTGGCACTTGTGGCACCGGCGTACATACTCGATGCAATCTGTCTCCATGGTAGACCAATAGTAGCCTAGCCTTAACACCTTCTTAGCCAGCATCATCCCATTCATATGAGGTCCACAAACTCCTTCGTGAACTTCTTCCATTACTGCTTTCATGTCGTCACCGTGAACACAAACTTGTGAACTCCGCAAGGAGATCGCCGGTACAATTGTCCTCCACAGATGATGTATTGAGATGCGAGTCGTTGCAGTGCGATCCGATCTTTCTTAGTTGAATCCACAGGGAACTCCCCCTTTTCGACGAAATTCGAATATCGTAGAACCAAGGGAGTCCATCGTCCGGTTCGTCGATGTTCATGACATAGTCGTACACATGTTTTCCCCTCTGCTCAATCATGACAGGCCTCAGCTTCACCCCAATTGGAAGTTCCAGCATGGATGCCAAAGTGGCCAGGGCGTCTGCGAAGCGGTTCTTCATCCTCGGTACATGCGTGAAGGTTACCTTTTGAAAATTCGGGAGAAGTTCATCGAGTGCTGATGATACGGCTTCATTTTCTCGTCTCTGACCTTCCATTCTCCGTTTGCTTGCGATACAACCAGGTTGGAATCTCCGACGACTTCTAGCACCTTGACACCAATCTCCAATGCGGCTTCCATTCCCACAATACATGCTTCGTACTCAGCTTCGTTGTTCGTAACTTCGAAGTTCAACTTGAATGCGAGGGGAATATGCGACCCCTCAGGCGAGACCAGCAGTATGCCAATCCCGAATCCTTTCTGATTTGCGGCTCCATCGAAGTACAACATCCACGTTTCATTGACCGTCGACATCACATCTTCATCCGAAATTGAAATTCTGTGTGCTCTGGCCCTTCAATCGGACGATCTGCCAAAACTCTGCCACCGCTCTCCCTTTCACTGACTTGCGAGTGACGTACTTGATTTCGAATTCCGCAACAAGAGCAACCAACGCGCTAGCTTACCGGTAAGTGCTGGCTTCTCGAATAGATACTTGAGAGGATCCATCCGAGAGATCAGTATCACCGAGTAAGCGAGCATGTAGTGGCTCAACTTCTTTGTGGCCCATACAAGCGCCCAACATGTCTTTTCCAGTGAAGTGTATCGCTCCTCGCATCCTACCATCTTCTTACTCAAGTAGTAAATCGCCCTTTCAAACCCATCTTCTCCTTCTTGTGCCAGCATGCACCCCATTGATGAGGGCGTGTATAGGATTAAAGGTTTTCCTGGTGTAGGCGGCATCAGGATCGGAGGGTTCTGGAGATAAGTTCGCACCACGTCGAAAGCTTTCTGACACTTCTCGTTCCACTCGAACTTTACATCTTTCTTGAGTAGTCGAAATAATGGTTCACAAGTCAAGGTCAACTTGGCGATGAATCGACTGATGAATTGAATTTTTCCCAAGAAACATCGGACCTCCTTCTCTGATTGGGGTGGCTCCATCTCAAGAATGGCTTTGATTTTAGAAGGGTCTACCTCAATCCCTCGGGTTGTGATCATGAACCCGAGCATTTTCCCAGCAGTGACTCCGAATGTGCACTTCTGTGGATTAAGGCGCATCCTGTATTTCTGAATTCTCTCGAGGAACTTTCTCAGCGCTGGGAGGTGATCTTTCCGCTCCTTCCCCTTCACTATCATATCATCGACGTACACCTCGACTTCCTTATGGATCATGTCATGCAGCAGTGTCGTAGCACCCCTCTGATACGTAGGACCGGCATTTTTCAACCCAAACGGCATAACCCGATAACAGTAGGTTCCCCACTCGGTGATGAATGTAGTCTTTTCCCTGTCTTCCGGAGCCAAGAGAATCTGATTGTACCCCGAGAAACCGTCCATGAAGGATAGTAAAGCATGCCCTGCAGTGTTATCAACGAGTATGTCTATATGCGGCAATGGAAAGTCATCTTTAGGGCTTGCTTTGTTCAGATCTCTAAAATCGACACACACTCTGATTCTTCCATCCTTTTTGGGGACAGGCACGATGTTTGCAACCCAAGTGGGGTATTCAGTTACGATTAGAAAACCAGCGTCGATTTGTTTCGTTAGTTCCTCTTTTATTTTTAACACCCAATCGGGCCGCATTCTTCTCAGCTTTTGTTTAACGGGTTTTGCATCGGGATAGAGGGGATCCTGTGCTCGACGATTTCTGGGTCGATTCCGGGCATGTCTGCATGGGACCAAGCAAAAACTTCTTTAAATTCTTTTAGTAAATCGGTGAGCTCTTGAAGCTCATCCGGAGACTGCCCGGAACCGACCTGAACCAATCGAGGGTTTTCCTCATCACCCAAGTTTATCGAGATTATTTCTTCTTTTAGAGGCTGAGCATGCCTTTCATTTTCACGCTTGATGAGGGAACAGATTTCCTTGGGGATGTCGCCATCGAAATCTATTCCTTCATCGTCGGGATCCAAACAATTTATTTCAAAATCCGGCAAGTAAGCAAAGGCGTCGTTCATTTCATTGATAGGCTCCTCGGAGGGAGGGAATACAACAGTTGACTCAAACTCGAAGTAAAAGCTACGACGAGGAGGGCCGATAGGCACAAACTCCGACTCACTACTAGACGAAAAGTCGGTATTAGACTCAGAATCGGACTCGGACTCGGACTCGGTGCTAGCGTCGTGAGTGCGCGTTACAAATGGAACGAAAGTGCAGTTTTCATAAGCACCCACGGCGTCCACAATAAGCTTAGAAGGGTCTTCCAATTCATCTTCTCCTCCTAGCATGAGCACAGCCGCGTCTTCTATCATACCCTCTGGTTCCTCACCTTTGAACAGAGATTGGAGACTACCCAAACCAAAGGCTTCAAGCCAATCCAGTGCTTCAGACAATTCTTCCATCTTAGTTACCTCTTCATCATCCTCCCAAGTGTCATTGGCGAAGATTTCAAACCCAGGGTATTTCACTTTTGTCTCGAGATCAATGAAAGGCTCGGGTTCTCCTTGATACGGTGCTTCCTTTCCTTCTGCTTCTTTCCGACTGCATGAGCTCGGGCGTGGTTGCGCCACCTTTTCTCTGGATCACTCTTCTTGAATTCGTAACCCAGGCCAAAGCGTTCATTGCTCCCGGGGAAATGAGGGAACTCGAAGACTCCTTGCTCATAGAGCCCCAAGCCCATGCCCGGCAGGTAATTCATTCGCTTCATGATTTCCAATGCCGCGGAACTCACCAAGAAACCATCTTCAGCCCGAATGGTGCAAACCTTTGAGGTCATGACAGCAAACCCCCCATGGCCACGTCTCTTCTCCGTGCATGATTTCCAGCAGCGGGGAATTATCTTCGGAGTGTGGACGAATACCGAATCCCCGTGGATGATAAGAGTCCCAGAATCCAATCCTAGGATGAGTTTCTGATGCAGCGTAGAGGGTACCCCCATAACGTCAGAACGGTGCAGCCATGGCCTCCCCAGTAAGAGGTTGAACGAAAGGTATGTCTAGTACACAGAATTCCACGGTGGTCTTGAACTTCCCAGTTGCCAGTTCCAGGTTGATTGTTCCCAGGACATCACGCCGCGTGTTATCATAAGCACGGACACCCAGAGTCGATGGCGCAAAGTCCTTGCTTTTGAGGCCCAGGCAGTAAGCGGTGCGGAGAGGGCACACGTTGATGGCCGAACCATTGTCTATGAGTATCGCGGGGACCCACTTTCCCAGGCATTTCATGGTCACGTGGAGAGGCTTATTATGATCGGTTCCTTCAGGGGGAGGTCTTTCTCGGTGAAGGACAAGGTGTGTTGGGCAAGGTTTGGGGTTATGAGGGCGATGAGGGCTTCTGGGGCTATGTCGGAAGGGACCTCAAGCTTGGAGAGAGAGTTGACAAGCCTTCGGCGATGCACGCGGGAAGCTGCCAACACTCCCCACATGGACATGGGCAGGGGTTTCATGAAGTTGCTGGATGATGGGGTCGGCGTTGGTATTTGGGTTTTGGTGGTGAGAGGCATTTGGGTTTGAGCTGACAAATGGATTAAGGTGGGTGGGCGGGTTAGGTTGACGTGGAAGGTTATTGGAGTTTGAGGAGTTATTTTGTGGAGCTGGCGAGACAGGGGTGGGTTGGCGGGATTCTCGGGGATAGGGTTACTCTGTTGAGGGGTGCTCGGGACGAGCTTCCTTGCTGGAGGTTGGCGGGCTGGTATACCCTACTGCTTCTGGTAAGATTACTGACTACCTTGGGGGCGGATTCCCACCGAAGACCCTCCCAGAAATCGGAGAGATTGGTATTGGCCTTGCGTTTTCCCTTGTCGAGCTTTATCTTCTCCAGGGCGTCATTCAAGAGTTCCATCTCCAGGGTATCCCATATGTTCTCTTCTTCCAAAGAGTTCCAGAAGTTGTCGTTGTTGACTTGCAGAGAGCCTTCATCCAACATAGCCTTGTTGACAGTTAGCTCTTCACCATCGACCCATACATTCACCATTGCAGCCCTACCCCAAAGGTCTTCAGGATCCAGCACACAGATATGGGGTTCGTCAGGGATCTCAACAACCGGTTGTGGGAAGAATTCATTAATAATGTACTCCTGTGGACAGAAGACATGATCCAAGGTACAGGCGAGGGCGTCAGAATCCCTGGCGATATTGATTATGGCTGAAGTGGAGAGTCCGAAGAATAAGCGGGGGTTCATCAGATCAGGGCCCTGTCCCTCTTCCTGCTCCCAGAACAAGTACATCAAAGATGTTTCGTCAAGAGGGTTTGAATCGTTTATCCAGAGCCACCCACCAGGTTCTAGGTCCCATTTGTCAAATTCCTCGACTGGTTCAGGCTCTAAGAATAAAGCAAACAGGGAATATCCATCAAATGAATCGGCCATTATCTCATCCCAGTCTTGTCTCCACTCACCATGTTCCAATTCTTCGACTTGCTGAGCATTAACTGACACGGGCCACACTCCGCTGACAATGGCTCGTTGTTCCACTGCAAGGAAATCACTTGCCAGGTCCTCCCACCTCTTTGAAAATCCCACTCCACCGTTTCAAGTGCACAGATAGCATCCTCGGCCGGAATCTCGACAATTGGCTTGGGTTCGGTGATAGGGATGATGTGAAGGCTTGGGTTGAAGGGGTGGCTTAGGGAAATGTGGTTTGTGCGGGCGTTTGAATGTTTTGGGAGTGGGTTGGAGACGGTATTGGGCTTTTGGTGAGGCATAGGAAGGGTCTTGTTGTCTATGAGGTCTTGAATGGCGTGGCGAAGGCGGAAGCAGTTGTCGGTTAGGTGGTCAGGATTTTGGTGATAGGCGCAGAAGGCGTTGGGGTTGTGAGAGGCAGAGAGCTTTTATGGCAATGGGGTGGGAGCAAGCGGTTTGAGGAGATCACTTTCGACCAACTTTTCAAACAACGGAGAGAGAGGTGCTGAAAATTGGGCGAACACACGGGGTTAGGACCGAGGTTGACTGGTTTGGGTTACAATCTGGTTGACGGGTTCGGCTTGGGCCGTGTTTGGGAGTTGGGTGTAGTTGGAGTTTCCGAACAGCGTGCTGCTGTTACCGGAGTAGACCTTCTTGGCTTTGGGAGGAGGTTCAGGTTTGTCGAGGATTCCCAGTTGAACTGCTTCTTCGACGGCCAAGCATGTGTCGAAGAATGTTTTAAAATTAGAGCAGGCCTGAGCCATCACCATATGCCTTGCAAGGTTGGGCTGAAGATTCCGGACAATCATCCGGATTTGATCTCTATCGGTCGGCCTATCCTTCATCTGTGCTGCCTTAGATCTCCACCTTTTCACAAAGTCTGCGAAGGCTTCCTTGGCTTCCATCTTTGTAGATTCGAGTTCCCGAGTGGTAATCTCCACTTGGATATTGTAATCATATTGCGCCATGAAAGCCGCACATATGTCTTCCCATGAGCGTTTCTTCCTTTCATCCAACGAAGTGAACCAGTAAAGAGCATGTCCCACCAAGGTCTGGGAGAACATCTGGGCCATGGCGTCCCTTTCTACTCCCCACATAGACAGTGCTCCGATGTACCCAGTCAAATGCGCTTTCGGATCCCCAGTCCCGTCGAATTTAGCAAAGTCGATTGGTCTAAACTTCTCCGGAAGCTTTGCATTGGGAAAAAGGCAAAGCTTGTTGATGTCAAAACCTGTCGAGGCAATCTTCTCGTTTCTTGCAACAGACTGTTCTAACTGGGTGATCTTTGCCAAGACCGCTGCCATCTCGGTGTTCTGCGGGGCTTCCACTTCGAGGATCGGCTGCTCCGGGTTGGGATTCAGGTTTAGATTAGGGTTTGGGTTTGGCATTGGGATTAGGTTCGGATTTGGATTAGGGTTTGGATTTGGATTAGGGTTTGGATTTGGGTTTGGATTTGGGAGTCGTCGGGCGACCCCGGTTATCATCATCATGAGTTGAGCGATTTGGTTGTCGGTACGTTCGCCAGACGCTGAATAGCTTGCGTGACTTGCCCATTTCTCCATTTGGGATTTCCTGGTTCGGTTCCGGGTTTGGATTAGGATTGGGATGCAGATTTGGATTTGGGTTTGGATTGCCTTCGTTAGGATTTGGATTGCCTCCGTTAAGGTTGAGGTTTGGGATTAGATTTGGGTTTGGATTGTCTCCGTTTGGGTTGAGGTTTCCGATTAGCAGGTCCATTTCCACCCTTAAATCCGATGCACTGGCGGTCTTGCCTGAAGTTGGAGCCGTTCCAATCTCTGTCCCAAGGGTCTGGTCCAGGAGGGTATGATATTCTTCCTTGGCCCAATTGCTCAGAACTGATAGCAAAGCAAAAACCGTGCTCAGATGTGGTCCCTGCTTACATTTTATGAGATTTGTGCATAATTCTTTGGAAAATGTGTGCGTCACCATCACCGTCATCGACTCTGATTTTTGAAAAATGATTGAATATGTTATGAGAGGTTGCCTTGATCCTCGGATTTTTAGGGTGTATCCTCATTTAGGAAGCGTCGTTCCCCAAAAGATGCTAAAATAAGTTAAGTATTCGGCTAGTATTTCATCAAGAAATTGACCATCGGTTTGGAATGACTTGGGGTGAACAACGTGATACGATAACCGAAGTGGCGTAAGCAGCACATTTGCTTTTAGCCTGGGCGGTGTCGGTATCACGATGTTTGTTTCCGTGTCATTCCTCCCTTTGGTTAATTCTCCGACCGAACACTAGTCAAGGACTTAACAAAATCCTAGTTTCCCTTAGGTTTTCGCTTGAGGACTCATACGGTTAACAACACGCACAAGGGTGCGTGACTCTTCATCGGGTCTCGGCAACCTCCCAAAGACCGCGCGAGCAAGTCTCGAGAACCGTGGCTGACGCATGATGACGTGAGATGAAATGCAGCACATAGACAGGATATAGCACATAATCCTACCCTGCAGGCTCCTGTCCTAATTTGGAATGTTCTATGGCTTGCTAAACATGTACAAAGGCCGGTTTTGGCTTGAAATGGGTTCCCCGGACTAGAGTCAAAGTATACCTCCCACTATTGAGCGTACACCCAATAATGGTACAAACGGTAGAGATGACTCATCACGGTCGAGGGTTGCTGAGCGTTCGGGATTCCCCATCACCGGCAAGCCGGGTAGGATTGCCGAAACACAACAGCGGGGCTGCACAAGATATATACACAAGAAATAGACGATGAAACAAAATCAATTTGAAAATCCCACAAACATTTTTCAAGCTTGGCTCACAAGTTTAATTAAACCATTTCCCCAGCAGAGTCGCCACTGTGGGCTACCACAGCCCCGGGTGAGATCGGGGCGGCCCGAAAAACATACCGCTCCATCGAATCGATTTGAAAAATTTGAGAGTCGCCACCCGGATTTATGGTTCGCCACCCGAGAAACCTTTTTATTTGAAAATTGATTGATTTGAATTGAAAACCAGAGATCATTCGAGGGTTCGGAAGCCATGTTACGGGGGAAGGGTTTTACGGCACCCCCCTCGCCCGACGCGATGTCGGTCTCTACTAAACATTTGTGGGATTTTTCAAAGGGATTTTGTTTCATTAAGCATGTAGCAGGTATCCACAGGTATAGCAAATAGAAGGTGTATGCTGGTGCTTGTGTACAAGGAGTGATGAAATGATGATGGACACATGCATGATGGCAAAGCAGTGTAAACTGCCACTGGATCAACTCTCGAGCGCTCGAGAGCACTCTGGCGCTTGGGAGTGTTACTGACCAAATCCTGCAGAGTTTGTTAGTCACAAATAGGATGCCAAATAACAGTGTATGCTGGTGCACGTGTATAGGGGGTGATTATGTGATGAAAGACAGCAAGATAACAGGAAATGAAACACTGCTCACTGGCTTCACTCTCGAGCGCTCGAGAGCACTCTCGAGCTGGGAGTGTCTGAACCCCACCTGCACATTCTGTTAGTACTGACAAAACATAATGTAAAGACTGCAAAATGAAATACTATTAAGCAGACCACTGGCTCAGCAGAGGACTTGAAAGACTGAGATAGGACCTCAAGTTTTCAAGTCATGTATCCTTGCCATTGCACGAACAGATCTACAATTTTAAAAGAGCAAATGTACACATCTATGCATGCAGAAGCTCAGAAAACACAGAAAACTGGGAAATGAATGCAATGGCATGCATGCACTCCCGAGTGCTTAGGAATGGCTTCGAGCGCTTGGGAGTGAGCTGCATGCCAGCTTACTCTCAAATAGAAAATGGCACCACTTCATCATGCAAACACCCTTATCTAAGTTTTTAACAAGAGAAGATCTTATTTTTAACTTAGGAAAACTTTGTTCTTACTTGAGTTGTAAGAAACATTTCTGTTTTAGGAAAAATGATCTTCTGTGTCTGCATGCCAGAATAAAACCATTTTATTTAAAAGTGCACCTCACCCCAGCCTACTGCTTACCAAAATGCCATGCATGGGACTGGAAACAGTCCCGAGCGCTCGGAGCACTCTTGAGCGCTGAGAGTGTTTCCAGTAGGGGTTTTGGGAAAACATTATTCGTGGACTCTTTGCTCTTGCTTTTTCACTAAGGTCTCCCAACCATGCACCCAGCATTAAGGACTGGGACAGGCTGAGAGACCCCCCTCAGAAGGGAGAACACTCTTGATTTGAACCAAGGATAGAAATGTTTCTACCTTTGCTTGACACTTTGCTCCTTGGATGGTTGTGAAAGGTGAATGTAGGTGAAAAAGACAAGAGATCAGAAGCTAAGAGTTCTGGATTTCTTGCCCTTTTCCTTGATGATTTTGAAAAAACCTTTGAAGTTGGGAAAGAAGTTTGAGTTTTGAAAGCTTTTTCCTTGAACAAGAGAGAGAAAAGAGGAGGAGTTTAGAGAGAGAGAACTTTCGTCCCCTTTCATGAAAAACCAGGTATATATAGAGCATATAACCCATGGTTTTGAAAATGAAATGATTTTGAAATAAACCCCTTTTTTAAAGAAAGAAATCTTCAGCTGATATCTTCTCTGACTGAGGTTGAGTGTTGACTCACCTCAGCCGGCTCAAGGGGAATGCAATGATGGCTTGCATGGATAGTGGGAATCTTTTTCACCCATTGGGCATTGGGAGAGGTCTCGAGCGCTGGAGTGGTCTCGAGCGCTTGGGACTTCACTCTCGAGCGCTCGAGAGTGAGCCAGGCCAGTGGTTTTTGGCAAATAGTTTGGAGCGCTTGGGACTGCTTTCAAGTGCTTGGGAATGATTTTGACCATTTCCTTTTCAAATCCTTTAAGGAGCAACGTCTCAATTGGTACATGGCTTGTTTTGATCCATATTCATCATCGGGGAGCCTCAGGGCCACAAATTAAGGAAATTCGACAATTCCAAATTGGGGTGTCTACACTATTAACCTGGGAACCCCGTTTTCATGGGTTGAACAGCATTTGCAGGTGCATGGGTTACACCACCCTCACAACCACTCCCATCACCTTGTTGGCCACTTCCTCCACCAAGGAGAGCTGGCCAGCCTTGTTGGCTGGTTAGTAGGCCAAGTCCTTCACCCACTAAGCATTTTCTCATCTCCTATATATACCCCCCATTGTTCGTCTTCCAAAGGGTTACAAGAAAAATCAAGAAAGAAAGACAATATTACTTTCAAACACTTCTCCTACTTCCTTACTCAAGTCGTTCCCTTAAACTCATCTTCCAAGCCACACCACCTAGTTTGATCCATTTTCGTAGCACACAAGCAAAGGTATAACTCTTTTATTGTTTACTATTTTGATCCCTGAGGGGGGCTGGCAGAGCCAAGGCTGATAATCAATATCAGTCTTGGTTCTAAAGTCAACAGGGTTACAAGAGCCGTGTAACAAGCAAACCCACGCGCGATGGACTCACTGTATCGTGCGACGCTTTGAGTCAGCACATGACGGTCCTCGTGGGGATGGGATGCTAATTATTTTCTATTTCAAAGTATGTTAAATCACTGTGAAGCATGTTAAAAACCAGACCCACTGTCTTGCATGCTAAAATTTGTAGTTTGACTCCTAGCTATCAGTGATTTAACTTTGGAATGCCCCTGGGTTGCTCTTGAACATGTCTCAGAGCTCAAGCATGCAAAGCAATTCCTGGAAGTCCAGTCGTGACACTCGCCTGATGAAGTGACTCCATCGCGCGACGGTCGGTCTGTATCCAGAAGTTGCCCTTGCATGGGCAGCTTGGTCCATGACCATTGTTTAATGCCCCCCTGTTTAGGGGTTTGTACTTATCTCCTGTCCATTCTGTTTGTAATAATTATTTCCTTTCAGTATATATAATCTGCTTGGTTTGAATCCTGGGTGTGCACTGGTCCTTCCAGAGCCCAGAAGGAGATGAAATTCAACCTGATTGGAGGGATATAACCATCGCGCGATGGTATGAGTTAGTCGTGCGACAATTTACTTGCATGCTGACAGAGCCATGCATGCAAGTTGGCTGTTGCTTGTGCCTAATTCATGCCAACACACTGTTTTGATGCCCTATAATGGTGTTGGGTTTTATCTCGTTTATCTTTCAAAGCATGCCATCCATTTATATTGTCTTTAATCACATCCTGCAAATATGTTACAGCTTTAATCCCCATTAAATTGTTCCCCTACCCTAATTGGCTAAAAATTGATTAATAAAAGAAGAATCTCAAACTTTTTCGCAAAATGCTTAAGTAGAGACCGATCTCCGGATTGGGCGAGAGGGGTGCCTTAAAACCCTTTCCCTCTCGTAACCTGGCTCCCGAACCCATATATGGTTATGACGGACTGGTGCCTTAACTTTTTCAAAATCAAATTAGCGCAGCAAGTGCTTCGAAATACGGTTCCTTGGGTGTCGGACCTTCAAAACCCAAGTGGCGACTCTGTATTTTGCGAGCGCTTGATGTCCAGCTAAAGCGCTTCATCGATTTTAGGCCCTCGCGTTTTTGGAATCCGAAAATTCCAAAGGGCATGCTGCCCACACTTTGGGAGCAGATTTTCTGGGCTGTTTCTGAGCCGATCCGAGGTGGGTACAGGGTTGCTTCCGAGCTGAGTTCTGGACTAAAATGGGGCTGGTTTTGTGACTGGTTCGGTGGTGGTTAATAGGTGTTTGAATGGTGGAATGATGGATGAAATGGTGGCTCTAGCGGTGGAGGTGTGGTGGTGGCTGGCCGAGAGCTCGCTCTCTCTCTCTCTGCCTAGTGTGGTGTGGGTGTGTGTTGTGTGTAATGGGAACAAAAGGAGTACAAAGGAAAAGACAAGAAGAAAAAGGAGAAGTAATGGGGATGGGGTTGCTGCAAATGGCAGAGGAGAGGATGGGTTTCGGCTGGAAAAGGGGAAAAAGGAGATGTGAGGTGATGATGATGGTGGAGTATTGGTTTGGTAATAGTTTGGTGAGGATTCTAGTTTAGGATTTAGTTAGGTTAAGGTTTGGGTAAAATGATCTAGTGTACACATACGCACAAAATAAAGAATTAACTCGTCGGACACACACGCGCACAATCGATTATGGAATAAAATTTTGGTGTGATGTTGAAAATAATTTTTCGCATTAAATAAACTAACAAGCAAAATAATATTTTTGGTTTTGATATCTATTAATATTTATTAAAAATAATGGGTCTTTACAATATCCTCATTAGATACACAATGGACATGCCCAGAAGCAAGGCCATTTGATTTACAAGTCACACAGACTAATAGACCGAAAACAAAAAAGACTTCTGCTTACACGCCCAAAAAAATTGGACAAAATAAGAGACTCCTCACAAGACACATAGACTGATAGATCGAAAACAAAAAAGACTTTTGCATACATGCCCAAAAAAATAGGACAAAATAAGAGACTCCCCAATGACCGAAGCACATTCAACCCAGATCCAAAGACACAGAAACTACACTCACTCAACCCCATCTCACCAGCCTATAGAACATACTATCTATAGAGGGCTTCGAAAAAGTAAAGGAAAAACTGACCATATAGGCTTATAGACTCAAGAAAACAGGCTCAAAGACCAAAAATTAAACTCTTACGTACTAAAGACACCCTCAAATAAATACACCAACCCACACACACGTGCGCGCACAAAATTACCGACATATAAACAACGATTTACAATTCTTCGACAAAACACCGGTAAAAGCTAAAATCATTAAACCTAATAGACAATGTGTAGATACCCTAATCTGGGTTTCCAGATTAGCAAGTCCACAACTTGTGCGCGCTGGTTAACCCTTCTCATTGACTGGTGCATGCAGGTTCTAAACTCGCGCACCCTGGTTAGAGCTCTGGTCAAACCACCTTTATTTAGCATGTAGTTGCCATGATTAGGGGTCTATAGCATGCAAGAAGCTTCCACTTTACCAAAAAAGCAATCTTCGAACAGGACATGTCCACATCCCTTCTCATCCAATGAGAGGGAGGTTTAGGGGGCAAGTAAACCAACCATTTAATGGCTGATTGAAGTCCTCTCTCTCACATCCCTTATATATACCCCTCCATGGTGTTCTTCCAAAGGGTTACCACTTTTGTTCATTACTTTCTTGCAAAAGAATGCTATAAACAAGCAACACCAAGGCAATATCAAGCAACACACCACTTGTTCTTCATCCACCAACACACAAATACCCTTCAAACTCCTCCAATCGACCCTTCAAACTCAAGCTCAACCACCTTTCAAACCTAAAAATCAAAGGTATAACACCTATAATTTGCTTTGTTCGATCCCTGAGGGGGGCTGGTAAGGCCAAGAGTGGTAATTAATACCCGTTTTGGTCCTAAAGCTAGTAAGGTTTCAAAAAAATTGTGTTACAGGGAACCAGTGCCCATCAGTCTAAAGCTCGCGCGCGCACATCTAGCGTAGGGATTGGAATCTTGTTATTTTGTGTTAATGTTTGTGTATACATCATTGCAAGCATGTTAAAAACTAGTCTACTACTTTTCCATGTTAAAACTGCTAGTTGTCTTTCAATACTCATTTTTGTTTCAATAGAATACACCTAGGGTCTTTCTTGACATGTCCTAGAACCCAAGACAAGCAATACCAAACATTGGTAGGATGGCTCGAACTTGCGCGCAATAGTGGGTGATCTGTGCACGCTGGTTCATCTCTGACCAGCAGGTGGCCTTTGCATGGGTAACTTGGCCTTAAGCCTTGTTTTATCCCCCCTCACTATTTATGGGGTGTTTCATTCATTTATTTGGCTTCCTAGCCCATTCAACTGTCTGTAACTATATATATTAATCTGCCATTAAACTGCTTAGTTTGTCTTGGGTATGCATTGGTCCTTCCAGACTCTAGAGGGTTGAAAGTAAGAGCTATGGGTTTAAACTCATTGGCGCACGCAGGTTTGGGGTTGGCGCGTGCAGGTTTGGTTAGCATGTTGTGACTTGATCAGTACATGCTGATCTCTTCTTGTGCACGTCACTTCAAAGTTGTGGCTTCCAATCTGTTCAAACCCCACAGGAGTCTGCTTTCATCCTATTCTAATTGTTTCTTTCAAGCGAGCATGCCATCTATCACATCCTACAAATATGTTACATTTTAATCCCTTTAAACTGTTCCCCCACCTTAACTGGCTAAGACTTGATTAATGAAATGGAATCGCAAACGTATTTCAAATGCCTGAGTAGAGACCCATCTCCATATTGGATGAGAGGGGTGCCTTAAAAACCTTTCCCTCTTGTAACCTGGCTCCCGAACCTAAGATATTCTGGTGACGACAGACCGGAGACAAGCCTTTTTCAAATCAAAATACAGAGTAACGTTTCATGTTCGGTTCCTTGGGTGGTAGACCTTCAAACCCAAGTGGCAACTCTGAATTGAGCATTTCATCATGCTCTTTCAAAAGAGGGTGCACCCATTTGTCTCGTGATTTTTGGGGCATTTGCCCACAACGGCGACTCTGCTGGGGACTTTCTACATTAGTCTATACTTAGAGTTTAATACATTTGAGAACATTCCTTCAAAAGTTTGTCAAAACAGTGAGCTTTGCGCTGTTGAATAACTGAATGGTGATTAAATAGGATCCTCGTATCTGACCAATCCTAACTGGGGCTTTTTCGATTGTTCGCTTGTGTAGTTTTCTCCAAGTATTGATTAATAAAGCCACATTTTTAAAGTCATTTGCAAGCATTGCGATTCTATTTCATTAATCAAACTTTTGGCATCTTCACTTGCATCGATGTTGGCTAGCCGCATTGGCGTGTTCTGGGTAACTGACACAGTTTACTGGAGCCTGAGGTCCTCGAATGCCCAACAACCTTGAACAATGATAAATCATTCTATTGTTTGATTGTTGCTCTATGCTATGCATTGCAACATGAGGTATATCTTAGCTTTAGTTCGAGGAACCCCTCTCAAACCAAAACCGGCCTTTGCATATACAAAGCATTAGAACTCTTCAAACTAAGACAAATACCCGCAGGGTAAGATTATTTGCATCTAACCCCCAATATATTGTCTATGTGTTACCACTTTCCCTATCGCATGCACTGTACATACATACCGTTCTAAGTAGGAGCATATTTTTGGGTAGCTTTTAGGGTGTCTCTCTTTCGAGTCTATCTTATGCTTACTAGGATACACTGGACCTGATGAAGAGTCATGCACCTCGATGATGCACATTGTCAAGTTACAAAGTCCTTAGATCCAACGAGACTTTGGAAAATCAAAGAAACTTTCTAAGTCCTTAACTAATGCCCAATCGAGGATTCAAACAGAAAATGAGGGACAACAAAGAGATGATGCCGTGACATTAACATCCTCAAGGTAACAAGGGCCAGGTCACTTACAACCACCCCGGCTGGCAGCACTGTGCCGCTCACGCCACCAAGTTATGGTGCCACGTCATCCCTACCGAGTTGTTCCAAGTCCAAATTTGGAACTTCGAAAAAGGAATAGTCAAAGGCTTAGTCTATTTTGACATCTCTTAGAATCAATTATCTAAACCAAAAGACACACCGTCGAAAAGAAATTCAAGGATTTTTGTTGCGTTTGAACATCATAAGACAAACTCGTCTTTAGTTGTAGAGTTTAGGGTTGACAGTGATGACGACGTGTACATTGCATTCTCTTGTTCTTTTAGAGATAAACTATTGTAGGAGCCCGCTGAGTTCTTGTTTACTTTGCTGCCAAAGCTCTTAGTCATTGCACCGAGGAGGAGAGCACCAAAGGGAAGAACCAAACCTGTTTGGGAACGTCTTCCGGGGCCATCTCAAAGGCTTGCAAAGCTTGTTACTCAGTCATTCACAACGGCATCACCAGAAATTCACCATTAGTTCCAAAGCTAGATTCACCAGAAAGTTCATCCTCTTCCCCTCCTTCAATACTACCTTCCTCAATCACCTCAAATGGCAGGGCAAACAAAGCTGGTTGAGCTGAAAATTGTTGTACAGGAAATGAGCCAGAAAATGGACAAGCAGATGACTCTGGTCCAAGGGCTGATTGACTTTTTTGCCTTCGCCATGTCGAATATGGATCTGGAATCAAATACTGATGATGCCAGAATCAAAGAACTTCCACAAATCTACCACCCTCCTGCGGTTGGAATCAAGCCATGCTCAAGAGTGAAACTCTCAGATGTGTTCAAAGACTTGACAGCATTCCATGATGCCAGAACTCACTCGAAGGAGGATGTTGGATCCTTGTCTGAAATCGGTGTTGAACAAAATGACACACACGTTAATGAGGTCAAACCCAATGCCAAAAGAGTGTGTTCCATTGATAGCACAACGCTATACCGTGGCGAAGTGAGTGAAAGTTCTGCCAACCCTCGTCCCAGTTGCAAACCCAACCAAGGATCTTCTCTCGCTTCCCCACACCTTTGTCCTCGATTTATGAGAAGCTCTTCGAAGCTGGCTTCATCAAGCCATTCCTTCCAACTCCTTCACCTCAAACATTCCCAGCATCCCACAACCCAAATGTCTACTGTGTTTTCCATCAAATGTATGGCCATCTCACCGATGCTTGCCTTCGACATGTCATTCAAGATCTCATCGACAATGGCACTGTTGAAGCTTCACCTCCATCAAAACCCAATGTTATCTCAAACTCCATGCCTCAACACAATCCACTTGTTAGTCAGATATCTCTCACTTCCACTCAAATCAACCCTAGCTCCACCATATTCAACCCTAGCCACTACATCATCCTAAAAAATCAACCCAAACCAATTGTGTCTCTGAACCTGAGGTTAGCATAACGGCCGTAGGTTATGGAATTAAAAGCAGAATTAATAACTGGAAAGCACTGGCTAATGACTGGGTCGAGTTGCAAGTGTTGAGTTTCCCTCATTACCCTAAGTCAACCAAACTCAGGTTTTGCTACCTGGTTTTGAGGTCTTCGTTGCCTACACCTAGTCTGACAGTGATGGGGAGCCTGCAAAGGAGGAATTCAAGAGGAAGCTTAATCAATTAAAGGATAAGATTGATTGGCTGAGGACCTTTGATCATGGGAGCTTGGAGTCGTTGTTTGAGGATTTCACTCAAGTAGGTTTGGTTGAAGAAGTTGGAGAAGCCAAAGTACTGATCCTTGGGCCTGATACCCTCATGGATCCTACCTCGTTGTCTGTGGAAGCCAAAGGTACCTATAAAAATTGCATTTTCAAACCGCGTCTACTTTGCATTCATGACACTTCTGAGTCCAGTGGCGTCTCTAGGAACTTGTGGTAGGGTGTTCAGAAATTGCCTTAACTCAACTGGCTGATTTATTAACCAATAATATATGTACAAAATCTCATAAACTAGTATAAATAGTGCGGTTAAAAAACATACTATCTATTCTAAAAAAAGTAATTACGAGGCAAAATGAGAACTCAAAAATGTATACTATTATTTTTTACAAGAAAAATAGTTTTTTGAAAGTTGTATTGTGTATTAGACAGTATTAATTTCGAGAATGGAGATGGTAAAATTTTACAGTTGTCCTAGACGAATTCTCATATTTTGTGTTAGCGTTTAACCAACGTATTAATCTACTAAACTCTTTGGAAAGAAATTGTAGCGAGTATGTTGAGGCTGACCTTCTCGAAAATATGTTGTTCCTTAGGGTGACATGATGAGATTTTTTATCATAGTCTTAATTTCGAAAAAATATGATTGAAGTTAACGGGATTTTGCAACATAGTTGAATTTTTTTAAAGCTTTTATTTATAATTCTTTAAGCTAACCAAATTAAAATTTATAATGTAGTTATTGTCATGAATGTGAAACTAATCATCGACAATAAAGAGATAGAGAATGTAAAGCATAATACTTACCCCTACAGATTCTTTTTTTTTCTCTTTCATTTTTATTTTTTTCATCATGTTTGTGAGCTGTATTTGAGATATTGTGTTGGGTGTTTAAATATGAATTACCTGGATTGATGGGTTGTAATTGAGTGTTTAATTGATTTTGGGCTGAGTGTTCAATTCTTTTAATTTGGGTTTAGTGTTCAAGACTATTATAATTGGGTGTTCATTGACATTTGAGTTAAGTGTTCAAAATAAGGTTAGTCCAAAATTTTTACATGTATTCTTAGCAAAAAAATTTGTTTTGGGTGTTCAGTTGACCATGGAAGTATACATGTGGAGCCGCCTCTATCTGAGTCTGAGTCTAACATAGAGTTTGTTGTGTCTTTCTAAGTCTAGCTCTGAGTTAGAGTTTGAGCATCTTAGCCCTCCACGTCATAGCTTCTACTTCGAGTTTGAGTCTTTTGTTATACTTGGCAGCCCCGAGGGGTTTTATGAAATGTATGATCCTGCTTCTAAATACTTCGCTGGCTTTTACATAAATTGTGTCAACCCTAACAATGAAGGGATAGATTTCAATGGGGACATCCCCAAGGAAATACGTTCCCTCATCATAAAGGAAGATGAAAGGCATGCTCAGCCTATAAAAGAAGTAATTTCAATAAACTTGAAAGATGAGGGAAACCCCTGGATGGTCCAAACGAGTTCAAGATCCAAGTACATCATTCAACGGTCTATCGTCCGCAGACAAATGGGGCGGTCGAAGCAACAAACAAAAATGTCGAGGTGGTCCTTACGAAAACTACTGAGTTCGCCGGAGATTGGCACGAGGAGCTGTCTCTCGCACTTTGGGGGTATTGAAAATACATTCGAACTTCAACAGGAGCAACTCCTTTTTCCCTAGTCTATGGGATGAAGGTGGTACTTCTTATTGAGCTTAAGGTGCCATTATTAATGAGAGAAGGCTCTGTGCCTCGTATCATGTTCAAAGGTATCAATGAAGGATCGCCCACGCATTCAATTAAAAGGTGAAGTTTAGAGACTTGGCAGAGGGGGATATGGTTACAAGGAGATCTGTGCTCCGGTGTTTGATCCTCGCAGGAAGTTTCGACCGAAGCGCTCTGGGCCCTACATTATCAAAACCATCCTATCTGGGGTTGCAGCCAAGATCATCGACCTTGACGGCAATGAATTCACTACCTTAGTCAATCTGGATCAACTTAAGCGTTACTATCCCTAAGAGAGGCTTCGTGGACTGAAAACCACAAGGGTGAGCGGTTCCAAGAAAAAGTTAGAGTAGCCTGTTAGACTGAAAATCTAAGGAGGCAGTCTAGGCAAAAATAAATAGGCAATAGTCAAAACCTCGGTAGACCGAAAACCTGAGAAGGCGGTACTAGGCAAAGGTTAGAGCGTAAAAGGTGAGGTAAAATACTCAAGTGAACCTTGGCCCAAACTACGTTTTGACTTGATTCCTTGAAAAGGGATACATAGGCAACCTCTCCTCGAGGTTCGGTCTCAATTTATCAATTTGATCCATGGTTGATGTTTTGGTGCATCGCAAAGGTCGAGAACAAGACAAGTTTCATTGGAGAATCAGAAGGGGGAAACCCTTCATCTTTCAATTTTATTGCAAACTACTACTTTATATTACAAAAGTTGAGCATAAAGCATTAAAACATTTGAGGCATGAAAAATAGAACAAAATGCTTGAGAAGCCTAACGGCTCACAGCTTATTCTAAATTTAGCAAAGTTTAGTATAAAGTCAGAAATGTTTACAAGGCTCCATTTCCCTCCAAAAGGAGACTTGTCAAACAAAGGCACCTACTGCAGAATTGCAACTGCATGCATTGGTCCCAGACTCACGCGTGCAGGTTCACAGTATTGCGCGCTGGTCCCATACCTACACGTGCTATTGCAATTCCAGCAGCAGATAGTAGCAGTCTGCTACTGCTGCCTCCGATTGGTCATTTTCAATTCCAAGGTTGTTTTCGCACTTCTATCAATTCTAGCAAGTCACAATGGATATACGGGGCTATGTCGAAGCGTCAGATCCGAAATATCATGTCTAATGAAGGTTTTGGACCCATGGTGACCCATTTCAAGTTCAAATCAATGCTTCGGCGCCTCAAATCTCATTTTGGGGGCATTTGCCAAGTTTTTTCATGCCATACAAGTCATATGGACCTAATGGGACTGTGCGGAGGTGTCGGTTTTAGTTCAGGACTTATATGAGTGTTCTTTTTCGTTTTATGTCCGTTTTTGAGACATTTTTTTCAGTTTTTTGGTTTGCTTCTCATTTCGAGATGTTTTCCTTGGCATTTTTGATTTGTACAGGTCATTGTACATTTTGTTGGTCAAACATGAGCGTCAATTTCTGTGGTCACACACCTAAAAAATCGTCCTTGATAAGCGGGTGTGCCCCTTTTTAGAGTGTGGCAAAATGCTCAATTCAGAGTAGTCACTTGGGTTTGAAGGTTTGCAACCCAATGAACCAAACTTGAAACGTTGCTCTACGTTGTTTGATTTGAAAAAGGCTTGCAGACTAGTTTGTCGTCATCTTGATATCTTAGGTTTGAGAGCCAGGTTACGAGAGGGGAAGGGTTTTAAGGCACCTCTCACCCCCAATCCGAAGATCGGTCTCTACTTGGACATTTACAAAATGTTTGTGATTCTATTTCATTAATCATTTTTTAACCAGTTAGGGTGGGGGAGCAGTTTAAAGGGATTAAAACTGTAACAAATTTGCAGGATGTGATAGATGGCATACTCACTTATTGAAAAAGTTAGAATAGGATGAAAGTAGACTCCTGTGGGAATTTAAACAGACTAGAAGACAACTATTTTGAAATGTCGTACACAGGAAGAAACTAGCATGCATTGATCAAGTCACTGCATGCAGGTCACACTTGCGGGCGCTACTCCCAAACCCGTGCACGTTGTGAGCGCAACCGCCTGGAGGATGGGTGCCCGACACTCGCATGACCGAGCACATGTGGGTAGACTTTACTGAAAACACAATGACCGGCACTATACTGTCAAATACTTGCAATTAAACAAGTATTCGACAAAACTCAAAGTCGCCACTTGGTTTAGGTCCAAAAACCATGAATGACTCTTATGGAAAGGCTTGATCCTTGCATCACCACAGATGGGTCCGAGGGCTAAGGTACCAAGTGGGAAGGTGTTAGGCACCCACTCTGCCCAATCCAATGATTGGCCTCTACTCATCACCATTGGTTCAAATCATCTCTATCCTAAATGCACGAGACTCAAGCAAACGGATAGATAGGTTTTAGTTAACACGTTTTTGAAAAAGGAGTCTTTTGCAAGAGGGAAAAATTATTTAAAAAATTACATTCGTTGAATGCAACATGCAGAAAAGAAAACAAAAGCATGCAACTTATGGATGAGGGCCTAGAGATGAACAACCCATTATAATCCTATATCCACAGGTGATGATCAATAGCCATCCTTAAGTTCTCACACGGTCCAAAGATCTATACTAGCAAACAAAATGATTAATCCGCCGTTGCGAATGCCGGAAGGGTCCTTACTTCTAGGGGAAGTTACCCTAAAACTAATGTGCATAGCAAAGGCTTGAATTAAATGGGTGCATGCGATACGAGACTTTAAACTTAACATGTAACTAAACAGAAATAGAAAACATGCATGAACTTGACTGAACTGGACTGAGTTAGACTAACATGTGACGTGAACTAATTAGGAAACTAGCTAAAACTGAAAACCTGGCCGGATTGGGAAACTTTCCAAATTAGGAAACCCGACCAAGTTAGGAAAGTAACCCGATTAGGAAACCCAATCGGATTAGAAAGTAACCCGATTAGGAAACCACATGCATCGACAAGCTACTCATGGATATACCATGAGGGCAAAATAGCTAATTAAACGAACATCATGCTAATATGCGACATGCAGGGGTAAAAAGGTAATTTGACATGCTGGGGTGAAACTGACAACATAACGGCTGTAAACAAATAATATGCACAAGGATATACAGACAACATAATGGCATAGACTAAAATATCAATATGCATGCGGATAGCATAATGACAGGGGTAAAATGGTAAATATGCATGTGAGCAGAGTAACGATTACGTAGATGCATGTGCGAGTGATCATACGGACAGAGTAATAACATAATGATCTATTAAAGAACTAAAACATGCAACACTACGACTAAACATGCACAGAGGGCAAAATAGTCATTCTGCATGAACTATCTAAACCCTACATTATGATGCATAAACGAAAACTACAGCTAGCATGCAATATTAAAACGAATCAAAATGCCTAAACTTGAATGAACTAAGCAAGAACATAAAATAAACCCTAAGCATGCAACTAAACAATAATTAAATAGTAGTTAAACTAAACTATACTAAACTGAACTAAACAATAAAGAAAAGAAAGACGAGCGACATACCTTGACTCCGGAAGACCAAGAGGACCGCCCTTAGGAACTGAGCAAGAATGTGAACTAGATTGCCCGTAGGGGAGCAATCTTGATGCAAGATGCCTTCGGCAGCCTAACGGCGTAGGAAAGACTTTAATATGCCCAAATACTAGCTAAAAAACCTTAGCCTACTCTCAAGCACTGAATGAACTGAAAGATTCTGAACGAATGCTCTGAGCCACAATGATTTTGAATGAGTTGAAACTTATGGAGGTAAAGGGTTTATATAGGGTGAATTCGCAGAGGAAAAACGCTAGGTTTTCGATGTGGGACTGTGAAAAATACTGAAAACATGAAGTTTGAGGCAACATAACACAAAATGACGCTTTGGTCCATTCCACGGGCCTGGGCCAGCCTCACTCGGCTCAGGTTTGTTTTGATGCGTTCCGGGGTTGATTTCGGGGCCAAAAATAGCAGCGAGTTGGGCTAAAAATAGGACTTTGTGGGCTAAAAATGGAATGTTTTATGGATGAAAAAGGCTCAATATTTTTAAAGAATATTTTAAAATGGAACGCAGCACGATTTGAAAAAACGTTTGCAACTTGACAAAAACATTTTGAAAGAAATTACGAAAAGGCTATCTTCGAACATCAATGCATCAAGATTACTTCTCTAGGATAACTGAAATCGAATGCAACATTCTCATTATTGGGCGGGTGCTTGGCGGGCGGCCTAAGCATTACAGACTACCAAATGGGGTGTCTACACACGCCAGTAAGTTTAAGCCCACATCTCTTACTTTCATCCCTCTGGGGGCTCTGGAAGGGCCAGTGCACACCCAGGATAAGTCACGCAGTCAAGTATATAGTTACAGACAGTTAAATGGGCATGAAAGCCACCAAAAGAATAGAACATCCCATAAACAGTGTGTGGGATAAAACAAAGGCCTGAAGCCAAGTTGCCAATACAAAGGCCATTCACTGGTTAGGAGATGGACCAGTGAGCGAGGGTAGGCCAAAATTGCGCGTAGGTTTGAACCATCCTACCAGCGTTTGGTTTTGCATGATCTGTGTTCTGGAACATGTCCAAAAAGACCCCAGGGGTATTCCATTGCAACATATATGAGTATTGAAATACAACTAGCAATTTTAGTCATGGAAAGCAGTAGACTAGTTTTTAGCATGCTTGTAGTGGTCTATATACAAATAAGAGCATGAAATAATAGGATCATAGTCCATGCCCAAGATCTGTGCACACAGCCACAAAGTGGTGCGCGCGTACTATGGACTGGCGCGCATTGGTCACCCACAAGCACAGTTTTTGAAACCTTGCTAGTTTTAGGGCTAGAACTTGGTATTGATTACCAGCCTTGGCCCTGCCAGCCCCCCTCAGGAATTAGAATAGGAAAACAGTAGGTGTTTACCTTTAGTTTTTGGGTTCGAAAAGATGATTGAGCTTGAATTTGAGGCTTGAAAAGTGGTGTTTGATGGATGATTGAGTTGGTGGTTGAATGAACAAGTAACAAGTAGGATGAGAATGGCTTTGATCTTTCTTTGCCATGACTTTTTTTTTCAAATAAGAAGATGAACAAAGTTTTGTAACCAAAGCTTGTAATTTTTGTAACCCGTTAGAAGAACAATGGAGGGGTGTATATACAGACGGAGAGAGGAGAGAGGGAGCTACACCAACCATGAAATGGCTGGCTTGCTTGCCACCAAAGTCTTCCCTCTCATAAAGGAGAGGGGAAAGGTTGACGGGAGAGGATGTGGGGGATGTGGACATGTCTAGTCTGGAGACCACTTTTTTCAACGGAATGGAAACTTATGTTATACTGTAGACCTTTGAAAACATCGACTGCAAAGCAAGTTTGACCAAAATCTAACCAGTGCACGCAAGTTTGGAACCTGCGCACACTGGTCAATAGAAGGGTTAACCGGCGAGCTATTGACCGGCGAGCGCAAGTTATAAACTTGCGCGCCCGAGTCAAAGCTAACCTGCCCTAATCAGTGGTCAAACCTGACAGTTTGACCAACACCTAGCACTTTGACTCTCGCACACTGGGTTTGAACCAACACATGACAATAGGGTTCTACTTAGGTTTGGATAGGGTTAAAAAGGTGTCAAACACTCAAAGTTGAACCACTTGACATTCTCGGGGTGTTCTTGATCTGTTTCATCATAAGGGAATCAAAAACCAAAAGTAAATTAATCTGAAAACTTAGATTGGGGTGTCTACAGTAGCCCCTTTTTGACGGAACTTGGAGCACCATTGACTTGGTACAAGTAACGTCAATGATTCTAGACACCTCGCAATGGCTATCCAAAATTTGAGAGTAAAGTAGAATATCATTTAATGAATCGACGAGGATGGATAAACTGTTGTTGTGGATTGAATAGATAAGTACGGGCGGGCCATCATTGCAAATTGAGTAGATAAGGATGGGTGTATCGTCATTGCGGATTGAGTAGATGAGGATGGGTGGGCTGTCACTGCTGGGGATAAAACTAGCCATGGCACAAATAGCTCCATTCAACCACGGGTAGGTTGTGTCAGGTAGGTTAAATTCCATCTGCTAGGAATCAGAGCCGATCTCCTTATCAAAGACCAACTGAGACAGAGCAATAAGGCTGTTGGAAGATGTGCTTAAGGCTAGACTGATGTAGAGGTAGCTATTCGGGTCGGGTGGACCATTGTTGAAGTTGCCTGGACGGGCAGACCATCATTGGAGTTGATTGGACGGACGAATCATCATTGAGGATGATAGAACCATCGTTGAACTGGATGGGCGGATCATCATTGAGGATGATCGGACCATCATTGAAGACTGATTAGACTGGGACGGGGGGACCGTCATTGTGGATTGAACAGGCCGGGAAAAGACAATCAAAACCAAAGAGATTTCCATTGCCTCCTTTGGCAAACAAGATGAGATCAGGGAGATTTCTATCGCCTCTGCAAACAAATAGTTTTGGCTCCGCAGGAGATTTCATTACATCCTTTGGTTAACAAACCGAGATCAGAGTTGCCCCTCAAAACAATCGCCCTCAAGCGAACATCTTTGAAACATGCCCCTTAGGACAATCGCCCTCGGGAAAAAAGATTAAAAAAATGTCCCTTAGGACAATGCCAAATCTATGGCGGAAGCTAGGCAGTCGAACAGACATGATGATGACCACTCAAGCATAACTCTCACAACCTTGCTACTTTCCTGCTTTTCGAAACTTGGCAGACTTGCTTTCGATACTTGATAGACTTTTCCTATTTTCAACATTTTATATGCCCAATATGCAATAATGTATACTAAATGAATGCACAAATTGAAAATGCAGACGCAAGCTAACGGCGGCTCCTAAGACAACGACGCCTGAGGACTTCCACTGTGCTTCATTATTTTACTTCATTTTACTTTTGAGATTCGGGCCTACGTGCCCAGATAGATAGACTTTGAGTGGGCCAACATGCCCTAGTCAACATTAGTAATGGCATTGGGTCTGCATGCCCCTCTTTGATTCTTGGGCCGACGTGCCCAATAGATATGCTTTGCTTGGCTTTGGGTCGACGTGCCCCTGCTGTTCATGGGATTCCACTGTTTGTGGATTACGGATGTTATAGGGTAGCAATGTAAAAATTGCATTTTCTAGTTTATTGATTCTCTTTTGAAAATGTCTAAAAGAATGTATAAACCAACCACTAATATCTAACTTGCATTGACAGGTGAACTTAGTCGACAAACAAACATTCATATTCACGCATAGACTTGCCTAGCTCGAATGGAAAAGGAATAAAAGTCCCCGAATATGACACAGACTCTTAGACACGTTGAATATAATGAAATTTTGGGCATTAATGGGTCAAAACTCACAATATCCCTAAACAGGTGAAACTGACGCTCGCGTACAACCAAATAGATGTACAATGACTCGTATGAACAAACAAAATCGAGAAAAGCATCCTGAAATCAGAAATAGACTGAAAAATAATGTCGCAAAATAAGATGCAAAAGATGACTCGTATAAGTCCCGGACTGAAACTGACACCCCCGTATAGTCAGATATCCCTGTGACCTGCACGACATGACAAAACTTGGCAAAAGCCCTATGAATGGATTTTGAGACTCTGAAACCTTGATTTGAACTTGAAATATATCCCTCTGGGGATTTGAAATCTTTGTTTAGATGTGATATTCAGGATCCGTTGCTTCGACACAGTCCCAAATACCCTAAGTGACGTACTTGAATTGATAGAAGTGCAAAACAAGCCTTGTGTAGACACCCCATTCTGGACTGTCCAGATAACGCTATTTTCCGATTTGTTATTTCCCCAATGATGATTATGGTCAAGAACAATCTAAGGACAATGGTGTGTTTGAGATATGAGCGTCCAGAACCTCGTTCAAACCCATTTCAGACCTTTCAAGCCAGAGCCAAACGGCCCCAGCAAAACCCAAACTGGCTTACGCCAGTACTTTGATGACTTACGCCAGTTAACTGCCACGTGTCAGTCATCGACCGTTGACTCAGTTATATTTGGCGCACGTAGGTCAAAGATTGGCGCACGCCAGTCAAGCCCAGTCAAATCAACTTTATTCAGCCACATGGACGAGACTTTTGTGCCACCCTGACGTCGGCTACAATCTCCCAGATGATTACATTCGGCAGGGACGTTCCCCCTCTCTCCTACACCCTCCATCAAGCCAAGTCCCATGCATTTAATGCATGGGAGGCTCCCTCTCTTAACCCAACCAGCCAAACCAGGCCTTAACTCAACTAATCTCAGTCCCTCTCTCCTTTATAAATACCCCCTTGCATTCATTTGCAAGGGGTTAACCACATTAAAGAGTTGAACCTTTCTTTTCTCTCCTCTCTTGCTCTCTATCTCTCCTCTTCCATTGAAAGAGAAATGAGAGAAGCTCACTTCCATACACCCCACTGACATCCAGGCCCTATCCAACCTCCATCTTCAACTTTTAAACTCAATACCACCTTCAAACCTCAATATAAAAAGGTATACCACCTTTGTGGTTCTTCCTGTTTTCGACCCCTGAGGGGAACCAGTAAGGCCCAGGCTAGTAAGTAATACTAGTCCTAGCCTTAAACTGGTGAAATATAGCAATCGTATGAGATCAAACATGGCGCACGCCAGTACAATCATGCCATATGCCAGTCATGGCAGTACGTGCACTACTGGCGTGGGGATCATTGATCATCATTTTTGTTAACTTACATTTATGTCAATCACCTTAGCATGCTAATAACCAGTTTACTGCTTTCTGTATATTTAGAGCTACTTAGCTGTAGTAGTTAATACTTACTCCTTATTTGCTCAAAAGGCCTCTGGGATTCTTCTGGTCATGTTCCAGAACCCAGATGATGCAAAGCCAAGTATTGGGTAAGGAAAGTAACTGGCGTACGGTAGTGTTTCCCAGGATCCAGTGGCTGGCCCTTGCATCTTAGCTTAGTTTTGGCCTCTTTTATGTTCCCACACTGTTTTTGGGGTATTCTGCTATCTTTCGTGGCTTGAAGCCATCTCATCTGTCTGTAACTATATAAATCCTACTCTGTTAACTGCGTGTTTTGTCTTGGGTGTGCGCTGGTCCCTTTCCAGAGCCCAAAGGATTGCAAACAAAGACTGAGAAACTAGATAATTGGAGTACGCCAGTTGAGTTGTGGCGTGCGCAGGTCTATCAGCATGCACTGGTCCGGCCAGTGCATACTGGTGCGGAGCCTACTCACATCCCTTCAGGGCAGCGTATTTCAACTTATTCGGGTTGCTCAGTGTTTGTTCTCAATCTATATTTATCATCGCAAGCAAGTCATCCATAAACATTTTATCACATAAATTCAACTTGTTACAGTTTTAATCCTCGTTAACTGTTCCCCCGCCCTAACTAGCTAAAAATGATCAAATGAGAGAAAAATGCAAACGTTTTATAAAAATGTCTGAGTAGAGACCGATCTCTGGATTGGGTGAGAGGGGTGCCATAAAACCCTTCCCCTCTCATAACCTGGCTCCCTAACCTCAGATATCGAAGGTGACGACGGACCAGTCTATGCCTTTTTCAAAATCAAACAAACGTGGCAAACATTTTCAAGTTCGGTTCCTTGGGTGTTTCACTGCTAAAACCCGAGTGGCGACTCTGAATTGAGGCGTTTCGCAGCGCTTTTCCGAAAAAGGGCCGCACCCAATTTCATAAATAAAATCTTCCGGGGCGCGTGTCCACAGTGGCGACTCCGCTGGGGACTCATTGCGTTGATTGGTATTTGGTGATTAATACATAATTAAACAATTTCCAAAAGTCTGTCAAAACAGTACACTTCGCGCTACTGAAGAACGGAATGGTAACATAACAGGATCTCCGCATTCGACCAATTCGAACTGGGGTTTTTACTATTGTTCACTTGTGTAATTTTCTCCAAGTATTAATTAAATGAAAGTGAGCCAAACTCTAAAAGGCATTTACTTCAAGAAGCATTGCATTTCTCTCTCGTTGAATCATTCTTCGGCATTCTCCGCTCGCATCGATGGTTGGTCAGCTCCGTTGAGGTGTTTTAGGTAATCGGCACAATTTATTGGAGCTTGGGGTCCTCGAACGCCCAACAACCTTGGACGATGATGAGTCGTACTACCGTTCGACCGTTGCTTTGCTCTACGCATTGCAATGAGAGGTATATCGCGGCTCTAGTCAAAGGAACCCCTTAAGCCAAAACCGGCCTCTACAGCGCTTACAAAGCACTAGAACCTTTCAATCTAAGACAGGAACCCGCAGGGTAAGATTATTTGCATCTAACCCCCATATTCTGTCTATGTGTTACTGCTTTCCTTATCGCATGCCTGTACATACATTCATGACCATTTTTGCGTAGGAGCATGGTAGGGCGGCTTTTAGGATGTCTTTCGTCGCGTCTGTCTTGTGCCCGTTCGACGTTGCCTTGGATCGATGACGAGTCGTGCATCTCGATGTTGCACGTTACCAAAAAAAATAAAATTCCCCAAGTCCTTAATCAATGAGGCTTCGGGAAATCAATACTTTCTAAGCCTTTATCTAACGCCCGGTCGAGGTTTCAAACTGAAAAATTAGGAACAACGGAGAAAATGTCGTGATGCTTACACCACTCAGGTTAAAAGTGCTAATCACTTACACTGCTCAAGCTCCAGCACAGTGCTGCTTACGCCACTTTGGTTACGGTATCACGCCATCTACACCGAGTTGTTCCGAACTCAAACTTTGAAACTTCGAGAGTGGAAAAGCCAAAGGCTTAGGCTGTTTTGGCATCTCTTAGTGACATTTGATTCAATCAAGGATACACCGTCGAAAAGAAAATCCGAGGATTCTATGGCAAATGTCCGAGTGTCGTAAGGCAGGCTCTCTCTAGCTCTAGAGTCTAGGAGGACACCGACGACGTTTGGCATGCTCATTTTCCATTCTTTTCGTTTCTTTCAAATGAAATGATTGTAGGCTATCACTGAGCTCTTGTACTTTGCTGTCTAGTCATGTCGATGTCAAAGCAGGGTTCCGAAATCAAGAGCCAAACCTACTTGGGGCCGTCCGCCGAGTCCGTTTGAAGGTTTGATTTGGGGTTCGTCTTTCGGTCAGTCACAACGGAAGCTCTGGCCTGCATTGTGTCGCGGGAGGATTCGCCACCGACCACTCCGCACGAGTCCCCTCCGTCCACTCCATCTCCGCCTGCATCACCAAAGCTTGTTAAAACAGAAGTTCTAGCCATGGCAGATGTCCCACCTCCGAATCTCGCTACCGTATTGGCAGATCTGCAGCACAACCTAGCCATAATGCAGCAAAGGGCCGACCAGGCCGATGCCTTTATGGCCAATCTCCGCACCCTAATAGAAGAACTACTTCCCCTTGTAGCAGGAGGGGAAGGCGGTGAAAGGCGAGAGCGGGAAGCCGCTGCCGAAGAGGACCCTCTGATTGAAAATCCTGCTCTAAGCCCAGAAATGGCAGCTTTGGTCGCCAAAATGGCAAAATTGGAAGAAGCAGTCGCTAAGTCCAAAAGAAAAGGGGTAGGAGTGCTAGACATGGATCGCCTTTGCCCATTCCCGAATGCCAGGCTGCCTGATCGGTTCAAGATGCTCGACTTTGCGAAGTTCGACGAAACCGGAGATCCGAAAACTCACCTATTGGCCTATCATGGCACAATGAAGCTACATGGTGTTGGGGAAGATGCAATGGCTCAGCTATTTTCGCAAACCCTTGCCGGCCCCGCCTTCCAGTGGTTCTTATCACTCGACATTTCCAAGAGACGGACATGGGAAGACATCGGCACTGCCTTCAATGCTCAGTACAGCTACAATGCCCAACTCAAGATGACCACCCGAGAGTTGGAATCAACTAAGATGAATGCAAAGGAGTCTTTCGCAGACTTTATCTAAAGGTGGAGGGCCAAGGCCGCTCTCATGCCCGATCGCCCGAGCGAGAAGGACCAAATCCGCATCATTTCCCGCAATCTGCAGTCGGACTTCGCTAAAAACCTTGTGTTGGTTCAAGGAGTGAACTTTGAGACTTTCTACGACTCTGGGTTGGCCATCGAAGAAGCCCTCCAAACCGGTGTTCTACCCAGAAGTGACGTTTCCTCTTCTACTTCAGCATCAAAGTCGAAACCCCGTGCGTACACTGGAAACAGCACTGCACTGTTTAGGGGCAACAGCTATGCCAACACAACCTTTGCTAACAATGCCTCTGCCCAAAGCTCCAACCACATTGCCGATGTCAACCAAATTCAAACCCCTTAAAGACCCCGAAACTGCAACCAACCCCGTAACTTTGCCAATTTTGAGGCACCACTTTCCTCGGTATTGGAGAAGTTAGTCAAAATTGGACACCTTAGGCCCCTAGCCCCAACTCCACTTCCTCAGAATCCACCCCCCAGTCATAACCCCAATGCCTTCTGTGCATATCACCAGATGCTTGGCCATTACACTGAATCTTGCTATCGCCTTCATCATGCGATACAAGATTTGGTGGACAATGGTACTCTCCCAACTCCACCTACTAAACCCAATGTCATTACCAATTCCTTGCCTAAACACGACCCCAACCCTCAAGTAAACCAGATAGCTCTCAGCTCCACCATATTCAACCCCACCGACCATATTACCTCCGCCGACAACCCTGGACCAGTCACACCCTTTCCTTCTAAGCCAAGTGTTAACATGATGGCAGCCGGTTGGGCCATGGAAGACAAAGCTAAGGAATGGGAGGAGCTTTGCACTGATTGGATCGAGCAGTATAACAGGGGGTTTCCCGCACACCCTCAAGTCAATCAGATATGGCTAGACCAGTGGGAAGGAGAGTGGAATGCGGCACAAGCTGACCCTCTGGACGGTCTCTCTTTGTTCGCACTCTTTTACCAGCCCGAGCTGAACCAAGTTGAGGTAGAAGCCGAGGAATACGTATGGGATCCGCAACCCAATGAATGGCAAATAGGTTAGGGTCTCGAGGCTGATTTGGACCAGGATAACATCAGTGAGGAATACTGGGATTACTATCAAGAAGGGGAGATCGTTTCTGATGTCCGCCACCCGCTTGGCGCCATGCTACCTTTGGTGAATACGATTGCCGGCATGGTCGGCTGCTGCGCCCATGAGTTTGACCCTACTCTCGACATTGTCTCTGTGGAACAGACTCGCCCTATTGTTTCGGCTCCCGGAGATGACTGCTCGATCATGGTCCTGGATGCACCTCCCGCTGAACTTTGGGATGCAGAGGAAACCGTTAAGACTCTGCCGCCTGCCGATATCTGGGATGTGGACAATATTGTCGATCTGAATATGGGAAACGAAGTGTGGACTGTCAACACTGCTCTTGTCGATGGAGGATTCTGGGACGTTCCGTTTGTCACTAACCCAGGGGCACCCTTTGAAGAAGATGCTGCACAGGATCCTACTTTTTGGGAAGGATTAGTGATGGAGGATTTGGAATGGGATTCAGCTCCGGGGCCAGACTCGACCGCAACAGTCGCATCAACAGACAAAGGAAAGCGCAAGTTGGAAGAGGTGCCAGCCGATCTGTGAGATTTTGTGGGCTCGTCTTCCTGGTGGGATGTTGCCAACGTCACTAGGAGCGGCCGAGTATTCCAGCCATCTAATCTCCAGGTTGGAAGCTCGTCCAATCCGCCTGCTCAGAAGACCACCGCTCCCTCCGCTCAGAGGAATGATCCGGTCTTTCCAAGTGGGGTTCCCGAAGAAGATGCTATTCTGAAACAGCTCGAATGAATTCTGGCCGTCGTGTCTATCTGGGGTTTGATATCGTTGTCAAAGAAACATCGTGAAAAGCTATCCTCCGCGTTGGCCCGGCTCACAGTACCAATTGACATTTCCCCCGAGGCCATGATTGCTCTTGTACTGCCACTCCTCTCTAAGCACTCCGTCACATTCATCGAGAGGGATCTGCCCATCGAAGGAACCGCTCATAACCGCCCGCTGCACATCACTGTCAAGTGCCGGGGACATTGGGTGCCAACCGTGCTAATCGACAATGGTTCTGCCATCAACGTTTGCCCAATGAGGGTTGCCTACCGCTTGGGGCTCTCAAAGAGTGACTTAACACCCTCCAATCTAGTCGTCAAAGCATATGACAGTACTCGCCGTGTGGTAGAAGGGACTCTGAATTTGAAAGTTGATGCTGAGTGTTTTGAAATGGATGTAGAATTCCATGTCGTCGATGTCCCTACTACCTTTAACCTGCTACTGGGCAGGCCATGGCTTCATAGGGCCGACATCATGGCGGTACCTTCAACTCTACATCAAAAGGTCATGCTGGGGCTTCCTACCGTGACTTTAACAATCTGCGGGGACTCTGGAATCCGCCCACTCACGGATGACGGAACGCCTGTTTTGGGAATTATGCACGGAGAGGAAGACTCAGACTTTGGAGGGTTCTCTTTTGACACGACAGGCTCAGTCCTCGCCATTGCCATGGATGATGATTTTACCATAAGTTCAACTATCCTCGAGATGATGAGGAAGATGTCATTCATGCCTGGCCTAGGACTCGGGATCAACCAACAAGGGATCGCTGAGTTCCCTGTCTTTCCTTTCACCGAAGGCCGTTTTGGTCTTGGTTACACTCCGCCGGCCAAAGACGCCAAAAAGAGGAAAGACACGAGAAAACCTCGGACCCTTTTTGGTAACCCCGACAGCTATTTTGTTTGAGAAGGAGGAGGCTCTGTTTATTCGGGACAGATAAAGCTGTTTTGGGATCTAGAAACTTGCACTTGGCTGCCGGGATTTGAAATCTTTGCTGCAGACACCTGGTCCGACGGTGAAGAGGAGATAACCGAAGAGGAGCTTGTTAAAGGGGAATTCAAGAAGCAGCTGGGTCGGACCAAAGAGAAGTTTGACTGGCTTAAGGCTTTCGATCAAGGGGGTCTGGAGATGCTGTTCTCCCAAGTAGGTTTGGTTGGCAAGGGTGATGAAGCCGAGGTGCTGATGCTTGGGCCCGACTCCTCAGATATGCTCGAGGATCCCACCTCTCTCATCGTGAAGGCGCAGGGAAGTATTAATAACTGCATTTTCACTCCGCGTTTGACATGCATTGACGATGTATCTGAATCTGACACAGAGTTTATCGAGTCTAAGTCTAGCTCAGAGTCGGAGTTTGTGCCTCTCGGCCCTCCACGTCGTAGCTTTTACTTTGAGTTCGAGTCGTTTATACTTGGCGACCCTATTGGGCTTTATGAAATGCATGATCCTGCTTCTGACTACTTTGCTAGTTTCTATATAAACTGCGTCGACCCTGACGATGAAGGAACAAACTTCGACGGGAGCATCCCGACTGAGTTGCGTTCCCTCATTGAAAAGGAAGACGAAAGGCGTACTCAGCTTCTAAAAGAAGAAGTAACTTTTATAAATTTGAAAGACGAGGGTGACCCCCGCATGATGCAAATTGGTGCAAATTTGTCCCCGGAAAATCACGCTGGAATGATTGAGCTTCTCAAAGAGTTTTCTGAGGTTTTCGTATGGTCCCACAAGGATATGACCGGCATTGATCCTGAAATAGTACATCAACGAATCCTGTTGGAGCCCGGGGCTGTCCCTGTCAAGCAGAAACTCCACAGGATGAGGCCGGATTGGGTTCTGAAAATCAAAGAGGAGGTTACCAAGCAGATTGACGCAAGATTCATAAGGGTTGCAGAGTACCCCAAATGGGTTGCCAACATCGTGCCTGTCCCTAAGAAGGATGGAAGAATCCGAGTCTGCGTCGTCTTCAAGGACTTAAACAAGGCAAGCCCCAAAGACAGTTTTCCCTTGCCACACATTGATGTGCTTATGGACAACACAGCGGGGCATGCCTTGCTCTCTTTTGTCGACGGATTCTCCGGATACAGCCAGATCCCTGTGGCGCCCGAGGACCAAGCGAAAACGACGTTTGTCACGGAGTGAGGCACTTATTGCTATGTGAAGATGCCATTTGGGCTGAAGAACGCCGGGTGTACTTTCCAAAGGACCCAAACGACCTTATTTCATGACTTTATCCATAAGACCGTTGAGATCTACGTCGACGACATGATTGTGAAGGCAAAGGAGGAAAAGGACTATCTTCCTTCACTCAGGCAGTTCCTTGAAAGGCTTCGCAAGTACAACGTACGTTTGAACCCACAAAAGTGCACATTTGGAGTCACGGCAGGCAAGATGTTAGGATTTCTGATCACCGCAAGGGGAATCGAAGCGGATCCTTCAAAAATCAAAGCGATTCTCGAAATGGAGCCACCAAAGTCTAAGAAGGGCATACGAAGCTTTCTAGGGAAGGTCCAGTTGATCAGCAGGTTCATCTCCAAACTAACTCTAACCTGCGAGCTGTTATTCCGTTTGCTCAAAAAGGGGTCCCGTTCGAATGGACAGAGAAATGCCAAGCTGCCTTCGAGTCTATTTAGAGGTATTTGCAGAGCCCGCCAGTACTAATGCCACCTGCGCCAGGCCGGCCATTGATTCTTTATTTCTCTGTCTCTCTAACAGCCATGGGATGTCTACTAGCGCAAGAAGGAAGCAATGGGGTCGAGAAAGCTGTTTACTATCTGAGCAAGAAAATGGTGGGGTCCGAGGAGCGCTATACCCCTCTGGAGAAGACATGTTGGGCGCTGGTTTGGGCTACCAAAAAGCTTAGACACTACATGCTAGCCTATTCGGTGAGACTGATTTCTCAGATGGATCCTATCAAGTATTTGTTCGAGAAGCCCACGCTCACCCATAAGCTAGCACGTTGGTTGCTTCTGCTGGCTGAGTTCGAACTCCAACACGTCACAAGAAAGTCTGTAAAGGGGCGTGCCGTGGCTGAATTTTTGGTTGATCACCCGATCGATGGCCCGGAAGATGTGGATTTCACTTTCCCCGACGAGGAGGTGTTAACAGTGGTCGAGGAAGTATGGATGCTCTATTTTGATGGAGCTGTTAACCAAAAGGGGTTCGAGATCGGAGTGTTGTTGATCACGCCCGCCGGCGCTCACATTCCGCTCGCTTTCAAGCTGAATTTCGATGTTACCAATAATCAAGCTGAGTACGAGGCCTGCATTGTCGGAATGGAAGCCTGCATTGTCGGAATGGAAGCTGCTATGGCTTTAAGGGTCGAGAAACTCGAACTAATTAGAGATTCAAACTTGGTGGTCTCCCAAGCCAATGGAGATTAGAAGGTTCGTGAGGAAAAGCTGAAGCCTTATCATAAAGATTTGGAAGAACTGATTCCTCGCTTTAATAAGGTGACTTTCACCCATGTCCCACGCTTGAAGAATCAGTTCGCCGATGCTTTGGCGACTTTGGCTTCAATGATCGAACTTCCAATAGGCGTTAAACTGCGGCCGATTGTGATTGAACAGAGGGACTTGCCTGCTTATGAGTATGTCAACGCCATTGATGATGTCGATGATGGCCTACCATGGTACCTTGATATTTGGAACTTTGTGGAGCGCGGGGAATTCCTGCCGAGGCCATGAAAAAGGATCGGATTGCTTTACAGAGGTTAGCTTCTCAGTACATCATCTGTGGAGGGAAGTTGTATTGAAGGTCTCACTGCGGGATGCATAAGCTCTGTGTCAACGGTGTCGAAGCAACAAGGATAATGGAAGAGGTTCACGAGGGACTCTGCGGGCCTCATATGAGCGGCGTCATGCTCGCTAGGAAGATCCTCAGGCAGGGTTATTACTGGTCTACGATGGAAATGCAATGCATCGACTACGTACGGCGTCGTTACAAATGTCAAATCCACACGAACCTGCAACATGTCCCTCCGTCTAAATTGTATGGCATGACCTCGCCGTGGCCTTTCTCTGTTTGGGGCATCGATGTTATTGGGATGATCAGGCCGTCTGCTTTAAATGGCCATAAGTTCTTACTAGTGGCAATAGACTACTTCACCAAATGGGTCGAAGCTGAATCTTACAAGACACTGACAACGGTTCATGTTGCTCAGTTCATTCGAAAGAACATCATCTATTGGTACGGAATCCCTCAGGCATTTGTGTCGGATAATAGAAGTCATTTCAAAGGAAGGGTTCTGGAGCTCTTTGAGGAATTCGGCATCGAGATCCACCATTCAACGACTTACCGACCGCAAACAAATGGAGCGGTCGAGGCTGCGAACAAGAATGTCGAGATGATCATCAAGAAAACCACCAAGTCTGCAAGGGATTGACACGAGCAGCTGCCTCTCGCCCTTTGGGGGTATTGAACATTTATCTGCACTTCAACTGGTGCAACTCCTTTCTCCTTAGTCTATGGGATGGAGGCAGTGCTCCCTATCGAGCTTGAGGTCCCATCACTGAGGATCTTGGTTGAAAATGGTCTCGAGGAGTCTGAATGGCTGAGTGGGAGGTTTGTCGAGTTGATGTTGTTTGATGAAAGAAGGCTCTGGGCCTTGAATCATGTTCAGGGGTGTCAGCGTCGAATTGCTCGCGCATTCAACAAAAAGGTGAAATCCAGGGGTTTGGTCGAAGGAGACATGGTCACAAAGGAAATCCGCGCCCCAGTGTTTGATCCCCGCGGGAAATTCAGGCCAAAGCGATCCGGGCCTTACATCATCAAGACCATCCTATCCGGGGGTGCTGCTAAGCTCATCGACCTCGACGGTAACGAATTCAACACCCTGGTTAACCTGGATCAACTCAAACGTTACTATCCCTGAGAGATGCTCGTTGGGTCGAAAAACCACAAGGGTGGGCGATTCCAAGCAAAAGTTAGAGCAGCCTGCTAGACCGAAAACCTAAGGAGGCGGTGCTAGGCTAACATAAATAGGCAAAAGTCAAAAGCTCGCTAGGCCAAAAACCTGAAAAGGCAGTTCTAGGCAAAAGTTAGAGCGTAAAATGAGAGGTAAAATACACGAGTGAACCTTAGCCTGAACTACGTTCTGACCTGATTCCTTGAAAAGGGATACGTAGGCAATCTCACCTTGAGATTCGATCACATTCTATCAAAGTTTTGATCCAGGGTTGACATTTTTGGGTCCACGTCACAGTTTGAGAAGGTCGAGCGCAAGTCAAGGCCGCATTGAAGAAAATTAGAAAAGGGGAAACCCATCGTCTTTCAACTTTATTGCAAATTACTACTTCTAATGCATAAGCTGAGCATAAAAGCCTTAAAACAGTTAAAGCATGAAAAACAGAACGAAACGCTTAAGAAGCCTAACGGCTCGCAGTTTATTCTAAGCATAGCAAGGTGGCCCGAAGTCAGTTAATGTTTTTCCTTGCATTCACATCCATTCTCAGCCACTGTCTTTAGCGATTCCTTAGCCCTGTGGTAAATTCTGGCATCTCAGCCTGAAGGGCTCTAAGGCCCCAGCGCCTCTGGTAGCCATTAAGTGTTTGGGCGTTGAAATTCGGGACACGGAAGTCCCCGATACTGATGTGGTGATTCTCCTGAGAAATGCCCAGTTGGCAAAGGATACGGCTGGGAATGTAGAAAGTAAAGCTCGACAGTCCTGCAATCACCATCCTATCGAATCCATCAGAGTGAATAGCCATGTCCGGGAGGTCCAGCTAGGGGCACCTCCAGGCGATCTCGTCAGGCTGCATTTGCTGCATGAACTCGTACCAGCCTTCTATGTCCATGTCAGGATACCGCATCTCCCTTTGATGAATCCTTTTCGGAAAGAGATTCCAACCCACCACTGGTGGGTGCAGTAGACTCAATTTGCCCGACAACCACAACTGCATGAGCGAAAAGACAAGTAAGAAGTCAGATAAAGCCTGAGCGAAAAGACAAGTAAGGAGCTAGGAAGCAGCCTAAGCCGAGCGTCGAGGTAAAACGAGAACGTGTGAAAAGTCAGAAAAAGGTGAGCTGAGTGAGGTTACCTAAAGTAAAAGCGGGCTCCCACTGAAGACGGCCGACTAGCCCGTGTATACTAGATCCAAACCCAAGAGTGTCTCGGCCAGGACCAAAGGGATCACGTTCCTTCGTGCCCCCATTTGGGCAGCAACGCTCACAAGCGAAGGGTTGACCTGCCCGTGGGCAGGAATGAACAGGTAGACGGTAAGCAGGCAGATTACTAAGGCAAAGCGGCGGCGCGCTTGAGCTTCGTCACTATCCAAATCGCCGTTTGGACAGTACATCTCAATCAGCCGCATGATGTTTATTTGGCCACCCTCAAGGATAGTGTTCGCCAATCCCCGGGAGATGTTGAGCGAGCTTGCTAGCAGTTTGGGCATGCTCGCTTGATAAGGCAGAACAACAAGTGTAGAGGACAAATAGGTTCGGAGGTATGCCTGAAATTCCTCAACGGTCGGGCACATCTCATCATCGCCAAAGCGAAAGACATGGACGTCAGGGTCCCAGAATCTGAGGGCGGCCCGCAGGAGCGCTGAGCGGAGCGGCACGTGTCGAAGAAAATGAAATGAGGCGAGACCGTGGTATTGAAAATTGAGCCAACCAACGCTTAGAAATTGCGCCAACCAGGGCCTAAGTAAAGTTGGGAGAGGGTTATCCATGGGAAATGCCAAAATATACTGAAGAAAAAGGGGAGCAATGGAGCTGTGAAGGCCACAATGCATATGTCCCAGCTTTATAGGCCTTGGCCATTCTTTCCATCACCTAGAATTCATTCAAACACCATGCTAGCTTCCAAACTACACCACTGCAAAGGACACTGCCTTCTGGGAGCTCAGAAACCGTGTGCAAACCGTGTGAGGATAAAAACAAAGTGCCCCCTGAAAAAGGACAGTTGGTCAGTCAAGTGGATCTGGCTCTCAGGAACCTAGCGTATGCCAGTTTCTAACTGGCATATGCGTGTCCCCCACTTACTGGCGTACGGGGCCCAATTTCTGGCGTACGCCAGTAAGGTTCACTAAAAACCAGTTTGCAGCAACTACTGCCTACGCATGGTCGTTTTCGATTCCGGGGTTGGCTTTGGCTATTTGTTGGTTCCCACAAGTCACAAATGTCATTTGGGACTATGGCAAAGTGTCGGATTCCAAAAGCCACGCCCGATGAAGATTTCGGACACTCAGTGGCCCGTTTCAAGCTAAAATGAAGGATACGGGAGGTCAAATCTCGTTTCGAGGGCTTTCGCCAAGTTTTATCATACCGTACATGTTACATAGGACTTATGTGACTATATGGGGGTGTTGGTTTTAGTCCGGGACCATATAGAGTCACCTTTTGTGTCTTATGTCCGTTTTTGTGGCATTTTTTTTAGCTTTTCTTCGGTATTTTCCTCGTACCGGGACGACTGTACCAGTTTTGGTAGTTCATACAAGTCGTTATACATCTATGTTATCTTTTCAAAAGGTCAGTTTCCTTCGCTCGGTAGAACGTCGGGTTTTGTCCTGCAAATGCCCAAATTTCCCGTGTCCTCCGCGTGTCTAGGATATGTGTCATATCCGAGGACTTCTCTATCCTTCTTTTTCTTCGAGCTAAGTCAATTGTGTACATATGCAAGTGTCTTTTTGTCGATTCAGAGCATTCATCAATGCATGTTAGATATTAGTGGATGGTTTGTTCTTTTCCTTTACCAACTTTCATCAAAGCAAGGGAAAACGATGAACAGAAAATGCAGAAATTATATACTACTATGTCAAAACGTAAAGGCAGGAATGTATCAAAGCGCCATGACGGCCCAGGCAGAACTAAAAGTATCAAGGCACACTCGCCCAAAAGTCAAAAGGCACGCAGGCCCCATCCAAAAAGTCAAGTATCTACTCCAAGTGTCAAAGTAGCAGCAAAATAAACCGAGGCTCGGTGATAGCCCTCAGTCATCAAAAAGGTCCTCGTCGTCGTCATCCTTCTCGCTCTCTTCCATCTCTCGAGGGTCCATCGGGAACCTAGGGTCATCCGCAGAGTCAGAGCCGCTGCTAAGGGACGTTTGCTCTTCTTCTTCTTCCTCCTCTCTCCTCCTCTTCTGTGAGGGTCCCTCGGCAAGCCTCTTCTCCGCAGGCCTCTTCCTCAGCTCTCGGCGGAACTGGAGCTCCTCGCTAGCTGGAGTGATCTGCACTCCTCTCTGTACGCGCGCCGCTAGCCGAGAAGAGCTCGGTGCTATCTTCTTTTGTGGAAGAGGCCGCACGCTCTTCCTCCTAGGAGCTGCCCTAGCATGTCCCTGCACGGTCATTCAAGTCATTTAGCATACATTGTGCATATTGTATATATTGAAATGCTAATTGCAGGAAATGTTGAAAGCAATTCTATCCAAAAGCAAAATGGAAATCATACCTGGGGTTGCACAGTAGGAGCTGGAGCTGGTGGTGGGTAGTGTAGCTGCAAAGAGGCACCGCCGGCTATCTTGTGAAACTCTTTCTCCATGGCCTTCATCAAGCGAGCTGCCTCTCGCACCCACTCCATCGGGGCCTGTGATACAATTTTGGGCAAAATCAGAATGCAAGCCAGACATACATGCCGA
Organism: Rhododendron ovatum; assembly: GCA_019656835.1. Lineage (NCBI taxonomy): Eukaryota > Viridiplantae > Streptophyta > Magnoliopsida > Ericales > Ericaceae > Rhododendron > Rhododendron ovatum. Next base: position 28,154,525 of record CM033795.1, on the reverse strand, counting down.
AAGTAAAAGTAAGGAAACTAGAAGGGATGAAGAGTATCGTACCGGTCCTGTGATCTCTGTCGGCTCTGTCCTGGCAGGCTCAAACCGAACTATGGCCTCCTCTGCTTGCGCGTCCCGCACTACTAGAGTCCAAGAAAGCCGTGGCAGCCCGGTCGCTGTGGCATAGTCGCTCCTCTCTCTCGGCCGAGCTGCCCTGCCCTCCCGGCTCCTCCTCTCCTCGCCAGCCTCCAGCGCCTCGCCCTGCACGGCGATGTGCTCCAAAACTCCAAGCGGCCTCGCTAGGTGTTGCCTCCGGTAGACAGCATAGTTGCGCTCGGGCCTCAGGAAAGCAGCAAGGCCAGCCGGAACAGTGAAGCGCTGCAGCTCAGCCAAAGTGTACTTGTCCGTATGAGAGGCGTGAGGAGGAAGTGGCCCAGGAACCTGGTACTTAAGAAAGCCCAGTGACTGCCGCGTCACCTGATCACCTAAGTACCACCGCCACCCAAAGGCTGACTCCAGCAGCACCCGACTCGCCATCACCGCCCTGCTCCTCGCTAAGTACTCGGGCTCCACATTACTCCATGGGTCCCACTCTACCTGCAAGACAATTGCACAGATTCAAAGTCATCAGCGACAACATTAAAGCAGTTCTAAGGGCAGAATAATCAATTTCACGTGTTGCTTACTTGAGTACCTGACAGCTCGTCAAGGTATGACCTGAAGGCTATGAGGCTCCCTCTCGACTTCTTCTTGCCACTGTACATAGGCCCCCAGATCATAGCACGCAGAAGCATCCTCAAGTTTGGACACTTATTCTCCGGTGGGTACATCTTCAGCACTTCATAGGCCCACAGCTGCAAATGTTCAGACAATCAAAGCATCAGAATACAGTTCATATGCAAATCAAAGACAAGTGCAAGAAAGGGAAAAGGGGAAATGAATTGCAAGCTTTGTTTCTTACTTCCCACACTCTCCAGTAGCCGACCGTCGCCTTCTTCCCTCGCGAGAACTCCCCCATGAAACCGTAGCACGTGCCCAGAGCTGCTCCTCCCCAGTCAAACCGCGAAGCTGTGCGTAAGTCATAGAGGGCTGGCAAGTAAGACAGGTGCACCGTGGATCGCTTGTTTGGGTACAACGTAGCCCCGAATAAGTACAACAAGTAGGTCTTCGCCATCTGCTCCGCCTCCAACTCTGAGTCAGGCTCCCTCCCGTGCAAATACTGTTTGAATTGGTCATAATGAATGGTCTCTACTTCACCCGCTGGCGCCTGCCTTAAGAACCACTCCAAAGCCCTGGGGTCCCGGTAAATCTCCGAGTCAAACGGGATAGGCTCTCCTCCTACCCTCAACCGGTGAGAGCTGCAAAGTCAGATGGAGTCACCGTCATCTCCCCGATCAAAAAGTGGAAGGTATTCGAGGAATCCCACCACCTCTCAGCCGGCGCAATAAGCAGGGCATGGTCACTCTTCACGGCCGTCAACATGAGGATGAACGGCCGGAACCCTGCAGCATCTACCAAAGCCCTGACTCACTCTGGCAGCCCTCGGTACAACTCAAGCGAGCTCGCTGGACCTCCATGGCCCCGAGTGCTGGCTGCTCCTCTCTGCATACAAAGACAGACAACAAAAAGAGTTTCATCAGTAATTGCAATTCAAGCAGTCAGTCGAATTCAGAATGTCAAGAGTAACTCTACGGTCGAAACAAACATCATAAGGGTCGAACAAAGCTACCGGGCACTCGTATTACTTTATCCAGTTCTGCTATCGGTCGAATCAACTCAAAGGCATTTATCAGTCAAGTTCCGAGCCACAAGGCCTTATTTTTCCCGGGGTACACCTCTCAGTCGATTTCAAAGGTGCTCTATTTGTCAAACTGGTCGATTCAAACTATTGGACACGCCATTCGTGCGTTCATCATGTCATGGCAATCTACCTAGTCGAATTCAAGTTCAAAGGACTATCTTATTAGTCGGGACAGCTTCTGATTGATTCAAGCTTGGCCCTAACGGTTTTTATCGAAATTATGAGCGTTCTGCAAGTCGAATCAGCTACGTCAAGTGTTCTATCAGCCAAGTCAAGTTTCAAAGTCGAAGCATACTATCCAAATTCTACTTTCTCAGTCAAGCTACAGTTCAAGGTTTTGGCCTATGTGCGTCACAAGCTATACTACGCCGATTCAAGCTACGTATGGTTATAAATGACAAAGCATGAATATTAAAGTAAGTTCAGAAGTATACCTGTGCCCAATCCACGGATAAGTGTCTCTGTGGGTCTCTCAGTATGAGCTCCACGTCGTAGCTCTCCTGCAGAGGTGCGAGGCTCTCAACCCCGGACGGTATGAACAAGTGTGGCTCGGGCAAAACATACGTATCCGCGTCAAACCTAGCGCGGGGGGCCAGCCGTAAGGACTCTGTAAGTGTCACTGCACGCTCAAAGGACCACACCTTCCCCTGAGCCTCCTCGGCTGCCCCGGTCTCACGCACAAAGGCCTCCTCCTCGGCCCTGGCTCTCTCAGCCTCCGCTCTTAAGCACTCCTCCTCCTGAGCCCTCTCAACTTGCCGGAGCCGATCCTCTCGCGCTACTAGCACAGCAGCCACCACCCCCGGGTTCTCTCAGAGCAAACGGCCAAGCTCCTCCTCCGTCACAAACTCAGCAAAGTCCTCGCGCGTAATAGGAACATGCGCCGAAGACCCCACTTCAGGCCTAAACTCAACCTCCTCCATGGGCACCTCCTCGGATACCCCCTTTTCAACCACGGGATCCTTGCCCCTCGCCGAGTCCCTCGGTGGTGTCCCCGGTCGATCATCACCATCACCATCACCACCACCACTGCCGCCGGCCCCAGCCGAGCCCAAACCAGTGATCACCAAGCCCTCAACACCACTCCTTGGATCCAATCGTGGAACCCGTGGACCCCCCGTGCCAACAAAAGCTAGCGTACGCCCCACCTCTCCTGGCATACGCCCCTCATCACCCCCAACCGCCTCCAATGCATGGCCATCACCACCACCACCAGACTCGCCTGTAACTGCTGCACCAACAGCCGACGAAGCCTTTGCAGTCGATGGATCGTCGATTCGAGCACCCATGATCTCGGCTCCGTTCCTCGGCCGAGCCTTGTCACCACCACCTCTATCACTACCATTGCCGCCTCCGGATTCAGTCATGGTAATGTCGGTAAGTGGGTTTTGAAGGAAGATGAGAGAGATTGAGTGAGAGATTGAAGAGTTGTGAAGTTTGGAGGAATTTCGGAGTTCAAAACTAACTGAGGGTAGTTTCTGCACTCATACAGAAGTTTAAACGACGTGGGGGGCGTGCTGGGCCGGGTCTGGGCAGGATCTGGGCCGGGTTGACTGAGATTTCTGGCGTACGCCAGTATCTATATGCCTTACGCCACTGTGGTTTGGGCCTCAAGCCCAACTCTCTTATAAAATCCAAATTTATTTCCAAGTCAAGGCCCAAGGTGGCCCAGCTTCACATTGGCTCACGTGGACCCATCCCCAAGCAGAGGCCCATCCAATTTCAAATCAACGACGATCCACTCATCCAATTTCAAATCAACGACGATCCGCTCGTCCCATTTCAAATCAACGACGATCCACTCGTCCAATTTCAAATCAACGACGATCTATCTGTCCAATTTTAAATCAACGACGATCCACTCGTCCGATTTCAAATCAACGACGATCCGCTCGTCCAATTTCAAATCAACGACGATCGACTCGTCCAATTTCAAATCAATGACGATCTATCCGTCCCAACTTCAAGATCAAACAGGTTCTTTAAAAATTCATGCATTCTGGATAAGCCTCGAAGAGGGTGTCTAGAAAACCTTTGAACGTTACTTGTCTCCAGTCAATGGTACCCCAAGTGCCGTCAAAGGGGGGCTACTGTAGACACCTCATTCTTGACTGTCCAGATAACGCTATTTTCCAATCTATTATTTCCCCAATGATGATTATGGTTAAGAACAATCTAAGAACGATGGTGTGTTTGAGATATGAGCGTCCAGAACCTCGTTCAAACCCATTTCAAACCTTTCAAGCCAGAGCCAAACGGCCCCAGCAAAACCCAAACTGGCTTACGCCAGTACTTTGATGACGTACGCTAGTTAACTGCCACGTGTCAGTCATCGACCGTTGACTCAGTTATATCTGGCGCACGCAGGTCAAAGATTGGCGCACGCCAATCAAGCCCAGTCAAATCAACTTTATTCAGCCACATGGATGAGACTTTTGTGCCACCCTGACGTCGGCTACAGTCTCCCTGATGATTACAATCGGCAGGGACGTTCCCCCTCTCTTCTACACCCTCCATCAAGCCAAGTCCCTGCATTTAATGCATGGGAGGCTCCCTCTCTTAACCCAACCAGCCAAACCAGGCCTTAACTCAACTGATCTCAGTCCCTCTCTCCTCTATAAATACCCCCCTTGCATTCATTTGCAAGGGGTTAACCACATTAAAGAGTTGAACCTTTCTTCTTCTCTCCTCTCTTGCTCTCTATCTCTCCTCTTCCATTGAAAGAGAAAGGAGAGAAGCTCATTTCCATACACCCACTGATATCCAGTCCCTATCCAACCTCCATCTTCAACCTTTAAGCTTAATACCACCTTCAAACCTCAATACAAAAAGGTACACCACCTTTGTGGTTCTTCCTATTTTCGACCCCTGAGGGGAACAAGTAAGGCCCAGGCTAGTAAGTAATACTAGTCCTAGCCTTAAACTGGTGAAATATAGCAATCGTATGAGATCAAACATGGCGCACGCCAGTACAATCATGCCATACGCCAGTCATGGCAGTACGTGCACTACTGGCGTGGGGATCATTGATCATCATTTCTGTAAACTTACATTTATGTCAATCACCTTAGCATGCTAATAACCAGTTTACTGCTTTCTGTATATTTAGAGCTGCTTAGCTGTAGTAGTTAATGCTTACTCCTTATTTGCTCAAAAGGCCTCTAGGATTCTTCTGGTCATGTTCCAGAATCCAGATGATGCAAAGCCAAGTACTGGTAAGGAAACTAACTGGCGTACGGCCGTCTATGACTGGCGTATGGCATTGTTTCCTAGGATCCAATGGCTGGCCCTTGCATCTTAGCTTAGTTTTGGTCTTTTTTATGTTCCCACACTATTTTTGGGGTATTCTGCTGTCTTTCATGGCTTGAAGCCATCTCATCTGTCTGTAAGTATATATATCTTGCTCTGTTAACTGCGTGGTTTGTCCTGGGTGTGCGCTGGTCCCTTTCCAGAGCCCAGAGGATTGCAAACAAAGACTGAGAAACTAGATAATTGGAGTACGCCAGTTGAGTTGTGGCGTGCGCAGGTCTTATCAGCATGCACTGGTCTGGCCAGTGCATGCTGGTGCGGAGCTTGCTCACATCCCTTCGGGGCAGCGTACTTCAACTTATTCGGGTTGCTTAGTGTTTGTTCTCAATCTATATTTATCATCGCAAGCAAGTCATCCATAAACATTTTATCACATAAATGCAATTTGTTACAGTTTTAATCCCCGTTAACTGTTCCCCCACCCTAACTGGCTAAAAATGATCAAATGAGAGAAAAATGCAAACGTTTTATAAAAATGCCTGAGTAGAGACCGATCTCCGGATTGGGCGAGAGGGGTGCCATAAAACCTTTCCCCTCTTGTAACCTGGCTCCCGAACCTCAGATATCGAAGGTGACGACGGACCAGTCTATGCCTTTTTCAAAATCAAACAAACGTGGCAAACGTTTTCAAGTTCGGTTCCTTGGGTGTTTCACCGCTAAAGTGGCGACTCTGAATCGAGGTGTTTCGCCGCGCTTTTTTGAAAAAGGGCCGCACCCAATTTCATAAATAAAATCTTCCGGGGCGCTTGCCCATACCTTGGAACCAAAAATGACAAATTGAAGGCAGTAGCTATCTGCTACTGTTGCTGCTGAATTGCAGCAGTGCGCACAAGTCTGGGACAAGTGCGCGACTTGGAGGACATGCGCGCGTGGGTATGGGACTAGCGCGTGCAACTGCAATTCTACTGCAGGCGCCTTTGTTTGACAGGTCTCCCTTTTGAAGGGAAAAGGCCTTGGATGCGAGGAGCAGTCAAAAATAGACAGGGCACAGACTGACTTCACACTAGACTTCGCTGAACTTAGAATAAACTGTGAGCCACTACGCTTCTCGAGCATTTTGTTCCATTTTTCATGCCTCAAATGTTTTAAAGCTTTATGCTCAACTTTTGTAATAGAAATAGTAGTTTGCAATAAAATTGTAAGACGAAAGGTTTTCCCCTTCTGATTCTTTGACGAAGCTTGTCTTGTTCTCAACCTTTCTTGACCTTTGCAATGCACCAAAACATCGAACATGGATAAAGTTGATAGATTGGGACCGAACCTCAAGGAGAGGTTACCTACGTATCTCTTTTCAAGGAATAAGGTCAAAACGTAGTTCGGGCCAAGGTTCACTCGAGTATTTTACCTCACCTTTTACGCTCTAACTTTTGCCTAGTTCCTCCTTCTCAGATTTTTGATCTAGCGAGTTTTTGACTATTGCCTATTTATTTTTTCCTAGACCACCTCCTTAGGTTTTCGGTCTAGCAGGCTGTTTTAACTTTTACTTGGAACCACCCACCCTTCTGATTTTTGGCCCAATGAGCTTCTCTTATGGGAAGTAGCGCTTGAGTTGATCCAGGTTGACCAAAGTATTGAATTCATTGCCGTCGAAACGATGAGTTTGGCTACACCCTTAGACATGATGTTTTTAATAATGTAGGGCCCAGAGCGCTTTGGTCGAAACTTCATGAGAGGAACAAACACCGGAGTGTGGATCTCCTTTGTAACCATATCCCCCTCTGCCAGTTCTCTAGGCTTTACCATTTAATTGAATGCGGGGGTGATCCTTTGTTGATACCCTTGAACATGATAGGAGGCCCGAAGGCTTATGAGCTTCTGCTTTACTTGTTTGGCTTCTGATAGCAGGGGGATTCAATGTTCCACTATCTTAGGATCAATGCCAGACATGTCTTGATGAGACCATGCAAAGACATCGATGAACTCCTTGAGCAAATTTTACTGGGCGTGATGCTCCTCTTGGGACAGCATTGAATCAACTTGAACCATCCGGGGGTCTCCATCATCTTTCAAGTTTATTGAAATTACTTCCTCTTTTATAGGCTGAGCATGCCTTTCATTTTCCCTTTCGGCGACGGAATGCATTTCCTTGGGGATGTTCCCATTGAAATCTATCTCTTTGTTGTCAGGGTCGACACAGTTTATATAAAAGTCAGTGAAGTACTTAGAAGCAAGATCATGCATTTCACAAAGAACCCTCAGAGTTGCCAAGTATAGCGGACTCAAACTCAAAATAAAAGCTATGATATGAAGGGCCAAGAGGCAAAAACTCAGACTCAGAGCTAGACTTAGACAGACTCGATAAACTCTATGTCAGATTTAGACTCAAAAGTGTTGTCAATGCAAGTTAGACGCGGTTTGAAAATGCACTTTTTATAGGTACCTTTGGCTTCCACAGACGGAGAGGTAGGATCCCTGAGGGTGTCAGGCCCAAGCATCAGTACTTTAGCCTTCTTAACATCTTCAACCAAACCTACTTGAGAGAACTCCTTTGAACAACAACTCCAAGCTCTCATGATCGAAGGACCTCAGCCAATCAGTCTTCTTCTTTGATTGATTAAGCTTCGCCCTGAATTCCTCCTTTGTAAGCTCCTCATCACTATCAGTCCAGGTGTCGGCAGTGAAGACCTCAATTGCCCAACCTACGACCATCATGTTAACCTTGGGTTCAGATGGGATGGTTACAATTGGTTTGGGTTGATTTTTTGGGATGATATGGTGGCTAGGGTTGAATATGGTGGAGTTAGAGTTGATTTGAGTGGAGGTAAGAGATATTTGGCTAATGTGTTGGTTGGAATTGTGTAGCAGCACAAAGTTTGAGATGGCATAAGGTTTTGATGGAGGGGGAGCTTCAATAGTGCCGTTGTCGATGAGATCTTGAATGGAATGTCGAAGGCGGTAGCAGGCATTGGTGGGATGGCCAAGCATTTGGTGGAAAACATAGTAGGTGTTTGGGTTGTGGGACGCTGAAAAAGTTTGAGGTGAAGGAGTGGCTTGATGAAACCAGCTTTGAGGAGCTTCTCATAAACTAAGGACAAAGGTGCGGAAAAGCGGGAGAGGAACTTTGGTGGGGTTTTGCAACTGGGGGAGTCAACGAAACTTTTGCTCACTTTGCCACTGTATAGCGGTGCGCTATCAATGGAATGCACTCTTCTGGGGCTGGGTTGGACCTTGTCAATGTGCACGTCTTTCTTTTCAGCACCGGTTTCGGACAAGGATCCGACATTCTCCTTTGGGTGAGTTCTGGCCTCATGGAACTTAGCTAAGTCTTTGAACACGTCCGAGAGTTTCACTCTTGAGCATGGCTTGATTCCAACCGTAGGAGGGTGGTAGATTCGTGGATGCTCTTCGATTCTGGCATCACCAAAATTTAGCCCCAGATCCGGTTTTGACATGGCAGAGGTAAAAAGATCGACCGGCCCCTCGACCATAGTCATCTGCTTGTCCACTTTCTGGCTCATTTCCTGCAAAACATTTTTCAGCTCAACCAGCTCTATTTGCCCTGCCATTTTGAGGTGATCGAGGAAGGTGGTATGGCCTTGGAAGCAACGGTGAACTTTCTGGTGATGCCGCTGTATCTGACTGAGTGACAAGCCTTGCAAGCCTTTGAAATAGCCCCAGAAGATGTTTCCAAGCAGGTTTGGTTCTTCCCTTCGGTGCTATTCTCCTTGGTGCAATGACTTAGAGCTTTGACAACAAAGTAAACAAGAACTCAGTGGCGTTCCTGCAGTAGTTTATCTTTAAAAGTACAAGAGAATGCAAAGTACACGTCGTCGTCGGTGTCAACCCTAGACTCTACAACTAATGACGAGTAAGTCTCATGATGTTTGGACGCAGCAAAAATCCTCGGATTTCTTTTCGACGATGTGTCCTTTGATTAGATAATTGATTCTAAGAGATGTCAAAATAGACTAAGCCTCCAACTATTCCTTTTTTTAAGTTCCAAATTTGGACTGGAACAACTTGGTAGGGCTGACATGGCACCATAACATTGATAGCATATGCGGCAACGCGCTATTTAACTAGGGCGGTGTAAGTGACAGTGCACTTGTAACCTTGATGGTGTTTGGTACCACGGTATTGGTCTTTGTTGTTCCTCATTTTCTATTTGAATCCTCGATTGGGCATTAATTAAGGACTTAGAAAGTTTTGATTTCCCAAAATCTCGCTTGATCTAAGGACTTTTTAACTTTACAATGTGCATCATCGAGGTGCATGACTCTTCATCGGGTCATAGCAGCGTCTTAATACGTATAAGACAGATTCCAAAGGGAGACAACCTAAGAGCCGCCCTAAAACTTGCTTCTACGCAGAATGGTATGTATGTACAGTGCATGCAATAGGGAAAGCGGTAACACAGAGATAGTATATGGGGGTTAGATGTAAATAATCTTAACCTGCGGGTACCTATCTTAGTTTGGAGAGTTCTAATGCTTTGTATATGCAAAGGCTAGTTTTGGTTCAAGAGGGGTTCCTCGAAATAAAGCCAAGATATACCTCCCGCTGCAACGCATAGCGTAAAGCAACGGTCAAATAATAGAATGACTTATTATCGTTCAAGGTTGTTGGGCATTCGAGGACCCTAGGCTCCAGTAAACTGTGTCGGTTACCCAAATACTCCAATGCGGCTACCCAACATCAATGCAAAATGAAGATGCCAAAAGTTTGATTAATGAGATAGAATCGCAATGTTTGCAAATACCTTTTAAAATGTGGCTCACTTTTATTAGTCGATACTTGGAGAAAACTACACAAGCGAACAATCAGAAAAGTCCCAGTTTGGATTGGTCGGATACGAGGATCCTGTTTAATCACCATTCCGTTCTTCAGCAGCGGGAAGCTCACTACTTTGACAAACTTTTGAAGGATTGTTCTCAAGTGTATTAATTTCCAAGTATAGACTAATGCAGAAAGTCCCCAACAGAGTCACCACTGTGGGCACATGCCCCAAAAATCGTACGCGATAAGTGGGTGCACCTTTTTTTAGAGCGTGGCAAAATGCTCAATTCAGAGTCGCCACTTGGGTTTGAAGTTTCGTCACCCAACGAACCAAACTTGAATTGCTACTCTACGTTGTTTGATTTGAAAAAGACTTGTAGACTAGTCCACTGTCTCCTTGATATCTTAGGTTCAGGAGCCAGGTTACAAGAGGGGAAGGGTTTTAAAGCCCCTCTCTCGCCCAATCCGGGATCAGTCTCTACTTGGGCATTTGTAAAACGTTTGAGATTCTATTTCATTAATCATTTTTTAGCCAGTTAGGACGGGGGAACAGTTTAAAGGTATTAAAACTATAATAGATTTGCAGGATGTGATAGATGGTATGCTCGCTTATTGAAATAGTTAGAATAGGATAAAAGCAGACTTTTGTGGAAGTTTAAACAGACTAGAAGGCAACTGCTTTGGAGTGTCATACATAAGAAGAAACTAGCTTGCACTGATCAAGTCACTGCATGCAGGCCACAACTGTGTGCACTACTCCCAAACCCGCGCACGCCAGTAAGTTTAAGTCCACAGCTCTTACTTTCATCCCTTTGGGCTCTGGAAGGACCAGTGCACACCCAGGACAAACCACGTAGTCAAGCATAGAGTTACAGATAGTTAAATGGGCATGAAAACCACCAAAAGAATAGAACACCTCATAAATAGTTTGGGGGTAAAATTAAGGCCTAAAGCCAAGTTACCTATGCAAAGGCCACTCACTAGTTAGGAGATGGACCAGTGCGCGAGGGTAGGCCACAAGCGCGTGCAGGTTTGCCACCAAAGTCTTGCCTCTCATAAAGGAGAGGGGAAAGGTTGATGGGAGAGGATATGGGGGATGTGGACACATCTGGTCTGGAGACCACTTTTTCAACGGAATAGAAGCTTCTGCTATACTATAGACCTCTAAAAACAACGACTATAGGCTAAATAAAGCAAGTTTGACCAGACTCTAACAAGCCCGTGCAAGTTTGGAACATACGCATACTGGTCAACGAGAAAGGTTGACTAGCGCATGAAAGTGGTGGACTTGCGCACGCGAGTAAAAGCTAACTTGCCCTGGTCAATGGTCTTTCCTAACAGTTTGACCAACACCTAGCACTTTGATTCGCGCATGCTGGGTTTGAACCAATGGACAACAGTAGGGTTCTGGTTAGGTTTGGATAGGGTTAAAAGGGCGTCAAACACTCAAAGCTCAACCACTCGACATTACCGGGATGTTTTTGATCCATTTCATCATAAGGGAATTAAAAATCGAAAGTAAATTAATCTGGAAATCCAGATTGGGGTATCTACAGTTTCACTTGTCATGGGTTATTTTGAGTTTTGGCCTGTTAATACCCAAAATGTCATTATAGTCTGCATGTCTAAAGGTCAATGTCGTATCCTAGGACTCTTCTACCCTTTTCGTTCGAGCTAGGTGAGATTGTAGATGTATTTGTGTCTGTGTGTCTACTTAGTTCGTTCATCAATGCGATTGGATATTAGTGGTTAGTTTCTGCATTCTTTTAGACATTTTCAGAAAGAATCAATAAACTGGAAAATGCAAGTTTTATATTGCTACCCAAAGTATCCATAGTCTAGCAACAATCGAATATCAAATGCGAGGGGCTCATTGGTCAGAAGCACGTCTATGGGGTACATCTGCCTAGAAATCAAAAGAGGCACGCAAGCCCAATGCTACTCCTATTCAAAGTCTAATATCAACTGGGGCACATAGGCCTGCTTAAAAGTCTATCTACGTGGGTACGTAGGCCAGACTCTCTAAATAAAAGGATAATAACATAAAGAGGCTCAATGGTAGTCCTTAGTCGTTGAACTCATCCTTGTTTTCATCGTTGTCATCCCTCTCGATCTCCTCTACCACCTGGGGCTCCGCTCCTATCCTTCTCTGAGTCTCCGAGGACTCCTTGACACAAGCCACCCTTTCTGTGGGCCTCTCTCTCAATTGCACACCTCTACCTGCTGATCGTCTAATGCTCATGTGTCTCTGAGCTGGGGCTGAGGTGGCAATGGTGCTCTATGTAGCTTTGGTGGTCGTGGTCGTTCTGGTCGTCCGTCCCCTAGGAGCCGCCCTAGTTCTCCCCTACATTTTCAATTTGTACATTCGTTTTAGTATACATTATATTTGTATATTGTATATTCAAATGTTGAAAGCAGGAAAAGTCTATCAAATATCAAAGCACGTTGATCAGTATCGAAAGCAACAAAGTAAAAGGGATTTTGGGGTTCATACTTGGGGTCTAGTCACTACTGGAATTGGAGTTGGATCCGCTGCTTTGGGATAGTGCAACTATAGGGGAGTGTCGTATGCTGCCTTCCTAATCTCATTCTCCATGGCAAGCATCAAGTGCACGACCTCTTTGACCCACTCTGTTGGCACCTAAAATACACTTTAGGGATCAGAATACCATCCAAATCAATGATGGCCCATCCCATCTAAATCAATGATGGCCATCCTATATAAATCGACCATGGCCCATCCCATCTAAATCAGCGACGGTTCGCCCATCCAAATCAAAGACGGCCTGCGCGTCCAACAATGACAGTCTGCCAGTCCAACAACGACGGTCTGCCTATCCAAATCAATGACAGTCCACCCGTCCAACAACGAAGGTCCGCTAGTCCAACAGCGACGGTCCACCCGTCTAACAACAATGGTCCAAGCCATCCAAATCAATGACAGTCTAATGACGGTCTGCCTGTCTAAATCAATGACGATCCGCCCATCCATCAATGACGGTCCACCCGTCCAACTACGATTGTCTGCCCGTCGCAGTTTAATTAGTATAGCCTTAAACGCATCTTCCAGCAGCCTTATTGCTCTATCTCGAATGGTCTTTAATAAGGAGATTGGCTCTGATTCCCAACGGATGGAATTTAACATACTTGACATGACCTACCCGTGGTTGTTGGAACTATCTGTGCCATGTCTTGGCGAGATCGACGGTTCGCCCATCCCGTTCTGTTCAATCCACAAAGACGGTTCGCCCGTCCTGGTCTATTCAATCCACAACGACAGTTTGCTTGTCTCGGTCTATTCAATCCACAACAATGGTCCGTTCGTCCAGTTCTATTCAATCCACGATGGTCTGCCAATCTTGAACGGCTCCCTCTACTTTAGTCTAGCCTTAAGCGCATCTTCCAACAACCATATTCTTTGTCTCAGATGGCCTTTGATAAGGAGATTGACTCGGATTCCCAATGGATGGAATTTAACCTACCTAACACGACCTACCTATGGTTGTTGGAACTATCTATGCCACGTCTAGTTTTATCCCCAGTAGCGATGGTCCACCCGTCTTCATCTATTCAATCTGCAACAACGGTCCGTCTGTCCTCGTCGATTCATCGAACAGTATTCTACTTTACTCTCGAAGTCTGGATAGCCAATACGGGGTGTCTAGAATCTTTGACGTTACTTGTACCAAGTCAATGGTGCTCCAAGTTCCATCATAGAGGGGCTACTGTAGACACACTAATCTAGGTTTCTAGATTAGTTTATTTTCGGCTTTTGATTCCCTAATGATGAAAGGATCTAGAACACCCCAGGAATGTCAAGTGGTTGAGCTTTCAGCGTTTGGTACCTTTTTAAGCCTAGCCAAATCAAGCCAGAGCCCTACTGTCACGCAATAGACACCCTAATCCGAGCCTCTGAATAATCTTTAAGTTCCCCGATGATGAAATAAGGAAAAACATACCTTCAAGGCTTGGATCGCTATTCCTTCGCCACTCCTTCACTAACCTCAAGAAAACTCCTTTTCAAACATATAGGGTGGCTCCCAGTTCAATTGCAAAAGAGAAAGATGCGTTTGCTTTGTCAAAAACAACTTTTTTCATGACACATTGATGGTAAAATGGGCACACATTTCAATGTATAAAACATATTTGAGTGAAACCAATTGGGTTAGAATGAGGACTCGACAAGCTTTCCAATGCTTTGAACCGCGCTCAAATCCGAGTTCGGGAGTATCCGGAGCGCCCCCGCGAAGTTTGGTGTGCTGTACTATCACACAATACCGTGTGACATTTCAAAACGCCGCGCGGCATTTAAGAAATGCCGTGCGGAATTCCCAAAAATTTCCAAAAATTACTCCATTGTACAAAATTTCAATATACCGCGCGGCCTTTTGAAACACCTTCAGAAGGAGCGTCTGGCAGATTCCCATGCACGTCAGTAGAGCGGTCAGAGCGCTTTTTTTTTTTGCCTTTGGGTGCACTCCAAGCATATACATGCCCTCTTCTTCCCCTTATAAATACACCCCTCCTCTATTTGAAAAGCACCCCTTCAATCCTGAGAAAAGTCATTCTGAAATTCTCTGGGATAGTATCCCTCTTCTCTATTTCTCTCTCTACATCAACCCACAAGCTGGTCTATTACAAAATCAGTCTCAAACTTATTTTTCTTCTTATTCTCTCTACAAAAGCTCATCAAATCTTCAAAAAACTACTCAAATCTCCCCTAAACTCAGAAACCCAGCTGATTTTAGCAGTTTTCAGTCCAAATCAATCTCCAATCTTCTATTTTCAAGCACATCCAAGACTACAAAAAGGTATTAATCGATTTCCTTGAGCTAAATCATGTTTAGCTTTGAGAGGAGCCGACCAAGGCCCTTCTTGGTCTTTCTATACTGAGGTTGGGTCTCAAACAAGCTTCAAAGCAGAAAAAACCAGAAACTTCACTGGACTCAGTAAACCGTATAGTGCTTTAAAGCACCACACGATTTATTGAGGAACGTTGTGCGGTATTTTAGCCTCGGTTTCCTGGCTCATCAATACTTGTGTGATCTGAGGAGTCTTCAAACATTTTTCAGAATAGCTTTTATGTTAAGAACTATCTTTGCGTTTCAAGAAGCTCTTTTAAAAGTCCCGAAATAGTTTTTGGCTTATTTCTATAAGATAAAACAAGCTAAAAGATTAAACAAACTGCTTTCAGTGTTTGTAAGGAGCCTAAACTAATTTTTATAGTTAAGGGTTCATTTTATCTCATACAAAGAAACAAAGTTATTTTGGAAGATGGAGAAGGCAAATACCGCACGGTATTATGGTTGCGCCGCACGACATCCTCGTTGCGTCATGTGGTATATTTTACTATTGCATTCCCCTTCTTATGGTGTGTTTAATATTTTTCTCTTCACCTCTTTAAGCTAATATCATCCAGAGGCCTTGTGGGTATATCCCGGAACAGTTCCAAGTGTTAAAAAATTCATTTTCGAACCTCAAATAAGTCTTTTAATGTCTTAAAGTGATCTTTAATACTCTTTTGCGTACTAAGAAGAACCCAAAAGGTAGTCAGGATTGTTTTCAGAATTCAGAGCATTCGTAAAACATTTTTTAGGCCTAAAGTTCATTTTGCGAATGCTTAACCATACTGTTCTGGGATATGCAGAGCAATATACCGCACAACATCTTTGTTGCACCGTGCGGCATATTTGTTCACCGTGCGGCATTATGTTGTGCATCATTATTTTCTGTTATGTTCCGTAGCTTTCTTCCATGCTCACATCTTCATTCACAGAAAACTGTTCATGTTTTACCTGCATCATTGTAATATTTAAACGTAAAATCTCATTTACTTCGTGTTTTAATCAAAGTTAAGTTTTTCAAACTATTTTAAATCCCCCAATGAAAAGGCTTAGTAGAGAACGGTTTTACTAGGCGAGCGGGGTGCTTTTTCAACAAAACCTTTCCCGCGCGTAACGTGGCTCCTGAACACAAAGTCTTGACATTTTTGTGGGCACACGCCCCTAAAATTTTAGTATAAAATCGGGTGTGCCATTTTTGGAAAGTGCGGCGAAACGCTCAATTCAGAGTCGCCACTTTGGTTTTTGCGGTAAACACCCAAAGAACCGAACTTGAAACATTTTGTCACGTTGTTGATTTTGAAAAGCGTAGACTGGTCCATCATCACCTTGAAATCTGAGGTTCAGAAGCCAGGTTACGAGAGGGAAAGGGTTTTAAGGCATTCCTCTCGCCCAATCTGGGGATTGGTCTCTACTCGGGCATTTTGCAAAGCATTTGGATTCTCTCTCATTAATTGATTTTTTTAGCCAATTAGAATGGGGGAACAGTTAAAGGGGTTTAAAATTGTAACATGTTGGCAGAATGTGATAAATGGCATGCTTGCTTGTTGAAACAATTAGTATAGGATGTAAATAGACTCCTGTGGAAGTTTAAACAGACTGGAAGACGCTGTTCTGGAGTGACATATGCAGGATGAATCCAGCATGCACTGATCAAGTCACTGCATACTGTTTTAACCTACATACGCCATTTATGAACTCACGTACGCCAGTAAGCTTAAACCCACAGTTCTTATTTTCAACACTCTAGACTCTGAAAATGACCAGTGAACACCCCGGACAAACCAAGCAGTATTATATAAAGGTAATATACAATAATAAATTGTTTGAATGGGCTCAGAGGCCACCAAAAGAATAGAACACCACATAAATAGTTTGGGGAATAAAAGAGAGGCCAAGGCCTAGTTACCATGCAAGGGCCAGCCACTGGTCAGGACTGGATAGCCGTACGCGGGTAAACCACTATGGTACGCCAGTTGTAGCCACTTGCCCAGTACTTAGCTTTGCACTTTCTGGGTTCTGAGACACGTTCAGAAAGATCCTAGAGGTATTCCATAATAGCAGGTAAGCATATTGAAAACTAAGACTAATAGTTTAAACTAAAGAAAGCAATAAACTGATTTTAACATGCTTTATAGTGATGTATATTGAATGAAAGACATAAAATAGCCAGACACTAAACCCCACGCCAGTACTGCATGTACAGCCATGACTGGCGTACCATACTCATGACTGGCGGGAGCTAGTTCTAACCATCCACGACTTTGAAGCCTTGCCAACTTTAGGATCAGGACTGGTATTGATTACCAACCTTGACCCTGCCAGCCCCCCTCAGGGATCAGAAGAGATAGTATTACCAAGGTGTTATACATTTGGTTTATGAGCTTGGAAGGTGTTAGAGCTTGAACTTGAAGGATGGATGAATGGTGTGATGTATGGATGGATGAATGTAGTGATTTACTTATCTCTTCTATTGACAGAGAACAGATGAACAAAAGAGGAGAGGGGGGGGGGGTGTGAAACTTGGTGAGTTTGCAACTAGAGACTTTGAAGTTAGTATCCTTTTGCAAGGATGAAGAGTGGGGGGTATTTATAGGAGTGGAGAGGGGTGTAACCAACTGATATGATGGCTGGTTGGGTTGGAGTGCAAGTCTTCTTGCATTAAATGCATATGACAAGGTTATGGGTGGCTTGTGAGAGGGGTAGGGAACATCCCCTGCCCTGAGATCAACTTTCAGGCAGATATACAGAGTTTTGGGGTGCCCCAAAAGTCCTGTGATCAAGGTTGAATAAAGGTGATGGGACTAGGTTTGACCGGCGTACGTTGGTGATTAACCTGTGTACGCGGGTCCAAGCCTGGTCAACGGTTAAAGTTGACCGATGTCTGACACGTGGCAAGTGGACCAGCATACGCGGGTGTGGAACCAGCGTATGCGGGTAGGGTTTTGGCGGCTTTTGGTTCAAGTTTAAAGGGTTTTAAAGGGGTTTAATCGCTCAAAGCTCGAACACATTAACATTCTCGAGGTGTTCTTAATCTATTTCATCATCGAGGAATCAAATACCGTCAGTAAACTAATCTGGGAAGCCCAAAATATGGTGTCTATAGTAGTCCCCCTTTGATGACACTTGGAGCACTATTGTCTTGGTACAAGTAACGTCAAAGGTATCTAGAAACCCCTCGAGGCTATCCAGAACAGAGCAAACTAGTGAAGTTGACATGTAAACTTAATGAACTTGATCTGATGGATTGAGATAGATCAACGGTCTGCTGCTGGGGATAAATTGGACGGGCAAACCGTCGTTGATTGAATTGATTTGAGGGACGGGCGGACCATCGCTGATTGAATTGAATTGATGGACGGGCATACCGTCGTTGGATTGAATTGATTTGAGGGATGGGCGGACCATTGCTGATTGAATTGATTTGAGGGACGGGTGGACTGTCGCTGATTGAATTGATGGGCTCTGTTCCCGGGGTATGATTCACCTTTGAGAAGACATGGAGTGGCAAAATGGACTACAATTGGGGGAGAATTTGACGAATAAATACTAATTGGGGCCTAAGGCCCAAATTCAACCAGCATACGCAGGTGAAGTACTGGCGTACACAGCTACGGTCGATAGGCCTGAGTTCAAACTCGGCCCAGACCGGCCTAGCTCTTCTTTTCTTCTTTTATTTCTGGAGATGAGAGGAAACTGCCATAAAACAAATTTTCAAATCTCCTCCTCTCCTCCAAACTCTCTCTCTCTCTCACAAGTGCTCCCTCCTCCTTACTCAAAACCAAAAACAATCGACATTACCCATATGATACAGAGATGGCAGAGACCGGTAGCAGTGGCGCGAGTGGTGGCAATCGAATGTGAGACGAGGGTAGGGATATGAGGCCTGAAATTGATGATCCATTGGTGACAATGGATACCGCGAGCATAGGGGAAACATAAACCGAGACCGGCGGCCAAGCCACGTACGACAACCATGGTGAACAGGGCTGTGGATAGGAGGGTGGCGACAACGTCGATCGGAGTACGCCGGTGATGGAGGGGCATACACCAGTGGGTTCGGAGACAGGGGGCCACGGTTAGGCCAGTGGTTCAGTCGTTGGACCTGAGCACCGTGGTTGAAGGTACAGTAATTACATGTGGTGGTTTTGGTGCCGGAGGCAGCAGTGGTGATAGTGATGTTCGAAGAGGGTCTCCGCCGAGGGACTCGTCAAAGGGTAAGGGTCCAATGAGTGCATAGGATACATTAATTTGGAGAAGCACCGACGGGGCCAGTTGAGTTCAGGCCGGCCGTGGCGTCTTCGGGGCATAGGCCCATCACGCGGAGTGACTTTGCAGAGTACGTGGACGATGCAGTGCTCTCCCGTTTTCTAGCGGAGAATCCCGCGGTGGTTGCGGCGGTCCTGGTTGCTCGAGAAAAGAGGCAGAGGCAGATTGAGTTAGCTAAGGAGGAGGAGAGGCTGAGAGGGCTATGGCCAAGGAGTAGGCCTTTCTGAGGGCGACCGAGATAACCGAGAGGGCCCAAGAGGAGGCTGCATGGGTGCAAGAGTCAGTGGTGGCGCTGGCTAGGGCTAGGTTGGAGGTGGCACATACTGATTTGGCGGAGGCCTATACACTATCGGAGTCACACGTCTTTGTCCCGTCTGGGGTTAACAGCTTCGTGCGTCAGCGGGAGGACTACGACCTTGAGCTTGTGTTGAGGGACCCCACGGAGCACCTCGTGCTGACTTAGGCTGAGGTATACTTTCAATTCCTACTTTAGCTTCCATTTAAACTGTTGTACCTGAATAGGCTTGCATTCAATATTGCATGACACTTGAACCATTGAACTCGACTTGATGTGTAGAACTTTTGCATGATATGCCTTGAATTGACTTAGAATACCTCGACACTGGATTTAGAACTTTATTCAACAGTAGGGTGCCTTTGAAAATTGATTCGACTGATAGAATACCTTTGAACTTTGACTAAATAGTTTGCCTTTGGATGATTGATTGATTAGGGAATTCCTTTGATAATATTGAAAATCAACTATAGAATGCCTTTGAAACTTGATCGACTGATAGAATACCTTGAAAACTTTATTGTATTGCTTTCTTTGAATTTGGATTGCATATGCACTGACACATTTTCTTCTATTTGATATTGTTTTGAACAAAGGAGAGCGGCTACCTCACGAGGGCACAGAGGTGTAGCGAGCTTACTTGAGCTATACAGGGGACTGCCCGAGCGAGTCCGGCAGTTGGTGGATGCCGTAGGGTTTGGCTAGTTTATCCCCACCTTGACACCGGCGAAGAATGAACACGTCGTGCTTACTGCTTTGGGAGAGAGGTGGCACAACACATCGAACACCTTCACTTTCCGATAGGGGAGATAACAGTGACCCCTCTTGACTTCGCGGCCATCACGGGCTTGAGGGTAGAAAGCGAGCCCTTCTCGTTTGACTCGGGAATCCATAAAGATGATGCTGCTTTGAAGTGGTTCCTGGGATGGGTGCCTGATTAGGAGGAGGAGATGGTCAGGTATAAGCAGTTCAAGGACCTTCTGAAGAAGACCCCGACCACAAAGCAGGAGAAGGAGCAGATGGCAAGGGCCTATCGCTTTATTTGTTTGGTGCCACCTTGTACCCAAACAAGCGCAACAAGGTACACTTGTCTTACCTACCGGCTCTGCGAGACCTTAGCACGGCCTCTCGGTACAACTAGGGAGGAACAGCTTAGGGGCATGCTATGGTTTCATGGGGGAGTTCACGAGGTTCAAGAAGGCGGTAGCTGGCTACTGGAGGGTGTGGGAGGTACAAACCCAAACTTGTAATTCAATTTCAATTTATGCTTGCTCTTTTGAACTGCATAGACTGTATTCTGACAACGTGACTGTTTGAAAACCTTATAGTTATGGGCCTACAAGGTGTTGAAGATGTACCCTTTGGAGAACTAGTGTCCTGACATGAGGATCCTCCCGCAGGCAATGGTTTGGGGGCCACTTCACAGAGGCCAGAAGAAGTCAAAGAGGAACCTCCTTGCTTTTAGAGCCTATCTCAATGAGCTATCGAGCACCCAGGTAAACAAGAATTCCGCTAGTAGACTTGTGCCTTAAAATGCTTTAATGCTATCGTTGATATCCTTTATCTTGGCTATTTAAATGTGTTGTAGATGGAGTGGAATCTGTAGAGACCCATATTTAAATTCCCTAGTTTTGATGTTTATAAATGAGAAAGATGTATATTCTAATGTGAAAGATGTGTTTATGTGAAATTAGAGGTTTAAAGTGAAAGAATTGGAAGTTTTGGGTGTTATGACTAAGTGTGTGAGGTGTGTGTATATAAGTGTGTGGTGTGTGAGGCAGGGGAATAATTTTCCCCTCACTTCATTCTCTTTCTCACTTCCTCTCTCGGTTCTCTCCATTTCTCTCCCTCCCACTCTCAAATTTCAAACCTCAAAACCCATGAAGATTGGCCTTCATTCCTCACTCCATACATGATCTTGAGCTTGTATTCAGTGGGGTTTAGCTTGGAGAGGAGTATTCAATTGATTTTGAGGTTCCAGAAGCCAGGGCTCATTCAAATCATTTGGGTTTCATCTTCTGACTTGAGGTAGGGAATTCTACCTCTCTTTATATGTTATTTGAGTGTTCTTGTGCCATCTTTGAGCTTGTATTGGTTATTATTGAGATTGGATCGAAATCTGAAAATCTTGTCTAAGTCGCCAAAATATGTGCTTCCCCTACCGGTAGGAAATTTTCACCTACCGGTAGGACAAGTGAGAAATTCTTCATAACCAACTCAAACGTACTGTAGCCGCTCAAAGTTACTCATTTCCTACCAATAGGCATTTATCTTCTACCGGTAGGCCAAGTACCAGATTTTTACGTTCAAAATGTTGGCCACTCTATTTCCAATTTCTACCGGTAGTTCAAGTGTTGAATTCTTCTCTCCTACCGATAGGACTCACTCACCTACCGGTAGGCACAGTGTTTATGAGCTGCTTTTCCTATGTCTTCTAAATCATCCTTTTAGAGCTTCTCATCGACTCTAGTGGGTTTGTTTATGCATCTTTCCAAGTGTTTGGATAATATTACTTGTTTCGTACTTAGAATGATATCCGGCCAATTTGTATGGGCTCGTTGAGTTAAGAAATGAGGAATGTAAGTTATTGTATGTTGAAACACGAACGATACACATGAGCATGTCTAGTGATCCAATGGGTAGAATTGCAATTCGTGCTCTCTCGACTCGTAGAATCTTTTAGACTCCTTTAGCGTACAACTTACGGACTCCTAGTATAGAAACTAGAAGACCTGGCATCACAAAGTCTAGTCGTGGGTTGATATGTGATATGTGAAGGTACATGGGTGTACTTAGAGGTACAGTGAGAATGTGTGTATTTGCTTATATGCGTTGCAATAGATTGTTGATTTCGTAATATCGAGTGATTAAATAAATGGCTTTGGACTCGTTTGAATGGTTTGATGTTTGTGAAATGGGAACGTGAAATAAATGTCGATAACAAATGGACACAAAGAGGACTTTCAGGGCTCTTAAGTGAGTAAATGCTTGGCGGGAACTAAATGCTTATTATATCAATTGTCTTCAAGGCTCATTATCGAGTAAGTGCCTGGCAAGAGCATTGGCTCAGACTCTTAATGACACGTAATTGGTAATGACACGTAATTGGTTTATGAAGTAAATGAAAGGATTTTGATTTTGATTAAAGGATTTTGATGGAAATCCTCTGGTATTCTTGAGCAAATCAATAGTTTTTAGTATTTGGGCACAAATCAACGGACTCCGGTATTCAGCCTGAATCAACGGAGCTCGGCCTACAATGGTCTTGAGTTTTCTCTAAATTGTTTGATATCAAAAAGAAAAGCTTCATGATAAAGGGTTCGACGACGAATGAAGGAGAAATGAGAAACAATGTGGTACCGCACGTGAAGGTGGATTGGTGATAGTCGGATACTTGATCATGATAGTTATGCTTATCTCTGTTGTGATCGGATTTCTATCGTTTGTTCTTCTGTATTACTCATTTGCATATAGAGTTTGCATAGACTTTTCTACTGGGCTAGTGTAGCTCAAACCTTACGTCATTTCCAGGTGCTAATCCAGAATAGTAGCTTGCATGCCTGGAGTGCTTAGAGTGTGGACACACCTTTTTGAAAGCTAAACAAAGGAGTTACATATTTATCCTTGTAAATCTCTTTTGAAAGATGTATTTGTAACTTAAGTTATAATTCTTTTGATTAAGGAATATTTGTAAACCCTTAACTCTCTTGAGACATGATACTTATGTTAATTTGGGGCCGTTGAGCCAACGATGTAATACTTTAAAATCCAATGGACTTGGAAGCATAATTATGGGTATGGAAGTACGGTAATCTTTTGGGTTTTGTACAGAACATTGTGAGAGTTTTATTTATGGAAATCTTTTATATTTATGTTGAAAATTGAGGGCATGACAGAATCCTTGGGGCAGCGTGGTGCCTAAGCCAGGGTTCGTGGTGAGGAGCAGAGCGGTGACAGCGAGCCGAGTGCTATTGGAGTTAGCGTTCGGGTGGCAATGGTACTTAGGCGACCGGGTGACACAACAGTCACTCGGCCTGACTGAGTTCTAGATCCCTGGGCCACTTCCGCCTTGTTCTTCGTACACAGGCAAGTACACGCTCGCTGAGCTGCAACGATTTACTACTCCAGTGACAGACTTTTCTGCCTTTCTGAGGCTTGAGCGTGACTATGCTGTCTACCAAAGGCAACACTTAGCGGGGCCACTTGGAGTGATGATGCACTTGGCTGTTGTTGGTGAGGCCTTACAGGCTAGCTTGGAGAGATGAGGGCAAAGTCAAGGCCAAGAGGAGAAGCGGCTCGCTCGAGGGAGAGGACAAGCTATGCAGCAGCGACTGGCCTGCCTCGGCTTTCTTGGACACTAGTGGTGCGCGATGCGCAGGGAGAGGCCGTTATAGTTGGGTTCGAGCCATCCAGGACAGAGCCTGCATGGGTCAGAGGACCAGTAAGATGTATTTTCAACTTGTATCATTCCCTTGTACCATATTTGAACTGTATTCTAACTTTTCCCTAAAATGTATCTCAGGTGCTAGTAGAGTGGGCAGAGGAAGCTGTCCATTTGATGCTTGCCAAGGATAAAGAATTTCATAAGATAGCAAGCGACACTCCTCTGCGATGGTAGTATCCGTGGAGACTCCAGCACCAGCTCAACCTACTGTTGTGCAGCGGTGTGGGCAACATGCCCTTAGAAATTCCTATGGGCACACACCCCTAAAAATTCGGGTGCACATTTTTTGGAAAAGCGTGATGAAACGCTTCGACTTAGAGTCGCCACTCGGGTTTTGCAGTAAACCACCCAAGGAACCAAACTTGAAACTTTTGTTACGTTGTTTGATTTTGAAAAGGCATAGACTGGTTCGTCGTTACCTTGATACCTGAAGTTCGGGAGCCAGGTTATGAGAGAGGAAGGGTTTTAAGGCACCCCTCTCGCCCAATCCGGAGATCAGTCGCTACTCGGGCATTTTGTAAAACGTTTGATTCTCTGATTAATCGATTTTTAGCCAATTAAGGTGGGAGAACAGTTAAAAGGGGATATAAAATTGTAACATGTTGGCAGGATGTGACAAAATGGCATGCTTACTTTATTGAAACAATTAGTATAGATTGAAAAGAGACTCTTGTGGGAATTTGAAACAGACTGGAGAGAGCGGTTCTGAAGTGTCGTGCATAGGAAGAAACCAGCGTTTACTGATTAAGTCACTGCATGCTGACTACACCTGTGCACGCTATTCCATCACTTGCGTGCGCCAGTAAGCCTAGGCCCACAACTCCAATTCTCAACCTTTTGGGCTCTAAAAATGACCAGTGTACACCCAAGACAAACCAAACAGTTTATATAGCAATTATAAGCAGTTATAAGCAGTTTAAAAGGGCTTTAGAGCCACAAAATGAGCAGAACACCCCTAAAAGCAGTTTAAAAGGGCTTTAGAGCCACAAAATGAGCAGAACACCCCTAAAACAGTGAAGGGACAAAAGCAGAGGCCAAGGCCTAGTTGCCACGCGATGGCTAGCCACTAGACTGGGAGAAACTAGCACATGCTAGTAGATATAGCCGTACGCTAGTTGTAATCTCCCATCCAGTGCTTGGCTTTTCATTTTCTAGGCTCTAGAACATGACCAGAAGGACCCTAGAGGCATTCTAAATCAGCAGATATAAATATTGAAAAGTAAAACTAGCAGTTCTAGTTATGGAAAGCTGATAAGCACCCAATAATGCAATATAGGGTGCGCTAGGTCTTTAGTTTAGTCTATTTTCATTGTTAATTTAGTTATCTTTAATTGCTGTTACTCGTAAGGTATTCTAGTTTTGTTTTGTAGAGAAATCGTCTAAATAAAGGAGTTTTAAAGTCCAAAGCTCGTCAAGATTATTCAAGGTGCAAAGATGATCGAGAACGGAAGAGTCAAGTCCTAAAGCCTAGACAGAAAAGACCCGATGGCTAGAATTGGCAAGGCAAAGCAAGCCCAAAAGCAATAACCAAGTACCGTTTATAGGCCGTCGGTATCGGTAGAACCTGAAACTTTCAATCGGTAGCGAGCATCTCAGCGACTGCACTCAACTGTCTTGGCATCGATAGATATAAATTTAGTATATCGGTACCAAGCCCTTATCACCAACTTAAGCCATTCTCCATTGGTACCGAGGGCCTCAGAGGTGGATTTTTTGATCTCCTGGAGAATATTCCGTGCGCGTATCTTGGAGTATAAAAGCCCATGATGTCACACTGTATGGACAACTTTTTGATTGCATAATTTAGATATAACCTAGGTTTACTTGCTTTTTGAATTGTTCTTCATTGTTCTTCATATTTCAGCTCTTTAAATTTAATTTTCTGCCTTAGTTAATTAGTTTTTGCTACTGTAGTCTTCATTAAAGTTGTAGCCGCCACTCCGATCTATCGTTTAATATAATTTTCTTCTAGTGTTGTTATTTCAATTATTCTAAGTAGATTTTTGCTTGCTATTATCTTCATAGATATGTGTGAGTAGTTTTCCAAGGTTAGGTCATGGGGTGATTAGCACCTCATGGCTTGAGTGAAATTGTATTCTTCACCATAAAGTTTGAACCTTTGGTTTGAAAATTGATGTGGGGTTCGGGTTTATTTGTCAAATTGCTAAGGTGTTAACCTCCT
Source organism: Rhododendron ovatum (assembly GCA_019656835.1). Lineage (NCBI taxonomy): Eukaryota > Viridiplantae > Streptophyta > Magnoliopsida > Ericales > Ericaceae > Rhododendron > Rhododendron ovatum. The sequence continues at coordinate 28,128,692 of CM033795.1, read as the reverse complement.
TGATCATGTGCAGATAAGAGCATCGCCTACTTACCACACATGATGGTTGGAGCTCTGTCGCTCGTGGTGTTTGCTAAATAAATTCTAGAGCTAGCTTGGTAATTGAACCATCTTATCTTCCGGTTTAGGAACCTTAATTGAGTATCTTGAACCGCGTAATTGGGTGAAAATGTGATTTAACTTGCGCCGTGGGTGTTAATTTATTCCGAGACCTAACTTGCTTTTTATCCTAGTTTATTTGCTTTTAATTTAGCCTTTTTACTTTCCACCACAAACGTAAAACAAAGTTGGCTGCCTAAAAGCCGAACACCCGTGCTTACTTCTACAAATCCAACCAAGCTGTACTAATTATTCCCGTGGGTACGATCCCGGTCTTCCGGATTATAATGCTTCAATTAGACGCTTATACCCTACACTTAGGGTGATCTTATTTGATATATCGATGAACGAAACATTTTTGGCACCGTTGCCGGAGATTTCTTACTATGGCTTTCTTGGAGGTTCGACAAACCACTGTAAGTATCCCGCTTTCATCTACTAGTAGTAGTAATAGTAGTTTAGTAGTTTATATGCTAGTAACTCGTATTTAGTTTGGTGGATACTTCTAACCTGGTTTCATACCAAACCTGAGGTGTAACGAAGCCAGGCTAAATAACAAGATTCTTTTTAGTTTAGTGTAGTTAATTTAGTTAGCTAGTTTAAATTTGATTGCATTGCTTAGTCGAGGTGGTGGCATAACCCCTCGCATCTTCTGTTTGCTGAGATGAGGTGGCGGCATAGCCCCTCCAGTTAGTTTGTTGATAGTTAGCATTTGTCTTTGTTTATGCCTATTTATCGAAGCCCAATTTCCAATCGGCTTCATCGTTCTTCTTCGCCGCCAAGAATCTGTAGCATCGCCAGGGCGTATCCTGCCCACTCTCCGCCTCGCAAATTAAATCGCAATCGCAAAGGCCCAATGGCCGAAGAAGCTCCAGTTCATACTCTATGTGATTATCTGAATCCAGAATGAGCTCCTCAAGTATCACCTATCGTTATTTCGACTCCAACTGTTGGGAATACGTTTGAATTCAAAGCTGAGTATCTTCAGATAATTCCAAAATTTCGGGGGCGAGAATTAGAGGATCCTTATTTACATATCCGTGAGTTAGAGAATATTCTACACTCTTTCGTTACAATTTCGGGACAACTTGATCAAGCTCGCCTGAAGTTGTTCCCATTCACTCTTAAAGACAAGGCGAAATAGTGATTCAACTCTCTGAAGCCTCAATCTTTGCGTAACTGGAAAGATGTCTAGGATGCTTTCACCACTAAATTCTTTCCAACCAGCCACACGAAGTTACTTATCGATCAGATTCAAAGTTTCAAGCAAAGGGATGGAGAGACTTACCATAAGTATTGGGAGCGATACAAGGACTTGCTTATGTCGGCTCCTCATCATAACTTTCCATTGTATCTCAGAGTTAACTATTTCTACACAGGGTGTTCTCAAGAGAGTAAACAACTTCTAGATACTATGGGTGGAGGTGACTTTATGGGGAAGACACCGGAGGATGCCTGGGATTACTATGAGTCACTAGCTGAGAAGACCCAGTCTTGGCAATTTGCAGATCCAGGTGATAGGGCAATGTACAATCAAGGTCCTATTGGTTCAGGGAAATTCTCTATTGCGGAGCATACAGCTTTTGAAACTCGATTGGAGGAGATTGCTCAGAAGCTTGATAAGTTGGAATTGAAGAGTGCTCAATCTCAGGAGGTGAAAGCAATACGCCAAGTGGAGGAAGTACGTGTTATTTGTGAGATTGTGGGCCATTCTATCGAGACGTGCCCCAGTATTCCTGCTCTTAAGAACGTGATTAATGGGATTACTTCAGAAGAGGTACATGTAGTGCAGCGTTTTGACCCCTATTCTCAATCTTATAATTCGGGGACTCATCAACATCTAGCTTTTCGTTGGAATCAACCTAATGAAGGGAGTTCTTCTCAAGTCCCACCCCCCGCTCCTCAATTACCTTGGAAACAACCTCAGAATGCTTTCCGATTCCCTCAAGCTCAAGGTCCGCCAGGATTTGTTCCTTTTGGTCCGTTCCCACATGCAAACCAATTTCAACAGCCACCTACCCAGTTCCAACAACAACCACCAAAGCATTCTTGGGAAGATCAATTCAGTGCTCTCTTGCAAGGTCAAACTGCTATCAATGAGCAACAAACTCAGATGATGAATGATATCAGAAACCAGTTGGGGAAGTTGACAACTACGGTGGGTTTGTTACAACAAGAGAAAAGAAAGTTTCCTACTCAACCTCAACCTAATCTGCAACCAAATTCTAATCCGACTTCATAAGGCCTTCACTTTGCTAGCTCTTCGGTGACTTTCCCCGAGCAAGCAAAGGCCATTATCTCACTTCAAAGCGGAAAGACAGTAAACAACCATGTGGTGATGCCTCCGGAATGAACTTTATTGCCTTCTCCTACTGAAAGTTCAAGTCCAACTTCGACCTTTGAAGAATCTCCCAAGGAGGCAAGCAAGGAGGTTTCAAAGGAAAATGAAGAAGGAAAGAAAAAGGAAGAAAGTGTACCGGAACGTCGAGTTATTCCAACACCGGCTCCATACCCTAATCATTTGAAGGCTTTGGCAAAACCAAACTACAATACGGAGTTGCATGAATTATTCAATCAGGTGAAGATCAACATTCCTGTTATGGATGTAGTAAAGCAGATTCCGTCATATGCCAAGTTTCTTAAGGATCTATGCACTTGGAAGCGGAAGCTTAATGTTCAGAAGAAGATCTTTCTTACTAAACAAGTGAGTTCTATCATTCAGACGAATATCGCGCCTAAGTACAAAGATCCGAGAATCCCCACGATCGCGATTACCATTGGAGGGAAGCGTATCGAACAAGCCTTACTTGATCTTAGGGCCAGTGTTAATCTACTTCTGTACTCTGTTTATCAAGAGCATGGGTAGGGGGAGATGAAGCCTACTCGTGCTACACTTCAGTTGGCCGATCGAAGCGTTCGTGCACCAAGAGGGGTAGTGGAAGATGTTCTAGTGCAAGTTGATCAGTTTGTCTATCCCGGTGGATTTTGTGATTCTCGATACAAATTTGACTAACTCTTCTGCTGCTTCTACTCCAGTGATTCCTGGGAGGCCTTTTTTAGCCACGACAGATGTAGTTTCCAACTGGAAATGGACTTCTTAATATGACCTTAGGTACCATGAAGATGGAGGTCAATGTTTTTAATGTGGGCAGTCAAATGGGGGATGACAAGAACGTGAATGAAGTGAATCTTATCGATACTCTTGTAGAAGAACACGTGGACGAGTTGCTCTATAGTGATCCTTTGGAAGTTGCTCTCACAGCTGAAGAAGCTGAATTTCTTGAGTCTTCCAAGGTCAAATATTTATATTCGTTGCTCAAAGAGGAGGATGAAGCTTGTGCTATGAATTCTTGGATTCCAAAGTTTGAAGAGTTTGAGGAGCTCCCACCGATCGAGAAGAAAGTCCTCCCATCTAGCATTGAGCCACCAAAATTGGAGTTGAAACCTCTGCCTGACACTTTGAAGTATGTTTTCCTTAGAGACAATGAGACCTATCCTGTGGTTATTTCCTCCTCTCTTGGGAATCTCCAAAAGACGAAGTTGATTAATTTATTAAGGAGACACGTGAAGGCTATAGGATGGACCATTGCGGATATCAAGGGAATCGATGCTACTCTTTGCTCTCACCATATTGCTTTGGAGGATAATGTCAAGCCGTCTCGCCAATCCCAACGCCGCTTGAACCCTATTATGAAGGATGTAGTTCGTGCTGAGGTCTTAAAGCTCTTGGATGTTGGGATCATTTATCCCATCGCTGATAATAAATGGGTGAGCCCGATTCAAGTTGTACCGAAGAAATCCGGGGTTATAGTTGTGCGTAATGAGGAAAATGAGCTAGTGCCAACATGTGTTCAGACGGGATGGAGAGTTTGTATTGATTATCAAAAGCTCAACGCAAGCACAAGAAAGGATCATTTCCCTTTGCCGCTTATCGATTAGATTTTGGAAAGGATACCCGGGCATGCATTCTATTATTTCTTAGATGGCTATTCCGGTTACAATCAAATTGAAGTTGCTCTAGAGGATCAAGAGAAGATGACATTCACTTGCCCCTTTGGAACTTTCGCTTATCGACGTATGCCGTTTGGTTTGTGCAATGCTCCGGGAATGTTTTCCAGGTGTATGATGAAAATTTTTAGTAACATGGTCGAGAAGATTGTAGAGGTTTTCAGGGATAATTTCTCTATTTTCAGTGACTCATTCGAAGCTTGCTTGTCCAATTTGGAGAGAGTTCTGACAAGATGTGAGGAAAAGAATTTGGTGCTAAACTGGGAAAAATGCCATTTCATGGTTACTCAGGGTATCGTTTTGGGCCACATTGTATCGTCGAAGGGAATTGAGGTGGATAAGGCCAAGGTTGACTTAATTGGGAACCTCCCGACTCTAAAGTGTGTGAAAGATATCCCTTCATTTCTCGGGCATGCTGGATTCTATCGTCAATTCATCAAAGATTTTAGTGCCATCTCTCGACCCTTATGCCATCTCCTTGCCAAAGACGTTCCATTCGAATGGACCCCCGCGTGTGAGCAAGCATTTGTCAAGTTGAAAGCTAGTCTTACTTCTCCTCCAATTGTTCAGGTGCCAAATTGGAGCCTCTCGTTCGAGCTTATGTGTGATGCAAGAGACTATGTTGTAGGTGTTGTTTTGGGGCAAAGGAAGGACAAACATCCCTATGTGATTCATTATGCAAGTAAGACGTTGAATGATAAGCAGATGAATTACACCACCACAGAAAAGAAGTTACTTGTCGTGGTGTTCGCTCTTGATAAATTCCAGTCTTACTTGATCGGTGGTGCTCCTATTACCGTGTATACGGATCACTCTGCTCTCAAGTATTTACTCACCAAGCAAGATGCCAAAGCTCGCTTGATAAGGTGGATTTTACTTCTCCAAGAATTCAATTTGACCATTAAGGATAAAAAGGGTGTCGAGAATGTGGTAGCCAACCATTTATCAAGGCTATAGTTTTAGGATCCTACTCCGAGTCTTCCGATTATGGACATGTTCCCAGATGAATAGTTGCTGGCCATTTCGAGTACCCCATGGTTTGCTGACATTGTGAATTATTTGGCTACCGGTCTCCTACCACCGCATTGGTCTCCTCAAGAACGTCGTTGTTTCCTTCATGAAGTCCGGATGTTCTCATATGATGACCCTTATCTTTTCAAGTATTGCCAAGATCAAATAGTGCATCATTGTGTCCTAGATTTAGATCAACAAAGAATTCTTGAGTTTTGCCATTCAGAAGCTTGTGGAGGCCACTACTCATTTAAGAAAACTTCTGCCAAGGTGCTACAATGTGGGTTTTATTGGCCAAGTTTGCGCAAGGATGCTTATCACTTTTGCGTCATTTGTGAACATTGTCAAAAGCTTGGAAATGTGACTTCGAAGGACGAAATGCCACTAACAAACATTCTAGTAGTTGAGATTTTTGATTGTTGAGGCATTGACTTCATGGGACCGTTCCCTGTTTCTTTCGGGAATTTGTACATCCTGTTGGCGGTTGATTATGTATCGAAATGGGTTGAAGCAATTGCAACGCGTACCAATGATGCCAAGGTGGTGGTGGAGTTCCTTAAGGAAAATATTTTGTCACGCTTCGGAATGCCAAAAGCTATCATCAGCGACCAAGGCACCCATTTTTGCAATCGCATCTTTGAAGCATTGATGAAGAAGTATGGTATCACTCACAAGGTCTCCACCGCTTATCATCCACAAATGAATAGGCAAGCAGAATTGGCAAATAGGGAAATCAAGCATATCTTGGAAAAGACGGTGAATCCGAACCGCAAAGATTGGAGTCTTCGTTTGACTGATGCATTATGGGTTTATCGCACCGCATACAAGACCATTTTTGGAGCTTCGCCGTATCGTTTGGTTTTTGGAAAAGCATGCCATCTTCCGGTGGAGCTCGAGCACAAAGCATATTGGGCAATCAAGACACTGAATTATCGTTTACCTGCCGCTGGGGCACACAGAAGGCTCCAACTCAATGAGCTTGAAGAGATTCGGAGAGATGCTTATGACAATACCGCCACATACTAAGCAAAAGTCAAGGCTTACCACGACAAGCAAATTCACCGGAAAGACTTTGAGGTTGGCCAGAAGGTACTCTTATACAATTCTAAGCTTCATTTGTTTCCTGGTAAATTACGTTCTCGTTGGGCTGCCCGTATGATGTTGAACATGTTTATCCTTATGGTGCTGTTGATGTTTTGAATCCAATTAATGGTAAATCTTTTAAAGTAAAAGGTCAAAAACTTAAACAATTTCTTGGTATTTTTTAGGTTGGAGAACCGAATGAGGAGTTGATCGATGTAGTTTACATGGTCGATCGGTTAATCTAGCTTGTTTTCACTATTTTTGCACGGGGAGCGAAAGCATAACCGTTGAACTTAATTGTTTGTCGAACCCGGCCCCCAGGTAAGGGGTACCCACCATTGACTTGGGTATATGTAGCTTCACACGCCGCTACTAAAAGAAGGATCGTGTGCCCAACGCCGGTTCGAAGGGCAAAATCATTTAATATCATGACATAGGACTTTAATTAGCTTTTCTGATAGGAGTAATTCACAGTAAAACACTCACGTCTTCCAGATTAGCCCCAACGGGGGGGGGTATAGATCCATAGGTTAGGCCTTGATATTCCCGTGCTCACGCACTTGGCTCATCTTGATTGCTTGCCAGGTTACGATCTTAGGGGACGCTAGACTTCATTGTTTGGCGGAGTCTGGCTGTGACTTTGATGCTCCGAGTTCTGATATTAAATTGTATATATTATACATATTTGTCTTTCTTTCTTATTTTGCCATGTTTTATTTAGTTATGCATGTTTTGTTTGTTATGTGATGTTTCTCTTGTTTTGAATAAAGTCTTGGAGACACCTCACATGCAAAAGATTTCACCAATGTGTTAGTGAAAAAAGGGCTTTCATTAGTCGTTCTTGGTAATAGTTTATGTTAATGATCCATGCTCTCCGAGATTGCACCTAATCGGTGGCAGCTTAGGTCTGTGGGTGAGACTTGATATTTTCTGGAGTGCACGCTAGGTTGTATCTTTTCTTGCTTTGTTTTGATCCTAGGGGACGCTGAATTTGATTATTTCGTGAGGTCGAGCAATAAATTTTATTACGGGCGCTAGCATAACAAATTTTCGACGATCCAGTATAGCCACCCATTTCTTACCCCACCGGTAAGAGATGCGAAGAAAAGTATGACTCGTGTGATCGCGTGATGATCAGGTAGTGCATTTCATTCTGTTTTGCATATTGTTATCTGCTTTAATTATTTCTTGTTTTTCTTTATTTTCTGTCTTTTAATTTTTGTTTCGTTTGAAACCGGATAACACGGGCTGGTGTTTCTAATGTCATTTGTCTTGTGGAAAGTCATTCTCTTAAGTCTTGCAGGGTTTTATGTGCTACCACACCAACCTTGGTAGTTTGGGCCTAAAGCCGGGGTGAGTGAGGCGTTCAAGAGCCCTAAGCATGGGTGTGGCAACGAGCCGCAGTTGTTAGTCCGATAAAGCTTTGGATATGGCCCAATGTGACTAGCTATGGTTCCGAGTTGGCAGAACCGAAGGAGTAAACCCTGGAAGCATCTAATCTGGCTGGAATGAGACATTGACATGAAATCCTCCAACTTGGTCGAGGTATTTAGGGGTTGACATTCCCTTTGGACGGTACATTCGCGCATTCCTCCTCTCTCCGCTTTTGTTCTTCATGCTATGAGGGCATAGCATCGCTTTAAGTTGGGGGGAGGAGTTAGCTATGTGCTATTTGTTTCATTTTGTAGAAAATTTGAAAAATTCAAAAACAATAAAAATTGAAAATCCAAAAAAATAAGAAAATTCAAAATTTTCAAAAATAAATAAAGTTTTTACTTGCAATCCTTCTTTTTGTCATGGTTTTCTGTTCTTTTTCATGACTTCTTGCATGCTAAATAATTGTTAGTTGGCAAGAGTTCGAAGCAATCCTAAGAAATTTTGTGCTTCTCAATTTGCATGCTTGGTTAAGATTAAACGGTTTAGGCGTTGAGTATAGTTTTTGAGCAAGTTTTGTCCATATCCCCATCTTTCAATAAACATACTTGTAGTGTAGGTGAATAATCGCATATCCATGTCTAATTTTGTGTGATGTCGATTTTGAATCATTTTGGAATCCGAGGTGCACTTAGGAAAGGATACAAGGCATTCTTTGCATGATCATACCACATATGTGTCACCATGTCCTACTTTGCATCCTGTCTTTTCCCGTTCTTTGATTTAACATAGGCAACCGGTTGTTTGGATGATTGTTGGGATCAATTTTCAATGTTCAAGGTGTTTTGGAGGGTTGCGTGAAAATAGTTTTCAATGATTCAAGGAGATTTGTGGGTGGTGTGAATGTGATAAAAGTGGTTGGAATGCGAAAAGGCAAAGAATTGATACGTGATTCTCTATCTCTCCTCTCCCACTATAAAAGCAAAAGTCTCAAATTTTCATCTCCCTATCCAAAAGCCCCAAAAATTGGCTCCTCAATCTCTCTCACTATAAATCTCAACTCAAATGATCCTATTTCTCAAATAAAGGAGATAAAAAAAATACTATGAAAGAGCAAAAGCGAATTCGGAAAGAGGGTTGAATACTTTGATAAGAGAATTGTTTTGACATATGGGCTAGCATACATTCCGAATGAGAAAGAATCTGATGGAAAGGGGGAGCTCGAGACTCAATACCATAAAAAGCTGGATGAGGATGGTGACTAGGTGTGATGGAGTCGGTGGTAGTAGTTTTAGTTTGACTTTTCTATTAGTTTTCTTTATTTCTTCTTTGTAACTTTGTTTGGTGCTTGGCCAACGTGTGGTCATGTCTTGGGTAGTTTAGGGTCGGTAATGGCTAAGGGTAGATGAACCATGCTAGCATATGGCCACTACACTATTTTTGTAGTCATTTCCCTTTGTAACCAAGGTCATTACAAGTTAAAAAAGTCCTTAGTTGATCTTATGCGTGCATGGATTCTTTTGTGATTGGCTGTTCATATTTGCATAATCATTTGCATGGCATGCTTTCCTTTTGTTATCCAAATTTCATCTACTAGTTTCCATTTCAGTTGAATAAAGTGCTTTTGTTGTTTGAGGCATAGTATTTCTTGTTCGTTGTTGTCTGTTTGTAAGGCACTTCTTCGTGGGATAGGGTTACTAGTCTGAATTCACAGGTTTTGTGTCCCGTATCCTCCCTCTGTTCGAGGACACAAATCTTTTTATGCTTGCCCTTAGACTTGCTTGATGCTTGGCCTGTTTAGTTGTATGCTGAAATTGTGAATTGTAGAAATGAAATAAAAAGCCGGTTTGTTTGAACTCTTGCTAGTTTACAATGTTAAGCATGTTCTAAGTTATGATAGTGGAATGGATTGCAAGGCTGTTCATTTTCGATTTTTTCCGTACTTTATTTGCTAAGGACTAGCAAACCTCAAGTTGGGGGGTGTGATAAGCACCCAATAATCCAATATAGTGTGCGCTAGGTCTTTAGTTTAGTCTATTTTCATTGTTAATTTAGTTATCTTTAATTGCTTTTACTCGTAAGGTATTTTAGTTTTGTTTTGTAGAGAAATCGTCCATATAAAGGAGTTTTAAAGTCCAAAGCTTGTCAAGATTATTCAAGGTGCAAAGATGATCGAGACCGGAAGAGTCAAGTCTGAAAGCCTAGGCAGAAAAGACCCGACGGTGACCCGACGGCTAGAATTGGCAAGGCAAAGCAAGCCTAAAAGCAATAACCAAGTACCGTAGATAGGCCATCGGTATTGGTAGAACCTGAAACTTTCAATCGCTAGCGAGCATCTCAGCGACTGCACTTAACTGTCGTGGCATCGATAGATATAAATTTAGTATATCGGTATCGAGCCCTTATCACCAACTTAAGCCATTCTCCATCGGTACAGTGATTGCTGATTGACTTCTCATGAACCCGTGGACTTATGGTGAGAACTTTTAGCCACTTAGAAGACAATCTAGAGTCATATAGCCTTTCAGAGAGAAACACAGTATCTCAGGAAAATCCATCTTTCGGTCGTGACTTTGATCTCACGGCCTCAACATCATTTTTTCACCCGTGAAACCTGTTGCTTAAAAATCTCCCTGAGAGATTGATTAGCTGGCCGCTAGATCCATTCCTCGGCCACAACATCATTTCCTCAGCCGCCAGATCAATGCTTGGTCGCCAGATTGTCTATTTTCCAAATTCTAGAATGTTTTGTCCTACGTTTGATCCGTTCACAAAACCCTAGCAGCCAAATCCCGATGCGTTCGGGCTACGTAAGGAGATTACCATGAAGAGTTAAGAATCACCCTATAATTCCAATTTTGATCGTGTATTGTGATTGGTTGGAGTGAGTCACCCACATGTCTATATAAAGGGACCTTTGGGTTCCGAAATTAATATACTCACACACCCTCTCCAGCCACAAAACTTTGCATAATTACCCTCTCAAACCCCCTCTACAAAAGCCCCAACCTTCTGAAGGCAGCCGCTAATCCGACTATCAAACCCTGAAGTTCAAAACCTAACCCTAAGGTTTTCGAAAAGCAAATCAGTCTATTCCATCTAATCCGAAGCAATCAAGCCACTGAGGGATCGAGGTGGTGAGGCCCAGGGGCCCTTTGTTCGTTTTACTTTCAGTATATGCATGCTAATCATAGGATTTTGATTATTTGTTAATCGTATAGTCTGGTGTGAGGAAGAACATCGGTTAGGATTTCGATCCTTCGACCGGTACATTTAACCAAGAGGATCTCTTGAACGAGACATCTATTCACCGGCCGCGAGATCCATCTCCATAGGACAGTTTGTTTTATTTTGCTTATCTCTGATGCATGTTTCTATCTATCGTCTCGGCTCACCATTAATTGTTTAAAGGACAAATAAACAGACTATGGGTTAGGGTTAAGTAAGGCATGTGTTAATCTTATGTCAAACAATTATGGGCCAGTCTCACAGCTGGGCAAAGAGGGCTGCCTAACACCTTTCCCTTATTGTACCCATGCCTTCCGTACCTAGAATCTCTATATATATTTCCTACTTATTATAAACTGGGTGGCGACTCCATTTTGATGATAACCGTTATCGTGTGGCGATGTTCCTAGCCATGGGAATATCCACGATCTTGGTTTATGAAGCAAGCAACCAAACAAATGGCAACGATCAATCTGTATGGAGATGCTCCGCTTCGGGAGGTGTCTATAGTTTTTGGTGACTCTGCTGGGGACTTAAGAGCCATAACCAAAAAGTTTGACATGAGACTAACACATGTTTTATTTAATTCATTTATCATATGCATCGAGCGGGAAACCTCGTCGAGTCCACCTAATATCCCGGCATGTCACGGGCTATGTTAGGGGTTCCAGCAAACTCCACGGTCACTTGTACCTAGTGGTATATCAAAAAGGAAATCATCCGATTGCTGCCTATGATGGGCTGGCAAAAGGATTGGTGCCGTTTGACATCGGAGCACCCTTGAGACTACCCAAACCTTACATGTGTTAGAGAGCCATACAACTTATCAAAATAAGACAAGAAACCGGCAGGTTAAGGAATTTTTCCTGCATTTTCTTCTGAAGTTCTTCCTAACACCCTATAATATTTGTAACATCTCTTTCTGTGCAGAAGGGTTGGGATTTTCAACCCAAATCCTAACCCCATACAGCCAAGTACTAACTTTCCAGGTATTCTACTCTTCAAAACCAGGCACAATAGGTAAAACAAAGAAGCAACCATAGCCAGTTTTATACTCTTACAACACCCGAAGCCACGCCAAACAGAGGTCTTTGCAGCCATCTCGTCTGTCACCTTCGCTGTCAAAACACCTTCACCGCAATGGTCTTAATCACTTCCGGGGACTTCGCGGTCATCTTCTGAGCAAACCTGATCGTCTACCAAATCCCAAGCTTCACCAAGCAATCCTCCCATTCCCATCCCAAGAATGGCAGACAACGACGCAATTGTTACCGATCTTCAAGCTCAAATCGCTACTTTGCTAGCAGAGAAAGCAGCAAGAGATGCTGAAGATGAAGAAAAGTCGGTAGAAGATGAGAATCCCCAAAAAGTGGTATTGGCAGAAAATCCCGAATTAACCAAGCAAGTCAAAGAGATCAGACATGCTCTGGCTTGTTCATAGGGAGACCAAATTCTGGACTTTGAGGGACTTTGTCTCTTCCCAGATTCTCAATTACTTGAAACATTGAGAAGGTCAATGGAACTGGTAACCCTACCAGCCATGTCTGCCATGTCATCAACATCCTAAAGCCAATGGGATTGAATGACGAGCTCATTGCTTAACTATTCCAATGAACTCTCACTGGAAGTGCCCTTGTTTGGTTCCTCACTTTGGAATTTGTGCATTACCACACTTGGCCTGAAATTGCCAATGCTTTTGTCAAGCAATATGCATACAATGTCCAAATTGAGCTGACCACTCGAGATTTGGAGATGTCCAAGCAAGAGTCAACCAAAGACTTCATTATCTTTGTGGCTAGATGGAGAGAAAAGGCTGCCAAGATGAAGAATCGGCCTTCCGAGGAAGATCAAGTCAAAATAGTTGTCAAGAATCTGCAACCTAAGTATCGAAAACACATATACACTCAGGCTATAACTGACTTCAAACGCTTGCATGCTACTGGGTTACAAATTGAAGAAGGGATCAAATTGGGACTCATTCGGAAAGAAGAAGTTTCTCCATCCAAGAAAACCTTCCCAACTCGCGCATCCCATGCCTCTATAAACACCCTTGGCCCGACCTTGCCGCAAGACCCTTTCCAAGCCAGCCTTTCCTGAAACTCAAATCGACCTCGCCGCAACTTTAATCCTCTCTATATGACTCTCTCCCAAGCCTTAACCATTCTAAGCCGTCAAGGGCATCTCAAACCCTTCAACAAGCCACCTCCTCAGCCACCTTATGGTCCAAACCATGACCCCAACAAGCAGTGCGCATACCACCAACATTCTGGGCATGAGACAGACAACTGCATGCACTTTCGCCATGACATTCAAGATCTCATTGATAGTCAAGCCATAAAACCTCCATAATCCGATGCACAAACCAAAGCACCTCACAATACTAAACCAACCCGAAATATCAATCTCATAAGCCTGTCTCACAAACCCACATACAATCCTGGCCAATACAATGTCCAAAGCACCCAAGCCAAGCCAACCTTGACCTTCCCAGAGGAGAATGGGTGTTTCATGATGGAGGAAGAAGAAAATAATGAGTCCGATCAATCGGAAGTGATTGATCCTGACATATCTGACAGGAGTGACGAAGAAGAACAAGCAAAGGAAGAAGAGCTAAAAAAATGGAAAGAGCATTCCTGGGAAAAATACAATTTGGAGGATCCCGACATTCCATTTGTAAAGGATGATGATTGGTTGCGTATCTGGTTTGAAAACAGGAAGAAGGAAAAGGAGAGGGTCATTATGATGAGAAAGCATGCCCACTTCGAACCTACCCAAATAGTGGTGCCCATCAATTGCCCAAGAATCCCAACACCTCCAGTTGCTTGGGAAACAATCAACCTTATAGAAGAAGTGGAGGAGTTCCAAATGCAGCCATGGGTCAATCCATACGAAGAGTGCGACTATAGTCAATGGCAGAAGAAGAAGAAGATCTAGACTTCATATGCACAGATCCATACCAAACAGAAGAAGATAGCTTTGACGAAATGGAAGGAGAATATGACAATCCGCTTGATGGGATCTCTTTGGCATCGCTATTTTATCAAATGGAAGTAGCTAATGACTATTGTGGGCTACCATAGCCCCGGGTGAGATCGGGGTGGCCCGAAAAATACATACCGCTCCGGCTAATCGATTTGAAAAATTTGAAGAGTTGCCACCCGGATTTATGGTTTGCCACCCGAGAAATCGTTTTTGACTTGAAAATTGATTGATTTGAATTGAAAACCAGAGATCGTTCGAGGATTCGGAAGCCATGTTATGAGGGGGGAAGGGTTTTACGGCATCCCCCTCGCCCGACGCGATATCGGTCTCTACTAAACATTTGTGGGATTTTTCAAATGGATTTTGTTTCATTAAGCATGTAGCAGGTATCCACAGGTATAGCAAATAGAAGGTGTATACTGGTGCATGTGTATGGGAGAGTGATTATGTGATGAAAGACAGCAAGATAACAAGAAATGAAACACTCCTCACTGGCTTCACTCTCGAGCGCTCAAGAGCATTCTCGAGCGCTTGGGAGTGTCTGAACCTCCACCTGCAGTTTCTGTTAGCACTGACACAACACAATGTAAAGATTGCAGAATGAAATACTATTACACAGACCACTGGCTCAGCAGAGGACTTGAAAGACTGAGATAGGACCTCAAGTTTTCAAGTCATGTATCCTTGCCATTACATGAACAGATCTACAATTTTAAAAGAGCAAATGTACACATCTATACATGCAGAAGCTCAGAAAACACAGAAAACTGAGAAAGTGAAAGGCAATGGCATGCATGCACTCCTGAGTGCTTGGGAATGGATCCGAGCGCTTGGGAGTGAGCTGCATGCCAGCTTACTCTCAAACGGAAAAATGGCACTGCTTCACCATACAAACATCCTTATCTGAGTTTTTAACAAGAGAAGATCTTATTTTTAACTTAGGAAAACTTTGTTCTTACTTGAGATTTGTAAGGAACATTTGTGTTTTAGGAAAAATGCTCTTCTGTGTCTGCATGCCAGAATAAAACCATTTCATTTAAAAGTGCATCTCACCCCAGCCTACTGCTTACCAAAATACCATGCATGGGACTGGAAATAGTCCCGAGCGCTCAGGATCACTCTCGAGTGCTCTGGAGTGTTTCCAGTAGGGGTTTTGAGAAAACATCATTCGTGGACTCTTTGCTCTTGCTTTTTCACTGAGGTCTCCCAACCATGCACCAGTATTAAAGACTGGGACAGGCTAAGAGACCCCCCTTAGAAGGGAGAATAGCCTCTTGATTTGAACCAAAGATGGAAATGTTTCTACCTTTGCTTGACACTTTGCTCCTTGGATGATTGTGAAAGGTGAATGTAGGGATCAGAAACTAAGGGTACTCTAGATTTCTTACCCTTTCCCTTGATGATTTTGGAAAAGACCTTTGAAGTTGGAAAAGAAATTTTAGTTTTTGAGACTTTTTCCTTTGAACAAGAAAGAGAGAAGAGGAGGAATTTTTTTTTAGAGAGAGAGGATCCCCCCCCCCCCTTCCCTTTGCTGAAAGACAAGGTATATATATATAGAGGATATAACCCATGGTTTTTGAAAATCAAGTGATTTTGAAATAAAACCCTTTTTTAAAGAAGGACATCTTCAGCTGATCTCCTTTCTGACTGAGGTTGAGTGTTGACTCACCTCAGCCGGTTCAATGCAATGATGGCTTGCATGGATAGTGGGAATCTTCTTCACCCATTGGGCACTGGGAGAGGTCTCGAGCGCTTTGGAGTGGTCTCGAGCGCTTGGGACTTCACTCTCGAGCGCTTGAGAGTGAGCCAGGTCAGTGGTTTTTTGGAAAACAGTTTGGAGCGCTCGGGACTGCTTCAAAGCGCTTGGGAATGATTTTGGTCATTTCCTTTAAGGAGCAACGTCTCAATTGGTACATGGCTTGTTCTGATCCATATTCATCATTGGGGAGCCTCAGGGCCACAAATTAAGGAAATTCGACAAGTCCAAATTGGAGTGTCTACAACTATGCAACCAATAGAGAAGTAACCCGGGCAGACATTTCCATTTGGGGACTGCTCATGTCTTAAAGAGGTAACCACCATGCAAACTCCAACGAAAGATCCAGTACAAAGGCTCTGTTTGGCAAAGAAGAGGGTGGAAAAGAGTATAAAGTTGCAAAAGGCAAAGGAAATGGCCCCGAAATGCTGCAGTAGCTGAGAAGTCATAACATGGCAAAGTACATTAAACATTGCTTTTTGTTTTCTAAGTCAAACTAGGACATGTTTTGGGCCCTTGTTTGGGCATTTTATTTCTGCCAAGCGAATTCCTATTTCATCTTCTAAACTATGCTTATTCAATAATCTAATTGCAATTGCCATGCGCTACAGTCTCTTTGCCAAATAAGGGAACCTCCAAGGAATCAAGTTCTTTGTGTCACCAACAAAAGGAAAGAAAGGATGAACTTTAGTTGCTTAAGAAACTAGGTTTTTATCAAAACTTAGAAACAATGTGCTATCTCCGTTAGAACACTTAGGGTTAGCTTACCCATCCTGAAAGTACAAACGCAATAGGAGATTCGGAAAAATATCTCCGTCAAATTCCTCCCCAAAGCATGGAAAACCTCTTGTGAGAATTGCTCGTTGGGTAACCTAAACGCCCAAGCAAAAGTAAGAGCAGAGCCTGCTAAGACAAGAAACTACAAAAGCACAGCCTAGGCAAAAGTTAAGGCATTCAAAGAAAAGCTCGCTAGGGACTCAACCTCCATCAGGTAACCAGGCAAAGTTTAGAGCATGTAAGAAGAAGAACCAAGAATGGAAACCCAACCTCAAAGGTGGTGATTTTGGAACTACGCAAAAGGCCTGATTCTCTGATTGGGATACGTAGGCAATCTCACATTGAGATATGGCCTAAACATTTGGAGAGAAGGGAAAACATCAACAGATTTGTACTCAATAATAGGCATAGCTAACCCTGTGTATTGAGCTCGCAAAAGATGAGTTTGCTTTTCTTAAGGAATTAGCAACAACAAAAGACACAAGAATTATTGTTCATCCCCTCTAACCTGAAGGTCATTAACACAATGAGCAAGATACCTCAAAAACTCTCAGGTTTGGCAATCAGACTATGGAACATGGCAAAAGCAAAAGGCAAAAAATCAAAACCAAGCATAAGAAGGACGAGAAAAGAGGATGCCACTTGGCCAAAACAAAATCTACCTTTCTTTGGAAAATAGAAGTAACTACCGAAGAATTGATACATCGGCTGCAACATCAATTCCTCAGTCGAGTAATCAATTCTTCGGCCAGTGTTTCATTTCACACAGATAACTGTCAATCAACAAATACTTGTTCAAAAGCCATGTTTTGACTTTCACATGCATATCTCAAAACGTTTAGGGGCACAAAAAGCGTTTCTCATTTTATGAACAAATACAGTCTCTGCTTATCTTTTTGCTAACTATGAATAGGAAAGGAAGGAGCTAGTCATGACGGCGTCTCCGAGACGATCTCTAAGATGAAGACAAGGACTGCTCACTAGTCCCTACATCCTCCTTGCTGGCAGCAGGAGCTCGTTCAACCTCAAGCTACGAAGAAAAGAATACGAACACACAGATTTGAGAAAAGACGCAAAGCAAAAGGAGTACATGGGAAAAATCATACCTCAAGGATCCGACGGCACTGCCTTCGAACCAAAGCCTCTACACTTTGATAAGCATAGAGCCATTCCTGCACTATCTTAGCAGGTACCTGTGAAGTAACCAAATGTTGCAAGCATCTAAGCATGGGATACAATACAAAGCAGCAAAGATAGAATGGAAAGCTAAAGATACCTGCGAAGCCTCGGCTAGCAGTGTATAAAGCTGAGTCGAACAAGGAGTAAGTGCCAAATGCTCCTCCTCTTCATCATCAGAATGGAAGGAAACGAAGGAAGGGGCCCATGGCCAAACGGTAGCAACCGGAAGAGCAGCAAGTGGAGTTAAGAAGTGGCAGCAATACTCCATATAATCACCCGACTGAAGGAGCAAACCCACCCAGTCTCTAATCCGAGCATTCTTCAAGTCTTCCTTGGACATTGAGGAAGTGGATCTTATCAACAACGGAGGTGAAGGAGGGATGAACTGAAGAGCCTTAGCACATAGGCGCCACTGGCTAGCCACCCGATCGCCCAGATACCAAGCTCTGCAAAAGGGGCCCTCAAGTAAGCTATGTGTACAATCCAGAACCCTGGAACGCGCAAGAACGACGTTTTCTGGTACGCCACTCCAAGGGTCAAAACAAACTTGCAGCCAGGGTCGAATCAGCTACAGCAAAGGGAGATGGAAACCTAAAAGACAAGAAACAAAATAGAAGTACCTGGTTGACTGTCAACCGGTCCAAAACTCGCCGCCACTTAAGAAGGCTCAAAATTGGCAACCACGGCTTCCTTTGGCCCGCCAACCATCGCTCGTAGCGAGGAACACAGTGCACATCCTCATGCTTGGTGTCTGGAGGAAATTGGAGGAAATGTTCGAAAGCCCAAAGCTGAAAAATGGGATAAACAAACAAGTTCAATACCAGGAGAAACCGAAATAAGAAAGGAGAAAGGGAAAGAAGAATATACCTCGAGCACTCTATAGTGACCACTGAGAATGAAACTCTTGTCCCATGAACAAGCTCCAAGGTTGCCATACAAAGTGACGAAAGCGGATGCCCCCCAGCCAAACTCCCAAACGGCCTCCAAATGTTGCAAAGGGGCCAAGAACTGCGTATGAACTAAACCATCCTTGTTGGCAAATAACGTTTGCCCAAGGAGGTAGAGGAGAAAGGCCCGTGTCAGTTGCTCGATGCTCACTTGAGTAAGGATGTCAGCTGTAAAGACCCGTAAATTTCCGTTATATGTTTTAATAATTTATAAATGAATAAGTGTTGGATTTTTTAGAATATTAAAGTTGGGGGTCAAAGTGTGAGAAGTTTGGAAAGTTAGGGGTGTTGGTGTGATTAGTGCATGTGTGTGCCGTGTATACCAGGAGAAACCGTTTCTCTTTTTTTCATCTCATATCTCTCTCGGCTCTCCCTCCATTTCTCCTCCAAGTCTCTCAAAAACCACCCAATCACTCAAAACCCACAACAATCTACCTCAACTCCATCTTCTACGTGCGTATTCGGGCTCGTATCGCGTTGGATAGAGCTCGATTGGGTGTATTTTCGCTTAATTTGGATTCCGGAAGCTAGGGTTAGATCAATCTCTTTGTTTTGGGCTTGGATACTCGAGGTAGAAAATTCTTACTCTCTTTATATGTTATTTGAGTGTTTCTATGACTTATTTGAACTTATTTTGGTTGTTATTCGGACTGGATCAAAATCTGTCAAGTGGTGAAAAATCGTTAGAAAAATCCGAATCCCAACCAGTAGGACATTTTTCTCTACCGGTAGAACTTCGTCATTGTGATATTGTGTACCCACTGTTTTGAGTTTGTACCGGTAGGATTTGTTTCCTACCGGTAGAATTACTAAATCTTTTTCGGACCCTACCGGTACCATTTTTTTTTCTACCGGTAGAATTCCCGTGAGATGAAACTTGACCCTGTTGTTTCCAGGTTGTACCGGTAGGTGCCAAATTCCTACCGATCGGTCATCCAGTCAAAAGTCAGATTCCCTGGAGCAATTGCAGTTTTACTTTTCCAAGGTCTTAAGTCATTCCTATAGGTTTACATGATAATATATATATATATATATAGACACACACACACATAAAATAAGATTTTGGCAGCCTTGCTTTTTTTCCTATTCAACGTGACATATTGGGATTGTTTAAATTGGCAGGACCGTGAAATGATAAATATGGGCTTCCTACACAACATTTGTACAAACGATACACTTGAGCATGTGAACGACGCACGCGAACACTCGGGGCCCATCGACGGGTGGGTGCCTGGCAGGAGATATCAGGGTCCCATAATCAGCCCGGCAGGAGCTAATGCTCATATTGAACACTCAAGGCCTAACCTTCAAGGTAGGTGCTTGGCAGGGGATATCAGGGTCCCATAATTAGCCCGGCATGAGCTTCGGCTCAGACACACTTATGATACAAGTTATTGAGACATGAATGAAATGAATAAGATATAAGAGTATGTCGAGAAGAAGGATTACTGATAAATGGGCACTTTGACCATGATAGGTTGTGCTTCCTTCGTTGTCATTTGGTTTCCCATCATTTGTTCTTTCGTTTAGCTCATTTGCATATAGGGTTTGCGTAGACTTTTTTACTGGGCTAGTGTTGCTCAAGCCTATATTATTTTCAGGTGCTAACCCGGAACCATAGCTTGCATTGCCAGTGTGGACAATACTTTTGAAAGCTAACCAAGGGAGTTATTCATTCATCTTTGTAAATTTCTTTTGAAGATGCATTTGTAACTAGAATCGTAATTCTTTTGACTTGGAATATCATAACCCTTAATCCACTTCGAAATTTGATACTTATGTTAATTTGGGGCCGTCGAGCCGATATTGTAATATTTTGGAACCGTGTGAACTTGGAAGTATTTGCTTTGGGAATGAGAATACGATAATCTTTTAGGTATCGTTGGGAATATTGTGAGGATTTATTTATGAAAAACCTTTAATATTTATGTTAAAAATTCAGGGCGTGACATCAGCTTTCATGAAGGTCCTACTCAGCCAGGATACGTCAAGGCAGCCCTGTGAGTGAAGGGGAGGCATCTTGCCCAGAAACCACTCCAAAGCTCCCTCTCGCTGCCGAAGTTGAGGGTCAATCTAATGCGGGGTCCCACCTACCCGCAAACCAGTCAGAAGGGAGAAGTCACCCAGCGTGATCGCCATCTCACCAGCAGAAGGGAAGTGGAACGTGTTGGTGGTATCCCACCACCTTTCAACCAATGAGGTCATCAACGACCAATCCATCTTCGGAAGATTGAGGCCCAAAATGAACACCTCAAAACCAGCACCACATACTAGCTCCCGAGCTCACTCCGGCAACGTCACAAACCATTTGTGCACCTCCTTGCCTCCACAACAAGCCTCCAATCTCCTATTTCTCTACAAAGATCCAAAAGGGAGTAAATCTCATGATTGCATAAACAAATAAAAAGCTAAGGGCATCAAATTAAACCTTTAAAAGCATACATTGCCTAAACAGGGGGCACGATTATCTTAACCTCTCCAAAAATAATTTCGACCCAATCACTGGTCTTTCTCATTCATACCCCTAGATAAAAGGGATTTCATCTGCGAATAAAAATTCATTTTCAGTCATTAAACTCCGAATTAAAGAAAACCTTTTACTTTTCAGGAAGCTTACCGAAACATTGAGAACGCTCAGGTGTTGCTCAGGCTCTTTGCGAACTACCTTGGTCTCTGGGCCACCAGCAGGAGGGTAGTACTACAGAAATCGCCAGAACCCAACCTACGTGAAGGAAGAACGTAGGTAATAGCATCAAACGGACCAAGGTCCCTAACTGCCTCTTTGTTAGAAGAAGGATACTCGCACCTACATAGAGAATGCGAGGAGGAAGCCGCAACGGATGGTGGAACATCAGTAGATGAAGACAGCGGCAATTCGGTGGAAGCCATGATAACCGAAAAGAAGAAAGCAAGCGGCAACAGCGGTCAGAGACGGTGGCGGCCAAAGAACCATAGTGGTGGAAAGGAACAGTAGCGAACGGCAGTGGTCACCGGAGGGACTCAGACAAGGGGAGTGGAGGAGAAGTGAGGAAGAAGGTAAAAAGATTAAATGAACCGTGAGATCGATTAAACCAAACTTAAATCGATTTCCTGACTGTTGGCATTCTCACGGCTGGGTTATCAATTACTCGGCCGATACATCGATCCTTCAGCCGCTGGATCAATCTCTTGGCCCTTTAATCTATCCTCTACAGTAGCATCAGATTTTGCTTAGTACACCAACTCAAGCAATCATGGAATTCTGGGACCATAACCAACAAAACCAATGATTGAATCAACCTTGAGGACATCCCTGAGCAAATGCAACGTGATCACAACTAGCCTTGGGGGCATGCCCGTGCGTGAAAAACGTCAAAGCCTACACAAGTTCTCTCTCCATAGCAATAAGATCACCATATGCTAGTCACTTGATCACAAAGTCACTCAACAGCTCCAAGCTAACGATCTCAGCAGCTCTATGCTCACTACTTCAGCAGCTCCATACCCGTAAGTTCAACAGCACCATACTCCTTTCACCATTAGCAGCTATGCCTGTCCTAGTAGCTCCACGCCTATTATCAATAAACACCACGCCCACTATTTCAGCAGCTCTATGCCCACCATCCCCGCAGCTCTATGCTCGCTCCATACATACCACCTCAAGCTCTACAAACACCATAGCCTCGTGGTCATTATCTCCACATTCGCCATCTCAGCGGCTTTATGCCTGTACTCACTATCGCTCAGCAGCTCTAAGCTCATTCAGCAGCTTTAAGTTTGCATAGCAACCCTGAGTTCATATCTCAACAGCTCTAAGTTCAGCCCTATGCTCGCTATCTCAGCAACTCCATGCCCACCATTATCTCAGCGGTTCCACACCCGTATTCATTGCTCATCAGCTCCAAGCCCATTACTCAGCGGCTCTACGCCCATTACACAGCGGCTCCAAGCCCACTATCTCAGCGGCTCTACGCTCACTATCTCAACTGGCTTTACGCCATAACAATTCTCAATAGGCTCTACGCTGCAACCATTATCAAGATATCATCTGTTCTCAACCTCTACGCTTGAATGCTCAAAATCCAACAGTTTCAATGCTCAAAGCTCTTCGAATGCCTAACCATTGTGTACTGGATGCTCAAGTTCTACACTTGAATGCTCAAGCTCTATGCTTGAATGCCCAACCACTGCGTACTGGATGCTCAGAGCCTGACAGCCTGTACTTTGAATGCTCGAATTCCGCCGTCCGAATGCTCGAGCTCTATGCTTTGAATGCTCAAGTCTAGAACTTGAAAGAAGCTCTATGCTTAAATCAAACACACATGCATGGGCTCGTGCTCATATTGCATCACCATCAATCACATCGAGTCTTCATAACCATCATCATCATATCTGTTCATATCTAACTATCATCACATCATATACATATTTTGCATCTCTCTCACTCATGAAACAAGTCAATCCAGCAGTCAAACCGGCTCTACGCCTCAGTTTTATTGATCGGTCCAATGCCTCGATCCTCTGGCTCTATGCCAAAATTTATGTTGGGAAAGCTCCATGCACAGACCTTCCGACTCTCAACCAGCTCTACGTCTCAGTTCAAATCACCTCACTTCAAGCTTCAACTCCTCAGGCTCTCGCCTCATGACTACAACTGATTCCGCGCCTCGATTTTATCACTTCAAGCTCCGTGCTCCGACTTCTCAGGCTCTCACCTTATGACTACAACTGGATCTGCGCCTCGGTTCCCTCATCTCAAAGCTCTGCGCTTCAGTTATTGGCCTCGTGCCCCCCATATCTCAAAACGGCGTGCGATTCATCCCCAGCAGATGGTTTGGATTCCACCCCAATTACATCTATTCCATCAACTCATTCGCAAGGATAGGCTACTCTACCGAGCTCCGTTCAGTCAAAGTAAGGATGATTAAGAAAAGCAAACGATTCACCCATTGTGTATTGATCTACCCCAAAATACTAAGGATGCTCTCCGCAAAAATTTCCCTGGTAGCCCTGCACTCCTTCAACTACTCCCCGCCAAAATCCTGGCATTGGCCAGGTACGTTGCACTATGGCTTTTAATACATTTTTTGTTTCTAACCCTCCAAACTTTTTATTTTTCTTTATTGCCTCCGAACTACGGTTGGTCTGAATTTCCCTTACAGAATACGTAAACAACCTCCTAACCCGACCATAACAAAAACCTTTTTTCTCCAAACTACGGTTGGTCTGAATTTCCCTTGTGGAATACGTAGGCAGCTTCCCCGCCCGACCATAACAAAAAAAATTTCAAAAAACCCTTTGGAATAGTGGTTGAACCAAATTGAGTTGCTTTTACAACTTTGACTCTTACTTAAACATGTCTTGCGATCCGTCTAAGTTCAGTCAAAGAGGGGCATCTGTAGACACCCCAATTTGGCCTAACAATTATTTCAAGTCCCACCTTGGGGACCATCCCAATGATGATATGGATACAGTGATTACTGATTGACTTCTCGTGAACCCGTGGACTTATGGTGAGAACTTTTAGCCACTTAAAAGACCCAATCCAGAGCCATATAGCCTTTCATACAGAAATATAGTCTCTTAGGAAAATCCATCTGTCAGCCGTGAATTTGATCTCACGGCTTCAATATCATTTCTTCACCCGTGAAACCTGTTGCTTGAAAATCTCCCTGAGAGATTGATTAGCCCGCCGCCAGATCCATTCCTCAGTCGCAACATCATTTCCCCGGCTGCCAGATCAATGTTTAGCCGCCAGATCAATGCTTGGCCGCCAGATCGTCTATTTTTCAGATTCTGGAATGTTCTGTCATACGTTTTCACAAAACCCTAGCAGCCAAATCCCGATGCGTTCGGGCTACGTAAGGAGATTACCATGAAGAATTAGAATCACCCTATAATTCCAATTTTGATCGTGCATTGTGATTGGTTGGAGTGAGTCACCCCCATGCCTATATAAAGGGACCTTTGGGTTCTGAAATTAATATACTCACACACCCTCTCCAGCCACAAAACTCTGCATAATTACTCTATCAAACCCCCTCTACAAAAGCCCTAACCTCCCGAAGGCAGCCGCTAATCCGACGATCAAACCCCAAAGTTCAAACCCTAACCCTAGGGTTTTTAAGAAGCAAATCAGTCTATCCCATCTAATTCGAAGCAATCAAGCCACTGAGGGATTAAGGTGGTGACGCCCAGAGGCCTTTGGTTCGTATTACTTTCGGTAAATATGCATGCTAATCATAGGATTTTGATTATTTGTTAATCGTATAGCCTGGTGTGAGGAAAAACATCGGCTAGGGTTTCGATCCTTCGGCCGATACATTTAACCAGGAGGATCTCTCGGCCAAGACATCTATTCACCAGCCTCGAGATCCATCTCCCTAGGACAGTTTGTTTTATTTTGCTTATCTCTGATGCATGTTTCTATCTATCTTCTTGGCTCACCATTAATTGTTTAAAGGACAAATAAACAGACTATGTGTTAGGGTTAAGTAAGGCATGTGTTAATCTTATGTCAAACGATTATGGGCCAGTCTCATGGCTGGGCAAAAAGGGGTGCCTGGAATCTCTATTTGTATTTCCTAGTTATTATAAACTGGGTGGCGACTCTGTTTTGATAATAACCGTTATCGTGTGGCGATGTTCCCAACCATGGGAGTATCCACGATCTTGGTTTATGAAGCAAGCAACCAAACAAACGACAACGATCAATCTATATGGCGATGGCGCACTTTAGGAGGTGTCTACAACGGACCATCATTGATTGAATTGATTTGAGGGACGAGCGGACCGTCATTGTTTTGAATTGATTTGAGGGACGAGCTGACTGTCATTGATTGACTTGATTTGATGGACGGGTGGACCATCATTGATTGGATAGTAAGAGCATGGATTGGTGCAACATGGACTGCTACTGGTAAGATTTAGATGCAAAACACTGATTGGGCCTCAGGTCCAAATTTCAATGGCCTACGGGGGTCAAGAACAGGCGTACGCGGGTACAGATAATAGTCCTATATTCCAGAAAAGGCCCAAACCAGGCCCAAACCTGGCCCAGGTCCCTTTCTTCTCCTTTTATTTCCAAGAATGAGACGAAACCGCTATTCGGCAATTTTAAAACTCTTCTCCTCTTCCAAATTCTCTCTCTCTCTCACGACTCTCACCCCTTCACCTTCCATAATCTTGTATCCAAACCTGAAATACCAATACACCTACAACCATGGCAGCGGCAAATAATGGCGGCAATGCCGATGATCGGCCAAGGGTTAATGAAGCCAAGGCCAAGGGGACTCAAATCGACGATCAGGTGATGGACAAAGCTCCAGCGAACACTGGTGCAGATGTAGGGGTACCAACGGCAATGGCGATGGCGATGGCCATGCAGTGGGGGTCGAGGCTGACGGAGATCAACGTAAGCTAGTCCCAGAGGGGCGTACGCCTGTGGGTGCTGAAGTAGGGGGCCCACGAGTTTGCCGATTGGACTTCCAAAGCGGCGTGGAAGGCCTTATGGTTATCGAAGAGGGTTTTGGCAGGGCTAGTGGAAGCAACAGTGGTGGTGATGTTGAATCGGGGTCACCGAGAAGGGATCTGGCAAGGGGAAAAGATTTAGTGATTGTGAATGAGGTATCTAGAGAGGTACCGATAGAGCCGATTGAGTTTAGGCCAGCCGCGGAGTCCTCGGGGCACATACCCATTACACACGGAGACTTCACAGAGTTTGTGACGGAGGAAGAGCTTGGCCGATTGCGCCGAGAGAATTCGACGATGGTTGCAGTAGTGGTTTTGGCGCGAGAGGAGAGACAGAGGCAGGTTGAGATGCCTCAGGAGGAGAAGCGTTTGACAGCCGAGGCCGAGGCGGCTAGGGCTGAGGAGTAGGACTTGGTGAGGGAGGCTGAGATGGCCGAGCAGGCCCAGGAGGAGGCGGCGGCGTGGGCATAGGAATCAGCGGTGGCGTTAGCTGAGTCTAAGGCGAAGGAGCCTCGGGCTAAGTTCATTGCAGAGACATACACGCCACCGGAGCCGCATGTCTTTGTTCCTTCGGGGTTTGAGAGTTACATGCCTCATCGGGAGAACTACGACGCCAAGCTTGTGCTAAGGGACCCTAAAGAGCACCGGCGCGGTCCTGGGAGCAAGAATACCTATAAAACTTGCTCTAGCCTTCTATTTTGTACTGTTGTATCTACGTAGACTTATATTTGATATTGCATGTAACTTAAACCATTGAACTCATCTTGATATGTAGAACCTTTGAACAATATATCTTGAAACAACTTGAAATGCCTCGACCTTAAATTTAGAACTTGAATTGACTTGAATAATTGAATTCGATTATCGGATGCCTTTGATAACTCAACTGTAGAATGCTTTTAACAATTCGATCGTTAATGTAGATGGGAATAGCCTGAGTTGACTGTAGGACTTCTCGACTTTAGACTTTGACCACAAGATGCCTGAAGTAACTTGAATTAATAGATAAAATGCCCTAGATCTTGATTCGACTGAACAGTATGCCCTTGAGATTTGATCGACCATAGAATACCTTTGAAACTTGAAGTCGACTGCTTATTATGCCTTTGAAACTTTAAATCAACTACTTATTAAACTTGATTTGCATATGTTCTGACATAATTCCTTTGCTTGTTTGCTGTTTTGAACAGAGGAGGGTGGCCAGCTCGAGAGGGCATGGAGGAGCAGCGAGCTTGCTTGAGCTTTACAGAGGACTACCCGAGCGAGTGCGGGAGTTAGTCGATGCTGCAGGGCTTGGGCCATTCATCCTTAAATTGAGACAGGTGAAAAATGACCACGCTGTACTTTCTGCACTAGGTGAGAGGTGGCAAGATATGTCCAACACCATCCACTTTTCGATTGGGGAGATGATTGTGACCCCATTGGACTTTACGACCATCACAGGCCTGAGGGTAGGTGGCGAGCTGATCTCATTCGATTTGGGGATCCATAGGGATGAGGCGGCATTGAGGTGGTTCCTGGGCTGGGCGCCTGAGAGAGGAGAGGAGATGGTCCGGGACGAGCAGTTCAGGGGATATTTGAGGAGGATCCCGACCACAGAGCAGGAAAAGGAGAAAATGGCGAGAGCCTATCTGCTGTACTTGTCTGGGGCTACGCTATACCCGAACAAGCATGCCATGGTGTGTTTGTCTTACTTGCCGGCCCTTCATGACCTACGCACGGCCTCTCGGTACAATTGGGGAGGAGCAGCTTTAGGGGCGTGCTATGGCTTCATGGGAGAGTTCATGCTGTACAAGAAGGCGGTTGCTGGCTATTGGAGGATATGGGAGGTATGAATTCCAACTTGTAATTTCATTTCAGCCCGTACTTGTACTTTGAATTGTATATGACATATTCTGATGCTTTGCTTATTTGAAAACTTGCAGTTGTGGGTCTACGAGGTGTTAAAGATGTACCCTCCAGAGAACAAGTGCCCAGACATGAGGACTCTCTCGCGTGCCATGATCTAGGGGCCACTGCACAAGGGCAAAAAGAAATCGAGGGGGAGCCTCTTAGCCTTTAGAGCCTACCTCGACGAGCTGTCGAGTATTCAGGTAAACAAAAATTTCTTCAGTTACTTTTGCCTTGAATTGCTTTAATGGTTTCGCTGATGCCCTTTTGATTTTGGCTTTTAAATGTATTGCAGGTGGAGTGGAACCCGTGGGGCGGCATAGTGCCTGAGCCAGAGTTTGTGGCTAGGAGCAAAGCGGTGACAGCGAGCCGAGTGCTGTTGGAGTCGGGCTTTGGGTGGTAGTGGTAGTGGTAGTGGTACTGGTACTTGGGCGACCGGGTGATAAGACAGCCACTTGGTTCATCCATGTTCCAGGTCCCTGGGCCACTTTTGCCTCGTGCTTCACATACAGGCAGGTACACGCTTGCTAAGCTGCAGCGATTTACTGTTCCGGCGGACCTTTTTGCTTTTCTGAGGCCAGAGGGTGACTATGCCATCTACCGGAGGCAGTACTTAGTGGGACCACTTGGGGTAATGACACACCAGACCATGGTTGGCAAGGCTATAGAAGCGGGCCAGGAGAGGCAAGGTCAAAGAGAGAGGACAGCCAACTCAAGGGAGAGGTCTAGCTATGTGGTGGCGATCGGCCTTCCCCAGCTTTCATGGACTCTGGTGGTGCGTGACGCGCAGGGAGAGGCCCTAATAGTTGAGTTTGAGCCAGCCAGGATAGAGCCTGCTCAGGTCACAGGACCAGTATGATGTACTTTCTGCTTGTATCATTTCCTTTATACCACATTTGAACTGTATGCTAAACTTTTGTTCCCAAAATGTCTCTTAGGTACAAGCGGAATGGGCAAAGAAGGCTGTCTGTTTGATGCCTGCAATGGAGAAGGAATTTCACAACATAGCAAGCGGCACTCCTCTGCGATTGAAGTATCCGTCGGTGACTCCTGCCCCGGCGTCTGTACAGACGAGGCCTCAAGTATAATCCTAGAAACTTGTTCAATTCTGTTTCATAGACCTGCTTTTGATACCTATTTTCAGCATTTAATAGACATAATATGCACAATAGATAATGATATGAATGATTTGATAATGCAGGGACAGGCTAAGGTGGCTCTTAGGCGAAAGAGTGTGCGGCCTCCTCCTCAAAAGAAAATGGCGAGCACTTCTGCCGCAGCCCAGAGACAGGTGAGCGCTTCACGACCAACGGCAAGCGTGCAGAGAGCGCCACGACTAGCAAGGAGAAGAGGTTCCGAATTAAACTAAGGGAGAGGCCGCAACAGAATGGGCCAGTTGAGAAGAGTAGGAAAGGAGCTTCGACGTCTCGGACCATGAAGAGTGAGAGTGAGGAGGAGGAGGAAGAAGAGGAAGAGGAGCGCTCATCTTTTAGCAGCAGCTCCGATGACTCTGCCGACGACCCCGAGTATATGATGGATCCAAGAGAGAAAGACGAGGAGGAGGAGGAGGACGACGACGACGACGATGATGCTGAGGATTTCGATGATTGAGGGCTGTGGGCATACGTGCCCCTTTTTCCTTCGTAGGAAGGGATTCCATTCCCCTCCTAAAAGAGAAAAGTGCTGGTTTCGCGGGAGCGCTTAAGCTGGACGTCGAGCGCTCGCAAAATACAGAGTCGCCACTCGGGTTTAAAGGTCCGACACCCAAGGAACCGTATTTTCGAAGTACTTGCCGCGCTGTTTGACTTGAAAAAAAGTTAAGGAACCAGTCCGTCATAACCATATCTGGGTTCGGGAGCCAGGTTACGAGAGGGGAAGAGTTTTCTGGCACCCCTCTCGCCCAATCCAGTGATCGGTCTCTACTTAGGTATTTGCGAAAAAGAGTTTTGTTTGCGATTCTATTTATTTAATCAATTTTTAGCCAATTAGGGTGGGGGAACAATTTAATCGGGGATTTAATACTGTAACACGTTTGTAAGATGCGATAGATATGGCGTGGATGAGCGAGATAATAAATAACAAATGGAATAAAGTTCAAAATATTGATCAAACATCAAGACAGTGCTGTGTATGATTTTGGCACAAACGAACAGCCAACTTGCATGCGTGAATCAATCTACATGCAAGCAAACCATCGCGCGACAATCTCATACACTCGCGCGAGTGTTGGTGCCTCACCAATAGTTTGAATTTTACCCCCTTCTGGGCTCTGGAAGGACCAGTGCTCACCCAGGTGCAAACCAAGCAGTTTATATGTACTTGGAAGTAAATAATATTACAACAGATGGAAATATTATGGAAACACAACCCCTAAACAGTGGGGGTGACTAAACAGAGGCCAAGGCCAAGCTGCTCATGCAAGGGCAGTCCCTGGAAATCAAAGCATCATCGCGCGAGGGAATGAGACACACGCGCGATTATTCTGACTGGACTTCCAGGAATTGCTTTGCATGCCTAGGGCCCTGAGACATGTTCAAGAGCATTCCGAACCAAGTGAAGTTTTGAACTAAGCTAAACTATGATTTTTAACATGCAAAGCAGTGAGCTAATACTTTAAAAAAAAAGACTTGAGAGTGACTATGAACATGACAAGAAACTTAAAGACCAACGTCCCTTCCCCACGTGGTCCAATCTCGTGCAGACAAAACTGTCGTGCGAGTTAGTGGGACCATCGCGCGAGGGTTCTGTTGGCCACGGCTCTTGAAACCTTGCTAGCTTTAAGGCCAGAACTGGTATTGATTACCAGTCTTGACCCTGCTAGCCCCCCTCAGGGGTCTAAACAGTGAACAGAAAGGTATTATACCTTTGCTTGGGTATCTTGAAGATGGCTTGAGTGAGGTGGTGTAGCTAGGATGGAGATTAAGAAGGGATGAGTGTAGTATGGAATGTGAATGCTTGCATTTTCTTCTCTTTCTTTGGGAATTTTTGGTCACCCCCTTGGAAAATGGACCATGGGGGGTACTTATAGAAAGAGCAGGGATGTTGGTTGGTGGCTAAGCAAGGCAATGCAACCAGCCAACAAGGCTGGTTGCAATTACTTGGTGGAGAAGTAGGGTGCCAAAGGTGATGGGAGAGTGGGGGAAAGGAGGTGCAAAGGGAGCCCCCCAGAACGCTGTTCAGTTGACGAAACGAGGTTACATAGGCCTGTAGCCCCCTGATCACCACGCAATCCAGCTGGAAATTGGTGAAAATGACAGGTGTTGACCATCGCGCGAGTGTATGGATACATCACGCGAGTGTCAAGTTAACGCCGCGAAGGTCAACGGTCAAAAACTTTGACTTTTACCACCACCTGGCAACTAAACCATCGCGCGAGGGTTCCAATGCGTCGCGCGACTTTCAAATCTAAGGTCCAGGTTCGGATTCAAAGGTTTCAGGACTAAGGATGGGTTCCACACATGCCAAACTCAAGCCATTTCATGTTCTCAAGACTGTTTTCGACCTGATTCATCATCAAGGAAACAAGAACCGAAAAATGAAGTAAAACGATCGGGAAGTCAGATTGGGGTGTCTACAGTAGTCCCTCTTTGACGGCACGCGGAGCACCATTGGCTAGTACGGGTAACGTCAAAGATTTCTAGACACCCATCCAATTTACCCAAAAGCCGATTAAATGAAGAGTGCAAGCAAGTATATACAAATACCGTGCACCAAGAGATCGGTGAGCAAATCGATCGCTGATTTGCAATTGGACGAATGGATCATCGCTGATTTGAAATTGGACGGATGGATCGTCGCTGATTGAAATTGGACGGATGGATCGTCGCTGATTTGAAATTGGACGGATGGATCGTCGCTGATTTCCAATTGGACGGATGGATCGTCGCTGATTTGAAATTGGACGGATGGATCATCGCTGATTTGAAATTGGACGGATGGATCGTCGCTGATTTGAAATTGATAATAAAGAATATCACGAAGGGATCCAATTGCAAGGCCCGAGTAAGACTCCTGAACTTCATTAAAGCGATACATACAATTGGGCCTGAACCAGAGGCTAAACCTGGCCAACGGCCCAGTTGGACCACCGCGCGAGGAAGCCACACCATCGTGCGATGGTTTCCTGTTAGGGCTTGGGTCTGAAACCAGTCCAGACTCAGCCCGAGGCTGCCTTCTTCCTTTTAATCGACGGGGACGTTCGAAAACCGCTCAGAGCAGTTTCGAACTCCCTCTAACACTATTCTCTCTCAAACTCCCCCTCTTTAAACCCTCAATTTCATCCCAAAAGCAAGAAAACCCATGCATGCACCAGCATCTATGGCGGACCACAGCGCTAACCAGGGTAGTGAAGAAGTGGTTGATCGTCTGGAGGACGAGGGAGGACCAATGGAGGTCGAAACAGCGGATCAGCCGCCAGCAGGGGCTGTTATAGATACCAGTGCAGAGGTAACGGGCGGCGGCAATGGCGAACAGGGTCGCATGCAGGAGGCCAGTGGTGGCGTCGAGCATCGCGCGACGAAGTCAGATTGTCGCGCGACAGAGGGGGTCGGGGCCGTGAGTGGTGGAATCGAGCAACTGGACCTGAGTGAGGCCGTGAGTGGTTCAGTGGTGGTTGGTAGTGGCTCTGAGGGCACAGGCAGTAGAGGTACCGAGGGTGGCGGCGCCGGGCCAAGCGAGACTCCGCCGAGGGATCCGGTGAGAGGCAAGGGTATAGCAACCGAGGAGGAGGGTGCCACAGAGGTTCCTGAAGAGGAGGTACTATTTCGGCCAGCAGCAACATCGTCGGGCCACAGACCGATCACGAGACAAGATCTTGCAGAGTTTCTGAGTGAGGAGAGACTAGCCCGGCTCCTCGAGGAGGATCCCATGATCGGGGCTGCTGTTTTGGAGGCTCGAGAGGAGCGAGAGCAGGTGATAGCAGCCTCAGAGGTCGCGGCGAGAGCCGAGAGGGCAAGAGTCGCTAAAGAGGAGGCACTGAGGGACGCAGAGACCGAGGAGAGGATTGGAGCCAGGGTACATGGGCCTAGGGTGACAGCGATGTCTGAGGCAGGAGAGTCTGACCCGAGCTCTGTTTTTAGCAGAGGGGTACAAGCCACCCATTCCACACTTGTTCGTACCATCAGGTCTTGCAGCTTACAGGCCACGGCAGGCGGAGTACGACCCCGAGCTCATTTTAAGAGACCCCGACACCCATATTTCGAGCAGCTGGGCTGAGGTAAATTTCTAAGTATTCCTCGTTTCCTTTTGTGATTGAAAGTTTAAATAGAATGCATGTGCTCAAATACTGAAAGGTGTAGAATAATCCTCTGAAGTAGATTCGAACGGCGATACCATAGTTTCATGTTGAATGCCATGCAGGGGACATAATAACTTGAACCAACCATCTATTGCCAGATCGCATTGATTACCTAGAACTTGAGAATGAAACCCTCACACACTGATATATATCACTTGTTGCTTGTTTCCGTGTCTGATGCAAGAGAGGGCAAGACAGAGAGACATTCGAGGTTTTGGGGGCGCATGCAGCTCCTTGGCGTTGTACCAGAGTTTGCCCGAGAGGGTGAGGCAGTTGGTGGATGAGGCAGGCTTCGGAGAGTTCATACAGACCCTTACCCCGGCCAGAAATAACCATGCTGTCCTGGTCACACTTGCAGAGAGGTGGAGGGATACCACCAACACCTTCCACCTACCGCTCGGGGAGATGACGGTGACGCCTACTGACTTTGCGGCAATCACTGGCTTAAGGGTTGGAGGTGATCCTATCCCGTTTGATTCGGAATCCAGGAGGATGAGGCGGCCTTGGAATGGTTCTTGGGAGAGGTGCCCAAGGTTGAAGAGGGGATGGCGAGGTATGGACAGTTTACCCGGTACCTTGCGAAGGAGGTGGTGACTGAGCAGGAGGCGAAGCAGATGGCCCAGGCGTACCTGTTGTACCTTTTCGGCGCTACCCTGTACCCGAACAGGCGTAGCAAGGTTCACCTATCGTACTTGCTTGCTTTGAAGGATCTGAGGACAGCCTCATGCTTTGACTGGGGAGGAGCTGCACTTGGTGCAGCTTATGGCTTTATGGGGGACTCGTCGAGGACAGAGCTGAGCACTGCTGGGTACTGGTGGATTTGGGAGGTATGATCATAATAGAGTAAAGCACATTTCCAATGTACATTTATCTTTTTGAGTATATAACCTATTCAATCATATTCCGGTGTTGTACCAATGATTTGATCTCTTGACAACTGTGCAGCTATGGGCCTATGAGGTTTTGAACATGTGTCGTCCAGTGACGAAGAGCCTAGACTTGGGGATCCTTCCGTGTGCTCATATCTGGAGCAAGTAGAACATGGGGGAGAAGAGAGGGAGAGGTGACCTGAACGGCTTCCAGATATACCTAGACGAGCTCCGACCCTCACAGGTATGACATGACTTTATCGAACGGAAATATGCATCCCTTTTCATTGCTTTAATGTTGTCGCTGACCGATACTTGCATTGTTTGCTTGTGCAGGTAGAGTGGGATCCTTGGAGGGTGGCAGAGCCAGAGCCTGAATACTTGGCTAGGAGCAGGGTGGTGACAGCGAGCAGAGTGCTACTCGAGTCGGCATTTGGTTGGCAGTGGTACTTGGGTGACCGAGTGACACGCCAGTTACTTGGCTATGCAGGGTTCCATGTACCCAGACCGTTTCCACCACTGGCCTCACACACAGGGGAGTACACGCTGGCCGAGTTAGAGGTCTTTACGCGGCCTGACACCGACTTGACACGCTACCTGCGTCCTGGCATGGACTATGCAGTTTACCAGAGAGAGCGCTTAGCGGGGTCGCTGAGAGTACGAGAGTTCAGGGAGGTCCGGAGTCAGGCCCGCGGAGCTGCTGAGGAGAGGAAAGCCATTACCGTGAGACAAAGTAGTAACGAGAGTCGTGTGAGACGGGGTCCGAGTGGACCTGTGAGAGGTGGGCCACCAGAGTTGACGTGGCATATAGCAGTGGTTGACTCTCAGGGCAATCCAGCTGAGCTACATCTAGCCCCTGCCAGAGTTGAGCCAGCGCCCGTTACTGTGCCGGTAAGACGTTGTAGCCTTCATTATTATACTTCCATAAAATCTTGAAACATTGCCCAATTGCTTATGTTCAAATTATCCTTGCAGGTGCCCAATGAATGGGTGAATGAGGTTGTTCGGCGTATGCTTGCACTGGAGAATGTGATAAGGCGAGCAGCAAGTGGCTTGCCTTTGGACTTGCGCTATCCGCCACCGGCGGCTCAGAGACCTCAGGTATATATTCCATAAAAACGATACATTCCTACATTCAATACTTGACATATGCATGCTTTGCTCGATCATAGCATTTCTCAATTGCCGTTGACTTTGAAATTGATTTTACCTGCTTGCAAACATATAATACATAGCATGTATACTAAATGTGCAAAAGTTTAAAATGCAGACACAGGGACGGGCGGTTCCTAGGAGGAAAAGCGCAAGAGAGCCTCCACAAAAGAAGCTAGCAACTAGGACTCCTGCTCATCCACCTACTACTAGACCACAGACGCGGGGCATACAGCCACCAGTTGCGAGTGAGGAGGCGGCCCAAGAGGCCATGGCGCGTGCTGAGGAGAGGTATCAACTGAAGATGCGCTAAAGGCCCTCGCAAGATGAGCCAGTCCGCAAGAAGCGGCTGATCCTGCCCGAGGATTCCGACGAAGAAGGGGAAGAGGAGGAAGAAGAAGAAGAAGAAGACAAGGAGGCGCCCGACAGCAGCGGTTCAGACGACTCAGCGGACGATCCTGGTTTTGGACAGGATCCTAGAGAGAGGGACGATGACGATGACGATGGAGATGGTGACTGGTTCGGAGAGGACTGAGGGCTACTAAGAAGCCTCATTTCACTTTTCGCACTCTTGATTTTTTGCTTTTGGGCCTGCGTGCCCTCGTAGATAGATCGAAGGCCGGAGTGCCTTAGTTGATACTTGATACATGTTTTGAGGCCTGCGTGCCCTCTTGACTTGATGGGTGAGTGTGCCCGAGTTGACATGATGACTTTTGCGTGGCCGATGTGCGCACACACAGTGGTTTACTTTGACATAGACAGATTATGGCTTAGCTAGAAAATTTGCATTTTCGGTTCATTTCACTCTTGTAATGAATTAGAGTAAGTAAGCGTTCGCCACTAATACCATGCTTGCATTGATAATGTACTGAGACTGCTTACAAATATACGCACATGCACAGATAGAACTAGCTCAGAAGGAACACAAGAACGCATCTTAGGACACAGTTAGGATACGAGGATACAAGAGAATGAAACATTGGTCATTCACAAGTCAAAGCTCAAAATACTCTATCTTGGATGAAAACGACGCTTCCATAAAGTCATGTATATGTGAAATAGCCCACGAGAGCTGACGGAGTTGATAAACGCAAACTTAACCGAAAGTGTTACAAAAGACACAAAACGGACACGAGATGGAAAAAGATGACTTTAATATGTCCCGGACTGAAACCGACACCTCCGTACAGTCATATTAGGTCACAATGACCTGTACGGCCTGCGAGAAAAGAGTTCAAACCCTTGAACTGAGTTTCGAATCCCCGAAATGGTTATTTGGACTTGAAACGGGCCGTCGAGAGCTCAAAAACTTCGTTAAACGCAATTTCTCGAATCCGACACTTGGATATGGTCACATATGCTCATAGTGACTTGTTGGAACCATAAAAGTTGCAAAAGAACCCTTGGAATAGGAGGCGACCAAAATTGGACAGTAGCTGGTGTAATCTGTCAAATTGCAGGACAAACCATCGCGCGAGCGAATGAGTGTGTCGCGCGATGAAGTGACGCTGGTCACTCGCGCGAGGGAATGAGAGCATCGCAAGATGATAGGACTGTGCCAGGCCACCTTTAATTGACTGTTTTAGATTTTTAGAACGACCAAGCCTTGTCATCACCCTTCAACTGCTCAGAGTACTTCAGGGACAGTGCAGAGATGTCTTCACTTTGGAGAAGAGGATGCCACGTTGTATGGATATTTGCACTGGGAAAGGACAACACTCTATGCATTCTGTCTATAAAGAGGCCAACACTCTGCTAATGGAAAGCATCCCTCCCACAGTTTGAGAGTCCTACGAGAAGCAAAATGGCAAATAACCTTCCGGTCTTGATTAGCCCATGGCTCACGGCCTTTGTTGCCGGAGATTGGCTGTCATTTCGGTTCCACAGGCTGGCCGCCTTTCGTTTTCTCCGCAATGTGAGGGTTCGTTCTGAATTTCTGAGGGCAGCCCTGCAATTCTGGGACCCAGAGGTTCACGTGTTCAGGTTTGGGGTTAATGAGTTGTGCCCAACTGTGGAGGAATTCCAAGCATACCTCCAAGGAGTCGCCTCGAGCGTGATTGTCGTGCCGCCTTATAGGAAAAGCATGCCAAAGCTCCTATAGTCATGCCAAAGCTCCTATAGTCAAGTCTTGGCATTACCCGGGGAGCAGCCGAAAGTTTACTAACCGGAGGGCAAATCAACATCATGCGCCTGATGGAGTGGTATGGGCCAGAGGGGGATGTAGAGGACATAACCGCGCAGGCTCGGCGTCGATTTGCTCTGGCAATCAGCGTGCTAGCCGCTTATTTACTGGTATCTCCAAATGGGCATGTTAACCCCATGCTGGTAAGCGTTGTAGCTCAAATGGGCGCCCGGAGAAATGTGGTGCCACTAGTCCTGGCAGAGACACCAATAGGTTTGGATTTGGTTTCCACCGGCCAAACAGACGTGTTTGGTGGTAGCCCACTCCTACTGCAGGTCGACTCTCACTCAGCTCACCTTTTTCCAGTTTTCTCATGTTCTGTTTTTTACCTCATCTCTCGACTAAGGTTATATGGAAGCTCCTTACTTGTCTTTCCTCTCAAGCTTTATATGACTTCTCACTTGTTTTCCACTCATGCAGCTCTGGCTGTCTGACAAATTAGGATTGCTTACAGCACCGGAAGCAAATTGGCCTCATCTGCGTGGTCGAATGCACCAGCGGGGCATGATCTACCCGGAAATGTCTGCGCATCAATGGTACACATTCATGAGAGAAATGCTGCCGAACAAAATCACGTGGCGGCACGATGCCCTAAACATTCCAGACATGGCCCTGAGTTCTGCAGGTTTCGAGAGAGTAGTGATCGTTGGGCTGACCGCTTTCACATTCTACATCCCTGGACGCGTCCTTCGTCAGTTAGGAATGAGCCAAGGGCTTCACCGAGCTGGGATTGAAGACTTCCAAATCCCTGCCTTCACTGCCCGGAATTTGAGAGGATATGAGCACAATTGGGGCCTGAGGCAACTCGGGGGAGCTGACCCAGGCTTCAGCACAGAACTTATGCACCGATATCAAGTATGGCTAAGAAGGGAAGTTGCAAGCAAGCAAAACAATGACTGACTTCTGACGGACCCTGATGATCTAGAATATACCGTGAGCCTGTTTAAGGCCTCGAGCACTTTATTCTGTTTTTATGCTTAACTCTTTTTAAGACTGCTCAGCCTGTGTAATAGAAGTTATAATTTGAATAAAAAATGAAAGTTTGAAAATTTTCCCTTTTGAATTCAAGTGTTGAACCGCTGCGCCACCCAAGAATCAGGTTAACTTCTGGTAATAGGAAATCGTGGATCAAGTTGATGGATTGTGACCAAATCTCACAGAGAGATTGCCTACGTATCCCTTTTCAGGGAATCAGGTCAGCACGTAGTTCAGGCTAAGGTTCACTCGAGTATTTTAGCTCTCCTTTTACGCTCTAAATTTTGCCTAGTGCCGCCACTTCGGGTTTTCAGCCTAGCGAGCTTTGATTGATGCCTATTTATTTTTGCCTAAACCGCCTTCTCAGGTTTTCGGTCTAGCAAGCTTGCTCTAATTTTTGCTTGGAACCGCCAACACTTGTGGTTTTCGGCCCAACGAGCTTCTCTCAGGGGTAGTACCGTTTGAGTTGATCCAGGTTAACCAGAGAGTTGAATTCATTGCCGTTGAGATCGATGAGCTGAGCCGCTCCCCCAGAAAGGATGGTCTTGATGATGTAAGGTCCAGAACGCTTGGGTCGGAATTTGCCGCAGGGGTCAAAAACTGGTGCTCGAATCTCCTTTGTGACCATGTCCCCTTCGACCAAGTCTCTAGACTTCACCTTTTTGTTGAATGCCCGGGCAATTCTCCGCTGATACCCCTGAACGTGATACAGGGCCCGAAGCCTCCTCTCATCAAAAAGCATGAGTTCAACAAATCTTCCACAGAGCCATTCAGATTCCGAGAGCTCCGATTCCACCATGATCCTCAAAGATGGTACCTCAAGCTCTATTGGGAGAACCGCTTCCATCTCGTAGACCAAGGAGTAGGGGGTCGCACCCGTTGACGTTCGGATCGATGTTCGATAACCCCAAAGAGCTAAAGGCAGTTGCTCGTGCCAGTCCCTGGCGGACTCTGCAGACTTTTTGATGATTGTCTCAACATTCTTGTTGGTCGCTTCAACTGCTCCATTTGTTTGAGGGCGATAGACTGTTGAGTGATGGATTTGGATCTTGAATTCTTCGAACAACTCCAGGACCCTGCCTTTGAAATGACTCCCATTGTCAGATACGAATGCTTGCGGAATCCCATACCGGTAGATGATGTTTTTCCTGATAAAATGAGCAACTTGAACCGCAGTCAGGGTTTTATAAGATTCGGCCTCAACCCATTTGGTAAAATAATCTATCGCCACAAGGATAAACCTATGACCATTCGAAGCAGACGGTCTGACCATGCCGATGACGTCGATACCCCATACAGAGAAAGGCCAAGGTGAAGCCATGCCAAATAGGTTAAAAGGTGGTACATGCATTAAATTAGCTTGAATTTGGCATTTGTGACATCGCCGCACGTAATCCACACACTGGGACTCCATAGTAGACCAAAAATAGCCTTGGCGCAAAACCTTCCTAGCGAGCATGACGCCGCTCATATGAGGGCCACAGACCCCCTCATGGATTTCCTCCATGATTCTAGCGGCCTCGGTACCGTTGACGCAGAGCTTCTGCATTCCGCAATGAGATCTCCTATATAACTTTCCCCCACAAATGATGTACTGGGCAGCCATTCTCCGCAACGCAGTCTGATCCCTTTTAGAGGCCTCGGCCGGATACAAACCACTCTCGACGAAGTTCCATATGTCAGGGTACCAGGGTAGGCCATCATCAACATCATCGATGGCGTTGACATATTGATAAGCGGGGCAGTCCCGCTGCTCAATTAAGATTGGACATAGTTTGACTCCCAAAGGTAACTCAACCATGGAAGCCAAGGTTGCGAGCGCATCAACGAATCGGTTCTTCAAACGAGGGATGTGGGTGAAAGCCACTTTGTTGAAGCGAGGAATTAGTCCTTCCAAATTCTGATGGTAAGGCTTCAACCCTTCTTCACGCACTTTCCAGTCCCCGTTGGCTTGAGATACAACAAGATTAGAGTCCCCGACAACTTCGAGCCTTCCAACACCGAGCATGAGTGCAGCCTCCATGCCCACAATACAGGCCTCATATTCAGCTTGGTTGTTTGTAAAATCGAAGTTAAGTTTGAATGCAAGCGAAATGTGGGAACCGTCAGGGGCGACTAGCAAGACTCCGATCCCAAATCCTTTCTGATTGGCTGCCCCATTGAAGTAAAGAGTCCAAACGTCTTTGACAATTGTTAACACTTCCTCATCTGGGAACACAAAATCTGCATCTTTCGGACCATCCACAGGGTGATCAGCCAAAAACTCAGCAATAGCTCGCCCTTTCACAGACTTTCTTGTGACATATTCAAGATCAAATTCTGCCAAGAGAAGCAACCAACATGCTAACTTACCAGTGAGAGCTGGTTTCTCAAACAGATACTTGAGAGGATCCATTCGAGAAATCAACTTCACTGGGTAAGCCAGCATGTAGTGTCTCAACTTCTTAGAGGCCCAAACACGAGCCCAGCATGTTTTCTCCAAGGCTGTGTAGCGCTCTTCAGATCCAACCATCTTCTTACTCAAGTAGTAAACGGCCTTTTCAATTCCCTATTCCCCCTCTTGAGCTAGCAAGCATCCCATGGATGTAGAGTTCACAGACAAGTATAGAATCAAGGGCTTCCCAGGCACCGGTGGCATCAAAATAGGCGAATTCTGTAAATAGTTCCGAATTGACATGAAGGCCGCTTGGCATCTGTCTGACCATACGAACGGGGTATCCTTCTTGAGTAGACGAAACATCGGCTCGCAAGTTAAGGTCAACTTGGCGATGAATCTACTGATAAACTGAACTTTCCCCAAAAAGCTACGCACTCCCTTTTCAGTCTATGGTGGCTTTATTTCAAGCACCGCTTTGATCTTTGATGGATCGACCTCAATCCCACGCGAAGTGATCATGAAACCAAGCATTTTGCCTGTAGTGACCCCAAAAGTGCACTTCTGTGGATTAAGATGCATGCGAAATTTACGGAGCCTTTCGAAAAACTTCCTCAATACGGGAACATGCCCCTCCCGAGTTTTTGATTTAGCAATCATGTCGTCCACATACACCTCAACCTCTTTGTGCATCATGTCGTGCAAAATGGTCATAGCGGCTCTCTGGTAGGTAGGACCAGCATTCTTCAAACCAAATGGCATGACCAAATAACAATAAGTCCCCTATTCAGTGATGAAGGTCGTCTTCTCACGGTCTTCCGGCGCCATGAGAATCTGGTTATATCCGGAAAATCCATCCATAAACGAGAGCATAGAATGGCCTGTTGTATTGTCGACCAGTACATCGATATGTGGCAAGGGAAAATCGTCCTTGGGGCTTTCCTTGTTCAGATCTCTGAAATCAACACACACTCGAATTTGTCCATTCTTTTTAGGAACCGGGACAATGTTGGCGACCCAAGCGGGGTATTGAGAGACCATAAGGAAACCGGCGTCAATTTGCTTAGTGACCTCCTCTTTGATCTTTTGTACCCAATCCGGCCTCATCCGCCTTAGTTTCCGCTTTACGGGTTTGGCATTTGGTAGCAAAGGGATTCGATGCTCCACTATCTCTGGGTCAATGCCATGCATGTCCTGATGGGACCACGCAAAAATGTCACTGAACTCTGAAAGCAGTTCTTTGAAATCATGATGTTCCTCTAGAGATAAAGTGGAGCCCACTTGAACCATTCAGGGATCATTCTCATCTTTCAAGTTTATTAAGATTATTTCTTCTTTTAATGGCTGAGCATGCCTTTCATCTTCCCTTTCGATGAGGGCATGGATTTCCTTGGGAACATCCCCATCGAAATCTATCCCTTCATCGTCGGGGTCGACACAGTTTATATAAAGATCATTCAAGTAGTCAGAAGAGGATTCCTTCATTTCATAAGACCCTACAGGGTCACCAAGTACAAGGGAATCGAACTCAAAGCAAAAGCCATGACGTGGAGGGCCGAGAGGCACAAACTCCGACTCAAAGCTAGACTTAGACTCAGACGACTCAACAGACTCAGTGTCAGACTCTGATACATCATCAATGCAAGTAAGGCGTGGTTTGAAAATGCAATTTTTGAGGCTACCCTTAGCTTCCGTGATGAGGGAGATAGGATCCTTGAAATCACCGGACTCAAGCATGAACACCTCGGCCTCTTCAGCTTCCTTGGCCAAACCCACTTGGGAGAACTCGTAGAACAGCTGCTCCAAGCTTTCCTGATCAAAAGACATCAGCCAATCAGCTTTCAGCTTAGGCTGGCTGAGCTTCCTCTTGAATCCTGCTCTTGCTGGTTCTTCATCACTAGAGGACCAAGTGTCATCAGCGAAGACCTCAAACCCAGGTGGCAGCTCCTCAGTGACTGAATCAACAAAAGGCTCAGGCTGTCCGGTGTAGATATCATTCCCCACCTCGCTTACAAAGTAGCTGTCGGGCTCACCATAGAGAGATCGAGGTTTACCCGTGCATTTCCTTCTTTTGGCAATCTTTGGTAGAGGAGGAGTACCCCAGACCAAAGCGGCCCTCACAGGAAGGAAAGACAGGGAACTCCGAGATCCCTTGTTGGTGAATCCCTAAACCAAGACCAGGTAGATAGGACATTCTCCTCATGATGTCTAAAGCAATAGAGCTTATGATGAAGTCCCCATCCACATTGATGGCTAAAACCGAAACCAGAAGTGTCAAAAGAGAAACCCCTGAGATCGACATCTTCGTCACCGTGCACAATCCCCAGAACAGGTGTGCCATCCTCCTTAAGCGGGCAAATGCCCGAGTCCCCGCAGATAGTCAAAGTACCGATAAGGAGTCCTAACATAACCTTCTGATGAAGAGTAGATGGTACAGCCATGATGTCAGATCTGTGAAGCCACGGCCTTCCTAGCAAGAGATTAAAGGTGGCAGGGATGTCAACTACATGAAACTCGACATCCATCTTAAAACTCTCAGCATCAAGCTTGAGCACAAGTGTGCCTTCGACCACGAGACGAGTGCTGTCATATGCCTTGACGGCCAGGTTGGAAGGTGCAAAGTCCTTTTTGGCTAGCCCTAAGTGGTAAGCCACTCTCAACGGGCAAACATTGATCGCCGACCCATTGTCGATAAGAAAAGTTGGAATCCAAAGTCCTTTACATTTAACGGTGATGTGTAAGGGGCGATTATGATCAACCCCTTCGATCGGTAGATCCTTGTCAGTGAAAGTCACGGTGTGCTTAGAGGTAGGCGGGAGGATAATAGATATCATTGCTTCAGGTGTGACATCTGGTTGAATCTCAAGACGAGAGAGAGTGTGGCAGAACTTTCGACAATGTTCACAGGAGGAACAGATTAATCCCCATAGTGATATAGCAGCAGGAGTCCGCTCTAGCTGCCTTTGAATCATGTCATCGTTCGGGGCGCTAGGAGGTACCTCGAATGGTGCAGATCTTAAGAAACCCGAGAAACCGTTTTTGGTTTGAAAATTGATTGATTTGAATTGAAAACCAGAGATCATTCGAGGGTCCGGAAGCCACGTTACGAGGGGGGAAGGGTTTTACGGCACCCCCCCTCGCCCAACGCGATGTCAGTCTCTACTAAACGTTTGTGGGATTTTTCAAATGGATTTTGTTTCATTAAACATATAGCAGGTATCCACAAGTATAGCAGATGGGAGGTGTATGCTGGCGCTTGTGTACAAAGAATGATGAAATGACGATGGACACATGCATGATGGTAAAGTAGTATAAATTTTCACTGGATCAACTCTCGAGCGCTTGAGAGTACACTCGAGCGCT
The DNA here is from genome assembly GCA_019656835.1 of Rhododendron ovatum. NCBI lineage: Eukaryota > Viridiplantae > Streptophyta > Magnoliopsida > Ericales > Ericaceae > Rhododendron > Rhododendron ovatum. The sequence goes on along the minus strand of CM033795.1, from coordinate 28,084,698 downwards.
TGGGAGTATTACTGACCGAATCCTACAGAGTTTGTTAGTCAAAAATAGGATGCCAAACAACGGCGTATACTGGTGCACATGTATATAAGGGGGGGGGGGGTGAAGGACTGCAGGCTAACAAGAAATGAAACAATGCTCACTGGCTTCACTCTCAAGCGCTCAAGAGCACTCTTGAGCGCTTAGGAGTGTCCGAACCCTCACCTGCACTTTCTGTTAGTACTGACAGAATATAATGTGAAGACTGCAAAATGAAATACAGTTACACAGACCACTGGCTCAGCAGAGGACTTGAAAAGCCGAGATGGAACCTCAAGTTTTCAAGTCATGTATCCTTGCCATTACGCGAACGGATCTACAATTTTAAAAGAGCAAATGTACACACCCATGCATGCAGAAGCTCAGAAAACACAGGAGACTGGGAAAATGAAATGCAACGGCATGCATGCACTCCCAAGCGCTTGGGAATGGATCGATGCGCTTGGGAGTGAGCTGCATACCAGCCTATTCTCAGACAAAAAATGGCACTGCTTCACCATGCAAACACCCTTAACTAACTTCTTAACAAGAGAAGATCTTATTTTTAACTTAGGAAAACTTTTATTCTGACTTGAAATTTGTAAGGAACATTTGTGTTTTAGGAAAAATGATCTCCTGTGTCTGCATGTCAAAATAAAACCATCTTGTTTAAGAGTGCATCTCATCCTAGCCTGCTGCTTAACAAAATGCCCTGCATAGGACTGGAAATAGTCCCGAGCGCTCTAGAGTACTCTAGAGCACTCCCAAGTGTTTCCAGTTGGGGTTTTGGGACAACACCATTCGTGGACTTCTTGCTCTTGCTTTTTCATTAAGGTCTCCCAACCATGCACCGGTATTGAGGACTAGGATAGGCTGAGAGACCCCCCTCAGAAGGGAGAACAACCTCCTGATTTGAACCAAGGATAGAAATGCTTCTACCTTTACTGGACACCTTACTCCTTGGATGGTTGTGAAAGATCAAAAATTGCAAGTACTCTGGGTTTCTTGGCCTTTTTCTTTGGTGATTTTGGAGAACACCTTTGAGATTGGGAAGAAAGCTTTTGTTTTTGAAAATGTCTTCCTTTGAACAGAAAAGAGATCAGAGAAAGAGTTTTTGAGAGAGAGAGTCCCCCTGTTTCAGCTGCAAGACATGGTATATATATAGGGGATATAACCCATGGTCTTGAAAAATCAAGTGATTTTTTGAAATAAATCCTTTTTTAAAGAAAGAAATCTTTGAGCTGATTTCTTCTCTGACTGAGGTTGAGTGTTGACTCACCTCAGTCGGAGCAATGATGGCTTGCATGGATAGTGGGAATCTTCTTCACCCATTGGGCACTGGGAGAGGTCTCGAGCGCTTGGGAGTATTCTTGAGCGCTTGGGACTTCATTCTCGAGCGCTTAAGAGTGAGCCATGCCAATGGTTTTTGGAAAACAGTTTTGAGCGCTTGGGATAGCTTCAGAGTGCTTGGGATTGATTTTGGTCATTTCTTTCAAGGAGCAATGTCTCAATTGGTATAAGGCTTGTTCTGACCCGTATTCATCATCGGGGGGCCTCGGGGCCACAAATTAAGGAAACTTAACAAGTCCAAATTAGGGTGCCTACAAACACCAAATTATTATGCTTTACATCTACATTTATCAACGTATAACACGTGCACCTACATACTCACACTACATGTATACACATACTCAAACCCCCTTCTCATACGTTAACCTACTAGCAACATACTACTCATGCTACAAAAAGTTGGTGACGTATGCTTTGCTCACCCTTTTAAAAATATGTTTACAAACATAAATTCTACATTTCCGAATTCTCACTATCGACAACATATTCCACCTCTAATCATTCTAGCCCTTTCAACCCAAAAATGGATTATTCCCTATAGCTACTGAATGTAGTTTTTCAAACCTTTCCAAAAGAAAACAAAACCCTTTTGTGCAAGTTTTCAATTTTTAAACAACACACTTCACACTACATTCTCAATACTTTACATGTGACTTAAGAACACATAGCCAAATGCAAGTAGTACATAGATACACATTCATTAATCATTCAGGTCTACATAAATAACATTATAACATTATTGAGTACACCCAACTCAATGCAACACGAAACCATCATCCGTAAGATTCTCAACTTCCACCTTATTTGATCCCTTCAATTAAACGAAAGTATTCACACCCCCACATCATTTCCTTAGGCACTATATCCAAAAACATTACTACACCAGATGTGTACATACCCACGACCTTTTCTTTTTTTAAACAAAAAAATGTTCAATGTTCTCCACACCAGCTCAACGCATTTCAAAAAAAATCGACTTCTATAACGGTTAATACTTTCCAAACAACGGATGGATAACAACCACCTTACACCTTGTATTTAGCAATACCTATATCTCTATGTGAGTGCCACCTCCTTTGCATGTAAACACTAAACACATACCTAACCACACATCAATGAAGCAACATAGATTTTAAAGACACACACCCATTTTTTTAATGTCCCCTCAAACTCAACACAAAATCTACAACTTTAATGCTAATATTTTAAATTCAAATTAGCCATCACTGGTCCGTAAACTCCAACTTCCAAGAGTCTCCCCACCACTAATCTACACTATAGTAAGGTTGATATATTATATAACAATACATCTTTCTCACCACAATGCAAATCACTTCTTATAAAAGCACATAATTATTCTAAGTGTATGCTAGGCATATAGATAACATAGTTAATAAGTTTAACCCTGCATCCACTGCTATCTACACTTGATATCATAAAAATATTGAATATACCTGTTACCATATCCAGCAAAACCTGTGTTCCTTGACATGCATAAGCACATACTCTCCATAATGCCATAAATTCTCAAATCCCTTTACCTCCAACACTCTGAACAATATCCACATGAAACACCGCATATGCCTGTGCAATCTACCATGGAATACTTACCATTTATAGCTCCATATACTGAGTCATATCAATAACTTGTTTCAACAGTTCAAACCACCAACAACAACATAGTGCAAAATATTAAATACGCACACGTTAGTCACCTACTAACCTCTACTCGACAGACACAACACCATATAGTCCACTACCAAAACCCCCAATCGACTCTCAACACAAAGACTAGAAAGTACTAGCTCTGATACCAAGCTATCACGCCCCGCCCCGCAAACGGCATTCAAAGTGTGCCCGAGTTGGCACGATCACGTGACATTCCACACAGAAGACCAAACCACACCTCATAACCTGTCAAAAATAAACACCCAGCGGAAGACTTAACACCTTAACATAACATAAAAAAATGAGTCAACGTATTGACCAACCAACCATGATATCGCACAACCAAGAAACAACATCTACATTATAGTACTTTAAAAATTCTATACTTCAACACATCCACCAACGACTTACTTACAACTTAAATAAACCAACTTCTTCATCAACCACCTACAACAAACTCGACTATCCATAACGTCCAAGGCTAACCTCAAATAGAACACTAGCCATCGACCAAACTTAATTACGACCTATACAATTTAAAACCTTTAACTATCCTTAGTTACAACTCCTTACAAATTAAGTTCTGCACCAACTAAGGCACTCCACAACAACGTAACCAAAATCCCACCTGACGCCTGCAAAACGCGTTAACACGACGACCGATAGTGGACCAACTCTAAGCAACCTACTACCTGGCAAACCAAAAAGGAAAGCCAGAGTGTGTGAGATATAGAAATGCTCAACATAATACCACAATACCCGAAGGAATATCAACATGAATACACATCACCAATGTAACTGAAATACTAGAATGTATATAACAGTTATAACCAACATATCCACCCAAGTGAGCAATAATAATCAATGCACAACAATATGAATGTAATCACATCACATGCAGTGGCACGTCTGTCATATCCCATGAACCCAAGATAAGGTGTCCCACATACCATGCTCCCATCCACCGACAATTAGCCGGCATGGCATACGACATGGTATGCCTCACACGTTAACTTTTGGCGGTTCAATCAACACCCATCAGCATGTATTTTCATCAAACACGCATAGCACAACCAAATCTCATGTCCCACACACCATGCTCCCATCCATCGTCCATTAAACGATATGGCTTACGACATGGTGTGCCTCACACGCACACATTCACAACATATCTAAGCAAAATAACAGTAGCATGATATACACTCACCATTACAGCAATATCTCAGTAAAGATAACCATATCAAAAGCTAACTACGATTAGCAAGATATACACCCACCACCACAACAGTATTATATGGAGAAAAACCATATCAAACACACTCACCTTTGTATTGACAGAGGTATGCCAAACTTACGATTTCGGAACCTCCCTAATTGACTAGCTTGTTACCTAGTCACAAGCTAACCATATCAGTTTATTGAATGATTAAACGTTACCGCCAACTCCTTAAAATAATCTATAACACTAACAATAGATTAATGATGTATAACGCATACAAGCATGTCCATCTTAATGGTTTATAAGTGTCCCAAAATAAGCATAACACTCAAACACCACATCACCTCTACATTTGGTCTAAAATCTATAACCAACCTATCGTATTCTGCCTATAACTTCTTATAGGGTTAAAAGCAGATCATGAAACCACCACCATTAGAAATTAAACCTTTGGTACATGAATTTTGATATAAAATTTGTTAAAAACGGAGTCCAAACAACAAAGTTATGCTCATCCAAAGTTACACAAAAATCTTGCCAAAATAACAGATTTTGCACGTCTATCAACTTCAAATCAAAAACTGATTTAACCTGGTACAAACTAAGCCACAACCTTCACATATTCTAAAAAGACGTACGAGTCTAGTTTCAGAATCAACAACCCGTGCGCTAACTCGATACCCGAGCTAGAAGATATGATCATTTTCCCAAAATGTGTCAGTGCAACAAATACAAAACTTAACAGGGACACACCAACTTGTAAAATCCGTCAAATTTAGAATATGCATCTAATAAATTCTAAATTTGGTACACACCATTACCACACACCAAAATTCGTCCTTGATTTTTCCCAGATTTTTCACAATAAAGAAACCTAGTCAAAATTACCTCTAAACTTAGAAATTCTGTGTAGCGAAGCACAATTTCCAGCAGAACAGTCTGTTTGAAAATTCATTAAAATTTGAATACTTAATACCTTTTAGTAATTCCAATGCCAAAACATCACTAACTTATCAATATTTCAGACTCATAAGAACCCACAGTCAGGAGGATCTCTTAACTATAAAAAAATTTGATAAAAGACACAGCTTTGTAAGCTATCTACTAAAAAATAGGATCCTAACCACAGTTAGGTTTATAATTTTTATCTTTTTCTACACTACTCAGAAAATTCTGAAAATTTAACACGATATAATAGACACATAATGAACCTTCAATAAAAATACCAGAATTTTAAAAGCTTTCTAGGTAACTTGAAAAATTTCGTAAAGAACAGACCAGAGTCTCTGGCCTCCTCTTCATTCTCTTCTGTCGTCTCTCTCTCTCTCTCTCTCTCTCTCTCTCTCTCTCTCTCTCTCTCTCTCTCTCTCTCTCCTTCTCTTCTGTCGCCTCTCTCTCTCTCTACATAGAAACAAGATACGTATGGAGAAAGATAAATATCCCCAGGATATTTTGCTACATAAGGGCACAAGGGAATTTATCACATGCAAGCGGAACCACAGTCCTAACTTATGCTCCAATAACAAATCACACACAGGACCCTTGCAAGTTCTATTGTTTATGATTTAAACCCCTAAAACACATAGTTCAATTAAAAGTAATTGAAATACTGAAATATCCGAAGCGGGTATTACAGCCAAGCATTGGACAAAAGCATCTAACTGGCTTACGGTCTCCATTGGCTGGCGTACAGCAATAGGATCTAGCCCAATGGCTGGCCCTTGCATGGCAACTAAGCCTTGGCCTCTGTTTACTTCCCCACACTGTTTATGGGGTGTTCTGTTTATTTTATGTCTCTAAGTCTATTTCTGTTGTCTGTAACTACTTAATATCTGCCTTATAGACTGCGTGGTTTGTCTTAGGTGTGCACTGGTCCTTTCTAAAACCCAGAGGGTTGAAAACAAGAATTGTGAGTTTAGGCATACCGACGCACGCCAATTTTGTTGTAGTGTATGTAGGTGATTTCTACATGCAGTGGATCGGCCAGTGCATGCAAGTTTCTCCCTGCTGTATGACACTCCGGACCAATGTGTTTCAGTCTGTTTAAGGCGCTCACAGGTGCTTGTTCTCAATCTATACTAGTTGTTTCAATAAAGCACCCATATCATGTTGTCACATGCTACAATTTGTTATAGTTTTAATCCCCCTTAACTATTCCCCCGCCCTAACTGGCTAGAAAACGATCGATGAGAGAAAAATGCAAATGTTTTACAAAATGCTCGAGTAGATACCGATCTCCAGATTGGGCACCCTTCCCCTCTTGTAACCTGGCTCCCAAAACCTCAGATATCGAAGATGACGACGGACCAGTCTATGCCTTTTTCAAAATCAAACAACGTAACAAACGTTACAAATTCGATTCATTGGGTGTGTACCACAAAACCCGAGTGGCGACTCTGAATCGAAGGGTTTCGCTGCACTTTCCAAAAAGGGCACACTCGATTTTCAGGGGCGTGTGCCCACAGTGTGGTTTGCTCGTATTTTCCAAAGTTATGTTAGATTCACATCATATTTAATGGGAGCTGATAATGCCAAAACTCTTTTTGTTCCTGTCAAAATTATTTTTTGTTCATGCCAAAATCAAGGTGTACCTTTTATTGCATAACTTAATTGCCCTCCACTGCATCACTTACTTTACGAAAATGCCCCTTGAAATACGGAGGAGCAAGCTTGAAGATGTAGTGGAGGGGACAGCTAGAGGTTTTCGATATCAAATATTCTACAACCACACCCAAAATCACACACCCAAATACACACCCTCTCACAAAACACAAGGGTCCCACACACACTGCATGACCCTTGTGTTTTGTGAGAAAGTGTATGTTTGGGTGTGTGATTTTATGTGTGATTGTAGCGTCTCTCTTTGGATATATGTTTTGGAGATTAACCGCATGCTCTCTCTCTCTCTCTCTCTCTCTCTCTCTCTCTCTCTCTCTCTCTCTCTCTCTCTCTCTCTCTCTCTCATTTTGTTCGTATGTGGAGGGAAAAAAACACAAGGGCTCAAACCAGGAAGAAATTTGGTGAGAACTAGCTAGTGCTAATTTTTGGCTAGAAACATAATTTGATCTGTGATTGATCTTTGTATCATATGATGGTAACTTTTTCCTCTGTTGACTATTCAAAGATTTGTTTTGGGTCTTTCAAGAGACTCTGGAATTTGGATAAAGGGAAGAGATGGTGTACGTGAAAGATTTTTTTTTTTTTTTTGAATTGTTAAAAGATATTATGGAATCAGTTGTTCAAAGATTTTTTGTTGTTTCAATTGTTAAAAGATATTTTTAACAGATATTTGGGTAATGGGTTTTTAGTTTTTTACGGATAGAGAGAGACCACAATTCATAGTTCAAGTCCGTTGAAAACATGGAGACTTTTTTTAGTCCGACCATGGGTACGAAAATTGGGTACCGGCATGCTGAGTTCACTTTAGTGTCCCACACAAAATCCAAATCGTTCATTAATTTAAACAAAAATTTTGGGTGGCCTTAAAAAAAATAAGTTCAATTGGATATGTATAAGTAGTTGTTCCAATCTTTCTAGTTTCACTCAAAATTTAAGATCCCGAATTCTGAATGAAAAAATTTGAAAATTTGAGCAGCAATTTTGTAACGCCCCGAATTTTGAGAACGTTAAATAGACATTTTCATTGAAAATATAAATAGAGTTTGGCTCAACATTATATCATAATTCTAACAAAAGTACTTTTATTCAACAAAATGAGGGGAAACTAGGGTTCCTATCTACTGCTCTGCTTGCTCCTCTATCCTAGCCAGCTCCTCGGCTCCGAAAGTCTCCAAGGTGTAGAGTTCTCCCTATTCATCTACAAAGTCTGACACATTATACCTGCGTCGCCACCAATATAATATGTCAGGGTCACCAACGGTAACACCATGAGCTACGAAAGCTCAGCAGAACAATTTCATACCCGCTAACCAATAACTTACACGTAATAGGGCATAGAATCAGTGAGATCCACATAGCACATGCGTATTTAACAAAATAATTAACAATGACACATCCACATTTACTATTCAACTAATGTTGGTATCCAGTGATTTCTGAGTTTCTCCTACGCGATATCTCGTAAACCGTGTCTCTATTTTCCACTTTTCATTTTTCAAATCAACATTTCCAAAATCATTTTTACACACCCAACCTTGGTTCCGCCGCTCCGGGTTCCGATTGGCACACAATTGGCATTGGCACCTCTCTTTGTTAACCAAGCCACACACACCCTACCTCGGTTCCGCCGCTCCGGTTTTCCATTGGCACACAATTGGCATTGGCACCTCTCCGCGGTAACCAAGCCACACACCCTATCTCAGTTCCGCCGCTCTGGGTTTCCATTGGTGCGCGTGCACACGCACACACACACACCACACAATGGGCTACCACGTCCTGCCTCATTTGTGGTTTCAAAATATTTCTTCTTTCAAAACACATCTCAACATTAACCACACCCTAGGTGCCATGTTTCTACTTTCTCGATTTATGTGTCTCGTTTTCATACGACTCCGCGGTAGGACTTTTCACATATGTAATCATAAATCATTCATTGTAATCTTGAAACTAAACTAGCAAGATCATCCAACTCTATATTAATCATCATGCTCAAACCATAACTTAAAGCATAATGCCACATGTACGGACGCCTTTGGAGTGAAAATCACTTATGCTTTACAACAAGGCAAGTAATACAAACAATTCATAATACATGCTCATATCCATCTTAAAGATCAAAATACGAATACTTCCATACTTTTCGATATACAAACAACATACAATATACGTAGAGTAGGTAAGTAGAGGCATTCTACATATACTTAGAGATAAGGGATAAGATGATTCTACCGTTCTTCTTGGCGGTAGGGCAGCTACAGAAAAGTAAGTCGGCTATCGGACGAAGTGACTTCCTACGGTAAGTTTCTGGTAGCTTCGAAAGAGAAAGGTTTCTCTCGAAACTAGTTCTTGACTAAAAACTAATAAACTTTTGAATCGAGAGGGTGGTCGGGTGGCGGTTGAGTAGCGGCTTAGGATGAGTTTCAAGAAGAATTTCAAGAAAAACTCAAGAACACCAAGAACAAGAAAGAACAAAGTAAGAACTCGAGTATTTTAAGAGAGAGAAGTTGAAAGGTTGGACGGTGTGAGTTAAATGGCAAGGATGTGATGCTATTTATAGCAAAAGTCTTGGCTATTACCCAAGGAATAAAATTTTTCGTAGCAATTATTGTCCAATGGTTAAGATTTTTCTAGAAAAATAATAGGCCAAAAGGTACATGTACCCATATATAAATATATTTGTGTACTTAAAAAATTTTGTAAAATACTTTACAAGGTACTATATAATCTTTTAAGATTTTCAAGTATCCAATAAAAAAAATATAAGATCAAAATTTCCTAATAAACTAATCTAATAAGCACATGTTCCTATTATATTGTTATATATATACACACATATCAAAGTTTTCAAATATAAATGTAGGTACTATTAGGTATCATATAATCCATCAAGATTTTCAAGTATCAAATAAAATATATGGCCAAGATTTTCTTATTAGAATAATTCAAGAAGTACTACTAGTTATTTATTTATTAGTGTACTTAGAATCTAGGAAATTAGATATTCACATATCTTTAATGCATACAAACACATGGAAAAATCTAGGAAGTGATTTATTTAATAAATCCTAGTACTAGTTAGTAAGACTAACTTATTATCCGAATGGATAATATTTTTCCTTATATTTTTTGACCAATGGATAAAAGGAATAAGGAAATATATACTTGAATAATATTTAAAATAACCAAATGTCCTTTAGGCATGTGTATATAAGTCTACATACTACTATATATGAGTACTTTATCAAATCTAGCACAAAATATCTTTGATAGAAAATCTAGGCTTCCTATTGTCCAATGGATAAAAGTTTCCCTAACTTTTATGGTCCAATGGGTAAAGGTTCATCTATGATTAGGAGATTGTTACTAAATGAATTGGTAGTTTGGTTTCTGCAACTATTCGATTGGAAGCTAATCCTATTTGCTAAGTAGGATTTCTAGCCAAGAAATATAATTTTAAAGGACTAAAATCTAATTATGATGGATTATTAGAATTAAAAAGAAATTTTAAAAGAAACCTAGTAATTAAAATAAAAATTTAAATATTTAACGAAATTTTTATTTACCAAAAATCAAGATCGTTACAACCTATCCCCCTTAAAATAATTCCGTCCTCAAAATTGGCCCGTGACTACGGATTAGAGATAGTCGCCACACGGCCACTGTCTAAAGGTTCTGGCAAGTTTTAGAAATATCTCGGAGTAAGACGATAGCGTTTCAAACATCCATCACAATCTTCTGCATGTTTTGTTAATCAAATTAAGCCTCATCACCTGCTTACAAAACGGGGTTGAAGTTGCTTCAGCCGTCGAACAATTTTCCTCGTTGTTCGCCTTTGATGAAGTTTCCATCGGAAATGCCAAGGTCAAATGCAAAACTTCCACCAAATCATCATGCGGACTCGTACCCTACAAACGTTCCTTAGCACGTCCCTGTCGAATCAGCATGCTTCCCCACTTAATTGTATTAAACCCAATTTTAAATCTAGGAAATAACAGATCAACTTGAGCAGAATCACTCAAAAATCATAAGGCGTAAGTACTCCATCCTCGTTTCGGGGGAAGTCAGCAAGCAATCCCTACGATACTCTACAAACTCGGATATTATTAGCGAAGGCACTGAAAGAACCTATGCAGTTACGGAAAAATAAGCCTTTAGCAGCGTCGACTTCTGGCGGTAATTTCAAATGTTCGGCTGCTTCCAATTCAGTACTACTTCGACCCTACTTTTGTTTACCTCGATTCCATTGTTGGATACCACATGCCCCAAAAACTTAACCACTTCTAGCTAGAACTCGAATATTCTTCCATTGGCATAAAGTTAGCTATTTCGATGTACTTGTAGTATCATTCGAAGGTGTCCTGCGTGCTCTCCTTAATTGATCAAATCGATTCTTGGCAATGGATACTGGTTCTTGATGGTGACTTGATTTAGCTCCCTGTAGTTGATGCACAGTCGAAGCGTCCCTTCTTTCTTCTTTGCGAACAGTGCAGGTGCTCCCCATGGTGACATACTTGGCCTGATAAGCCCTTTGTCCAATAGCTCTTGCAATTGGGTCTTGAGCTCCTTTAGCTCAGCTGGGGCCATTCGGTACGGCGCCATAGAGATTGGTGCCATTTCCCAGTTGGAGTTCTATAGAGAAGTCTATCTCTCTCTTGGGTGGTAAGCCAAGAAGTTCTTCAAGGAAAACATTGGCGTACTCGCACACGATGTGTGGTAATCTCACTTCCATCCTATCGGCTTCTCCCAACTGGAGGCTAGCTAGCTATCCAAACAATTGATTCTGCCACCTGGATCTTCTCGTCGTCGGGCTCACCGTCTGTCTATCCCCCTTAAATTGGAAACGAGTCCCTTCGGGGGTATACGCGATCACCATCTTCTGATGGCAGTCTATGACCACTCGATGTGTTGATAGCTAGTCCATCCCCAAGATTACGTTGAAATCCGCCATGTTGATCACTCTAAGATCGCAGTTTAGGCGCAGGTTGGCTACTCCTAGTTCGCACCCTCTACACACTAGACTAACAGCTATACTCCCCCCAAACGGTGATGTTACTTTCATACACGTACTTAGGAGTTCTGTTTCTAGTGCTAGTGCAGTTACGCAGGTAGTAGATGTAAATGAATGCGATGCACCAGAGTCTAACAAGGTTTGTCCGCAGGTACTATATAATAGTAGCGTACCTTGAATCACAGAGGGATCCTGCTCTTGTTCCTCAATTTGCAGTGCAAAGATACACCCTCCAGCGCCTTGCTGTGTGCCCATGAGCTGCTTTTCCCTTGTTTTGCTGCTGCAATGGGCCTTCAGGGTTTAGCTTCTTAAAATCGGCCTGTCCAGGTTGAGCCTTTTGATTTCCAAAGCTTCCATTCCTCTCCCTTTAAAGTTGGGGGCAGTCGCCCTTATAGTGACCTATAGCCTAGCAGTTGAAGCACTGGACTGTCGCTATGTCTCGACCACCTCTCTTCTGCTTGCCACTTCCAGGGATTGTAGTCCTCCAAGGTTGGTTGCTTTGAGGCGGGATACAGAGTTTGGTGGGGTAGGGTCCATGGTTGCTGTTGGGGGGTTAGGGTTCAAATTGGTCCACTGGTGCTGTCTGTCGCCTTCCTCCATCGGGTTTTAAAGTTCATCTCCTCACTCTCTGGCCGGAGTGCACACTTCACGACTTCAGCATAGGTGGTAAAAGCTTGAGCCATCACAACCTTTTGAGCAGTCGTCAATCCCCACTCGAACCTTCTTGCCTTCTTGTCCTCATTAGGGATGGAGTCTAAGGCGTAATAGGACAGTTCCTCAAATTTGGCCGCATATTGGGTGACAGTCATTGTTCCTTGTTTTAGGTTCAGGAACTTTTGTTCCTTGGCTAAGCGAAGAGGCGTGGGAAAGTACTTGTCAAGAAATAGGGTTTCGAACTCGGCAAATGTCATGGTGGCTATGGTATGGGTTGCTTCCATCAGGTCCCACCAATAGCGGGCTTCTCCCTTCAATTGGTATGTGGCCAAGGCCACACGGTCTCCGTCCTGGGTAATCCTTAGAGTTCTAAGGATCATTTTGACTTCGTTTAGCCATGTTTCGGCCAAGACGGGATTGGTGTCTCCGTGAAAGGTCGGGGGTCAGCGTTTGCAAAACTCGTTCATTGCTTGAGTTCAGGGTCATGGGTTCGTCGTTATGGTTTTGGTTTTGACGGTTAGTGTTCAAGGTGGTTATAAATGCTTGCATGATCTGGGCTAGGTCAGGGTTCACGTTTGAGGGTCCTCCGTTATCGTGTCCTACTCCGTTGCGTCAGTTCACCATTTATGAGTGGAATTTTAAGGGGGTTTTAGTCTACTAAAATAAATTTTCTTTTTGCAAATGGTGTTTCTTTCAAAAGTCAAAAGTAATTTATCAAGTAATATACAACAGTACTCTTGCAATAAGCAAGACTTTAATAGATAAGCAGAGAAAATACAATCATAAGCATAGAGTTCCACTATAACGACAAGTAGGGACAAGGATAATCGTGTACATAAATAGTGATCAAGAAACATATAAGAATAAGTAGTAACTGAAATAAGCCTTTTATTATCAACATAGAAAGAGTACAACTTAGGGAATTTTTAAACAGACAGCGGCGATCCTAATCTTTCCAACATCCTACATACCGAAGGATTACCGTAGTTACTAGCTCTACCGCCTAATTGGCTTCTTCGGCTTTTGGGGTCTCGTCTTCCTTGAGATTCTCTTCACTTAACAAGTTTTCCTCCTTGGTCACCTCATTGGCGTCCTTATCATCGTCGACTTCTTCCTCCTCAACTCCAACCTCAAAGTTCTCCATCGGGGGTAAGGCACCAAAGAACCCATAGAAGGCAAACAGGATTGGGAACATTTTAGGAAACCAAGGATCCTCCTCCATGGGAATAAGGGTATTCTGTTGCACCTCATGAAATCTCATTTTTCTGCGAGTATAGTAGTAATGAAGTCGAAATTTTCCACTAGTTGATTGGTCATGGTTTCTAGGGCGGTTTTGAGTTGACGAGCTTCTGCCAATAGGTCGACTAAGTGATCCAAGTGGTTCATCTACAAGGAAAGAGTTTAACCTCAATTAGCAACGTTATTAGACAAAGGTTTACTAACACTAAGAAAACTTTCAAGTTTCTAAATTCCACGTTCGATCCTTGATTTAAGTCATCATCCAATTGTTCGAGAATTCCCAGCTCAGTGGTACTGCCAATTTCCTACACCTTGCTTCAATCCGAAGATTATTTTGTCAGAATTCCACCCAATTTGAGACGGTAAACTTAAACTCAATTCACATTTGTGCAACGGTCAAACTATCTTATGGTCCACCCATTCTATCCATGGCTGAGGTTTGAACATAAAACTCTGATACCAAGTTAAAATACCCCAAATTTTGGGAACGTTAAATAGACATTTTCAATGAAAATATAAATAGAGTCTTGCTGAACATTACATCATAATTCTCACAAGAGTACCTTTATTCAACAAAAGGAGGGGAAACTAGGGTTCCTATCTACTGCTCTGCCTGCTCCTCCATCCTAGCCAGCTCCTCGGCTCCAAAAGTCTCCAAGGTGTAGAGTTCTCCCTATTCAACTACAAAGTCTCACACATTATACCAGCGTCGCCACCAGTATAATATGTCAGAGTCACCAAAGGTAACATCATGAGCAACGAAAGCTCAGCAGAACAATCTCATACCCGCTAACCCATAACTTACACGTAATAGGGCATAGAATCAATGAGATCCACATAGCACATGCGTATTTAACAAAATAATTAACAATGACACATCCACATTTACTATTCAACCAATGTTGGTGTCTGTGATTTCTGAGTCTCCTACGCGATATCTTGTAAACCGTGTCTCCATTTTTCACTTTTCATTCTCCAAATCAAAATTTTCAAAATCGTTTTACACACCCAACCTCGGTTCCACCGCTCCGGGTTCCCATTGGCACACAATTGGCATTGGCACCTCTCCGTGTTAACCAAGCCACACACACCCTACCTCAGTTCTGCCGCTCTGGGTTTCCGAGTATCCGCACAATGGTTCTGCCGCTCCGGTTTCCCATTGGCACATAATTGGTATTGGCACCTCTCCGCGGTAACCAAGCCACACACCCTACCTTGGTTCCACCACTTCGGGTTCCCGGGTATCAGCACAATGGTTGTGCCGCTCCGGGTTCCCATTGGCACATACACACACACACCATAAAATGGGCTACCACGTTCTGCCTCATTTGTGGTTTCAAAATATTTCTTCTTTCAAAACACATCTCATCATTAACCACACCCTATGTGCCATGTTTCTACTTTCTCAATTTATGTGTCTCGTTTTTATGCAACGACTCCGCGATTGGACTTTTCACATACGTAATCATAAATCATTCATTGTAATCTTGAAACTAAACTAGCAAGATCATCTAACTCTATATTAATCATCATGCTCAAATAACAACTAAAAGCATAACGCCACATGTACGGACGCCTTTGGAGTGAAAATCACTTATGCTTTACAACAAGGCAAGTAATACAAACAATTCATAATACATGCTCATATCCATCTTAAAGATCAAAATACGAATACTTCCATGCATTTCGATATACAAACAGCATACAATATACGTAGAGTAGGTAAGTAGAAGTATTCTACATATACTTAGAGATAGGGGATAAGATGATTCTACAGTTTTTCTTGGCCGTAGGGCGGCTACAGAAAAGTAAGTCGGCTATCGGACGGAGTGACTTCCTATGGTAAGTTTCCGGTAGCTTCGAAAGAGAAAGGTTTCTCTCGAAACTAGTTCTTGACTAAAAACTACTAACTTTTGGATCGAGAGGGTGGTCGGGTGGCGGTTTAGTGGCGCCTTAGGATGAGTTTCAAGAAGAACTTCAAGAAAAACTCAAGAACACCAAGAACAAGAAAGAACAAAGTAAGAACTCAAGTATTTCTAGAGAGAGAAGTTGAAAGGTTGGAAGATGTGAATTAAATGGCAAGGATAGGGTGTTATTTATAGCAAAAGTCTTGGCTATTACCCAAGGAATAAAATTTTTCCTAGCAATTATTGTCCAATGGTTAAGATTTTTCTAGAAAAATAATAGGTTAAAAGGTACATGTACCCATATTTAAATATATTTGTGTACTTAGAAAATCTTGTAAAATACTTTTCAATGTACTATATAATCTTCTAAGATTTTCAAGTATCCAATAAAAAAAATATAAGATCAAAATTTTCTAATAAACTAATCTAATAAGCACATGTTCCTATTATATTATTTTATATATATATATATATATATATATATATATACACACACACACACACATGTCCAAGTTTTCAAATATAAATGTAGGTACTATTAGGTATCATATAATCCATCAAGATTTTCAAGTATCAAATAAAATATATGACCAAGATTTTCTTATTAGAATAATTCAAGAAGTACTAGTACTTATATATTTATTAGTGTACTTAGAAATCTATGAAATTAGATATTCACATATCTTTAATGCATATAAACACATGGAAAAATCTAGGAAGTGATTAATTTAATAAACCCTAGTACTAGTTAGTAAGACTAACTTATTATCGTACGACTAACTTATTATCCAATGGATAATATTTTTCGTTACATTTTTTGATCAATGGATAAAAGGACTAAGGTAATATATACTTGAATAATATTTAAAATAACCAAATGTCCTTTAGGCATGTGTATATAAGTCTATATACAATTATATATGAGTACTTTATCAAATCTAGCACAAAATATCTTTGATAGAAAATCTAGGTTTCTTATTGTCCAATGGATAAAAGTTTTCCTAATTTTTATGGTTCAATGGGTAAAGGTTCATCTATGGTTAGGAGATTGTAACTAGATGAATTGATAGTTCGATTTCTTCAACTATTCGGTTGGAAGCTAATCCTATTTGCCAAGTAAGATTTCTAGCCAAGAAATATAATTTTAAAGGACTAAAATCTAATTATGATGGATTATTAGAATTAAAAAGAAATTTTAAAAGAAACCAAGTAATTCAAATAAAAATTCAAATATTTAACAAAATTTTTATTTCCCGAAAATCAAGGTCGTTACAAATTTACTCATTTTTTTTCCACATGTCGTCTTACATTTTTGGTACTCTATTTTTTTTTTTTTGGTACCCCTAGCATTTTCGGGTTTTTTTTTTCTCTTATCAAAAACATGGAGGTTTTGGGCTTTTAATTCCACCACAAAAATCTAGCGCTGTCTGCGGTTCGGATTAGTCCGGATTGGTATGAATCCAATCCTAATCCGCGAGTCACGATTTTTTGAAATTACAATTTGTGTTCGGATTAAAAGTCCTACGGTTCGGTTCTAATCCAATCCGTGAGTCACAGTTTGGTTCCAGTTTTATCCACGGATTACATTCCATAACACTAAATTGAAAATCCAACCAAAAAAATTAAATTCTTGCCACCAGAAAAAATAATCATTAAAATCTGCAATACATCCAGTCATCCAGATTATTCAAAACTAGATTTCCAGTTTAGTTACAACCAATCCAGCAACCAAATGACTCTTTGGAAAGTTTCAACGAGGACTTCATAATTTATATACGGCGTGAGAATTATTTTCCCCTATTAGTGAAACACAGATTACCCCTGAGGTTATGTATTGTTATTACAAGATAGTATCGAGGTTATGTATTGTTGCAAGATAGTATCACATTTAAGAGAAAATTGCTTGAAAATTTTATAAGCATTGGTAAAACATATAATTATTTACTAAATATTGCATATATATATATATATATGTATGTATTATTTTTAAATATTTCACTGTTCGGTTCAGTTAATCCACGGTTTTATAAAGAAAATTTGTGGACCAAACCACATCTCACGGTTTTTCATTTTTCAAATCCGTATCCAGACCATTAATCCACAGATTCAATCCAAAAGTCATGGATCGGTTCGGTCTGGTCCGGTTTCACGGTTCTCTGATTTTCTTGGACAGCCCTACAAAAATCCTTTAAAAAGGATTTACGTTGGCTGAAAACAGCCGTTTGGTAGGATAAGTTGGGTGCAAATGTGATGAAACAGAGTGAGGAATTGAAAAGGGATTTTAATTAATGGACATTTTCATAAAGTAAGTGGAGTAATGGAGGACAATTAAGTCATGAAATGAAAATTTTACCTTGAATTTTGGCAGGAACAAAAACGATTTTGGCATTATCAATTCCCTATTTAATTTTTAGATTATTCATCCGTCTTGACGATAGGAGTCTAAAAAGGAAAAAATCATGACCAAAATCAAAATAAATGTAACGACCCTGATTTTTGGTCAATAAAAATTTCGTTAAATTTTTAAATTTTTATTTTTAATTACTTGGTTCCTTTTAAAATTTATTTTTAATCCCTATAATCCGTCATAATTAGATTTCAGTCCTTTTTAAAAATTTGTTTCTTGATTAAAAGCCCTACTTGGCTAATATAGTTAGATTCCAACCGATTAGTTGGAGAAACCGAACTACCAATTCACCTAGTAATAATTTCCTATCCCTAGTTGAATCTTTACCCGGTGGACAATAAAAGTTATGAAAATTTTATCCATTGGACAATAGAAAACCTAGATTTTCTACCAAAAGTACTTACTAGATTTTGTTAAAGTACCCATATATAGTTATATATACACATGCCTAAAGGACATATGGTATTATTCTAGTATATATAGTACCTCACCCTTTTATCCATTGGTCAATAACTACTAGGGAAAATATTACCCATTGGATAATAGAGTTAGTTTTACCAACAAGTATTAGGATTTATTAAATAAATTATTTTCTAGATTTCCCATGTGATGATATACTAATATATATATATATATGTATGTATGTATGTGTGTGTGTGTGTAACCTTATAGATTTAATACCCTAGATTTTCTAGGTACACTAGTACAATATTATAATAAGAACATGTGCCAATTTAGACTATTTTAATAAAGGATTTTGATCTTAAAATTTTTTATTGAATATTTGGAAATCTACCTAGATTGCATATTACACATTTATACACACACACACACACACACACACACACACACACACGCACGCACGCACACACAGAGTCCGGATCTCCTAAGGGATCTCGCACAGCCTTACTGTGCGGGACTCCCCTTTTCCAATCTAATTACGACGATCCGAGCCGCTCAAAGTGATCAGAACGTGATTTTAAGGGTACTCGCGAGAAATCAGCAAAAAAAATGATCGGGAAAGGCTTCATCCGAATAATTTTTTATTAAACAGTTCAGTAAAAAACTATTCGAATCAAGCCCTTCCCGATCATTTTTTTTGCCGATTTCTCGTGGGTACCCTTAAAATTACGTTCTGCACACTTTGAGCGGCTCGGATCGTCGTAATTCGATCGAAAAAGAGGAGTCCCGCACGGTAAGCCCGTGCGGGATCCCTCATTGGATCCCGAGTGTATATATATATACACACACACACACACTTATATTATTACAAAAGTACACATGTGTTTATTAGAATAGTTTAATAGGAAAATCTTGACTTGAAATCCCATTAGATCACATAGTACCTTAAGTACATTCCTATATATATGTTTACTTGTACCTAGAGGTATATATATATATATATATATATATATATATATATATATATATATATATATATATATATACATACATATACATATATGTACTAGTGCTATAGAGAGAGAGAGAGAGAGAAAGAGAGAGAGAGATTGCCGAAAGAGAAAGAAAGAAGAAGAGAGGGAGATTTGGTTGTACCTGGACTTGACTTCCATGATCTTCTTACATCCTTTCAATCTATGATTATATATTCTTTCAAGAAAAAATATATCCTCCATTGTCCTTACATATACAATTGCCAATATAAAACCTTGTACCATCCTCCTTTCTTCCACCAATCTTTCCAAAATCAAATCCAAAGTACTAAATCTAGCCATGCAAGCCTAGAATTAGGTAGAAAAGTGCAAGCAAACTCTTGATCTTTCAATCAAAACATGACAAAAATCGAAGATAGGATAGAGAGAGAGAGAGAGATTCGGGTGAGAGGGAGAGAGAGGGCATGCTTGGCCTATAAATAGCAAGCTCATTCAAGCTTAAACTCACACCTTCACTCTTTGCTCCAACTTCTCTCTAGAATTTCTAAGCTTTCCAAGTTCCAAAGTTCAAGTTTCTTGAGTTTTCTTGAAGTTCTTGAGAGCTACCACCAAACCACCTCCAAAAACCACCCCTAGATCTTTAAAGTAGCCTAGTTTAGTTAGCAAAGTTGTTTTTAGGAAGAGAAAATCCATCTCTCTTCCTTTCGAAGCAAACCGGAGCCGTTACGCCGCCGATTCGCAAAATCGACAACCAACTCTCAAAAACCGATCAATCGCTAAGAAGAAAGGTAGAGTCCCATATACGCTATCTCTAAGTATGCGTAGAATCCCTTGTTCCCTAACTCAACGTATAGCATAGAACCGTATGTTGAAAAATAGGATGTCTTTACTCTTTAGTTCAAAGTATAACATGAAATATTTTTAAGTAGATAAGGTTATTTATTGCTTATAATTTTTAGAATGCATGATGGTTAACAAACTCGTTTTGCTAATGGTGGTATGAACGTGTTGAATAATGAACTTTTACTTCAATAAACATGTGTTATTTTGAACTTTCCACAAAAGAGGAAAGAATGGATTTTTGAAAGATAGAAACTTATCGCTTGTTTAGAAATATTCGTATTTTAATCTTTAGGATGGTTATGAGCATGCATATATGAATTGCTTGTATTACTTGTGGTATAATATTGAGTTGGATGATCTTGTTAGTTTAGTTTCAAGATTTCAATGAATGATTTACGTATACGTGAAAAGTCCTACCGCGGAGTCTATGCATGTGACGAGACACAAAAATCAAGAAAGATAGAAACATGACACCTAGGGTGTGTTAATGACAATGTGTGTTTTAAAATCGCGATGTGGCCGGACTTGCCCATTGTGGGAATGTGTGTGTGTGTGTTCCAATGGAAATCCAGAACAGCGGAACCATTGTGAGGTTGTATGCGTTCCCATGGGAACCCGGAGTGGCAGAACCATGGTGAGAAATAACTTGGTTATCCATGGAGAGGAGCCAATGCAAATTTTGTGTGCCAATGGGAACCCGGTGCAGCGGAACTATTGTGAGAATACTCAGGAGACCGGAACGGCGGAACCGAGGTTGGGTGTGTTAAAACGATTTTGGAAATGTTGAATTGATAAGTGATAAATGCAGACATGGTCCACGACGAGTCACGTAGGAGAAACTCAGAAAATCATAGACACCAACGTTAGTTTGAATAGTAAATGCGGATGTGTCATTTTTAACTGTTAATGTTATGATTTAATGTTTGTAATTTAATGGTTAGTGGGTATGGATTATTCTATTGAGCTCTCGTAGCTCATGGTGTTACCTTTGGTGACCCTGACATATTATACTGGTAGCGACGCTGGTATAATGTGTCAGACTTTATAGATGATCAAGGTGAGTTGTACACCTTGGAGGCCTTTGGAGCTGAAGAGCTGACTAGGATGGAGGAGTAGGCTGAGCTGTAATTAGGAACCCTAGTTTTCCTCCTTTTTGTAATGAAAGTAATCTTATAGAGGTTATGATGTAATAATGAACCAGACTCTATTTAAGTTTTCAATAAAATTGTCTATTTAACGTTCCCAAAATTCGGGGCGTTACAATAAAAGTTCACTAAAGACAAATAAAATACCAAAACAAGCTATCTTTTTTGTGTAAAGTGTCATCTTAATTATATGAACTTTTTTAAATAATGATCCGCATTTTTATACTTTTTTCAAATTTTGATGTAGTCCTCTTACAATTGTTGGGATTCCAGTATTACCTTTCAAAAACAAATGCAACCCCATACACTTTAAGTCTAACCAACTTTTCATGGGGCGAAATTAGATGGTTGCTTTTTCTTTTTCTTTCTCTTTTTTTTTCGTTTTGAAAATCAAGCAATCATTTTGGGATAACCCAAATGAAAATATATGAGCAAACAAAATAGGACAAATGGAGTAAGTACAAATTTTTGTTTCTAATGCAAAATGTCCTAGACTTGCTTGCGCATACATCGCACTAATCCTTATAGCCCTTCTCAAAGTCATTTCATAGTTTGGAGTGGGCGTAAGGCCACCGGCCCTATTAGTTGCTGGCAAAGAGAATCAAATTTTAAGACATTAGGAGGAAGAAAAACCAAGAAAATCCCTTGGGATTAGAAAAATAAAACCTAAATACTTATTGTGCATTACTTTAAAAAAAATTAACACAAACATAAAGAACCTAATTGAAATCTTTAATATGATGCAAAGAAATTAAAACAATTACTTAATAGATAGGATTAATTCTTCAATAGAGGAATATTGTGAATCTTACCCAACATTGAATTCTTGAATAGATCAGCCCTCGTATTTGTCCTTAGATATATACAATTGCTAATTGTGAACCATGCATTATTTTACGCTATTACAAAATGATGTGTCATTTCCTAAATATGAAAAATAATTAAAAAGGGATCAATTTATGTACTGAACCATTTAAAGTTGTGTAAGGCGAATTTAAGTTACCTGTTTAGGGCCTGTTTGATAAAACTGAAACTGAATGCTGAAAAATTAAGTACTGAAAACTGAATGCTGAATTTTTTAAGCTGAAAAACTGTTTGGTAAACATATTAAGTATTGAATTAAAAAAAGATAAATTAATTTTAGTTCTGATTCTTTCTTAATTTACTAATGGTCACAATGTACTTATAATAATGGTGGAATGGTAATTGTTGTTGTGGTGGTGGTGGTGTGTTGGTGGTGATGGAGTGGTGGCGGCAATGGTGGTGGTGGGAGTAGTTGTGGTGATGGTATGGTGATTAAATGTAAATACACAAGAATTCAGCTAGAATTAAGTAGCTCAAAGCTACTTTTTTTTTTTTGTAGAGACCCGTAAATTCATTTTATAATTTTATTGTTTTATAGATGGAAAAGTGGTGGATTAATGAGAATATTGTAGTTGGGGGTCAAAGTGCGAGAAGTTGAAAACATTGGGTGCTAGTGTAATTGTGCATGTGTGTGTCGTGTATACCAGGGAAACATTTTTTCTTCTTTTTCCATTTTCATCTTTCGGCTCTCTCTCCATTTCTCCTCCAAGTCTCTCACTCTCTCACTCAATCACTCAGAACTCACAACAATCAAACTTAACTCCATCGTCTACTAGTATATTCGAGCTTGTATCGCGTTGGACAAAGCTTGGTTCGGTGTATTGTTGCTTGATTTGGACTCCGAAAGCTAGGGTTTGCACAATCTCCTTGATTTCCGTTTGGATACTCGAGGTAGGAAATTCTACCTCTCTTTATATGTTATTTGGGTTCTCTTATGTCTTATTTGAGTATTTTCATGCTTTGTTTGAGCTGGTATTGGTTGTTGTTTGGTCTGGATCAAAATCTGTTATCTGATGAAAAATCGCCAAATTCCAGATTCTTACCGGTAGGCCCGTCCTTTCTACCGGTAAAACATTGTTGCGTTGCCAGAAAATCAGTTTCCTACCGGTAGAGCTTTTCTCCTACCGGTAGGTTGTCTCAAATTTTCATCATGCAAAAATGGTGGCCTTTCTGTTTTGCATCTGTACCGGTAGGACTTGATCCCTACCGGTAGAAAAAAAAAATTTTCCAGTTCCCTACCGATAGGCCACAGTCAATTGCGTGATCCTCCTGTGTCGTTGAAACCCATTTCTTTTCTGAAAACCTTGACCATTCCATGGGTTATACATTATTATATATTTATACAATAAGAGATCAGAAGGCTTGGTTTGACTTCATGTGTGAAATGATTACTTATTTATTATTTTATCACTGTAATTGGAACTATTCAAATATGAGGGACTATGACATGATAAATATGAGCTTCTTGCACGACATTGGTACGAACGATACACTTGAACTTGTGAACGACGCGCGAACACTCAGGGCCCATCGACGGGTGGGTGCCTGGCAGGGGATATCATGGTCCCATAATTAGCCTGACAGGAGCTAATGCTCAAAATAATTACTCAATGCCTAACCTTCAAAGTGGGTGCTTGGCAGGGGATATCGGGGTTCCAAAATTAGCCCGGCAGGAGCTTCGGCTCAGACACATAAACGACACGACATGTTGAGACACGAAGTGAACGGATATGATTTATGGGTTGAATAAAAGAAAAAATTGGAGATTTTGGGACACTTGTTCATGAAAATTGTGCTTCCTCCGTTGTCTTGTGATCTTGTATCATTCGTCTCGCTCATTTGCATATAGAGTTTGCGTACATTTTTCTACTGGGCTAGTATAGCTCAAACCTTATATTATTTTCAGGTGCTAACCCGAAACCATAGCTTGCATTGCTTGGCGTGCTTGGAATGTGGTCATTATTTTTGAAAGACAACCGAAGGAGTTACTTATTCATCTTTGTAAATTTATTTTGAAAGATGTATTTGTAACTTAAATTGTAATTCTTTTGATTTGGAATATTGTAACCCGTAATCCTCTTTCGACATTTGATACTTATGTTGATTTGGGGCCGTTGAGCCTATATTGTAATATTTTGGAAACTTTGTGAACTTGGAAGCTTAACTAAGGAAATGAGAACACGGTGATCTTGTAACGCCCCGCTACTTTCTATAAATAACTCCAAAATACTTTATATTTCAAACACTTCTAGGCCCCTAATTTCACCATAAATAAATTACATCACCGAAAAAAAACTTAAGCCGCCTTCTAAATAATCTTCTATATATTCCAAAATAATCAATTCTTTCAAGACCTCTCCAAATTAATCCTTAAATGCTCTGATTCAATTTTCACTAATCCGACTTCACACCTGAAAAAGAAATTATTCGGGAAGTATACGATACAACAGAATAACGAAGCTCATAAGTGGAATCAATTAACGATAATCGACCATCAAGTCGAAGCAACAATCACAAAGGATCTCATACCATGTTATTCTCAATACCTTCCTCACCGAGTCAACCTCGACCCATTCTGGCTATTGGATAGGCTATTGGTGCATGAGTTCACTCGATCCATGTACTAAACAATTCCATAATACTCATCCAACAACATCATATTCGATACCAATTATTCCACTTTTCAACAATATTCCACAAGATTGAACAAAGATCACGGAATAATCAAAAGGAGTATAAAGATGAGAGGGAATAAAGGTTTCTGGAAGTAGGAAGCATATCGTATACCACCCGGATTACCTCATAATATGTCCGGCCGTTAAGTCTATGAATCAATGCCTTAAAACATTTTCCATCTTCCGACTAAATCCACCACTAGCCCACCAATCCTTCCATCTTTCGACTAGATACACCACTAGCTATAAAATAAACTCTTAAGCTTTTCCCTTCTCTTTCTCTCTCTCTCTCTCTCTCTCTCTCTTCTCTCTTCTTCCTTTATTTCCTTGGTGGTGTGTGTGGAGAGGAGTGGAAGAGAGAAGCCTATTTATACTTGTGGAGGTGAATCTAAATCATATCTAGGAAATCATAACCATATCTTATAAAATCTAATAATATCTAAATCAAATCTTATAATATCTAAATAAAATCCGATAATATCCAACAAAATCTATATAATATCCGACAATATCCAACAAAATCTATATAATATCCGACAATATCCAAACAAATCTAATCATATCTAATAAAATCTCAATCAAATCTAATAAAATCTTATCGTATCTAATAAAATCCCATAAAATCTTATCAAATCTAATCATAATCATATCTATAAGATCCAATCCAATCTTAACAAATCTATATCAAATCTCTCCTAAATTCTTCCATATCCTTCCTAGATTGTTAGGATCACGAACCGAATATTAGGATTCTATAATAGTTGGGTACAATTACTTTAATAAATGATAAAATAATTTTTAGTAAAAGAATTATAATAAAATGTTAAAACAAATTGACGTGAAAATTCGGGTCATTACAGATCTTTTGGGTACCGTACGGATATTGTGAGTATTTTTATTATGTAAATCATTTATAATTATGTTTAAAATTGAGGACGTGACATTTTTTAACCCATATTTTAAGTAGCACTAATTTATTAAGCAATGTATAATGTTGTTATCAAACCTACTGAATCACTTATTACTCAATTGATTCAGTCTTAAGTACTAAATTTAGGTTATCAAACATTAAAGTGGACATGAAAAGCTCTAGGAAATAGAGTCGAAATACTTTATTTTTTTTCGATAAATAATACTCCTACTAGTACTCCGTATGACTTTTCGTAATCAAGTAAGATTATAATTAGTATATGACGGGGCCGGGGGCCGGCCGGCCGGGGTCCGGCCGGTAAGTATAAATTAAAGAAACATTTATCACTGGAAAATTTGTCTTTTTATTTTTGCTTTTTGAAGTATTGGTCAGTTAAATGTTGTAACCCATCAGATGATTTTTAACTTTTTCACATAGGCTCCGTTCAATTGTTGAGAATGTTGTGTGAGAAATTGATTTTCAAGAAAAGTGAAATGAGGTGAGTAAAGGAAAATGAAATTTATTCCTATGTGTGTTCTCTTGAATACATTGAAAACTATAACTTTTCTGGTAATTGAACACACGAAAAATTACAGAAAAGTTGATTTTTCTATCATTTCTCATACTTTCCGTGCAATTGAAATCCAATTATTAAAGCGAAAAGAGAAAAACGTGTATTAATTTTTCCCCTAACCAATTAATGCATAAATTAATCTGCAGCTGGTTCACGGGCGAAAGACAAAACGCATGGGCGGCAAGTAGTTCCACTTTTTTAAAAAGTAACTTTTTTAAAAAGTAACTTTTTTAAAAAGAAGATAAATTTTAAGGTCAAAAATCATGTATTTACGCAAATAATTTTTCTACCAATATGGATCTTGTTTGATAGATCTCATTGAGATCTTTTAAACGGTGAAAAAAAAATTAAAAAATTATTTTTCATTTTCGTTATTTGTGAGTTTGAAATTACCTTTTTTTTTGAAAAAGAAAGTTTTTGAAAAAAGCAAAACGGGGTCAGATCCCACGCATTCTAAATGAGAAACATTAATTCCGGACCGAGTTTCATCAAAATCTTTTCATTTAATGCTAGGGGCACATCACCTTAAAGGCATATCAACCACACCCCTCTCATATATAGGTGGTTCCCGTTCCAGTGGGACCCACTTGTATGTGAGAGGAGTGTGGTTGATGTGTCTCTATGTGATGTGCCTCTAGCATTTTTGCAAAAATTAAGGTAACACTAGGCCTAAACACGATCTCAAGTTATAAACGGTAGAAGATTTTAAGGGCAAATCTAGATGGGATTCGTAAACTGAGATTTTAGTCTACCTTTGAGGTGGTGTTCATCCAACTTTCTGTTAGATGTTGTTTGTTTTGATTGGTCTTTTTTGTTAGTTTTTTTTTAGTGAAGTACTTTGTGTTTCTCTTATCTTTCCCCTCGATGTATCCCTTTCGAGTTTAATAAAATTTCGTTTGCCGAGAAAAAAAAACACTAGGCCTAAACAAATTTTTGTTTTATTTTTGTATTTTACTTTCTTTTTTCTGAAATTCTTTTAGTATTGCGTCAAATTGTTTTAGTTGTTTACTCGTCTTGATCATTAGGAGACTATGCAAAATTAAAATTAAAATTAAAATCACAAGCTTTAAAAAGTTCACTAAATACAAACATAATCCATGCGGATCAAAAAAATACAAACATTATCCATAATAAACAATTTTCTCTGTTATTTTAAATGTTCTCAGTTTTTTTTCTTCATGTTTGGCTCATATACTTTTACTTTTTTGATTATTCTCGTAGAGATGAATAAATAATCTATAAAAATTCAACATAAAATTAACAAAAGTTCATACAAGACAAAAATAAGGTAAAAGAATTTAATGGAGAACCAACCTATTTGTGGTATTTGTCCTGATGCTGACGCTAAGGATGAACCGCAAGGCAGATGAGGCCATATTTGTACTTATTTTCTAAGGTGATGTATTGTAAGAGAATAAACTGTCTCGTAAAACGAAAAATAAGTACTTATAAAATAAGAACCTTAGCGGAACGCAGCCTGAGCCCAATAGACCGCCTTATATACCCATGTTTTAAATTTAAAAATAAGAAATTATAGTTGTACTTTTCTTAGAAGTTTTGAAATTACATGAGTTCGCGCGCCCATAGCGCTTTCAACAATTCAACACTCGCTCAACCGAGAGTTTTGATGTGATTTTTAGCAATACTTTTACTTTTTGCAATACTATATATTCTTTGATGAAATTAATAGGGATGCACAAGATTGAATACGATTATAATCATCATCATACATAATTATAGAGGATGGCATCTTCACGGTAAATTAATACTGTAGGTTGATCGAAAATATGTATGATAATCTTTTTGGTAGTAATGTCATTGTATTTTGTATTGGAAAAATTAGTATTGGCTTTCATATACTATGTGGTATTAAAAAATATGTAGTGCTGGTCCACAAATTTTCTATTCTAAGTCCGTCCCGGGATGATGCTCGTCTCCAACTTTCTAAGGCCTCGTTTCAGAATACTTTCTTAAAAAATAAGTACATATTTTATATTTTTAAACTCAAAAATAATATAAATGAAAAATAATTTTTAAATTTTTTTTGCACTGTATCAAAGATCTCAATGAGATTTATCAAACAAGATCCATATTGATAGAAAAATTATTTCCGTAAGCACATACTTTTTGAGATTGAAATTATCTTTTTAAAAAATAAGTCCTTATTTTCCTTTCGGGAACGAAGACAACAACACGTTTACGAGGAGGATAGCCTTTTTGTTCGATCTGTTCATTTTTTATTTGATCGAGTAGTACTAGATACGTGGACCCATATTAATTGGAGAGGGAAAAAAAAAAAACCATAATAGTCCCATGAATAATTACTCGATCCATAATGGCGTGGAGACAGCTGCCTGCCATCAATTTTATTTTGGTTTTGTTTTTTACTCCGTGTGGGAAACCGCTGCCATCTGATTTGCGAAATGCAGGACCATTACGTCTAATCATGGATGGCTCATTGGCTCTCCAAATTCTTGCCAAATTATAATTTAAGTCTTGTTATAATATTGTCGCCCTTCGTAAGTGCTTTGTGGAAAAATTCTCTCCAAAATACCATATACAATCAATTACTATATTAATTGTGCTAGTCGCGTTCGTCCTAAGAAAAATTCTAAGTAGGAGTATTTGTTTTGTTTTTCTAAATTTTTGTTAGGTTTATAATATATTTTACGATTAAACATTTATCTCGATGAAAAAAATCTAAAAACTAACAAATTATGACCCAAAAAACAAGAAGTTTACGAAAGATTAAAAAAAAATGTTTGAAGCAGCTACATTTTTTAGCTTTAGTGCCATCCTAATTGGCTTTTTTCAAATTCGGTCTACATCTTTGTACTATTTTGATTCTTCTTACTAACTTATTTTTCTATGAAATAGTAGAATTGGATTCTTATTGAGCCAATTTATGATTTTGTAACGCCCCTAATTTTGAGAACGTTAAATAAACAATTTTATTGAAAATCTAAATAGAGTCTGACTCATTATTACATCATAACCCTCATAATTACACAAAGGGAGGGAACTAAGGTTCCTAACGATAGCTCCGCCTGCTCTTCCATTCTAGTCAGCTCTTCGGCTCCAAAGGCCTCCAAGGTATACAGCTCACTATGTTTATCTACAAGGTCTAACACATTATACCAGCGTCGCCCCTAGTATAATATGTCAGAGTCACCAAATGTAACACCATAAGCTACAGGAGCTCAATAGAATAATCCACACCCACTAACCCTTAATTTACAGACATTAAATCATAAGATTAACAATTACCACACAGTACATGCATATGTAACAAAACAGTTAAAAATGACACATCCACATTCACTATTCACTATCGTTGGTGTCCATGAATTCTGAGTTTCTCCTACGCGTTATTTCGTAAACCGTATCACTGGTTTCACCTTTCATTAACCTAATCAACATTTTCAAAATCGTTATTTTACACACCCAACCTTGGTTTCACTGCGCCGGTCTCCCGAATATCCTTACAATGGTTCTGCCTCGCCGGGTTCCCATTTGCACACAAAACTTTGCATTGGCTCCGTACCGCGGATAACCAACCCACACACCCAACCTCGGTTCCGCCGTGCCGGTCTTCCGAGTATCCTCACAATGGTTCCGCCACGCCGGGTTTCCATTGGCACACACACACACATATACACACAATGGGCTACCATGTCCGGCCACATTACGGTTTCCAAAACCTTTCTCTTTTTCAAATCACATCTTTTCATTAACCACACCCTAGGTGTCATGTTTCTACTTTTTCGACTTCGGTATCTCATTTTCATACAACGACTCCACGGTAGAATTATTCATATATCTAGTCATAAATCATTCATTGTAATATTTATACTAAACTAGCAAAATCATCCAACTCTATATTACTTTATAATGTTCATATCACAACTTAAAGCATAACGTCACATGTACGGACGCCTTTGGAGTGAAAATCACTTATGTTTTATCACACAACAAGTAATACAAATAATTCATGTATACATGCTCATAACCATCCTAAAGATCAAAATACGAATACCTCTAATCAAACGTTAAATTCCTATCTTTCAAAATCCGTTCTTTCTTCTTTTGTAGGAAGTTCAAAACAACGTATGTGTATTGAAGTAAAGGTTGATTATTCAACATGCTCATATATCCTTTATCAAAATAAGTATACTAGCTATCTTTCTTCATGCTTTTCGAATTATACAAACAACATACAAACTTCGATTATACTTAGAGTGGAGAGTAGAAACATTCTACATATATTTAGAGATAAGGGATAAGAAGATTCTACCGTTCTTCTTTGGCGGTAAAGCAGCTACGGAAAGTGAGTTGGCTATCAGACGGAGTAACTTCCTACGGTAAGCTTTCGGTAGCTTTGAAAGAGAAAGGTTTCTCTCAAAACTTGTTCTTGACTAAAACTACTAACTTTTGGAATCGAAATGGTAGTCGAGTGGTAGTTTAGTGGCGGCCTAGGATGAGTTTCTTGAAGAACTTAGGAAGAACTCAAGAACAAGAAGAACAAAGAACAAACTCAAGAATTCTAGAGAGAGAAGTTGAAATGTTGGAGGGTGTGAGTTGAATGGCATGAGAAGGGTCCTATTTATAGCAAAATTTGGCTCCCTCACTCTCTCCCATGGCCGGCCTCCTCTCCCCCTTTTTCTCCCATGGTTTTGCTCCATTGTCTTGTCAAATCAAGCATGCCATGCCTTCCTCACTTGTCATTTCCATTTTAGGCCATACCTTAGGCTATCATGAAGGGTTTTTAGTCTTGTCATGTCCTAGGATGGGTTGCTTGCAAGAAAGAAGAAGATGATTGGCTAGGTTTGTGTTTAAAGAAGCCTAGAATGGGTTGTCATGTGGTACTAGGCTTGAGTGTACAATAGGTAGCTTGTTTGAGTGGCCAAATACAAGCGCGCGCGCGCGCACACACACACACACACACTCTCTCTCTCTCTCTCTCTCTCTCTCTCTCAATGTACATACATACATACATATATATATATATATACACACACATACTCACATTTATATATATAAGTATACGAAAGTACTAAGTAGCCCTAATAGGTCTATGAAAGAGGAGATGATGAGTGGTAAGGCTTTCAATGACAAGAACATTGTCGATCCATTGGGTAATATTTTTCCTAGAAAGTGCATATAATGCTTATAATAGGCTATAAGGTGTATAAACCTATATATAAGCACATATTTGTACTTAGAGAATCTAGGAAAATAACTTTGGTAGGCAATTTAGGTTTAAGGCTATTCGTCTTAGGGTTGCAAGCATGGCAAGACTAAGTTTGCTTATTTTGGAAGCAAAATGATGGCTTTCTATGGTCCATGGTTTGTCTTTTCAAATCATATATTCATTGGCAATCTAATGTCCATTGTCCAAGGGATAGTAATTTCTCGAACAATTATTAACCAATGGGTAGAGAGATAAAGTAGATAGGTATGGGCTTGAATGACTAGTCATGCGGTATAATGATTACCTCTAATGGCCTAATGGTTCAATTAGAGTTGGGAGGGGTTCATAAGGCTCAAAGATGGTAAAAAATGTCTATCTAGGGTTAGAAAATCGTAACTAGGTGAATTGGTAGTTTGGTTCCTCCGACTAATCGATTGAAAACTAAATCTACTTGTCA
Organism: Rhododendron ovatum; assembly: GCA_019656835.1. Classification (NCBI taxonomy): domain Eukaryota; kingdom Viridiplantae; phylum Streptophyta; class Magnoliopsida; order Ericales; family Ericaceae; genus Rhododendron; species Rhododendron ovatum. Next base: position 28,052,559 of record CM033795.1, on the reverse strand, counting down.
CGTAGGATTTCTAGTCAAGAAATATAATTTTAAGAGCTTAAATTTAATTATGACGGATTATAAAGATTAAAAAGAAATTTTTTTTAAAAAAAATACCAAGTAATTAAAAAAAAATCCCAATATATAACGAAATTTTTATTTATTGAAATTTCGAGTCGTTACAGATTTGGTAAAAGGGATATAAATTGTATTTTGATGAATTCACTAAGAATTTCAATTCTAAACAATTGTTTGGCAAAAGTTTGAAAAAACTAAGAAGAATTTTTTTTTGTTTATTTTCCATAATAATAGAGTTTTGCCACCAATTTATGGTGTAGAAATATTAAAGAAGTTAAGAAAATAAGTATTATAATTATGATGCATGTAATGGAATATTATCCAGTGCTCTAATATTTTAATTATCTCTTTAAACACTTTCAATTGTAGTCAATTTATTTTTCACAACATTTTTACAAAAAATTTGTTGAACTAGATTAGGAAGTTAAATTATAGAATAATCCAATTTTTTTTATGTTAAACGTGAGAAGATTGTATTGATAAATGCCCAGCATGCCTTATAAAACGGAGATCATTACAAAAAAATTGGACAAAACCAACTAATCGTCTAACAAATAAAAACGAGAAAATCACAAGGCAATCAATATCTTCCATCCTAACCCTAGTATGGTTTGAAGCAACGGCGACACTTTTAAACTACCGAACATCTAATTAGGAGTTTCAAACGAGAAAAAGTGCAAAGGTAAGGATAAAGATACCAAATACCCAGACGATCAGATGCACTCCAACCAATGATGAATGCATCAATGAACTCCCAAGAATTACAGATCGCCAAGCCGCCACTTGTAACCCCGCCAAAGACATCGTGTAGGGATAGAACGTTGAAGCACAGATAACATTGTGAAGTAACCTCGATTAAGAGAAGCCGATCTGTAGACAAAATTCGTCCATAGATGAAACTAACAAGTCTCATAAAATGAAAAACAAAACTCTCCTAAAACAAGAGACAAAACTCTCACAGTTATTCAACTGTGTTCTATTCGTGCTAATCACTAGGTTCAACATCGTACTTACGTCTATACTATAATATTATAGGGCTGCTCAAAAAATCTGGTGAACCGTGAAATCGGTTCGGATCGAACCGATCCATACCTTTTGGATTTTGTTCGTGGATTAATGGTCCAAACACGAATTGAAAAATTAGAAAACCGTGACTCGCGGTTCGGCCCGTAGATTTTCATTACGAAACCGTGGATTAACCGAACAGGACCATGAGATATTTATTTTATATAAATAATATATATGTGTGTGCATTTATATGATAAATTGTTAGTAATGTTAACACTTTTTTCCACCAATTTTAGTATTTTATCTTAATAATGGGATATAGTGTAGATGTACATAAAATATAAGGAGTAAATCGTAGTTTTTTCGTATAAATTACGGGTAACCCTAGTTGAGTTTCAGTAGTTCGTTTCTTTTCCGGTTCTTTTATGTTATGTAATGTACTATAATGATACAATCCAACTAGTGTTTTACATTCTTTTAAATTGATTTCTAAAGCAAGCCTTTGGTAGTTTATGTTACAAGTACTTTCTGGTAGTGTTAAACTTAATTTTGAATGTAACCTTCTTCCCTTTTATTGTGGGATAATTGCTTGAGCCTTATTTTTGCTAAAATCCATGGACAAAACCATAACCGATCCGCGAGTCATGGATCGGATTAGAACCGGACCGTAGGACTTTTGGTCCGGACACGGATTTCATTTTGTAAAAACCGTAACTAGCGGTTCGGTCCTCAGATTCCTAGAAATCCGAACCGAACCGAACCAGACCACCAGCAGCCCTATAATATTAGACTCATGCGCTTGCGAGTATCAGTACTTAAGAAAATCACATAACGTTCAATAGTAACCTTCTAGTCCTCCTAGCCTGCACAAGCCAGAAGCGAATTCAATAAAAATTCGGAGAAAAGTGAGAGTGCAGTTTTTCTCTTCAAGGAATCTATTATATATTTAGACAGAGGACTGATATACAGTCCCATTCCAGTCAAGACTCCCGAACCACAGCTCCCGTCCGCACCCTATTTATAAGCCGTTGGAATAAATCCAACGGCTCGGAATAAAATCCACCCCCAAGCCTTCCCACGCGCTCCCCCAACACCTAACTCATTTTCCTTTTTCATTTGTATGCGTAAAGAGAGAGAGAGAGAGAGAGAGAGAGAGAGAGAGAGAGGGAGAGGGAGGAGGCGACGAACGTTGAAGAACCAAAGCTCCGCCTGACCCACCCAACGACGACGAACCAGATCTAAGCCCAACGACGACGAACACACCAAGGTATCTCTCTCATCTCGCTCTTTCTCTTTCGAATCTCGACAAAACCGTGACCCTATTTCTTTCTTGCTGTAAAAGCAGAAACACAAAAAAGAAGAAGAAGATTGAAGAGAAGATCGAAGAAGAAGAACTGGACTGAAGAGAAGAATGAATGACGAACGACTGGTATCTTTCTCTCTCGATCTGTTTTGTACCAGAAATTTGGGCATAAGGGCTCGAACCAATTGGGGTTTTAGGGCTCTCTCTCTCTCTCTCTCTCTCTCTCTCTCTCTCTCTCTCTCTCTCTCCCCATGTCGATTAGGGCTTTTTCCATTTCGATTAGGGCTGTTTTTTTGTTACTCGAAATTAGGGTTTTTTTTGTTTTTAATTGAACCAAAACCTCAACCCCGATCTCTACATTTGACCTCCAAAAATTAGGGCTTTTTTTGAATTGTTTCTAACAAAAAAAGGGGCTTTTTTTGAACGACCGTACAAGAAGATTAGACTTTCGGTTTCAGTAAAAAAAGGGAATTTTTTGTTGTTTAGTACATGAACATCAAGTAATGGAAATATGATTTCAGAATTGGAAAATTTTCAAGGATTCTTCTTTGATGGTTTGGTTATTGAAAATGTTGAACCTTAATTTTGATACGTAGTATTGCCACAAATTGGCCGCTGTTACTATGGACAATAATAGTGGACCGGGCTGCGAATCTTTGATTTCACCATAAAAGTAGCAAAGGGAAAATGCAGCACCTGTAACACAGTTGCATAGATATCGTTCACGCAGCTAGAGTTACCCAAGAGTTCCAAGTGTTTGTTCCATTCTTTTTAGTTAATTAGGAGTAGCTTTTGGTTTTGTGTCGTGTTTCATAAGCATTTATACTTGTAGCGTATGCCATCTGATTGAGATATCTTGTTGAAAAGGGATTGTAAGGATAGATGGACGCAGTTGTTAATTCATTCGTCACACGTGGTAAATTTGAGCGAGTTTCTTTTGGTAGAAATAGCAAGCTCAACAACGAAACATGGATGAAATTGTTCGGATAGTGTTTTTTTTTATTGTATTTGGGTTGTTCTTGGAGGAATGCAATTTGGATTTGGGATAGAGACAACTAAACTACAAAATTTGCGTTTGTTTTTTTTTAATGTAGCCGTGGCTGGAAAAGAGCTCTATTATTTTGTTTTTGTTGAAAGAGTTCCTGGAATATATCGGAGTTGGGTAGCTTGTTGCGAACAAGTGAGTAAATTCTCTGGGGCTGTGTATACAAAATATTTGTCATTGGAAGAGGCAAAGGGATGCTTGGAGTGCATATGTCGAAGCTAGGTCCAGTGAGCAATTTCCGCTTGAGCAAGAAATCATCACCGATTACCCCCACCTTTGCTCGAACCTGTGCAATCAAACATGAACGACCATTGTGGTTCAACTAAGTGCAATCAAACATGGACGACATCCTATTTACTTGAAGCAGCAACGGGATTTGTAGTTTATTTTGTATAAGACTCTTATGTAATGTGTAATGCTTATTTTGAACCATTGTGAAGAACAATTATTAACTTCAAGCAACTTTTATTGCTCCCTGGCACTGCTGTATCCATTTTAAGTATCTTGTTCTGGGAAGGGCTAAGAGTTTTGGATTCTTAATGCTGACTTTGAAGAATGTGGTAGTGTTGTATTGTCATTACTTTTCTCAAGTGTTATATTGTCAAGTCAAGCTGGAATTTGCTAATGTAATGTTATGACAATATGTAGTTGTTAAGGTTGAAACTTGCTGCTTTTTTGGAATATCAAGTTGTAGTGAGGTGGTGGAACCATGATTTTGTGTAACTTGGGCTATATGACATGGTGTTGTAATTGTTGTAGATTTCTTTCTTTTAATTACTTTAGTATTGCGCTTGTAATTGCAATGTGTGGACTTATTCGGTTGTTTCTGGGGTTTTTGTTTTGAGTCTTGGCTTTGCTTGGAGAATACATTACCTTAGCTTCTTAGATGGGAGGGTCTAAAAATGTTTTGATACTCAAATGCAAAAAAAAAAAGGGCTCGAGGGAGGTGTTGGCTAGGATGAGAAGCATGACTGAAACATGAGAGAGAGAGAGAGAGAGAGAGAGCCTGTGTTTGCCCCTTCGCATTTCTCCTGCACTGCCATGCCCGAAAGCTCGAAACTAATAATGAGTTCTCTCCATTGCTAGACAACAGAATGCAAGGAAATTACCTTATATCCACATCAAACCAAACAATTGAAACTTAAAGTCAAGCACTCACTTCAATCATTGAATCACCATTTCCATTTACAAAAATTCTACAACTTGGTAGGGTAGCTGGCCCTTCCAAGTGGGCATCATAGACAACTTTGATCAAACAGAGTATTTCTTTACTAGTTTGTACACAACTACAAGATGTGACTATGGAAAGAGGCGTGAATCGGTTACATGAATTTATACAATGAAGGCATTACATAATTGGAACTCATGCACTCAAGTCTCTACACTAAAATTGACTGGTAACCTTCCACTCATGCTTCAGCCATCTCCTCATATGCTTCTGCAACTCAAAAGAAGGCTACACCCCAAAGAGAAATCAAAACGGTCATCTCCTTATGCTTCTGCCATAGAAATAGCAACATCAGAGGCTCGAACGCAGTAGATTCATGTGTAGTTCACTGGTGTTAGTCTTGTTTTTCTGCCTTTTGTAAAGCATGAAAGAAAGTTAATTTCAAACAACTTACACCAAAAACAAGTACCATAATAAAGGGGTGTGTGAGTGAGTGACATTCCATGCAAAGTTGCTGCTGACACAGTGATAATGACTATATAAATTTTCTCATTTTCTCGTTTCTTTTGTATCTGCAGACTGAACCCAAAGAGCTTACGCAAGATAGCGTAGGAGTAAACTACAGGGCGTTGAGTGATTTATTTCTCATCTCAGAGCAAAGGAAAGAAACCATTTCCTATGAAATTTCTGTTCAGATGATTGAAATTTACAATGACCAAGTCAGGAATCTCCTGGTGACAGATGGTCTTAACAAGAGATATCCTTTAGAAAGTTGTCAACAACTCTGCTATTTCCTTTAACATCTCTCATCCCCAATTAATTAAGAACAGGGAAATGATTAACAACTTGGATAACACACTTAATTTCGTCGTGGATGTGATCTCTTTTACCCTAATCGAGCAAAAGAAAAAAAAACCCTAATTTCGAGTAACAGAAAAACAGCCCTAATCAACATGGAAAAAGCCCTAATCGACATGGGGAGAGAGAACGAGCCATAGAGAGAGAGAGAGAGAGAGAGAGAGAGAGCCCTAAAACCATAATTGGTTCGAACCGTTATGCCCAAATTTCTGGTACAAAATAGATTGAGAGAGAAAGATACAGGTCATTTGTCGTTCATTCTTCTCTTCAGTCCAGTTCTTCTTCTTCGATCTTCTCTTCAATTTTCTTCTTCTTTTTCGTGTTTCTGCTTTTACAGCAAGAAAGAAATAGGGTCACGGTTTTGTCGAGATTCAAGATTCAAAAGAGAAAGAGCGAGATGAGAGAGATACCTTGGTGTGTTCGTCGTCGTTGGGCTTGGGTCTAGTTCGTCATCGTCATCGTGTGTCGGATGGGTCGGGCGGACCTCTGGTTCTTCGTTGTTCGTCGCCTCCTCTCTCTCTCTCTCTCTCTCTCTCTCTCTCTCTCTCTCTCTCTCTACGCGTACAAATGAAAAAAGAAAATGAGCTGGGAGTTGGGGGAGCGCGTGGGAAGGCTTGGGGGTGGATTTTATTCCCAGCAGGTTGGATTAAATCCAACAGCTGATAAATAGTGTGCGGACTGGAGATGTGGTCCAGGAGTCCTGACTAGAACGGGACTGTGTGTGTTTGTATGTATGTATGTGTGTGTGTGTGTGTGTGTGTGTGTATATATATATATATATATATATCGGTCCAGCTCCTACACAGACCACCGCAATTTAACAACAAATGCGGACCTCCTCTGTAGCCATTGGATTAGATCCAACGGCCAAGATCTAAAATGCCAAATTCGCGGGTCAAAATCACTCAAATAGCTCCGGGTTTCTGAAAACGGGTCTTATATGGAAACGGGTCAAAACAAAATGGGGTTTTCCGTGGCCTTTCCTTCATTCCACAGTTCACACACGTAGAGAGAGAAAGGGAGGCGATTCAGAGAACATGAACGAAGAACGAAGAAGAACAGTTAGTCCCTCCCTCTCTCTCTTCTCGAACTCTCTCTCTTCTTGAACCCTCTCATGAAATCTGTCTTTCTATTCTATTCTATATCCATTAACGCGTTAGGGTTTTTTTCGCGCAGCTCTTCAGATCGAAGACGACAAACCAGACTCAACTAGACTCAAATTCACGAAGAAGAACCGAAGATCGAAGGTATCTCTCTCTCTCTCTCTCTCTCTCTCTCTCTCTCTCTCTCTCTCTCTCTCTCTCTCTCTCTCTCTCTCTCTCTCTCTCTCTCTCTCTCTCTCGTTCAGATTGAAGTTAGGGTTTTGAACCAGTTAGGGGTTTAGGGTTAGAACCAATCGGCCTTGTCTCTCTATTTTTTTAAATTTCGGTTTCAAAATTTACAACCCACCAACAGTGGATTTACTACTATGTTCTTGAAAAAAAAAATGTTTACATTTTTTTTTTCAAGAAATTGATGATTTGTTGAAGAAAAAATGTATGGGTTTTTTTTTTTGTACGGGATTTTTTTTTATGGGGTTTAGGGTTCGAACCAATGAGTTGTTGAAAAAAAACTAGACTTTTTTTTATTTACCATTATTGTTGGATTAGAAATCTTTATTATTCCACTTCTTTTTTTGCTAAGCAATCTTTATGGGTGTTCTATTAGTCAGTTCAAATTGAGAGGCTTAGGGAGTCAAACTTTGGCAAAGGCAATGATTGATTGTTTCATCCTCGTTATGGGTGTTCTTTTAGTTAGTTATTCCTCCTTGTTATGGGCTATTTTCACCCCTGTTGTAGATCCTATTTGATTGATAGTTCAGCTATGCCATCCATTCACCCATTATGTACTTTCTTTCTTGGATAAACTATGCACCAAAGAAAACAGATTTTGGAAGTGGATCAATTTGTGCCTAAGCCTAGTCCATTAACAGTACATAGCAATTGGATGAATATAGGGAAGATTGGCTCTCATTTAATGTTACTCTGCAGCCAAATTTGAAGTCAATAAACCTTGTTGATTCTTTCTCGTACGTGAGTGGAAAGGAACCAGTTCTACATATAATGTGTGGTTCAGATGAACCACCCCGAATATCCAGTTCTTTTGTGCACCGTTCAACGTATTGAAGAGTGACATTTTGTTGATTATATGTCATTTGTCCTCTTCATTCTGTGTATGATATCTCAACAGGCTGGAAAATGGGAAAATGGTATGTTGTGTTCGTTGGTCAGGTTCCCGGGGTTTATGACTCCTGGGCGGAAGCTCATGGTCAGATTACCGGCTTTAAGCACAATTCCTTTAAAGGTTATGAGACTGAAGCGGAGGCACGAAAAGCTTATTCAACTTATTTGAAGAAGTGTGATGGTTTGTCTAGCAAGGAGTCCGACGGTTCCCATGACCAACAACCACTTGCACATCAATTGAAAATAGCACTTGAGCAGAGAGATAAGCTTCAAAAGGAGCTGGATGATCTCCGAGCAATACTTGATTCTTTAGCTTTAGGATGATGGACCTTCTAACCTTATAACATTGACTCTGTTTTTGTTAGTTTGTAACCTTGTTTGGTGGTCTTGTACCACACATTATGCTATAACTTAGTTTGTTGGTACATGTAACTATGTAAGTTGTAACTGTTTTGGACACCTTCGCACTGGAAGTTACCAGATGGTATGAGAAGTTTGTCACTATGGTTCTATTTATAATGGTGTATATTGCAGTGGGTGGAACCATAGACAGAAGCCAGGATATTGCAGATTTCTGTTATGTAATTTCTAGATTTCGACTTTTTGTTCTAGGATTACTGGCAATAGACTTTCCTTTTTCATTTTTCAGTATTCAACTGCGTTTATTTGATTTTCAAGGCTTTGACTTGTGATTTCTCGATTTTTAGCTTTTTACTTTTTCTGATGCGCTGTGGAAATTAAAGCACTTGTTGGGGATTGGAAGGAACTTACATGTGTTTGGATTAAGAGTGTGTGTGGGTTCTATTGAGTTGTAAAGTTCATACTTTTTGCTGTTGTGTCTATTGATTCACACAGGCTTTTATTCCCTGATTGATTTCTTGTATCTAAGGTTCTTCAAAAGTGGCTTTTGGGTATTGGTCTCTCCTATTTTCTTCCTTTTTGTCTCTAATTATCCAAATAGGTGACTTAGTATGAGATCTTTTGTTTCTTCTCTATGCATTTGGATCCTAGCATAACGGGAAAGTTGGGGACCGAATCAAGCTAATCATAACCAGCCCTATACAAAGTAACGAGATCCCATATTTCCTTCACAGCTTCAGCAATGTAATTGACTGTTTTCCCTTGGCATCGAACTAACATTTTAGCATGCAACATACTAATAACTGCAAATTGCGGATCCAGTGGAGAACCTCTCTCCTCCCCTGTTTCCAGCACCTAATTTTTACATTATATATGTACCCAAAACTACTACTATTGAAAACTGTAGATTGCCCAGGCAAACACACTTCACTAACTTTGAAGAAACTAAAACCTCACTTACAACAAATTGATTAGACTGAAAACACAAGTCCCACAATTACAAAAAAAAATACACAAGTCGTTTAACTTTAAAAAAAAAAAAAAACAAGTCCCACAATTAAAATTACAGTTCGCCGATCTTCCATGTCAGTACAGCCTCTAACTAATTTAAGTCTCTCTATTGCCTGGCCATTTTATCCATCTCCATTTCCGCACGACCTCTTCTTCTCACGAGTCATTTTTCCATCCCTGAAGCACGAATAGATCATAAAATGAATAAAAGAAAGAAAAAATGCAAACACTTGTAACAATTAAAATTTAAACAATTGATAATAACTGCAAACACTTACAATCTTCACTCATTGTCAGTGTCGTTCTCATCGTCGTCCTCATCATTCAACCTAGTACATTGTGAAGACCTAAGAAAAAAAAAACATGAACATACTTACATTCGGTATAGCAATAGGATTAATTTTACATTAACATAAGTAGATGCATACACATACATGTTCAGCAGTTTTGGACAGTTCCTTTTGTCATGTGATTGCCCTGTTAACCCACAACCATTACATTTCCTTAATGCCTTCACAGCCTTCTCTTTTCCTCCTTTAAGTCGTTTACCACAACCCTTTGCCCTGACTGGAAGTGGTTTTTTGTAACTAAGTTGGCTTCCAAGAGGGACAGGAACACGAATGCCACTCCCTTCGCCATCTTCGCGAGAAATTTTCATGAGTGCAACCTTTTTTGTAACTGATTCCAAAGCTTCTTCCAAAACTTGTGGTCCCTCTTCAGTTAATAGGGCGTCATCAACTACATTCGAAAATAGTTGGAAAACACGTTGTCGCCTCATTAATATTGAATTGCCACATAATTCTTTCCCCCTTTCCCCACCCAAGTCATCTAAAACTCTGCTAGCTTTTGCTGCAACAGTCCACCTTCGCAATATGTACTGATCAGACAGTGCCATAATCTGCATTCTAGCAAAATAGGCTAGCATGTGCCGACATGGAATTCCTTCGAATTCAAACATCTTACAACTACAGCTGACATAGTTTGATGACTTATTTACCAAAATCTCACGAAATCTCGAACCTTCTATTTCCGCCCTCTGAACATTCCACAAACAACGATGTTCATCCTCATCCGTCTTCGTAAACACATAAGCATCCTTCTGATGGATTTCCTCTTGAAATTTGTAAAAAATAGTCCTCGTATACAATTCACTCATTCTCTTTTCCAACAACCACGAGGTTTTCAACACAAGCTTCTCATTCACATCTTTATGATCTAAATCCAATTCATTATGCCGTAAATTTGAAAGTGCTCTATCAAACCGTGTCACAAACTCCAACAATGAATTATTCTTAGACACGTACCTCTTGAAGAATGCATGATCACTTTCACTTCTTTGACTACTTGTCATATGGGCTGAGAAGATGTGTTTCGTATAGACAGGAATCCATCTCGCACGGATTGTGTACATGTCATTTAACCATTCATTGCTGGACAAGTGTGCTTTTTGCACAATCTCTAACCATCTTGCTTCAAACTCATCCGGGTTCTCGGAATTCCATATACATTTTTTAAACTCCTCATAATGTCGTACATATGCAAGTGCACCTAGTTTTTGAGAAAATTTATTCACAATGTGCCAAATGCATAACCTGTGATAGGTATCTAGAAGTGTAGAAGCAATTGCTTTTGCCATTGCCGGATCCTAATCTGTTATGATCACTTTGGGTGGGCCTCCTGGCATCGCTTTCAACCATTCTTTAAAAAACCACTCAAATGACTCACAAGTTTCATCACTTAAAAATGCACACCCAAAAAGCGTTGTCTGCCCATGGTGATTAACCCCTACTATGGGTGCGAAGATCAAAGAATATTTATTTGTGTCGTAGGTACTATCAAATACCACCACGTCTCCAAAATACTTGTATGACTTTCTACAAGTCGTATCGGCCCAAAAACAATGCGTCATCCTCTGCTCATCATCTGTCTCGAATGTAAACGCAAACCCGGGATTCTTTTCTTTTTCACTCTAAAAATACTCATACATCATATTCCCGTCATGTCCATCTACTGATTTCTTCTTATCCCTTCTGTTATTGTAAAGATCTTTTTTTGTAAATCCAACATTTTGAAGACCTCCACTTTGCAACTCCAAAATACTCATTTGTTGAAATGGTGGCACATTGGCGTCTCCAAGTTGTTGCATTAAACACTTTTGGACAGGTGTCACTTTCCGATGAGAGTGCAAAAGATGCACCTTCATTGGGGTCGTTAGAGGGTGGTTATGACCCTCGACAAATTGGGAGACTTCATATCCTTCACCTCTCCTCACAACGGTCACTTTTGCGGGACAATCCTCTCTAATTATACCCCGTTTGCATTTTATGGGCCTAGTAGTTGTTGGTTTTTTGTTCCCTTGTTTGAAACAAACAAACTCCTTCCTAGTGGTTTGACCATCCATATTATTCTTGCGAGAATGGACTCGCACACTAAATCCTACGTGATATGCATAATTGTTGTAGAATGTATAAACTTCCTCTAAGTTGGCAAACTGTTGTTCAATTTTCGGTATGAATTCGTCTTTAACTTGAGGATTGATAAGTACCTCTGAAGAATTCGCAGAAGATTGAACCGGATTTTCAAATGATTGAGCCAGTAAAGATGGCAACAGTGACGATAGTTGTATATCATCCAACGACTGCATCCTACAAAATGAAAGAGAAAACAATAAACAAAATAGGAATTTGTCCAATAATTATACTAGCAAAGAAAACAAAATTGTAGAGAAATTTATTCTACAAAACTCGCACTGCTATGACTCTCTTGAAAATCTTGCAGACCTAGATCGGACATATTTTCATTATCTGGCCTCTTACACAACATGTTCACTTAAATGGATAGACGGCTAGATGTCTAATGATTTATGTAGATCTTGTACAGTTGTATGCATGTTCCAAAAGGCCAAATATTTTAGACCACTTCAAGTAATGATTCTCACCCTCCCGGATCATAGTTACCCAATCAATATGATAGTATACGCGAGTGAATAACAAAGGCAGTGTCACTTGTCAAAAACAAAAAAACAAAAAAACAAAAAAAAACAAAGGCAGCACCAAGTCTGGTTTTTTTTCAACAACTCATTGGTTTGAACTCTAAATCCCATACAAAAAAAAATACCCGTACATTTTTTCTTCAACAAATCATCGATTTCTTAAAAAAAAATGAACAATTTTTTTTCAAGAACATAGTAGTAAATCCACTGTTGGTGGGTTGTAAATTTTGAAATAGAAATCTAAAAAAATGGAGAGAGGCCGATTGGTTCGAACCCCAAACCCCTAACTGGTTCAAAACCCTAACTTCAATCAGAACGAGAGAGAGAGAGAGAGAGAAATACCTTCGATCTTCGGTTCTTCTTCGTGAGAGAGATACCTTCGATCTCCTGTTCTTCTTCGTTCTTCGTTCGTGTTCTCTGAATCGCCTCCCTTTCTCTCTCTACGTGTGTGAACCGTGGAATGAAGGAAAGGCCACGGAAAACCCCATTTTGTTATGACCCGTTTCCATATAAGACCCGTAGCTATTTGAGTGATTTTGACCCGCGAATTTGGCATTTTAGATCCCCGGAGCTATTTGAGTGATTTTGACCCGCGAATTTGGCATTTTAGATCTTGGCCGTTGGATCTAATCCAACGGCTACAGAGGAGGTCCGCATTTTTTGTTAAATTGCAGTGGTCCGTGTAGAAGCTGGACCGTGTGTATATATATATATAATACTAGTAAAACAAGTATGTGCATGTCCAGCAATGAAATGAAAGAATTCCTTTTACAGATGATGAAATCTCACCAATTAATTGAATAGCTGCAACTACTAGAAGATTAGGCACAAAAATAGCAGTTTAGTATTGTGGGTTTTACTAGCTATAAGGAACAATTAAAGGTCCATTAGCTCAAGAACGAACAATTGAGGGCCGGAGGGACGAAGCCCTAAATTGTGTCATTGTGAGCCTCCATGCATATGTAACGTACGTTTATGGGAGCCTCCGATCGAGCAAAACCCACCCAACACATACGATCAGTACAGACTGATCAGTGGAAGAATAGAAAACTACATGAAGGATTGCTACCAAGCAATGAAACAAATGTTTAATAATTCCTAAAAACAAGAATTGGAAAGGTATTTTAATATCAGTAATCGACTACTTGCTCATGCGGAACCATTCTGTTTTGGTTCATCTCCACAGTACTTCAAAGTCCAGCACCATATAAAAAGGAGGAAGAAAAAGTATAGCTAACCAATATTGGGACAAAGAATACTTTGAAGTACTCTGCACAATTTGACAGATAAAAATTAAGGAAAACCTTTATTCCAAAATATACATACAGCAAATGATCCTACAAAATTATTGATAATATAGCATGAACTGCCTTTCCACCACTTCAGCAGATGAACACTTGAATGCTCCAACTTCTCATTTCACGCTCCCAAACACAGCCATGATATTCAACATATATGTATTCATTCAATAGCGAAAACTTACAGGACATGGTAAAAAACATGAGAATCCACCCACCAAAGAGCTAAGGCCAGTAGCGAAAACTTACACGACATGGTAAAAAACATGAGAATCCACAGGCCAAAGAGCTAAGGTCAACAGGCCAAACCAAAGATTATGGGTGTACATTTGAATCTTGCCGCGAAAACAAGTTCGGGTACGAGAGGTAAGTCTCATCATCCATGGAAGTCAACCTCTGAGGCTGGTGAGAATCGGTCCCGTGTCCAGGAATATCATTGCTAAAGAGGGAGGAGGAATCCAATTCCACTTTACGTTTGTCATACGAAGGAAGACTCGATGCCTGGTGCTGCACCAGGTGATTTTCATGATCTTCATATGAACTGGGAGAATGTGAAACACCTGAAGAATTTTGATGAGATAGATGCGGCTTATCAATTGTGGGAGACTGACAAGTATCGGCATGAAATGGGTTCTCACTGATACGATCAGAGACCTCATCATTCTTTTTCATGACAAGTTCACTAATTCTGATCTGTGCGAGACTAGCTGCCGAGCGGGCAGCAGCCGCTGCGCGTTCGGCCGTTTCGGCAGCAGCATGAGCAGCAACCAACACATCCTGCAAATCCACATTGGCTTCACTTTTTGTTCTTGAAAGGGGGGGAGAATGCTCGATCCGTCTCACGGAAAACATTGAAGAAGAAGATAGTGATGGGGGAGAGATGAACGGCACGAATTGTTTATCTTCCATTGGATAAACTGGAATTTCAGACAATTCAATATTTGTAGTAGCGACTGATTTCTCTTGCAACACATCGTGAGTGTCCAAGTCTAGTTCGTGTGCTGGATTTCCAAAATGATTTTCTGATTCGAGATCGACCTCTGGGAAGGAAAGCATTTCTGGAGCTGAAACAGTGTTTACCCGTACTGATGCCTGAGGAACTTCAGGGAAATCTGATGTGTCAGAATCTGAATCTTCATTGGGGGCTTGTTCTGAGGCAGAGTACAATGACTCCTCGTGTTTTTCTTTGGGAAGAGGCAATTTGGACCCGCTGACAAAATTAGTTGGTCCATTCTGCAATCAAGAGAAACATTGATGACGAAAACAGGTTAGATGTTGTAGACAAGGCACAGTAGCCACTAATGTGCAGCAAAACGGGCTCTGTTATTTGGTCAGAACCATTTAATTTTGCTGGGCTTAAAATTGATCATCCATTCAAACTGAAAAAAAAAAAAAAATGATTGGGTATTGGTAACAACATGAGCGGAGAACACTTGTCTTTAAAACTTTGACGGCAAGTAGAAGGCTAAAAACATAACGTAAGATAAATGTGCTCGATCATATGGCAATCGATGTCCGATCAGTCTGGTTTTTCACAGGATTTATCAGCTCGACATGCTCAAGATAATGAATAGTTCCAATTAAATCACAGGACCCAGGGCTGACCCTAATTTTGCCACCCAGCAGCAGCTCCTGTGCATGAAAAATCTGGCAAAAAAATCAAACATACCAGCAAGTCTTCATGTGATTTCAGTAACTCCTTTTCAGAAGCAGCTGGATCCCAATCCAACTCGTGCTCTTCAGCAATTTCCTTCAATAGCTTCAGTTTCACATCAGGATCAGGAGCACGAACTGATAACAGTTCTACCAGCTGTAATTACAAAACAAAGAAAATATTAGTGAAGTAGGAGAGAAAATAAGGGAAAATTTCACGTAGGCACCTGACCTTTCACACAAATCACACATAAACACCAGAGCTTTCTAAAAACTCATCAATTCAACACCTGCCGTCACTATCTAAAACCAAACGGAATGACTGAGTTGGATAAAAGCTCAGGTGTTTCCCTCCAAACGTCACTGTTTTGGGGCTGCAAGGGAAAAGGCAAAAGGCTCTGTTTGGTGGAAAGCCAAGTAAAAAATGCTAAGTGCTCTAATTTTTAATTCGTTTAAATCAGTACCAAGATCGTATTTTTCTTATCATTTTATCCTAAAGAACCATGATTAATTTTTTACTCTAAAGCTCTCGTTAGTCAACCCTAAGAAAGTCGTAGAATGAAATATATCTTAAGACTAACTAACGAGAGCCTTATAGTCAAAAATTCATTATGACCCTTTAGAATAAAATGATCAGAGAAATAAGATCTTCCCATCAATTCAAACGAATTGAAAATTAGAGCAATTAATTTTTTAACCATGTATAGACTGTTTATATATTAAAAAATATGGTTAAAAAATTAAGTGCTCCAATTTTCAATCCATTTAAACAGGTGCGAAAATCTTATTTCTCTGATCATTTTATTCTAAAGAGCTATAATTAATTTTTGACTCTAAGGCTACATTAGTTAGCCCTAAGAAATATTTGATTCTACGACTTTCTTAGGACTGACTAACGAGAGCTTTAGAGTTAAAAATTAATTATGATTCTTTAGGATAAAATGATCAGAAAAATAATATCTTCGAATTGGTTCAAATAAATAAAAAATTGGAGCACTTAACTTTTTTTGCTTGGCTTTCCACCAAACAGGGCCTTTTGTCTTTTCTCTTGCAGCCCAAAACGGTGGCAGTTTGAGTCACTACAACCCAAGTCACCACAGGCCCCCCGAGTCCCTGCAAGGTCATGTATCCATGGTCCCACTATACCCCACGTGTACATCCAACTCAGCCATTCCTTGTTTGGTTTTAGACGGAGGGGTGACGGCAGGTGTTGAATTAATAAGTTTTTAGAAAACTCAGGTGTTTATATGAAATTTAAGAAAGATCAGGTGTTTATGTGTGATTTGTGTGAAAGGTCAGGTGCCTACGTGAAATTTTCCCAGAAAATAATGTCAGGTAACTGATGGAGGAAAATAAACATCATCATTTACGGATGCTCTAGAATGACAAGCAGATGTATATAACCTGGCGGTTGACACCACATTCTGGCATAAGCTCAGTTGCAGCTGCTACAAATTCCTTCCCATATTTGGCAATAAATAGCATTTGAACCTGAAGCAACTCTGGCAGATCTGCACACCTTGGTGCAGCGAAACACAAACTCGATATCGCTTCTTTCAAATCTAATGGGCATTCCCTAAATTTCATGGAGGACATAGGAAATCAATTTAGAGGATCAAACAGCAACTTCAACTGAATAGAAGATATGCTTCAGATCTTATGATTTGAACAAACTAATATGCATGGTAACACAAACAAGGATCACACCTATAAAAAGAAACAAAAAATACATATAGAAACACAAGTACAAACAAATATCAACATAAAAAAAAGGTTTAGAAATATCCGCAAGCCAAAGTTAACAAATGGAGCATAAAATCAACACTAATCAACTGCATGGATTGTAGAGCGCCATTGCTACAACTTTTGACAAAATTCATGACATTAAAATCAGCAAAGTCAGGTTCATTTTACAGGCATAACAGTACAGATAGAAGCTGTGACTATTGAAGGTAGAAATGTAAACAAGCTATTAAGCTCATTTAACTTTCAGCCCTTCCTCATTGGGACAGGAAATCTATCTGTCTATAGCTCTGTTACCACAATCAGTTCATGCCATAACTGATTACATATGGGATCGCACTTCTGAAAAATGAGACACCAATGCTCCAAAACAGCGGATTTAAGGATCCCAATATTATTAATACTTATTCCTTACTATTTTACATAGGAGACGGAAACAAAATGTGACCAACCAAAAGATGGAGCTTTAAGAGGACAAATCTAGAAGAAAATCTATCAAAATGCTTGTAGAAATGTATGGTCAATGCAGTACATACTAAACCAAACCAAACCGAGCCTTAAGTCCTAATCACTTAGGGTAGGCTACATGAATCATTTTCCTTCATTGAGCTCTGTCAAGGGCCACTTGTTCACATAAACCTACTATACTCATATCGTTGCGCACCACAACATCTAATGTCAATTTAGGTCTACCCCTCCCCGTACCATTGCTACCCAAAGCTATCATATCTGTTCTCTTAACTACTGCATCTCCTGGTCTAAGGTAGACATGCCCAAACCATCGTAGCCTATTTTCCCTCAACTTCTCTACTATGGGTGCTACACCTACCATCTCATGAACCGTTTCATTTCTAATCATGTCTCTTCTAGTCTTACCACACATCTACCTCAACATTCTCATTTCTGCTACACTCATCTTGTTCACCTGTTGTTTCTTAATAGACCAACATTCTGTCTCATAAAGCATCGCTGGTCTGATGGCAGTTTCAAAGAATTTTCCCTTCAAGTTTATGGGTATCCTCTTGTCACACAATACACCAGTAGCGCTCCTCCACTTGAGCCACCCCACTTGGATACTATGTGTCACATCATCGGCAATCTCTTCATCTTTACTAATGATTGAGCCTAAGTATCTAAAATGATCACTCTTAGGTATCTCCTGGTCTTGGACTATCACTCTTTCTTCGTGCGCACCGCTGGTACCACTAAACTTGCACACCATATACTCAGTTTTACTCCTACTTATTCGAAAACCCTTTGACTCTAATGCTTCCCTCTAAATTTCTAATTTCGTATTAACACCTCTAGCGGTTTCATCAACGAGGACAATGTCATCTGCAAAGATCATACGCCATGGGATATCCTCCTGAAATTGTCTAGTCAATTCATCCATAACTAAGGCAAAAAGGTACGGGCTCAAGGCTGACCCTTGATGCAATCCTACAGTGATTAGGAATTCACTCGTTTCCCCTACTGGTGATCGAATGGTAGTGACGGCACCGTCATACATGTCTTTAATCACCTCGACATACCCTTTGGTCACTCCCTTTCTCTCCAGAACCTACCATATGAAGTCTCTAGGCACCCCTATCATAAGTCTTTTCTAAATCTATGAAAATCATATGGAGATCCTTGTTGAACACAAATTTCGAGTCTGCGAAAAAGACGGGAAAAATGATGAATGAGAGTCAATTTTATTGATGTATCAAAACTAGGGTTACAATCTCTGATGAATTTCTAAGAGAAAATAATCCTCTGATTCTTCTCTTTGGTTGTTGAAACGAGGGCTTGATGCTTATTCTCGGATTGAACGGCGGAATCTTCTCCGATGTTTGCGAAGAAGATGATGATATCTAGGTTGAATGTTCTTCGAAGCTTTAAAGCTTTGATCTGAAAGAACCTTTTTGTTGGATTTGGACTTGAGACTTGAGGAATTCTGAAGGGCTTTAAGGCTTTGATCTTCAGAGCTCTGGAGTTGGATGCTTGAATGTTGATTTGCAATATGAGAGGAGAGCACCTCTATTTATAGGGATGTAGGATGGAGAGTCATGACCAACTCTACCTCCTTCATATTTATCTTCCTAATTATTTCTTTATTTAACATAAAAGAAATAATTATATAACTTGATAATTATCTTTCTTCCTTTTATTTTAAGAAAGACGATTATAAAGAGAAATACAATTATTATTTTATCAAGTGGCTTAATTTGATTGGCCAGACTTAATAAAAATAGTAATTGCATCACTTTGACGCATGGCACCATTTGATTGGCTTATACGCATCATCTTGACTTTTGACCTAAAGACACTTGACACCATTTGATTGATCATTTACCATGCCCTATTTATTAGGTCCTGCAACACATGGCAACTTGTGATTGGCTGGAAATTTTACATGCCTACAGATGCCCCCTCGAGACTTGCTCATGCATGAAAGTGAGTAAGTCTCGAAAATGTTGACTTGACTTGATGCCGAAAATTTTTATATTCGGCAAATTTTCCTCAACATTTGGTGTCAATTCGAATTTGAATTCATGACCCGAGTTAAAATCCATAGTCTTGCATGACTTGAATTTATCTTCACCGGCAACAATATGTGAGAGCCCAATTTATTTGCGGACTAAAGTTTGATAGCCCAATAACATAACCCATGGAATAGGAATTACACCAACGCTTAATACCATAGCAGACTTGGGCAATTCTTGAAGGCTGATTTTTAACACATCAGAATTATTGGGCCCACTCGGCTTGTGTTTGCGGATCCCTATCCCGCTTCTACAGGTGCTTCTAGAGACCACACTTTAGGGAAGCCAGTAGCCACCGCTTGAACACAATTGTGTTTGATTATGATTAGAACTTCTGACTCCTCTTTCAATTAAAACTTTGTCTCCTTGCTCTATACGTATATTAGAACTTCTTACTCCTCTTTCAATTAAAATTGTCTTCTAGCTCTATATATTGAGAGGAAGCACTGAAACAAATCCTCACAATTGATTTGTTCAACCTAGAAAAGAATTTCAGAGCAATACGGTGGTGAGTCTTCTCCTTTTGTCTTTTGCTTCTTGTCTTTGTCTTTCTACACCAAGCACATGTCATGCACTCAATCCTTTTTAAGTATAGCCTACTGTAGACAACGTGGCTCCTTTTGTTGACTTTCTTTCTACATGTTCAATTCCGCACAATTTGCTTTCTGTTTTTTTTTACCATAAAGAGCCAATAGGCTATTTTAAACACCCAAGAAATTATTCCCATCTCTTTTGACTGTTTGTATTGTACCTGCACGAATCTACGTAGCACGCCGTATTCCAGTAGCACACAACTCTTCATCATGCAAAAACAGTCTTGCTTTTTTATCTCCAAGCTATGTGGGTCAAAACATGTGAACCGCGATTTTAGAATCAAAAACTTTTCCAAAACCAAGTAAACAGTGTTCTAAAAGAAGGATTTAATCACCGATTAATTGGAAATTTGGCCTAACCAATTAGATTAATGCCTAGAAGGTTGAATTAGTAGGTCAGGAGGCTAATCGGAGTTAGTCGGCGATTAACCGGCGGTTAGTCAGTCGGCGTCTAGCGGCGATAAGTCGATTAATCAGTTAATGGGCGATTAGTCGGCTATCGGCGATTAATATGGGTAAAATCTATAATTTTGGAAAATCAAGGGGTGTAACTGTTATATACTCATACCAGTTTAAGGGTTTTGAATCACAGTTTTTAGGGCTTGTTCAACACCCAGTCATTGA
Organism: Rhododendron ovatum; assembly: GCA_019656835.1. Taxonomy (NCBI): domain Eukaryota; kingdom Viridiplantae; phylum Streptophyta; class Magnoliopsida; order Ericales; family Ericaceae; genus Rhododendron; species Rhododendron ovatum. Next base: position 28,032,099 of record CM033795.1, on the reverse strand, counting down.
TTGATCGATCTCGGAGTCACCTGTCATATCTCTGTGTAAAACACGAGATCTCCGAGCCGCCTATCGCCTCTCTCTCTCTCTCTCAAATTCGAGATCTCCTCTTACTCCACTTCTCCACCTACCTCAAACATTAGTGTTTTTTTTTTTAAAAGCCCATACCTATATTGACACATTAGTGATTCTGGAAACAAAGTGTAGTAATATTTTTTATTAAATCTTGACACAAAGTGTAGTATTGTTTGGTGTATATAAATAAAGTTATTATAATTGGTGCGTGACTAATAAATGAACGGTCCATACCCAATAATACCCAATACCAGCTGGTGTTATAATCATGTTAACAGTTTTCTGCAAAGGCAAGATTTCTATGTCATATTTGAAAAACAATTGATGCTGTTGGATTGATAGATGAATGTTCAATTTTTTATGAGAGTTGTCATTGGGGAGTATATATATATAAATAAATAAAAACCCGACTAATTGCTAAAAGCCGATTAATCGGCGATTAATAGGTCTCGAAGCTTGAAAGTGGTCGACCGAGCGACAAACGCCGAGCGACTTTTAGAACATTGCAAGTAAACCCTTTATTTTTTTGACATGTCCCTCTTTGGTGAACTTTAGCCGCATGTAAACAGTCTTTTACAATACGATCAGAACTCGAGGCTTGGACTATAACGAAAGCCTTGTCAATTTTTGGAACGCCTTTGATTTGCTCACTTGTCCTTATTCAGCACCGCCATCGAACCGATTTTTTTTTCATGTGCTTTTAGTCATGCAAAAGCAACACGTTTTTCTTCTTGATCTTCTGATCTTGACCTTTGACCAATTAGAAATTCTAGGCATGTACTCATGTAGTCCATAAATTTGGAACAACAGAATAGTTTACAACCATTTTGTCTTATAGCTTTTGGCTTTGCATGGTTCCACTTGTACTGCTACAGCTTCCTAAGCCTGTTTCCCCAACACTTACATGCATAATGCTGTCACCAATTGCTTAGATAGTGGACGATGAAAATAATGCGTCTGGAAAAGCAACACTTAACCCAAATAATACCATTCTTTTTCAGTTGGCACCATTCAGTAACAAGATTTTTGTTTTCCTCCCTTTGTTTCTGCAGGTACAACCAGCGAGTTTGGGTTTTTAATTTTCACAGTGCCTTGACGTTTCCTTAATTTACATATCAATGCTCTAAACTTTTTACTATTGCTTTGTCCGTATTTTCCTTGACAGATTTGAAGCCTTGCAACTTGTCCTCCAAACCTTTCGTTGTTCAAAGATGGCAATCTTCGCAGACACGATCCTTCATGGCCAAGCACTACTTTCCATTGCTGAGGGTCAAAACGCATCTGACGAAGTACTACTTCTTCCGGTCTTTGATCTTGTTATTGGTTCACCATTTTCATGCCAACCTGCAGTTGCTGACTTTGCCCATCCGACACAATGGTTCATTGACACTACGACGGACTTGCATGATCTCACCAGCTCTGCCACCATTCCTTCCTACAGGGCACTCTTGTTGCGGTCATCACTCCATTCCAAAGATGATGCCACAGAACACTTTACCTTGCTGGGTGATCAAATCAATGACGGAAAAGCCGCTTGGACAGCTCCTCTTGCCAGCTTTGGCCAATTTTCATTCATCAATCAATATTGGAAGTGGGCAGAACATGTACTTGGGCGATCTTCAGAAATACTTTTTCAGGCAAGGATCTATGGTGCCGTCTATGCTTCTCTTTTCACTCTTGACTATGATGCAAACCTCATTCAATCATTCTACGAGCATTGGTGTCCTTCCACAAACACACTTCATACACCAGCAGGAGAGCTATCAATCTCCCTTTGGGATCTATTCTATATTGGTGGTCTGCCGATCTATGGAAAATTTTACGACGAAGTCATCCCGCCGGTATGCGATCTGACAAGCATCGACGAAAACATGTACCTCCTTCCACTTAGTTGCAGGCACCTCTTTGCAGCGTACCACAGACTTTTTCGTGTTTCAGAAACTCACCATATCACCGCCCGTGACTGGATCCATTTCTGGTGCCGGCTAAAAACCAAATATTCATATCTTTCTCCTAATGATCAGAGCGAGGGAGCAAGCAGGCCAACTGGACATACTAGAATGCCACCAGAGTGCACAAAGGATGAAGAAGGAGCATTCAACGAGCTAGGCATCAAAGCATGTTTAAGGGAAGAAGTCTATTTAGTAGCCTTCCTGTCGTGCTGGCTGTCCGTATTTGTCCTACCCAATGGAAAAGCGAACCAAATTCGTCCTACCGTCTTCAAAGTTGCAAGCATGATGGCACGCGGATCTACATTTCTTTGGCAGTGCCCGTTCTGGAGAGCATATACCATGGCTTGAGGCAAATTTCATCATCTCCTACTCCAAGTCAGTGTCATGCGATCCTTCCCATGTATTATATCTATGGATGGCTTGGCAACTACTTCGACGCATACTTTCCATCCTCACACTCTCAACTGGGCGTTAGAATGGTCCGACTAGCCGGCGAGAAGAATGCCAAACATTTCACAACAATTGCGGCCCACGAACTCCTCAGAAGCATTGATCCTTCGCGATTAGCATCCTTGGCCTTGTCTAACAAGGACGAGCGGTTAGTGGTAGATGACGGAAAGCAATCCCACTTCTGGACAGCCTACACCATCAGTCTTCGTTCAAGCTACCTGACTTTTCGTTGCGATATGCAATATATCGTTGAGTCTTAAAGCCCCCATCGATCCTCACAACAATTCAACTTTTACCAAGATGTGCCCGGAAAATTGGTGGAAGAAGCACGTCCCCTTAACGTACCCGATGTTGTAGGACTTTGGCAATCTTGCACGAAGCTTAGTACTAAGACAAAACTGAAAATTCCTGTCTCCTCGCACAAAGGCCTTACCACAAAGCGATATCAAGAGTGGTGGACAACGCATGCAAGTGATTTTGTTAAAGGAGACATTGAGTCTGCCAAAAAGCAAGAGAAACCCAAGACTCTAGTCAGAATTCGCCTAACCAAGGGCAAGGGAGCAGTTACACCTATTGAGAATGCCCATGAAGTTAGCAAGCAAAGCTAAACCAAGCAAGGCCAAACCAGCAGTTCTACCTACTATTGGTAACGAGGAAGTTGACGGCACTAATGCAACATTAGGCAAAGCCAAAGCAAGCAAAGCTAGACCAAGCAGGGCCAAACCGAAAGTTCCACTTGTTGTCAGCACCCATGAAGTGGATGGCGCCAATACAACATGAGGCAAAGCCAAAGCAAGCAAAGCTAGACCAAGCAGGGCCAAACCGAAAGTTCCACTTGTTAGTACCCATGAAGTTGATGGCACCAATGCAACATCAAGCAAAGCCAAAGCAAGCAAGGATAGACCAAGTAAGGCCAAACCAAACCAAGGAAAGGATCTACCCAAAGATGCATCCAAAGAAATGGAGAGATCAACTCTCAAGCCTAAACCTCTCTTGAAGATTTCTGCTCCAAAAATTCCATCCGTAATTGTCAAAAATCCAACCACCGAAAATAGAGACAAGAAAAGAAGCCTTGTGATTTGTGATGGGGACAACAACTCTAGTCAAAGTGATCGTCACTGGAATCGCTCAAGAAGCAAAAAAACATAGCCCAAGTCACACCCTTGGAGGACATCCACATTGACACAGACGGTTTTTTTCCAAGATATGCCTGATAGCAACACACCTTTGGAGGATTTAGAAGCACATGTAAGAAAACACATACTTCCTCGAATGCTTTCACATTTTTTTTATTTCAATAAGCTGCTTAAGTTTTTTTTTTTATATGTGCAGTTGGGAGTCAACAACTTGAATCTTGGTGATGAACTATACTCTCAAAGCAGTGGAGGTTCTATAGATGGTCCAGATTCCTTTGGATTGCTTTCTCATAAGGGAAGGATCTGTCGAAGAAGCATCACGTCAAATTACTCATGAAAAGGCTTCTATTGACATGCCCAAAGTGCCAATAACAGAACCAAGACAATTTTGAGTGAGACCGTCCCACGTTATCCGATGTTAGTGTCTTTCAAGGGATAGATGTGATTGCTAAAAGTCGGCGCAAGTATGCCTCAGGGTTGTGGTCCCAACTTTCACATAAGATCCAGAAAACCAGCTTGGATCATGTCGACGATATTGAAGATGAGGCTGAGAAGGTCCTTGAAGAAATGAGAAACATGAAAGTAATGGACATTTCTCCGTTACAGTGCAACCTTAAAAGCTTCTTTGATAATATTCGGGCATACAAAAACCGCTCCACATCTATCAAATCATGTGCAAGTCAGCTGGCAGATATTTCTCAAACTCTTTTCTCATGCTAAAATCAGAGAAAATGAGGTAATTAAAGAATCTGAACTTCGTCAACAAGAATTTGAAGCCCTTGAACTTGACAGGGCTAAGTTGAAAAGAGCATTGGAAGGCATAGACACCAAGCTGAAGGCCAAAGAAGAAGTGGTTGTTGCAAATGAAGGAGAATTATCCAAGGTGCAACTTGAGATCTCTAACCTTGAAGATAAGGTCTCTGCTATCAAGAATGCCAGTACAGACTGATGAAGATATTGCAAAATCGGAGGAGATGAGAAGGTTGCTTGAAGCAAATCAAAACGAGTTGGCGAACTTCAAGCTATTTCCTTAGTTTTAGTATTTTTTTTTTTTTTGCCACTAGGAAAGATTGTTTCACTTTCTTCATTGTTAATAACATTTGATCTACTTATTCATTTGAGGAATATAACAAACACAATTTGTCATTATTGATTAGAGGAAAGACTGTTTCCTTTTCTTTTTTTTTCATGATTAATAACACTTGATTTACTTATTCATTTGAGGAATATAGCAAATGCAATTTGTTATTATCAAATTAAATTTTTTTTTTTGGGATGACTGAGCTCGAAATTCAAGCTGCCTACGTACCCAAAATGGGATCAAGCCAAACATAGTTCATATTTTATGTTTTTGTTTTTGGTTTGCCGTGCACAGTTTTAGCTCCTGCGGGCCAGGAGCAACATGCAGTTTAAGCTCGTGCGTCATGGAGTAACGCTTGTTTTTCAAGGGTAGTAGCGCTTCAAGAATTTGCCGTTTATGGGGCCAACTCTCAAGCCATCTTCAGCAACCAATTTGTAGGCGCCACTTGAGTAAACTTCTTGCACCACATATGGTCCATCCCACTTGGAAATGAATTTACCACCAATTTTATGAGTGGTATTAATAGGCCTTCTTACAGCAAGTACCAAGTCTCCTTTCTGAAAAGAACGAAGACGAACCTTCTTGTTGAATGACTCTGACATGCAGGCTTGATAGCATTCAAGACGTTGTTGTGCCTCAAGCCTCTTTTCATCAAGTGCCTCTAGTTCTTCAAGGCGCAAGCGAGCATTGTCTTCATGAGTGAGGCCTTCTTGAATGGCAATCCTTAAAGATGGAATTTGACGCTCAGCGGCAAAACAGCTTCCACGCCGTACACTAGTGAATATGGAGTGGCTTGTGTGGGTTCGAAACGTGGTTCGATATGCCCAAAGTGCTTCTTCCAGTCTCTCAGGCCAATCTCTTCTTGCTTTGGCAACCACTTTCTTCAATAAGCTCCCAAGAGTCTTGTTGAATGCTTCAGCAAGACCATTTGCAGGTGGATTGTACATAGTAGAAGCATGTTGTTTGAAGCCAAACTTCTGACAAAGTCTAGTTACGGCACTATTGTAGAAGGACTTTCCATTGTCAGTGATGACGTAACGCGGTACACCATATCTAAAAATGAGATGAGTACGGATGAAGTTGACGACATTTTCCTTCTTCACTTCCTTCAATGGAATGGCCTCCGCCCATTTGGAGAAGTAGTCAGTCGCAGCCAAAATGTATAAGTGGCCACCAGAAGACTTTGGCAAAGGCCCACGACATCTAGCCCCCATGCATCAAAAGGCCATGAAGCGACAGTTGGATGGAGCAGTTCTGGTGGTTGATGTATAAAGTTGGCGTGGATTTGGCAAGCATGACATCTTTTGGCGTACTCCATGCAATCCTTGACCATGGTCAGCCAGTAGTAGCCCATCCTTTTGATTCGAAAATGAAGTTTGGGGCCAGATTGATGAGCGCCGCATATTCCAGAATGAGCTTCTTCCAGAGCTTGCTTTGCCTCATTTTCTCCAAGGCAACGGAGGAATAACCCTTCAAAAGATCGACGGTAAAGCGTGTCCTTGTAGTAGATGAATCGAGGGGCGCGACGCTTCACATCCGTTCTTCTAGTGGATCATCAGGCAATTTTCCATGTTGTAGATAATCAATGAATGGTTGGCGCCAATCCTCAGTTTCAATTTCCAAAACTGAGACGACGTTCACTTCCCTTTCACCATTGTCTTCATCGTCAAAGATTGGCGGTATGACCCAACTTCGGCATATTGGAACGTGCGTCTCTTGGTCAGTAAAGCAAGCATAGAAGCAAGCTTTGCAAGTGCGTCTGCTTGCCTATTCTCTCCTCGCGGCACATGCTCTAGGGTGACATCACCAAGCCATGCAATCAAGCGACGTGCGTAGTTATTGAAAGGCACAAGTTCAAGCTTCCTCACTTCATAGATGTCAAGAAGCTGGTTGATGATCAACATTGAATCTCCATATACCTTGAGTTGTAAGTGCTTTGCTTCAACCGCCATCTCCAGCCCAAGAATGAGAGCTTGGTACTCAGCCTCGTTATTTGAACAATTTTGTGTGAGAGTGAAAGCATATGGCAAGACATCTCCTTCTGGGGAAATAAATACCACACCAGCGCCTGCTCCACTTCGATGAGACACGCCATCAAAGTACATTGTCCATGGGGGACGAACTTCGATTACCATGACGTCCTCATCTGGCAATTCTTCGGACAACTCCCACTCAACTGGTGTAGGATGGTCTGCCAAGAAGTCAGCTAGAGCTGCCCTTTAACGGCTTTTTGAGGCACGTAGATGATCTCGTATTGTTGAAAAATGAGTGACCACCTTGCCAATCGATCAGAGAGGACTGGCTTTGACATGACGTATTTGATGGGATTAGCCTTGGAGATGAGATGCACTGTGTGAGCTTGAAAATAGTGCTGCATCTTTTGGATTGCAAAGACAAGGGCGACACATCTTCTCAATCACAGAATAGTTCAACTCATGTGGCAGCATCATTCTGCTCAAGTAATACAAGGCATTTTCTTTCCCTTCATCATTCTCTTGAGCGAGAAGTGCTCCAACCGAACACTCTTGAGCAGCAATGTACAAGATTAGTGGTCGTCCAGGTATAGGGGCAGTGAGAACGGGGGGTCGTTAGATAGGAATTGATACTTTGAAAGCATTGTTGCATGCTTCATCCCATCAAACGGAGTCCCTTTCTTCATGAGGTGACTGAATGGTTGACATCGACCAGCCAAATTTGATATAAAACGACGGAGGTAAGCCAATCGTCCTTGAAGACTCTTCAGCTCATGAATATTCCGAGGTTCAGGCATTTTCTCGATAGCGTCAATTTTAGCTTGTTCAATTTCTATGCCGTGGTGGCGCACAATGAACCAAGAAACTTTCCAGACGTAACCCCAAAAGCGCATTCAAGGATTCATCCTAAGTTGGTACCTTCGTAACCGTTCAAACACTTGTCTTAGATCATGAAGATGGTCGCTCGTTTCTTTGTCTTCACGACTAAGTCATCGACATAACACTCCACAAATTTGTGAAGTACATCGTCGAAAATCTTTTGCATCGCTCTTTGGTATGTGGCACCCGCATTTTTCAAGCCGAAAGGCATAACTTTGTAACAGTAGATGCCTTTAGGTGTGCGAAAAGCTGTGAACTCTTCATCTCGCGGAGCCATGCGGATTTGATTGTAGCCAGACGAACCATCCATGAATGACAAAACCTCATGTCCAGTAGTAGCATCGACCATGAGCTCAGGTATAGGAAGTGGAAAGTCATCCTTCGGACAAGCATTGTTCAAATCACGAAAGTCAACACAAACTCGGATTTGCCCATTTTTCTTCTTTACTGGGACTATGCTTGAAATCCAGGTGGGGTACTTGACTTCTCGAATGAAACCAGCTTCAATGAGTTTATTGACCTCCGCTTCAATTTTGGAACCAAGTCAGGTCGAAAGCGTCTTTGAGATTGCTTGACAGGTCGAACACCGTGTTTCACTGCAAGATGGTGAACAGCGACTCTTGGGTCTAACCCTGGCATTTCCGTGTAATTCCAAGCAAAGACGTCTTTATACTCTCGTAGGAGTTCAATGTAAGCAATTTCTTCTTGAGGAGTGAGCGAGGCACTTATGTAGGTGGTCGTGGGTCACCTTCAGTCCCTAGGTTGATCTCTTTTAAATCGTCAACGGTGGACTTCACGTCTTCTTCCAATTCTTGTGGAGCATCTTCAACATCCTCCTCTTCTTGGACTTCATTACAAGAAGCTGTGATATGGAATGAGGAAGTGAAGCATCCTTCATTAAGTCCATCTTTCAAGCCCCTAGAAGGCACCTTGGTTAACACCACAGTTTGTCGCTTTACTTTCAGCACTTCATCGTCAACTGCCACGACGAAGAGTATGGCGCTCCATGCGAGAGGGTATTTTGCTCTTCAACTTATTATCATCTTCTGACAAAGAGTAGTCCTCCGTTTTGAAGCCTTCTTGATGGTAGTATTTGAGACACCCAATCGGCAATGTATAGACTTTCGAGGAGCGTTTGATGAAGACACTCCCTTCGGTAGACTCAATCTACTATGGACAGACTCGCACAAGCTAGAGGGCGTAAGGCTTTCACTTGGCGGCCCTAATCGGCTTTGAATGGATTTTCTCGTGCAGACGATGAGACTACTTCTTTTTGGGGCGCCAATCTGTCAAAGATTGACACTTGAGATTTCGGAGCACTTAAGCTCGAAGACAGATGTCTTAGATGAAACTGATGAGGTTCCTTCTTCTGCGTGATGTAATTGCTGGTGGATTTCTTTATGAAGATGCGAGCAGGAGCAGGTGCGGTATATCCAAGGCCTGCTTGAGACTCTTTGACAGCATATCCCTTTTGCTTGAGCATCTTCTGAGTTGAGTTCAAGCCATGCATCTTTTCACCGGTCGCCTCAGGCAGAAGTTTCCCTAGAGAAGTTGAATCTTTAGGATTATGTCCAGCCTTTGCGAGAAGCTTGTAGGCATTGGGATCAAAGCCGTTTGTCCGTTGTGAAGGCAAGTAGCCATTTTCCACTATGGGTATGCGTGGCTCGAACAAATCCTTTTAGGGGTGGAGCGACCTTGGCTTCGTTAAGGTTAGTGACTGGGAGCGTCAATCCATCTAAGGCCGACTCTTCACCTTTCTTCACTTTTGGCACATAATGAAGTACAGGTGTCTCTTTCTTCTTTAATGCTTCCTCTACATGACGACTGATACCTTGATCAATTTTCTGCTTCTCCTTAGTTAGAATATTGGTCTTACTAAGTTGCACGTCATTTGCTTTGGACTGCTTGTAGCTTGATGAAGAGGCAGTAGGCTCTAACTCTGTCAACACCACATTTGCTAAGTAGAATTTAGCATTAGCAAAATGGGATTCGGCTTCGCTAAAGGGTTTATCATCAACTACCACTTTCTTTATCACAACATCTTTGCAGTACTTGAAGCATTGATGTAGGGTTGATGGGACGACGTCATTCTCGTGGAGCCACGGCGCCCTAAAAGCACGTTGTAAGAAGTTTTGGCATCAATGACATGAAGTGATGCACTTGAGGTCATATCATCGATGAGCAAGTCCAGACGAATCACGCCAATAGCTCTTTGCCCCCCTTGATTGAATCCTTGGATCATGAGACGACTAGGTGCTAGTTCATCTATAGAGATGCCAAGTTCCTTCATGGTACGAAGCGGCAAGATGTTAACTGCAGATCCACCATCCAAGAGCACCCTATTAACCCTCTTTTTGCATATGTATCCAGTGACAAAGAGTGGGCGATTGTGTGTTATGTTACCAAGTAGCAAATCCTCGTCAGAGAGTGTAATGCTTCCAATGCAAGCAAGACAATCACTGACACAACTTGTAGAGTCAGCCTTGATTGGAGTATGTTTTGGTGACTCAAGCTCTGGATCCTCAGTTTCTTCGACACTCACAGTGTTGCATGAAGCCTCAAAAAGACCGGAGTTGCGAATTTTCTCAGGAAGGAAATCCCATAGGGTAAAAGGAGCACGCAATTTTCGGACGGGCATGTCTTCTTGCCAATTTGAGGATATTCTCTTCGACTTCTTCCTTCTTTGATGCCTTCTCGCACGCATCCTTTTGGGACTAGGCTTTGGTATTGCAACTTGGGGATGCTTCACAATTGATGTGTGCTTCTTCTTTTTACGAGTAACAAGGGTCCATCCTTCATCATCTGCATCCTCAACTTTTGTGTTGATAGAGATGTTACCCCTAGACTGTTGAATAGAAGGGCATCGCACTACTTCAATTGGATCAAATGACCCAAATTGAATCTTCACCCTTGGTGACGCTTTAGGTTGAAAAGTGTCATTTTGTAGAGTAACTACAGTCTGATTTGTAGCTACAGTTTCATTTTCTTCCTCCAAGACAATCTTCACTTGGCTAGCAAGCTCTACTATCTTCTCTTTAAAGACGAAGCACCGTTGAGTGGGGTGGCTCACCAAGCGATGGTACTTGCAATAATTTCAATCATTCACCTTGTTAGCCTCTTCAAGTCGTTTCATCTCCGGGAGCTCAATGAGTTTTAGATCCAGCAATTGATCAAACAATGAAGGGACCTCTGAATCTAGAAACGGATACACCTTTACTTGCATCTCCTTCAACGTGAGCCTCTTTTTCTCCTTCACTTGCGGAGGAGTAAACTTCTCTACCTGCTTTGTCTTAGGTCTAGTAGAGATTTTGAAAGGTGCAACATTCACTGTCATGGAATCCTTCTTTTCTCCTTTGACTATGGGTTTGCCCCCTTTGTGAATGTCTGGCTTATTTCCTACGGTGCGAGAATCTTGCGTTTTGCGAGAGTCTTGTACTGATAGGCCTTGTCTTCCATTTGCTGCAATGGTGAGTTCCATGTCATGAGCTCGAGACGCCAACTCTTCAAAGGTTTTAGGCAGGATTCCTTGAAGAATGTATTATAGATCCCATTGCATGCCTTTGATGCACATCTCGATTCCGGAAGTTTCAAACAGTCTATCATTGCAGTTTAGACTCACGTGTCGCCATCTATTGATGTAATCAATGACAGGTTCATCCTTCCATTGGCGAGCATTCGTAAGCTCAAACATACTGACAATACAGCGAGTGCTGTAAAAACGGTTAAGAAATTCTTGTTCCAGCTGCTCCCAACTTTCAATCGTGCCAGGCTCAAGGTCGCAATACCAGTCGAAAGCATTGCCTTTGAGCATTCAAACAAACTACTTGACGAGAAGATCACCATCAGTTCCAGCATTGCTGCACGTTTCAACAAAATGGGCAATGTGCTGTTTTGGATTGCCCTTGCCATCAAATTGCTGAAACTTTGGTGGTTGATAACCAGTAGGCATCTTCAAAAGGTCAATCCTTCAAGTATAAGGCTTAGCATAAGTAGAAGAAGATTTTGGCGCCTCCTCGTACTTCTGCTTGATGGTGCCTAAAATGAAATCCTTCAGTTGGTCCATGGGAATCGAACCTTCACTAGAAAGCGCAAACGCTTCAGGTACCTCATTTTGTTTGCCTGAGGACTCAACTCGACTTGAATCCCCTTTACTTTCTACTTTGCTCCTGAGGCGATTTCAACGTCACGTTCTTCTAGGGTTTTTGACATTCCATCAACTAATTTGGCCAGGTTAGCGATTTGTTCTTCTAGGCTGACCGCATTTGTTGTCATAACATCCATGACTGAAGAACTAGTAGGCTTGGCAAGAGCATTGAATTTTGACTGAGTACTTTTAGAAGAGTTGGAGTCAGAACTGCAACTGCTTAAATAGCCATCTTCCAGGTTCTTCTAAATTTCTGAACCAAACTCCTGAGGCATAGAAGGATTTTCAATGTCGGTTGCCACATCCTTCATTGCTTCTATGGTAGAAACGACATCCCTTCCTTCTGGTGAGCTTGGCGATGCTTTTGGTAGGTCAGCCTCAGACTCAGGATTTAATTTTGGTGAGCTTGGCGGTGCCTTCAGTAGATCAGCCTCGTACGTGGGATTTGATTTAAACAAAAGCAAGGCTTGGGCAGTATCCGTAGTGGCAACTTTCACCTTGCTTCGAGTTGTTGGACCAGCACTTTTAGTGTGAGATCCAGAGCCAAATTTGGTAGTGGCAACCTTTACCTTGCTTCAAATTGTTGCACCAACACCTTTAGCATGAAATCCAGAGCCAGTTTTTGCAGCGGTTGAAGACTTGGAGCGTACAACCGGAGCTTGAGGAGCTTTTGAATGGGCAGTCTTAAGAGCCATCGAGAGGTTGTTGATTTGTTGAAAAGAAGAGATGAGAGGCAGAGATAGTCCCACCGGGCGTGCCAAAATCTGTTGAACACAAATTTCGAGTCTGCGAAAAAAAAGGGAAAAATGATGAATGAGAGTCAATTTTATTGATGTATCAAAACTAGGGTTACAATCTCTGATGAATTTCTAAGAGAAAATAATCCTCTGATTCTTCTCTTCGGTTGTTGTTGAAACGAGGGCTTGATGCTTATTCTCGGATCGAAGCGGAATCTTCTCCGATGTTTGCGAAGAAGATGATGATATCTAGGTTGAATGTTCTTCGGAGCTTTGAAGCTTTGATCTGAAAGAACCTTTTTGTTGGATTTGGACTTGAGACTTGAGGAATTCTGAAGGGCTTTGAGGCTTTGATCTTCAGAGCTCTGGAGTTGGATGCTTGAATGTTGATTTGAAATATGAGAGGCGAGCAGCTCTACTTATAGAGATGTAGGATGGAGAGTCATGACCAACTCTACCTCCTTCATATTTATCTTCCTAATTATTTCTTTATTTAACATAAAAGAAATAATTATATAACTTGATAATTATCTTTCTTCCTTTTATTTTAAGAAAGACAATTATAAAGAGAAATACAATTATTATTTTATCAAGTGGCTTAATTTGATTGGCCAAACTTAATAAAAATAGTAACTGCATCACTTTGACGCGTGGCACCATTTGATTGGCTTATATGCATCATCTTGACTTTTAACCTAAAGACACTTAACACCATTTGATTGATCATTTACCATACCCTATTTATTAGGTCCTACAACACATGGCAACTTGTGATTGGCTGGAAATTTTACATGCCTACAATCCTTCTTCTTTGCTCTATGTTTTTCTACCATTCTCCTTAATAAGTAGATAGCTTCCATGGTTGATCTTCCAAGCATTAACCCAAACTGTTTCTCTGACACCGTAGTCACCATCCTCAAGCAATGCTCAATAACTCTTTCCCACAACTTCATCGTAGGACTCATCAATTTAATAACTCTATAGCTGTTGCAGCTTTGGATATCCCCTTCATTCTTATAGATAGGTACTAGAGTGCTCCTTCTCCATTCGTCGGGCATCTTCCTAGTCATAATAATCTTGTTAAACAACTTCGTCAACCAAGTCACCCCCAGGTCACCTAGACTTTTCCACACTTCAATAAGGATACCATCTGGTCCTAAGGCCTTACCTGGTTTCATCATTTTCAAAGCTTTGACCACTTCGAACTTTTGTATTCTCCGATAAAATTCATATTTTATGTTCTCGCTAGGTACATACTCTTCCTTCCCACGAAAGCTCCTTCATGTTTCTCATTTAACAACTTCTCGAAATACGACTTCCACCTATCCCTGATCACCTCATCTTTTACCAACACCACCGAATCAATATCTTTTATACACTTAACTTGAGAAACGTCTTTAGCCCTCATTTCTCGCAACTTGGCAAGTTTATAAATAATCTTTTCTCCATCTTTACTATCAAGTCTAGCGTAGAAATTCTCATAAACTTTCAACTTAGCATCCCTAACGGCTTTCTTAGCTTCCTTGCTAGCTTGCTTATAACCCTGAAAATTTTCCTCATTCCAGTCCTTTTGCCATTTTTTAAAGCACTCCTTCTTGGCTTTTATCTTGGTTTGAACCTCGTCATTTCACCACCATGTCTCCTAAGTTGATTTTTATCTCTTAAAATAAGTACGTTCACATATTGCCATCTATTGACATCTTATCCACCTCAAAATATGGAGCTTAATCTAGAAGAAAAACTATCAAAATGCTTGTGGAAATGTATTGTCAATGAAGAATTACATTCTATTTAGTGAATTTTTATCTCTTAAAATAAGTGCGTTCTTATATTGCCATCTATTGATGTCTTATCCACCACAAAATATTTTCGGGCACGTGATTTTCCGCCTTCCCCTTCCCGTTCCTCGTACCAGAACGAACGAGAACGAAAAGTCCGGTTGAGTGAAGGTTCTTATAATAAGTTTCCCAACAAGTCTCTAATACATGCCTGGATTTTAAAGGAGGTCATCACATACACCCATTATCTCAAGTTTTTGATCGAACTAATCCATGGACACAAGCAGTTCATGTAAGTTCTTGATCTTGACACAACAGGCCACTACAAGTGATCGATCAATGCTCCAAGTCTAATCCTTTGCCGATAAAGAAGAGGCCTGAGGTGCATGAACAGTCCAACCCTCAAACCATATTACCTCTCTAGATGGGGAGGGAAAGGGCCTTTGAGCCAATAGCTACTTCAGTGGCTGGAATTGCTATAACAAAAATGGCTGCCTTGGACAAACTGGACCTTTTGATGAGGAGGAATGTAGACTTTGTGGCATATGTCTGAATTTCCGCAACTGTATTACGGTACTTCTATTTTCTTCTCAAAGAATATTCATGTTGAATTGTATACATAATGAGATGGTTTAGATAACCCATTTCATTCCACTTCCCAATACAGTCATCAAAAGAGTGAAAAAAGAAAAAGAAAAAAGAGAAATGTTGGAACCTCCTGGGTAAGGATAAGTAATGTAATTGAGAATCGAACCTCTCAGGACCCACAATCAGCTTGTTACGTGGAATAGTAGGAGAGGCTTCCCTTCCAAGGAGGCCTCTGAAAGAAAGAATCAATTTCCACTAAGGCCCAAGCCAGCCTATACTGACACTTTATGTAAGCCCAGGCATCCAAAGAGAAGAGCCTTACCCTACATGAGTGAGCAAGAATAATGATGAAGTCGGTGCTACCCCATGCCATCTTTCCCCGGGAAGCCAATGGGGTGGGGTTATTGATTTACAATTACTTGAAATGCGTTTTCTTTCTGACTTTGAAAATTTCAATTAGCCCACTTTTCTTATTGATTCCAGGGGCTAGCTAACATTGGTCTATAGTTCCTTATTGCTAAATATCCGTTTTTTTCCTTTTATATGCTCCCTCATATCTGAATATAATGCAAATTCATCAAAAATATGCTGAATATTTCACAGTACCAAACTGATTCAAGCACCCATAAGGGGCAAAAACCCAAAGAAGTGACGTAGTGCCATGTGCAGCAGCAAACTTGATGTTTTCATGAGTATTAGCAGTCGCATTGATCTTTCCCATATACTTAATTTTGTACATTCTCTCTATTGCAAGAACCATTACCAAATACTCATGCAAAGATAACAGTTCTAAGGGTCGATTCATGTATTCGTCCTAGGGTCAAACTCGTAAGAACAATTACCAAATACTCATTCCAAGTGATTGAGATCACCTAATGTCAGTTCCGAGGGTTCGTAGGGTCAATTTCCTGGAGTTTCTTGCAATGCAAACTCATAAGAAAATGTTCTGGTCAAGGAAGAGCTTACACTCTTAAATCTTGTTCGCTGGTATCTCTTCCCACAAGAATCCAACCTTGCAATCTGGTTGTCCCTAGTTTGTTAGCATTTCTTTTACCATCTGTTACTTATTTGATGTATTTCATTGCTACTCAACAAAACACTTCCTCTTCAATAAACTTGACTCTTCTTAATGCAAACCAAAAAGGACATGATTGATTTTGCCCAAATGGTTGTTTTCCAAAAAAAAAAGGGTCAGGATAAGGAAAAAGATGCTGTGATGCAATACACTTCAAACCAAGTGTGAGCAAATTAGGTTATATACGTACAGGCTGTGCTCCATTTGGGTTCACACGTCTTTATTCTAACAACTACAGTACTATTCCTTTTGCTTCTTTCTTTTTTCTCCGCTCTTTTGCTCAAGTTTGCCATTTAAATCTCTGCTCTTTCCTAATCATGTGATGCAAACTATGAACCTTCTGCGCTATATTGGTATTGATGTTGATGGACTCAATCATAACTTTCTTCGGTTGATACCTCTACTAAGAAAAAATGCATCTTATCAAATGGGACATGGTTTGCACGAGGAAGGAGGCAGGTGGTTTGGGAATTAAGAAAGCCAAAGACCACAATACGGCCCTTCTCTCTACCTGCTAAGGTGGGTTGGAAGATGTTGATTGACAAGGATAGCTTGTAGTCCAACATTTTACAGGCCAAGTACCTCAGAACTAACTCTATCTTCCACTGGCAACACGGTAAAAGTAGCTCCAAATCTTGGAAGGGGATTGTTAAAACTAGAGACACTATTAGAAAGGGTATTAAATTGACAGTCAGAAAGGGCGACACTATTTCGTTCTGAAAGGATTGGTGGTGTGGAAATGGCTCACTTTCCACTACCTCTCCTGGAATTCATGCGGAGTCCGACCTTAAAGTCTGATTTTCGGGACGATGATAGAAACTGGAACCTCTCCTCTCTTCGGAACTGTATGAACTCGCATGATTTGAACAATATCCTCAAAGTTAAAGTACCCAGGTATGTCTATTCCTGACTCTCCTCATTGGCATAAATCCCAACAAGGCTTCACTACTGCTGCTGCATATAATAAAATTGTTGGTGAACCTTTTGTATCCCGTAATTGGAAATGGCTATGGGAATTGAAAGTCCCAGAAAAGTTTAAAGGTTTCCAATGGCTGTCTTCACGAAAGACTCCCCACTAACCAAATGAGGTTCTCAAGGGGCATGATTCCTTTTGGAACATGCCCTAGATGCAATAGGGAGTTGGAAAATATGGACCACCTGCTAAGGGAATGTCCAAAAGCCATGGATACCTGGAATACATTATGAACCGTGGCTGGAGTAGAAGAGATTTAAATATCCCCTTAACCGCTTGGATACATTAAATTTTGATTTCAAACACTAAACATCTTTGTGGGTTACCATGGCGCATTTTATTTCCAACCATTCTGTGGCAGATTTGGAAAGATAGAAATAAGAAGAGTTTTGACAATATTGAATATTAATTAATTCTCATTTCCAACCATTCTGTGGCATCAGAAATTGTTGAGGCATTTGAATCCCCTGTACACTCCGCTGGTTTTACTCCTTTCTTCATGAAATGGTTTCCTACTAATGCAGGCACCCTAAAGCTCAAACGGATGGCAGTTGGTAAGAAAGTAATGGAAAAGGTGGCTTCAGTAAATAGTTCAGAAACAAGGAAGGCAGATGGATACTTGGTTTCTACGACAAGCTAGCATGTGATTCCAGCCTGAGTGCCGAGCTATGGGCAATTTATTTGGGGGTAACAATCATTATGGAGAAAGGAATGAGCCATGCGAAGATCAAATTGGACAGTGGACACTCAACAAGCTATTAACTTGATTCAGTAAGGGGCCACTCCAAATTGCCCAACCGAGCTGTTGTTGAAGACATGAAATACCTGTTGTCCAGAACCAGTTGCATGCTCGAGCATATTTTATCGGCAGGCTAGCCAAAGTGCAGATTACTTAGTACGAATTGGAGTCATTGTGTGTGTGGAGTCCCCGCCTTCGGTTCGACATTTTATGCTGGAAGACACCATGGGGCCGGGCTAGTTTAGGGATTAGCCTCTGTTGTTCATCTAGTAGCATACAATTGAGATCCTAGTTCCCAATTGCGCTAGCTCTTACGTTCTCATTACAAAAGACTAATTGACAACCCAATTTCTTGCACAATTATTTTAGGCCCGCAGCTGAAGTTACCAGAAACGTCAAACATATAACCTGTTTTGATTGTCACAATTATTTGATTGGGCCAGTCCTAAACATTAATAGAAATTACAAACTTTGGGTTTTGATGGTCACCTGACTTATTTATCATGATCCAAAGCATACATGCAAAACCCTCAGCCTCTCGCCAAAATATACCCGTTACAAGAACAAAAAAAAAATTTGGTCATAGTTCAATTCAGAAACAAACCTTTGCACTTCAATAATGGGAAGGCGGACAGTAATAAGCTCACAAAACAGCTCAATGATCTCCTGTGCTGCCATCATTTTCTCTTCCCTGATAATATGCTCTACCTGAACCAACAAAAACCGCGGAGCAACTAATCAGTTACTACGACATAACAGTCACTGCAACTAAAAGCCCCCAACAGCTAAACCCTATTCTTCAAAGTGAGTGCTTACACTCCCTTTGGAATATGGATACTCATGTGTCAATTCAAAGAGCTTACGCTCCCTTTCAAATATGGATACTCGTGTCAATTCAAAGGCTGAAAAAAACTAGTTCTCTACCCGAATGCGAGCAGTAGCTTCTTGCCCAGTCTCAAGGAGCTTGGCAATGTCTCGGCGCATCTGCTTCAATTGAATCTCTCTCCTGTTTCTCAGCAACTTTATGCGGGGAATTGTCAACTTCAGCAGGGTTTTACTGCAGTAACAAACACAAATACACATAATAGAAACTAGAACCATCAACTAACCACAAATATGAGCTTCATTTAACTAGATACATTAGAATATCACGGATTCCGTTTACACAAGTCATAGAGATACATAGACAAGTCATATTTACCACATATATGAGCAGCAATTAACTAGATACGCTAGAATATTATGAGTTCCACGTCCACAAGTCATAGAGATACACAGACATAGACACAATTACACGCTATGGCCATGTTTGATGGGACTGATATATAAGGGGATATGCAATTCCATGGATTGAGTCATAACATCGGATTGAACGTTATTACCCATGTATTGCCTATGTTTTGTAGGTTTCTTATCTTGTACTTCCCTATAGGACTCCGCTAATGGTTGCATTCGAGCACCGGATATGTGATCCCCTCCAGTTCATAATCCAACACCATTTCCAACCGGCCAATCAAACAGGCACTTATAACACAAGATTGTTTTTGCGATAAAGTCTAGAATTTTTGGCCATGGCACAAGTCATTTCAAATCTACCAACAATTTGACAGAGGATATGGTCTGATGAGGGTATGTCCCCTTGCATCTTGGTGTATATCTCAGTGGGAGTAAGCAGCACTTTTTATTCGTGATTCAGGTCATTGAATTTCAGACACAAATCATTCATATTCATGTAAGTCATAATGTGAGAACAAAACCCAATTCATGTGTTAGGGCAGAAATTTGAGGGGGACAAAAGAAAGAAAAAACGAAATCAGAACAGAAAAAATTCAAAATTCAAACCAACCTAAGATTACGAAGTTAAAATACTCTAGCTTTATAAAAACTATATTTTAAATAAATAAATAAGGGAACAATCAGAGAGGAAGATGTAGCAAAGATGCAAGAATATCAAGAATAACACATTTCTGTCAAGGAGATTGAGAATCAACTTGCATCAATGGTCAATCCAAAATCGTACATCTAAAACTTTTTATCCGTTCCTCAAATGTACAATCAGACCACATACATATACTACGACCCATAGAGAAGAACATATATCATTAGCTTAAACCATATATCTTTTATGTCTTGGCTTTCATTGTGGCCTTTTGTCAAATAGGTGGTGAGCACTCCTTTGTTGCTATTTGATATAAGTCTTTAACTAGGAAATGAGATAAACAAATTAAGAATTCAATTACCACCTGATTTCACGTAGGATTCAAAAACAGCAAAATTAAAAAAATTAAATAACAAACTATAAACCTCAAATAACAGTTCAACTGAAAACTGGAAAACAGTCACTTCCAAAAATAAAAATGGGCGTTAAAAATACAAAAAGAGACCAATTATCCACAGATGAACTCCCCAAAATCCATTATGTGACAAAATCTATAAGTTTTGCCCATGGAAAACGTCATTTCAATTCTACCCACGATTTGTCAGAGATATGGTCTGATGAGGGTATGTCCCCATACATCTGGGTGCATCTCCTGCAGTTTTTATTCGTGACCGAGGTCATTGAATTTCAGATACCAATCATTCATTATAAATAAGAATGTGAGAACAAACCCAATTCGTTTGTTAGGGCAGAAATTTGAGAAAAAAAAATAGACCAAACACGAAATTCTGAACAGAAAGAAAAATCAAAATCCAACCCAACCTAAGATTTCGGCGTTAAAATACTCTAGCATTTGAAAAAGAATATTAGGAAACAAAAACAAAAACAAAAAAACAACAGCCGAAGAGAAAATACCATTTGGCGGCCTTGAAACCCTTGTTGAAGAAAGAATCAAGCATCGACATCGTTCCAATTTCCTCTCAAAACCCTTGAACTAAAAGTAACCGTTATGATCCAAGGATCAATCGGGAACGAGAATACTAATAGAAAGCTTAAAAAAACAGAGATTGTGAAGAACAGATATACGCTTGTATATACAACACAAACAGAAGTGCATAGATAGATAAACATATATATTGAAGTCTACCTGCTCCTCTATGAAGGGCGTGGATGGGGACGCGTAATATCGGTCAAAACCTTTCCTTAAGATCGAAGGCTCTTGTAATTTTATTGTGGATTTTCTTCTGCGTACTTATTTTATCTTAAGATTAAATTACTCCTATATGAGTCACTATGGTACTTATTTTATCTTAAGATTAAATTACTCCTATATGAGTCACTATGGAGAGACCCCATTCCACTAAACACTTTTTATTCAAATAATGACAAAATTGGAAAAAAGTCCTTAAAGTACCTATTGGAACAAGGTTTGAGACCTCAGTGAAATCTCCTCTTTAAAACGAGAGACGAATCGAAAAAGCAAAAAATGAGACAAAAAATTAAAAAATGCGAAAAAAAATCAAATAAAAAAAAAATTGGAAAAAGTCCTAAAAATTCCTATTGGAACAAGGGCTTGAGACCTCAATGAGATGTCCTATTTAAAAACAAACAAACGAAAAGCAGCTAGTAAAACTTAGAGAAAGGTGGGAGATACGGTGAGATATGAGGAGGTGTAGTGTAGTGCAATAATGTTATAATCACACATAAATAATTGCACATACATTCACAATAGAAGAGTCAACAGTTTGTATGGATCCCACCTTTATCATAAATATGTGTGAAAATGTGTGCATATGTTTATGGTTGTAAACTTATTGGCAGTGTAATAATTGTGCAATATGAATGGGGTTGGTAACCTGCGCCGCAGTGGGGCATATGGTTTTTATTTTCCTGCCGACTTGCGATGGTGGGCCCCGAGTACTGCAAAGGTGGATCTCCAACCAATGTTATTACAAAAAGAGTAGTGCTATTGGTACAGCAGCTGCGTGCAGCAGCTGCTGTACAGATCTCCTTTGCATCCGCCTCGGGGGCTAAATTTTGAAGCAAAGTTGGATAATTCGTAAACACCCTTCCCGATATCGGATTAAGGTGATTTTTTTCGGGGATCTTAAACGACGTATTTTGAAAAAAATGAGCTGCTCCGATCATCTTTGCGGGACCCGAGGCGTACGCAAAGGGGATCTGTACAGCAGCTGCTGTACGCAGCTGCTGTACCAGTAGCATTTTTGTTACAAAAATTTTAACGTCACAAACACTTACACACCCATATACACACACACACACTCATAATAGAGGTAGGACCCACACACACTAGATGTATAGTGTGTGCGGGCTCCACCCTTATTGTGAGTATGAGTATGTAAATGGGTGTGTAAGTGGGTGCGGAGGTAAAATGATTGATGTTATTAATACCGTTTCGTACCGGCCGGTACGTATCGTTTTTGGCCAAATCCGATACCCTACACCTCTAATTTCGTTCCGGCTCAAATACCGGCCGATACCGGACATACCGGTTGGTACCGGGCGATACCGGGTAGTACCGGATTACTTTTAAATTTATATTTTTTTCAGATACCGGGCAATACCGGACGGTACCGGGCAAATACCGGACGGTACCGGGCAAATACCGAATTTTTTATTTTTTTTATTTTAAAAAAGTGTATATTATGCTATAAATTTTTTTTTGAGTAGGAAAATAACACTAATAACGATCAATTCGAAACGGTACCCGGTATTTGACCGGTACCGGTACGTATCATACGAGTAAAAAAATCGGTATCCTGACCGGTACGGTATTCAGAACATTATTTCCAACGAGGGACTTTTTTTCTAGTTTTGCATTTTGTGGGCCCATGTAGGGCTTACGTTGATGATCGTAATCGCTCATTATGTAGATCTCGTCGAGATGATTAACCATACCAAAAATCATATCCATCAAATTTGTATTGATATATGATGGGAACATATGAACTTGCAACCCATAGGTTCCTATCCAGTGTGCCCAACACAATTTCTATCAAATAAACGTGTTTTGATCGAGTATCAATAAAAATCCTATGAACGTTATTTTTGATATGGTCACTTATCTCGACAAAATCTACATGATGAATGGTTTCGATCATCAACTTGGGCTCTAAATGAGCCACAAAACACAAACTAGAAGGGAGACCAAAGGAAAAGAACCGGAGGTGAGGCGAGTCCCCCAAGAAGAGCCCTTATCCATGCAAAAAAAAATTTATGCTATGTAGTATAATGATACAATCTACTAGTGTCTAGACTCTTTTGAATCTGATTTTTGAAGTAGACTTTTGATAGTTTATTTAACAAATATTTTTTGGTAGTGTTAAACTTAATTCTGAGTATAACATTCTTCCCTTTTAGTGTGAGATATATGCTTAAACTTTATTTTCGCTAAAATTCGTAAACAAAACCGTAACCGATCTGTGAGTCACTGATTGAATTAGAACCGGACTATAGGACTTTTGGTCTGAACATGAATTTCGTTTTGTAAAAATCGTAACTAGCGGTTTGGTCCTCGAAATTCTAGAAATCCGAACCGGACCAGACCACGAGCAGCCTTGGTTGCATGAGTTACAAACCGGAAACCGAAATAAACCGATAAATCGAACAACTAATGTTTGGTTTGGTTTGTAAAATGTTCAACTCAAAATGTCCGATTTGTTTTGGATAAATGCCTAAATTGCACCAAACCGAACCGTTTGCATCCCTAAGAGTGTCCCCAATGACATAATTAAAACTAAAAGATTTTTAAAATTAACAATGTTTATTTAAAATTTGGCTTACAATAGTATAATAAAACTTGACAACCCCTTAACTAATAACCAAATTTTGGCTTTTGAATAATCAAAATTAGTTATTCTCTTTGGATAATCAAATTTAATGAGAACCATATACACTTTTTTTCCGTCTCCTTCCATCAATATCAATAGATCACCCACTTACATTTACTCACAACTCTCTCTACTAAAAATGGTTTCTAATTATGCACAATTATGAGATTTTATATTTGTTAATATTAGCAATAACCAACAAAAGAGTTTGTAGTCCAGTGGTTACCTCTTAGTACTCCTCTACAAAGGAGGTCAGGGTTCGAGCCTCGGTAGAGGCATTTGGAGTTTAAGGTTATGGACAGTTTTTTGAATCTCTTGTGAACTAAACAACTAAATTCCTCGCTAACACTATTAATGCATATAGCACTAGAAATACCTTAGTGTAAGGGATCACTAGAGGCTTAGTTTTTGCCCGTGCATACGGCACTACCCACCCCGATTGGAATTGGCTTAATTTGCTTAAAATTTTGTACCCATAGAATTACTATTCTGAAATTCAATTTCTGCTAAGACTTACATCAACTTCTACCCAAGTAGGCACGAGCAACCCAATGATAGGAAGGGAGAAAAAGAAAAAGAAAGGTCTGAAAACACATGGATTTGGATGCGGACTACACTACTAAACTGTCATTCAAAATGAAATGTCAAGAATAGTCAAAATAACAAAACTCGATATGTGTAACATTTAACAACACACCTACCCACCCATACAAAAAAATCACCCAAATTTTTTGAGTACTCAAAAAAGGCAAAAATTCCACCCGTAACAGTAGTTAAATTGAAATTTAAACAATACTTGTACCCTGGAGAGAAACAGATACCAAAAAATCTCCAAGGAATGTTTTACACGACTGGTTTCTTTTTTAGACCTATTATCTTTGCTTTCACGAAACTTTTTTAGTTTAACTTTTATGCAGTTTTCTTCAACCAGTTTCGTCGGAATAAATTAAAAATCTCAAAGGAATGTTTTTTTTTTTTTATATAATTGAAAGGAATGTTTTTTGGCCTAGCTTCCAAAGGGATTTGTAGATCTCGGTGGGGATTTGAAAGACGATAGGAAGGAGAGAGAGAGAGAGAGAGAGAGAGAGAGAGAGAGAGAGAGAGAGAGAGAGAGAGGCGGGGGGAACCCCAAATGATAGGAGTTGAAATTTATTTATTTTATTATGTCAACGACAGAAGCTGGGTAAAAAGAATATATGACATTTTTGTGAAACGTAAAAAGAAAATACGGCATTTTTGTGAAATATTTGAAAGATTGTGGGCACTTTCTTAAGAGAATTGAAAATCACATATTAACCATTAGATCAAATAAATCTAAGCCGTTATAACAATTTGTCTCCACACCCATTTATTTTATAATAGAGAATTGAAAAAAAAAATATTAGCAGTAACCAAAGAGATGAGATGTCATTGGAGATACCCTCAAAATATAACAATAAATAGATACATGATTGGGTGTACAACAAATGTACACCACTTGGTGGGGACCACTTCGAGATTGCACACAAAAATATAGGAGCCACTTAATTATTTTAAAATATTTTTTAAAAAATTTCTGTAAAAAAAATGACTTAATCAGGGTCCCACAATGCGGTGTACATTCCATTTACACCAATTGATATCAATTAAAATATGATGAAAACTGTGCTTGTTAGTGAACGGCTCAGATCGTTTGTGTGGGAGTTAAAGTGGGCCCCACACAAAATTTGTGCGCGATCTATTTGATATTTGTCTGTGTGAATAACACTCTTGTAAATAAACCAGAAAGTTTGTCCACACAGACAAATCATGTACAGATTGTGCACGGACTTTTTTCGGGCTCTATTACGGGTCCCACATAAATTATCTGAGCCATTCATTAAATGTAAAATAATTTTGGGATCCCCACAAAAAATCAACTTAATTCGATATCTACAGGTGCTCAATTCGATCAAATCATCTAACTTTACATTATCTTAAAATCTGAATGAAAAGTTAAATTGGATCGAGCATCTGTATATAACTGGATTGAGTTGATTTTTACGAAAATCTTTGAAAAAATATTTTACATTTAATGAACGGCTCAAATAATTTGTGTGAGACCTGTGGTGGGTCCCTTAACAAAGTCCGTGTACAATTTGTTCATGATTAATCTGTGTGGATAGTAGCTCTCTAAATAGATAGACTACAAAGCTGAGGAAACCGACGGCCCGGTACCGACGGCAATGGGGGCCACTCTGGGTTCTGCACAAATAATCCGAGCTGTTCAATAATTTTAAAATAAAAAATTGAATGGGGCTGTAAAAAATCTGCTCGATCAAATCTTTCATTTTTTCATAAATTCGAAATCTGAATGGAAAAATGGAAGGTTAGATTGTAACGCCCCTGAATTTTTGTCAGTAAAAATTTCGTTAAATATTTGAATTTCATTTGAATTATTTATTTTCTCTTAAGTGGCTATATGACTTCTTGTTTATTTTCGTCATAGTTGGATTTTAGTCATTTGGTTAACTCTCGACTAGAAACCCTACTTGACCAATTTGATTAGTTTCTAACCGACTACTTGGAGAAACCGAGCAACCAACTCACCTAGTTACTAGATGAACCTTTTGAAACTTTTGAACCTTTTACTTTTACCCATTGGTCCATAATAGTTAGGGTAATTTTTATCCATTGAACAATAGGTTTTCCTTTAAAATATTTTGATAAGTACAAGGATATAGTATTTTAATGGGTTTATAAACACATATGCAAAGTATATTTATTCTTTGTTTATTGGGGATTCTCCTACCCTTCCATTATCCATTGGTTAATAACCACAAGGGTAATTTTTGTCCATTAGATAATAAACTTTTTATTATAAAAGTACATGTAGTCTTTCAAAATCTTATTTTAAAATAAAAGGTACTTGTACTCTTTTGTCCAATGGTTATTAACCGCAAGAAAATTTATTACCCATTGGATAATAACCGTTAGGGAAGTTAGTGACCCTTGGATAATAAAGTCTTTTGACCAAATAAAGTACCGATGTGATTAGAGAATCTTCCAATAAAGTTGATTTGACTAGTCAACCTTTTCAAACTCTAGAAATTTCTTATTTATTTTCTTTTATTATTTTGGATTTATTATTTGTCATTTGGATAATAAATATTAGGGGAACTATTATCCATTGGATAATAGAAACCCAATTCTTTATATTAAAAGGGTTTAATGAAAGATTTGAACAAGTACTATTATAGACTTTTATAAAATTTCTTTAAAGTACTTTTTTATTATTTTACTATAAAAGTTTCCTAATAGCTATTGTCCATTGGACAATAAATGTTAGGGGATTTATTATTCATTGGGTAAAAGCCTTATTCTTTCATTTAGTACAAGGGTTTTAATAAACTAGTCTTTTCTAAATTACCCATGTGATAAAGTAGATATTATCTTATTATAAAAGTACTTAGTAGCTTTTAAAGCCTAACATTTTCCTAAGTACTCTTCTATTATTTTATGTTGGGGTTTTGTATCCAATTGAATTAATTTATTGGAAAATTGATCTTCCTAAAGAGTACAATAGTATACTAGTTTATTAGTTTAGTCCAACATGTGCCTTATTAGATTTCTTTAATGGGATTTTTGATTTGAGAAAATCTTGTACCTTAGTACTTTCTAATTTGAGAAAATCTTGTATCTTAGTACTTTCTTATTCTTTCTTGTATATATATATGTGTATATATGTATGTGTGTACTAGAAAGAGAGAGAGAGAGAGAGAAAGAGAGAGAGAGAGGAAGGAAGAAAGAAGGAGATTGGTTTGTACCTCCCATATCTTCATACATCTTTCAAGTCCATGGGTGAATCTTTCTCCTAACCAAACATAACTCTCTCATTGTACTTCTATATTTGTTTTAGACAAAATCTTGTACCATTGTCTCCAAATCTTCCAACAAATCTTCCATAATCCCATCCAAGGACAAGTTTTAGCCATGCAAGCCTATGATAGCCTTTGATCTTTCAAAGATTGCATGACATGTGTCAAAATTTGAGAGAGAGAGAGAGAGAGAGAGAGAGATGGGGGCCGGCCTTGGGAGAGAGGGAGAGGGCATGCCTTTGCCTATAAATAGCAAGCCATTCCAGGCATTGAACTCACACCTTTAAGCTTTGCTCTTCCTTCTCTCTAGAATTCCTTGTTTCTTTCTTTGTTCTTGCTTAGTTCTTCTTTGTTCTTGAGTTCTTCAAGAAACTCAACCTAAGCCGCCACTAAACCACCACTCGACCACCCTTCGATCCATAAAGTAGAGTAGTTTAGTCAAGTAGAAGTTTCGAGAGAAACCTTTCTCTTTTGAAACTCCCGAAGGCATACCGTAGGAAGTTACTTCGTCCGACCGCCGATTACCGTCCGTAAGCCGTTACTACCGCCTAGAAGAATGGTAAGGAAAACCTTACTTACTTCCTATATACTTACTTACTCAAGTATGGCGTTGTTGTTTTGAATTGCTAAGATGAACGATAGGATCCCTTGTCCCCTATCTCTACGTATATGTAGTTATCCTTATCGTTCACCCCAAGTATAAAGTAGGTTATTCCTATTTACTTACTTATCGTTTGTTTAAAAGTATTTATATTTTGATCTTCAAGATGATTATGAGTATGCATATATGAATTGCTTGTATTATTTGCGGTGTGATAAAGTATAAGTAATTTCACTCCAAAGACGTCCGTACATGTGGCGTTGTGCTTTGAATAAGTATAAGTGATACACTCCAAGGGCGTTCGTACATGTGGCGTTATGCTATAAATAGTGATTGAGCATGATAAGTAATATATAATTGGATGATCTTGTTAGAATGATTCATGCTTATTTATGTCCTACAGCGGAGTCTTTGCATGTAACGAGACGCGAGAATCGAGAAAGTAGAAACATGGCACCTAGGGTGTGGTTAACGAAAGGAGATATTTTTCGAGGAAGAAAATATTTTGAAAGTACATAATGACTGGTTTTAGGTGGTATTATGTGAATTGTGTGCGTGTGTAAAAGTAAGATTTGTGAAAAACCCAAAGAGAACCCGGAGCGGCGGAATCATTTTGGGATACTCGGAAACCCGGAGCGGCGGAACTGAGGGTTTAGTTTTTCGAAAATCCCAAATGGGAACCCGGAGCGGCGGAACCATTGTGGGATTACTCGGGAACCCGGAGCGGCGGAACCGAGGGTTTTAAATTGTGGCTTGGTTATTCGCGGTACGGAGCTAATGCAATTGTGTGCCAATGGGAACCCGGCGTGGCGGAACCATTGTGAGGATACTCGGGAAACCGGCGCGGCGGAACCGAGGTTGGGGTTATCCGCGGTATGGAGCCAATGCAAATGATTTTAAAAGCTTGATTTGTAATGTAAAAGTGTTGACACGGTCTACGATGAGTCGCGTAGGAGAAACACGGAAATCTTGGACACCAACGATAGATGATTAACGAATGTGGATGTGTCATTGTTAACTGTGTATATACGTATCATGTGGAAATTGATGTTTTATTATAGCCTTGTTTGTAAGTTAAGGTTGGTGGGTAAGAGTTTCCTTATTGAGCGTTGTAACTCACGGTGTTGCCTTCTTAGTGACCCTGACATATTATATCGGTGGCGACGCTGGTATAATGTGTCAGACCTTGTAGATTATCAAGATGAACAGTATACTTTGGAGGCTTTTGGAGCTAAAGGGCTGGCTAGGATGGAGGAGCAGGTGGAGCTGTAGTTAGGAACACTAGAACCATTTTCACTTGTGTAATTATTGAACTCTTGTGGGAATTTTATTGTAATAAGAGCCAAACTCTATTTTGAGGTTTTCAATAAAATTGTCTATTTAACGTACTCAAAATTCGGGGCGTTACATAGATCGAGTACCTATATGTAACGGATTGAACTGATTTTTTTCAAGCTCACTCAGTTTTTTATTTTAAAATTATTGAACGGCTCAGATTGTCCGTGTGAAGCCTGAAGTGGGCCCCCATTGCTGTCGGTTTCCGTGGTCGGTACCTGGCCGTCGGTTTCTCTAGCACCGTCCACAGATAAACCCTTCAATCCCCACCCTCACCCTTTTCTCTCTCTGTAGTTTCTCTCTATCGCAGCTTTCGCATTTCAAAACCATAATCAGCCATGAACGCTCCTGCAAATGACGAAGAAGATCACGGCGAGGTTTTCTTGGATGAAACCGATGCCCTCCACGTAATCACGATCGACGACCAAGGTCCTTGTAGATACATACCACACACCTATATACGTGTCGTTCGTTTATATATATACAAATAATACTCACGTCTTTCTTTTTTTTTTGGTCGAACGGAAATAAATACTAACGTCTTTCTTCTTCTGTTACAGATCTTCCTGAAGCAGATGAAGAACTAGGTTCCGATGGTGAAGCTATCGGTATCGAATTCTCCCCCCTTCATTCATTTTTATTCATACTAGCCGTGCCAGAAAGATCCCCGGTCCGCAAAACGAGAACTTAGAGAGTGCAATTCTATAACGAAAATTTTGGACTTTTATTTTTGGTAAATTATAACAACTCATTGATATTGAACAACTAGCGGCAAAAAGTACAAAAAAATTGACAAAGAGGGATTATTTTTGAGCTCTCGTTTTATGGACGACAATCTTTTTCAGACGGAGGAGTATTTTGCTTGTGTTGATCGTCTCCCAGTCTTTGGATATATACGTTTATGTAGATATGGTGTTACTGTCAGCTGTCTTTGTGCTATTTGTTGCAGATGTTCGTGATGCTGATGGAGAGCAGCGATCTGATGGTGAATCCATGGGTATCGAATGCTCCCCTTTCCTTCATTTTTATTCACATTGCCGCCGCGTGTATTTCTTTCTCATCCTATCAGTCCCACTTAGTAGTTCCGCATAATAGATGAGAAAATAACCGTAACAAGATTAGAAAAAAGTTAACTTTCCAACCAGCCCTTCCACCCACCCCCCCCCCCCCCCCCCCCCCCGCTTCCCTCTCTTTCTTTTAGACTTTTGAAAGTGATGCGATAATTCTAGTCGCATAACTGATGTCCAACTTGTGTTCTTTTGTTTCATCGATCAGTTCATTACTTAATGTGTCATATAATTTTGGAAAAATCTTTGGTAATATGGTGGTGTTGCATTTGGTGGTTTCAGACGAAGCTGATGATTCCATGCACATATTTACTGGTCACACAGGTAAGGCTTCTTTTTCAAGTTGGGGTTCTTTACGGATTCTTTAGTTTAGTGCTATTTTTACTTGCCAAGTTCTTTCTTGCATGTCTTTTTTCGATCGGTGTGGGGGTGACTTGGGGAGAGGGGTTTCAGCTATGACCATGTTTGATTATGAAGAACCTTTTGTTTGAGATAAGTGCTTTACTTAACTATGTCAAATCACTGCCATTAGTGACTATTAGAATAGAGTGGCTTGTACATTAATTGATTCCTTAAAGAGATGGAAAGCTTGTGGGACTATGGAAAAGTTATTCCTAGGGAGAAGGTATATGGATCTAGAATGGAATGTTTCAAGAGCCCAAACTACCATAAAATTCGTTTTTGTTCTAATTAGTCAACGGAAGTTGAAATACAATTTTATTGGTGTTTTGGTGATTTTAAAATGAAGAACTGAACCTCTGTTTGAAGGAACTAGCAATACTAGAATTAACTTTGGTATTTTGAAACCTTGAACATTATGACCCATACTTTTCATAATGGCCATTGAGGCGGTATCTTGAAGACAGCGAAAATTAGGTTAGTAGCATCAAAATGATTTGGTATTTGTAGAGGTTATCTTCTTAATGTGACTCTCTAAGAATTGTCGTTAAATCTGCATATAAGCACTTATAGACACCAACATGATATATGTTTGGTTCCTTTGTATGTTTGTCCCGTACACATGAGGAGTGAAGAACAAACAGATCAAAAAGTAAAACATAAACAGAACATGAAGAACAAACCAGTCTGTGAGAGAGAGAGAGAGAGAGAGAGAGAGAGAGAGAGAGAGAGAGAGAGAGAGAGAGAGAGAGAGAGAGAGAGAGAGAGAGAGAGAGAGAGAGAGAGAGATTGATTTTTGTTGTGATTTTTTGGGGTTTGACTTTTGGGGAAGCCATTTTTGTGCTTTTGGGTGGTTTTCGAGAGTAGAAACTTTACCAGATATATCTCTATTTCTTCACGCTAAGGTGTGGGTTGGTGAGAAACTTTGTTGTGTAACTGGTATGTATGATGGCGGACTGGGGGATGCTGTACGGAGGTGATGCCCTACAGCCCTGTAGGGTGGGCAATGCTACGCTGTTTTGGTGCTTTCTTAGACAACTCCTTGGTCCACTGTCCATCACTACGTTCTTGGTCCATTCTTTTCATTAGTAACTTAAGACTGAAGTGCTCTTTTCAGTGCATTCAAGTTCCATTTAATTGAATTACCCCTCAAAAAAATTTCCATTTAATTAAGCAACTGAATTTGTTTATAAACCAAAAAAATGTACGAAATATAGATATAACACATATTAACATTAATTTTGTGGACTGTAAATATTTCGGCAAGATAGAGACGTCGATTGAGCAATGTGATTCATTTGGTTGAATATTTTTATGCGGAAGTCTACTAAAACAACCATTTATACATGTTCACGGGGCATTCATTCATCAGTGAATGAATTTGAACAAAAGAATTGCAAGTCATTTGCTTGATTTTTGATAAATGCAATGTTTTGCATGTTTTATATATATATATATATATATATATATATATAATATTCTCGACATTCTTTACAAAAAAATCAGTTTTGATTTTGGCAAGTGGGCATGCGAAATCTAATAAGTGCTTGTCCTACGTGAGGTAGCATGTTCGAATCCCACGGAGGCCAAACATTCCTAACCTTGGGATCACTGGATGGTTTTTCCAGTAGTTAACTTCATGGCCCCACAAGGTGGCTCGGAATTTCGGTTATCAAAAATAAAAAAAATCAAATCCATAACTGAACCGGTCTACTTTTGGCCAATTCCTAAATTTTGATTTATTAAGAAACCAAGATGTCGTTCTCTCTCTCTCTCCCTCCCTCCCTCCCTCTCTCTCTCTCTAACACATACAGACACATACACTAGTTTGTTCTCCTTTGCATGTTCATCCCGGTGGGGGACACAACAATAACTAAATTGATAATGTTTTCCAAACTTGCATTGTAAACTCTAAACCCAAGCCTCCAAAAATCCAAAACCCATGGAAACACAATTAATTTTAACATAATTGATTTTAACAACCATAAGTTAAATACACTTTTTAAGGTCTAAATCGTTGCATAATTGTATTAGCTTTAAACCCAAATTTATCCTAAAACATTAAAAAAATTTACATATACACTGTTTCACTTTCCCGTAGTATCTCAACTGTCTCCTTGTTCTCAATGTGTTGCCGCCGTGTTCCACCTTAAAAAATCAATTAAGTTTAATGGATGCACATATTGGTGTGCCCCAGCGTATCTGACTCGGCTACGACAACCTCTAGGCGTGTCTGTACTTCATAGGTGGCTGGTTTATCATTCTTGTGTGCTGTGGTTGATATGCTTGAGATAGGATTCATTTCTTAAGGTAGTCAAATGAACTCTTAGCATTGCAACGGTATCTTATAGAGTGAAGACTAGCATTCTAGTTACTATTGATATCACTGGGGCCTAATCGAGTATGGTTTAATGATGTACCTCTTAGGTTATTTTGCTTGTTAGTTACCAGCTATGTCCCTTCTTTAGTTCTTACTATAGCAAACCTGGAACTTGGTGTGGTATATATGTTGGTGTTGTAGGTAATTTACTTTGGTTCTTATGATTCTTATCAGTTATTATGGAAATGGACACAAAAATATGCAGATTTTGGAATAAGCATAATAATTAACTTGCGAGTTTCTGTAAATAACCCTCTCTCTCTCGATCGATCGAGCATAGGTGAACTTTACACAGTTGCATGCAGTCCAACAGATGGTACATTAGTAGCAACAGGGGGTGGAGATGATAAAGGATTTCTTTGGAGGATTGGGGAAGGAGATTGGGCTTTCCAGTTACAAGGTATCAACGGATACAAAATGTTTTCCCTGTATTTCATGATGTTTGATTTAGCTCTATACATTTAAGTCAACATTACAAACTTTCTCTGCCTTAGTAAGTAAACCATAGCATGATTTGGGGAAAGCTTCCTTGATACTTGTGCGTCAGCTGAAGCTTTTTAAAATTTGTCCAGGTCATGAAAATTCTGTGTGTAGCTTAGCCTTTAGTACAGATGGACAATTACTTGCATCCGGAAGCTTGGATGGAATTGTCCAAATCTGGGACATAAATTCTCTCAATCTCAAGTGTACGCTCGATGGTCCTGGAGGAGGCATTGAGGTGAGATTTCATGACAATTGCTTTATTGTCACATGGTTAATGTGTAAATTGAATTTGAGTGTCTGCTTAGTGGGTCAGGTGGCATCCAAGAGGGCATCT
The DNA here is from genome assembly GCA_019656835.1 of Rhododendron ovatum. Taxonomy (NCBI): domain Eukaryota; kingdom Viridiplantae; phylum Streptophyta; class Magnoliopsida; order Ericales; family Ericaceae; genus Rhododendron; species Rhododendron ovatum. Next base: position 27,998,363 of record CM033795.1, on the reverse strand, counting down.
AGTCTTGGCTGGTTCAGAGGATTCAACTGTTTGGATGTGGAATGCGGACAAAAGTTCATTTCTTAACATGTTTTCGGGTCATGGTAGTAGTGTGACATGCGGTGATTTTACCCCTGATGGTACAAAACAAGAAATTTAACATATTTTTCCTCATTCATAAACCAAATGTTTCATATGCTTGTGTTTTAACCTACTGTTTACTTTAGGTAAAACAATTTGTACTGGTTCTGATGATGCAACATTGAGAATATGGAACCCAAGAAGTGGCGAAAACATTCATGTTGTTAGAGGTATGCACGTAGATTCCATTTTAGATACTTGAACTCTGATTTGTATGCACTTAAAATTAGTATAGTGTATGTGTTGTTGCAAGTGGGTTTGCGCAGGTGGGATAGGAGACAAGGGGTTCGACATAAAGGATGCCACCCATGTGTGTTGCTTCCAATTTAAAAAGTTTTAAACCTTACCATTTATGTTATATATGAATAGTAATCAGAAGATTAGATTTTGAATAGGAGAGGAATCCGTTAAATCATTCCTATCATCACTATATACTTGTATGTTTAAAAAAAAAAAGAACTCCCGTTAAGTCTATATTGTGAGCATAGTTGTCTACTCATACCTAATTATCGTCTAATTGTAAGTTGTCCTTTTAAAAAGGGTTTGTCCTTGGTCCACCATCCATTTCAAGACCATAGTGTAACTATCTTTTTTCCCTCATAAAAGAAAAAAGGTGGTTTTAAGGATCTTTTTTTGATTTCGTTCAACATTATTGATGAGTAAAATTACATTTTTTGTAGGTCATCCTTATCACACTGATGGCTTGACATGTTTAACAATAACTTCTGATTCAACTCTGGCTCTTACTGGTTCTAAGGATAGCTTGGTTCACATTGTGAATATAACCACTGGGAAGGTAGGATAACTTGTGGTCCATTTATTGTTTTGTTTATTGTATTCCCACATCTTGTCATGAGTAGTTATTTACTTGATGCTTAGAAACTCTTTTACTCAAAAAAAAAAAAAAAATACAATTTTCTTACGATGTACTTGAGTTCACACTCTTACAAAAAAAAGATGATTTGACATCTTAGAAATTTGCTCCCATGTACATCTTTCCACGTAAGGCACGCCCTGTGAACGTAGCTCATTAAACTAGAAGATTCATTTAGAATTTCAAGCCTTCTAAGCCTCATGATTCAGTGATATTAATGATATTGGAGTCTAATTTCTTGATGTGACTATACTTAAAAAGCTATTACCCTTGTCCCTCTGGTTGTCCTAATCATATATGAGGTAGAGACACTTTGCTTGAGATCATGTACTGTTGTCGGACACGCACACTCTCCGGACGTATGTCCGGCACTCAAATCGGAAATGTCCCCTTTTTTTTTAATTTGGACACTCCAGGGACACTCTAGAACATGCTTGGGGCACGTTAGGGCACTCTCGAGGATACTCTATGGACAGTCTGCTGTACGATTTGGTAGTAAGCTTTAATTAAAGCTTTGGAAGTTTCGTTGTTGTGTGATAGATTATGGTTGACAAATTATAAAGACAAATGTAGACATTCAAATGCATTTCATTGACTGTTTGAAGCTATCTTGTAATTAAAAACAATGACAGACTTGAAGACTTGAATGCTGTAAATTGTGACGACATACGTGAATGAAGGCATATGTTTAATTTTTATCATAATTGGTGCATTATTTGTTTAATTTTCCACGTTCTTGCTTAAACATCGAATGTACAAGTATATAAATATATTTTTAAAGGGTCCCCAACATGTCGTGCACTTCATTTTTTGAACATTTACTTGTTGGGTCGCATGTCGGTCTCGGTTTTAGATAGCTGATAGTGAAGGGTGCTATGAGGGGTAATTGAGATGATCCAAATTCTTTCTAGGTCGTAAAAATAGATAAATCTTCAAATATTACAACGGTGGGCCCTAAATCTCCAAAGAAATGCGAATGTGCAACATCCTTGTATTAACTGTACAATCTCCAAATAATGCAAATCCTCAAAATGCTTCAAATCTGCCACCACTGATCCGTCTCATACCTAAAACCACAAATTACGCAGGAAGTATAAAATACGATCAACGACATAAATGGATTCATATGGGAACACACCCGGCTTTCCTTGGTACATGAACAACCACTAGGCCTCACCCCCTCAACCTTGCCCTTCGGGCTTTTTTGGTATTAATTGGGCCGACTATTGGCCGAGTTCACCCATTCATGTACAAAGTAATTCTTTGGCATTAAGCCATAATATATTCATTTTCAATAAATAGTAACAATGATTCTCGATTCCAAGAAAACTTCATGGACGTCAATGAAAGCATAATAAACCAAGATGCACCGACACTCCTAGAGGTCGTCGTATCGGCGTGTCTGGACACGGGGACACGGCTAGAAATGTGTCTGACACACCATGTGCTGTGTCCGCTAATTTAATTTAACTTTTGGTGTGGGACATGGCTGAAGACACGGGGTGACACAGATGGGACGCTGATGGGGACATGAAGCCTGTAATTGTTTTAAAATTTTTTTGGGGTAAATATGTGGTTACTTAAAGTTTGGGTTAAAACGTACTTAAACCTATACAACATCGACAGCTCCTCTCTCTCACAATGAAATCTCCCCCCCCCCCTGTGGTAGGCAGGCAGGTCAGGTATATGTGTGTGTGGGTGTGTGTGTATATTTGATGTATGTCATCTCTCACTCTCTCACTCTCTCGCTTTCAGTATATATATATGTATAGTCCCCTTCTTATAAGGACCTCCTTATTTTAATAAAATGCGGACCTCCCTTTCCCGATCGAATTTCGATGATCCGAGCCGCTCAATGTGTTCAGAACGTGATTTTAAGGGTACACGCGAGGAATTAGCAAAAAAAAAAGACCGGGAAGAGCTTCATCCGAGCAATTTTTGTTTGTTTTTTTATCGAACGGTTCAAACAAAAACTGCTCAAATCAAGCCCTTCCCGGTCTTTTTTTTTGCCGATTTCTCGCGGGTACCCTTAAAATCACGTTCTGAACACATTGAGTGGCTCGAATCATCGAAATCCGATCAGGAAAGGCTAGAAATGGGGAGGTCCGTATATAAGGTTCTCATTTTAAGGTCATTACCTGAAGATTTCTATATATATGTGTATATACATATGGTGTGTGTGTGTGTGTATATATATATATATATATATATATATATGTAAATAAATATACACGTGGCGTGTCCCTCCTTGCTATATATACAAAGTTCCAGGCTTGCTATATATATATATATATATATTTTTTTTTTTGAAGATGGAAGAAGTATATATGTGTGGTATAGTTTGTATGTATCCATTTAAACTTGGGAAAAAATCGATTTTTTTATATAAATAAATATACACGTGGCGTGTCCCTTGCCATGTCCATATCCCATTTTTTTTAACATTCCCGTGTCCCCATGTCCATGTGCGTGTCTGTGTCCGTATCTGTGTCTGTATCTATGTTACATGGACTCGGGTGCAAGTCCACGTGTTGGACCTTCGTAAACTTAAATCTTGGGATACGTGGATATGTGTCCCCAACTTGGGTACGGGTACGGGGACACATCCTGAACTCTTATTTGTATTATATATTGCATAGTTTTCTTAGATTATGTACCGTAAATTATGTTTATAAATGTATTTAAACAAGAAAGGGTTAAGAAAATTATGTTTTTGATATTTTCCTATGTCCTGTCTTTGTGAAATACTCGAAATATCGTTTTTCTAGCTAATTTGATATTCATTTTCTGTAAGTATCTTAACAATTAGAGGATCTGAGTGTCCAAAAAGATGAGTGTCTGACATATCGACACGAGTACTTGAGCCAAAATGAAGGATCCACGTAACAAAGGTCCGTACTACATGGCATAATATCAATGAAAGAGTACAAATGGGGATGAATCAAAACAATACTCCGCAGATATAGAAAGCATATTGATATTGTGAACTTCCAGCACCTCAAATGACAAACTGATCGCTGTTTTGCTATGTCAAAAATAGTTAATAAAATGAAACAGATATTAATACTGAAACGATATCGGTAAATATTCCGAGTATCGTCTTCAGGGATTACGAAGGCTAAGTCACAATTATTTTAGTAACTTTCTAAATTAATTAGGGAAATGAATTGATTGTTGATTTTGAGAAAACTAAATAATGATTGTAATTAAAAGCAATTGGATGTAAAGAGATTCGAATATGGGAGAAAAGGTCTAGGGTTTCAAATCATCTTGACCCTTTGTAACCTAGATTTATTTCAATCGAAGGATTTACAGTCGGATTTACTGGATACCGTTAGGGTTCACGGGCCCTCACGATATTTCCCAAAAATATTCATGTAACATAGATTATCTCAGCCTAGCACGAATCGTCTTACTAGTTCGATGCATCTCAATCGGCACGGATTGTCTAATAGCACAACATGTCTTACGGTCATGGGACACGGGATTTCTTACAAAATGGGGACGGGGACACGGACACGACAGGGGGATATGCCAAGATAAGTAAATACAGTGGAATATAGTTAAATGTATAAGATGAAGCTTCAATATATGTAAACAAGCATCATACATCATGTTACTCTATTAATCCAAAATATTTGAAGTAATACGCATTTACCCCCAATTTTTTTTTTAAAATTGCATATTTAACCACTGCCATGTCCCCATTTGTGTTAATTCTGTGCACCGTGTCCCTCCCATGTCCCCGCTGTCTCTCTCTAAAGAAATTAATTAAATTTATTTGACATGCCACGGGCCTTGTCTCATACGTATTTCGTCGTGTCTCCGTGTCCGGTGTCAGACATGGGGACGCGTTGGCCTCTAGGAGTGTTGGTCGAATTCAATTAAAAACCATTGTATGGAAAGTATTTGAAACCGCGGATAACAAACACACAAGTATATTGGAAAAATAAAACCATTTTTGTGAACATGAAATCGTCTGGTTCATACCACCAATCTGAATATTAAATCCAACCAAAGAAATAAAGTCTACGTTACTCGGAGTATAAGCTTCATCTATGCCCTAGAAGTGCGTTTAGCCGGCCATAGTATAAGCTTCATCTATGCCCTAGAAGTGCATTTAGCCGGCCATAGTAATAGCAATCATCGAGTTCTTTGCTTTTGTTTACTGTCGTGTTTTGCTTTGTAGTAAAAGCTTTTGGAATGTCTACTTTGTGGTTGTTGGAGTTTGTCCCACATCGGTTAATTATCTCCTCCAAAACTAGTATATTAGTCTGAGTAGCCTCTTCACTCATTGCCAATTAGTCATGAGTTGGATGCTTTAACATTGTATCAGAGCTTCGATTTCGGAGAATTTGTTTCCCCTTATTTGTGCCTTAAGTGCACCGTTGTTTGTTGAGATCCATGCTTTTTGGATGGTTTGTTTACTTCTGCAGGGTAGTGTTGAAGTTTGTCCCACATCGGTTGATTATCTCCTCCAAAACTAGTATATGAGCCTGGGTGGCCTCTCCATTCATTGCCATTTGGTTTTGAGTTGGATGCTTAAAAGTGATCTTGTGCCTATGTGCAACTTTTCTTGTCTTTCGAATGCGTAGTTTGCCCAAAGCTATGATGTGTTCTCTCCCTTTAAGAAGCAGTCCCCAAAAAAATACCCTATTCGTCCCAAAGAACTCTTTTTAACTCTCAATTGTAATTAGTTAGCCTGGCCCACTACCAAGCATATAGCTTTGGGCCTTGGCTCCCCTGGTGCAGCTTGCATTAAGGCCAAGTATATCTCCAACATCACTCCAAAACAAATTCTTTCAACTAGACTTCCAAGGTAATTATAATTCCACAGAACATGCACTTCGAACAAATCATAAAAATTAACCCATCTCCTTTTAGCTCCATCTTATTGAATATCTAGTCATTCCCAGTTTTATGAAGACCCAATCCAGCCATGTACATTAGATTGAATTGGCTTTAACATAGTAAGCTTTCAAACACACCTAACATAGTAAGCTTTCAAACACACCTACAACACAAAAATCAAGCATTAACCTCAAGTAACAATATAAATGGACTTAGCAAGGATTGGCCACGTTTATGTGAACATTTACGCACTTATCAGTGGTGGTAAGATATATGAATTTCATTGTTACAAACAGCGTCTTACAATTTTGCCTCAACCGGACTTGTTTTGACCATTGATTTCCATGATCACACCCTACAAGAATAAAGTTCTTGGCCAGAAGGCCACTGCATAAACTCTCTCCTTGAATTTCATACCACTAGTCCACAGTCCACCCTTATAAAGCCAGAATAAACTAACATTACTAAACTCAAATTCCGTCCACGTAAACCAAAATATGCTTTGGCGGAGTCCACCAAGTTGATGATTATGAAAGCTAAACCATTCTGTATTATTTTTCTGTTTCCACCATTCTGTATTCTTTTCTCCATGTAGATGACAGGGGCACATGCTCCATCTACGGAATGTGGCACTCCCCATCTTCCCTAATAGAAGCACACATTGCACACAAGCACAAGCCATGCCTCCAGGCAACACTTATTTTTTTATCCTTTTTTTGTGTGTGTTTGAAAATCTAAAAATAATGATAATCTTAAACACCAAAACATGGGTCGTTACAGTAACTTGTAACCTTAGCCTCTGAGCTTTATATTCGCAAAGTGATTGCTGTGAGGCTCTCAAACTTGATCCAACACTTTCACCACTCAGCAAGCAATAAACCTTCACTAGCACCCATCTATTATTGGACTATGCAGATTTTACTGAACTTGAACTACTCATCGTTTCACAAATGCTCCCCATCCTTTCATGGTATTGTAATTCAATTGATAATATTTCACACTTGCAGATAAGAATTATATGTGCAGTATTTGTAGTTTTGTACCAATTACATTGTTTGTTTTATGTGATAAATATTCATGAATGTGATGTTCCAAATTTATGGGGCTGGACTGTAAGAGGCTTCTTTCATGCATGTTGGTATTTTTTGGTAATTAGATAGTTGAGTTTCATCCACAGGTTGTCAGTTCTTTGAATGCACACTCTGACTCGATAGAATGTATTGGGCTTGCAAAAAGGTACATTATAGTGATTGTATTTATTAATTCCAAAGCCACTTTCCTTTGTTTTTTGGAGTGCCTCCATCAATTTTTAGAGTGCTTCCATCAATTTTTGGAGTGCCAATATCATTTTTCTTATTATTTCTTTGTTTGATAATTGTTAATAACTTATTTTGTGGTTGGTTTAAAGTAATATACTTGTTTGTTTTTTTGTGCACATTTTGTTTGATTATCTTTTTAATTAGCACATTCTTTTTGGAATTTTGGTTTGTATTTTATCCTTTGGTGACTACCATGTTTTTGACAGAAGTGGGTGAACATAACCCACAATTGTCCTATCTTTGATCAAGAAATCACCTTTCTTATTATCCAACCCTGTTTTCTCTTTTATTGAGATTTCTATGAGGTTTTCATCTCTTGGAAATCTAGTAGCAAAGATGTCTATGTTTTAGTAAATGAGCAATTTATGCTGCTTTGAACTCGAGTTTATAGTCCTAGAGATTTTATGTGTTTTTTTTGGGAGGGCGTCTGTAAAAAGTAACGTTTTATAGTAGTCATTAATCAAGAGTGATCAAACCGTATATTTTTGGACTCTGGTTATATCTGTCAAGGGATGTTTAGGTTTTTAACTTGTGTGGAACCCGAGACTCCCCTTCTGCACCTAATCCAGATTAGACATCAAATAATGTGCAATGGTTGTTTTGATATTCATGCTTCCTTTCAATGTGTTAAATTTTCTTGTTAAATATATGGGCTTTATTGATCACCTCACAATCATTGAAACCTTCTCGTTTCATCTTGCATCAAGGACGAATATATTATTGATATTTTGAATGTTTTTCAATTTGTGCTGACAAGGCTAAAGATATGTGAGAAAGCCTTTTGGTCAAATAAGAAGTAACCACATTCAACCATGTAGAAGTTATTAATCAATGGCTATCTTGACTTCTGATATTAGAGATGAGGAAAAGTATATAGGGTGTTAATGTACCCTTACACATATACCTTTTATTTATATTACACTGGAGAGTTACACATACATAAGATAGACAATGTGGGACAAACCCACTCTCTAATAAACACTAACACTCCCCCTCAAGCTTGAGAATAGATATCACAAAATCCAAGCTTGTTACATAAAAATTCTAAACGAGGTTTAAACTGTGATTTGGTAAAAACATTTGCTATCTGAGCACCTGTGGACACAAAAGGCATAGCCAACACATCACCATCAACCTCCTCTCAAATGATATGACAATCTACCTCAATATGTTTGGTTCTCTCATGAAACACAGGGTTCGAAGCAATATGTATTGCCGCCTGATTGTCACAATACATAGGAATGGGTAACTGCACCCGAAATCCCAGCTCCTCGAGAAATGATCTTAGCCAAACAACCTCACATGTAGTATGAGCCATGGCACGATACTTCGCTTCTGCGCTAGACCTTGCAACAACAGTCTGTTTCTTACTTTTCCAGATAACTAAGTTGCCACCAACAAAAGTACAGTAACCAGTTGTTAAACGTTTTTCAGAAGGTGACTGCTCAATCTACATCAGTAAACGCCTCAACACGCAAATGACCATTGGAACGGTAAAATAAGCCACGTCCAGGATGAGCCTTAAAATACTTCATAATATGAATACAAGCTTCCTAATGTGGAAGACGAGGAGCAGACATAAACTGACTCACAATACTAACAACAAACGAGATATCAGGATGTGTATTGGTAAGATAATTCAACTTACCAACCAAGCGACGATATTGGTCTGGATGAGGAAATTCCTCCCCTTGATCAACGCAAAGTTTGACATTAGGATCCATTAGAGTTTCCATAGGTTTGGCTCCCAGCAAACCTGTCTCCTCTAGAATATCCAACACATATTTCCTCTGGGATAAACTAATCCTATCCTTGGACCTTGCTACCTCAATACTCAATAAATATCATACCTTACCCAAGTCTTTAGTGTGAAACTAACTATATAAGAACTGTTTCAACTCACCAATCCCTTTCTGATCATCTCCAGTAATAGTAATGTCATCTACATAGACAATGAGCAATACTTTCCCTCGAGCCAACATAAGAGAAAATACAGAATGATCTGATTGACTTCGACGCATGCCAAACCTCAAAATAGCCTCACTAAACTTGCCAAACCACGCTTGAGGAGATTGTGTAAGTCCATAAAGTGCCTTGCGAAGATGACATACCTTATGATACTCCCCCTGAGCAACAAACCCAGGTGGTTGTTCCATATAGACTTCCTCCTGGAGATCGCCATGGAGAAAGACATTTTTGACATTAAGCTGGTACAACGGCCAACCAAGGGTGGCAGCAAGAGAAATAAGAATCCGCACAACGCCAAGCTTGGCAACAGGGGAGAATGTTTCAGAATAATCAACACCATAAGTTTGGGTGTAGCTTTGAGCAACCAGGCGAGCTTTGTGACGCTCAACAGTGCCATCAGGAGGATACTTGACAGTATAGACCCAACGACAACTAACAGTAGATTTCCTAGCAGGAAGAGTAACCAACTCCCATGTGCCATTAGCATGAAGAGCAGACATTTCATCCGCCATAGCTGTTCGCCACTCAGACCGAGATAATGCCTCCTGAATAGTTTTAGGAACAAAAATGGAGGAAACAGTAGTAGTGAAAGCACAAAGGGATGGAGAGAGATGAGTATAAGAGATAAATTGAGAAATAGGATGAGAAGTGCTCGAGAGATTAGAAAAATCATATTTTACCGATGGACGACGATTCTCACGAATCGGATATTGAGTAAGTGGATCTGGCGATTGGGAAGAAGACGGAAGTGTGGGCACAGAGAGATCGGCAGACTGGAATGGTTCTGTAGGCAGAGGTGGTGCCTGAGGCGGGGTTTGTGCTAGAGGCGGAGGCGGTGTGGATGTTGGGAAATGACAAACATATACCTGCAAAGGTTGGGGTGGAACAGTGCCAGTAGGAACAACCATAGGTAACACAAGACTCGAGTGTAAGAAGATCATTGGTAATAATAGGGTTCGAGTAATATGGCAATGACTCATTAAACGTGACATCAGCACATACAAAGTGACGACGTAAAGTAGGAGAGTAACATTGATAGCCTTTCTGGGTGTGTGAGTATCCCAGAAAGATACACCTAAAAGACCGAGGATCAAGTTTACTCCTATCAGGATCAAGAGCATGAACATAACAGGTGCACCCAAAAATCTGAGGGGGTAAAAAGTGGAGAGGCCGACCGGGAAACAAGACTGTATGGGGAACTTGATCACCGAAGACCGTAGAAGGCATATGGTTGATTAGATAACATGCAATGAGAACGACATCACTCTAATATGACTTAGGAACCTGCATTAGAAATAATAAGGCACGCATAATCTCAGATAAGTGCCGAATCTTGCGCTCAGCAACTCCATTTTGTTGTGGAGTCCGAGAGCACGACGATTGGTGAATAATCCATGATCATCGAAAAACTGAGAAAGAAGATGGTAAAAATATTCACGGGCATTATCGGAACGAAATATCTTAACACAAGTATCAAACTGAGTTTGGACTTCCATGTAAAAAGTTTAAAAATAGATTTCAATTCAGACCGCTCTTTCATTAGATAAAGATATGTAAGACAAGAAAAGTTATCCACAAAAATAACACAATACTGAAAACTAGGAACACTGGGCACATGAATAGGCCTCCAAATGTCTGAATGAACTAACTGAAAAGGATGCGACGCACGACGCTCAACCCTAGGCAAAAAAAATGACTACGGTGTTTGCTAAACTCACAGACCTCACAAACCAACTTATTAATGGAACGACAGGAGGGCACAAGGTGCTTCAAACTCTAAAGAGAGGGATGACCAAGACGACAGTGCTGTTGGTATGGAGACTCTGATGTCTGAAGAGCTACAGGCTGAGGAATAGTCAAGTAATATAGGCCCCCTCGCTCAATGCCCCCAGCAATCTTCCTTCTCGTCTTGAGATCTTGAAAAACACAGCCATGAGGAAGAAATGTGATAGAACAATTTAAAGATTTTGTAAGGCGGCTCACAGACATAAGATTAAAAGGAAAACGAGGAACATGTAATACAGATGACAAAGTAAAAGAGGAAGTGATAGGAACTGAATCGAAACCAATGACAGCAGTGGTAGAGCCATCAACCAAGGTAACATGAGATGTTCTACCAACCGGTTGTCGATCAAAGAAAGCAGATGTACCAGTCATATGATCTGTGGCTCCTGAGTCAATAACCCAAGGAGAGGAAGAAGAGGAGGCAACACAAGCAACAGATGAACCGGTCTGAGCGAGCGTAGCAGTAGAGGATTCTGTCGCAGCTTGAAATGACAAAAACGCCGGTACTCAGCTAAAATAGCCATACTATCGGCAGAGGATTGAGTAAACTGTTTAGTATCCCGAGAGATAGTAGCTTGATGAGCCTGGGGAAAGCCGTGAAGATTATAATAGAACTCCATAGTATGATTTGTTCCCCAACAATGAGTGCAAAATTTCGAACCACGACCGCGACCGCGACCGCGGCCACCTCCCCCTGATATGCGACCCCCACGATTATCAAAACTAGAGTCACGGCCTCCAGAGTCACGACCACGACCTTCAAACCCAGAATCACGGCCGCTAAAGCCACGACCATTCACCCCATAATTGCGGCCACGACTACTAAACTCAGAATCACGACCGCGACCACGACCATGGCTGACAGAAAGAACAGAACTGTCAAAAATAGCGGAAGACAAAGTAGAACGACAAGAAGTCGGTGCAGAAATAGACGATGACTTCTGGAGACGACAGAATACCTCGCTGAGAGGAGATAAGTCACAATTCCCCAAAATCTGATTACCCACAGGGCCAAAAGTGGATGATGCACCGGATAAAAAACGAGTAACCCTTATGCGTTCACGCTGGCGCCGTATAACTTGAATATCAGCAATAAGTGGCTCATATATATCCAATTCATTACAAATGCGCCGAAACTTAACATAATAATCCTTAAAAGAATCATTACCCTGAGATATATTAAAGAAAGACCGATGAAGATCATATGTGCGACAGAGATTGTCGACACTTGAATACAACTCCTTTGCCTGTGTCCACACCTCTCCAGCTGTATCACGGAACATCAGTGTACTAGCAACCTGCTCCGTCATACTATTCCACAACTCTGAACGAACACGGGCATCAACAGCTTTCCATGCCCTATATGTGGGTTCAGCAGTAGCAGGAGGCTCATCAGTCAAATAAGAGTCCTCAGACTGACCCATATAATACACCTCAACATCTTTGGCCCAAAGAACATAATTGCCCCCATTTAATGGTGTGGAGGTAATAGGGCACCTCTCGCGAGACCAAGAACCACTCGATAAGCTACCAACAAGGGTAGAACTAGAGCTAGAAACAGTATCAGAATCAGAATCCTTCTTCTCAGACATTCTACCGAACACTGGAGGGGCAACAACCCAATAACTAGTAAATAACCAGTAGCAACCAAAGCAATACCAACCAAGCAGAATATCAATAACTACTGATCAACAAAATCAGCTAATATACTAACATCGAATTGGTTTCCAGACTGGATAGGTACCCAATATCAGCAACCCCAACATTCACAACCACCAATACACCACATGCCAGAGATACTTGACAAGAACATAGAAAATAGTTACTAGAACGAGAGAAACATTAATAGAAATTGCAAAGACTATAAAACATGGCCTTGTGATGCATGTTAGTGCATGAAGACGGTCGCCGGAACAGTGATGAACAGTAGCGATGAACAGTAACAATGATGAACAGTAATCGGTGAGCTAGGGTTAGGGTTAAGGCAGAGGCTAGGATTTTGTGATTTTAGGGATTATGTACGGAGGTAGGGTTGTGGTGGTTTAGCATTAAGGTTAAGATGGTGGTGTATTAGGATTGTGGTGGTTTAGGATTAGGGTTAAGGTTCGGCTCTGATACCATGATATTAGAGTTGAGGAAAAGTATATAGGGTGTTAATGAACCCTTACACATATATCTTTTATTTATATTACTCTAGAGAGTTACACATACATAAGATAGACGATGTGGGACAAACCCGCTCTCTCTAATAAACACTTCTAACAACTTCTTTCAAAGGGTTATCTATCCCCCAGGAAAAGTAAAGATGACTGGAAACACCTGAAGATAGCTATTGATCATTTGAGTGCTCCTATTTCTTTTTTTCTACTCTTGCCTATTGTTATGCTTTTGTAAGCTTTTGGCCTAACATTAGCTAGCTTGATTGCTAAATTTGGATGACAGCTCCCCTTGGGCCGCAACAGGAGGCATGGATCAGAAGCTCATTGTCTGGGATCTACAGCATTCGTTGCCCCGCTGCACATGTGAACACGAGGTTTGCTGGAATTGTTTTTTCTTCCCCCTCCCTAAAGATGGAACGATTTCAAGTCTAGTACTTGAGTGTCCATTTGGAATTGTTTTGGTTTGCTTCGTTTTTCCATTTCGTTTTCCACGATTTCAAACAGAACAATGAGAGGTTCCAGAGCTCACCGTTTTGTTCTTGCAAAATAGATTTAGAAAGTTCAAATTAAAAAGCGGATTGTTGAGGAAACTTTCCTGAAAGGAGTTCTGGAAATAGTTTTTCACTACCCATTTTGTGGAAAGTGAAGAGAAAAACAAGGAGCGGAGGATGCTTCATATCCTCATTACTTGAATAGACTCTGTGATTATTACGTTCTCATCACTGAACTCGTGAGTGTGTTTTCTTGTGGGCAGGAAGGGGTTGCATGCTTATCGTGGCTCGGGTCGTCTAAGTACGTGGCTACAGGTTGTGTAGATGGGAAGGTAAGAGTGTGGGACAGCCTCTCTGGAGACTGTGTGAGAATCTATAGTGGTCACTCTGATGCCATTCAGTCTCTAGCAGTATCTGCTAATGGGGAATTCCTGGTTTCAGTTTCAATTGATGGAACTGCCAGAGTATTTGAGATAGCAGAATTTCAATAAACTAAGTGGCAGTAGTGACCGTTCAAAAAAAAAATAGTGACTGTAGTGAGTTACGATTTTGTTTATTAGCCTGTTATGATTTGTTTCAATAATGTGCAAAATACGGGGTTCTATTTTACAATGGTTGATCTGAGTTGTATATTTATGTGTTTGTATACAAGATGATGCTCTAAATCTGATTTTATAATCATTTCCTCGCCCCACCACACACACACACACACACAAACCCACACAACCCCGCCCCCCCTAAAATCCATTCCTGGCTTTATTTTTCCTTGTATTATTATTGGTTAACATTCACCGTGTTTTGTTCAACTCTCATCTCATCTAATTTCTCTCTACATGTTTTTCAATACCTTTTTTTTCTCTATCTTTCTCCACTCGTTGTCACTCATTACATCAAAAATAACTTTCAAAAATTTGAACCAAACAAGGTGATTGTCATCTACACCCTATTGTTCAATCTGGGTTTTGAGCATTCAGGAATATTAACACAAATGCACGGTTTTGCTCTTGAAATGGAGGGGCAGAAAAGGAAAGAGAAGAGCTAGATTAACAAAATCTGAAAGAAGATTTTGCTTTCGAATTTATCACAAATCCATCTTTTGCCTGTACGAGTATAATTTCATTTTCCTTAACGAAGCCAATGGCCACTACAATCTGCGGGTAAAATAGTTCTGCCAGGATCGAATTATATTGAAGTCTCTCATATTTGTGCCCATCAGCTTCAAACGCAGTAGATTCCCATCTAGTTATTGTACTATGAACCCAGTTGGATGGTGGGTAAAGGAGGAGGATGAAGTAATGAGGGCGGATGAGGGGTTGGTGTGACACTTTTGACTTGGTTTGGCAATAAAATTGACATCCGGACTCAATCATCTCAAGTTACTATTGGAATTAAATAATACCCTCAGGGCGTATTGTTTATGAATGGGTTTCGACCAGTTATTAATTAGTAAGGGTGGATGAGGCCCTTCTCATCCTCTCTCCCAATATATCAACTACAAAACAACTTTATCTCATTTTATCCTTTATCCAAACTAAATATTATTTTATCCTCTCTAATTAATATCTCATCTCATCTAAACTAACTACTTTTTTATCCATTCTCCATAGAAGGCACATCAATGGCATTTCATAAATAATATTCTATACGATCTTATTTCCCTTCATAAATAATACCCCTAAAACTCATCTCGCGTCCAATTGAGCCTAGGTTTTCTGGGATTCTACTTTTTTGCAGTAGCAAAATAACCTCATAGGGGTACTTAACCTTGGCAATTTTAATCTATAGCACCGTCATGTGAAAATCTAACACTCACAAAGGAATGCTACAATTAGTTGCTTCAGTGACTGCTGGTTCCAATTGAATGATTCCCGCACATTCATTACAGGCCCTTCCCAGAAGCTTTGGGAGGAAAAACTTTGAAGCCTAACACCCTTAGAAACCAACACTTTGATAAATAGCAATAGATTGACCATCAGTTCACCTGCCCACCCACCACCTGCAACTTCAAGATCAACCACTTGACGGGTAGATGTGTGAAGAGAAAATACATGCTTTTCTTCATATGAGTAGGCTAAGCATGCAAGATCAACCACTGCGATACCCTAGTTCTTTCTATAGCTTGGGGAAAAAAAGAAAAAAAAAGCATCTCATATGGAAAGCAGCAGTCCTACTGGAATCAAACAGTCTGTCGGGTGAACACTCTCCAAAACAAATTTTTAGTCTCGCTGTGTTCATATATCAGGGAAATAATATCAACCAATGACTGCGCACAGCAGTCCTTACCACTGCTAATATGCAATGATATCTCCCATGAGAACAGGTTAACTAGTCTGGCAATCTTCAGCAGAACAACAGTGTTAAATGCAGTTGAAAATGCAAGCATCAAAGGTATCATAGAAGGGCATCCAGTCATTACCATGGGATCACAAGTACAAGACCAGCAACAACAATATAAGTTAAACTAGGTCACGGGCTCACACTCCTACTGGAATCAAACAGTTTGTCGCGTGAAACACATTGAGGGGATACCCACCTCAACAGTACAAGTTTGTTTCTTGAAGGTGATGATAAGTACTGTTTCTTGAAGGTGATGATAAGTACTCAGACCACCAACAACGAGCCAATGGTAATGTAACAAAACATGAATACAAAAAGACAAGCAACAAACACCGAAGCACGCAGATTACAGTTGGCAAGAGCAGCACATTAACAAATCTAGAGAAGAAGTACTCATATCTCCCATTCCAGATCATATCCCAGAGCTAAACATGCTCTTCAGGGCATAGAGAAAAAGAAGAGAGGATCACATTACTAGAATCATCAAAATCATACACACACAAGTTAGACCAAGGAAATCCATCAGATCTTTGCCATGGATACCTGCTTTATTAAATAAGTGAACTCTATCTGATTGTCCATTGGGCCAGCGCAAGCTTCAAAATTCGAAAGCAAGTATATGCAGCAGATCAGACAAAAATTGAAGAAATGAAGAATGAATTTCTTACTCGCATATATATCGTCATTGAACGAATAGATAATCCCACAGAAAAAGAACAACGCATGGCCATTACCAAATTTAAAAAACTGAATTTATAATTTAATGTAACAACGAAAAATGTGCTAAAGAGAGACAGTGCGTCTGTAAAGTATTTCATCATCACTCTCCTCATCTACATCGGACATATTCTCACCTCCTGGTAGCTCTAATTTCCCTCCCATAATGAATGATGGGCCTGCACTCTCAGTTTCGATATAATCAGCCTGCAGTCTCTCTTCGAATCTCTGGTCACTACAATTGAGCAACCAAGCCAATGAACATCTTATTCCTTTGCTCTGCAACCTCTGGTACCTGGGTTTGATCCTTGATTCCAAGCTATAAGTGAAGTATTCTGGAAACTCCACCAGCTCTTTCACCGGCCTTCCCATCTCACTCTTGAAAAAGTAATAACTGTTTTTCATGAGCCCAACAGGCACTGCAACTAACTGGGGACATTTGACAACCATCTTCGCAACATCCTCAGACAGTATAGCCCGTGCAATAAGGAACTCAATAGGTTTCATAAGCACATTCTGGTTAAGGCTAATTAGTTGCGGCATCCGTTCAATGACTCTAGCAAATCCCTCAGGATCAATCTTGAGCTTTAAATTGAAGAAATACTGTTGTCTCGACAATTTAGCTTTCAAAGGAAGACCAATAATCTGTGGGTACTGGGCAATAACTGAAGCAAGAGTTTCCCTTCGAATCCCAAAACTTATCAAACACTCCACATTCGGCTTAACAGTCTCTTCAAGATTGTAACCAAGTACATATGCACGCTTCTCAAGCAACCTAGCCAGTATCTTCTTTGGCAAACCTAAGGAAACCAAGTAATCAACAAGTGGTTTGATCATCGTCCCAACTCTCATTCCCAGAAAGTAAGGATACTGAGTTACCATAGGTCCAATGTCTCTTGGATTCACTCCAATACTAACAAGATATGCCACGGATGTACTCATCGTGCCTTCAAGCTTAAACCCTAACAGCTCCGGATACTTCATCAACACGTAACCAATATCCTGTTTTTCCACATCAAGCCCACGGAGAAACTTCACCACTGGAACGAGCTCAACCACAACACTTGCGTGCAAAACTTGCGGGTAATTCTTAATAAACTCCCCAAGCCTCGACCTTTGAACTCCAATCTTTTCTAAGTAACCCAAAACAGGTATCACATTTTTACGCATGCTACAACCCAGCATCAACGGGTACTCATTGATATCATCAATAGTCAACCCTAGTTTCTGCAAAAACTCGACTCGTTCGCGCATCACTTCGACATTGGATGGTAATTCCAGGTCCTCCAATTCATCTGGGACTATGCCTATACCTTTCAAGTAATCACAAATTATGACACGAGAGACAAGCTTCTCTTTTCGCCCTTGAACAACACCCCACGTGACCGAGGGCATTTCGTATTCGGGGAATTTCGAGGACTGGGTTGAAAAAGGGTGGCATTTTAGAACCCTAGATTGTTCACATGGGATATGGTTTTTAGGGTTTTGGGAGGGTTTAATAAGATTTAGCTTCGGAGAGAGGCTTGATGAGTTTGTGAGGATGATTTTTAAAGGTTGTGCTCTTCGTATGAGCAGTGAGGTCATTGGGAAAAGGTAGAAGTGTTTGTGTATATATCGATGATGGATGTAATGAAGACGAATGCAACCTGCTGCGGATTTGTGTTGAAAAATTGGAACTTTAAGTAGTGGGTGTATTTGGATAGAAGTGAAAAGCATATAAAACTCACCTCGGTTGGTAGTGATAAGTCAGAGAGAAAAACACCATCTTCGTCGTTTTTTTTTTGGGGTTCTCACTCATCCATGGCCTCCGAAGAACAGAGCCGAACACCGGCGCTGCTGCCAAACTAGGCCTGAGGAAGCCGGTGTTCGTCAAGGTCGATAGCCTGAAACCTGTGACGCACTGCTTACCATGAAGGTTCTAGAATGGAACGTGTTGCGGAAGAAGAAGAGATTAGTGCAGAACGGTGGGTTGTCGAGAGAAAGGATAGGCGAAGTGTCGGTCGTTGGCCGGGAAGATCACCGTGGTCGTGTAGCTATGGAGGCGATGGACAAAGAGGGGGGAGAGATGTCGGCGCAAAAGGTAGATGTAAAAGGGCTGTGGTGATTTAGGGGCGTTATTCAATTTATTTTTTCATATTTTTGTAGTTTTACGTAACTTTTTTTTTTTAATTTTTAATTTGACTCAACGAGAAGAATGGAAATTTTCACACTTCTTCATATTTTTTTATTGTCTTTATTCATATAAATTTACTATGTTGCCCTTTCTTTATTAGACTTTTTCACACATCTTAGTATGACATTGTAAATTTACGTGAATAAAGACAAAAAAAGAGAATGGATTGTAAAAAAGGGAGCGTGAAAATCATTTTTCAATTGGAAAAGTAAAAAATTATGGTCAAAACTTTTTTTTTTATAATAAAACAGAATATTTGGTTTATTGGCTTATCTTGTCTTTATTAAAAAACAAATTGAGTTTTGATCGTAATTTTTTACTACTTTTTAAATTCATCTCGTCATGACGATATAAGAATAAATAAAAAAAAGGACGAAAAATTAACAAATGCAAAAAAAATTGAATAATGATAAAAAAAATAAACTAATTGACTTATTTAACCAAAAAGCCCCTTAGGACACCTGTGCAAGATAAAAAATATATATTTAGGCCACTTGTACAAAATAGTACTCCATATGGGGAGATTAAAAAGATTACTACTATTTTCTCTAATTGTGCATCGCCAGGAAAAAGGGTGCATTGAATTTTTTTTGTATGCAGTTTAAAAGTTACATAGAGTAATAGACAATTGCAATAGTATTTTTTTAGATATTGTTAGAATTCATCTAAAAAAAGTATTTAACGTTTTTTTGTAAGGGTTAGGGTAGATGTTTAGAGGTTGAAAATGGATAATTTACTGCTAAATTCCAAAAATACTTATGCCTTTAATGGTCAATTTGTACATTCCAGGGACCATTTAAATGTGCATCATACACGTTGGGAATGCAATAGACGTGATTCGTATATTCAGGACCAAAATTGACATCTTGAAAATACTTTGGGGACCATCCGTACAAATAAGCAAAGTCGATATCATAACAATTTTTTCTCGAGATTAAATTATATACACCGGCAGTTTAAACATTCTTTTCCTCCAAATCAATTAGATTGTGCCACATGTCAAAACAATGGTCCCAATTAGTAGAACATGACGATGTGGTGCAATCTAATTGATTTGAAGGAAAAAAATGTTTACACCGGCGGTTTATATAATTTAATTTATTCTTATTATCAATAATAAGGATCGGGATCCTCTCCAGTCCCTCTAAAAGACTGTACGGTCTTGTCCAGCTCGTTTCAAGTACCTTCCCAGGTCCGTTTCATGATTGAAAGTGTTGATATTTTAGACCTCGTCGAGAACATTAGGCACACTAAAATTTGTGTTAATTGAATACCATTTAATCTGTTTTGAAGACGTATTTATCTCTGAAGAAATGTATTTAAAAAATATTGCAACACTGGATAAAAACTCATTTCGAAAACGCATCAAACCTCATTTTTTTTTATTAAATTTCGGCATGCCTAATTTTCTCGACAGACCAGGAAAGGGCCCAAAACAGGCTGGACAAATTTTGAAAGGAGCCGGCCATGTGGTTTGGTTAATTTACACACGTCACGAACTTTTCACCAAAACTTTTTTTTTTTACAAGCAAAACAGAAACATTTAGTTCAGGCAATATCATCGAGAAGAGTACTAGAGACAGAGAAAATTGAAAACCCAATCACATAATCATGTAATCACGTAAGGGAGTTCAGACTAACAATTATGATATATATATATATAAAAGTCCCCTTCTCCTAAAGACCACCTTAACTTAATAAAATAAGGACCTCTCTTTCCCGATAGAATTTCGATGATCCAAGCCGCTTAATGTGTTCAAAACGTGATTTTAAGGAAACCCAAGATAAATTAGTAAAAAAAAATGACCGGAAAGGCTTCATCCGTGCAGTTTATATTTTTTTTATCGAACGGTTCAAATAAAAACTACTTGGATGAAGCCCTTCCCGGTCATTTTTTTTGCTGATTCCACGTGGATACTCTTAAAATCACGTTCTGAACACATTGAGTGGTTTCGATCTTCGAAATTCAAACGGAAAATGGGAGAAATAGAGGTCCTTATTTTAACTAAAATAAGGACCTCCTCATTTGAAAATAACTGTATATATATATATATATATCTTATTTACCCTGACAAACTAAGGGATCTGTGGCGCAATGGTAGCGCGTCTGACTCCAGATCAGAAGGTTGCGTGTTCGATTCACGTCAGGTTCATTATCTTTTTCTTTTTTCCAGATGTGCACACTCTCTCTCTCTCTCTCTCTCTCTCTCTCTCTGTGACCAATTTTTAAAATGGTTCTTTTTGCCAATATATATATTTTTAAATTAGTTGCGTAAATATCAGAATGGCAGAAAACATATGTAAGCAAAAGTAACAGCTAAAAAATCTTAAACTTTCTTTCTTTTAACCCAATCAATGGCATCTGATGTTTATAGGGTGCTTGATCTAAACACTCTATTTTTCGTCTGTCTTTTTTTTTTTTATAGAATTTTTGGACGGCTCGAATTGGCCGTCCGATGGCAGGAGCTGGCCCAACACAGCCGTTGGTACAATTTCGGTATGAGGACCGTCGGTCCCTGTACCTTTATTGAGTCAATTAAGATACCCATATTCTTAAACCTACAACTAAGTCTTAATACACAAAAATGAACCCCATTTTGTACTACTTGTCTACTTTAGGATACTAATACGGGCAATTAGAGAGTGTCCATTGCAGAAGTTCTTACAGAGAGAGAGAGATTGATTTCACCGTGTATACAGGATGACTGCATTTCTATTGTAATCTGTAAGCAATCATATTTTCACCGTGTATACAGGATGACTGCATTTCTATTGTAATCTGTAAGCAATCATATTTACAGCATTTTTAAAAAGATAGAAGAAAGTATGATACAAATCAGAAAAGAAGACAACTAAAATATATTTTGTCTACACTTCCTCATCATCATCAGATGCAAGCTCAAGACCCTCTGCAGCTAAAAGCTGACCAATAACCTTTCTCTTATCTTCTTCTGCTTTCTTTCTATTCAAATCCCTTTTCCTTAGTACAAGCGAATGCCGCCTGATGGTACTGTTGAAATTCTCAACTGCTGCCTTCCTTTCTTTTGCCAAAAGCCTCCTTTCTTCGTCAGGATCCATCTGAAATTCAACATAAAGTTCCAAATCCGAACAAAGATCTACTCTCCGACGGAAAATTGCCAACAGGAAAATGACTAAAAGTATCCAGATGCTATGCCTATGGCTACATACTCTAGTTCTCCCAAATGAAAACAAAAAAACACGTCCAATAAATATAGACCAACAAAACAATCAAATGAATTCAACAAAGATGATGAAGTCCAAATGCTAAAAGCAAGTATGGGTTTAATAGTCTGACATTGACTAATAGTTCCGATTTTGTTACCTATCCCAGACTTAAGACTAATCAGAAAATGGTAATGCACAATGATTCAGATATAATTCTGAATTGGAAGACAAGTAATGGACTTTCTGGATGCATTACTGACTTCCAGTGTGGGATATGAATCATTGTACGAATATTTAACTTAATACAATACCTTCGAACGGGAAAGTCGGCGCACACGGAGATTCATCTCACGCTGCTGTTGCTCAGCCCAAGCTGCAACAGCCATATCACCTCGCTGGTCAAAAGCTTTTCGCTTTTTCATAAGCCACTCCATCCATGCTTGAGAGGCCTGACAAAGAGAGCCATTAACGAGAATATACTTAAAAGAACTATTAATTAATTAACAGATGGAAAGCATCATTTCATTTACAAAATTTGTCTAGCACGAAAATTTTATCCGTCCAAATGAACTAACAATACAAATTCCTGGGAGAATAAAGTATGTGTTTCACGGCACTTTCGCCTAACAAAAGTGTCATTAACATATTAGGCAAGAACCACCACATCATGCCAGCACAATTGAAAACCTAATATTAGGACTAACATCTTAACATTTCTCTTTTACTACAAAAAAGAAGAGATGTAAAAAGGGAAAGTCATATTAACCTTGTCCTATTTCTCATTTAAACAACAAAATACTGACCAAATCAATAACTCTTAAGTATTTTCTAAAATAAGCAGGATCATTAACTAATTAGGAATGTATCGTTAGCACTTCACTGTTTATGGAAGTTTTGAATCCCAATTCATACGGAAAGTTTTCCCTAAGTTTGACAAATTTCCATTTCAAGAGAAACATCAGCTCTCCAACAGCAAGGAATTACGTTTCTGTATGGAAACAAAACATTAAAAAAAAAAAAGGACAATCAGCACAAGGAGTAGTCCTGATGTATATGCAAGAGTTGCAACAGAGGTCATCTTCTGCATCATAATGAAATCCATATAAACAGTATAAACCTATTCCATAAATGCATCGGCCACTCTCATCTTCGAAATTTATGTTGTCACTCTGTCTATCCATGACTAATATAGTGGTAATTCATGTTACGAAAAATATCTACATTAATATTGTTGGTAATTTGTTTCCGATCCACGACTAATATGGTGGCAGGAAAAATTAGATTTCATCAGAGTCAGATAATTTTGTTATTAACTGGTAAACAATATATATAAAAAAAAAAAATTCACCTTCATAGGGTTGACCCGATTATCGGTATCATAATTCCTTCGCTTCTCCTTATCCATAAGCAGCTCATAAGCAGCTTGAATCTTGATGAATCGAGCTTCAGCTGTTTCCCCTTCCTCAAGGGTCCCCTTACCATCATACACTTGAGACCAAATAAAGGACCAATTACAGGTCAGCAACCACATGCAAACCTTTTTGCGCAGTATAGTCTATAGAATCTGATTGCCTCAGTACCACAAAAGGACGACGGCCCAAGGGATTAGGAAAATTATACTATTTGTTGCACATTTACCAAATAAATTCCAGACAAAGTTACAACAGTCTCCAATATTAAGAAGCAAAATATAAACAAATGCAACTCACAAATGCATACTTGGGAGGCTTTAAGACACACAGGAGAGAAGTTCAATGGGCTTCTATCATTTGGATTTCCAATAATGTTTCTCAGTGGGCTTTCATCCTAGGTTGTCTACTAAGGATAGACTTAGGAGATCGAGTATGGAATTTGAGCCTGAATGTGTTATATGTTTACAGAATGAAGAGACTATGCAACACCTGTTCTTTGATTGCAATCATCGTACACAGAGTCCAGATTCTTAGGAGGGCTGAGATATGGGACTCGGAGATTACTTGGGCCACTGGGCTCTGCAGGGGTAAGTCTTTCAGGTCCCTGTTGCTCAAGTTGGCTCTAGCTGCTGGGTGTACCACATCTGGATTTTGAGAAACTCCAGAGTTTTTGGAGGAAGTCCTGGAAGTTCTAGTGCAATTTAATCTTGTAGCGATGAAAATATTAGGCTAAGAGTCTGTACTTGGCTGCAGTTTCCTAACTCTATTGAGAACCAAAGACTTTGAAGTCAATGGAACATTTCAAATAGAGTTCTTGGATCTGCTATTTCCTAACTGTTGTTTGGTTTGTGGTAGTTTGTAGTAGCCTAGTAGGGTAGTTTCTTTTATACAGTTGTCTGTATTTGAGGGTGCTCACCCCTTTTTTCAGTTGGTTGGTTATAAAATGAGACATTTACTCAAAAAAAAAAAAAAAACCACTCACAAGCCTGATTGGTGATTCTGACCAGATGACTGCTTTATGTTGGTAGTTGCTATGACTAAGCAACAGAGAAATCCTTCTAATCAATAGTTGTCTGACGATCCGGTTTAAAGTGTGTTCAATTATAGGTTTGCCATAGACTCATGGTTCGAAATATCGGTAGGTACCAAGTAACGATATGACCGATGTTGCAGTGTGAAGGAAAATCAGATAATATGTAACGGTATCGGCAGTGGTATGGTCAAAATTTCAGCCGATACAGGCTGATACGAAACAGGGGTACCGGTTATACGTTGTGCAAAATTATAAAAAATCCACACCTCTGGTCACCGATGCCGTTACGCTATGACTGATGCGCCCTGAAACCACAACATCGCAACCGATACTGACATTTCGAACTATGCTTGGACTACATTGCAAAAGCACCTGCATCTGGTAGACTTGAGAAAAAGCTTTAATTGTGTCCATGGCCAGCTTTTCGATGAACTGAATTTGGAGTCATGGAAGTATATTTGAATGGGCCAATACGACCTGCTGCACAGCTCAGAGGTGGCGAAGGCCAGAGTTCAATGGGTTGGACTTGGCCAGCTTTTCGATGAACTGAATTCGGAGTAATGGAAGTATATTTGAATGGGCCAATACGACCTGCTGCACAACTCAGAGGTGGCGAAGGCCAGAGTTCAATGGGTTGGACCATATTCAAAGCAAAGTTCCAAGGTTCAACCCTTATTAACCCTAGTAGTTCTGTGAAGGTTCAACCCCTATTAACCCTAGTAGTTCTGTGAACAGAGGACCCAAACTAAATCACACATTTAGAAACTACCTTTTTCGAGTTTTCAGGACATGAGGAAACACAATCTACGTAATCATTATAGATTACCCATGTATAAAACAGTATCATCTCACCACTCATAAATAACAATATCCTCCAAATTTAGTAATTTATACAACCCAGATTGAAGTATGAACAGAAAGCCTACAATATGTTCATATGACCAAAGAAAAAACATCATCAGCACAAGCGTGAGCTACAAACATGGATTCAAATGAAAAGAACCTCTGCATAAGGCAACACCAAAAACAGGTTTGACTTCATGATGGGGGCCATGAACATTTTGGTGCCAAATATTTTGTGAACATACATGTTCGACAAAAGAAAGCGGAAAACATTTCTTTGATAGAAGATTCAGAGCATTCTGTCACTATTCCTCTGTTTCGATATACATTTAATATTACTGACCCGTAATACTGAATAACATGTCTTTGTATCTCTCTCTCTCTTCAAAGATTAATGAAATTTTCTTTTACCGTTCAAAAAAATATTGTATAACATACAAATACCATATACCATAGAAACACTACCTCTCCGTCATAGAATAACATTTGATGAGTTATACAGTAATTCTACATTGTAGAATCCCAATCTAATGTCATTTGGAGGCTGGATGAATCTAATCTATTTATAGATATACTAAAACTTGGAATAATTACACAAATCTATTCAACATATCTGTCGTCTGTTTCTGGAAAAAAGAGGCTATAGATCTAATATAGGCTGTTTACTCTTCGCATAAACCACATCATATTTCATGGTAAGGACTTCCTTACTAGAGGAAGGAGAGAGGCAGCAAATTTGTTTTGACATTTTATAGTCATGGTCGTTGCCCATTCTTTGTTCATTAAGAGACATCCTCAACTAAATAGGATGCACCACTATATTTTTTTTTGGGTCAAACGGAAATATAGATGCACCACTATATTAATAGAAAGATACAGATAAGAAGAGGAAGAGCAAGGTCTCCTCTAAAAAGCATATTGGGGATCACCTAGAAAGAAAGAACAAATGCATAATGACTCCTATACCACCATGTTAGATAGCTTCCTGGAGGTTCGAGTGAAACCTAAACTATGTTAGTGTGCACATATCACAAGCTTCTCGGATTACATGACAACTATTGGTTCAGAGACAATGCAATCCCCTTCTAGAATGATTCAGAAAGGCTTTTTTTTCCAGATCACTCTAACCCAAGCATGAAAAAACAAATGCAGAATGACTCCTATGCCACCATGTTAGATAGCCTCCTGGAGGTTCGAGTGAAACCTACACTATGTTAGTGTGCACATATCACAAGCTTCTCGGATTACATGACAACTATTGGTTCAGTGACAGTGCAATCCCCTTCTAGAATGATTCAGAAAGGCTTTTTTTTCCAGATCACTCTAACCCAAGCATCTCGATGCTACTCCAACCACAAAGACTCCGAAAAAAATCTTAATAATAAAGTAACCTTTCCTAGGGAAGGCTCAAAAGTGCCACGATGTGGTACAAATTCACAGTTCAGCTATCCTTTTCTGACATTAATCTATCTTAATCTCCAAAATATGTTACTAAAATCCATTAAACAAAAGAAGAAGAAGCTTTTATATACATTTCATAGGGTACTAAATCGTAGATGAGTTAATGGGCTATATGACACTTGAGAAAACAAGCACTGAGATCAAGAACACACCATCTGGATGATAGAACTTGGCCAAACGTCTATAGGCAACCTTTATTTTCTCTTCATCGGCATTCTTTTCCAACTCTGCACTAGAAAGCAAAAGCATTATATAGAGAAAATCACTCCCTACTTCTAACGAAATAAGGTTAGTACAATAGGACCAAGCGAAGAAAATGTCTCCAACTCAATTAAAGGAAAAGAATAAAACCTCCCCACTGATGAATTCCAAACAAGCACACACATGCGACAAACTCAGTTCAACTTTGACGTAGAATGTGCAGTAAGCCAGTAAGTATTATCTTACTGAAACTCTATTGCAAGTCTGAATAGACAAAATGAAAGATCTAATGGAAAACAATATTACATCTTTAGATGTTAAGATACTACTAGTACATAAAGTGATGAACAAGAAGATAACGGCCACACTTTTCGAACAAGTTAATAAGAAAAGATGAACAACTGAGCATCAGTTCTGTATTATTGTCCAAAAAATATGGATGTGAAGTGAGCACCATGATATCTCCATGGCATTCAGTGAAAGCCCAGATGCAAGTTTACTTGTTTGATAGATTTTTGCGGTTTACATTCATAAGAATTTGGAGAATATAGTGTGTTGAGGGCTCATTAGTTTGACCGCATATGAGCGTCAGATTGGACTCTATAACCCCACGAAATGTGGGCTATACAATACCCCCGGGGTGTGTGTTGGGAGTCTAATCCACTTGAGTTTCTTCTATGCGTGTGTAGGCCCAATCCGTTGGGGACAATCTATGGAGTCCACACCACATTGCCTGGGCCCAATATACATTAAATGACTCATATCCTCTTAAAAGGCTAAGCCTTGTGAGTACTGAGCCATCCAATTGTATATTAAGGTTCAACTCTCTTTCTATTTATCCGATGTGGGACTTAATCTTTCACCCATGTTTCTAACAATCTCTCCCTCATGTGTGAACCATGCATTGGGCCTTAGCTCCCCCTCGATCTGATCCAATTGAATCCCCCTTAATCCTTGATCTATCACCATTCTCCAACACTGTGTCTGAACCGGGCTTATTCACCGCACCCACTCCATCGAGAGCCACCATACTCCACGACAACCGCCTTGCTACCGGATGCTTGCCACATGCACTAGGAATTTTCCTGCTCCGTCTCCATGAGAGCCACCCAGCTGCACTAGAAATTTTCCAGCTCCATCGAGAGTTACAATGGATTTTTCAGCTCCTCCGAGAATCTCCGTGCAAGCCCACAACCACCGATGCTTCCAGGAGAGTTGGCCCATAGACTGTCAGCCATTAGCTCTGATACCACTTGTTGGGAGTTTGATCCGCCTGAGATTCTTCCATGCGCATAGGCCCAATCTATTGGGGAGAATCTATGGAGTCCACACACATCGCCTAGACCCAATATACATTAAATTACTCATGTCCTCTTAAAAGACTAAGCCTTGTAAGTGGTGAGTCATCCAATAGTATATTAAGGTTCAACTCTTTTTCTATTTATCCGATGTGAGACTTAATCTTTCACACATGTTCTTAATAGCACGATTTGACAAAACTATTAGGATTGTAAATCTGATGGGATTACATATCGCTTCACTATTAGTCCCATCAAACAAGAGGCCTTAAGGACATTGTTAGACGAATGGCACCTTAAATTACTTTCATTATAACGAATTTTAAACTTCCGACTCCTTTGATCATACTAACCATGACTATAACTTCAGCAGGTAAACAATTCCTAAATTTGGTCCTCCTATATTGTAAGCTAAACGACATTCACGTCTCCGAGTATTAATTTCACTCTTACTCAGTATTCGATGAACTAATGTAAACCTCTTAGCACTTACCGAGCAATCAACAAGGAGTTACTAACCTCATTTAGTTGGTAAACAACAACAACAACAACAGACCCCATCGAGTCCCAGTCATTGGGGGTATGGGTGGGGGAGGATAGAAGTCAGACCTAAAATTTGGCAATATATGCACAAAGTGACTGCTCTCAAAATATGACTAAAACAGTGGTCCCCCTATATCTCCAAGAATTGAGGAGCTCAAGGGACGTTTTGTTGCAAAACTATGCCCCTAAATCAAAGCCGAAAGGCATAAGAATGTAGGCACTTTATGCAAAATTTCTATAGATTTTTTTATATTATTACCCATCTTGTGGTAAACAAAGTTTCTAAAAAATCACCTATCTTGTGGTTTGACATATAAGATGCAAATATACCCACTTTATCCTCATTTCTCTCCTATTATTCGCAATTACAAACAAATGAACACAACAAACTTTCTTTTAGGATTCTTTTGTAACCATTTTCCCTTTCTCCCTTTTTATTTCCACAAGTTTCAAACACACCTTAGGTGTTAAGCTCTGTTCATGTTATAAACAGCACATACCAATGTAATGTCTTAAGAAACTGCATGGTTTATGAAAGAACTGGATGTAAAGCGGAGCCAGCATAAAATCCACTTACAAAGCAAGCTCATAAAAGTGATGTTCAGAGTTTCTTATCACACTTTCTCGGCTACACAATTAGGCGATGTTTGATGGAGCAAAACTGAATTTGAAAGCTAAAAAATTGAGTATTGAAAACTGAATTTCTAAAGCTAAATTAAAACAAATGGTTGATACAAAGATTAAACTATTCGATTATATTATTTGAAAATGTTTTCCATTAGTTCACTGATGGTTGCTATGTATTTGTGGAGGCAATGTAAGGGCGAGAAACTTTTATATAACCTAGGTATAGGAGGGGTGGTAGTGTCCCCTCCTGTCCATTTTCAATTTTCCGGCTGTTTTTTAGCACAATTTGATGATCGCCTCCGTTCATGTTGTAGAGCTCGGCAAGAACAGTAATTTTGCCAAAAATCATGTTCATCGTACTTTAGTATATACATGATCAACACACGTGAAAATTGAAGAAAAACCAAAATTGGATTAAAAAACACACTGAATCGGAACCCAATTTTTGTTTTTTTTGGCATTTTCACGCGTCCCGATCATGTATCTACCAAAATCCAACATAATTTTTGGCAAGATTACTATTCTCACCGAGCTCTACAAATGAACCCAATTTTTGTTTTTTTGGCATTTTCACGTGTCCCGATCATGTATCTACCAAAATCCAACGTAATTTTTGGCAAGATTACTTTTCTCATCGAGCTCTACAAAATGAACGGAACGGATCATCAAAGTGTGCTCGAAAAATGGCCGAAAAGTTGAAAACAGACCAGAGGGGGATAACACCACCCCTCCTATCCTTGGGATATATAAAAGTTTCTTTGGAAGGTCAGTGGTGGAGAGGTGGTGACTGTAAGTGGCAGTGTGGTGGAGAGATGGTGATGAGAGTGGGCGTGGTGGCAAGTGATGGTGGTAGGGGTGGTAGCAAGGGGCGTATAGTCATTGTGGTAAAGAGGTAGGTTGATTATAATGCTAGAAGGTGGTGGAGACTGGTGGCGGTGGTGGTAGAGAGAAGTGGAACTGTGGAAGACATTGAGAAGGGCTTCACATCCTTTGCAGGGCTTTGAGGTTTGAATATTAGGTGGTGGAGTTGTAATGGAAGTGGTGGTGGTAGGTTGTTGACGGTGGTGGTGACGTAGAGATTGCGGTGGTTGGGGGTGGTGCCGGTGATGATGCTAGCGAGTGTTGATGTAGTCGTAGTGATGAAGAGGCAAGTCATTGTAACGGTAGAAGGTGAACAAGAGATAGAGGTGGTGGTCAGAGATGGAGGCGATGCAATGGTATAGTTGTAGTGGACGTGGTTGTATAAGGATGGTGATAGTAGTGGTGGTGATGGTGCTGGTGAAGATAACACGAGTTCTGGTGTAGTCAGTGGGTGATTGTAACAGTGGAATGTGGTTAAGAGATGGAGGTGGTTGGGGCGACGGTCGTACCAGTGACGAGAGATGGCGGCGGTGTAGTGGTTCAGTGGTGGAGGCAGTGGTGGTGGAAAGATGATGGTAAGGGTTGAGGCGGTGGTGTGATGGTGGTAGTGGTAGTGTCGATAGCGGTGGAGTGTTGTGGTGATGGAGGTGGAGTGGTGGTGGTATTCCAAGTCTCAACAGAGGTAGAGTGGTTGTGGTGGTGGCAGCGGGGTGTCGTGGTCCCTACGGCCCACACAACTCGAAATACTCCCCACATTATAGTAGTTTTTAATGTTAATTTGGAAAAGTTCTATAGGATCGGTCCCTGCCAATCTCTAGTGTGAAAAAAGTTGATAAAATTCCCATATATGTGCGAAAACACCCTAAAATTCCAAGTTATCCAACTATTTTTTGGTCGTGGGTACAATATTAAATGGCGGCTGAGTATATACATAATTTCGTCTCCTTCTCATAACCAACATATTATGGATATTATTTTGGGATACTAACGTAGAAATACATGCGATTCGGGGCTGTGCTGAGTACAAGTCCTGTGCCCGAGTAAAAATGACACTTGGAGTGGCTACTTAATTTTTACAAAAAGTAACCAATACTTTAAGAGGCAACTAAAACTTTAAAGTAATGTGAAGGAGTATATTGTATATCACTTAATTCATTAGTTTAAGTGCTGAATCGTGTTATCAAACAATATCCCTAGGTTAACAAAATTCAATCAACTTGTTTCAAATGACTATTCCCCTACCAAACGGAGAATCGAATGAAACCAAATCACGAGAAAAGAAATGATAAAATTACCCAGAGTTTCATACGGAGATTTGGCTTCGGTCCAATTCGACGCCTTAACCATGGTCCTCCTCTGATTCACTCTGGAGGTCCAGGGCACTTGGGTGGGCAATTCAGAGGAATCGAAAAAAGAGGACATGCGGGGATTGGTATTAGGGTACAAGGTTGAAACCCTAACAGCAGTAGTAGAACGCAATCGAGAGCGAGCTCCATCCTTGCAACAACACCACGCTATCGACGAGAACACCGTGTGCGGTCTACAAATTGTTTTCAGATTACTCATTTTTTGTTGGCGCTCAGAATCAAAATCGGATGGAATTGAAAACGGAGATTTGAATTGAGGGATAGTAGTACTCTTTATGTGATGAATTTGAAGACGTGAAGGAAGTGAACATGAATAGCTCTTGAATCTGAGTGAACCTGTTTAGATTCCGTGTGTGTTTTTACCCTTTTTGGGAAAGAAGTGTATTTCTTTCGTTGTAAATTACCAGGAAATTTGTGGACGGTTGGTTTCTGTTTTTCGTCTTTAGTTGGTCTTGGGAGGGAGGGGGAGCTCCTAAATGCACGCAAATTTGCCCGAATGACACCCGAAAAACTTAAACCTTCTTTTATTCACTCCGTCTATATTTAATAATTCTTTTTTGGAATTTGTGTCATTTTTCAATCGATTATAATTTACAATCTATAATATTTTATGTAATTTTAAAAATATTGTCTTATAGAATTAATTAAGATCTATCAAACAAGATCCATATTAGTTACTCCCTCCGTCCCTAAATGTTTGACAATTTTGAGAGTTCTAACTTTTAAGGAAGAAATATTATTGTATTGTGCAAAAATCAAGTGTCCAATCTTACCCTTCTAGTGTACTTTAAATAGTATTTGAAAATTTGAATTTGAAATTTTGTGTCCAAAAGAAAAGAGTAACATGGGAAGTTTACCATATTTTGCTTTTGACTTTTCAAAGTGGACAAATTATATGGGACAATAAAAAACATGAAAGTGCCAAACATTTAGGGACGGAGGGAGTATAAAATTCATTACCAATTTAAAGATATAACTCATTTTTTATCAGGTTCGAATTGAACGAGGGATTATTAAATCTGGACGGAGGTTATACTTGTAACGACCCGGATTTTCGACCCAATTTTTTTAATACAAATTTATATTATTAAATTCTTAATTCAATAATTAATTAGATTGAATAATTAAAATATATTATTATGTCTACAATTGATATTATTTGCACTATTGTATAAGACATGTATTTAAACTTTAGATATACAGGGAATCAAGGATTCATATTCATCTTTTATCTTTCCTATCTAAATCCTAACTAGAACTCTATTCAAACTAACTCTCCACTTCTCTCTTTCTCATCCTATACAAACACGCGTCGAGATACATTTTCACCCTGTACATACATGCGTCCACATACATTAGAATTGAAAACCCCCCCAAATATGGCACTTATCCCCTATCCTTTTATCATTATCCGTATTCCTCTCCTTCAATCTCCTTCTTTATTCCACCATTTCCACGCTTATCCTCTCACCTTCTCACTACCTTATTCTCTCTCATTATACATACCTACATAAATCCGAAAATTGAACACCAGTATATTAACCGTGAGTTTCGTGGGCGCACCTTCGCTGCGGGCCCTGTCGGAGTGCCACCGGACGCCGCCTTAAGATTTCGGAACCAATACGGCGATCTACGAGCATCGTACAACACTTATCCGGATTTAGAATCGCGTTTGAGATAGTTTTCCGGAAATCCGAAACCTTAATCTGCATTTTAATGGAGTTAGGACTTAGATTTAAAGTTTATTGAAGATAATAACCTACTGTTAAATTGTCAATTTATTTTTAGTCCTATTTATATTAAAATTTAGTCCGGTTGTGCTGGAATGATTAGTGTTATACAATGTGAAAATTTATGATCGTTTAACAAGTGTTTGATTGCGAAATTACTATTAATGATGCATTGTTGATTTGTATTTGAGTGGACGTTTACGTGTTTAATAAATTATTGGGGTAGATAAATGTTTATAAAATATTAACAAGAATATTTTATAAGTAAAAATTTATTTAAATTGTAAACAAGAAATATTTTAGATTATATATTAGTTAATCTTTAACTCTAATAAATATTGACTAGAATAGTCTCGCATAATTTTTTTGTTATGAAATTCTCATATTAATATTTAATATAGTTAGTAAATATTAAATTTAGCAATAAGTATTTTCCAATAAAAAATTAGTTTGTAAAATCTATGAATAATATGAGAGTTAAAGATAATATTTAAATAGTAGAAATGTTTTATAAAATTTTTAAACGAGAGAAATAGACTTAATTTTAAGTGTAGTAAGTAATTGTTTGACTGAATATTATTTTGTTATTCGAATGATTAATCCTATAACAGGATTAATTTTATCGCATGGTTATGTGTTGTTAGCATGTTAGTACTTTTAGTTGAACTGTTGAACCGTGTGATATTTTTGTTGTGGTTGTAGATTGGACAAATAGGTTCCCGGGGTGGTTACGAGTAGTGAATCATTTAGACGATGATAAGTAAATGGAAAATGGTAAAGTGTTGAAAGTGTGAGTACTGTGTGGATTGTGAATTGAGCCATGGCGATGACAAGGGTAACATATGGGCCCTGTGTTGAAATGGGTTACCTGCAGGGCCCGGTGTTGTGACACTAATGTATGATACGTCATGAAAAGTTTTTCTTCGAGGAAGAGAATGGGTCCCATAAGACGGTTATAGTTAGTGAGACGCTAACGTATGATACGTCATGAGAAGTTTCTCTTCGAGGAAGAGAATGAATCCCATGAAACGGTTATAGATAGTGAGACGCTAACGTATGATACGTCATGGGAAGTTTCTCTATGAGGGAGAGAATGGGTCCCATGAGACGGTTATAATTAGTGAGACACTAATGTATGATACGTCATGGAAAGTTTTTCTTCGAGGAAGAGAATGGGTCCCATAAGATGGTTATAGTTAGTGAGACGCTAACGTATGATACGTCATGGGAAGTTTCTCTTCGAGGAAGAGAATGAATCCCATGAAATGGTTATAGATAGTGAGACGCTAACGTATGATATGTCATGGGAAGTTTCTCTACGAGGAAGAGAATGGGTCCCATGAGACGGTTATAATTAGTGAGACGTTAATGTGTGATACGTTATGGGAAGTTTCTCTTTAGGGAAGAGAATGGGTCCCATAAGACGGTTATAGTTAGCGTGGGGTAGTGGATGTCCAACCCAAATGTACGATACATTATGGGATGACTCGATCCTCCTGTTATGGTCTTAAGTGAGAACATGCTCGGTACATAACTTAGGTGCGCTTACCTAGGACCCTAGTGCAGGATAAGTAAGAGGAAGGGTGGACCCATGAGACGGTTGTAGTTAGTGGATGTAGGAGGAAAGGATCTCGTGGAGATGATCCTTAGATTACATGTAAGATGATGGATAGTAAAGAAAAAAGACGATGTGTTATTATTCTGTACCTTCTGTATATTATGAATTACTATATTGTTGATCTGCATATTGTGGTATTAGATTTTAGGATTTCTACTTGGTGAATTATCACTCAGGATAAGTTTGTATCCTGGAAATCGTTTGCTCCGGCGTTCAATTTGCCAGAGTGTGCAGGTTTCCACAGTGGAGCAGTTGATACAGGTGGGACCTCTGAAACGGAGTCTGGGCCAACGTTGCGTGTCAAAACTAGAGTCGCTCTGGAGTTGCTTTTGTTAAATAAATGTACATAGATTTTTGTATAAGGATAAATAGGGGCCTAATAGTTTGTAAAATTCAGTGTATTTTAAAATTAATGCTTCCAAAATTTCGTGAAAAATCAGGACGTTACAATACTAGTTCTAACTCAATACTACAAAATCACCTTTTAAGTACTCCCAACCAACTAACGTCAGCTCAGTTGATCAGGACTCTTGTATCTCAATAAAAAAGATCAAGAGTTTGAGTTTTCCCACTAGTATATAAGTGTTCTTTTCATTGTATTTGTTGGGATTATTTCTTCTTCTAGTGGGACTTGTAATTGGGTTGGGTTTATATTGTGATTGTAGTCCATTTGATGGATTTATTTATCTTATTGGTTTAATTGTTGGATTTGATTATCTCGTAAACTCTCATAGAATTGATGTAATATCTTACATGATGTAATCATGTCTCTTCTTTATTCCGATGAAATCAGTACCGTAATCATGTCTCTTTACGTTTCAAAAAAAGAAAAAATAGGTATCTCTTTTGGATGAGACTATATGAATAGAATGCTTTTTACTAGATATGAAGCAACTTTTAAGATTCTAGAGATATACTGTATAGGGAATCGAAAAGTCTATGAGTACAACAATATGAATAGAATGCTTTTTACTAGATATGAAGCAACTTTTAAGATTCTAGAGATATACTGTATAGGGAATTGAAAAGTCTATGAGTACATTTATTTAGGTACATGCGTTGCGTACATACGTATTTTGAACCCAAGTCGGACCCGAAAAAAATGATTTGAACCGCTCATTTTATTCAAAATGGGTTGTTTAGGATTTCTGCAAAAAAATAAACTCAATCCAATATCAGTAAGCATGTTTACAAAATATCTAACTTTGCTTTTATAATCCATGCCTAGTTTATGAAGAAAAATTGGATATTTCATATATATTTTTACCGATTTCAGATAGAGTTTATGTTTTATAGGGGTCCTAAACAACTCATTTTGAACAAAATGAGCTACTTGAGTCAGTTTTTTGGAACCCGAGATGGGTAAAAAACACATATGTACGCGATATATGTGTCTATGTATATGTACCTCTAGCAAACAGTTCTTGGGGATAAAAAACCCATCGAAAGTCCTCTCTTCTACGTACTACGTAGTACGTACACAACTCAGCTCCCCCAAACCCCAATAATACCTGAGGTTTTTTTTTCTTTTGACAAACCCCCAATACGAGTTCTACATAACGTGTGTACGTAATTGTGGCTGAGAGCGTAAAGACAAGCATAAAATTGTCTCTTGAAAATATTTTAAATCACTAAAATTTGAAAGGACAAGAATTAAGAGGTAAAGTGAAGAATAATGATTGAGAACCAAAATGGATGATGGTAGTCATGAATTATGCAACCTAGCTCCAAACTCTCTCGCAAATGGTTGTCGTAAATTTAAGTACTTTAGAAATGTTTTTCTTGTTTCGTGGAATTTTTTTTCTTCTATCGGTTTCCTATTTTTGTTAGTCCCTAGATTTTGATCATAAGGAGACCGAATGATTGCATTATATACAATTTCACTTTTCGTAAATGTCCTACCTAAAATTTGAGTTTGAAAAATAATGCAAAATCGGTTCTTACTTTTGAAGTCAAGTAGGAGTAATCTACATATACGTCTGAAACTAAAGTATTCACAGTAGAGAAGTTGCGAAGTACGAGAGAGAGAGTACAAGGGCAAGACACAGAGATCAGAAGCAAAAAGTTATATTTCAACGCCCAGAATGAATTTTGGGTGCGAGGGACAAAATTAAGTAGCAACTTTTTTTTTCTTTTAATATTTCTTTTCTTGTATTTTCTAGACCTTCGTGTCCTTTGTATTTGTTGTGTAATTTAAATATGTTACCATTTCCTAAAAAAAAACTTACAACAAAGTATATTTTCACGCATACATTACTGTAAAAAGCTAGCATTTTAGAATCACACTTGATACTGTTGCACGATCTACTGGTGAAAGTGAAATAGGAGACCTCAAGCTGCCATTCTTCGCCACCGCCCTCTATCAATTCCTTTGTCGAGAAAAAAGCAATGAACGCTCGGGTGGAGGAGGAATTTACAACTCGGTGCAGAACCTGCCCTAGAGCTATTGCCAGATTTCATCTCAAATCGAGCTACAGTTCTTCTTTCTTTTCTAACCTAGCTAGGATAGACGTTGAACACAAATTTCGAGTCTGCGAAAAAGACGAAAAAATGTTGAACAATAGTCAATTTTATTAATGTATAAAATTAGGGTTTACAATCTCTGATGTATTTTCTAATCAAAGAAAATAAAGTCTTTTGATTCTTCTCTTCGGTTGTTGAAACGAGTGCTTGATGCTTGATCTCGAAGCAAATGGCAGAATCTTCTCCGAGATTTGTGGAGAAGTTGATAACTTGGGTTGAGAGTTCTTCGAGGCTTTGAAGCTTCGATTCGAGGAACTTCTTGGTGGATGTAGACTTGAAGAATTCTGAAGGGCTTTAGGGCTTTGATCTTTAGAGTTCTGGAGCTTGTATGCTTCAATGTGCAGATGGGAAAAAATATGAGAGGGAGCACCTCTATTTATAAGGATGTGGGATGGAGACTCCAACCCTAACCTTCCATATTGATCTCTTTAATTATTTTCTTTATTGAAAAAGGAATAATAATAATTTGATAATTACCTTTCCTTTCTTTTTATTTTAGAAAAGGTAATTATATATCAAGAGATATATTATTATTTACCAATTAGCATACTTTGATTGGCCGGACTTGATAAAATAATAACTGTGTCATTTTGACACGTGGCACCATTTGATTGGTCCATTTACATGTCTCTGACTTTTGACCACGGGGCACTTGGCATCACTTGATTGGTCCGTCCATGAAATTTTGACTTTGACTTACAGGCACTTAGCAGCATTTGATTGGCCAATTCGTATGCCCTAACAACACGTGACAATTTGTGATAGGCTAGAATTTTTACATGCCTACAGATGCCCCATCGAGACTTGCTCATGCATGAAAGTGAGTGAGTCTCGAAATGTCGACTTGACTTAATTTGATGCCGAAATTTGTGTATGCAGCGATATTTTTGCTTGACATTCGGTGTCAATTTGATTTTCAAAATTTCAACCCATCGACCAAGCTGAAATATTGAAAATTTTCATATTCAAAGGTGACAATATTTGATAAACCCAACTTATGTGTAAGTTAAGATTTGATCCATCAAGGAATATTTTAGCCTATCAAATTGAAGTTTGATAGCCCGATTAACTTAAGCCCGGACTCATCTCGCAATGGCACGTCAGAAGCTTGATCGCCCAAAATGTATAACGGATTTAGGGCCCGTCCTTGCTTGTGCCTGCCGCCCTAATGTAGATTTAGGAAACTCATGAATTAGGAGAGAAATACTGCAGATTCTTTTTCCTTATGAAGTTTGTCTTCTTGCTCTATATATTAAGAGCAATAGCAACGAGTCCTCACAATTCAATTCATAGCTTGGTAAAGAATTCTGCGAAAAACAATGTAAGTCTTCTCTTTTGTCTTGTAGCTTCTCTTTTTGGTTGTCTTGTTCCTATTGCTACTTCTTTACCGCACCGAGCATGCCATGTACTGAATCTTTTTCCCAAGTAAGACTTATAGCAAACGGCGTGGCTCCTCCTTTTGGATTTTTCCTTCTACTTCTTATATTCCAGCGGAAAAAAAATAACGTAACGTACTCTTTCCCGCTTTCTCTAATTTTAGAGGCTTTGTTGATCAAAAGTATTAGAAAACCGTGAACCCCCCCCGCCCCCCCCCCCCTCCCTTTTTTATACTTTGTCATGATCTTGTTTGCACAAATTTTGACTGCACATAATTTGGAGCCAAGGAATCAAACCCATTAAAATATCTTGTTTCCTTTTGAGACACGATTAGTGACTTTGAGGAAATCAATCTGAAATTTTCCAAAATCCCTCTTGCTTCGAGCATATTTGTTTTGATTACTCATGAATTCCCTTCGCTTCTAAACTGATGAATGAACTGCTAACAAACCAGAAATTTTCCATGATGCCAAAATTTTATAGTACCAGAAAGTTGCTCTGAGAAAACCAAAACTTATTCATATGAGACCGCATCAATGTAATAGCCTCACAATTTTCTTGTTTCTGATCATGTGAAGTCAAAACAGTCACACATGAGCTCGTGTAGCCAATAATTTTGCAAACACAGTAGGACAATTGGTAACTAATTTGTCTTCTAGTCTATGTGAAATCAATAATTTTCTGTGCACACACATGCGAAAACCTTTTGAGTGGCACCCAAAAATTCCCTTTTGCTTTAAGTGTCTTTATTTTGCATGCTATGCTTTGAAATCCCAGACTTTGACTTCAAGGAATTACTGGGATATTGGCCACGTTGCTTAATGCTTGCTGTTTTTTTTTACCCTTTATAGTTTATAGATTTGATCATCGAACGATGGCCTTGTAAAAACCGAACAGGCACTTTTGCCCTTCTTGTTTTCCGAAAGCAAAACAATTAACTTCCCCTTTTTTTTGGTCTCGCAGGCAGCAGCTATCAAGCCTTTGAATCTCAACACTGATTGTTGGAGAGAGT
Organism: Rhododendron ovatum; assembly: GCA_019656835.1. Classification (NCBI taxonomy): domain Eukaryota; kingdom Viridiplantae; phylum Streptophyta; class Magnoliopsida; order Ericales; family Ericaceae; genus Rhododendron; species Rhododendron ovatum. Next base: position 27,958,477 of record CM033795.1, on the reverse strand, counting down.
TTGGTTTCATTTTTAACCACGCCTCTGACCTTTCCTTTTCATAGAAGTACTCTAAATTTTCTACTGATGATATGTCACTATTTTCTTTCACAGATTTGGTGCTTCGCAGCTTACTCGAGCTTTAAGGCTCCGTTGCTATTATTTCTTTGAATTTCATAGCTTCTTCGAGCTCTGCTCCGTGGTTTCTTCAAGCTCTGCTCCGCAGCCACTGCCTCTTCGAGTTTTAAGGCTCCGCTGTTGTTATTTCTTCGAGCTCTGCTTTGTGGCTTCTTCGAGCTCTGCTCTGTAGCTACTGCCTCTTAGAGCTTTAAGGCTTCGTTGTTGTTATTTCTTCGAGCTCTGCTCCATCGTTTCTTCAAGCTTTAAGGCTTTGCAAAGAGATGGCCTTGTTCAATGATCGTTCGATAGATGATCATCAAATTCTGTCCATTGGTTACGAAGGTGCAGCACCAGTAACTCAAGTTGACCTATGGGTTCATGATCCGGCCATTGGAACTCTTGCCCTAGATTGGGATCTTTCACCTGATTCACTCCATCTCTCACGATGGTATACTGAATCATCTCGAGAGCTATTCGACTATGGGAAGTCTACTTTTATCTTGGACGATGCATTATTACTGTGATCATCTCTACACAAGAAGTACAATGATTCCGAGTGCTTCCTTTTGTTAGGCGATCGAATCACCAATGGAGATGCTAAATGGGGTAACACTACTCCTCAGTTTGGGGAAATTTCTTTCATCGATGGATATTGGGAGTGGTTAGAAGATGTGCTTGCACGGAATAAAGACATGCTAACTAGTGTGAAGATATATGACGCTGTCTTTGCATCCTTATTTACTTATGTTTGCAACACAAACCTTATTCGCTCATTTTGTGAGCTTTGGCGTCCCTCAACAAATAGTTTACACGTACCAATCGGAGAAGTGTCTATTTTCCTATGGGACCTACGCCTGACTGGGGGACTTTCAATTGATGGAATCTTTTACAACGAGGTTGTGCCTTATGCTATAGAACTCACTGGTGTTGACAAAAAGGATGTGCCACTTCTTCCTCCAAGTTGCAAGTACTTATTTTTGGCGTACCGCAAAATTTACTGTGCAAGCGAGACTTCAAATGTTACTATCCATGACTGGGTAAAATTTTGGTTTAAAGAGGAACCCCATTACAAATAGCCGCCTGCTAGAGTTCAAAAAAAAAGGTTGGGCGAGCCCAAGACATCCAATAATCCAACTGGCTTTATTGGAGAGAAAAAGCAGCGCTCCAAAGATACAGAAAAGGTCTTTGACGACTTGGGTGTTGAGAAGAACGTGAAAGAAGAAACCAATTTGGCTGCTCTTCTATCTTGTTGGCTATGTGTTTTTGTATCTTGTTGGCTATGTGTTTTTGTGCTGCCTAACAAGGAAGTTGATCGAATTCGTCTAGGAGTCTTCAAAGTAGCAAGTATGATGGCTCAAGGAAAGAGGTTTTCTTCGGTAATGCCTGTCCTTGCGAGCATATACCATGGTTTGAGAGAGATCACATCTTCACCTAATCCAAGCAAATGTGGCACAGCGTTTCCCATCCATTATGTTTATGGGTGGCTCGGTCGTTATTATGATAGTTACTTCTTGTCTGCTTCCACAAAATTTAATAATTGTGGTGCCCGAATGGTGAGACTTGCCGGGGAAAAGAAGGCTAAACATTTTAGTTTTCAAGAAGCTTGTGATCTTTTGAAGAGCATCACGCCATTGACTCTGTCGCTCTTAGCTTTGGGTAAACCACAACAAGGAATTGTCACCGACCATGGAAAGCATTTGGACTCTTGGAATGATTACGTTATCAGTCTCAGATCAAGCTACTTGACTCTTCGCTGTGGTAATGAGCATATTGTTGAGCCATACAGCCCTCACCGACTTGGTAGATAATTTCGATTTTGTCAAGACATTCCTGGAAAGTTATGAGAAGAACTCTCAACTGACACTTTGAAAGCAATATACCAACTTTGGGAGTCTTGCACGAGATTAAACACAAGGGCTGAATTTATGATTCTGTTGCATTCATTTGAAGGCCTTGCCACCAAAGAGTATGCCGAGTGGTGGAAAAAATCTTCGAGTAACTTCTGCAAAGATAAGCTTGCATGTGAGAAGCCAAAGTCACCTCTCGTTGCTCCAAAAGGGAAGAATGTCATCACATTTCGCACAACGAAGTCAAAGTTGGCTACAGAAGTTCCTCCATCTCCTTCAAACTCTAAAGAAAAGGAAGCGACCAAGGAAGTAACTAAAGAAAGTAAGAAGGCTGCAGTAGTCAATCCAAAGACTCCTTTGAGTATTCCAGCATCTAAACCAAAGCCTATTGTTAGCAAAGCTTCAGAACCAATGGGTGAAAACAAGAAGAGGACAACCGTAGTTCTTTCAGAAGGAAGTAGTTCTGACAAAGGTGAGTGCCATTGGAAGCGTTTGAAAAAGAAAGCAGCAAATTCTGAATAGCGATTGAAAGAGAAAGTGATGGTTTTTGATTTGGCAAAATTGGACCACACCAAAATGGCACAATACCGTACGAGTACATCCATAAGGTACCATACCACACCAAAACGGTACAATACCGTACGATTACATCCATACCGTACCAAACCACACATAAACAGTACAATAACAAAAGAGTACATCAATAAGGTACCATACCACACCAAAACGCTACTATACCGTATGAGTACATCCATACGGTACCATAACACAACAAAACGGTACAATACCGTACGAGTACATCCAAACGGTACTATACCACACCAAAGCGGTACAATATCGTACGAGTATATCCATACCGTATGATAAGCACCCGAGAATGTAATGTAGGGTGCGCTAGTATCTAGTTTTAGTTAAATTTAGTTACTTATTAGTTATTATTAACGTTGTTTGCTCGTATAGTGTTCTATTCCTATTTTGTAGGTAAATCGCCAAAAAGGGAGCTTTCGTTGCACGAGACAAGGTTTTGCCCGAGCAGAAGTTGACTTGCCAAGGCGGAACCTGTCATCGCCCGAGCAGAAGTTGATTTGCCAAGGCGGAACCTGTCATCGCCCAAGCAGGAGTAGAATTGCCCGAGCAAGACCTGTTATTGTCAAGGCCGGAGCAGATTTGCCCGAGCAGAAGCTGGATGGCCAAGGCAGAAGTTGATTTGCCAAGGCAGAGGCAGAGTTGCCCGAGCAGAACCCATCATTGCCCGAGCAAGAGCCAGATTTGCCCGAGCAAGAGGAAGGCAACCAAGGCAATGCCCCACTATTGGCCTCGGCAGCGATGGGATGAATTTTCTTCCATCGATGCCGAGCCCCTTAGTGGCAAAAACTCCTTAACCACCTCGGCAGCGATGGGACAAATCCTTTTCCATCGATGCCGAACCCCACAGCAGAGCACTCTAAGGCCGTTGCCATCGATGCCGAGGGGCTTAAGAGCGGATTTTCTGAGCATCTTGGGAATATTCCAGGCGCGGACTCTCCGGAGTATTTAAGCTTATGTCACTATTTTGTACAAACAATTAGTATAGAATTTAGATAGATTTGCTTACCTAATTTTTAGATCTAGATCTAGATTCAAATTGTTCTTGAAGTGTTCTTCATTTTTCAGTGTTTAATCCTTTAATTTCCTGCCTTAGTTGTTACTTTTTGTTATTGTTGCCTTAATTAAAGTTGTTTATTTTCTCCCGATCTATCTTAGTCTCTAGTTTAATTCAAGTCTTGTTATTTCATTATGGTAGCTAGATTTTTGCTTGCTCCTATCTCTCTAGATATGGGTGAGTAGTTTCAAAGGTTAGGTCATGGGATGATTAGCATCTCATGGCTCGGGCGAAAATTACATTTTCCACCCAATAAAGCTTCAAACTTTGATTTGAAAATTGATGTGGGGTTCGGGTTTATTTGATAAATCACCGAGGTGTTAACCTCTTTGATCTTGTGTAGGTGGGAGCATCGCCTACCCACCACACATGATGCTTAGAGCTCTGTCGCACGAGGTATTTGTCAAATGAATTCTAGAGCTAGCTTGGTTCTCAAATCATTTTATTTTCCGATTTGAGGACTATAATCAAGTACCTTAAATTGTGTAGTTGGGTGAAGAGTGTGATCTAGCTCGAGTCTTGGGTGTTAATAATTCCTAGACCTAGCCTATCTTTTCTCTAGTTAATTCGTTTTAATTTAGCCCTTTTATTTCCACCTTTTAAAAGTAAAACAAAGTTGGCCGTCTAAAGGCCTAAAGCCCTTACTTGCTCTACAAATCCGATCAAGCCATATAATTATTCCCTTGGGTACGATCCCGGATTTCTGGTTTATTATGCTTCAACTGACGCGTTAAACCCTACGCTTGGGGTATTATTCCATATTATCATTGGAGCGAACGAAGCACCGTACCATACCACACCAAAACGGTACAATACCGTACGACTACGTCCATACGGAACCATACCACACAAAAATGGTACATTACCGTACGAGCACGATCATACGGAACCATACAACACAAAAATGGTACAATACCGTACGAGTACGTCCATACGGAACCATATCACACCAAATGGTACAATACTGTACGAGTACTTCCATACGGTACCATACAACACAAAAATGATAGAATACCGTATGAGTACCTCCATACAGTACCAAACCACACTAAAACGGTACAATACCATATGAGTACTTCCATACGTAACCATACCACACCAAAACGGTACAATACTATACGAGTACATCCATACGGCACCAAACCACACCAAAATGGTACAATACCGTACGAGTACATCCATACGGTACCAAACCACTTTAAAACTGTTCAATACCGTACGAGTGCATCCATACGGTACAATACCACACCAAAATGGTACAATACTATACGAGTACATCCATACGGTACCATTCCACCCTAAAAAGGTACAATACCATACTAGAACATTCATACGGTACAAAACCACACTAAAACGGTACAACACCATACGACAACATCCATACGGTACCATACCACACCAAAACGGTACAATACCGTACGACAACTTTTATACGGTACCATACCACACCAAAATGGTACAATACTGTACGAGGATCTCCATACGGTACCATACCACACCAAAACGGAACAACACCGTACGACAACATCCATACGGTACCATACCACACCAAAACGGTACAATATCGTACGACAACTTCTATACGGAACCAAACAACACCAAAATGGTACAGTACCGTACGAGTACATCCATACGGTACCATACCACACCAAAATAGTACAATACCGTATGAGTACGTCCATACGGAACCATACCACACGAAATGGTATAATACCGTATGAGTACATCCATACGGTACCATACATCACAAAAAGGATACAACACCGTACGAGTACCTACATAAGGTATCAAACCACACCAAAATGGTACAATACCGTACGAGTACTTCCATACCGTACCATACCACACTAAAACTGCACAATACCGTACGACTATATCTATAAGGTACCATACAACACCAAAACGGTACTATACCGTATGAGTACATCCATACGATACCACAATACAACAAAACGGTACAATACCGTACGAGTACATCTATACGGTACCATACCACACCAAAGCGGTACAATATTGTACGAGTACATCCATACCGTACCATACCATACCACACCAAAATGGTACAATACCGCACGAGTATATCCGTAGGGTACCATACCACACCAAAACGATACAATACCATACGACAACATCCATATGGTACCATACCACACCAAAATGGTACAATACCGTATGATAACATTCACACAGTACCATACCATATCAAAATGGTACAATACTGTACGATAACATCCATAGGGTACCATACCACACCAAAATGGTACAATACCGTACGACAACTTTTATAGGGAACCAAACCACACCAAAACGGTATAGTATCGTACGAGTACATCCATACGGTACCATACCACACGAAAATGGTACAATACCGTACGAGTACGTCCATACGGAACCATACCACACCAAATGGTACAATACCGTACGAGTACATCCATACATCCACACGGTACCATACAACATCAAAACGGTACAATACCGTACGAGTACATCCATACCGTACCATACCACACCAAAACTGTACAACACTGTACGAGTACCTCGATACGGAACCATACCACACCAAAACAGTACAATACCGTACGAGCACGACCATACGGAACCATACCACACCAAAACTATACAATACCGTACGAGTAAATCCATACGGAACTATACCACACCAAATGGTACAATACCGTACGAGTACATCCATATGGTACCATACAACACAAAAACGATATAATACCGTACGAGCACCTCCATAAAGTACCAAACCACACAAAAATGGTACAATACCGTACGAGTACTTCCATACGGTACCATACCACACCAAAATGGCACAATATCGTACGAGTACATCCATAAGGTACCATACCACACCAAAACGGTACAATACGATATGAGTACATCCATACCGTACCAAATCACACCAAATACCTTACAAGTACATCCATAAGGTACCATACCACTCTAAAACGGTACTATACTGTATGAGTACATCCATATGGTACCATAACACAACAAAACGGTACAATACCGTACGAGTAAATCCATACAGTATCATACCACAGCAAAGCAGCACAATATCGTACGAGTACATCCATACGGTACCATACCACACCAAAACGGTACCATACCACACCGAAATGGTACAATACTGTAGGACAACATCCACACAGAACCACGGTACAATACTGTACCACGACATCCATACGGTACCATACCACACCAAAATGGTATAATACCGTACAACAACTTCTATACAGAACCAAACCACACTAAAACGGTACAGTACCGTACGAGTACATCCATACGGCCCCATACCACACTAAAACGGTACAATACCATACGAGTACGTCCATACGGAACCATACCACACCAAATGGTACAATACTGTACGAGTACATCCATAAGGTACCATACAACACCAAAATGATACAATACCGTACCTTGATGATTTGCAAGACATTTCAAACCATGTTGAGGTATTGGGTAAATGAGTAAGCTTTAATCACTGCCTTCTTTTGTTCTTTACTTTATTTACTCTTTAAAGAAGTTTGGAATTTTTTTCATCAAATTTCTTAATGAGTTATTTCCTTTTATAGTTGGAAAACCAGTTTGCAACAGATGAGTGTGAAGGTTCTGTTGATGGTCCAGACCCTTTTGATCTTGCATTGCGATGACAAAAGAATTCTATATTTGGGGCAAAGGAAATCCATCCTCCATCTTCTTCCAAGCCTCACCATCCGGGCACCACAATTATTAAATTTACTGTGCAAGCGAGACTTCAAATGTTACTATCCATGATTGGGTAAAATTTTGGTTTAAAGAGAAACCCCGTTAAAAAATGCGCTTGCTAGAGTTCAGAAAAAAAAGTTGGGCAAGCTCAGGACATCCAACAATCCAACTGACTTTATTGGAGAGAAAAAACCGCGCTCCAAAGATATAGAAAAGGTCTTTAACGACTTGGGTGTTGAGAGGGACGTGAAAGAAAAAACCAATTGGCTGCTCTTTTATCTTGTTGGCCATGTGTTTTTGTACTGCCTAACAAGGAAATTGATCAAATTTGTCCAGGAGTTTTCAAAGTAGCAAGTATGATGGCTCAAGGAAAGAGGTTTTCTTTGGTAGTACCTGTCCTTGCGAGCATATACCATGGTTTGAGAGAGATCACGTCTTCACCTAATCCAAGCAAATGTGGCATAGCGTTTCCCATCCATTTAATATCCAGATGAACCATCCATGAATGATAAGACCTTATGTCCAGTAGTGGCATCAACCATGAGCTCTGGTATAGGGAGTGGAAAGTCATCTTTCGGACAAGCGTTGTTCAAATCACGAAAGTCGACTCACACTCAAATTTGCCCATTTTTCTTCTTCATTGGGAGAATGCTTGAAATCCAAGTGGGGTACTTGACTTCTCGAATGAAACCAGCTTCATTGAGTTTATTGATCTCTACTTCGATTTTGGGGACCAAGTCTGGTCGGAAGCGTCTTTGAGATTGCTTGATAGGTCGAATGCCATGCTTTACCGCTAGATGATGGACTGTGACTCTTGGGTCTAATCTAGGCATCTCCTTATAACTCCAAGCGAAGACGTCCCTATACTCACGTAGAAGCTTAGTGTAGGCAATTTCTTTTTCAGGTGTGAGCAAAGTGCTGATGTAAGTTGGTTGTGGGTCATCTTCAGTCCCTAAATTGATCTCCTTTAGATCGTCGATAGTGGACCTCACTTCTTCTTCTAACTCTGGTGGAGCATCTCCAGCATCTTCTTCTACTTGAATTTCATTACAAGTTGCCGTGATATGGAAGAAAGAAGTGGCAGACTTTTCATCGAGACAACGATCCAATTCCTTAGAAGGCACTTTGGTCAGCACCATAGTTTGTTGCCTTACTCTTAGCAATGCATCATCAGTTGCCACAACAAGAGTAGTTTGGCGTTTCATGCGATAAGGTATTTTACTCTTCGATTTCTTGTCATCTTCTGACAAAAGAGCAATCCTCCGTTTTGAAACCTTCTTGATGGCACTGCTTGAAACACCCAATCGACTTTGGACAGACTTTTGTGGAGCATTTGTTGAAGACATCTCATTTGGTAGACCCAATCTACTTTGGATAAACTTGCACGAGACATAATGTGTGGAGGTCTTGCTTTGTGGCCCTAATCTGTCTTGAATGGGTCTTCTTATGGGGGTTGGTGAGACAACTTCTTCTTGAGTAGTCAATCTATCAATTACTGACCTTTTTGATTTTGGAGAACTTAAGCGATCGAAGACCGATGCCTTTTGGTGATGAAGTACATTCTTCTACCATAATGTGGTTGTTGCTCGACTTCTTTATGAAGACGCGAGCAGGAGCAGGTGCAGTGTATCAAAGGTCTGCTTGGGACTCCTTGATAGAATATCCCTTTTGCTTGAGCATTTTCTGAGTCGGGTTCAAGCCATGTATCTTTTCGCCAGTCACTTCAAGCAAAAGTCTCCTTAGAGTGGTTGAACCTTTTGGATTATGTCTAGCCTTTGCGAACAGCTTGTAGGCATTGGGATTGAAGCCATTTATCCTATGTGAAGGCAGGTATTCATGCTCCACTTGAGGGCCATGTGTGGCTCAAATGAATCCTTTCAGGGGTGGAGTAACCTTTGCTTCGTCAAGGTCAGTGACTAGGAGTGTTAATCCTTTCAAGGCCGACTCTTCATTTTTTTGCAACTTTGGTACATAACGAGGTATTGGCGTGCCTTTCTTCTTTGATGGATCTTCCACGTGATGCTTGCCACCTTGAGCATTTTCCTCCTTCGCCTTAGTAAGGATGTTGGTTTTACCAATTTGAAGGTTGTTGGCCTCGGAGGGTTTATAACTTGATGAAGATGCAGTTGGCACTAATTCTGTCAACACCATGTTTGCCAAGTAGAATTTAGCATCGGCAAAATGGGATTCAGCATCACTAAAGGGTTTGTCATCGGCTACCACCTTCTTTGTCACACCATCTTTGCAGTAGTTGAAGCATTGATGGAGGGTTGATGGGATAACGCTATTCTCATGGAGCCACGACCGCCCTAGCAATACATTGTAAGAGGTTTTGGCATCAATGACATGGAGCAGTGCGCTTGAAGTCATATCATTGATGAGTAGGTCCAGACGAAGGATGCTAATAGCTCTTTGCCCCCCTTGATTGAATCCTTGGATCATGAGACGACTAGGTGCTAGTTCTTCCATAGAGATACCGAGTTCCTTCAGGGTACGAAAAGACAAGATGTTGACCGCAGATTTGCCATCCAGTAGCATCCTATTGACTCTCTATTTGCATATGTATCCAAAGACAAAAAGTGGACGATTATGTGGAGTTGCGCCAAGCAATAAATCTTCGTCGGAGAGTGTAATGGCTCCAACATAAGTAGAGTAATCTTTGGCGCAAATGGTAGAGCCAAGATGGATTGGAGAATGCTTATATGCAGGAGGCGACTCTAGTTCCTTCTCTTCAGTTTCTTCACAACTCACAGTATTGCATGAAGCTTCAAAAAGACTGGGGTTGCGAATTGACTCGGGTAAAAAGTCCCATAAAGTAAATGGAGTGCGTAGTCTTTGGATAGGGATGTCTTCTTGAAAGTTTGAAGCTATTTTCTTCAGATTCTTCCTTCTTTGTTGCCTTCTTGTATGCCTCCTTCTGGGATTAGGCTTTGGGGCCACGGATTGAGGATGCTTTGCACTTGGCTCGCGCTTCTTCTTTCTGCGAGTAAACAAGGGTCCATCCTTCGCCATCCTTGTCATCTACTTTTGCCTTGGCATAGATGCTGCCCCCAAGCTATTGAACAGAATGACATCGCACTACCTCAATTGGATCGAACGACTCAAATTGAATCTTCACACTTTGTGGCGCTTCAGGCTATTGAGTTTCATCTTGTAGAGTAGCCACAATTTGATTTGTAGCTACGGTTTCTTTTTTTCCTCTAAGATGATCTTTCCTTGGCTAGCGAGCTCCACTACCATCTCTTTGAAGACAAAGCATCATTGGGTTGGGTGACTAACCAAGCGATGGTATTTGCAGTAGTTTGGATCATTAACTTTGTTAGCTTCCTTGGGTTGCTTCATCTCCGAGAGCTCAATGAGTTTCAAATCTAACAGTTGATCAAACATTGAAGGGACCTTTGAATCGGGGAAAGGATACACCTTTTCTTGCATCTCTTTCAACGTGAGTCTTTTCTTCTCCATCATTTGCGACGGAGTGGACCTCTCTACTTGTTTTTCTTTGGGTTTAGTAGAGATCTTGAATGGTGCAGCATTCACAGCCATGGATTCCTTCTTACCTTCTTTGACTAGAAATTTGCCCCCTTTGCGAATATCTGGCTTGCTTCCTATGGTGCGAGAATCTTGCACTTTGCGAGAGTCATGCGTCGGTAGCCCTTGCCTTTCATTTGTCGTGATGGTGAGCTCCATGTCATAAGCTCGAGTAGCCAATTCTTCGAAGGTTTTTGGTAAGATTCTTTGAAGTATATAATGTAGGTCCCACTGCATGCCTTTGATGCACATCTCGATTCCAGAAGTTTCGGATAGCCTATCCTCGTAGTTTAGCCTCAAGTGCCACCATCTATTGATATAATCAATGACAGGTTCATCCTTCCATTGGCGAGCATTCGTAAGCTCGAACATACTAACAATACGACGAATGCTGTAGAAACGGTTAAGAAATTCTTGTTCCAGTTGCTCCCAATTGTCAATCGTGCCGGGCTCAAGGTCGCAATACCAGTCGAAAGCATTGCCTTTAAGCGTTCGAACAAACTGTTTGACGAGAAGATCACCATCAGTTCCAGCATTGCTGCATGTTTCCATAAAGTGAGCAATGTGTTGCTTCAGATTGCCTTTGCCCTCGAATTGTAGAAACTTTGGTGGCTGGTAACCAACAAGCATCCTCAAAAGGTCGATCCTTTGAGTATAAGGCTTAGCATAAGTAGAAGAAGACTTCGGCGCCTCCTCGTACTTTTGCTTGATAGTGCCTAGAATGAAATCCTTCAACTGGTCCATGGGAATCAAACCATCACCAGAAAGTGAAAATTCTTTTGGTACTTCCTTATGTTTATTTGAAGATCTAACTTGACTTGAATCCCCCATAGTTTCTATTTTGTTCTTGAGGGAGGCAATTTCAGAGTTGCGTTCTTCTATAGTTTTTGACAATCCTTCAATTGTTTTGGCCAAGGGAGCAACTTGCTCTTCTAGACTGACCGCATTTATCGTCATAACATCCATGATTGAAGAACTACCAGGCTTGGTGAAGGCATTAGGGTTTGACAGAGGAGTGCTTCGAGAAGAGGTGGAATAAGAACTGCTTGAATAGCCTTCTTCCGTGTTCTTCTGAATTTCTGAAGCAGACTCATGAAGCATGGGAGGATAAACAAAGGGATTCTCAATGATGGTTGCCATGTCTTTCGCTGCCTCCATGGTAGAGACACCTTCCTTCCCTTTTGGTGAGCTTGTGAAGGTTGGCGATGCTTTCAGTAGATCAGCACCAACGACGGAGTTTGGTTTAGGTAGAAGCAAGGCTTGTGCATATGCTTGAGCTGTAGCCTTTGACTTGCTTTGAGTTATTGGACCACCACTTCTAGCATGAGATCCAGAGCCAGGATTTGCAATGGTTGAAGACTTGAAGCGTGCAACCTTAGCTTGGAGAGCCTTTGAACTATTGTTCTTAGGAGCCTTTGAAGCCTTTGAACTGTTCTTATTAGCGGCCATTGAGAGTTTGCTTAATTTGTTGAAGAGAAGAGATGAGAAGTAGAGATTGTCTCACTGGGTGTGCCAAAATCTGTTGAACACAAATTTCGAGTCTGCGAAAAAGACGAAAAAATGTGAACAATAGTCAATTTTATTGATGTATGAAATTAGGGTTTATAATCTCTGATGTATTTTCTAATCAAAGAAAATAAAGTCTTCTGATTCTTCTCTTCGGTTGTTGAAATGAGGGCTTGATGCTTGATCTCAAATCAAACGGCGGAATCTTCTCCGAGATTTGTGGGTTGAGAGTTCTTCGAGGCTTTGAAGCTTCGATTCGAGGAACTTCTTGGTGGATGCAGACTTGAAGAATTGTGAAGGACTTGAGGGCTTTGATCTTTAAAGCTCTGGAGCTTGTATGCTTCAATGTGCAGATGGGAAAAAATATGAGAGGGAACACCTCTATTTATAAGGATGTGGGATGGAGACTCCAACCCTAACCTTCCATATTGATCTCTTTAATTATTTTCTTTATTGAAAAAGGAATAATAATAATTTGATAATTACCTTACCTTTCTTTTTATTTTAGAAAAGGTAATTATATATAAAGAGATATATTATTATTCACCAATTAGCCTACTTTGATTGGCCGGACTTGACAAAATAATAACTGTGTCATTTTGACACGTGGCACTATTTGATTGGTCCATTTACATGTCTTTGACTTTTGACCACAAACACTTGGCATCACTTGATTGGCCCGTCCATGAAATTTTGACTTTGACTTACAGGCACTTGGCAGCATTTGATTGGCCAATTCGTATGCCCTAGCAACACGTGGCAATTTGTGATGGGTTAGAATTTTTACATGCCTACAATAGACAAGAATGTATTAGATCTTCTTCCACTTTTCCCTTTCTTATCTGATCGGTTGGGGGACAAAGGGCTTTCTTTCCCTCTTTCAAGAGATTATATTAACCGAGATTCAGAAGGTGAAATACTTGACTTCATCCGTTCCAGGCATCAGCTTGAAAATGAAAGTGCTAGCTCTCCCTTTTTCTTATTGATGAGTAAGGAAAAACCTGACAAGGTCAGCACTATACGATATATGGACCAGGGAGATAGCGGCCAGCTTCGCCTTTAATTCCCAAGGACACATAGCCTATGACAAGGTCAGGGGATACCGGCTCCGCCTATAAGATGGAGCTGGCATGAGGTTCAAGGACCAGCTTTGGCACTTGGTTAGAACGGGATAAATAATATTCTTTGGATATTACTTATCCTAACCAAAGATGCTCAGATGGGATAAACTACAACTGAAATCCTACAGGATAAGGAATGCTATAAGATGAGATAAGCGCTAACCATCCCAGATGTACATGGACTCCTAGCTAAGGCAGAACTGCTCCTCACCCCAAGCGGGTGATCCGGAATACAGTCCTATGAGGACTCTACCTCCCAAACAAGATGCCTATAAATATGATGGTAGAACTCCAATAAAAGGTATGCAATCTTAAATAGAGAACCAAAATACTCTGAAGTATACTACTAACTTAGGCATCGGAGGGTGGTTGGCAACCCACCACACCGGTGACATAAGCTCTTATGTTGTATTTGCAGGAACAGGTCGGGCTAGATCCAAAGCTGATTCATTAGCTGGTGCCGTCTGTGGGAAACGACTTCTTCCTTACGGTGAATAGTTTGTATGGTGGACACCCGATCAAGCAGAACAACGATGGCTTTAGACCCCCCCACAAATGGGTGTCAATGATGCCACGAAGGCCGCAGATGCAACCAAGGCTGCTGAAATCGCCAAGGCTACAAATGCTACCAAGGCTGCTGAAATCGCCAAGGCTACAAATGCTACCAAGGTCGCCGCCGCCACCGTCAAAGCTGCTAAGACGGCAGAGGCGGCCAAAGCTGCTGCAATGAGCAAACCAGGAGGCGACCAGATGACCTCAGAAGTGTTCGCTCAAATGCAAGAGCAAATTAAAATGCTAATCCAAGGGCTACAAGCAGCGATGCAGGAGAACGCAGATCTGCGAAACCAAATCTCAGAGCCAAGCATCTTAAACCAATAACACAGCAAAAGACCAAAAGAGGATGACAGGGAGGATGCCGAATCCAGCGAAAAGGAAAGCTAGAACCGAAGGAAGCATGACAAACCTCTTCTAGAGAAGCAACCCATGAACAGGAAGCATTGCACAAGATGCAGGACCAGATCGATGGGTTGATGAAACACATCAAAGCACAAACTCCTGCCACGGTAGAAGAGTTGGTGCAGAATACGGATTCACCCTTCACATCTGAGGTCATGGGGCTGCCACTCCCTAGGAAGTTCAAAATGCCTTAGCTAGAGACATTCAATGGTTCCATGGACCCATTGCATCATCTAGAAACATACAAATCCCTAATGCACTTACAAGCAGTACCAAATGAGGTAATGTGTCGTGCATTCCCTGTTACCCTCAAAGGAAGTGCTCGAGCATGGTTTAACAAACTCCCCCCCAGGAAGCATACGTAGTTTCAAAGAGCTTAGCACTAGCTTTGTGAGCTACTTTATTGTTGGCCAACGCTACGGCAAACCAGCAACACACCTCTTAACAGTAAATCAGGGAAGGTGGGAGTCGTTAAGGGAGTATACTACCAGGTTTAACAAAGAGGTGGTTCAGATAGAGGAAGCTGACGACAGCGTGAGCATAACTGCGTATATAGCTGGAGTGTATTCAAGACAGTTTTTATACCTTCTATCTCAAGAACCACCCAAGACCCTGGCAGAACTTATGCTTAGGGCACAGAAACACATGAATGCAGAGGAAGCCATCTACGCAAGGTGTTCCCGTGATAGTTTTGATCCCCATGCAGGGCCATCACAGGTTGGCGAATTTCCCCATCCGACAGGAAAAGAAGAGAATCCACCCACAAGACAGGAGGGGAGCCAAAAAACAAGAAGATGGACTCCAGATCCTCCCCAAAATGAGGAGGAGGACCGCCCCAAGGTAAATACAAGCAGTTTACACCACTCATAGCCACGGTAGAACAAATCCTCAGCAACTTACAAAATGATCTGGACCTCAAATGGCCCGGAGAGCTAAGGACTGATCCTAACAGGAGAGCTAAAGACAAATATTGCAGGTTCCACAGAGACCATGGTCACAACACTGATGACTACATTGACTTAAAATAGCAGATCGGGGAACTGATCCAAAGAGGCAGATTTCAACGTTTCGTAACGAAGAAGTATCAGAAGATATCCATGAGGGATGATACAAGCAAGGAAAGAAAAGATGCCACGGCTCCCCGATCAGGTCATATTGGAGAGATCAAAGTCTTCCATGGAGGGCTTGCCGAAGGTGGAGAATCTGGCAATGCTAGGAAAGCTCACCTCAGGAAATTGAGAACGGAGGAATATTTGGAGGTCAACACTGTTAGCCGCCCAAGCAAAATCCAAAAGAGAGAGGAAATACCCATCATTTTCTCAGAAGAAGACATCAAGGGAACTCAAGTTCCTCATGATGACCCCCTGGTTAGAACCATCGTTGTGGCCAACTACCTCACAAGAAGAGTATTAATAGACAGTGGAAGCTCGGCCGATATTCTCTACCTCCATGCATATGATCAAATAAAAGTTGGACGAGAAAGACTAAGGCCTTTGATATCACCACTGGTTGGATTTACAGGTACGCCCGTCTATCCAGTTGGTCAAATAGCCTTATCAGTCACAACGGGGGATGAAGGAAGTCAGATTACGCGAATGATAGATTTCATAGTAGTCAATTGCCCTTCAGCATATAACGCGATACTGGGGAGGACAACCCTAAATAAAATTGGGGCAATAATCTCCACGTATCATCTGATGATGAAATTCCCAACGCCGGAAGGAATTGGTTGCATCAAGGGAGATCAAAAGGCAGCATGAGAATGTTACGTCACCTCACTTAAAGGAGCAAACATAATGATGAGCATAGAAAGCCTCGACTCGTGGGACGAAGAAAAACTCCAGCATGGAGAACCTGTGGAAGAGCTCCTAGAAGAACTTTTGGAGCCAGGTCTACAAGGGAGGACTGTGAGGATTGGATCGGGGTTGAGCACAGAGGCAAAGGCAGAACTGTTACAATTCCTAAGGGATAAAAAAGACGTCTTTGCATGGTCCCACGAGGATATCCCAGGAATTGACCCAAGGGTCATATCTCACAAATTAAACGTGGACCACACAATGCGACCTGTTAAGCAAAAGAAAAGGACTTTTGCTCTAGAAAGGAACGAAGCTGTAGCCAAGGAGGTAGATAAACTGGTACAAGCCGGATCCATCCGCGAAGTTCTCTATCCCAATTGGTTGGCCAATGTGGTTAAGGTGAAGAAAGCCAGCGGCAAATGGAGAATGTGTGTGGACTTCACCGACCTCAATAAAGCGTGTCCAAAAGACAGCTTTCCTTTGCCACGAATTGATTCCTTGGTCGATTTCACAGCTGGGCATGAGCTCCTGAGCTTCATGGATGCATTCTCAGGATATAACCAAATCCAAATGCATGAAGAAGACCAAGAGAAAACCTCGTTCATAACTGACAGGGGATTATATTGCTACAAAGTAATGCCCTTCGATCTTAAGAACGCTGGGGTGACATACCAAAGGCTGGTCAACAAAATGTTCAAGCAGCAAATAGGACGCAATGTAGAAGTATACGTGGATGACATGCTAGTCAAGAGTGCCAAGGCACGAGATCATGTGACTGACTTGAAAGAAATCTTCCAAGTCTTGAGGAAATACCAAATGAGGCTTAACTCGACGAAATGTGCTTTCGGGATCTCCTCAGGAAAGTTCTTAGGCTTTATGGTTTCTCAAAGAGACATTGAAGCAAACCTTGAAAAAATCTAGGCTATCCTCACCATCGCTCACCCCAGAACATAAAGGAAGTCCAGAAACTAACAGGACGTGTCGCAGCACTGAGCAGGTTTATCTCATGAGCAACTGATAAATGTTGAACGTTCTTCAAAGTTTTGGAAAAGGCCTTTGAAAGGATTGCCAGGGAGGAAGCAACTTTCAACCAACTGAAGGGATATTTAACGTCCCCACCATTGCTGAGTAGGACCCAAGACGGAAAGGACCTATATTTATACCTTGCTGTCTCCCCTCACGCCGTCAGTGCAGTTTTGATACAGAAGAGCAGGGGACATAACTCCCAATATATTATACCAGTAGGGCGTTACGAGGAGCTGACCAGAGATATCCCAGGGCTGAGAAGATAGCCTTTACAATGGTAATAGTAGCCAGAAGGCTACTGAAAAAAACAGGGTTCCCTATTAATTCGTAAAAAACCCTAAAAGTATGAATGCGAATCACTAAGTTACTATACCAGTAAAAACCACGCAAGCAAACAATTCCATAACGCAGAGATATACGTGGAAAACCCCTGAATGGGTAAAAACCACGGGAAGGAATCAAATCGCTATAATCATTGTGCAGTTACAGATATACCTATCCAAACGATGTAAATCCTCACAACGTTCTAAGTACTACCTGCCGAGTCACACGTACACCGCACCCAGTGATCTTGATCGCCAACAGCCTTGAGTCCACAAGCCCTCCAATAGACCTAGCAAAAATCCCTTAGGAATAACCCTCACAAAAATAGCCGCCTGTCTTTTTTTAACGTATTGCTCCTGCTCCCTTTTTTTCTTGTAATCACCGTATACCATCTATGTGTAGCTTCAAGAGGGTAAGTTTTATGACTGCCCCCTTTTCCTTTTATATTGCTGCATGTAGTCAAACCCTAGGAAAATAATAAGTCTCTTCTTTTTAGCTCTTTTTCACGTTGCCCCTTTTTTTTTCAAAAGAACAAATGGTATCGTTGTTGACCGGATTGATACCTCCATCCATCTGTCTTCGCCAAAATCCGTCTTGCAATAGTCGACCTCTTTTTTAACCAATACACTATCGATTACAAATAATAAAGATTCCTTCCACTCTAATCCTATACAAACTCACTAGCTTATAAAAAATAATAAAATTACAACTCGATATAAAATATGTGTTTTGTCGAACGGAATTGCCAATACAATTAAGACCCCGGAATTTGGTCCTTACAGCTACGACCATACTTCCAAGCTCACTCAATCAAAGTATTAACAGACCAACCACTTCGAAGGATCCTCCATTGTCCAGAGACATTAGGATGATTAATTCAATGGTCAATAGAGCTTGGCGAGTTCGATATAGAATATAAGCCTCGGATTGCTGTCAAAGCACAAGTGCTCGCCGACTTCCTCGCAGAATACATGTATCCAGAATCGGAAGAACTCCCCAAGGAAGAACCTAAAGCTTGGGTCCTTCAGGTTGATGGATCAACAACTAGAGAAGCAAGTGGAGCTGGTCTGATCCTAACGTCCCCAAAAGGACAATGCTTGAGCTACGCGCTTAGGTTTGAGTTTCAAGCAACCAACAACGAGGCTGAATACGAAGCTCTCGTTGTAGGTTTGGAGCTGGCTAAGGCCATAAATGCTAACCACGTGTTGGCCAAAAGTGATTCACAATTGGTCGTAGGACAAGTCCTAAGAGAATACGCTGTAAAGGAAGAAGTAATGCAAAAGTATTTGGATAAAGTCAAATCCCAAATTGCAAGGCTTCAAAGCTTTAATATCGTCAGAATCCCAAGGGAGGAAAATACTGAAGCCGACTATCTATCAAAATTGGCCATGGCCAAGGAAGATGCCATTCCACGGAACGCACCAATACGATATTTGGAGATGCCAAGCATCTTTGCCCCAGGCATACGAGTCCAAGCTATCGACTATAGCAATTCTTGGATGAGTCCCATCGTTGAATACATAAGAAATGGGGCGCTACCAAACGATAAGATTCAGGCTAGGCAGCTCAGAATTAGAGCTGCGAAGTACTTGATGATGGGCGACGTACTGTACAGAAGGAGCTTTTCACTTCCATGCCTCAGATGTCTAACCACGACGGAATCTACACGAGCCATGGAGGAAGTCCACCAAGGAGTATGTGGGGACCACCAAGGGGGCCGCATGTTAACCTACAAGCTCCTCAGGATGGGATACTACTGGCCCAGCATGCAAAAGGACTGCAAAATAATGGTCCAAAGGTGTGAGAATTGTCAACGATTTGCTAACATCATGCACGGATCACCCATAGTCTTAACCCCAATGAGGGGACCCTGGCCGTTTGCCCAATGGGGAATAGACTTGATTGGCCCACTTCCTATGGCAATAGGCCAGGTTCAGTATGCCATTATAGCTGTAGATTACTTCACAAAGTGGGTCGAGGCCAAGGCATTGGCCACAATCATAGCGGAAGTAACAATTGACTTCTTATGAAAATTCATCATTAGTCGTTTTGGTCTACCACGAGTGATAGTCACAGATTGAGGAAAGCAATTTGACATGCTCAATTTAATGATTACTGCGTTTCCAAGGGAATACATGTACACTATGCATCCAAGGCTCACCCAAAAGCCAACGAACAAGTAGAGGTCACAAACCGAACTATCAAGAAGGGAATCAAGAAAAGGCTGCGAGAGGCCAAAGGAGTTTTGTAACGCCCCTGAATTTTGGTCAGTAAAAAATTTCGTTAAATATTTAAATTTTATTTGAATTACTTATTTTCTCGAGTGGCTGTATAATTTCTTGTTATTTTTCGCTGTAGTTAGATTTTGGTCGATTGGTTAACTCTCGACTAGAAACCCTACGCGACCAAATTAGTTAATTTCCAACTGACTACTTGGAGGAGCCGAGCAACCAACTCACCTAGTTACTAGATGAACCTTTTGGATCTTTTGAAACTTTTGAACTTTTGCCTTTACCTATTGGTCCATAATGGTTAGGGTAATCTTTGTCCATTGGACAATAGGCCCCCATTTAAATATTTTGGTAAAGTACTAGATATAGTATTTTAATGGTGTATGTTCACATGTGCAAAGTACATTTATTTTTTGTTTATTGGGGATTCTCCCATCCCTCCATTATCCATTGGTTAATAACCACAAGGGTAATTTTTGTCCATTGGATAATAAACTTTTTATTATAAAAGTACATGTAGTCTTTCAAAATCTTATTTTAAAAAAAAAGGTACTTGTACTCTTTAGTCCAATGGTTATTAACCGCAAGGGAAATTATTACCCATTGGGTAATAACTGTTAGGAAAGTTAGTAACCCTTGGGTAGTGGAGACTTTTGACCAAATAAAGTACCGATGTGACTAGGGAACCTTCCAATAAAGTTAATTTGACTTGTACTTTACTATTATTTTAAATGGGGAGAATCCTAGCCTTTTTATTTTTAATTGGGGTACTTGGTACCACACCTAAATTAATATAGGGCTTTTTGTCACATGCTTTAAAGGACCTTGCTTATTTTAAAAATAAAAGTTTCCTAGTAGCTATTGTCCATTGGACAATAAATGTTAGGGGATTTATTATCCATTGGGTAATAGCCCAAATCTTTCTCCTAAGTACTTTTTTATTATTTTATATTGGGGTTTTGTACCCAATTGGATTAATTTATTGGGGAGTTGATCTTCCTAGAGTACACTAGTCTAATTGTTAGTCAAACATGTGCCTAATTGTATTTGATTTTGTGAATCTTGTACTTGGTACTTTTTATTTATTCTTTCTTGTATATATATATATATATATATTTGTGTGTGTGTGTGTACTTGAGAGAGAGAGAGAGAGAGAGAGAGAGAGAGAGAGAGAGAGAGAGAGAGAGGTTGGTTGTACCATGCTTGATCTTTCCTTGATCTTTCTTCATCCTTGGAGAATCTTTCTCCTAACCAAACATAACTCCCCCATTGTACTTCTAGGATTGTTTAGTACCCAAAATCTTGTACCATTGTCTCCAAATCTTCCAACAAATCTCCCATAGTCCAATCCAAGGACTAAACCTAGCCTTGCAAGCTACCTTATTAGGCCTAAGTCTATTTTGCCTAATGGCAACCTATGATGGACCTTTATGACACAATCCTAGCCTTTATTAGCCTTAGACCTTGACTACAAGCTAAACCTAGGTTATAATTACCTAGAAAGGCTAAAGATCTTAGTTGATTACATAGCCTTACACCTAGGATATGATTGGACAAGGCATGGCTTGACATGTGAGGTGATTTGATGACTTAATAGAGCAAATCCATGGAGGATTTAGAGAGAGAGAGGGCCGGCCATAGAGAGAGAGGAAGAGCCAAGAATTTTGCCTATAAATAGCACCCCATGTTTGCCATTCAACTCACACCTTCACCTAGCAACTTCTCTCTCTAGAAAAATCTTGTTCTTTCTTTGTTCTTGCTTAGTTCTTCTTTGTTCTTGAGTTGTTCTTGAGTTCTTCAAGAAACTCAACCTAAACCGCCACAAAACCGCCACTCGACCACCCTTCGATCCATAAAGTAGAGTAGTGTTAGTCAAGTAGAAGTTTCGAGAGAAACCTTTCTCTTTCGAAACTCCCGAAGGCATACCGTAGGAAGTTACTCCGTTCGACCACCGACGTACTTTCCGTAGCCATTACTATCGCGCCTAGAAGAACGGTAAGGAAAACCTTACTTACTATTTACTTACTTACTCAAAGTATAAATGTTGTTGTTTTGAATTGCTAAGATAGAAATTATCGTTTGATTAGAAGTATTTGTATTTTGATCTTTAAAGATGATTTTGAGTATGAATATATGAATTGCATGTAATACTTGTGGTATGATAAAGCATAAGTGATTTCACTCCAAAGACGTCCGTACATGTGGTGTTGTGCTTTGAAAAAAGCATAAGTGATACACTCCAAGGGCGTCCGTACATGTGGCGTTATGCTATAAGTGATGATTGAGCGTGATAAGTAATATAGAATTGGACGATCTTGTTAGAATGATTCATGTTTATTCTTGTCCTACCACGGAGTCTTTGCATGTAACGAGACACGAGAATCGAGAAAGTAGAAACATGACACCTAGGGTGTGGTTAATGAAAGGAAATATTTTTCGAGGAAGAAAATATTTTGAAAGTACATAATGACCGGTTTTGGGTGCATTATGTGAGTTGTGTGCGTGTGTAAAAGAAATGTTTGAAAAAGGTAAAATATTTTGGAAACCGCAACGCGGCCGGACATGGTAGCCCGTTGTGTGGTGTGTGTTTTGTGTGTGTGCCAATGGGAACCCAGCGCGGCGGAACCATTGTGAGGATACTTGGGAACCCGGCGCGGCGGAACTAAGGTTGGGTGTGTAGCTTGGTTATCCGCAGTACGGAGCCAATGCAATTGTGTGCCAATGGGAACCCAGCGCGGCGGAACCATTGTGAGGATACTCGGGAATCCGGCGCGGCGGAATCGAGGTTGGGTGTGTAGCTTGGTTATTCGTGGTACGGAGCCAATGCATTGTGTGCCAATGGGAACCTTGCGCGACGAAACCATTGTGAGGATACTCGGGAACCCGGCGCGGCGGAACCGAGGTTGGGTGTGTAGCTTGGTTATCCGCGGTACGGAGCCAATGTAAAAATGATTTTGAAAGGATGGGTGTGTAGCTTGGTTATCCGTGGTACGGAGCCAATGCAAATGATTTTTAGAGGTTGGGTGAGTTAAACGAACGATTTTTGAAATGTTTTGGAAAACCGCAATATGGCCGGACGTGGTAGCCCATTGTGTGGTGTGTGTTTTGTGTGCCAATGGGAACCCGGCGCGGCCGAACCATTGTGAGGATACTCAAGAACCCAGCGCGGCGGAACTGAGGTTGGGTGTGTGCTTGGTTATCTGCGGTATGGAGCCAATGCAATTGTGTGCCAATGGGAACCCGGCGCGGAGGAACCATTGTGAGGATATTCGGGAACCTGGCGCGGTGGAACCGAGGTTGGGTGTGTAGCTTGGTTATCCGCGGTACGGAGCCAATGCAAAAATGATTTTGAAAGGATGGGTGTGTAGCTTGGTTATCCGCGGTACGGAGCCAATGCAAATGATTTTTAGAGGTTGGGTGAGTTAAATGAACGATTTTTGAAATGTTTTGGAAAACCGCAATGTGGCCGGACGTGGTAGCCCATTGTGTGGTGTGTGTTTTGTGTGACAATGGGAACCCGGCGCGGCGGAACCATTGTGAGGATACTCGGGAACCCGGCGCGGCAGAACCGAGGTTGGGTGTGTAGCTTGGTTATCCGCGGTACGGAGCCAATGCAAATGATTTTAAAAGGTTGGGTGTGTAGCTTGGTTATCCGCGGTACGGAGCCAATGCAAATGATTTTAAAAGGTTGGGTGTGTAGCTTGGTTATTCGCGGTACGGAGCCAATGCAAATTTGTGTGAGTTAAACAAAAGATTTTGGGAAATGTTGATTTGTATATGAAAATGTTGACACGGTCTACGATGAGTCGCGTAGGAGAAACCCGAAAATCTTGGACACCAACGATAGATGATTAATGAATGTTGATGTGTCATTATTAACTGTGTATATACCTATCATGTGGAAATTGAAGTTTTATTATAGTCTTGTTTGTAAGTTAAGGTTGGTGGGTAAGGATTTTCCTATTGAGCATTGTAGCTCACGGTGTTGCCTTTTTGGTGACCCTGACATATTATATTGATGGTGACGCCGGTATAATGTGTCAGACCTTGTAGTTGTTCAAGACGAATAGTTCACCGTGGAAGCTTTTGGAGCTGAAGAGCTGGCTAGGATGGAAGAGCAGACGGAGCTGTAGTTAGGAACCCTAGTTTCCCTCCCTTTTGTAATGAAAGTACTCTTATGGAGGTTATGGTGTAATAAAGAGCCAGACTCTATTTTGAGGTTTTCAATAAAATTGTCTTTTTAACGTACCCAAAATTCGGGGCGTTACAAGTTTGGCCAGACGAGCTTTATAATGTGCTATGGGCATATCGTACGACACCCCGGACTGCAACTGGAGAAACCCCATACTCTCTTGCGTTTGGAGCTGAAGCTGTAGTCCCAATTGAAATTGAACTCCTCAACTACAGAACTGCAAGCATGAACCACCAAGAGAACCAGGAGGATCTTAGGGCTGAGCTAGATCTCTTGGAAGAAAAAAAGGGAAATAGCAATGGCCAAGGTGGCTGTATACCAGCAAAGAATGATCAAATACCATGAAGCACAGGTTAGGCCAAGAGATTTCCGGGCTGGTGACCTAGTCCTAAGGAAAGTTGATCCAACTGGAAAGAAGGTGGGCAAGCTTGGCCGAATTGGGAAGGACCCTATCAGGTCTTGCATCACATCAAAGCTGGAGCATACAGACTCGCAACCCTAAGGGGAAAGCAGCTACCGAATTCATGGAATGCAGAACATCTCAAAAAATATTACAAGTAGGTACTTATAATGGAAATTTGTTTCTGTTTTTAGGAAGTTTATTTCTGTTTTTAGGAAACTTTTGTTTGCAATTAAACGGTTGGC
Source organism: Rhododendron ovatum (assembly GCA_019656835.1). Classification (NCBI taxonomy): domain Eukaryota; kingdom Viridiplantae; phylum Streptophyta; class Magnoliopsida; order Ericales; family Ericaceae; genus Rhododendron; species Rhododendron ovatum. The sequence continues at coordinate 27,933,846 of CM033795.1, read as the reverse complement.
AATAAAGTTGTTTTCATGAGCACGACGAGTTCTTTCTGTTAGCCTAAGTGGCTAATAAAACTCCCCACGCAGGACAATTGTTCGAACTTCCTGTGAAGCATGACATGGTCTATTTTTCCTATTTGCATGATAAGGAAGAACAAGCAACAATAATAAAATTCTTAAAATTTTATAATCCACACCTCTAAGGAGGTGTAGACAGTTATTACATAAAGTACTTTGTGGGAAAAACCCACAAAGTTGCAACCTAAACGCTACCTCCCTCCCTCGGAGGGGAAGGAATTGGGGGCGTCGGTTGCCCACAGAAAGCTTCAAACTGATCCCAATTGGCGATCAGCACCATGCGAACGGTCTTCTCCATGACAGACAGTGAGTTCGCCATGGCATCCATCTTCACAGACAGCCCATTAATGGCTGCCTTCAAATTCTGCAACTCTTGGCATAGTTCTGAGACACGCTCGTTGTTTGCCATTACGATTTGAGAAAAGCGTATGGAATGGAAAGTAATCCATCACAGTTACTGGTTCTTATAGCACATATTTGACGGTTCATTAACCGCTTGCTAAACCAATCAGCATGATCATAATCAAGGCACAATTAAAGTCGCCACCTCAACCGCTTAGAATAATGGGAAGTTACACTAGCGATTACCTCAGGTAGTTGAAAAGACTTATGGCACATCCTACCAGAACCTATAAAAGTGTATTAATTAATTAAATGCCAAAGAAAATTTTTACGCTTAGGGGAGTAGGATTATAAGATAGACATAGCACAGCTATGCACAATTAAGCAGCTTTGGAAAAATTTCCAAGCTTGAGAGACGTAGCCAAGGCCATGCATAATTAAGCAGCTTTGGAAAAATTTCCAAGCTTAAGAAGCGTAGCCAAGGCTATGCATAATTAAGCAGCTTCGGAAAGATTTCCTAGCTCAACAGACGTAGCACAGCTATGCGCTCCAAAAGTCATAACTTACCCAAAAGAATGTCCCAAGGGAAAATAAAAAAAAAGTGTCTCAATTGTTTGCATCCAAACAATTCACACACTTAGGGGAGTAGGAGGTGGTAATAAACCACAAAGTACACAAAGCTCAGAATAAAAATATCTAGCTTTGAAACAAAAACAAGAACAAGACCAAGCACAAGTGTTTGACAAAACTGAGATAAAGACAAGAAATAAATCTATGAAAGACAGCATACAAAGCTATATCGAGCACAAAGACTAACGGAAGTTGCCACAGAACTTGGCTCAAACTGAAAGCACGCTTTCATCTGCACCTGTCATGATCGTCAAAGAACATTTACAAGACTCCCAAAATATGATCTCAATGAGATCATCCTCAGTGATCAAGAAAATAAAGTATCCAAACCATCCAAGGGCCAAGATTAAGGCCACCCCAACACGGTTAAAAAGTACGAAAATACGAAAAAGTATTTAGTTACAGACCCAACAAGAAAACAAAAAGAATCAAAAGTTTCTGAAAGGCTACTCAGGGGCCCAGGGTAGAACCATCAATAGCCTGCCCATCACCAGATGATAGGCCAGGAGGTGTTACGGCTGGGATTGGAGCTTCAAGAGGCAGAGAAACCTTTTCTGGAGTTTGAAGAAGAGATGCAAGGGAAGAGCTCGAGGCAAATGTATCTTTAGAAACTGTGTCATCAGCTTCATCCTCCTTTTTCTGCCCCCTGTCAAAACATGAGGGCCCTTCTTCGTCATCAACTTCGAATTTGGAAAAATCCAAATTTGGAAAAGCTAAGGCTGCTTGGCTCCTCATGGCTTCAAACCCATCAAAGTACTGCTGGGTGATGTCTTGACGGTATTCAAGGGACTGAAGGAAGAGTTCAATAGCTTCTTTGCGAGCGTTCTTCACCTTCTCAAGCATCCCCATACTCATGGCCTTGTACTTCTCCATCTCCTTACCCCATTCAGAAAGTTTCTGCTCCAAACTACGAGCAGTAGCTACGGCCATGTCTCTCTCCTCCTCCAAACTTCTCTTTGACTTAAGAGCAACATCCTTCTCGCTAATCACCTTCCGAAGCTCAGCAAACATGGAGGCACCCTGCTTTGTGAGGTTTAGATTGGCCTCTGTCAGCGTGACCACTTGTTTCCCCAAGCTATGGCTTTGGGAAGCAAGGTATCGACCACGAGCCATAGCTTGCCAGAAAGAAGCAAGAATTTAACAGGAGAAGCAACAAAATAATGAGTTAATTTCAGAAAATGGAAGAGCATACCATGGCCAACTCTACCAACATTTGCTCCCCTACTGCCTGAAGAGACATCTCAGCCATCAGCTCTTTATCGGCTGCATGAAGCAGCCCAGAAACATGCTCAAGAGCATCGTTATAATTGCCCAGCACCGAAGGGCCACCAAGAAGCTTCATCTTCTTTGCAGGAGGGGTACCCTCTTCAGCTACACCTTTTGGCTTTTTTTTTCTAGATTTCTCAACTTCCCCCTCAACTAGCAGCTCAACCACTGAGTCAAGTGCGGGGTTATTAAAAAGATCAGCATCCAGAAAGCTGTCCACATTCAGTGCTTTTTGAAGACGAGAGCTCTTCCTTTTTCCTGCAACGGTCCCGGACGGTTGCTTTGCCCTCTCAGCTTTCAGTCTTGTCAGCAAGGCTTTGTCCATTTTTGGTGCCATTTCCTGATTCTTTCTTTCTTCCTCTGAAGAGAGATAAAACAAATGAGGGAATCAGCTAACACTAAAACACTAAATAAAAACAGAAAGATACCTCGAGAAAGAGCTAAGGCCTCATGAGAAGTTTCTGGACCAAGCAAATAAATAGCTAACGAATCTGGAGTTACAAGCAACTCCCAGCTATGGGCTGTGTAATTTCTGGCCTGTTTAAGCTCGGCCTCAATAGCAGGACTTGAAGGATAAGGAGCTCGAGCTGCACAAACATGATCAAATTCCTAAGGGAATAATCCAAGAATCATAATTGTACAGACAAAACAGAATTCCTAAGGGAATGATTCATAAAATTGCAAGGATAGAGAAAAATTCAGTTAGCTTACAACTTATGATAGGGACCCCCCACCTACGGGGAATCTTGGGGGCGTACATTCCGACTTCCCAGTTAGGGAATTCCCAACCATCACCACCAACAAAGAAAAACTTATCTTTCCAGTTTTTACTCACAGCAGGGAGCTCTGTTACTAGCTCCCCTTCACCAGGCCTTTTCGTAAAGTAATACCAGCCAATCCTTCACAGAAAAATGGTTGAAAAAGGGGCCCTTTGTCAAAGAAATCTCCCCATCTGACATCGCGCCCCAAAGCGCCGCACAGCCTATTAACAGACGCCAAGAGTTTGGCACAATTAGGCCAGGTGCCAGACCAAGAAAACTTAAAACATCCCTTACTACGGTGGGCAAGGGCAGGCGCAAACCCCCTTCTAAAGCACCAACGTAAATACAAATCTCATTTTCAACAGGGTCACAAGCTCGCTCGGACCCTGAAAGCTTCCTAAGGGAAACTGAAGGTGGGATCGAATACCTAACCCTAAGAATAGCCAATTCCTCGTTCGTGATCGTGGATGGGATGTTGGAGGCAGAAAAAGCAGGAACCCTACGGGAATCCCTCGACGAAGACACAGGAGGCAAGGAAGTTCTAACGTCACTCGGCTACCCAATATCAAACGACGCCCTCATACCGCTGCTACGACGCATCGAGACTTCTTCCTCAACGGTCGATTCCTCGGCTTGATGGATCAAGGAGAAATTGATAAAACCCTCTGACATTAGGGTTCCAACAGAAAACTTGGGATATAAGCGAACTGACATGTAAAAGGGATCGCGAAAAACCCTATTTTGGAGGGAAAGAGAGTAGGGGGCAAAGTCTTCTATAATCGGGGAGTAAAGATTGATGCAAGAAAAACCTATTAACCGAGACAAAATAAACTCACCTGGAACGACCCACTTTGGGTCTGAAAACTCTACACTAGGAGGAAAATCCAGCATGAAAAACAAAGAAAGAACAGCAAAGGAAGGAGAACGTACCGAGGAGGGATGGGCTCTAAGCACAACGACGAAGGAGAAATCACAAGGGAAGTCTCACAAAGAAGAACGCCTGGGTAGACTCGGGTACTTTTCTAGCTTGAAACCGATCAAAACAAGGGAGAGGATAAAGTGATGAGAATCAATCCTGAGAACAATTTCTCGATACACGTCATCCAACTCCCAGCACCGGGAGAATCGAGATCTCGCCACCTGTCCCTATGATATGACCCACGCATTTAAAACCTCTAGGAAAAGAACAAGGGCGGTAACCACCAGTTAGGTCTTACCAATGTTCCCAACCTCCAGAGAACAACTGGAGCATGGAAACAGGGGAGTACCTGATGAGTAAGGAAAAACCTGACAAGGTCAGCACTATATGATATACAGACTTGGGAGATAGCGGCTAGCTTCGGTTACAATTCCCAAGGAGACATAGCCTATGACAAGGTCAGGGGATACCGGCTCCGCCTATAAGATGGAGCTGGCATGAGGTCCAAGGACCAGCTTTGGCACTTGGTTAGAATGGGATAAAAAATATTCTTTGGATATTACTTATCCTAACCAAAGATGCCCGGATGGGATAAACTACAACTGAAATCCTACAGGATAAGGAATGCTATAAGATGAGATAAGCGCTAACCATCCCAGATGTACATGGACTCCTAGCTAAGGCAGAACTCCTCCTCACCCCAAGCGGGTGATCCGGAATACAGTCCTACGAGGACTCTACCTCCCAAACAAGATGCCTATAAATATGATGGTAGAACTCCAATAAAAGGTACGCAATCCTAAACAGAGAATCCAAATACTCTGAAGTATACTACTGACTTAGGCATCGAAGGGTGGTTGGCAAGCCACCACACCGGTGACATAAGCTCTTACGTTGTATTTGCAAGAACAGGTTGGGGTTAGATCCAAAGCTGATTCATCACTTACATTTTTGGAAGGGGGGAATTTTATTAATATGAAATATATTGTAACATTTCGAGGGATATTTGTAGTGGTTACTAAAAAAGTACTGGAGGAGTGTCATGGCCACCCATGGCACGCTCCCTTTGTCCTTTGCATGCAAGAAGGGAATTGGGAAAGGGAGATTGTGGTTGATGGTGGGAGCTAGATGCAGAGGGTGGTGCTGTAATGACCCGCGCTAGTTGAGCTGCTAATCCTTAGCCTAAGTACATGGTTCAAAAGATTAATGTATAACTCAACATGTTTCGTTATATATATGACAATTAGTTTCCTTGCCTATCGATGTAGGACTTGCATGGTGTACGGGTTCGATTTATCAGGATATTGACCGTGGGTCAGTTCCAATTCATTCTTCTGCTACTTCGCGCGCTCGCCGTCGGACCTACAATAAGTCACTAGGTTCGTGGAAGCCTAGTGACCCTTCGACGATCAAGTTAGATGTAGGGAGAAGTGTATAGGTCTAGGGTTAGGATAGAATGACATAGCTCTTTAGGTTAGAGTCCCTTTGTATTTATATATCTTGCTTTGCTTGGCCTTCAAGCTAGCGTGTGGAGGGTACGCTCGGGTAACTGCCTCGGGTGACATCATATGTGACAAATGGGATAAGGCGGTTGCGAAGCACATGGCTAGGTCAGCCCCCATTGATTATCCTCCTGGTGTAACTATTTGGGGCCCTCCTGTCGTAACCGTCTTCCTTCAAGTGGCCTTGGGATGTCAGGGTCGGGTACACTTGGTGCCTTTAGACAGCGATAAAGCTCAGTCGGACTCCTCTTATCGAGCGATCTTTCGAGGGAACACCGAGGGTCCTAGGGCTTACGCAGAGCGAGAGGCGGGGGTCTTCTTGGTATCGCTCAGTGCACTGTGGCTTGGGGAACTGTTCGAGCCCTAGTTTTCGAAGCCACTATAATAGCTCCTCAACTCGCTGGAGCGTCATCTTTTCGAGCTCGGGGGAGTTGATTATGCTCATGAACTGCCACATTGTTGGAGTCCTTTATTCGTAGGTAACTGAAGCAAAAAGCAGCCTAGATAGTCGTCCGGTGCATAGCCCTAGCCCTATGAGCCACGTGTTGATCCTTGTCAGGCTATCTCGTGGTGTAAGACACCTCGGCACGTTCTGCGTTAGTGGATTGATACGAAACGTCCCATTGGGGACACGTGTCAGCCGCTTAGTGGCTCGATAAGTGGCGCCCCGACTCTCGTGTAGGCCTTTTGGTACGGACCATCCGATGATTGCCACGTGTCAAGGATTCGACGGTTCGGGCATGACGCTTCGTTTCCCATTTGCCCCTTCGAATCTTCCCATATAAAAGGGTAGGTAGAGAGAGAGAAGTACGATTTCTCCTTTTCTCATTGCTCCATCACTGCCGCCACCGTTCTTCGTCGTTCGATTGAGTTTTGAAGCGATTTGGTAGCGGATCTTCTTATGAATCTCAGGTATGTTGATCTCCTTGCATTAATCTTCTGCTTTTAATCATTTTTCTTGCATTTCGCGTAATTTTTTGGGCGCGATGAGGCGGAGACGCCATTCTCCATCATCTGAGACGTGCTCCGGCACCGTTCGCAGCACTGCCCTTGTTCTCCCCAACTCATATCTCCTTCCTGAAGCGTATCTCTTTCCAGAGGCCATTGAAACATTGCCTGGCCCCATGAGTATTTCCCAAGGAAGGATATCCTGCTACCGAATGTGACCTATGGTTTCTGAGGAGTGGTGTCCATCCCGTCCCGAGTATTAGATCTTTTTCCCCCTAAGCATGTGGCTCACAGGTCTTGCATATCCCTTTTTGCTAGGTTGGAGGGGATGGTCATTGAGATCTCCTCGGGCAGTTCCAGTAGCTTGGCCCCTTCTCTTGTTATCGATGAGCTTATACGTGAGATCTTTCGGATCCGAGTGTTCCACCGTACTCCAATTGACTTTATTGAGCCCTTTGATCCTTTGAGAGCCTCGCGCCTGATCACGTTGTTTGATCCTCAGGAGATGGAGACTCTCAGCACCTTAGATCATGGTTCGGGACCCTTTGCGAATTCTCCTAAGGAGGTTCAAGGACGCAAGAGGGTAGTGAGGTCGTGTCCCTATCAGAATCAATTCTCTAGCGGCACATCGGGCGCTTGTGAAGAGTTTAGGAGGGTTATAGCATCCCATCGGACGTCCAGGTTTGGCTACTACCAACCACCGATCCCCATCAACTGCCGCACCACCTGGGAGAGCTAATCTTCCCCCTCATGGCTATCACCGAGGGCAGAATTACGTTCCTCCTCCACCAATTCATATGTCGAGTGCTCTAGACCCTGTCACTCACCTCTTCTTAGCTCACGGTTAATTCCTATTGGGTCATAACCAGTATCATAGAGTTGAGGAGGCAGTACAACCTGACATTAAGTTAGGAGGAGCTCTTTGGGGTCTACCAAGTTGGGGTCCACCGAGACTACGACCGCTGGTATCTGTTTTGTCAGTCGGGGTATGACGAGTTTCTGATTGATCACCTGCCCGACACTGAGGAATGGGTGAGTATATACGTTTCAGTAACCGGGAACTTCATGTTTGGGCCCGGTGAGAATCTTGATACATGCACGACGGTTCAGTTTGGGACCAGTACACCTGGTTAGTAGATTTCCCACCTCTAAGTATTGCATGTTACTTTCTCTCCCTCTTGCATATGTTGATTTCTTTCTTTGGTGACATCTTGCAGGTGAAAGAGTCATGCAAGGCTATCGGGAGAGGGCAAACTGAGGCCTAATCAACACTGCTTACGCTATCCCCCTCGCAAACCGATTTACCCCGAACTTGCTCGATTATGCCCTAACTTACATGGGCTATTTGAAGAATAAATTGAGATAGCAAGGAGTTCTGAGGGCAGGAAGAGGGAGAGGACGAGGGAGAGGAAGGGGGCGTGGTGAAATGAAAGCCTGGGCAAGCAACTCTCTCCCTCTCGGAAGGATTTGCGAGGCTGTGGACCGTGAGACTCATGAGCGGACTGGTTTAAGCGGAGAGATGATGACACGGCCTACGCGAGTGGTGCAAAACTTGAGGAGGAGGTCGAGGGGTCAGGAGGTCGGTTCCCGACCCTTAATAGCAGGGGCGGGGACCTCGAATACCGCTGCCATTCCGCTGGAGGAGCCAACAAAAAGGAGAACGAGGATTGAGGTGGGCAACACTTGTCTGGGAAAGGAGAATAAGACAATCGAGATCCGGGTCCATAAGGAAAGAGTCCAAGGTGGAGAGTATGGCTTGGGCAAGGGACGGCCCGTGGGCCCCCGAGTTCCGTCATTACAGTGGTTGCTTGATCCATCATGTTGACAGCGTGTCTCGGAACATCGGGACAGCGTACGGACTACTCCGTGGCTGTGTACTTCCGAGGGATGCCAAGCTTGTCACCGGGAGCACAAAGGACCTAGTGGGGGAGCTGGCACAATCATTTCTCACTGTATGCTTGATTATCCCCTCCTTTTTCCTTATGTTGAATGCATGGCTTTTTGTAATGTTTTTACCATTCTTGTTGGCAGGCTGGCGCTCGGGCTTTGGCTATCCACGAGAGGTACAAAGGGCAGGACTTGGAGATTGAAGAGCTGAAGAAGGCCTTGGAGTTGAAAGAGGAGGATCTGAGGGTGGTTTGGGGGCTTGTGACCTTTATCAAGCGAACTTCCAAAGGGTTGATGGAGAGCGGGTGGCTGCGGAGAACTGAGTTAGGAATGCCGAGGAGGCCGCGGATGTTTTGAGAGCCACCCGAGCCTAGGAGGTTGAGGCTGCAAAGGAGAAAGGCTTCGATGACTGGTTTGACGCGGCTGGAGTGGAATATAAGAAGCAGGTCCGGGAGATTGAAGCCGAACTGCACAGAGACCGCTTCCGGGACAGACACTGATATGGCTATGTCACGCCCTCGATTTTCAACATAATTATAAAGGATTTTCATAAATGAAACCTCACAACAATCCGTACGATGCCCAAAAGATTACATCAACGACCCAAATCTACATAAGTACAATGTATAGAAAGAGTTAAGGATTACAACTAGTCATAGTCAAAGATTTACAAATTTAAGTTACAAATACATCTTCCAAAAGAGATTTACAAAGATGGACAAGTAACTTCTCATTGTTAGCTTTCAAAAGTGTGTCCATGTCCAAGCATTCAATCATGCTAGCTACTGTCCTGAGTTAGTACCTAAAAATGATGAAGGGTTTGAGCTACACTAGCCCAATAGGAAATTCCACACTAACATTATATGAAAATGAAATGCTAGGATGATCTTAAGATAGGAACATGAACAAAGACCATAGACTAATCAACAACCTTAGGTCAATAACTCAAACAACCACTTAACGATCATCGTGCAACTCAAACTAGAACCATTTCCATCTTTCATGTGTCCAACGTCTTTTTGTCCAAGTGTCATGAGCCGAAGCTCCTACCGGGCCAATTAAGGGATCCCGATACTCCATGCCAAACACCATACCCATCGGTAGGTCCTGAATGTAACCAATATGAGCTTTTGCTCCTGCCGGGCCAATTAAGGGATCCCGCAACCCATTGCCAGGCACCCACCTGTCAGTGGGTCCTGAATATTCTCGTTGTGTCATTAAGTGTCCAAGAATCTCGTACTCTCGTAATGTGTCATTTCAATTCAACCGTGGTTCATATGGTAGTCAATGTCAAATTCTACCGAACAAGGGCAAGAAATGCAAAGATACTCCATGAACTCAATGAATACGATTAATCATGTTATGGGGTGATTTAGAGGTGATTAGAATAAGTTGAAAGTGATCGAGGGTCAAAATGATGAAGTACGGAACAGATGCAGTAAAACTGTCCATAAGGTCCTGGTATCTATACAACCAAAATGGTTGTATCGATACAACAATCAAATCAGAAGTTCTGAAGTTACGGTATTGAAATGGTATCGATAAGGCAAAAAGCCCATATCGATATGGTGACGTTACGAGCATCGATTTATCAGAATTTCATGAGTTCAACGATGACAACAACAACAATAACTATAGGCATGAATTCAAGGCAAGAAAACACTTCTTTTACATATATTGAAAGGTAGAATCTCTACCTTGAGTCTTGAGAATGAAACCCACAAGGATACGAGCCCTAGCTTTCGAAAACCTTGATTCGACCGGAACACACCACACCGAGCTCTAATCGACGAAGAACAAGCCCAAAATCACGTATAGAATGAGGAATGAAGGTTAGTTTGTGAGGGTTTTGAGTTGTTATGGGTGAAATTTTGGAGAGAGAGCAAGAGAGAATGAGAGAGCTGAGAGGAGAGAGAGGGGCATAAAGGAGATGAGAGGAGAAAATGATTCTCTACTCTCTCACCCTCCTATATATACTCACATATATGCAAATTACACTTACACCCTTCCACAATCAACTTCATCACTTTAGCCCCCAAATCACATAAACACTATTATTTCACATTTCTTTCTCAATAATCATGCATTTATAAAACATTAACATTTATATAATAAATACGGGTCTCTATATTCTACCCTCCTTAAAGAAATTTCATCCTCAAAATTTTCCATTACCATGATCAACTAAGTCATGCATCACATATATATGCAATGGTTATAACCATCAATATTATGCAGCAAGTGAAACATCATGACACTTCAATCTTAAACACTTACATTGGTTCATTTCGAAATAAATGCGGGTACTTCTCTCCAACTTTGTCCTCCCTTTCCCACGTCGGCTCTTCACTACCCTGGTTTCTCCACAAAACTTGTACCAACGGTATTGTCTTACCCCTCAACACTTGATTGTGCGAATCTAGGATACGTGTCAGTTCCTCCCCATAAGATGCATCGGCCTTTAACTCAAGTTTGGACCACTCTAGCATGTGCGACGGATGTGGTTCGTATTTCCTCAACATAGACACATGGAACACGTCATGGACATCTGATAGCCTTGGTGGCAAAGTCAAACGATACACAACCTCTCCAATCTTCTTGATGATATCAAATGGCCTAATATAGCGTGGCAAAAGCTTTCCCTTTTGCCTAAAAAGCGATAAACCCCTACGAGGTGATACTTTAAGGAATACGTGATCCCTTTCTTCAAATGACAATGGATGACAATGATGATCGACATAATTCTTTTGTCTATTTTGAGCGGTCAACAATCTCTGGTGAATTACCTTGATTTGTTTGGTCGTACTCTCTCGAGCTTCCAAAAGGCGTTGGCAGATTACTTTCATACTCTCGGAGGTCTCCTTGATCATATCTGGCCCCACTAATGTAGCCTCTCCTAATTCGGTCCAACACACAGGCGATCAACACGGTCTCCCATACAAAGCCTCATACGGTGCCATTTCGATACTAGATTGATAGCTATTGTTGTACACAAATTCTACTAATGGCAAATGGTCCTCCCAACTACCTCAGAAATCCATCACGCAAGCCTGAAGCATGTCTTCCAAAATTTGAATCGTTCTCTCGGATTGCCCATCGGTTTGAGGATATGATAAGCGGTACTAAACAAAAGATTTGTGCTCAAAGTGGCTTGCAAACTCTGCCAAAAATGGGTGGAAAACCTTGAATCTCGATCGGACACGATAAATACTAGAATCCTATGAAGTTGAATAATCTCTCGGATGTACAAACGACTAAGCGTATCCACAGAATTGGTAACCTGAATAGGCAAGAAATTAGCGATTTTGGTCAAATGATCCATGATTACCCAAATAGCGTCATGCCCCTTCGGCGACCTTGGTAAACTCGTAACGAAATCCATGGTCACATTTTCCCACTTCCACTCAGCCATAGGCAATGGTTGTAACTCCCCCGCGGGTCGTTGATGCTCGGCTTTCACTTGTTGACATGTAAGACACTTGGATATGAAAATCACAACGTCCCTCTTCATTTTGGACCACCAAAATTGCCTACGTAAATCAGGATACATTTTCGTTCCCCTCGGATGAACAGCTAACTGAGAATGGTGAAACTCTCGCAAGATTTCTTCCCGACACGAAACGGGTACGAATAACTATCCTTGATAGCGCAAGCTTTGATCGTCGTGTATCATCCACCCCTCTTGAGCATTTCCACTAAGGAATTTAACACGAAGTTCCTATGCTTCTTCATCATGTTGTTGAGCCTCAATTACTCAAGTCGATTATGTCGATTGCACTGTCAAGTTGCATATCGTGACCCCTTCCCGAACTTCCTCAAAGTGCGAAGCACAAAAACCCAAATCACTCATCATTTTCCATTTGTGGATAGCTAGACTCGCTAGGTATGTTGATTTTCTACTCAACTCATCCGCCATGACGTTCTCTTTCCCTGGGTGGTGTTGCAATTCGAAATCGTAATCCTCCAAGTGTTCCATCCAACAGTGTTGTGGAAGGTAAAGTTCTTTTTGAGAAAACAATTATTTCAAACTTTTATGGTCGGAAAAGACTTCAAAATTTTCACCGTACAAATAATGGCGCCAACTTTTCAAAGCAAAAACGATGGCCGCAAGTTCTAAATCATGTGTAGGGTAATTCCGCTCGTGAGTTTTCAACTACCACGACCCATACGCTACTACTTGCCCTGTTGCATCAATATGCATCCCAATCCCACCTTAGACGCATCACAATATATAGAGTAGCCAACTCAGCGTTCGTGCACAATCAAAACCGATGCGGTAGTCAACCTCTTCCTTAATTCCTCAAAATACGCCTCACACGAGTCACTCCAAACGAAATGAGTCCCCTTACGAGTTAATTTGGTCATCGATGCCGCTGAACAAGAGAAGTCGAGAATGAAACGGCGGTAGTACCCGGCCAAATCCAAGAAACTACGGATTTCAAACACGTCCTTTGGTCGTTGCCAATTCATAACCGACTTTATCTTCCCCGGATCAACAGACACTCCACCTTTCGAAACCACATGACCTAAAAATTTGACTGCGGTCAACCAAAACTTGCACTTACTAAGGTTAGCGTACAATTGGTGCTCTTTCTAGAGTTCAAGAACAATGGTAAGATGAGATTGGTGTTCCTCTTCCGTAGGTGAATAAATAAAAATATCATCGACAAATACAACCACAAAATGATCAAGATACGCATGGAAGATACAATTCATTAGATCCATGAAAGTAGTTGGGGCGTTCGTCAATTCAAAAGGCATAATCATAACGAGTACGAAAAGTGGTTTTAGGAATGTCTTCCCTCTGAACTCTCAACTGGTGATAATCGGATCTTAAGTCAATTTTAGAAAAGCAAGTCACACCCCGAAGTTGATCAAACAAATCATCGATTCTAGGCATGGGATACTTGTTCTTAGTGGTGACTCGGTTTAGCTTACGACAATTGATACACAAACGGAGTGAACCATCCTTCTTTTGCGCAAAAAGAGCCGGTGCTCCCCACGATGACATACTCGGACGAATGAGTCCTAAGTTCTCCAATTCCTGCAATTGAGTCTTTAACTCTCTCAATTCGTCGGCGCGAAATGATATAGAGGTATAGAGATAGGAGCGGTACCGGGAAGCAAATCAATAGTGAATTCAATCTCTCTCGCGGGAGGCAAGCCAGGTAACTCTTCCGGGAACACATCCGGGAAATTGCAAACCACTAAGGGGATCTAACGTTAGACTCGCCAACAAGGAATAAATTGACTCGCACTCTCGAGACCCACATAGATACGGTTTGAATGGTTCCCGACGCTCCTTAAAGCATTCGAAACAAGGACCCTCAGGTGGACAAATATGAACTCAACGCTTTAAACAATCGTTGGTAGCATGAAATGTGGATAACCAATCCGTTCCCAAGATAAGATCAAACCTTGACATTCCCAAAACGATGAAGTCAAACATGAAACGACGATCATGAATAATCAACTCACAATCTCGACAAATACGATCAAGAGGCATTCTACCCCCTAAAAGTGTCTCAACGAATAAAGGAGGGCTAAGACTCTCCGTTTCCAATTCCAAAGCACACACAAATGACGCAACAGTGAATGAATGCGATGGTCCAGAATCAAAGAGGACTTTAGCGAAGGAGTTGAATAAAAGAAATGTACCCCTCACAATAGGAGTCTTCAGAGCCTGAGATGTGGTAGATGGAATAGCAAAAATGATGTTGTAACTCGCCCCTGGGTACCCTGACCCTGCACAAAACCTCCCCTCTAACCAGAACTCTGAGTAGGCGCGGAAGAACTCACACCCTTAGCAACCCCAAAACTCTGAACCAACATAGTCTGGCGGAAGTGAAGCTGCTGCTGCCTCTGAGTGCCCTTAAACTGCTAGTCCACATTATGCCCCATTCCGGGCTGCTGTACGAAACCCAACTCACTATGCACTCCCGACCCCTAAAGACAATTCCTAGCGAGATGGTCCTTCTTTCCACAAACATGACAAGCCTTTTGGAGATGTGGACACTGAGCATGAATGTGTCCAAATTGATTACATTTGAAGCACATATGCAGAGGTCTAGACAAAGCACCATGAGTCCCTAAAGAAGAAGGCGGCCGTCTAAAATTCGACTAACTACCTTGCGGTGTCTGAGATGGTTCCCTCGGCCTTTTCCTCCCCTGACTCCCAAAGCTTCCCGATGACGAACTCACAATCACAATTGGTTGCCTCAGTTCCCAAACTCCCCTATTCCTCTGCGCTTCCTTAGGTATCTTAATACTCCTCTTATTTTGTCTTACATTGCACTATTACCATCCTCCTCATAGTATTATGAAGCCCCTTTTCAAAATGCCTACATTTCCTCTCTTCCGTCGCCAGCAACTTTGGCACAAAACGAGATAAAGACTGAAACTTCTGAGCTTACTCCGACACGGTCATACTCCCATGTTCCAACTTCTCAAACTGGTCTCTCAATTGATCACGACTAGTCTTCAAAAAGTATTGCTCCTCAAAGAGTGTCTCAAACTCGGCCCACGTCAAATTCTCCACATCTGGTTCATTTGCTTGAGCCGCGGTCCTTGCCGCTCTCCTTGCATCCTTCCTAGATTCTAGAACAGATTCCCACCATTCATTTGCTTCACCGGTTAGTTGGACAGCCACAATGTTCACTCGCAAGTCATCTTTGGTAATTTTGAGAGCATTAAAGAGTTTACAGATTTGTGCTAACCAGTGATCGGCCACAAGAGGGTCACTACTTGTCTCATCAAATGTCGATGGATTTCTATGGCTAAACTCTCGCATTACTGATAAGGCTCGGTTGTCTGCATTTTCTCTAGGAGCTTGGTTTAAAAGATTTGCAGCTACAAGTGCTATGACGAGTTCCCTAGCAAATTGATTATGAATGGGAGGTGCTTCAGCACCCTGACCGGCCCTTGACCCCGGTGCCCCACTTGGATTCTCCCCACGCTGACTAACCTCATCCTCCGGAGGCACCCCACGGCCATGACCACAGCCACTTCGATCTCCAGCCCCACCTAGTCTAGCACAAGTTCTCGGAGGCATCTTACTACATGATATAAGAAAAGAAAACTATTAACCACAACATTATTACTATGAGGTCTAAGCCTCCAACTTCCCAAACGGGGTTAACAACTCTCCACCAGTCTACAACAATGAAAATGAGATGCTAAGTAGTCACATGAATATTAGTCTCACAAGCATGCACAAGTTATGTTAAAAGATGTGACATTTTGAACCCATGAGACAAAACGTCTCTACACGGTCTCTAGGTGTTCTAAACCTATGTTTTGATACCAAGTTGTCACGCCCTCGATTTTCAACATAATTATAAAGGATTTCCATAAATGAAACCTCACAACAATCCGTACGATGCCAAAAATAATATAGCATTCCCATTTTCATAATCTCACTTCAACATCCAATAGTTCCCAAGAGATTATATCAACGGCTCAACGGCCAAAATTTACATAAGTACAATGTATAGAAAGAGTTAAGGATTACAACTTGTCATAGTCAAAGACTTACAAATTTAAGTTAGAAATACATCTTCCAAAAGAGATTTACAAAGATGGACAAGTAACTTCTCATTGTTAGCTTTCAAAGTGTGTCCACGTCCAAGCATTCAATCATGCTAGCTATTGCCCTGAGTTAGTACCTGAAAATGATGGAGGGTTTGAGCTACACTAGCCCAGCAGGAAATTCTACACTAACATTATATGCAAATGAAATGCTAGGATGATCTCAAGATAGGAACATGAACAAAGACCATAGAATAATCAGCAATCTTAGTTCAACAACTCAAACAACCACTTAACGATCATCGTGCAACTCAAACTAGAACCATTTCCATCTTTCATGTGTCCAAAGCCTTTTCGTCGTAAGTGTCATGAGCTGAAGCTCCTACAGGGCTAATTAAGGGATCCCGATACCCCCTGCCAGACACCATACCCATTGGTAGGTCCTGAATGTAACAAATATGAGCTTTTGCTCCTCCCTGGCCAATTAAGGGATCCCGATACCCCCTTCTAGGAACCCACCCGTCAATGGGTCTTGAATGTTCTTGTTGTGTCATTAAGTGTTCAAGAATCTTGTACTCTCGTAATGTGTCATTTCAATTCAACCGTGGTTCATATGGTAGTCAACGTCAAATTCTACCGAACAAGGGCAAGAAATGCAAAGATACTCCATTAACTCAACAAATACGATTAATCTTGTTATGGGGTGATTTGGGGATGCTTAGAACAAGTTGGAAGTAATCGGGGGTCAAAACGATGAAGTACGGAACAGATGAAGCAAAATTGTCCATAAGGTCTTGGTATCGATACAACCAAAATGGTTGTATCGATACAACAAGTAAATTAGAAGTTCTGAAGTTACGGTATTGAAATGGTATTGATACGGCAAAAAGCCCGTATCGATACGGTGACTTTATGAGCAGCGATTTATCATATTTTCATGGGTTCAACAACAATAAAACAACTACAACAACAGCTATAGGCACGAATTCAAGGCAAGAAAACACTTCTTTTACATATATTGAGAGGTAGAATCCCTACCTCGAGTCTTGAGAATGAAACCCACAAGGATACGAGCAGAACACATCACACCGAACTCTAATCGACGAAGAGCAAGCCCAAAATCACGCGTAGAATGAGGAATGGAGGTTAGTTTGTGAGGGTTTTGAGTTGTTTTGGGTGGAATTTTGGAAAGAGAGCAAGAGAGCCGAGAGGAGAGAAAAGGGCGTGAGGGAGATGAGAGGAGAAAATGATTCTTTACTCTCTCACCCTCCTATATATACTCACATAGATGCAAACTACACTTGCACCCTTCCACAATCAATTTAATCACTTTAGCCCCAAATCACATAAACACTATTATTTCACATTTCTTTCTTAATAATCATGCACTTATAAAACATTAACATTGATATAATAAATACGGGTCTCTACAGGCTATGAGCTGTTGTTGAGCAAGCTCGACCTTCCCGAAGATTCAGAGCTCCACGTCCTCCCCGAGCTGCCTCCCAAAGAGCTTGAGCTACCCCCGAAGAAAAGGATGAAGTGGTGCAAAGACTTGATTCCCATGCTAACCCCGCAGACCCAGCCAAGCCCATGTCCGATGCTACTCCCGACGCCCAAGAATGACTGCTTCCCTTATTTTTTAGAGAAACACTTTACATTTTGAATGCACATTGGGTGTGTTTGGCGCCAAACAATTGGCCTAAGCTAGATCACTGTAATAGTTAAGTAGGACTGGTGCCGAACAGTTGGCCCAAACCATGTCCTCGGTAGGTTTTAACTGGTACTTTATGCCTTGTTTTGCCTTATTGCACAAATGCTTTTATTCCTAGTTGCTGTATATTGTTCTGAATGCTTGTACATGCTTTTGGTTGTTGCTAGAGTATACCTGTGCCCCCTGCTTCGGGTGATCTTGAGAGGTATGGGAGCAAGTGCTAGCCGAAGCATTAATCGAAGCATAATAGGAAGATTGAATTTTTTGAAAAATTGAATTCTTAGTGCCCCCTGCTTCGGGCGGGCTTGCCACATACACTTGGCAAGGTCAGGACCGAAGCAAAAGAGGAGGCTTTTTGAAAATATGATTTTTCGGTGCCCCAACTTCAGGCGGGCCTGTTTGGAACCGAGCGAACTAAGCCGAAGCATTGAGGTGAAAATTTAAATTTCTAGAGCCCTTGCTTCGGGTTAGGTTGCCTTTGTTATTCGATGTGGGGGGGGGCTGCCCGAAGTACGATGATTGACGAGTTATCATCATATGCTGGGACAGTTCTACTAGGGGATAGGTGCTGGGGTCCCGCATAGGGCTGGCGTCGGCCAGGGGTTCGAAACACAGCATATTCAAGCAGTGAGTGGCTTTATGATTGATTGTGGTAAGGGACTCGAAAAAAAAGAACGAGTATCTTTAGAATGATCTATCGAAAGCCCGAACGACTGTGTTGGTCAGGACGACTTAGTGGGAAATGCACCGAAAGGGTTGTGCCTTTTGGAGGGCCAAGTCCTGGAAGTCGTGATAAAATAGTTTGTGCAAGAATAAATTGAGTGATGGAGAGTAAACAATAGTAAAAGTGAGAACAAGTGCTAGGAAAGAAAAGATAGCTTTTCATTGATACTTGTCCGAATACTGCTATTACATTGATAATTTGCTTTGAAAATAAATAAACTAAGAAATCAAAGAAACATGGGGGAGGGGTTGGGGTTGCTGATGGGGCTCTGCACCGAGGCAACCGCTAACCATAGAACTTCTTGAGGTTATTAGCATTCCAAGATTTTGCAATAGGAGCACCATCCAGTTTTTCCGACTTGTAATTTCCTGAGCCTAGGTGTTTGAGGACACGGTATGGAACTTTTTCCAGACGAGGTCGTCGGGCTTGAAAGAGCGAAGGCAAATGCTTCGGTTGTAGCCTTTGGCAACCTCTTGTTGATATGAAGCGGGCTTGATCCCTGCATTTTTGCACTCCTCTTCTGCCAAGTCGACATCCGAGGCGATTGTGTCATTTTTGACCGATTCGTCAAAGTTTTCAGCACGGATCGTGGGAAGCCTGACCTGGAGGGGAATGACGGCCTCCATCCCAAATGCCAAGGAGAAAAGGGTGCATCTGGTAGATCATTGGGGGGGTAGTTCGGTAGCCCCATAGTACCCTCGGTAATTCTTCGGCCCATTTGCCCCGTTGGGATTTGAGTCAGCACTTGAGTCCAGAGAAGATAGCCTTGTTGGCGGCTTCGGCCTGTCCATTGCCCTGGGGGTATGCCGGAGTGGATGTGTCCCATTTGATGCCATACTTGTCGAGGAGGGCCCGATATTTTTGCCCCGACGAACTGCTTCCCGTTGTCAGTGATGATAGGAAAGGGTACATCGAAGCGGGAGATGATGTTTCTCCAAATGAAACAAATGACATCAATTTTCTCTATGGTCACCATGGGTTCGGCCTCGATCCATTTGGAGAAGTAGTCGGTGGTAGTTAGGAGAAATTTGAATCCGCGGGGAGCAACTTGGAGCTTGCCCACGATGTCCATGCCCCACTGCGAGAATGACCATGGATTGGTGAGAGGACTGAGGTCTCGGGCGGGCTGGTGGATAATGGGAGAAAACATCTGGCACTTTTGGCACCGTTTAACATACTCCTTGGAGTCATCCTTCATTGTGGGCCACGAATAACCCTGAGTGATGGCTTGGTGAGTGAGGGAATGACCTCTCAAGTGACAACCACTATCGCCAACGTGAAGTTCTTCAATGATGTCTAGCACCTGGTGTGGGTGTGCCACCAATAAGTATAAGTTGGTAAAGGACTGTTGGTAGAGCTTGCCATCGGGATTCAACCAGAAGAGGGTAGCCTTGTTGCAGAGTCGGTGAGCTTCCTTTTTGTCGGAGGGGAGGTTATCATCCCGTAGGTAGCTGAGGATCTCATCCATCCATTTTGGTCCGAGCTCGATATTGAGGACGTCATGATCTAGAACATCGAGCTCAAAGCTGGGTTTGTCGATAGTGTCGAAGGAAATAGAGCGAGGTCCTGAGGCTGAACATGCCAAGGCAAGTCCAGCGAGGGCGTCGGCGTGTGCATTTTGCTCTCTAAAAATGTGTTTGGTCCGGATGGCCTTAGAACTTTTAGTGAGTCAGATAGCTGAACTGAGGTATGTATGCATGCGTTCGTTTCAAGCTTCATATTATTTAGTGAGCTGATTGACAACCAGTTGGGAGTCATTGTAGACGACAAGTTCTTCAATGCCAAGTGCCTCGGCGGTCTTGAGACTTAAGATTAGGGCTTCGTATTCAGCCTCGTTGTTTGAGGCTAGGAAGCTGATGGAGAAGGAGCTTTCATGCAGAATGTCGGTGGGAGAAAGGAGTACGATCCCAACCCCGGCACGTCGGCTGTTAGAGGCTCCAACGACGTACATTTTCCAGACATCACCGTGGAACAACTTCCAGGCGGTGCTGGGGTTAGCTTGGAGTGCTGCTTCGGGATTGAGGATCGGGCCTAGGGTGGGGGAATCGTTCGGTGTAAGCTCGGTTAGGGCTGTCCACGGGTCGGATGCGGTCGGGTTCGGGTCAGGTCTAACCCGACCCGACATCTTGTCGGATAATAAATTTCTCACCCGAATCCGACCGAAAAAATTGTCGGGTTAGCACTGATCCGACCGTTAACCATTTCGGGTCAGGTTCGGTCGAATTGTCGGATTGGGCTTTTGTTGGGCCTTTTTATCTTGGGCTTAACCATTTTGATTGGGCCATTTTTTGACTGACTTGTTAGTTGTTAATTACTTTGGACTTTATTTTTCACTTTTCCAACAGGCCTAATCAGGCCCAATGCCATATGGCCCATATCTACGTTTTGGGCCATATTTTAACATTTCCCAATTTTTCAACAGGACCAACAGTCCAGCTACTCCAGCACCATAACATTTCCAACTTTCTGATTCCATTTCAAATTTTCCAGGCTTCCAGCAACTCAGCAAGGCAGCAAATAACAATATCTCACTTAGACACAATCACTAACATTTCCAGCCACAATCATTAACAAAAACCATAAGCAGATTAGAAGCCATAGCACACCATATCATTTCCAGCTAGCACACCATAATCACTAACAAAAACAAAACAGAAAACACCAAAACGAGATTACAAGTTCATCGCCACCAGTCCACCAACCAATAGATTACAAGTTTTTCAGACCACCAGATATTACAAGTTCTAAAGTTTAAAAGTTAGTGAAGTCACAACTAATGAAACAGTAAAAAAAAAAAAAACTACTCATCTCCCTTCCATGTGTCCAAACCTGTTACATACAAATAAAAAATATATGAGAATAAAAAACTCCAAAGATCACAAAATAACATTTAACTTTAAATATTTTACCAACATCCAATGCCCCATCACTCAATCCTTAGGAACTTCCGAACTAGCATCATTTCCTAAGATTTCTGGAAAAAAAAAACAGAAATTGAATTTAATACAATGTAAATAGTTAAATACTACCGACAATGCCAAACAACTATCAAGTTCACATTAAATTACCTCGTTCAAGATCTTCAACTTTATCCATAGCTTGTCGAAGAGAGATTGGAGCCGTGCTTAAAAGCCAATTTTGGGTGCATACAAGAGTCTCGACCATTGACGGTGAGAGTGAACTTCGAAATGGATCAAGTATGCGACCACCCGTACTAAAGGCCGACTCAAAAGCAACGGTAGACACGGGCATAGCTAATACATCACGCGCTACTTGGGACAAGATCGGATACTTGTTGGAATTGTTCTTCCACCATAAAAGGATATCAAAATCCGGAATATCCTTACGTTCACACAAATCATTCACATACTTGTCTACCTCCGTCGAACAAACACTAGAATACTCTTGCTCCAAGTAAGTGTCAAATTCACTTGCTAAACTCAACCGATCATCACAATCCTCATCCATTGTAGGGAGGTATTCCCGAGCAGATACATTTAGTTGCCAAACACGTGATGTTTGGTAACATATGATGAACACAAACGGCACTTATCGCCGGGCAGTATGGTTAACAGGGACACGTATCAGTGATATGGGAAGTCATTGATCTATACAGTCTGTTCGGCTAAGTGAAAAGCCAATGACAACTGAAGTCAATGGTGTGAAACTAAGCTGTTCGGCAGATAGTGACATTCTTATTACGCTTGGACCAGATTACATGTGAAGTCATTGGTCCAGGCAGTCTGTTCGGCAACGAGATTGCCGAACAAGGAAAGAACCCCAAATTAATTGTTGTAACATGGGGAACATTCTGGAAGAATCCAGAATGTTGTTATTCCATTAAGGAATAAAATCCCCAGAATATAGGATCTGAGAAAGATACCCAATGAGAATGGGATGTTCGGCCAGTAAAGGAAAAGAATCCTAAAAAGGACTCTTTTCCATTAAACTGATAAAGGAAACGAGAATCCTTGATATCCTTGGTTTCCTATACGAGTTGGGAGTCCTTTGGGAACAGGGATGCTTGGGAAACAAGCATACACGAAATCTATAAATATGAGGTGAACCTAGAGGAAAAAGGTACGCAATATACTGCATTATTATTGCTTTCCTACTGATAATTAGGGTTTTGTTCTTAGTACGTGATACTAACAAAGGCATCGGAGGGCCTTTGCCACGAGAGGCAAAGGTGCACTCACCCCCTGTCTATTTTGCAGATTAGGGTTCAGACGTCGAGCTAGGGTTCCGGTGAAGAGGCACGAATAAGCCGTTGCAATCCAGTTGAACCGAAGCATCAATTGTTTTCATCCCCCTACATCCATCACTACACTCGGTGTTGCACTTGCCACTTGAACTCTAACTTCACCCTCGTTCGCATAAGCATCATACAACTTGTCCAAAACTCCCTTCACACGTTTCTCCATTTGCTCAGCCACCTCCTTCCCTTTGGTTTTTATATAGCAAAACTTCACCCACCTTAACTTAAACCGGGGATCTAGTACCACCGCCACATAAAGTAAGAAATTGAATCTATCTCCCTTCCCCCAATACATGTCAAATTTTTTTTTCATGTCAAATGCCATTTTAGACAAGAGAGGATCATTGTTGGCAATTAACTTCTCTATTTTTACCTCAACATTATACATCTCATCAAAGAACTCATTGGATGTGACAAAAAGAGAAGCCGATAATTTTTTGGTTGTATCATAGAAAAGTTTCAAGAACTTAGTAAACATCGTACAATTCTTCCAATCAAGCTTTGTTGGAATTCTTTGGACCCTATGGCTCCTAACTTGGCCACTCTCACTAACCAACTCTATGGTCTCCCCACCCTCAAATGACACAAGCTCCCCATCATCGCCTTCCTTTATGCCAAATTTTTTTTTGAAACCACTGTCTTCCTCCGCCATTCTTTGGAATGCCTTCTCAAACTTGACGGCTACTTCTAACATCAAATAAGTGGAATTCCACCGAGTACACACATCAAGACACACAGTTTGGTTTGAAACAATTTTCTCCTTCTCCACACACTTCTTAAAACTCTCCAATCTTTGTGGAGAAGATCTCACATACCTCACAACATCACGAACACGGAGAATACTCTCATTCCTATCTTTCAACCCCTCAACCACAATAAGATTCAAAATGTGTGCACAACATTGTACATGCAAATAATCATGATCCAAGATTGTCCGTTTCCAATCCTTTGTTTTCCTTTTCAAGAACTTAATAGCCGTGTCGTTCGAACTAGCGTTATCTACCATCAACGTAAAAATACCATCAACGTTCCAATCAAGCAACAAAGATTCAATCTTCTTACCAATGGTCTCTCCCTTATGATTTACAACTTGACAAAAGTTTAAAATTCTCTTTTGCAACTTCCAATCATCATCAATGAAGTGTGCGGTGAGACACATGTAGTTAAGATTTTGAATTGATGTCCATGTATCAGTGGTGAGGCAAATTCTATGACCCTTCAATAATGTTTTTAGTTTTCCCCTCTCATGGTTATGAATTGTACCAACCTCTTTAGTTATCGTTTGGCGAGAAGGGACCGGTGAGAACTTTGGTTGCATGACCTTACAAAACCTTCTAAATCCAATCCCCTCAACGAACCTAAAGGGTAGTTCATCAATGATGACCATTTCGGCAAGAGCTCTCTTACAATCGTCAAAAGAAAAAACATGAGTGACAACGTCAACGCCGCCCCCATCTGCGGGTTTGAATGTAAGATTTTGTTGTCCATGTTGGTCTCTATTAGGATATAACGGGCAAGTGGGGATATGAGCTTTTAAATTACTAACGCCATGTTTTTTACTTTCAGCCTTATATTGTTTCTTGCAATACTTACACTCTGCCCATTTGGTAACTCCCCCCTCTTTAATTTCATTGAAGTGATCCCAGGCAGGAGACCTATATCTCTCTTTTTTAGGTTTAGGCGCTTGTGGTGGAAGCTTTCTTTTTTGTCTATTTTCTCCAACTTCAACTATTGTATCATCTTGAACATCGACAATATCGGCATCGGTAGATACAGGAGGATTAGAATTACCTCCAAGTTCAATTTCTTCAGCATCTACCTCATCATCCTCAAGTTCCCCACCAGGATAGAAATCAAAAACTGGATCCATCACCTACAACAATTAAGTGTGACGACCAGATGGTTGTCAATTAGTTAAATTTTTAAACAAACTTGAATAGGCAACATTGATTCGATTAATAGGCAGCACTACAACACAACAATACAAACATGAACTGATGTACAAACATGAACATCTTTCAGCCGAGAACAAAATAACAGTCATAAAAATTAGAAATGGACCACATGAGATCTCTTTGATCCCTTTGCTGTTTTCATTGGGAATTTGAGTTTAACGTAATTTTCATGTTGATGAGTCCACAAAAAATGTTACATTCTATTCATCCAAATTGTGCTTAATAGCTTAATACCAATCACTTTTATATTTTTGTAGTAAAGCATTCTGTAAAGAAGCAAACAGCAACAACGATGCTCCTCTATAAACTGTAAGAAACTAATCCAGAAATAAATTGTGCTAATAAACTGGCATGGTTCAGTCGCATTCTTCAAAAAATAGCTACCAATGTCATCAGCACTTCCAGACACAGTATACAAATTATGAAAATTCACAAATCTCTGTTCTGAAAGAAATAACATGAACATTGAACAAATCAGCAGAAAACTTGATCATTTTTCTACCATCATGCAACTAAAATGAATTCACCAGTCCGGATATAAACTTGATCATGAATTCACCAGTCCGGATATGAATTCACCATCATGCAACTAAAAAATTTTATGTCTAATTTTTTCACTAAAATACAAAAAATTGCATTTATCAAAAAATAGGAGCGGAAATTATTTCCCAAATATTAAACTTGACTTTTTCCCAAATATCCGGACTGGTGAATTTCTGTCAAAATATAAATTTGATCATTTTGAGTACTCGTACAAAATCACAGTCGTAGACAAAATCACACACACATAGAGAGAGAGAGAGAGAGAGAATCACAGTTGGGTCCTAGACGAAATCAGAGAGAGAGAGACGTACACTGTAGACCGGAGTAGGTCTCGAATCTCGATTTAGAGTGAGGGCCGAGAGGTGAGGAATGAGGAGGAAAGGCGGGGTTTCGTCTTCGATCAGTAGCGAGGGTGGAGAGTGGAGACTGTCAGACTGGAGAGTGGAGACTGGAGAGTGGAGAGTGGAGAGTGGAGAAGGATCTGACTTTGGTTTCTCCGGCCGGCCAGTCTGGTCGCCGATTGCCTGGGGCTGGGTGCCTGCTTGGGGGTGGGGTGGGGGTGCCGAGGTGGGGCGGAGAGAAATCACAGAACCAAAAGAACCCGAAATGATGAATGAGTTAAAAACTTTCATTATATAGTGTGCAATTCGGTCGGGTCGGGTGACCCGACATTTATAATTATTTACCCAAAACCCGACCGACTGTTGGTCGGGTCCACAAAAAATAACCCGAACCCGACTAAGTATTATGTTTCAATCCGTCCGTTGGTTTACTTTTCGGGTCGGGTTCGGTCGGGTGGTCGGTCGGGTCGGGTGGCTGGACAGCCCTAAGCTCGGTGATAAAATCAGCAAGTGCCTGAGCCTTTATAGCTGTTCGGGGTTGATAGTGAATTTCGAAGTTCGTGAGTTCCACAGCCCACTGAGTGATTCGGTTGGAAAGGTCCACCTTCCGGAGGAGGGATTTGAGCAGGAACTCGGTGAGAACTATGATCCGGTGTGCTTGAAAGTACGGAGTGAGCTTCTGAGAGGCCGAAACAAGGGCGAGGACGAGCTTCCCCAAAGGTAGATAACGCGTCTCGGTCGGGGTCATCGTCTTGCTTGAATAGTAAATGGGCTGGTGGTTACGACCCTCTTGGTGGACGAGCACCGAGCTGATGGCATTAGGGGAGACGGTGAGGTATAAAAACAAGTCTTCTTAATCTCGAGGTGTGACGAGGAGCGGAGGCTCGAAAAGATAAGCCTTTAGCTGTTGCAACGCGCGCTCACACTCCTCGGTCCAGTTGAAACTACGCTGGCTACCTTTCAAAAGAGTGAAAAAAGGTTGGCACTTGTCGGAGGACTAGCTAATGAACCGGTTAAGAGCAGTGGCCATGCCAGTGAGACGCTGAACATTCCTTTTGTTGTGTGGGGCGGAGAACTTTTTGATTGTAAGGAGTTGCGCAGGGTCTACTTTGTTGCCGCGTCGGGAGACGAGGTGACCGAGGAATTTTCCTGAGCTGACTTGGCAAATTTTTCCTCATTTATACGAAGCTTGTGAGCCTTGAGGATCTTGAAGGCCTCAGTGAGATGGGCTGGGCGATCACTGGCCAGCATGCTTTTCACAATCATGTCATCAATGTAGGCCATCATAGTGTCGCCCAACAAATATTCGAACATTTTAGTTATCATATGCTGAAATGTAGCCTTGGCATTTTTGAGATCGAAGGGCATGACGAGATAACCGAAAATACCGTGTGGGGTGATGAAGGCTGTATTTTCAACATTGCCTTCGCTCATTGCTATCTGATGATAGCCTCGGTAGGCGTTCATGAAACTGAGTCGGTCATGACCGGCAGTGGCGTCATTTAACTGATCGATCTGCGAAAGTGGGAAGACGTCCTTTCGGTAGGCATCGTTGAGATTTGAATAGTCGACTCACACGCACCACTTGCCGATCTTTTTCTTAACAACCACGGTGTTGGCTAACCACCTGGGGTACTGAACTTCACGAATGACCCGAGCGTTGAGGAGTTGGCCGACTTCTTCGATAACGGCCTCAGAATGGATCGGGGAGGACCGCCTTGCCCGCTGCACAATCGAATGTTTGCTTTTGTCGATGTTGAGCTCATGGCAAATAAACAAGGGGTTGATCCCGGGCATCTCGTATAGGGTCCAGGCAAATACCTTGACGTTACACTTTAGGAAATCAACCATTTGGTCCCATTTGGCATTGCTGAAGGAGGACCCGAGAAGGAAGAAACGGGAGCTGTCCTCGTTGATGGGGACGGTGATGAGGTCTTCGATTGCCTTTTCGTTGGCCCTTCTACCGACGTCTTCAAGAACTGAGGCGTCAGTGACCTCGATGAGGTTGACCTGAGACATCTGGTTGTTGCTTCGGACAACATTGACAAGCACCTTTTAGCAACGGTATGGTCTCTGTAAAGGTCTTCTCGATGTCCATAAGTGCCAATGAACCGAACTACCTGGTGATAAGTAGAGGCAATAGCCTTCATCTTGTGAAGCCAGGTGCGCCCGACGATGTCGTTGTAAGGGCTAGGTACATCCACCACGACAAACTCCATATCATGTGTCACCGACCCGGCTCAAACAGGAAGGGTAATCATGCCAAGGGGCCATATCGGAGCCCTGTTGAAACTAATTAGACAAACCTCGGAGGGACGGAGGTTAGACTCTGGGAGCTTCAGGTATTTGAATAGAGAATAATACATAACCTCTGCCAAACTACCCTGGTCAACAAGGATGCGTCGAACGTTAAAGGTTCTGATGCGAAGCGTGACCACGAGGGCGTCATTGTGCGAGAGCTGGACGCGGTCTAGATCTTTCTTGGTGAACGAGATAGTCCATTTGGAGCCATCGTCGGTTTGGGCGCACTTTGGCTTGGGACCCACTAACATGACTTGTTTGGATGAAGAAGCATCATTGAGCTCAGAACGGATGATGTGCGCAGCCTCAGTATTCAGTCGACTGTGGATAACGTGGCTTGTTTGGACCTCGTCTTCATTTTGGGTCTTAGCTCACTATGCCTGAGCCTTGGTTTTTTCGTGGTTGATGAGATTACCGAGGTGATCACCTGCGACAAGCTGCTCCAAGTAGGCCTTGACGGGTTTACAAGCGGTGTTGAAGTGGCCTTGCTCGTTATGGTAGCTGCATCGGATGATCGGATTCTTAATCTTCCCATTCTCAGTGCCAAGCTTCTGGTTCGGGAAGGAGAAGTAGGGCTGGTCCTTAACCTGATCAATAATTCGATAGATGGGGATGGTGAAAATGGTTTTTTCGGCGTTGAAATCGCTCGGCTTCGGTCCCTTTGTCGAAGATTGCTTAATGCCATTAACCTACTTTTTAGGGGTCGGGATGGGCGCGGCGGCTGAGACAGCTGCCGAAACGATAGAGACCTTCAGACTTGCTGGCTTCCTGATTCCTGGCTCGGCCTTAGACTCGATTAGTTGGCACCATCCTTCAATGCGGGTCATGAGCTCTTTCATGGATCCAGGTTTGAGCTAAGCCGGGTCGATCGTCCTATACCTGCTCGTCTTGTGAGGTGAGACCGAGCTTAAATTCTTGGGCTGAAATAACTCTGTCGCATCCCTCGATTTCGTTAAAAATCTCCCAGTAATGACTGGCGTATTGGCAGAGCATTTCGTCGCTTTGTTTGAGCAATGAGAGGAGAGAGTTAATTTCCTTTTCATGCTTGTTGCTGGTGACGAACCGAGCCATGAAGGCGTTGCAAAGGGAATCGAATGAGGAAATGGACTGGGTGGGCAGTTGGTTAAACCATGTGAGGCCCAGGTTCCTGAGGCTTGCGAGAAATACTTTGCACATGAATGCGTCGTCCTCGGGCTCATTTCGGAGGAGTAGAGACATAACGTGCTTGTATTGTACCAGGTGAGTGTATGCTTCGGACTTGTCATCGAACTTGGCAAACTTAGGTTGGGTGAATCCTTTTGTTTGGGGGGGGGGGGGGGGGTGTTTGGGGGGGGGGGGGGTGTGTTTGTTGATTGAATCGATCTCTCTTGTAAATGGAGAGGTCATGAGTCTCTCGAGTCGGGTGTCGCGATAAGGTCGGATTGAACGGTCGGGACCGTCTGGACGCTCGGTCGTGGAACGCTTCTTTGGGATGAGATCGTCCAATCTTTCGTAGTCTTTTCTCTTCGGTAGAACGCTCCCCGACTTCTTGGGGGAGTGTTCGTACCGGTCCTTTCACCTATCGGATCTAGAGCTATCTCGAGGGTGGTGCTCGAGGCGCTCGGTGACTGGGCTCCTGTCATGACCATTTTTGGGGTGCTTGATGATCGGGCCTTTTTCGCGTCCATTTTTTAGGCATTCGCGGTACCCCTTGGTTTGGATTTCCACGAGGCTATTATCATCCCTTGCGATTTTCGTAAAACTAAGGGTGGGCTTCACGTGCCCCTTGCCGATTCTGACAGAATGGATGGAGGAGGTGGAGACGCTTTTGGCTCTGAGCCTCTCTAAGGCGGATTGCTTCCCAGGATGTCCTTTGGGGTTGGGGTTAGGGGAACGGGAGCACTCCCTGCGCCGCGCAACCTTTTCAGTGTGGCCTGCCTCCTCCAGTGGTTCGAGGCGATCTTTTGCTGAGGGCCGAGGTCGGTGCTCCACCAGGGGGCCCCTCCATGGCTCTGAGGAGGGCTGCGCTGGCTCCTTCGCCCATCACAGCTTCCAGTGGAGTGGGATGGAGAGATCTGGAGGAGGTGCTTGATGTGGTGTGTTGCCTTGGTGTAAAAGGAGAGTTTGGGCTCACCTACGCCTCATGAATCATGGTGTGAAAAAAGTTTAGCGGGGATCTATGTTTGCGCATGAGTTCACTTACCATCCGACCCCGTTTTCATTCGGAATTTGGGAATGACTTCACATTAATTAGTACTATGAGATCCAATGGATTCACTTCGGGGTGCATCAGGCTAATTTGAATCATTTGTGTTTTTTTAGGATTCGATGAGTGTATCAATCTCACAAAAATAAAATTGATTGGACATAGACCACCACACGATGAAACGACATTTGTCTTGCAAATAGGGAACTGTTTATTCTTACAATCATTTATATTGCGTTTTCAACTATCATTTATATTCCTAACAACAATTTTTTTTTTCTAAATTATGAGCTGATGTCATCATGCAAGCTATAAGTAAAAGCTATACCAAATGAACTTGTACATACTCATCTCTCTTATTTAGTTTTTTCTTTATCTTTTAAAGGTTGTATAGCAAACAAGCACCAATTTGAAATTCTGTCAGGACTGTAATATGTGCTAATTGGCCATCATTGTACACTCTCCACTCAAAGGTCAAGGGATTAAATTTTGTCGAAATTGTTAGTTTATTTCTTTCCCATTTAGTGCTATGTCTTGGATTGTTTAGTATTTGACTTGTACCTCACATGATTTTTTTTTCCTTTTTTGTCAATGGAGAGAAGTTTTATTCATCTGGTAGGCACCAACCTAAACATCAGATAGGAGAGAACCCCATGGGAACAAAATAGACGTTCACGAACCGAACAAACTAGTAGAAGGGCTCTCTGAGCACAATTATGTACAGTCTGATTATAATCATCTATCTTATAAAACAGGAGGGTCTTTGGGAATATTCCTAAAGAATATTCTCTTTCAACGGTTCAGATTTCTCATTTTATCTACTCATACAAACAAATCCAACGGTCCAGATTTTTCTACCCTTCACATACAAGCTAATGGCATGTTTTGTAAATAGTGTGCAATCCTAGGGCTTAAAATCCTGGGGCTAACTATTCAATAATGGAAAACAACTATTCTGAGCCTTTTGACTGAGGCATGAATGGTGGAGATAAAGGAAAACCTTTTTTTTTTTTTCAAAATGAAGGAAACCTAATTTGATTTTTATGGTAAAGATGGGTAAATTATTGGGATTAAATTACAAGGAATACAAACTTCAGTTTCTCATTTCCTTAAAGTACACCATATTGATTTACATAGATTTTCTATCTTAAGAAAGAAGTTATGTTAGATGGCCTATGACATGTGATTTTGCATCCTATATTGCAATCAGATTTTAGCACACATGAGTTCAACTTAGTTTATTTATTTTTGGCTGAATGATACAAAAATTATTGAGATTGATTGTGGAGTATTCAACAATGCAAGGGCTGAATAAATTCTTCGGATTGAGATTGAACTGATTTCTGCATATGTTGTCACTCTTAAATTTTCGTGTCACTAAGAAGAGGATTACATACTATACACTAATGTTTAAGCCATTAGCTAGCAAGTGCCGTAGGCACGGACAATTCCATTTTGGAAAACAAAAGAGTTGAGATAGCTATAGAGGCCGTTCAATAGTCGTTGAGTCTTTGAGTGTCCATCTCTAAATCCCACCAATGTAGCAGCGAAATCCGTGGTTGCTGTTGAGATGAGAACACTCTCTCTCTCTCTCTCTCTCTCTCTCTCTCTCTCTCTCGTCTATATATGTTCACATACACCCATTTCCTCTGCAGATCCCATTGTGACATTGTTGTCAATAACCTGTTCTCAAAACTTTTTATTTACACCTATTCTACCTCTCTATTCTCAAAATCCAAGTTCCCTCTTCGACCATTATTTTTCTTCTCAGCTTATTCTTTGAGATCAATTAAATTTACTTCGTTCATTTTATCAGGGTAAATATTATTATATTAAAAAAAGCATTCCAGTGTGTATTTTACCGAGTTAATGGGCCAGGGGTCCAATATTCCTGTTTTGGCTAACGTTACATTTGACGAAGTTCACAGTCAACTGGGAAATTCAAACAAGCCATTGAATTGTATGAACTTAGATGAATTGGTCAAAAATTTTCTCTCTCCTGATGAAGAATATCAATCCATCAAAAACCTAGCATCATCTTTTTCTTATTCTTCGACATCGTCATCATCATCGTCTTTCGGGGAAACTTCAATTTGAATGGGACACATAGTAGAAAATCCGGGGATGAGGTCTGGGGGAAATTATTCACGACGAAAGTGTCTTTAATCCTCAGCTGTTGAGGGCAGTTGCTCCAACGGTTGTGGTGGCTGCACAACAGGAAGACTGGTTTAAGTTACCAATGCAATCAGTGGATTTGAATTTCCAGGTGGGAATTGAGAATCGACCTCTGGAATCACCAATGCCAATTGTGCCACGATTTTCGTTGGATTCTCAGATGGGTTTTCTAAACAAATGCTCATTTAAAGATGAGAAGATGGAGAAGACCATTGAGAGGAGGCAGAAAAGGATGATGAAGAATCGCGAGTCGGCTGCTAGGTCAAGGGCAAGGAAGCAGTTTAACAAACCGACTTTTTTTCCCCCCTTTGGAATAAAACTCCTTCCAAATTGATATGACAAGTCTTGATTCATCACTTGAAACAGAATAGAAAGTAGAAAAACAAAACGATCGAGATAGGCCTAAAATTTTCAATATATCAGTGTCATGTCATTCTGGTTAGCTAGGAATTCTATTTAAGAATTCAGAAAGAATGGTGTTGTCTATGATGCTTGGTAGTTATACCAATCTCTCCATCTGATGATAGAAGCATTAATAGCATTTTCTGTGTTTGTTCTTCTCTGTATTCTTATATGATTGTGTAGGCTCACACCAATCAATTGGAGCACATGGTGTCTCTCTTGAGGAGAACAAACAATTGGCTCAAAAAGAAGAAGGTACCACTTTCATAGAAACCCTTTGCATGGTTTCAGTAGTGACATGTAAAGATTAAAGCAGTTAAACACAAAAATAAACCAGCAATGCGAGAGAGAGAGAGAGAGAGAGAGAGTAGCATGTTACAAGATTACAGGAAAGAGAGAGAGAGAGAGAGAGAGAGTAGCATGTTACAAGATTACAGGAAAATTGTGGAGTTTGAAACAACTAATGCTAACTAAATCACTGATTCCTCTTTGTTTCATCTTGTTGTACGCAGGAAATCAACAAGTTATTGTCTTCACATTCAACTTCCAAGCCCAGATTCCAGCTGCGACGAACAAGCTCGTCACTATTCTAGCATCTGCCAACATTATCCATTCCAAATCGCATTCGTTCCCCATTTGTTTCACGATAATATACCAGGAATTTTTGTTTAGGCAAACCTTACTTACACCTCTTGGTTTGCTCGATGTGAGGATAGACACTCTTCACCTTCAACTATTTGAACATAACTCCTCTCTGTGCTTCATGAAATATGTGCAGCTTTGAGTTTTTCATCAAAAGTAACAGAAAATGAACCTATGTGGAGAGTAGAAGATTTTTGAAGACAAAAACAGCATCCTAATAAAATCTTTTAATTTACCAATGTTATTATTTTCCTCTAATCCCTCATTTCTTTCTCTAACCACCCACTTTTTGATGAATTACAAACTGCCATTGCAGAATTAGCTAAAACACCTAGACAGGGAGAAGGATTGCCACAAGAAAATGGCGGATTAATTTCATTTAACCGAACCTAATTCCCAGTGCACTCTTACCACCCACTTTTTGATGAATTCCGTTTACCCCACGTCTGAATCTTAGCTCCGCCATTGGACATGTATACACAGCCTTGTTTATTGTATGGTAGTATATAGAGGTATTCCCCGTTTGATAACCAGTTTAAGGCGTGGGATGGTAATACGAATCTCATGGGTCTCATAATACCTTGTTTGTTTGCATATTTGAGGTTTTGATTGGGAAGCCCAAGGGACTAGCAGTCCGGTCATTCACAGGGATTGGGAATCCAGGCTTGCACGTGGTATTTATCAATCCTATCTTGAGACCCCCTTGCAGGTTTACCAATATGCCCATCATCTTTTTCCATAAAGATGAGAAGTACACTGATTTGTTCATTAAAAAAAATATGGTTAAAAATTAAGTGCTATAATTTTTAATCTGTTTGAACTTGTGCAAAGGTATTGTTTTGTTGATCATATTATTGTAAATTGTCATAATTCAATTTTGTCTCCAGAGCTTTCATAATTAAGTTTTTGCTCTTTATTTGGGACTATATGGAGCAAAAACTTAATTATGAGAGCCTTAGAGAAAAAATTTAATTATGATCGACCCTTTACAATAAAATGATTAGAAAAAATATGATCTTCGCACCCATTTAAATAGATTTAAAATTGAAGCACTTAATTTTTTAGACTATTTATATATTAAAAAATATGATTAAAAAATGAAGTGTTTCAATTTTTAATTTGTTTGAACCAGTGAGAATGTCTTATTTTATTGATCATTTTATTTTGATGTTCATAATTAATTTTTTTCTTTAGGAATCTCATAATTAAGTCTCTGCTCCATAGGGTCCCAAATAAAGAGCAAAAACTTAATTATGAGAGTCCTAGAGACAAACATTAATTATGACCGGCCATTTAAAATAATACGATCAAAAGAACAATATCCTTGCACCCGTTAAAACGGATTGAAAATTGGAGCACTTAATTTTTTTCTACATATTATTCAGCACTTTAATTTAGTGTAAGAAAATAAATAAAAATAATATTTAGAAATATATTTTTTGGGTTTGAAAATGCACTATTTCTCGTAGGAAACATTTAAAGTGGGACGGAGGGAGTATTTGTTTCCTATCTTGGTGGGATATGATGGTGACATAAATAAGTTTGCCAAATATGATGACTATTTAATTTCTTCTATTTAGGTATGTGATTTCAAAATGGAAGGAATGCACAATATTAGGAAATTAAAAAAAAATGGATGATTTTGAAAAAAAAGAGGTGTACTTCAAAAAAAAAAGAAAAAAAGCCAGACTTCCAAAAAACCGGATGTACGTTACTGCAATTATGGTATTTTCACATATTTTTGATAAATTTGAATATGATTAATTACTTTTATTTCTCAAATTGAATGAAACCAAGACAATCATGATTGATGATTGATTTGTTAACCCAAGCATGATTTATGATTGATTTGGTAACGCTACATTTGACAACACAAATCTAAGTTGGAACATGCACCATAATCTTAAAATACACCATTAAATACATGAATCACACTATTTGAAATACACCATGAATATAAAATTCACCATAAATACATGAATCGTATTATTCGAACTACACCATGATCATAAAATAATACAAATCGGAGATAGAAAATGAATTGTGATCTTAAAACACACCATGCATACATGAATACAAAAAATACACTATTCAAAATATCATGGTATCGTGACGGCTCCAAATTCGACTTTAAGGGTCTTTTTGAGTTGAATCGCGTCACTTAATGTCTCGACGACTGCATCGTGACTGATGGAGTGGCAGTGATCCTCTGCGCAAGCGGTTGTAGTGAAGGCGACCACGTCGGTGGCCAGTGGGGTTGAGGATGTCTACGGGGGACTTATTTTCAACAAGGTGGCGACGGGCGGTGGGGTTGACGGGGATGAAGTCTGGTGAGCCGGACATTGAACGGGGAGAAATGGAAATGGAAATGGAAATGATTTGGGAGGCGTTGAGTTCAAACTTGGGAGACCCCTTTTCCTTCTTTTAAGGCTGGAAACGTGGAATTTTCCTTTTTTAAGTTTGGATTAAAGGCAATTAGTTTCACTAATGATAACAATCACAATTGGGACCTCAAACTTTAGTTTTACATTTCATAATTCTTTGTCTTATATAGTACAAAAAAAAATAAAGGAATTTAGTTAATCAAGGGCATTTTTGGATTTATTTAAATTTAGGAATAAAAACATAACCTTCCAAAATGACCAGGATGAATACTAACGGCACCCTACAAAAAAGGATGAATATTTAAGTATGTTTTTTAACCAACCCCAAACAGTTTACAAATTTCAAAATGGTACTCCAGCAAACTTGATGGATAGAATGATTTTAGGATTTTCAGGAATCTAGTTGGAACTTGGAAGGTGGTGGGTAAGAAGCATGACTGTGATTTTTTTGGTTAGTAATTGGTGTGTTTGCTCTCTCTCTCTCTCTCTCAATAATGTGTATACATGACTAATGGTGTGTCTATAAATTAACTGGGTAGATTGAAATTTGGGGAGGTGGGGATGGGTGGCAATGGAGGATTGGAGAGAGAGAAATGAGTGGCCGGCAATATTTGTATACTTAAAAGTTCGTAGAAGGGCATTGCAAATTGCTTTTTCCACCAATGTTCTGAATACCGTACCGGTTTTTTTACTGGTACGGTACGTACCGGTACCGGTCAAATAGCGGGTACCATTTCGGATTTACCGCAACTATAATATATATATAATTAAAATTCAAAAAAATCCCCCATATCATGCAATTCATCATAAAATACCGATGTGTTTGTCTCTTGTCCCACATTGCCTAGTTACAAAACTCTTTTCCATGTTAAATGACTTTGCACCCTAGTGGGCTTGTGAATGAGGACCCAAGGAGAGGTCTCGCACGCTCGGGGATAAGTCTCGACTGATATTTTTTTTGTTTTTTTTTGGGGATAAGTCTCGACTGATATTTCCCGATATGGCCGGTACCGAGCGGTAAGGATTGGTATTGGGAGGTTAGGGTACCAATTTTCCTCAAATTGGGTACGTGTCAGCCGGTACGGTACGGAATTGACAACTACGGTATCGATACCCCTTCCCTCTTTGGAAATTCTGCTTGTCTTCTAGGTTTCAGCCCAACTTCAAACGGCCATAACTTCCTCGTCCGATGTCCAATTCATGCAAACTTTATATCAATTCGAAGGTCTTGAAGTTAGCGTTTTATTGCCACCAAAATCACTTTAAGAATCTGAGTACACAAAAAGTTATGACTGTTAGAGTGGGGGTGTATCGGTCTACCAACATCCGTCGGCTACTCCTCTCGTCCTATCGTTATGACTTCCTATGATTACTGGA
Organism: Rhododendron ovatum; assembly: GCA_019656835.1. Classification (NCBI taxonomy): domain Eukaryota; kingdom Viridiplantae; phylum Streptophyta; class Magnoliopsida; order Ericales; family Ericaceae; genus Rhododendron; species Rhododendron ovatum. The sequence goes on along the minus strand of CM033795.1, from coordinate 27,897,000 downwards.
TGTTATTCTTGACCCGTTGGCCTTCCGTTAGTAAGGATTGAACAATAGTTTACTTGGTTAAAATGTCAATAAGATGGAATTTGTGATTGATTGATTATTTATGAATGTTTGTGGCATATTTGTGATATAGTTGGCATGTTGTTACATATTTCATGTATGATTGTGGCCTTGGAAAGATCATAGCTTGTATATTGAGTAAGAAAATAGTTGTTTGTGTCGAAAGTTGATTTAGGAAGTCTCGTAACGCAAGGGGTGGTAATACGACGACTTTGGCAGTCTCGTAACGCAAGGGATGGTAATACGGTGACCTGAGTTGGTAAGGATCACTATGACGCAAGGGGTGGTAACACGGTAATCCTCGTGGTGTTATACGGTAACGCAAGGGGTGAAAATACTAATGGAGGTGATTGGCAATAGTGAGTCGTGTCGAGATCACTTGAGTTGTTTAATATCGTGTGAACTTGGTGGTACATTGAGCTATAGGTATGCGTTAGGATGATCATATTGAAGGTTGGAATGCCCTTAAATCAATTGTTATCCATCGATTGAGCCGTACTTGTTGGTAGGGATCACTGTGACGCAAGGGGTGGTAACACGGTAATCCTCGTGGTGTTATACGGTAATGCAAGGGTGGAAATACCGATGGAGGTGATTGGCGATAGTGAGTCGTGTCGAGGTCACTTGAGTTGTTTAATATCGTGTGAACTTGGTGGTACATTGAGCTATAGGCATGCGTTAGGATGATCATATTGAAGGTTGGAATGCCCTTAAATCAATTGTTATCCATCGATTGAGCCGTACTTATTGTCTTCATTTCACCTGCACATTTCATCATGTTTACATATAGAATTGGTAAAGATTTTCCTACTGGGCTAGTGTAGCTCAACCTAATCTTTCTTTCAGGACAAAATGTTGGACAATAGACTATATGCATTCATGCGCTTGGGCATGAAGACTTTTGGAAGCTAATTCCGTTTTAGTTACTGAAACATCTTGTATTGACATTCTTTTGACAAAGATGGGTTTGTAACTAATTGTACTTAAATTCCTCTTGATTATAAAGTATGTAATATCTTAAACAGGTTCGTACTTGTATTTAAGTTGATTTGGGCCATAGTGCCAAAGTTGTAATTACTTAAACTTGGGGACTCGTTTGTAAAGTTAAACTATTGGGAACTCTTGTGGGTAATATTTATGTTAAGCAAGGATCTTTTATTGAAATGGATTATTTATTTATGTTGAAAATTGAGGGTGTGACATGTCTTGTGGATAAAGTCATGTAATAAGGTTGTTTGGGCCCTTTGAAAGGTGCAGCCAATATTCTTCAGTCCGAACGGCATCATCACGTAGCAATAGGTGCCCCATTCAGTGACGAATGTTGACTTTTCCTGATCCTTCGGTGCTAAGAACATCTGGTTGTATCCAAAGAATCCATCTATGGACGAAAGCAAAGCATGCCCCGTCGTATTGTCCACCAGCACATCGATGTGTGGCAAGGGAAAATTGTCTTTGGGGCTTGCTTTGTTCAAGTCCCTGAAATCGACGCAGACTCAGATCTTCCATCCTTTTTAGGCACATGCACAACGTTGGCAACCCATTTAGGATACTTTGCAACCCTCAAGAAACTTGTATCAATCTACTTGGTGACTTCTTCCTTGATCTTCTGGACCCAGTCCGGCCCCATTCTGCGGAGCTTTTGCTTGATGGGTGAAGCTCTAGGCATCAATGGAATTCGATGTTGCACTATTTTGGGATCAATGCCAGGCATATCCTTGTGAGACCATGCAAAGACTTGAAAGAATTCTTTGAGCAGTTCGATCAACGCGATGCGATCCTTCGAGGATAGGGTTGAACCAATTTGCATCATATGAGGGTCATCCTTGTCTTTCAAATTTACAGAAATTACTTCTTCTTTTAGAGGCTCAACATGCCTTTCGTCTTCCCTTTTGATGAGGGAACGCAATTCAATTGGGATGTTCCCATCAAAATTTGTTTCTTCATTGTTGGGGTCGACGCAGTTTATATAGAAATTAGCAAAGTAGTCGGAAGTAGGATCATGCATTTCATAAAACCCTTCAGGGTTGCCAAGTACAATCGACTCAAACTCGAAGTAAAAGCTACAACGTGGAGGGCCAAAAGGCACAAACTCTGACTCTAAGCTAGACTTAGACTTGACCGACTCTATGTCATATTCAGACGTGTCATCAATGCAAGTTAGACGCGGCGTGAAGATGCAATTTTTAATACTTCCCTTGGCCTCCACGATGAGAGAGGCAGGTTCTTTGAAAGTGTCGGGCCCAAGCATCAGCACTTCAACCTCCTTAGCATCGCCAACCAAACCTACTTGGGAGAACAGCTGCTCCAAGCTTCCCTTATTGAAAGTCTTCAGCCAGTCGGTCTTTATTTTAATCTAAGCCAACTGCTTCTTGAACTCCTCTTTAGCCAGCTCCTCATCCTCACTATCAGATTAGGTGTCAGCAGCGAAGACCTCGAAACCCGACAGCCAAGTACGAGTTTCGAGATCCTAAAACAGCTCGACTTGCCCTATGTAAGCAGTGCCTCTTCCTTCACGTACAAAGTAACTATCCAAGTTACCTTGAAGGGTTTGAGGCTTTCCCGTACCTTTCCTCTTCTTGGCATCTTTGGCAGGGGGAACATATCCCAAACCAAAGTGGCCTTCGGTGAAAGGAAAGATAGGGAATTTAGCGATCTCTCGCTGGTTGATCCCAAGTCCTAAGCCAGGCATATAAGACATCCTCCTCATTATCTCGAGGGTAGCTAAACTTATGATGAAATCATCATCCATGGTGATGGCAAAGACTGAACCAGACGTGTCAAAAGAGAAACCTCCAAAATTAGCATCCTCCTCTTCGTGTTGAATCCCCAAAATCGGCACTCCATCTTCAACATGCGAATGGATTCCAGAGTCCCCGCAGATTGTCAAAGACCCAGAAGTGAGTCCCAACATGACTTTTTGGTGAAGAGTAGAGGGTACGGCCATGATGTCTACCTTATGAAGCCACGGTTTGCCCAGTAGCAGGTTAAAAATAGCAAGAATGTCAACAACATGAAACTCGACATCCATCTCAAAACTCTCAGCATCGAGTTTGAGCATTAGCATCCCCTCCACCACACGACGAGTGCTATCGTAGGCTTTGACTACCAAGTTAGACGGTGTAAAATCCTTTTTGGTGAGACCCAGGCTATAAGCGACCCTCAGAGGGCAAACATTGATTGCAGAGCCATTATCAATGAGGATGGTTGGCACCCAATTTCCTCTACACTTGACTGTTATGTGCAACGGGCGATTATGAGCAGCTCCATCAATAGGGAGATCCTTCTCAGTGAAAGTGACAGAGTGCTTTGAAATGAGTGGCAATATGAGGGTGATCATAGCCTCTGGAGTAATGTCGGTAGGCATTGTGAGATGAGCAAGAGCTAAAGACAACTTCTCACGATGCTCTTTAGAAGAACATATCAGTCCCCAGACAGAGATTGCAGCGGGTATCCGCTCGAGTTGCTTTTTAATGATATTGTCCTCCGGAGCACCACTTGGAACTACAGAAACGGCAAGGGGAACGTTCCTTTGAGCAGCAGGAACATTGGACCTTTGAGCAGATAGGTTAGATGAGCTTTCGGCTTGAAGATTAGTAGGTTAGAAAACTCGGCCGGTCCTTGTGACATTGGCAATGTCCCATAGAGAAGACATACTATCGAAATCCCATAGATCAGCAAGAACTTCTTCCAGCTTGTGCTTTCCCTTGTCGACTGAATCTACTGTTGATGACGCATCTTGCCCCAGAGCTAAATCTGTAGCCAAATCCTCCATAACCAATCCCTCCCAAAAAGTAGGGTCTTGAGCAACAGCATCCTTGAAAGGTATTCCTAGGTTGGTAACAAATGGAACGTCCCAAAGACTTCCATCCACCAAAGCCGAGTTAACAGTCCAGACTTCATCACCAATAGTTACATCCACCAGTGTATCGACATCCCAGAAGTTAGTTGGTGGTGAGACTTTACCTACATCGACAATTTCATCCACCTCCCAAAGATCATCGGGCGGTGCTCCTTGTAGGACCATGATACTGCAATCACCTCCGGGAGTAGAAACGATAGGGCAAGGTTACTCCACAGAGATGATGTCGAGGGTAGGGTCGAATTCATAGATATGACAATCGACTGTGTTTGAGATTGAGTTTACTAGAGGTAGCATGGCACCGAGTGGACGATGTACATCGGGAATAACTTCCCCTGCCTGATATTAACTCCAATACTATTCATTGACATCGCTCTAGTCTAAATCAGCTTTAAGACCCAACTCTATTTGCCCCACATCGGGTTGTGAGTCCCACACATACTTTTTGACTTCTTCCTCGGGTTGGTCCAGTTCAGGTTGATGGTAGAGCATGAACAATGATAGACCAACCAAAGGATCAGCTTGCGCTACATTCCATTCGCCTGCCACTAGTCTAACCATATTTGATTGACATGAGGGTATGCAGAGAAACCCATATTGTATTGCTCGATCCAATCCTTGGAGAGCTCTTTCCATTCTTCGGCTTTATCTTCCATGGCCCAATCGACTGCCATCATATTAACACTTGGTTCGGAGGGAACAGGCACGATTAGTTTAGGGTGGCTTTCTGGGACAATGTAGTGGGTTGGGTTGAATTTGGTGGAGCTTGGGTTCTTTTGAGTGGAGCTGAGAGATATCTGGTTGATCTGCGGGTTAGAGTTGTGATTGGGCATGGAGTTGGAGATGACATTTGGCTTTGATGGAGGTGGGGTTTGAACAGTGTCATTATCGATCAAATCTTGAATCGCCTGACGAAGGCGATAACAAGAATCGGTAAGATGGCCGGGCATCTGGTGGAAGGCACAATAGGCATTAGGATTATGGCTTGGAGGTGGATTTTGAGGTAGAAGGGCTGGAGTCAAGGGCCTAAGATGGCCGGACTTGACTAACTTTTCCATCACCGAAGATAAAGGTGCCTCGAAGATAGCAAAGTTTCGGAATTGTTGGTTTTGATTTTGGCCTGATTGACATTGACAGCACTGTAGGGGGATGAAAACAATTGGAGCTTCGGATCAACTGGATTGCAACGGCTTATTCGTGCCTCTTCACTGGAACCCTAACTCGACGTCTGAACCCTAATCTGCAAAATAGACAGGGGGTGAGTGCACCTTTGCCTCTCGTGGCAAAGGCCCTCCGATGCCTTTGTTAGTATCACGTACTAGAAAACTCAACTCTAATTATCAGTAGGAAAGCAATAATAATGCAGTGTATTGCGTACCTTTTACCTCTAGGTTTATTCAGTTTATATAGACATTCGTATGCTTGGCGCCCAAGCATCCCTACTGTCATAGGATTCCCAACTCGTATAGGAAACCCAGGATATTAAGGATTCTCGTTTCCTTTATCAGTTCAATAGAAAAGAGTCCTTTTAGGATTCTTTTCCATTGCTGGCCGAACATCCCATTCTCATTGGGTATCTTTCTTAGATCCTATATTCTCGGGATCTTATTCCTTAACGGAATACCACTGTTTCTGGATTCTTCCAGAATGTTGCTTATGCTCCAATACTCGACTGAAGTTCTTTCCTTGTTCGGCCAACTCATTGCCGAACAGACTTCCTGGACCAGCTACTTCATATGTGACTTGGTCCAAACGTAATGAGAATGTCTCTATCTGCCGAACAGTTAGTTTCACACCACTGACTTCACTTGTCATTGGCCTTTTATTAGCCGAACAGACTGCATAGATCAATGACTTCCCATATCACTGATCCGTATCCCTGTTCACCATACTGCCCGGCGATAAGTACCGTTGTGTTTACCACGTGTTCCCAAACATCACGTGTTCGGTAACTAAATGCATCTGCTCGGTAATACCTCCCTACAATTGCTCCCCAGCTTCATGCTTAGAAATAGAATTTTATCTAGACCAAACTCTTTTGATCCCGTGCAGTCATAATTTCAATATCTCATTGATGCCTTTTGGCGCCTTTGTCATTATACCATCTCGAGGTAATGACTCCACGTGGCACATATCGTATGCTTATCATTAATTTCGAACTGACGTTCTATGAAACGGCGTCAGAACGGACTCTTCTTTCCGTTACTTTTCCTGTAACGGCGTAAGAGGAGATGTTTCATCTTCGTTTCTCTCCCTTAAATCCCAAAAAGGGTTCATTTTGGATTTCCCCACCCAAAACTTCAAAACTCTTTCTCTCTCTAAGCTTTCTGCCATTGCCGTCGTCTGCAAACTCGATTGCTTTCCAGGGAATCATCACCGTTTTTTTGTAAGATCCTCGTTCTTACTTCATTTCTTCTGTTTAGGTTTCTATCTGAGATCTCCATTCTCAATTTCATGAGTCGTTTTCTAGGGTTTCAGTCGCACCCTTTCCTCTTCTTTTTTCTTCGAATACATTCATGGCAGATAACAATGAAAACCCTCTTAGACCCAGTAAGTTTAGGAAACTCTGTGACACTCCTACTGCCATGGCGGCGTTTAGGGCAGAATACAACGTTCCCGACAACGTAGGACTCAAACTCACCCCTCTAGGGGCAGATAGGGACGGTGGCTCTTGGGATAGAATGTGTATCCCAATCGTGGCCATCGTCGAAAGCGGGGTCCGTTTCCCCCTTCATCCACTCCTTCGTCAAATCTTAAGTTGGTACCGTCTCACTCCTATGCAAGTGTCAACAAATGTTTTTAGGCTGATAATGGGGGTAGTTGCTTTGAATAGAATTCTAGGCACCCAGCTAGGGATCTGGGACATTCAGTGGTGGTACAGCATTGTACTTAACCCTGAATATAACACATACTATTTCAAAGTAAGAAGGACAGAAAAGCGTCTCGTGCTCAACCTGCCAGATTCTGCTTGGGACCATGAAGTTGACTTTCTCTATGTCACTGGAGCTTTTGAACCTCTAGGAGAGGATGGTCAAGTGGTGGGGCTCCACTGCCCCCACGTATGGGGATACCCACGTAATACTCCTCATTTTCCTAACTCTGAAAATTTTTGTTTATTGCTTTCTCGTAGCTTTTCCATATGTCTTATTTTGTTGTTTCAATGTTGATCTTGCAGCTGAGAACGCTAACCACCGTCCCAGACGTACACCGAGCAATATCCGAACAGAGGATATAAACAAAGTCCTCAAATATACAGGAGAGCCGGGTACCCGAACAGCTGGTCGGGGTCGAGACGCTGACGTGCTGCTGGGGTACGAACCTTCATACAGAGGAGTCATCGACAGAAGACTTGCTCACCCCAGCACTAGTGCTGCTTCTACCTCTACATCAACTGTTCCTCAACATCATATTTCAAGACTTCAAGCTGGTGTAACTGTTGCTGGTCAACCTGGTGAAATTCCCATTTCGGAAGGCGTGCCGCTTCCTCGTTTAAGACTTAGAAGATCTACACGTAGACCAGCTTCTGAACAGCAACAGTCTGAACAGCTGATTTTAAACCGTGATACCAGCTAGTCTTCCTCCTCCGGTTATTCTCGATCACCTCAAAATCCAGGTACGATGACACGTCAACCAATTGATCTCAGCACCCTTCTCACCGTTTCTACTAGGGGACGAGGCGATGCGAGTAGGGCGCCCTCAACGGGCGCCCCTCCCCCACGATCTCGTTGCACTAGGGGGGATCAATCCGATCTTCCTCTTCTCCTCGAGAACAAGATAGTTCCCTTGAGGCCATCGACACTCATCGGGACAAACGTCCCAGAAATGAAGAAGTGGGAGACGCTTCTGCTCAAGCTGCTGCCCCACCTCAACAACCTATTTCTTCGAGCACCCAAGTACTTCCACAAACCTGGGCCCCTGAGTTCATTCGGGGTGATCGACCTGTCCATATTGGAGAGAGTGCCAGTTCTTCAGAAACAGCTCTTGCACTTGCCTAAGGACTTCTCCTTCCAGTGGACATGCAGAAAGAGAATGAAGCCACAGCTGACCGACTTGTCTCTACTGGTCTTGTCAGTGGGATCAAGGTATAGTGCTCTCGTCACTAGTAGGTATACGACACGTTCTTTTTGTTTTCTCACAGTGTTACCTTTATTGATTTCCTTGCAGTTTATTCAAAAGATGATTACTTTGGGCCAGAAGTTCCAAGATGCAGATACTGAACGGATCACACTTTTAAACAACACCAGATTGCTCCGTACTATAACCAGGCTAGAGAGAGAGAGAGACAAGGCCAAGGCTGACTTTCAGGAGGCTAAGGATAAACTTGGGACTGCCGAGGACAACCTCCATCAAGCTTTAATAGAGATTGAGAAGACAAAAACGTCTGCTCACGAGGACGGTTATCAAAAAGGTTTCGATGCTGCGACTGCCAGTTATGTAGAACAAATGCCTGCTATCCAAGATCAGATCTGGACATCCAGCTGGGAAGCTTGTCTGACTAAGGTTGGTGTTGCTGAAGATTCAGTCCTGTGGGTAGAAAATGATCTGCCGAGCAAACAAGCTTCAACTCTTGTGGATGATTTTGAGGAAGATTTTGAACAACAAATCGAAGATTTTGCAGGAGCTGACGAGGTGACCCCTATTGACAATCGTTCTACTGCTGTTGAAGATTCATCTGCCCGTGACACAACAAATGAACCTATTAATTTGGAGGATAATCCAGATGGTGCCGTGACCGGGACCAGTTCTGACGTTCTTCCGGAGACAACTGAGGAGGTTCAAAATGTGGACTGAACAGGTAATTTTGGTATGTCATGAATTATGTGATTTTGGTTTGCTAGTCCTGCGTGACTGTAAGCTTTTTGGCCCTGCGAGGCACCAGTACAATCAATATTGTTAAGACAGGTATTCGGCCCTTTCGTGGCATAACTTTTTACTTTATGTTGCACTTGTTCGGATGCAATTGTGGTTTTTAATCTCTAGTATTTCGTACTTTTGATTATCTTACGTCATGCAAGTGTCATGTACTTAAGAACCAGAACAAACATACAATTTGTTTCCTAAGTCTCACGTACTTAAGATCAAACATTTAATTTGTTTCCTAAGTCTCACATACTTAAGAGCAAACAGAATCTTTTAAAAAAGACGTACAAGTGTTTTCGTACTTGTATTTCTTTAAGTTTCGTGTACTTAACTATTTTAAGTTTCTCGTACTTGAATAAATGTGGCTAACATATACTCGTTATGTTGTTAAACCACATCAATTGCTTTATAAGTGTCTCGTACTTTCAATTCCATACAAGTATTTCGTACTTGTAGTCGTTTAAGTTTCACGTACTTAAAAGTTTAAAAAGCACACAAGTGTTTCATACTTGTGTTCAAGTGTATACCCAAGTTTCTCATACTTAAGATGTATAAACCTTTTAAATTTCACATACTTAAAAGGTATACCCTGCTCCCCAATACGAATAAGGGGAACTAAACTCGTAGTTCGTATTGAAAAACAAATATCACAACAGTTATACTAAAGAAGTGATTTTATTCATAATCTGTAAAAACTTAAGAGGGCGTTTATTCGTACCCCATAAAAAAAAACTAGAACAGAGGAATTATATTTGTAATTCCCACACAATCACGTAGTGTAAATCCAAAACAGATTTTAATACTTCTAAACAAAGAACTTTCGTAAATTATGAATATTCCAAGGCCTCGGAATTGGATCACCATCCAGATCTGCCAATCTATAGGCTCCTATGCCCACAATCTCAGTTACTCTATACGGGCCTTCCTAGTTGGCCCCCAGCTTGCCTTCGTTTGCCACATTGGTGTTGCCGAGCACTTTTCGTAGCACAAGGTCCCCAACTCCGAATTCTCTAGGATGAACATGTTTGTTGTAGCTTTTCATCAGCTGTTCTTGATAAGAAGCAAGATGTACCAAGGCCCTTTCTCTCCTCTCCTCGGCGAGATCAAGCTCGATTTCTAGGGCCCTATCATTGCCTCCGCTTTCAACCAAAGCGGTCCTGTTGGTCGGCAGACCCACTTCCAAAGGTATGACAGCCTCTGTTCCAAATGCTAATGAATAGGGGGTCTCTCCCGTAGACCTCCTAGGCGTTGTTTGGTGAGCCCACAAAACTAACGGCAACTCATCAGGCCACTTCCCTTTGGCTTTGTCCAGCCTTTTTTTGATCCCATCAAGGATAGTTTTGTTAGAAGCCTTTGCTTGCTCATTACTCTGAGGGTAGGCTGGGGTGGAATAATAGTTTCGTATTCCGTACTGGGCACAAAAAGCCTTGAATTTCTTCTGAAATTGGGATCCATTATCTGTAATCAATGAGTAGGGAACCCCAAAGCGAGTGATGATGCTTTTCCACACGAACCTTTCTATCATAGGTTCAGTGATTTTGGCCAGTGGTTCTGCCTCAATCCACTTTGTAAAATAATCAGTTGCTACAAGCAAGAATTTTCGATTCCCAGTTGCTTTGTGCAATGGACCCATGATATCCATCCCCCATTGGGCAAACGGCCAGGGACTTGTCAAGGGCACCAAATCCTCGGCGGGTGTTCTAATCATTGGTGAGAATTTTTGACACTTCTCACAAATCTTCACACATACCTTTGCATCTTCTTGCATGTGTGGCCACCAATAGCCTTGAGTAATTGCTCGGTGGGCAATGGATCTCCCTCCAGCATGGCTCCCACATGTTCCCTTGTGGATCTCATGAAGGAACTTCTGTACCATTTCAGGATGTACACATAGCAAATATGGACCTGTAAAGGATTTCTTGTACAATTTACCTTCTGGGGACAGCCAAAACCTGACAGATTTGACCCTTATCTTGTGGGCCTCCTTTTTGTCAGAGGGGAGTATCTCGTCTCGTAAGAACTCCATGATTTGGTCCATCCAACTTGGTCCTTGGTTCACGTCCAAGACTAAGTCTACACTCCTCCCAATGCTCGGCTCATTCAGATATTCTACTGCCACCCTTCTTTTGAACTCTGTTGGTACAGCTGTAGCCAACCAAGCTAAAGAATCTGCATGAGCATTCTGTCCAGAACTTATTTGCTCAATATATACCCTCTTGAAGGTATCAAGCAAGTCCTTGGCTGCCTGCACGTAGGCCACCATCTTTTCATTCCGAGTTTTGTACTCGCCGGACAGTTGGTTCACAACAAGCTGGGAATCACAATACACCCTGACCCGTTCTGCTTTAAGGGTTTTTGCACTTCTCAATCCAGCCAAGAGTGCCTCATATTCTGTCACATTATTCGATGCACTGAATCCAAGCCGAACAGATAGCTCAATCAGAACTCCTTGAGGGGGAAAAAGGACAACCCCAATTCCACAACCAGTATTACATGCTGATCCATCAACAAATAGCTTCCATTCTTTGGGATCCTGTTCGGCTACGGATTGGTCCTTCATGGATGATGTTTTAGCCACATGTTCCTTTTTCGTAGGAGGCAGGGGAGCAACAGTGGGGGAAAACTCTGCCACAAAATCAACCAACACTTGGCCTTTGATTGCTGTGCGTGGTTGATATTCGAGATCGTACTGGCTTAACTCCACGGACCATGTTGAGATCCTTCCCAAGAAGTCTGCCTTTCGAAGCAGTGATTTTAATGGAAACTCAGTATAAACCACAACCTTGTGGCTTTGGAAGTAGTGTGGCAGTTTCCTGGTGGCTGTCCTAAGTGCCAGGACAAGTTTTTCTAATGGCAGATATCTCGTTTCTGCATCCAACAATGTCTTGCTAACATAATAAATTGGGATTTGCTCGATCCCCAAATCCCTTAACAGGAGTGCACTTACTGCATGCTCGGAAACAGCTAAGTACAGAATTAAGGACTCACCTGGCTGTGGAGTTAACAAAAGTGGGGGTTCTACCAGGTACTTCTTCAGGTCCTGGAAAGCTTGCTCACATTCTGCTCCCCATTCAAATCCCTCCCTCTTTTTTAATAGCTGAAAAAAGGGTCTGGACTTGTCACTTGACCTGCTGATGAATCTGTTTAGTGCTGCTGCCATTCCAGTCAGCCTCTGGACTTCCTTGGTAGTTTTGGGACTCTGTAATCTCTGCAAGGCATCAATCTGCTCAGGATTTGCCTCTAGCCCCCTCATGGTTAGCAAATGGCCCAGGAACTTTCCTGAACCAACTCCAAATGCACACTTCGAGGCGTTGAGTTTTAACTTGTATTCCCTCACGATTTTGAAAACTTCCTTTAAGTCAGTAATATGCCCTCCTTTTTCTCGACTCTTTACCACCATATTATCTATGTAAACTTCCAAAGGTTTCCCAATGAGTTTTTTGAACATGATGGTTGCAAGTCTTTGGTATGTAGCCCCAGCATTCTTCAGCCCAAACGGCATGACACTGTAGTAGTATATTCCTCGTGGTGTGATGAAGGAAGTCTTCTCTTGATCAGGTTCAAACATAGCAATCTGATGATATCCTCGATATGCATCAAGAAAACTCATTCGCTCGTATCCAGAGGTTGCATCAACCAATTGGTCAATCCTGGGCAAAGGAAAACTGTCCTTAGGGCATGCTTTGTTTAGGTCTGTGAAGTCCACACAGACACGCTACTTCCCATTCTTTTTCTTCACTACAACGGTGTTAGATAACCATTCTGGGTAGTAGACTTCACGTATTGCTTTGGCCTCTAGTAAACGATCGACCTCCTCAATCACTGCATCTACATGCTGCACGGCTGCCCTTCGTTTCTTCTGAATGACCGGCTTGTGCTGAGGGTCAATGTTTAAATGGTGACAGATCACATCTGCATCCACCCCGGGCATTTCCTCAGGCACCCACGCAAAAACATCAATATACTCTTTTAGGAACCTTATCGATTCGGCCTTTTCATCTGCTGGCAGTGATTCCCCAATTAAAAAATATCTTTCAGGATCAATCTCGTTGATCTGAATCTTCTCCAGGCCTTCAACCACTTTTTCAGCCGGGCTTCTTCCAACATCCTCGATGGTTGGTTGATCTGGTACTTCTAATGTATGAACATGGTGGACCTTCGGGGCTGTTTTGATGATGGAAATCAAACATTGCTGTGCCACCTTCTGGTTGCCTCTAAGGACTTCAATCCCATTTGATCCTGGGAATTTCACCATTTGATGATAAGTCGAGGAGACTGCTCTCATTTTGTGCAACCATGTCCTCCCTATAATTGCGTTATAGGAAGAAGGGACATCGACCACTAAAAAGTCTGTTCTCAACACCACTGATCCAGCCCGAACAGGTAACGTTACCTTTCCGAGGGGCCAAATTGCTCCTGCACCGAACCCAATAAGAGGTGTTGTAGACTGTTCTAAGTCTGATTGGGCCAGCCCCATCTTTTTGAATGCATCATAGTACAATACCTCTGTACAACTCCTCGAGTCCACTAAAATTCTTTCGATGTCGTATTCCCCAACTCGTAGGGTTATGACCAATGCATCGTTGTGGGGGATTTGGACCTCCCCCAGGTCATCATCACTGAATGCCAAGCTCTCATTGCATACATCAGTCTCTCGCCCTCTCTTGTTTCCCAATCGCATCACGTGCTGATCATGCTTAGCTTGCCTTTGTAGTAGCCTAACCTCACTTCTCGTGTAAGGTGTGGCCAATCCATGTATCATATGGATGACGCCTTTAGGGTTTTGTTCGTAACCCAGCTCCATAGCCTTCCCTTTCTCCTTAGGGTCCTCCTGGATAAACTCCTTGAGATAGCCCCGAGAGACCAAATCATTAAGGTGCCTCTTGTACATCTCACAGTCCTCAGTCATATGGCCCCAATCTTTATGATAACTGCAGTGCTGATTTGTAGCACGTTTTGCATCTTTGTCTCCGCCCAGACTCGGGGGCAATTTAAAATATGGCTGATTCTTTATTCGATAAAGAATTCTGTAAATTGGCTCCTTCCAAACTGTAGTGATAGAAAAGAAGGATTTAGGGTCAGGAGCTTGCTTGTCCTTGTATGGCTCTTTCTTAGCCTGCCCGTACTCCCTTCTGTCTTTATAAGTCTTGGGCTCTGGCTTATCCACTTTTTTGGCAGGTGCCTTCGGCTGTTCGGCAACCGTCCTGCCATCCTCACGGAGTATGTCATCCTCCATTCTGGCGTGTTGCTCTATCCGTTCCATCAATTTAGCCAGAGTGGCTACCGGATGTTTATTCAATGAATGGCGTAGCTCTCCCCGAACAGGCAAACCAGTTTTGAACGTAGCAATTGCATACTCCTCACTGCAACTTTCAATCTCGTTGAAAGTCTCCCAGTACTTCTTCGCATAGTCCCTGATCTGTTCGTTTTCCTCCTGTTTCATGGTGGAAAGACTTTCAAAGGTCTTTGGGGCCTTTCTGCTAGTCAAGAACCGAGCAGTGAATTCCTCGGCCAACTGCCTCCATCCTCGTATGGATCGTGGGGCCAATTTATGAAACCAGGATAAAGCCACCTTGCCAAGACTGGAGGGAAACATCTTGCACAAGATGGAATCATCCCCTTCATGCATAAACATGGCCTATTGATAATGCTGTATGTGAGCCACGGGATCCGTATTCGTCTCGTAAAGTATGAACGCACCGTGCTTCACTCTGCTCGGCAATCTCGCTTCTTGTACCTTCTTTGTAAAGGGGGAGGCTGCAATATTACTCAGGGCCTTGCGTGCTGCTTCCCGTGCAGTCACTGTCCCATCCTCTTGCTCCTTTGACTTGTGGGCCGAAGCCTTAACCCAATCAGCATCAGGTCTCTCGTACCTGTCTCGATGATGTTTTCTTGTGTCCTTTTCCTCAGGGGTAGAACTTCGGTCTCTGCTCCTCCTTTTTCGTGAAGAAGTCCTTCTCTCTGGTGTTCGGCTTCTACTTCTTCTTCCCCTTTTTTGTGGAGAAGCCTCATGACGCCCTATAACAGGACTTTTGCTCCCTCTTCTGCGTGAATGAGTTTGCTTACGAACCACCAGAGCCCGTCCGTCTCTCTGGGAATGCCTTCGAGAGAGTCCAAAATCTTCTGGGTGCTCTCTTACCCTCTGCAGCTCCCGTATCTCGTACTCTCGTTTTCTAATTAAACGAGCATATTCCTCGATTTCTCTTCTCTTTTTATCAAGGACATCATCATCGTTGTGTATACTCTTTGAACGAGTAACTAACTCATCTCTTCGATGAGACCTACTCCTTCTCGTGGAGCCAGTAGCAGTCTTGTCTCCTTTTTCTTTGGAGTTATCTCTATCATGTCTACCAGTGGGCTTTCTCGGAGCGCCTGGTGGGGATTTATCTCTTCCCCCACCCAACTGGTCCTTTGGACTGAACGGAGTGACTGGATTTTCTTCTGTCATGAATACTTTCTCAAAAAAGTTTGTTCTATTTCCCACAGACGGCGCCAATTGTAGGGGGATGAAAACAATTGGAGCTTCGGATCAACTGGATTGCAACGGCTTATTCGTGCCTCTTCACCGGAACCCTAACTCGACGTCTGAACCCTAATCTGCAAAATAGACAGGGGGTGAGTGCACCTTTGCCTCTCGTGGCAAAGGCCCTCCGATGCCTTTGTTAGTATCACGTACTAGAAAACTCAACCCTAATTATCAGTAGGAAAGCAATAATAATGCAGTGTATTGCGTACCTTTTGCCTCTAGGTTTACTCAGTTTATATAGACATTCATATGCTTGGCGCCCAAGCATCCCTACTGTCATAGGATTCCCAACTCGTATAGGAAACCCAAGATATTAAGGATTCTCGTTTCCTTTATCAGTTCAATAGAAAAGAGTCCTTTTAGGATTCTTTTCCATTGCTAGCCGAACATCCCATTCTCATTGGGTATCTTTCTCAGATCCTATATTCTCGAGATCTTATTCCTTAACGGAATACCACTGTTTCTGGATTCTTCCAGAATGTTGCTTATGCTCCAATACTCGACTGAAGTTCTTTCCTTGTTCGGCCAACTCATTGCCGAACAGACTTCCTGGACCAGCTACTTCATATGTAACTTGGTCCAAACGTAATGAGAATGTCTCTATCTGCCGAACAGTTAGTTTCACACCACTGACTTCACTTGTCATTGGCCTTTTATTAGCCGAACAGACTTCATAGATCAATGACTTCCCATATCACCGATCCATATCCCTGTTCACCATACTACCCGGCGATAAGTATCGTTGTGTTTACCACGTGTTCCCAAACATCACGTGTTCGGTAACTAAATGCATCTGCTCGGTAATACCTCCCTACAAGCACGGTTGGAATTTTGAGCAGGGGCATTGTTTCCACTGGAGGCCGCATTGGCATAGTTATTACTACCAAACAATGCAGTACTACTTCCTGTGTAGGCATGGGGCTTAGCTTTTTGAACTGAGGTAGAAGACGCAAGCTCGCTTCTTGGCAGAACCCTAGTTTGTAGTGCTTCTTTGATAGCTAGGCCGGACTCGAAGAATGTCTCAAAGTTGGTCCCTTGAACCAATACAACGTTCTTAGCATAGTCGGGATGCAAGTTGCAGGGGATGATGTGGATTTGATCCCTTTCACTCGGTTGATCAATCATAAGAGCGGCCTTGCACCTCCACCTCTTGATAAAATTTGCAAAGGACTCCTTTGCATTCATTTTGGTGGATTCCAATTCTCGAGTGGTCATCTTGAGCTGAGAGTTGTAACTGTATTGGTTGACAAAAGCTGCCCCAATGTCTTCCCAAGTTTTTCTTTTTGAGACGTCGAGAGACAAAAACCATTGCAAGGCTGGACCAAAGAGAGTTTGCAAAAACATTTGTGCTATTGCGTCATCTTCGACCGCAAGGAGCTTGATGGCACCATGATAACCCAAAAGGTGAGTCTTGGGATTGCCAGTTCTGTCGAACTTAGTGAAGTCCAGCATTTTGAATCTTTCGAGCAGCCTGGCATTTGGGAAAAGGCAAAGTCGGTCCATGTCTAGTCCTCCAGTGCCAACCTTTTTAGATTTGGAAATAGCTGCTTCAAGCTTAGCCATCTTAGCAATTACAGCTGCTATTTCTGGGTTAGGTACAGCCACTTCAGGGTGGGAAATTTCATCTTCCGGATCGGGATTAGGTTTTTCTTCTTCGACTCTTTCCCCTCTTGCCGAGAGTCGCTCATTGATCTTTGTGCGCAAATTGGCCATAGAAGCCTTGGCCCTTTGTTGCATGATGGCCATGTTATGCATGAGACCTGTCAGAATAACAGCTTGATCCTGAGGAGCCTCTGCCATGATAAGTGCCTTAGGGAATTTCGGTGACGATGTTGGAGAGGGAGAAGATGGAGGGGTCTTGTGTGGCATAGTCGACGGTGAATCTCCCACTGACGGTGAACCAGCTTGAGCTTCCGTTGTAACTGACTGAGAATCGAGCCTTGCAAGTCTTCTTCTGTACGGACCTGGTGGACGTTCCTATGTAGGTTTGGCTCTTGTTCTCGGAATTCTCTTTAATGGTGCAATGGTTCACGGCTAGACAGTAAAGCAAATAAGAACTCAGTGGTACTCCTGTAGCAATTTATTTGAAAGAATGGAAAATGTGCATGTCAACATCGTCGGTGTCCTCTTAAACTCTATAACTAAAGGGAGTCTGGCTCAAGACATTCGGACGCTGCCAAAAATCCTCAGATATTCTTTTCGATGATGTATCCTTGTTTGAATCGACTAACGCTAAGAGATGTCAAAATAGACTAAGCCTTTGACTATTCCATTCTCGAAGTTTCAACTTTTGGAGTCGGAACAATTCGGTGTAGATGACGTGATACTGGAACCGGGGCGGCATAAGCAGCACTGTGCCGGAGCCTGAGTGGTGCAAGTGATTAGCACTTTTAACCTGGATGGTGTAAATATCATGGCATTCTCTCCGTTGTTTCTAATTTTCTGTTTGAAACCTCGACTGGGTTTAGACAAGGACTTAGAAAGTGTTGATTTTCCAAAGTCTCGTTGATCAAAGGACTTTTGAAAATTGATAATGTGCACCATCGAGATGCACGACTCGTCATTGGGCCATGACAGTGTCCTAATAGGCATAAGACAAACTCGACAAGAGACAACTTAAAAGCTGCTCTATCCTGCTCCTACGCAAAACAGTATGAATGTACAGTGCATGCGATAGGGAAAACAGTAACACATAGACAGTATACGGGGGTTAGATGCAAATAAATCTTACCCTGTAGGTACCTGTCCTAGTTTGGAAAATTCTAGTGCTTTATACATGAAGAGGCCAATTTTGGTTTAAAGGAGTTCCTCTGACTAGAGCCAAGATATACCCCCGTTGCCCGAATATTGCAGTGCAATGGTCGAACGACAAAATAACTCATCATCGTCCAAGGTTGTTGGGCGTTCGAAGACCCCGGACCCTAGTAAACTGTGCCGGTTACCCAAAACACCTCAACGGGGCTAGCCATCATCAATGCACATGAAGAATGCTAAAAGATTGATTAATGAGAGAGAATCGCAATGTTTGCAAAAATGCCTTTTAAAATGTGGCTCACTTTTATTAATCGATACTTGGAGAAAACTACTTAAGTGAACAAATGAAAAGTTCCAGTTCGGATTGGTCGGATGCAGAGATCCTGTTAAGTCACCATTCCGTTCTTCAGCAGCGCGGAGCGTACTATTTTGACAGACTTTTGAAAGATTGTTCTCGAGAGTATTAATTTCCACGTATAGACCAATGCAATAAGTCCCCAGCAGAGTCGCCACTATGGGCACACGCACCTGAAAATTCGAGTGCGCCTTTTTGGAAAAGCGCGATGAAACGCTTCGATTCAGAGTCGCCACTCAGGTTTTACGATAAACCACCCAAGGAACCGAACTTGAAATGTTTGTTACGTTGTTTGATTTTGAAAAGGCATAGACTGGTCCATTGTTACCTTGATATCTAAGGTTCGGGAGCGAAGTTACGAGAGGGGAAGGGTTTTAAGGCACCCTTCTCACCCAATTCGGAGATCGGTCTCTACTCGGGCATTTTGTAAAATGTTTGATTCTCTCATTAATCGATTTTAGCCAATTAGGGCGGGGAACAGTTAAAAAGGGATTTAAAACTGTAACATGTTGGCAGGATATGACAAAATGGCATGCTTACTTTATTGAAACAATTAGTATAGACTGAAAAGAGACTCCTGTGGGGATTTGAAACAGATTGGAGAGACCGATTCTGAAGTGTCATGCGCCGGAAGAAACCACCATGCACTGATTAAGTCACTGCATGCTGACTACACCTACGCACGCTATTCCATCACTTGCGTGCGCCAGTAAGCCTAAGCTCACAGCTCTTATTTTTAACCTCTAGGCTCTGGAAATGACCAGTGCACACCGAGGATAAACCAAGCAATTTATATAGCAGTTATTACACATTTATAAGTAGTTTAAAAGGGCTTTAGAGCCACAAAATGAGCATAACACCCCTTAAATAGTGAGGGGACAAAAGCAGAGGCCAAGGCCTAGTTGTCATGCGAGAGTTAGCCACTAGACTGGGAGAAACTGTCGCACACTAGTAGATATAGCCGTATGCTAGTTGAATTCTCTCATCCAGTGCTTGGCTTCGCATTTTCTGGGCTTTGGAACATAACCAGAAGGATCCCAGAGGCATTCCAAAGTAGCAGATATAAATATTGAAAAGTAAGACTAGTAGTTCTAATTATGGAAAGCAGTAAATTGGTTTTAACATGCTCAAAGGTGATAGAAATGAAAAGAAAGAGATAAAACAGCTAGACACTGATCCCCACGCCAGTACTGCACATACAACCATGACTAGCGTACGCATACTTGGTGACTGGCGTGCGCCAGTTCTAGCCATGAATAGTTTTGGAACTTTGCTAGCTTTAGGGCCAGGACTGGCATTGATTACCAGCCTTAACCCTACCAACCCCCCTCAGGGATCTGAAAAGAGTACTGTCAAAGGTGGTATGCCTTTGGTTTTGAGTTTGTTGGAGTGATTGAGCTTTGAACTTGTTGTTTTGATGGATGGATGAATAATGTATGCAGGTAGCAGGTGTATGAGACTTGTATATCACTTCCTTTAACAAAGAAAAATGATGAACTATAACGCCCCGAAAATCCGGAGACATTAATAAACATTTCAAAGATTATTTTCACAAAAGGATTTCATAGATTTACTACGTCACCATTTCAAAAGCATATGTCATTATATTACAACTATTTCGAATAAATCAAAATATTACAATTTCCAAATAAACTTAGAAGCTTCCAAAATAAAGTTGACTTAAATTAATCAGAGCGACTATGTGCGCGAAAACCGAGGTTTTCAGTTTCTTCCTCAATAGGATTGAACTCTATCTAATCATACGACACTTCTGTTCCGTCTTCAGTACCTGGCGTTCGAGTTACCAGGGCAACATAGTATCTTGAGCGATGACGCTCAATAGCCAAAATCCACCTGAACCTATAACTTACAAACAACAAGATATATAATAGGAATGCAATAAAAATAACATCAGAAGATAACAAATCCTTTATTTCATCACTATTCTTTAACCTGAGTGAAATCTCGGATCTTATCCACAGATCCGTTCCTACCCATAACCTTTGACACAAACACTGGTGTGGTCCGACTCTCCTCTTCCAGATCCGGATGAAAGATACCTAAGTTATATACCCGGTATCCCATCCGCGACCATAAGTTCGGATAAAACTTCACCAGATGCGCACACGAGCACATTCGAGCCCAGGTTGTGACACAAGCACAATGCCTCCCTTATGACCGTCCCAACATCCGAGAGCCGATCACCACCATGCCGTAGCTAGGGTTCGTAAATCCAAACTTTCAACAGATCACCACCAATCATTCATCAATAATACATCACCACGGGTTCCAAACCAGGATTGCCTGGAATCCAAAATCACATCCTCTCACATTATCCATTAAACCTACTTTCACGTCTAATATGTTAAATCCGTACATCGCAACCAACCCCGGGAACCTATTTGTCCAATCCAATAGTACAACAACATTTCACAAGTTTAACATTATCACGATACAGGCTAACATGTTAATAATGTTTAATCGAGCGATAAAATTTATTTCGCAATAGAACTAATCATGCCATAAAAATAATCATGCGATGCCACTAATAATGCCATAAAAATAATCCTGTGATACATCTAATATTGCCATAAAATAATCAAGCGATACATCTAATATTGCCATAAAAATAATCAAGCGATAAATTAATCTTGCGAGAAAAATAAATTAAGCGGTTCCTTTATTTTCTCTTTCTTTATCAAAACTAAAGTCTACGTTTATTCTTAATCGTTGCGGAGTATTGTCAGTACTAAAATAATTCATGATCGCAAGAAAAACTAGGATTTAACCAAAACTAATTAACTTTGCGACTTATAATCGTAGATTCCAATACACTAGGGTTAGATTTACAAGCTAAACAAACTTGAGGGACCAAACTGTAATTTTTCTAAAACTAATTTAACATTTCGATTTTCCAGTGACTGTTTTCAACGGAAAATAGTGGGCTCCCGCCGGACTTCAACCAGCGACGTCGGATTCGATTAATATCATACCGTAACCCTAAAATCATAATAGAAACACGACATATACTTAGGGAGGTGAGTTCCGAACTACCTCTCGTCCAGCGAAATAGTTTTCAGAGAGATTTCAGGACGGGTCGGATCGGCGGCGGCTCGGTCGAAAGGTGGTAGTGTACGACAGTGGTGATGGCCGGTGGTGATGACTGCTCCGGTGGTGAGAGAATGTACGGTGATGGAGGTGGTTCCGACTGGTGGAGGAGGTGTTGGGTTGCGGCTGCCGGTGGAGATGGTGGAGTGGCGCGGTCCACGGTGGTGCCTCTCTCTCTCTCTCTCAGTGCTGAATGGGGAAGGATTTTGGCTGTCTAAGAAAAAAATGAAATGGAGGAAGGGTATTAAAATGGGTTGAGTTTTGCAAGGGGGCTAATACCCAATGGGTAAAAATGTGTTGTCTACACTAGAGGAAAATAGGGAGGGAAAAGGGGATTTGGTCTCTCCTCTCTCAGCCGAATATTTTGAAGAAAAAGGTGAGGGTTTGTTCCTGAACAACACACGCACACACTACTAAAATTACTCGTTGGACACACGCGCACACAATCAATTACAGAATAAAATTTGGTGTGCCGAAATAAATAATTTTTTGAACAAAAATATTATTTTTGTTTTGATAATAATAATTATTTATTAAAAAATATAGGTCTTTACATGAACAAAAGGTTAAAGTGTTGAACTAGTAACTAAGGCTCTTGAAGTTGGTAACCCCTTGCACATGAATGCAAGGGGGTATTTATAGAGAAGAGGGGGAGAGATAACCAGCTGAAGGTGGCCTGGTTGAGATGGAGTGGAAGTCTCTCATGCATTAAATGCATGGGAGGAGGTGATGGGGTGGTTGTGTGAGAGAGGGGAACATCCCCTGTCTGAAGCCACTCATCAGACGGCTGCACAAAATCCTAGGGTGGCCCAAAAGTCTTCAGAGTTCCGGAACGCTCAAAGCTCAAACACACTAACATCCTCAAGGTGTTCTTGATCTTACTCATCATCGGGGAATCAAATACCATAAGTAAACTAATCTAGACAGTCTAGAATAGGGTGTCTACAATTCCATTTTCTATAGTAGGGCCCGGATCGAGGGAGTGCTAACGGGACGAGCGCTCAATTCAGAGTAGCCACTTGGGTTTGAAGGTCCGACACCCAAGGAACTAAACTTGAAACACTTTATACTCTATTTGATTTGAAAAAGTGAAAGCACCAGTTCGTCATAACCATATCTGGGTTCAGGAGCCAGGTTACGAGAGGGGAAGGATTTTAAGGCACCCCTCTCGCCCAATCCAGAGATCGGTCTCTACTTAGGCATTTTGTGAAAATATTGAGATTCTTCTTTTTTAATTAGCTTTTTAGCCAATTAGGGTGGGGGAATAGTTTAATAGGGATTAAAGCTGTAACAATTTGTAGGATGTGATAATAAAGCATGGATGGATGATTAGTAAACAATAAATGAGATAAAAGTCAAGAGATTATTGAAATAACCAAAATAGTGCACAAATCAGAAATTAGCCCGCATAGTAACAACCTTGCATGCAATGATCTACGTGCATGCAAGCAGATCTATGCACGCCAATACTAGACCCACGCGTGCCTGTTAGCTTGTCTCAACAGCTTTGATTTTTATCCCTTCCTGAGCTCAGGAAGGACCAGTGCTCACCTAGGACAAACCAAGCAGTTTATATGTACAGAAGAATTGTAAAATTACAAACATAATGAAAAATCAATTGAAGTACATCTCATAAACAGTGTGGGAAATAAATTGAGGCCAAAGGCCAAGTTACCCATGCAAAGCCATGCACTAGAAATAAGTAGACTTGCACGCGCAGATCCAAGACAGATGCACTCCTGTTCTGACTAGACTTCTAGTATTTGGTGTTGCATGTCTGGGCTTTGAGACATGATCAGAAGCCACCCAGGGGTATTCCAAAGTAGCAAACATGCATATTGAGCAAGAATAAGCAATTTTAACATGTAAAATAAGAAACAAGTTTGATCATGCATCAAAAGGGATTTAAAATAACAATAAAACCTAAAATAACCAACACCCTTACCCCCACGCAGGTCTGTGCATGCAACCAAGGATTGGCGCGGGCATACAGGCGACAAGCGCGCGCAAGCGTGAAAGCCATACGATTCTTGTAACTCTGCCAGCTTTTGGACCAGGACTAGTATAGATTACCAACCTTGGCCCTGTCAGCCCCCCTCAGGGATCAAAACAGTAAGGCAGTAAGATTTTTACCTTTGCTTGAGTGTTTGAAAATGGATTGAACTAAGTGCTTTGTGGCTAGAAAATGGATGTAATGGGAATTTGAATGGTAATGAGGAATGTGAATTTGGAAATAAGAGAGCTAGGGCTTGTATGTGATGACTATTGCTTGGAAATTATTAACTTAGAACTTGAGAAATTATGATTTTTGTAACCCTTTGAATGGAAGAGGAATAAGGGTATTTATAGGAGGTGAGGAGGTGGTAAACAAAGTCATACAACTAGCCAACAAGGCACCATTGTGGTTGCTTGGTGGAGGAGGCTTCCCAAAAGGTGATGGGAGTGGTTTTGTGGGTGGTGCACCCCAAGCCTGCTGAAATACTGTTCAGGCGACGAAATCAGGGCACTAAGGGTGTATAGAACCCTAATCATCACAAAATCTGGCTAGCAAAAAGGTGAAAGGGACAGGTGTTGACCAGCACGCATGGGTATCTGACCGGCGCGCGTGTGTCAAACTTACCATCGCACTGGTCAATGGTCAAACTTTGACCTTTCACCAACACCAGGCAAGTTGACTAGCGCGCGCTGGTTCCAGACCAACACACTTGACTCAAACCTTGGCTAGGGTTTAGGGTTTTAAGGTTCAAAAGGGGTTCCAAAACATCCAAAGCTCAAACCCTTTTTCATACTCAAAACTATTTTTGATCCAATTCATCATCGGAGAAACAAGAAACCGAAAAATGAAGTAAAATCAATTGGGAGACCCAGATTAGGTTGTCTACAAGAGGCCTCAGGTATAACCCCAGTAACTTGTTCCATTCCTGCATTCAATACTAGATAGGCTTGCTTTTCGATACACCATACGCTTGATAGACTTGCTCTTGATTCCTATTTTCAACATTTGAATATATACAATATGCACAATATATACACTAAAATGATTGAGTGTTTTGACAATGCAGGGATAGGCTAGGGCAGCTCTTAGAAGAAAGATTGTACGGCCACCTCCTCAAAACAAAATGGCGAGCACCCCTACCACTCCTGTCGCCGCAGCCCAGAGACAGGTGAGCGCTTCACGACCAGCGACGAGCGTGCAGAGAGTGCTGACCGCGACGCGGTGAGATTTTGAATTAAGCTGAGGGAGAGGCCGACGCAGTCAGGGCTAGCTCAGAAGAAGAGAAAAGGAGCCACATCATCTCGAACTGCAGAGAGTGAGAGCGAGGAGGGAGAGGATGAAGAGGACGAGGAGCGCTCGCCTTTCAGCAGCGGCTTTGACGACTTCGTCGATGACCCTGGGTACAAGAGAAACCCAAGAGAGAGAGATTACGATGATGAGGAGGACGACAACAATGAGGACCTTTTTGACGATTGAGGGCTACCACAGAGCCTCATTCATTTTACTGTCATTTAGCTTTTGATTCAGTCCTGCTCGACCAAGGTAGATAGACTTGACAGCGGGCCAGCATGTCCTTTTTGACTTTTGGGCGGATGTGCCCCGTAGATATGCTTTTGCTCGGGCTGTTGTGCCTTGACTTACATTATTCCTCCTTTTGCTTTTCGGATATTGATATAGTAGTATATAAAGATTGCATCTTCTATTTATTAATTCTCTTTTTGAAGAAAATAGATAAAAGATAACGTATAAACCAACCACTAATATCCAATTTGCATTGACGAGTAATCTGAATTGACAAATAGACACTTGTATGTACAAACTTGCCTAACTTGAATGAAAAGGATAGAAATGTCCCCGGATACGACGCAAATCTTTGGACACATGAAAAATAATGAAATTTTGGGTATTAATGGGCCAAAACTTGAAATTCTCCTAAACAGGTGAAACTAACACTTGCGTAAGGTCAAACCGATGTATGAGGACCCGTATGAATCCACAAAATTGAGAAAAGCATCCGAAAATGAGAAAATGACCGAAAAACTAGAAAAATGTCGCAAAAATGGACATAAAATACCAAAAATGACAAATTTTGAGTCCCGGACTAAAACTGACACTCCGGCATAGTCACATTAGGTCCATATAACGTGTACGGTATGAAAAAACTTGGCAAAAGTCCCTAGAATAGATTTTGAGTCTCCGAAATCTTGATTTGAACTTGAAACGAGCCGCCGGAGGTCCAAAATCCTCGTTGAGCGCGACATTTGGAATCCGATGCTTCGACACAGTCCCAAATACCCATAGTGACTGTAGACACCCCAATTCGGACCTATTAACTATCCTTAATTTGTGCCCTCGAGGCTCCCCGATGATGAAATGGAATCAAAATGGGACTCGGCTAAAGCTTGGGCGATGCTTCTTGGACTTTTGCAAACCAAAACCATTCCTTTTCCCTGCACCCTAAGGGTAAAATTGTCACACATTTCAGTGTATAAAATATATTTGAATAAAACCAGCTGGGTTAGAAAGAGAATTTAACTAGCTTTCCAACGCTTCAAAAAACACCCAAAACCGAGTTCAGGAGTGTCTGTGGTGCCCTTCTGAAGTTGGGCAGACACTCTTGAGCGCTCAGGACCACTCTTGAGCGCTCGGAACCATTCCTGAGCACTCGGGACCACTCTTGAGCACTCGGGATCTCACTCCTGAGCGCCCGGAAGTACTGACAGGGCATTGGATGTTGAGCTTAATCTTTGACCACATTTTTTGCAAGCTTTCAAACCTGCAATACACAACTGCATGTGCGAGCTGCCTGCCTGAGCTGGCAAGAATATAAGCATGCCATGTTTCCCCCTCAAAACATTTTCTTTACATTTTTGATTTGATTTTCAAACTAAAATCCTAATTTTGAATCTCCTATAAATACCCCCGTTGTGCTAGCACAAAGGGGCATGAAATCAGCCTCTCTCTCTCTCCCTTTTGCTGCAAAAAAAAAAAAAACTCTCCCTAAACTCTCTCAAATCATTTTCAAAATAATTTTGATTTCCTAAGGGATATTTCTATTTTTCAAGAAAAAATCCTAAAGAGAGATGGAACCCTAAGTTCTCTCTTCTCAAACTGTTTTCAATCCATTTCTCAAGCACCAGTCCAAGAAGCCAAGTTCAAGTCAAGCAAAGCTATAAAGGTTCACTTTATACTCCAAAATCTACTACTTTTCTACTTCTGAGGGGGATCAAGAGGCTCATACCAGTTCTTCATACTGGTTGTGAGTTCCATTGATCTTATTTTGATAACAAAAGCAAGAGGAGCACAGAGAAACAAAATATTTTCTAGGCACTGTATTCACTCCCAAGCGCTCGAGATCACTCCTGAGCGCTTAGGAGTGCTACTATTGCCAAAATATTTTGTCATTAAATATTTTCTTTCCTGTATTTTAGTAGATACTGGGGATACACTAGTCCTTCCAGAGCCAAGCTAGTTTTATTTTCAGTTGCATGGAAGCAAGGTTTGGATGGTTAGGACCAGTTCTTAGCTGTTTAAGCCCTCTGCTGAGCACTAGTGTGCATTAATAGCTTTATGTTTCTGTTTTTAGCATCAGAATATGTCTGGATCCAGCAAAAATTGTAGGGTGGCTTAGCAGAGCTCCTGAGCGCTCAGGAGTGCCGTCCTAAGCGCTCAGGAGTGCCGTCCTAAGCGCTCGGGAGTGGTTCCAGTAGCAATTACCGATTTTCTGCCATTTTTCACTTTGTATCATTTCATCATCTTCACATTGTACACCATCACCAGCATACACGTCTTGACTGATATATCTGTGGATACTTGCTAATTGCTTAATGAAACAAATGTTTTTGACAAAGTCCCACAAATGTTGAGTAGAGACTGACATTGTCTCGGGCAAGAGGGGTGCCGTAAAACCCTTCCCCTCTCGTAACATGGCTTCCAAACCCAAAAACAATCTCTGGTTTTCAATTTCAAACCATCATTTTCAATCAAAACGGTTTCTCGGGTGGCGAACCTCAAATCCGGGTGGCAACTCTTTCAATCATTCAAAATCCGGGCGGATAGCCCACAGTGACTTGTATGAATCATCAAAAGTGCAAAATAGGCCCTGGAATTAAATACAAAGTTTCAGAGACAGTAGAGCTACTGATACTATTTTTTGACGTATTGAACACGCGTACGCAGGTTTGGAACCTGCGTACTGCAATCAAAAGAAATCAGCGGATACGCGTACGTAGGTTTGAAAATTATATGCTATTGAAGTGTAGAGATGACTAATGCTAGGAATAGATGTTGTCTATATGAGAGCACCTTGTATCCATGTTGCGCGTTGAGCATCTAGATAAAGAAAAAGAAAATGTTTATTGAGGAATTAAGGTTGGTTTGAGAAACAAATACAATGACACTTGCACTTTGAGATTGTATTTTCTTATGACTTGTGCAAGTTACTTGTGTCAATGGAAGAGTTTATGTGTGGTTAAAATTTATTGAATGCTTGGAGTTAGGATACTTGACTAGGACTTATTTGGACGATGTTTGGATATGAATTATCCCGTTCGGTAAGATAGGTTGAGATGATTGTGTTTGGATTATGTTGGTCTAGATCTAGATGGTGCACCTAGAAAAAAGTAAGCTGGGCTTGGCAAGCTCCTCAGTGAAAAATCGAAAATTGTTGGGGTGGTACACTGTACCTGGTTACCCCGGTGTAGGGGTGGTGCTTGTACACGATTACCCCGGTTCATGAGGTGGTACTTGTACCTGTCTACCCTTGGTTTGCGAGGGTGGTGCTTGTACCCAATTAGCCCGGTTCATGGGGTGGTACTTGTGTTCGGCTACCCTTAGTTAGATATTAAAGTTAGCATATGGGGAACGTATGAGGTCTATATGGTAGATTTATGGACACTTGAGAATTATGTGTTGATTTTTAGTTTGTGCTTGTTTCGCGGCATTTATGTTAAACTTGAACATATTATTTGGTTTAATCTTGTTTCCTACGGGCTTTGACTCTGTTGTTTAACCATTTTAGGTGACAAAGCTGTGCCAAGAACTCAGTGAAGTGTAGCTATGTGGAGTTCATTTTGTGTTGTTGTTTTGTTTAGCATATGTAATGGAACATGTAACACCACAAGGCCAAATTTGTAATTATGTCTTTTGTAGTATGATTGTGGAACTTAAAACTTATGTTATTATTTTGGAACTGTAAAACTATGGGTTATGTAATCATCCTTTTGGCAGCCCACCCTATGGCTTGTAGAACTTATTTTTATGGAAAGAAATATATGTTGTTCTTGGGACATATGGGAATAATGCTAGATAGTTTGATTCTATTGAGTTTAAAGATTAGTGAGATATACTTTCAAAGAACAGGAAACTTCTCAAGCTTTTGTGGAAAATATATTCGTTATGATAATCCTTATTGTTTTTAAGAAAGATAAATTGATTCAAGGTTTTAAAGAAAGAAAAGTCTTTTATTTTTGGTCAACCCTTCCAATGCTTAACAAAGACTTTAACTTTTCAACGTTATATTTATGCATTTTTTACACTTGTTAAGGTTGAATTTTTCGGGGCATTACAAAATGGTATAAGAGCTATAGGTTTGAATAACTAGGAACCGTGGGAGGAGACTTAGTCTCATTTGGGCACCTTCCCTTCATTATGTTAAATGAGGTATGTACTATTTGTTAACTTGTGTTTTTGAGGCTATGTGCTTAGAGCTTTAGGTTAGATGGCCTTAGGACCGTGGGTAGAGGCTTTATTTCGATTGAAGCGCTGCTTGCTACATAAAAATATTTTTGTGATTGTGTGTTCATGTGCAAGTCCATAACATGAGTAAAATTTTGTGCTTATGTGTTAAGGGAATAACATGTGTATGTTAACTATGCGTTGATAGAAATTT
Organism: Rhododendron ovatum; assembly: GCA_019656835.1. NCBI lineage: Eukaryota > Viridiplantae > Streptophyta > Magnoliopsida > Ericales > Ericaceae > Rhododendron > Rhododendron ovatum. The sequence goes on along the minus strand of CM033795.1, from coordinate 27,867,595 downwards.
CATGTTTGGATGCTATGTATTTACATGCTAAGTGACATGTTTAGTAGGTTTACCATCATAGCTATTGAAGTAATCAGCACTTTTCTTTGGTTCATGTCTTAGCTTTGTGTCTTAATCTGCTTCCGCTGGTTAAGGCCTTTTGTGTCTCGTATCTTATCTTGGTTTTGGCTCTTTGAATTGGACGTCACACTGCTATTTCTTGGATTATCTTGAGATATTCAGATCCTTTCTTTTAAATGTTCGTATGGTGTATCTGCTATTGCTGTTTATGGCCATTCTATTGGCTTATGGTTCTTGATCCCTAACTCCAGTTCTGCTGTTGACACCGCTACATTTAATATAAATTTCATTGGTCAATTGGTTTCTTTGTAGCTGTTGTTGGTGTTTACTACTTCCATTGCTATCTCACTCGAGTTGTGGTATTGTTGATGCTTATAATTGGAGTCGAATTTCATGGTGTCATATTTAGTGATTTTAATTTGTTGGTGTTATTCTATTCAGATCTTGTTGCTATTGGTGCATTCTTTGGTGTAAAAAATCTAATGTTGTTTCTCTGCTTTTGAGGCAAATTGTGTGTTCTATGTTCATATGCAACTTGGAGGAATCTTGGCCATTTCTAGTACTCACCTAGTTTTGGCCTTGTATCTTTTGCTTGCTTTGGCTCTATCTCATTGTGTTATCTCTCGTTGGCTCAAACATTCCGTTAACCTTGTTCTTAACTCCTATATTGAAGCATTTCTTTACCTGAACAAGGGGGTCTTTAATTCCTTAACTTGTGAAGCCGTAGGAAGGCCATGGCTAATCATTAATATTTTGATCCTTTGGATATCTATTGAATTTTTAATAGCTGGTACCTTGAATTCATCGTTTAACTTCCTTTGGACTTGAGTTGTTCATTCTATTGGCTTATTGTAATCAGTCTTTGGGTTCTCAATCAGTCTTGTTGAGCTATTGAGCTTGATTTTTTTTTCGAAGTGCATTCGGCCGGCGCAATTTCAAATTCAATATCTAGCTTAGCTCTGACCTCCGTTATTTCCTTGGTTTGATTGTATGCTTCTAATGGCCCAACCTCACCTTTGTATCTCCTTTGATTTGAAATTTGCACATCTTTTGAGTGTCATATAGTCAGTTATGTAGAGCCTTGAGTTAGAATTGTGGTGTTTGTTACATTGCTTATGTGCTATGAACTATGGTGTTAGATTTGTTTTGAGTTTTTTGAGGATTACTCGCCAATAGTAGAGTTTGCCTGTGATAATAGTTATCAATTGAGCATCGGGATGGCACCATGTGAGAGCTTCTATGGTGATTTTGATTTGTTGGACCGATTGGGAAGACAACGGTTAAGGGCCAAACTTAGTGTGAGAGACAACTGAGAAGATTGGTACATTCGACAATGACTAATTCTGCCAAGGTCGCCAAAAGAACTATGCAGATTGAAGGAACATTTGACATTTAAGGGTGAAGATCGTGCCTTGTTGAAGGTCACACCATGAAGCGACTTGATAGCGTTTGGCTGGATTAGAAGTTACTACTGTGTTTTGTTAAGTTGTTTAAGATACTTGAGAGGATTGAGAATGTAAAGTTCATCTTGAATTACTATCGCGTTGTCGAAAGTTCATGATGTTTCATGAACTTACGTTTTGATATTACGAACCGAGTCCTTCACTGAGTATTTGATTGGGCCGAACTCGACTTTCATCATGACATTTGTAACGAAGAGCAACTGGTGAATATTTTGGATGCTAGAAAGCAAGTCTTGCTGGCAGCAAAGTTCCTTTGTTCAAGTCTTGTGGCATTGCCGCAAAGTCAAAGAAGCCATGTGAGAGTCAAAATCCAAATTCCATTTGAACTTTCAAGCTTGTTTTCTTCTTGAGGTGTGGTGAATTTCGGGGACGAAATTCCTTAAGGTGTGGAGATTGTAGAACTCGTCTCTAATTTTAATTTATTTTATTTAATAATGCGGTTAGGAGTAAGTATTAATAATTTTGTGAGCCATGGGTATTTGTTTTATGTATATAGGTGCATATATGTAGTGGGCCGAAAAATCCACAATTTTGGAACATCCAGGGGGGTCGTGGACCAATTCACTTTTTGTTATGGACACGTCACTCTATGGAACCATTCGCATTTGAAGCTGCAGGAAGCACCGGGTTCAGAGGCAACCTCCCTAGGCTTGGTAACCAAGCTCGGTGGCAGCCTCCCCGAGCTCGGTGGCCAGGCTCGGCAAGCTCCTCTCCATGGCTCGGCAAGCTCGATGGAGACCTCCCCAAGCTCGGTGGCAATCTCCTCGGGCTCGGTAGAACCCTTCCCTAGCGTTCGGCGACATTTTCCTAACGTTCGGAGGTCATTTCCCTAACGTTCCTAACGCTCTGCTGACATTTCCCTAGCGTTCGGATGTCTTTTCCCTAATGTTCCTAACGTTCGAAGGTCATTTCCCTAACGTTCCTAATGTTCGGATGTCTTTTCCCTAACGTTCCTAACGTTCGGAGATCATTTGCCTAACGTTCGGAGGTCATTTCCCTAACGTTCCTAACGCTCTGCTGACATTTCCCTAGCGTTCGGATGTCTTTTCCCTTATGTTCCTAACGTTCGGAGGTCATTTCCCTAATGTTCCTAACGTTCAAAGGTCATTTCCCTAACGTTCAGAAGTCATTTCCCTAACGTTAGGCGATCATTTCCCTAACGTTTGGCTCAATTCTGCTCCCTAAAGATCTAACAAATATCCAAAGGTCGGTTTAGAAGCTTCTGTGAACAGGTGGAGGACAGGTGTGATAAAGCAAAACTCTTGACATGTAACGTCATCCAAACAGTACGATACACGTGGGTGTACTGCCTACCGGTTCAACACTCCAAGCCTTGCCTATAAATACAAGACCACCCCCTCATGTGAAAGGGTCTGAAAAAGAGAGGAGGAACACGCTTCTCTCTATCTCTATCTCTCTCTCTCCATACTTTCATACTAAACTTCTCCTTTTTTCACTTACTGACTAGTTCGTCGGAGCTTCTTCCCGGAGGAACACCCCCCTCCGGTTTGCAGGTACCAGGTTCGGCAGCCAAGCTCGGTAGAGACCTCCCAGGCTCGGTAGAGATCTCTCAGGCTAGGCAAGCCACCTCTCCAAGCTCGGCAGCCACCTCCCCAAGCTCGGCGGCCACCTCTTTAAGCTCGGTGGCAACCTTCCTAAGCTCGGCGGCCACCTCCCTAAGCTCGGTGAAGCTCGGCAGCCACCTCTCTAAGCTCGGCGGCCACCTCTCTAAGCTTGGTGGTAACCTTCCTAAGCTCAGCGGCCACCTCCCTAAGCTCGGTGAAGCTCGGCAGCCACCTCTCTAAGCTTGGCGGCCACCTCTCTAAGCTCAGCGGCCACCTCCTCAAGCTTGGTGGCAACCTTCCTAAGCTCGACAGCCACCTCCCTAAGCTCGGTGAAGCTCGGCAGCCACTTTTCTAAGCTCGGCGGCCACCTCCTCAAGCTCGGTGGCAACCTTCCTAAAGCTCGGCAAAGCTCGGCGGCCACTCTTTAAGCTCGGCGGCAACCTTCCTAAGCTCGGCGGCCACCTCCCTATGCTCGGTGAAGCTCGGCAGCCACCTCTCTAAGCTCGGCGGCCACCTCCCTAAGCTCGGTGGGAACTTCCCTGGGCTCGGTAGAAACCTCTCCAGATTCAGCAAGCACCCTCACCAGTCAACAAGGGGAAGAAGGGTCAATGGTGAAAATCAGCCCCCCACAATATACATGTGTAAGCATACTCGATTGATTGTGTTCAAGTTCGTGGGCCATGGACCGTGTGTGTAAGCACCTTTGAAGTTGGTTATGTAATTAATTGGTGGTAATAGGGTCCTTAGTGTAATGGTTATGCAACTTGTGAGGGATGGTGCAATAGCTAGATACTTGGAAGGGCCCTAGCATAATTTTTGCAATTAAAAAGCAAAAAAAATGAAAGAACCCCGTTCTCCTTATTCCGGCAGCCCCTTTTCTCTTTCCTGCGTTCCCCTCTCTCTCTACAACTCCATACAAACCCTCCTTGTTCAACTCTAAAATTGAAGGCCAAGCCTCACAAATCTCGCAAAAAGGCAAGAAGAAAACGTGATCTACTGACAAAGGGTTACGCATTGATCCGAACAAAATCTTGATTGGCCAACTTTGGAGATCCTAGCTTTTTCAAAATTTGGCTCTTTTGAGGTAGGATACATGGCTAACTCTCTTGATATGTTTATTTTTAGTATAAATATTGTGAATTTGTTGTAGAACATGAATATTCTTTAGATTATATGAAAGATTGTGTTAGGGTTTTAAGATCTCACATAAAAAGTATGGATTTTTGTTGATACTTATTAAATTCTTAAAATTTATATGCTATCGAAGTGCGGAGATGACTAATGTTAGGAATAGATGTTGTCTATATGAGAGTACCTTGTATCCATGTTGCGCGTTGAACATCTAGAAATAGAAAAAGAAAATTTTTATTGAGGAATTAAGGTTGGTTTGAGATGCAAATACGATGACACTTGCACTTTGAGATTGTATTTTCTTATGACTTGTGCAAGTTACTTGTGTCAATGGAAGAATTTATGTGTGGTTAAAATTTATTGAACGCTTGGAGTTTAGATACTTGACCAGGACTTATTTGGACGATGTTTGGATATGAATTATCCCGTTTGGTAAGATAGGTTGAGATGATTGTTTTTGGATTATGTTGGTCTAGATCTAGATGGTGCACCTAGGAAAAAGCAAGTTGGGCTTGGTGAGCTCCTCGGTAAAAGACCAAAAATTGTTGGGGTAATACACCGTACCCGATTACCCTGGCGCAGGGGTGGTGCTTGTATGTGATTACCCCGGTTTATGAGGTGGTACTTGTACCTATTTACCCTTGGTTTGCGAGGGTGGTGCTTGTACCCAATTACCCCAGTTCATGGGGTGGTACTTGTGCCCAGCTACCCTCGGTTAGCTATTAGAGTTAGTTTATGGTTACGAATTTGAATTGAACCTAGGAATGTTGTGCTAGGTTGATTAGTTGGGGAACGTATGAGGTCATGAATGGGGTAGATTTATGGACACTTGAGAATTATGTGTGGATTTTAATATGTGCTTGTTTCACGGCATTTATGTTAAACTTGAACATATAATTTGGTTTAGCCTTATTTCTTACGGGCTTTGGCTCATGTTGTTTAACCATTTTAGGTGACAAAGAGGCACCGAGAACTTAGTGAAGTGTAGCTATCTGGAGTTTCTTTTGTGTTGTTGTTTTGTTTAGCATACGTAATGGAACATGTAACACCACAAGGCCAGATTTGTAATTATGTCTTTTGTAGTATGATTGTGGAGCCGAAAACTTATGTTATTATTTTGGAACTGTAAAACTATGGGTTATGTAATCATCTTTTTGGAAGCCCACCCTATGGCTTGTAGAACTTATTTTTATGGAAAGAAATATATGTTGTTCTTGGAACTTATGGGAATAAAGCTAGATAGTTTGATTCTATTGAATTTAAAAATTGGTGAGATATTCTTCAACGTACAGGAAACTTCTCAAGCTTTTGTGAAAAATATATTTGTTACGATAATCCTTATTTAAAAAAAAAAGATTAATTGCTTCAAGGTTTTAAAGAAAGAAAAGTCTTTTATTTTTGGTCAACCCTTCCAATGTTTGACAAAGACTTGACTTTTCAACGCGATATTTATGCATTTTGGCACTTTTTAAGGTTGAATTTTTTGGGCCGTTACATTCCTCCTCTTTCACAACCAAGAATGCATTTCGGCAGCTTGACGCCCTTTTAAATTAGCAGAATTTTTAATAACCATCACAATACCATTTTTTAGACCAACTTTCCGCGCCCAAACTAACATATCTTCTCTACTTTCAAAAATCTATTAAAAAAAATAACGAATATGTATAAGTACAATATTAATGTAACAACCCATATTTTTCTAAGCTTCCAAAAAAAAAAGTGTTGGTAATAAAAATTTTACTTGCACATACTATTTTTGTGGAAGCCACATAAGGAAGATTCCTAGTACATGTAGTTGGAAATTCGGGTATCACAAATATGTTAAGACTGTCTGACATATTTTCGTTTTGTGGGTAACGAATATGTTGGTAACGAATTCGAAATACCCATATTTTCGTTACACATAATGGGTCGGGGTGTTGCAATTAAGCAGCCTTAACCTATATTTTTTATTTTTATAATAAATAACGAATACGCATAAAAACAACAGTAATAACTAATCTAGTGAGTGTTAAATTCAGGTGTATAATTGCGGCAATTGTGGGAGACACTCTCCCCACTAGGAACATCATTGTCAAATGACCAACTATCTGAAATTGAAAAGTTGTAATCATCCATAATCTTCTTCTATGAATTACGAAAATAAATATTGAGAAAATACTGATGTTCTTGTATGAAATAAATGTTAAGGTCTCGTATTTCCAAGCTATCACACCACCGACACAAGATTATACACAAGTGAATATATAGGCCAAGGCATCGAATTTGCAACGGGCAAATTAATGATAAGGCACACAACCAAAGAGCTCATTCAATGCTCTGTTGCTGCACCTGCAACTGTGTAACCCAGCCTTATCTCTCAAACTGTGAGTCAATACCTCCCACTCTTCTATGCATTTAAGGATTTTGGTTTCATTCGCTAGTTTTTTTTATCTCGGGTTTAAATCAAGTGCTCCAATTTTTAGTCTGGTTGAATCAGTGCGAAAATCTTATTTTTTTTTTTATCATTTTAACCCAAATGATTGTAATAAATTTTTTGCTTTAAAGTCTTTCAACGAGCACCCTAAGACTCCTTATTTAGTTTCAGGGATCTCTTAAGGTGTCCATTGAAAGGCCTTAGCCAAAAATCCATTATGACAATTTAAGATAAAATAAACAGAAAAATAACATCTTGTACCAGTTCAAACAAATTGAAAATTGAAACACTTAATTTTTTAACTATATTTTTTAATATATAAATGATGTAAAAAAATAAGTGTTCAGATTTTCAATCCGGTTGAATCAGTGCGAAGATCTTAATTTTTTATTATTTTATCCTAAATGGTCGTAATGAATTTTTGGCTCTAAGACCTTTCAATGGGCACCCTTAGAGAGCCCTGAAACTAAATAAGGAGCTTTAGGGTGCTCGTTGAAAGACCTTAGAGCCAAAAATTCATTTCGACCATTTAGGATAAAATGATAAAAAAATTAAATCTTTGCACCGGTTCAATCGGATTGACAATCGAAGCACTTAAATAATATCAAATAAATAAAAGAGAAAAAATATATAAAGAATATTAAATAAATATTCTTGGCACATGAATCAACATTTTTGTTCCATTCTATCTGGTTTTTTTTTTTTGAACTAATAATAGGCCACATTTATTAATTGGCACACAGATCAACATTTTCGGCTTCCTAAATTCGGTGATTAAATGGACTTATTTTTGCAGTATTGTAATTGTTTCTAGCACATTTTAAACTATCCAAAATTATCAACATTGTCCGATCAAGTCCCGATATTTGTCAATTTTCTCATATTGGCGCGCACATTACAATAGTGAGGTTGAAGGAAAAAAGAAAATAGATAGAAAGAGATAAATAGATAAAAAAAATATTCAATAAATAAAAGAGATAAAAGATATAAAGAAAAAGAGAAAAATAAATAATTAAATAAATGAATTAAAAAATAAGATAAAAGAATTAAAAAATAAATAAAAATAGAATTTAGTTAAAACAAAGGAGCATTTCGGACTTTTGACATGAGACCTATCGGGGTGTGTGTGAGGGGTGGGAAACATAGTTGCCAATCCCGTACCGTACCGGTCGGTACATATTGGATTTAAGAAAAACTGGTACCCTAAACCCCCAATTTCATTCTGGACCCAATACCAGTTCTTATCGCTCGATACCGGCCGTAATGGGAAATACCGGTCGAGACAAGGTTACCGTAATTTCTAGCTGAAATTTTGCAAAGCGTATTTTTTTTTTGGAACGTTATCTTAACCCCCCAAAAAAAAATTTTTTTTTTGGATGCGTATTTTTTTCTTGTCACGTTAAAAAAAAAAGTTGTAGAATTTTAGCAAAACGGGGCTTAACCATAGTACGTGCGCAAGACTCAAATCCTGGATTTGCACCCCCCTGCGCACGAATAACTCGTGAATCGCACCCGGTTAATTGGTTTCCGAATCAATTTTTCCAAATTGCCTTCGCCCACGGCTCATTTTCCTGAGCGCGCGAGACCTCTCCTTGTGTCCTCATTCACAAGCTCACTAGTGTGCAAAGTCATTTAAGATGAAAAAGAGTTTTGTAACTGGGTAATGTGGGACAAGAGGCAAACACATAGGTATTTTATGAGGAATTGCATGGTGTGGGGGATTTTTTTGAATTATAATTATATATAATTATTATATATATTGTAGTTGCGGTAAATCTGAAACGGTACCCGGTATTTGACCGGTAACGGTATGTATCATACTAGTAGAAAAACTAGTACCCCGGCCGGTACGGTATTCAGAACATTGATCGATACCCCTTGTTTGGGTATCGATATCATGCAGTTCTGAGACAATTTTTTTGCAGTTTTGACAGACTTTCAAAGCTCCAAAGGGGAATAATCCAAGCACGATCCATAGACCAAATCAACATATATACACATAGAAGAGGTAAAGAAATTCCTACCTCGAGTCAAATGTCGAAATCCAAGAGATTTGAACGAGCCCTAGCTCCGAGCTCCTTGAAATCAATCGAGATCTCCTCTTCAAGCTTCACCTAATGCGATACGAGTCCAGGGTTGTGTTCTAGAGGTGAAAACAAGATGGATCCTTGAGGTTTTTGAGGTATATGGTGGAGTTTCAAGAGAGAGCAAGAGAGAGAGAAGGAGAGATGGTAGAGAGAGAGAGAGAGGCGTGAGATGAGAGAGAGATATATGAGAGAATTTTATCTCCTACTCACACACACCACTATATATACTAGCAAAAGGGAAAATAACACCTACACTCCCTCTAGTTTCCATTCCATCACTTAAACCCCAAATCAAATAATCTCACCCTTTTCGTATTATCCACAATTTCGATATTTATAAAACCTTAAATTTTTTTTTTGAAAATACGGGTCTCTACATCCTACCCTCCTTAAAGAAATTTCATCTCGAAATTTAAGCAAAGTAACGAAGACACCTGATCAAGAATCCTAATCTCAAAGGCCGCGTCTACTACACAACGCTTCGTATCCACCAACTTCCGTGTCCTCAATGCCAGAAAACTCAGTAATACTGCAGTTAACTAGCATGACTTCTTATCGAAACAATCACCAAGTTCCAACATTAACACATTTCAGACCACGAAGTCATAGAATTCGCACGAATTGTAATCATATTATTAACCAATCTTGGTCTCACCACTCGTATCCACTCATTTTACTTTCTACTGATCAATTTCGATTTCCCAGACTGTGTCCAAGCACATGGTAGATTTCATACGTTGTAACTCAACAATCTCGTCAAGTAAGACATAATCAACAAGTTCTAATGATTTTCAATACTAACTCGCGACGAGCTCCCTCGAAATGGCAAATGCTAACTCGATGTTAACGTGTCTGACACGATAAAGTCTAAACTAAACGATGATCAAAAGTTTCCAACTTACAATTTTCCAAACATGAGCATAGTGTTATAGGTCATAGGTCATTAAGTAATTTTGACGAATATCTAGCCTTGTCGAAGATTCAAGCCTAAGTAGATTAAAAGTTTTCATAACATGCCCATCTGTGACAAAATTTTACAAAGAAAATTTGAAAGGAAAAGTTTGTTTGTTTTTTTTTTTGAAAGACATAGCAACAATCACGCAAAGCTCTTCACCTGGTTATTTCAAAAACACGGACAATCTAAATGACATAGTAAAGATTAAAGATGGGGTTGACTCCACTATAATGCAACTGACTCCACGGTGGCACCATTTCCAATTCCAAAAATGGACTATTAAAAGGAACCAATTTGACAAAGCATTACCCCTTTCAAAAAAAATCTTGAATTTCAAACATGTACACTCGTAACAAATCTTGAAACAAAAGTTCACTATCCTACATGTTTCACCATGCTCGCTCGACCCCAGGTAAGGATATTAGTTCAAGTTTGACATACGCCCACAACGTCCAAACTAGTCTAGCTTGTTCAATATCTTACAAATAATTTAGCTAAGTTGTCACTAGTCCCACTAAGACCATGGTTAAGAAATTGAAAGATAGACAAGTTATCATTAAACCATAAGCTAAAATAGAACAAAGAGTTGGGACAAGAGGTTCCACTTAACACATAGCGTTACATCTGACTAAGAGGTTCGAGTCTCCCACACAAACTGCGTCAAACACACGTACGCCTTCCATCCTGGCATCAAATCTATCCTCTAACCAAATTTTCCATTTTTACTGGGTTTCCCTTATAAGTCTAATACACAAGTATCGTCATAAATTCTTCATAATACGTATATCATATCACAATTTTGAAACATGCATTCATACTAAATAAAAGTCCATACTGATATCATAACAACAGGCTATTGTAATTTAGTAGTCTATAAGGAGACAACAAAGTTGGTATCGACATTTCAAGTGATCTTAGTTGCCAAATCCAGTTCAATGTTTACAGTTTCTCATATGAATACTTCACTTTTTTCGGTTCCTTTCACAAACCACGAACATTCACATTCGACATTAATAGCATGCAATCAAGGTGTAAATGACAATCTCTTTTCACAATTTGAATCAAAAGACACATATTCACGACCATTGCATTTCCACCCCTTGCGTTGCAATAACATTACCCATTTGTTGGGCCTTTGCATTACCAACCCTTGCATTGCAATAATCTTTACATTCCAATTCTTAACTACAGCCTCTCAAATCACACTAGTCTAGCAGCTTCACCATTTGACATTTTCTCAAATCAATACATAAGAAAGCACACTAACAAAACTAATTCATAGAGTAACACACTAAGTAATCTAATCGTTACAATTTCAATAAAGACACAATTCGACATCTTTCACATAGGAAATCAACATTTGTTTCATATCTCTTTTTACCACCTAACGGATCCCCTTCATGATATCACCGCTCGTTAATAGTCTAACTTGCCAATACCTATAAAGACCTTTAGCTATATTGCACCCATCAACACTTATCAACCATAAGTTCTTGCCAAACAATTTTACCAAATTCTATTCATCGTACTACAAGTGTCAAATAAGCACTCTATTACCCAACGTCACATCACGACATCAGTTAACTTATACATCATGTCAACAATTTTACTTGTCGAGTTATGCTCAAAAGTATAATCCATTTAATCCATTGTTGTCCATTTTCTATTCCAATTGCTTCATTGGATATCCAAATCTTCATTTCATAAAATAATCCTCCTCTATGCCACACATGATTTTTAGATAATACGGTTATCCCCATTTCTAACTTTAATCTCATCATCGACCATCTCACATTACCTATCTCCTATAACACATTTTTTTTTAATGGCATACCACTAGCTCTCCAAGTATCAAGAATACATATATCAATTCATATGGGTAATATTAACTCTAATGCTTCATAGATGTCCTCCTCTAAATCTCTACGATAATGGTTTGACACATTCTGGTATCTTGAACCTAGTTCATATATTATGGTTGACCCCAAATTCTCTACCCTTAGTCAAGGTTACCTACTATAACAGTCACTATAACTCAACCCCCATGTAGAACTCTGTCTCCTATTGCAATGGCAACCTCCCTTATACTTCTCTAAATTACAAACTCCTGCAATAGATGACAACCCTTCACCAATTAAACCCTATTGTCTTTTTACAAGACATAAAGAAAAGCAATCTCTCATCTTTCAAACACATATTAGCTAAGGGTAACATTGGGCCATTTCACATTCCTTTACCTAAATCATAAATTTCCATAGTCATTACACATTGCTTTCTCATAAATAAACGAGTTATCAAACACTACAACTTGACCTCACTTAGACTAATAACTTTAAGGAGAAGAGATACATTTGGAGGTCTTAAGACTGCACAAAGCGTTCAACCATCAACGACACTACAACCCTAATTGCATACACTTGTAACAACCAGCTAGACTTAAGGTGCACCTAGCCACTTGTAACAACCAGCTAGACTTAACTCCAAGTCTCCTCGCATTTCATCTTACAAACTCTAGTACACTCATTGACCTTACAAGATTCACAACTTGGGCGCAGATCATTTGTCATATCACTATAACGACTCACCTTATGCCTAGGTCTATATTCAATAGCGTGCAGCACCTAGGGGTGCCAGTTCACTTCTCAAGTAAGTAAGATCGTATAAACATATACTCCACATAGCAAGAAGCACGTAAGCATGTAAGGATTAGGCAGACGAGCACATAAGCACATCACTTACAAAAGACAAGCATCAATCAAACATTCAACATGACATATGATAGAGACCGAGTCCTCTCCCTTCAAGGTTCAAGACTAGAGATGTTCAAGGGTTCTTCACTATCACAAAGTAATTTACTCCACTAGTTTCCCAATTTTGTGAAGACAAACAGACAAGGTGATCTTAATAGCATCTCCTATTTTTCCATAATCTACCAATCTATCCACTAACTTCAGTTTAGATCCTAATAAGCGCTAGGCTCCCCCAACACTAACGCTCCTTCCAAAATCAAACACCTACTTAAGCAAAACCTTCAGAGTAACTGATCTAAAAGAAAAAAAAATAGTTGAATTCCTTTAACTCAGTGACGTAATACTTTACACCCTGTCATGATATTGTGTTAGACTTGAGAAAGTCATTATTGACAACTCCTTTCCCCAACTTATTTGTAAACCAAACAATTTACTAAGACAAGCTAACACACATACTACAACAAATTGAGGTTTCAATAACGTATCTTAATAGCGTTTTTTTATAAATGCTATGGTAGAGGTGGCAATAACAGCGTTGCTGCTATTGTGTGGCACGGAGAAAGCCGGAAGTGAAAAAATAGCATTTCATTAATTATATTATAGCGTTCCATCCAAATTTCAATTTAGGGCAGGAATCTCTCTCCACTTCGCCGCCTTAAAAACATACGCGAACTCAAAATTTTCTCCAAATCATTGGCGCACAGATCTCCCTCTCTTTTCTTGCGAATTGGTTTCAGCTTCTACTGGATAGATCAAGCGTTCAGTCGCGAGTTCAATCGTGAGTTCTCCTTTCATGAGCAAGGGTTTCAATGTAAGTTCTTCCATGATTTGTTCTTTCTCCTTTCTTGTTATGTGATTTAGCTAATACTCGGTTTAAATGTACGAAACCCTTTTTCTGCTCGATCCCTCATTCCTCCACAGAAAGAAGCAAATCGCCATGACCTATTGCACCAGTTGAAGCAAAAAGCCGTCGAATGGAGAAGCCCTAACCAGGTTCACTTCGATTTTTTCCTTGATTTTTGCCCAAATACAAACTAGGGGTTTAATATTCTCTCTTATTTGCTTATCAAAGGTCATGAATTTTTAATTTTGCTTAGCCATCAAAGGGTATGATCTATTAGGATTTGCACAGATTATGCTTTTAAAATGTGAAGTTTACTTAAAATCTGATTTTTTATTTTCATTCTAATAAGAATATGAGGCTTTTCTTTTGCTTCGGACTAGAAAAAGAGAATACAACATGTATGGGGTTTCATTATTTGCCCAGAAAGCACGAGAAGATTATTGCGGGTTCCATATTTTCCCTGAAAGAGAAAAGTCAAGGCTTAGCTTTTATAAATTCATGTGTTAAAGAAGATGACATTTTCATGTAGAATCTGAACTAGTTGAGGATGGATACAAAAAACTCTGTCATTAGCCTAAAGAGATCGTTTTCGGTGCAATCTAGGTGTGCGTCATGCGGGTGCCACCCCCCGCCCCTTGGGCTGTCTACATTCCACAATTATTTGGCTTGTGTTTTTCCTGATTGATATTATGACTTACCCACCATCTTGTTTGTTGCCTTCGGTGATGGACCTTGGTGTTCCCTCCCTCTTTGCCAGTTATGTTTGTGTTGGAGAAACTGACACTTTGAATTAGATCTACAAAGATGTGGAGCATTATTAAAGACCAGCTATGTGGATAATTTAGAGTTGCAAATTTAATATGCAAGTACTAGTTTTTTAATGACATTGAGTACGTGGAAAAATGTAAAGGTTAAATGCGACTCGACTGTTTTGTCAACTAAGATAAGGTACTATTGAACCCTACTGTTGTATTCTTTTTGTAGATGGACGATGATGATGAAAGGATAACCAATGTTAGAGGAAGATTGTGAGGTTGCATTAGTTTGATTTATGTGCCTACCAAGGTACGAAAAGGCATTTTAGCTTCTGTAACTTGCATTTGTTGTTCTTGTTGGTTAAATATGACTTCTATTTGTTAACATCATTTTTTTTTGCATATCATATCTATGCCTAATTATTGGGTTGCTCCATAGTATTGATTGTGGCCTTATCAAAGTCTTATTCTTATAAGTTATATGCATGGTTTGATTCAATAACTAGTTGGTTCTTTTGTGCTAATAGGTGTACTATGGTTCATACCAAGATGGGAGAGAGAACAAGTTTTTAAGGAAATAGCTGAAGTTTGGTGAGCCTCCAAGTCAAGATTAGTCTCGAAAATATGACACGCTACAGTTGAAGGCTATGACTCCAGCTAGATAATATCAAATCACTCCACGATTGGAAGGATTTTGTGAAGGAAAAGACTAGTAAAAGGTGTAAGGTATGTGCAACCTGATTTATCTTTAATATTATTATCAACCAAAAAGGAATTCGATATTGAAGAATGGATATGGTTGCAAGACTATTGTTTTTCAAAAATGAGAAAGAAACAAATCGGCATACTCTGAGCCATGAGGAATATGCACTGCAAACAAGTGAGAGTTAATATCTACATTGTTATAGTTTGTTATCACGGTTTCTTATACTACATATTAGCAAATAAAACTAAGTGTATTCGTAACCTTGTAGTTGTTATTGTAGAAAGCAAAAATAGGAAGCCCTCTTCCATAACTATACATTTTGTTTACTGTTTTAGAATCATGCAACTGCTCTGCTTCGCCAACTTGGCTGCCAGGTTTTAAGTTTCCAACCCCCTCTCTCTAGAATTTGAAACAACATCAAGATGTTTAGATGGGTTTGGCTAAACTTAGATGTCATTCATGATTGTTTCAATTGGTCAAATCTCTTGGATGAGAAGTTGGGGGAATAGATTTTGCCGGTTATATTCCATTGATTTTAAGGGTAATCTTGATGCTTTCATCTGCTAAAGAGGAATGACCAAGAGCAGTTTTCATTGGTTTGGTAAAGACATAGGGTTATTGTTTGTGCCCCATGGTTGGCCTCTATGGTAGCCAATGCCTCAATTTCTCTTTTCCTTCGGCTCATTTGCCCACTAAGTTGGATTGTTTGATCATTAGGGCTTGCGTGGATTTGTGGCCATGGAGGATCTATCAGAGATATATGAGAAGTGAGAACGTTTCATGAATTAGCCACTAAGGTACCCCTATTAACCTCCCCACTGCGTATTTGTTTTGCGTAGCATTTTTTGATGTATTAATATTGCCATGTAACGTTATTTACATAATTGCATCTATATATTCTTGTTTATGTACACATGATATACATAAACAATTGACTTCTTCTTACATATGGCTCTTATCTTCTATAACCTAGGTGCAAAATGTTATACAACTGCCACCCATTTAATGCTGAAGGAGGTCTAAAATTTAGTGTTAAGTTGAGATAGTTGCAGATTACTTAGAGGAACTTTCATTACGGGGAAGTTATATTTAAGCTTCTATGTTCCTGTTTTTCTTAGTTTGCTCCCAGGAAATGATTGTACTTTTTGATTTATTTTTAATGGAGAAGCAAGAAAGAACTCCCAACTTTTGTAGTAAATCTCTTGCTGTATTGTAAGCGAAGTGGACTCTTGTATGCTTGAAGGTTTGAACAGAATTGTGATAGATGAGAGTTTGCATATCTTTTTGAAGCACAGATTTTTATGATTAAGACTAGTATCTCTCTCTGTTTGGGTACTTCTGCAAAACTTTTTGATTTCCAAGTGTTTAACCATCTAACATAAGTATACTTCTACTAATGTGAAGAATTAAATCTGCATTGAGCTACCTGGCTTAAACTTTGCACCTATTTTTTTAATTTGATGGAAGAATCAGCACTCAAAGTCTTGTGTCCAAGGTTAGTCAGGCTTAGCTTCATGTCAGATTGAAACTCTAAGCTTTTTTTTTCCATTACGATTTCTATTTAAAATACAGTAGTTTTAAGCCACGAAAACAAAGGTAAAACATAGTTAAGATACTAAATGAAATTAGGAATTCACTTCCTTCTCTTAATGCCACTACTAAACTGTTTGTAGACAAGTGTTTTTGGACCCTCACTCCTACGGGCCAATTTACTATTTCATCAATTTGGGATCATCTCAGAGTTCACTACCTTGACATTCTTTGACATTCTTTGGCATCATGCAGTGTTCTTTGAGTGTTCTTTGACTGTCCTATGGTTACCAGGTTAGGGGTATTCTTTCTCCTAAACTTCCTATGGGTTGGGTTATTCAGTCTTGGTCACATTGGATCATGTTGTTGTCTTCATTGATGGGTAATTCCCTTGTTACCGCAATTACTATGTTAGTGTTCACAGTTTTTGTGCATCATATCTGGATAGAAAAGAACTATAGAAAATTTCAAAATGTGTCTTGCACTCCTAATGTTATTGCAAATAAAATCATTTATGAGGTGAGATGTAGGTTTTTATCATTATCAAAATTGCCTAGTGGGCCTCACTATGCTAATCTAGTTCATGTCTGGCAACCTGTGTGATAATCATCTCTAACTGATTGGTATTTGGTGGTGTGTCTGTGCAGCCTGCCAAGCTTGTACAGTTAACAGCTAGCAGGTTCAGTCAGCAAGTAGATTGTGTCGGTTGGAACTGCTTTGGTGAAGTTGGGTACAGATTGTGCAGGTACAGGTGTGCAGGTGGGCATGTCACATGTTGTGAGCATCTCCAAAGAATCTATTCTAGCACTTTCAGCTAGAAGACTTGGTGTGTCGCTGTTTGGTACCAAAGGAGTTGGAAGGGAGTAAAGGCAGTCGTGGAGTTATTACTTCTATTATCAATGGTAATTATCTTAAATCCTTATGATGGTAACTTTTCAAAGCCATCAGTAGGCATGCTCTTATATAGTCCATTTGGGGTTCTTGGTTTGAGAGAGATCTACTAAAATGTGTGTTTTCCGGTAAGTTGTGTGTTCGAGCCTCATCCTTTCTTGGAGAGGAGGTAATAAATAACGGGGGCATCATGTGAGAATAAGTGGAGGGAATTGGTGGAGCCCTCTAGTCCCAATGCTTGCAAGAAAAAAGATGAGTGAGAGGTCAGTTTTTTAGGGAGATATAAGTCATTGAGACCTCGTATTGAGCTTGGGAAATCCTGTTACGCTGCTTTAGTTTAATGTTAATTACCTTTGTTGTGACATGAATCTTGGCTGAAAGGCATCATTTTGTTTTGGTTCATGATTTCAACATCTGGAAGTTTAAATGGAGGACTTGGTGTTGTTATCTAGATGGCCCATGGGTTTTACCGTTCAAAACACAGTGTAGTTGATGTGGGAGATGTCATCTACTTTTGTGCACAGTTTACCACCCCAGTCGTCATCATTCATTTACCTTGTTTCGGTGAGTTTTCTTTCACTTGGAACTACAAATTTGTATGTGTTGCTATTTTGCATAACTCTATTTGGTAGTTGAGATAAGCCAATGAAGTATGCTTTTGCCTAATGAGGCATGTTGTCGAGATTGATAGTTTATACTTCCAGCAAGTATCATTTTTGCCTATCCATGGGGGATGTCCCAAGACTCTTTTGTGCCTAGATGGTTACAAGTTCTGTGGTGGGTATGTGTCCAGCTATCGTTCATGTCTAGCTAGCCTTGGTATTAGGATTGGTTTGCTTGTGGGACGTTGAATGCCATGTTCCCATTTGTGTATGAGGTTTCTAGATTTGTCCAAGGGGGTTAGATGCTGCCTCATTATGCTCCCTCGTTAGATGGTTCCTATTTTACCATGGAATTTCAATTTTTTTTGGGTAAATCAGCTTAAAATAGAAAAAGGCAAACTGAATATACAGCCTACAAGGGGCATACACTAGGAGAAAAAAAAGAAAAAGAAAAGGAAAAGGTAAAATAGTAACTCTAGGCCAAGTGGCTACACGATACTTCAAGATAACCTCACCGGGAGCAGAAACACACTTCCGTAGTGATCCACTTATTTAATAATGCTTGCGCTTTTATAGTATAAGTACTTTCGCGAATCATGAGCTTATTCTATGCCCATCTATTAATCCAAAATTTTGTACCACAGGGAATCAAGAAGATTGCCTCAATTCCACGTGCTTGGCTTTGGGAGGAAAGAAAGACCAAATTGCTCGAAGATTGCATCAATTTCAACAAGCTTGCAGCATAGAAAATTTTCAAGTAATATGTTGGTTAGCTTGTTTGTGGCTACCTTTGGTAACATCCTTTGGTAACATTGGACACCTGGTTACTATATGAATCCATTGCAATTCTTGCAACCCTTTCATGGAATTTGTGTTTTCGAGTTGTTTCAAAAGTTGGTGTAATGAATACTTGCCCGAATGATTGAATTTGGTTAATTACATTGGCAACATTGAAGTTTTAGATTATATTCATGTTTTTCTAATAATTGTTTTACAATTGGTGTTGAATGTAATAAAAAAATATTAAATGGGTGGTGTAATGACAAACACGCTATTAAAAGAATCTCAAAATTAGCATGCAAAAAAATGCTATTAAAAGCTTATTTAAGACAGCGTTCAAAAAACGCTATTAAAAGTTTATCTAAGACAACGTTCAAAAAACGCTATTAAAAGTTTATATAAGACAGCGTTCAAAAAACGCTATTAAAAGTTTATCTAAGGTAGCGTTCAAGAAACGCTATTAAAAGTTTTGACTTTTAACAGCATCGGCTAATACAGCGTTCCGAAAAACGCTATCTATGACATTCAATAGTGTTTTTCGAACGCTGTAAAATGTAATTTTTGTTGTAGTGACATCTTTAAAAATATAAAGACACACGATTAGCTCATTAGACAGCACGAGGTCATCAAGCATGCATACTCGTTATTATGTAACATTTTGTTCTTTCATGACTTGAATTTACATATCATGGTACTCTTATATACGAAAGCATGAAATTAACAAGCAAATACAAAAAAAGTTTTGACTACGACATCGCATGATCTATCTGGATTCAGTTTTCTAGAAAAATGTAAATCTTTCCATTGTTTATCATGTTTAAGGAGCATATCTTCTTGATGTTCAATCATGAAGTCACGATGGCCAGTCGCACTTCAGGTTGAATATTTGGAATTTGATTCTCAATCAAAATCTTTGAAAAATGAGTCACATTTTATACAAATCCACTTTTTGTAATCAAAACATTTCTTAACATAAACTTATTAGACACACTATAGATTCAAACTCCATCACTCAAGATAACACAAACAGGCACCAAGTGTATTTAGCATAAGAAAAAGGTAAACACACTGAATACTCACAAGAACGTAACAACCACAAAGTCTAATCACCTCACATCAACCACATTAAGACCTAACTTTCTACAAATACACGTATTCGCGGAACAAGTAATTTCAAGCCATTATAATAGTCAAAGAAAAGGGAGTAATCAACGGCAACCAAAGCACCTACAAGGTCAAGCCCCCAACTCATAACACAGTTTGACAATAACACGTTGTCCCATTCAAATGTAAATGCAATGCCACTTAGTATAATGAACGTGGATCACATAAGCACAAATGATCTATGCAGAAAGTTGTGATATTTTGAACCCATGAGATTAAACATCTCCCCATGGTCTTAAAGTATTCAAACCTAGACGCTCTGATACCAACTTGTCACGCCCTTGATTTTCAACATAAATAAATAATCCATTTCAATAAAAGATCCTTGCTTAACATAAATATTACCCACAAGAGTTCCCAACAGTTTAACTTTACAAACGAGTCCCCAAGTTTAAGTAATTACAACTTTGGCACTACGGCCCAAATCAACTTAAATACAAGTACGAACCTGTTTAAGATATTACATACTTTATATAATCAAGAGGAATTTAAGTACAATTAGTTACAAACCCATCTTTGTCAAAAGAAAGCCAATACAAGATGTTCAAGTAACTAAAACGAAATTAGCTTCCAAAAGTCTTCATGCCCTAGCACACGAATGCATACAGTCTACTGTCCAGCATTTTGTCCTCAAAGAAAGATTAGGTTGAGCTACACTAGCGCAGTAGGAAAATCTTTACCGATTCTATATGTAAACATGATGAAATGTGCAGGTGAAATGAAGACAAGAAGTACGGCTCAATCGATGGATAACAATTGATTTAAAGGCATTCCAACCTTCAATATGATCATCCTAACGCATGCCTATAGCTCAATGTACCACCAAGTTCACATGATATTAAACAACTCAAGTGACCTCGAGACGACTCACTATCGCCAATCACCTCCATCGGTATTTCCACCCATTGTGTTACCGTATAACACCATGAGAATTACCGTGTTACCACCCCTTGCATCACAGTGATCCCTACCAACTCGGGTCACTGTATTACCACCCCTTGCGTTACGAGACCGCCTAAGTTGTCGTATTACCATCCCTTGCGTTACGAGACTTCCTAAATCAACTTTCGACACAAACAACTATTTCCTTACTCGATATACCAGCTATGACCTTCCCAAGACCACAATCATACATGAAATATGCTACAGCATGCCAACTATATCACAAATATGCCACAAACGTTCATAAATAATCAAACAATCACAAATTGCATCTTATTGACATTTTAACCATGTAAACTATTGTTCAATCCTTACTAACGGAAGGCGAATGGGTCAAGAATAACATCCACTAATCATAGGAGGTCATAACGATAGAACGAGATTCTTAGGAGTAGCCGACGGATGTTGGTAGAATGACACACCCCCACTCTAACAGTCATAACTTTTTGTGTACTCAGATTCTTAAAGTGATTTTGGTGACAATGAAATGCTAACTTCAAGACCTTCGAATCGATATAAAGTTTGCATGAATCGAACATCGGACGAGGAAGTTATGGCCGTTTGAAGTTGGGCTGAAAACCAGAAGACGAGCAGAATTTCCAGAGAGGGAAGGGGTATCGATATCCCTTGTTTAGGTATCGATACCTGGCTATAGATGTAGGGGGATGAAAACAATTGAAGCTTTGGATCACCTTGGATTGCAATGGCTTATTCGTGCCTTTTCACCGGAACCCTAATTCGTCGTCGGAACCCTAATCTGCAAAATAAACAGGGGGTGAGTGCACCTTTGCCTCTCGTGGCAAAGGCCCTCCAATGCCAAAGTTAGTATCACGTACTAGCAATAGAACCCTAATTATCAGTAGGAAAGCAATCAGAAAGCAATGTATTGCGTACCTTTTTCCTCTAGGTTTACCTCATATTTATAGATTCGTGTATGCTTGTTGCCCACGCATCCCTGTTTCCATAGGATTCCCAGCTCGTATAGGAAATCCAAGATATCATGGATCCTCGTTTCCTTTATCAGTTTATTTAGAAAGGAATCCTTTTAGGATTTTTTTTCCATTACTGATCGAACATCCCATTCTCGTTGGGTATCTTTTGCAGATCCTATATATTCGGGTTCTCATTCCTTTGTTGAATATCACTGTCTCCGGAACCTTCTAGAGCGTCCCTGCCGCCTCATGAATTCAGGGCAACCTTTTTCTCTGTTCGGCTATCTCATTGCCGAACAGTCCACATGGACCAATGACTTCACATGTATCTGGTCCTTATTGTCTGTACTTTAGACAAATGACTTCACATGTCTTTTATTTTTATCAGCCGAACAAACTGCATGGATCAATGACTTCCCATATTATTGGTCTATATCGCCATTCACCACGCTGCTCGGCGATAACTCATGTGATATTTACCACGTGCTCACAAATACCACGTGTTCGGCTATAAAATGTATCTGTTCGGGAATACCTCCCTACAATTGCTCCCCAGCTTCATTTATTTACCACTGTTCGGGGGCAATATATGAAGCTTTTAGAAATAAAGTTTATTTTGACCAGATTCTTCTGAGCCCGAGCAGTCATAGAGTTTAATACTTATTGATGCTCTTTGGCGCCTTTGTCATTATACCATTTTGAGGTATAAACTCCACGTGGCACGTTTCGTATGCCTATCATTAATTTCGAACTGACATTCTATGAAACGGCATCAGAACGACATTTGCTTTCCGTTACTTTAGCTTGTAACGGCGTGAGATGAGACGCTTCATCTCCGTTTCTTTCACTTAAATCCCAAAAAGGGGTTTCTTTGGACTTCTTATCCAAAAATCAGAGTATTTGACCTATCTCGTTCAGGCAAAAAAACTCCCTCTCTTCCGCCATAGCCACTGCCTGCAACTTGCTCGTGTCACAAGGACCTTCTCATTTGAATTCGTAAGATCTCTATTTCTTCTGTTTAGGTTTTCCATTAAGGTTTCTCCCTCGTCCCATTGATTTCCATCTGAGATTTTATTCTCAAATCTTTGGGTCGTTTCTAGGTTTTCAGTCGCACCCATTTCTAGTATTACTTTCTCTTTGAGTATATCCATGGCGGATGAACACAATCCAAAACCCAGTAAATTTAGGAAACTCTGTGATACTCCTGCTGCTATGGTGGCATTTAGAAAAGAATATGACATCCCTGATAACGTAGGATTTGAACTCACCCCTCTAGGAGTAGATAGGGATGGTGGCTCATGGGATAGAATGTGTATCCTTATTGTGGCTATTGTAGAAGGTGGAGTCCGATTTCCTCTTCATCCACTGCTTCGTCAGATCCTAAACTGGTACCGTCTCACCCTTATGCAAGTACCAACAAATGTTTTTAGGTTGATAATGGGAGTAGTTGCACTGAATAGGATTCTGGGGACCCAGCTAGGAATTTGGGATATTCAGTGGTGGTACAGCATTGTACTAAACCCTGAATATAATACCTACTATTTCAAAGTTAGAAGGGCAGAAAAGCGTTTCGTGCTCAACCTGCCAGACTCTGCTCGGGATCATGAGATTGATTTTCTTTACGTTACTAGAGCCTTTGAGCCACTAGGAGAGGATGGTCAGGTGTTGGGCCCCTACTGCCCCCATATATGGGGATACCCACGTATGCTCCTTATCATTTTGTGCAATTTTTCGTTTACTGCTTTCTCGTAGCTTTTCAATGTGTCTAATTTTGGTTTTTTCAATTTTCGATCTTGCAGCTGAAAATGCTAACAGGCGTCCTAGACGTGTACCGAGCAACGTCCGAACAGAGGACATCAACAAGATTTTAAAGTATAAAGGCGAACCTGGTACCCAAACAGCAGGCCGGGGTCGTGACCCTGACATATTGCTGGGATACGACCCTTCATACAGAGGTGTCATTGACAGGAGGCTTGCCAACCCCAGCACCAGTGCCGCCTCTACTTCAACTGCTCCCTGGCCAAGAAGTCAAAGAGCTAACACTGGAGTGACGATAGCCGGGTAGCTGGGTGAAGTCCCTATTTCAGAAGGCGTCCCTCTACCCCGTTTGAGACTCCGAAGACCTTCTCAAAGACAGGTTATTTCTCATCGTCAACCCGAACAAACCAGTATTAAATCGTGACACTAGCCAATCATCCTCGTCTGGATATTCTCCTTCTCCTATAAACTCAGCAAGTATGTCTCGTCAACCTTTAAACTTAAGTTCTCTGCTTACCGTCTCATCCAGAGGACGTGGTGCTGGCTGGGCATCCTCTACTGGGCTTGCTCCCCCACCACCCCGTCGTACCAGGGGTGGTTCTGCTCGGTCTTCCTCTTCCCCTCGTGAAGTGGACACTACTATAGAGGCTAGTGACGTTCATAGAGACAAACGGCCTAGGCCTGAAGACCTAGCTGGTACTGTTTCACAAGCTAATACAGAAACCCATCTCCCTACGTCGCCAACTGCTCAAGTACTTCCCCAGACATGAACTCCTCCATTCACTAGGGGAGACCATCCTATTCATGTTGGGGACAGTGCTAGTTCATTAGAAACAGCACTTGCCCTGGCTCAAGGGTTGCTACTCCCTGTTGACATGCAGAAAGAAATCTGGATCTGCACCTAACCGGCTAGTGTCCACTGGACTCATCAGTGGAATTAAGGTGAGTTAGTGTTATTTTCATGAATTCTAGGCTTTGAACCCCTTTCCTGTGGAATTTGTAGATCTAAACTTATTATTATTTCTCAGTTCATTCAAAAGATGGTCACTCTGGGCCAAAAATATCAAGAAGCAGATACTGAAAGAATCAAGCTGATGAATGACAACACTCGATTGCTTCGAACAATCTCTAGGTTGGAAAGGGAAAGAGACAAAGCCAAGTCTGACTTCGATGAAGCCAAAGGCAAACTCGAAATTGCCGAAGAGAGCCTCAACCAGGCTTTGTCAGAAATTGATAGTACCAAGAAAGTCGCTTATGAAGAAGGATACCAGAAGGGGTTTGATGCTACAACTGCTAGTTATGTCGAACAGATGGCTGCTATTCAAGACCAGATTTGGATTGCTTGCTGGGAGACATGTTTAACAAAAGTTGGCGTTGCAGACGACTCCCCTCTCTGGATTGAGAATGAATTGCCAAGCAACCGGGCTACTGCTCCCCAAGAGCATGAGGTGCCCATGGAAGATGATGTTGAGCAGCAAATTGAAGATTTTGCTGGTACAGAAGAAGATATTCCAATTGGATCCCTACCCTTCCAGTCTCCTGTTCGTGATTCAGTTGATGAACCTATCAACCTCGAAGAGAATCCAACTGGTAGTGTTGCCACCGCTGATGTTCATGCAGAGATTTTAGATGAAATTGCTCCTGAGGTTCAGAATCTAGACTAACAAGTTAGTATTTGGCATAAATAGTTTGACTGGTCCTGTGTGATCGTAAGCATTGGCCTGCGTGGCACTAGTACTTTCTTTATTTGGTAACACAGGTATTCGGCCCTTTGTGGCATAACTCTACATTTTGCTCGGCTTCCCTGTTTGTTGCATCTGTTCGGATGCAAACTAGTTTAATCTAAGTATTTCGTACTTTTGATCATTTTAATCATATGTTTTGCTTGTTTGCATAAGTGTTTCGTACTTTAGCAAATCCTTCAAACATGATTTCTTGTACTGAATCTAAGTTTTCACGTACTTAAAAACTTTCTAAGTTTTTTGTATTTGTGCAATCTTCAAATACTCGTATTTGTACGTTCTGCAAGTGTTCAAGCATGCTATTGTACGTGAATACCTCTAAGTTTCTTGTACTTGAATGCTTCTATGTTTCTCATACTTGAAATGAATTGCAAAGCATACAAGTATTTCACACTTGTACTTGCTAAGTTTTACGTATGTAATCCCTATTTAAGTGTCTCGTACTTAAATAGTTATGGCTAACATATACTCGTTATGCGTTAAGCCAAGCCAATTGTTCCATACAAGTGTTTCATACGTTTTAAGTTTCATGTACTTAAAAACGTTCTAAGTTTTTGTACTTTAAAAACTTTCTAAGTTTCTCGTACTTAAAAATGTTCTAAGTTTCTTGTACTTAAAATAAGTTAAGTTTCAACAGACTGTTTACAAATAATCATACAAGTGTTTCTTAAGTTTCACGTACTTAAGAACATACATACAAGTGTTTTCATACTTACGTACTTAAGAACAGAGCATTCAAGTGTTTTCATACTTGTTAAGTTTCACGTTCTTAAGAACAGACATACAAGTGTTTTCATACTTGTTAAGTGTCACGTACGCTGCTCCCCAATACGAATGAGGGAAACCAAGCCCATAATTCGTATTCTTAAGACAAATACTAAGAATGTAATAGTTATATTGCAAAAAGCGATTGTATTCATAATCTGTGAAACTCAAGAGGGCGTTATTTGTACCCCTTGCAACTAAAATAACAAAACTAGAACAAGGGAATTATATTCGTAATTCCCACACAAGTACATAGTGCAATCTAAAACAGAACTCAATCCTTCTAAACAAAGAATTTTCGTAGATTATGGATAGTCCAAGGCCTTGGAATTGGATTACCATCCAGATCTGTCAATCTATAGGCCCCTATGCCTATAATCTTGGTTACTCGATACGGGCCTTCCCAATTGGCCCCCAGCTTGCCTTTGTTGGCCACCTTGGTGTTGCAGAGCACTTTTCGTAGTACGAGATCTCCAACACCAAATTCTTGAGGATGAACATGTTTGTTATAGCTTTTCATCAGCTATTCCTGATAAGAAGCCAGATGCATCAGGGCCCTTTCCCTTCGTTCTTTGGCGAGATCAAGCTCAATTTCGAGGGCTCTGTCATTGCCTCCACTTTCAACCAAAACGGTCTTGCTGGTCGGCAGACCTACTTCCAGAGGTATGACAACCTCTGTTCCATATGCCAATGAATAGGGGGTCTCTCCCGTAGACCTCCTAGGCGTTGTTCGGTGAGCCCATAAAACTAATGGTAACTCGTCAGGCCACTTTCCTTTGGCTTTGTCCAGCCTTTTCTTGATCCCATCAAGGATAGTTTTGTTAGACGCCTTTGCCTGCCCATTACTCTGAGGGTAGGCTGGGGTGGAATAATAATTTCGTATTCCATACTGGGCATAGAAAGCCTTGAATTTCTTCTGAAATTGGGATCCATTGTCTGTGATCAATGAGTAAGGGACCCCAAAGCGAGTGATGATGCTTTTCCACACGAACCTTTCTGTCATGGGTTCAGTGATTTTAGCCAGTGGTTCTGCCTCAATCCACTTAGTAAAATAGTCAGTTGCTACCAACAGGAATTTTCGATTCCCAGTTGCTTTGTGCAGTGGACCCATGATGTCCATCCCCCATTGAGCAAACGGCCAGGGACTTGTCAAAGGCACCAGATCCTCGGCGGGTGTTTGAATCATTGGTGAGAATTTCTGACATTTTTCACAAATCTTCATATACACCTTTGCATCTTCTTGCATGTGTGGCCACCAGTAGCCTTGGGTAATTGCTCGGTGGGCAATGGATCTGCCTCCAGCATGGCTCCCACATGTTCCCTCGTGGATTTCATGAAGAAACTTTTGTACCATCTCAGGATGTACGCAAAG
Organism: Rhododendron ovatum; assembly: GCA_019656835.1. NCBI lineage: Eukaryota > Viridiplantae > Streptophyta > Magnoliopsida > Ericales > Ericaceae > Rhododendron > Rhododendron ovatum. The sequence goes on along the minus strand of CM033795.1, from coordinate 27,840,385 downwards.
CAAATATGGGCATATAAAGGATTTTCTGTATAACTTACCCTCTGGGGACAGCCAAAACCTGGCAGATTTGATTCTTATCTTATGAGCCTCCTTTTTGTCAGAAGGGAGTATCTCGTCTCGTAAGAACTCCACGATTGGGTCCATCCAACTTGGGCCTTGGTTCATGTCCAAGACAAAGTCCACACTTCTTCCAATGCTCGGCTCATTCAGATATTTGACTGCTACCTTCCTTTTGAACTCAGCTGGTACAGCTGCAGCCAACCAAGCTAATGAATCTGCATGAGCATTCTGTCCAGAACTTATCTATTCAATGTATACCCTTTCGAAGGTATCAAGCAAGTCTTTGGCTGCCCGTACGTAGGCTACCATCTTTTCATTTCGGGTTTCATACTCCCCGGACAGCTGATTGACCACAAGCTGTGAGTCATAATACACCCTAACCCGCTCCGCTTTCAGGGTTTTTGCACTCCTTAATCCAGCCAAGAGTGCCTCATACTCGGCCACATTATTTGACGCACTAAAACCAAGCCGAACAGATAGTTCAATCAGCACCCCTTCAGGAGGAAAGAGGACAATCCCAATACCTGCACCAGTATTACATGCTGATCCATCAACGAATAACTTCCATTCCATAGGATCCTGTTCGGCTGAGGGCTGATCCCTCATGGATGATGTTTTAGTCACCTGTTCCTTTCTCGCAGGAGGTAGGGGAGCCACAGTGGGAGAAAACTCTGCCACAAAATCTACCAACACTTGGCCTTTAATTGTTGTGTGTGGCTGATAATCGAGATCGTACTAGCTTAACTCGACGAACCACGTCGAGATCCTCCCCGAAAGTCTGCTTTTCGTAGCAGTGATTTCAATGGAAACTCAGTGTAAACCACAACCTTGTGGCTTTGGAAGTTGTGTGGCAATTTCCTTGTGGCTGTCCTAAGTGCCATGACCAGTTTTTCTAAAGGCATCTCCTCATCTCTGGCTGTGGAGTTGACAAAAGCGGGGGCTCGGCCAGATACTTCTTCAGGTCCTGGAAGGCTTGTTCACACTCTACTCCCCATTCAAATCCTTCCCTCTTCTTCAGCAATTGAAAAAAGGGCCTGCACTTATCACTTGACCTGTTGATGAATCTATTAAGTGCTGCAGCCATTCCAGTTAGCCTCTGGACTTCCTTAGTGGTTTTGGGACTTTGTAGCCTTTGCAGGGCTGCAATTTGATCAGGGTTAGCCTCAATCCCTCTCATGGTCACCAAATGGCCCAGAAACTTTCCTGAACCAACTCCAAACGCACATTTCGAGGCGTTGAGTTTGTATTTCCTCAGGATTTCAAAAGCTTCTTTTAAATCAGCTATATGCCCCTTTTTAACTTGACTTTTCACTACCATATCATCTATGTACACTTCCATAGTTTTTCCAAGGAGCTTCTTGAACATGATGGTTACAAGCCTTTGGTATGTTGCCCCAGCATTCTTTAGCCAAACGGCATAACACTATAGCAATACAACTCTCGTGGTGTAATGAATGAAGTCTTCTCTTGATCAGGCCCAAACATAGCAATCTGATGATATCCTCGATATGTGTCGAGAAAACTCATTCGTTCGTAACCAGCGGTTGCGTCAACCAACTGGTCAATCCTTGGAAGAGGAAAACTATCCTTTGGGCATGCCTTGTTTAGGTCTGTGAAGTCTACGCAGACACGCCACTTCCCATTCTTTTTCTTCACCACAACGGTGTTGGATAACCACTCTAGGTAGTAGACTTCACGTATGGCTTTAGCCTCCAGTAAACGATCAACTTCTTCAATTACTGCATCCACATGCTGCACGGCTGCCCTCCATTTTTTTTGAATGATCGGTTTATGCTGAGGATCAACGTTTAAATGGTGACAGATCACACCTGCATCTACTCCGGGCATTTCCTCTGGTATCCATGCAAATACATCAACGTATTCCGTCAAAAATCTTATTAATTCAGTCTTTTTGTCTGCTGGTAATGATTCCCCTATTAAAAAATATCTTCCAGGATCAGTCTTGTTGATCTGAATCTTCTCTAGGCCTTCAACCACTTTTTCAGCCGGACTTCTTCCAACATCCTCGATAGTTGGTTGATCTGGTACTTCTAATGTATGAATGTGGTGGACCTTTGGAGCTGTTTTAATGATGGAGATCAAACATTGTTGGGCCACTTGCTGATTGCCTCTAAGTACCTCAACCCCATTTGATCTTGGGAATTTCACCATCTGGTGATAAGTTGAAGAGACTGCTCTCATCTTATGTAGCCATGTCCTCCCTATAATCGCGTTATAGCAAGAAGGGACATCGACTACTAAGAAATCTGTCCTCAACACCACTGATCTAGCCCGAACAGGTAATGTTACCTTTCCCAGAGGCCAGACTGCTCCTGCACCGAACCCAATCAGAGGTGTTGTAGACTGCTCTAAGTCTGTTTGGGCAAGCCCCAGCTTCTTGAACGCATCGTAGTACAACACCTCTGTACAACTCCCTGAGTCCACTAGAATCCTCTCAATGTCATATTCCCCAACTCGTAGGGTTACAACCAAAGCATCATTGTGGGGTATTTGGACTTCTCCCAGGTCATCATCAGTGAATGCTATGCTCTCTTTGCACACATCATTCTCTCGCCCTCTCTTGTTTCCCAGTCGCATCACATGCTGATCATGCTTAACTTGCCTTTGTAATAGCCTAACCTCATTTCTCGTATAAGGTGTGGCTAACCCATGTATCATATGGATTACTCCTTTAGGGTTTTGCTCGTAACCCAGCTCCATAGCTTTCCCTTTCTCCTTTGGATCCTCCTGGATAAATTCCTTGAGATAGCCCCGAGAGACCAAATCATCAAGGTGCCTCTTGTACATCTCACAATCCTCGGTCATATGACCCCAATCTTTATGGTAACTGCAGTGCTGATTTGTAGCACGTTTTGCATCCTTGTCTCCGCCTAGACTTGGTGGCCATTTAAAATATGGCTGATTCTTTATTCGATAAAGAATCCTATAAATTGGCTCCTTCCAGACCGTAGTGATAGAAAAGAAAGATTTGGGGTCAGGAGCTTGCTTATCCTTGTACGGCTCTTTCTTAGCCTGCCCATATTCCCTTCTCTCTCTATAAGTCTTGGGTTCTGGCTTATCCACTTTTTTGGCAGGTGCCTTCGGCTGTTCGGCAACAGTCCTGCCATCTTCACGTAGTATGTCACCCTCCATTCTGGCGTGTTGCTCTATCCGTTCCATCAATTTAGCCAGTGTGGCTACCAGGTGTTTATTCAGTGAGCGACGCAGCTCTCCCTGAACAGGCAAACCAGTCTTAAAGGTAGCAATTGCATACTCCTCACTGCAGCTTTCAATCTCGTTGAAAGTTTCCTAGTACTTCTTTGCATAATCCCTGATCTGCTCGATCTCCTCCTATTTCATGGTGGAAAGACTTTCAAAGGTTTTGGGGCTTTTCTACTTGTTAAGAATCGAGCAGTGAATTCCTCGGCCAATTGCCTCCATCCTCGTATGGATCGTGGGGCTAGTTTATGAAACCAGGATAAAGCCACCTTGCCAAGACTAGAGGGGAACATCTTGCATAAGATGGCATCATCCCCTTCATGCATAAACATAGCTTGTTGATAATGTTGTATGTGAGCCACGGGATCCGTATTTGTCTCGTAAAGTACGAACGTATCGTGCTTCACTCTGCTCGACAACCTAGCCTCTTGTAACCTCTTTGTAAAGGGGGATGCTGCAATATTACTTAGGGCCTTGCGTGCTGCTTCTCGTGCAATCACCGTCCCATCCTCAAGCTCCTTTGACTTGTGAGCCGTAGCCTTGACCCAATCAGCATCAGGTCTCTCGTACCTATCTTGATGGTGTTTCCTTGTTTCCTCCTCTTCGGGGGTGGAACTTCGGTCTCTGCTCCTCCTTTTTCATGAAGAAGCCCTTCTCTCGGGTGTTCGGCTTTTACTTCTTCTTTCCCTTTTTCGTGGAGAAGCTTCATAACGCCCTATGACAGGACTTCTGCTCCTTCTTCTTCATGAATGGGCTTGCTTATGGACTACCATAGTCCGTCCGTCCCTCTGGGAATTCCTTCGAGAAAGTCCAGAATCTTCTGGGTGGTCTCGTATCCGCTGCAACTCCTGTGTCTCGTACTCTTGTTTTTTATTTAAACGAGCATACTCCTCGATTTCCCTTCTCTTTTTATCAAGAACATCGTTATCATTGTGTATACTTCTTGAATGGGTAACTGACTCATCTCTTCGATGAGACCTACTCTTTCTTGTGGAGCCAGTAGCAGTTTTGTCTCCTTTTTCTTTGGAGTTATCTCTGTCATGTCTACCAGTGGGCTTTCTCGGAGCACCTGGTAGGGATTTATCTCTTCCCACACCCAACTGGTCCTTTGGACTAAATGGAGTGACTGGATCTTCTTCCATCATGATTATTTTTTTCAGAAAAGTTTGTTCGTTTCCCACAGACGGTGCCAATTGTAAGGGGATGAAAACAATTGAAGCTTCGGATCACCTTGGATTGCAATGGCTTATTCGTGCCTTTTCACCGGAACCCTAATTCGTTGTCGGAACCCTAATTTGCAAAATAAACAGGGAGTGAGGGCACTTTTGCCTCTCGTGGCAAAGGCCATCCGATGCCAAAGTTAGTATCACGTACTAGCAATCGAACCCTAATTATCAGTAGGAAAGCAATCAGAAAGTAGTGTATTGCGTACCTTTTTCCTCTAGATTTACCTCATATTTATAGATTCGTGTATGCTTGTTGCCCAAGCATCCCTGTTTCCGTAGGATTCCCAACTCGTATAGGAAACCCAGGATATCAAGGATCCTCGTTTCCTTTATCAGTTTATTTAGAAAGGAATCCTTTTAGGATTCCTTTTCCATTACTGATCGAACATCCCATTCTCGTTGGGTATCTTTTGCAGATCCTATATATTCGGAATCTCATTCCTTTACCGAATATCACTGTCTCCGGAACCTTCTAGAGCGTCCCTGCCGCCTCACGAATTCAGGGCAACCTTTTTCTTTGTTCGGCTATCTCATTGCCAAATAGTCCACATGGACCAATGACTTCACATGTATCTGGTCCTTATTGTCTGTACTTTAGACAAATGACTTCACATGTCTTTTGTTTTTATCAGCTGAACAGACTGCGTGGATCAATGACTTCCCATATTATTGGTCTATATCGCCGTTCACCACACTGCCCGGCAATAACTCCTGTGATATTTATCACGTGCTCCCAAATACCACGTGTTCGGCTATAAAATTTATTTGTTCGGGAATACCTCCCTACAATAGATTTTTAGAAAAGGAAGGGGTATCGATACTCCTTATTAAGGTATCGATACCCCGCAATTCTGAGACGATTTTTTTGCAGTTTTGACAGACTTTTAAAGCACCAAAGGGGAATGATCCAAGCACGATCCATACACCAAATCAACATATATACACATAGAAGAGGTAAAGAAGTCCCTACCTGGAGACAAATGTCGAAACCCAAGAGATTTGAACTAGCCCTAGCTCCGAGCTCCTTGAAATCAACCGAGATCTCCTCTTCGAGCTTCACCCAACGCGATATGAGCCCGGGGTTGTGTTCTAGAGGTGAAAACAAGATGGATCCTTGAGGTTTTTGAGGTATATGGTGGAGTTTCAAGTGAGAGCAAGAGAGAGAGAGGGAGAGACGGTAGAGAGAGAGAGAGAGGCGTGAGATGAGAGAGAGATATATGGGAGAATTTTATCTCATACTCACACACACCACTGAATTTTGGTCAGTAAAAATTTCGTTAAAAATTTGAATTTTATTTAAATTACTTATTTTCTCTTGAATGGCTATATGACTTCTTGTTTATTTTCGTCGTAATTAGATTTTGGTCATTTGTTAACTCTTGACTAGAAACCCTACATAACCAATTTCCAACCGACTACTTGGAAGAACCGAGCAACCGACTTACCTAGTTACTAGATGAATCTTTTGGACCTTTTGAAACCTTTGAACCTTTTGCCTTTACCCATTGGTCCATAATGTTAGGGTAATCTTTGTCCATTGGACAATAGGCCTCCCATTTAAATATTTTGGTAAAGTACAAGATATAGTATTTTAATGGGTAAGTTCACATGTGCAAAGTACATTTATTTTTTATTTATTGGGGATTCTCCCACCCCTCCATTATCCATTGGTTAATAACCACAAGGGTAATTTTTGTCCATTAGATAATAAACTTTTTATTATAAAAGTACATGTAGTCTTTCAAAATCTTATTTTAAAATAAAAAGTACTTGTACTCCTTTTATCCATTGGTTATTAACCGCAAAGGGAATTATTATCCATTGGGTAATAACCGTTAGGGAAGTTAGTGACCCTTGGATAATAGAGTCTTTTTGACCAAATAAAGTACTGATGTGACTAGAAAACCTTTCAATAAAGTTGATTTGACTTGTACTTTATTATTATTTTAATGGGGAGAATCCTAGTCTTTTTATTTTTAATTGGGATACTTGGTACCACACCTAAATTAATATAAGGCTTTTGTCACGTGCTTTAAAAGTACTCCTTGATTATTTTAATATAAAAGTTTCCTAGTAGCTATTGTCCATTGGACAATAGAAGTTAGGGGATTTATTATCCATTGGGTAATCGCCCAAAATCTTTCTCCTAAGTACTTCATATTATTTTATATTGGGATTTTGTACCCAATTGGATTAATTTATTGGGGAGTTAATCTTCCTAGATTATAAAGTACCTAGTTTATTTATTTAAACAAACATGTGCCTAATTGTATTTCTTTAATAGGATTTGGGAAAATCTTGTACCTTAGTACTTTCTTATTCTTTCTTGCATATATGTGTGTGTGTGTACTTGAGAGAGAGAGAGAGAGAGAGAGAGAGAGAGAGAGAGAGGAGGAAGGAGAGAGGAAGGTTGGTTGTACCATGCTTGATCTTTCTTCATCCTTGGAGAATCTTTCTCCTAACCAAACTTAACTCCCCATTTGTACTTCCATGCTTTGTTTAAAAGCCAAATCTTGTACTCTTGTCTCCTTTCCTTGCATCAAATCTTCCATAATCCCATCCAAGGACTAACCTAGCCATGCAAAGCTACCTAAATAGGCCTTAGTCTATTTTTTCCTAATGACAAACCTATGATGGACCATTATGACACAATCCTAGCCTTTATTAGCTTTAGACCTTGACTACAAGCTAGACCTAGGTTATAATTACCTAGAAAGGCTAAAGAGCTTAGTTGGTTTCATAGCCTTACACCTAAGATTTGGCCTAAGATTGGAGAAAGGGCTATGACTTGGTTGAAAGGTTGATTTGATGACTTAATGGAGCAAATCCATGGAGGATATAGAGAGAGAGAGGGGCCGGCCATAGAGAGGAGAGGGAGCCAAGAATTTTGCCTATAAATAGCACCCCATGTTTGCCATTCAACACACACCTTCTCATTGCTCCAACTTCTCTCTAGAATTCTTTGTTTCTTTCTTTGTTCTTCATGTTCTTGAGTTGTTCTTAAGTACTTCAAGAAACTAAACCTAAGCCGCCACTAAACCGCCACTCGACCACCCTTCGATCCATAAAGTAGAGTAGTATTAGTCAAGTAGAAGTTTCAAGAGAAACCTTTCTCTTTCGAAGCTACCGGAGACCACCGTAGGAAGTTACTCCGTCCGATAGCCGACTAACCTTTCGTAGCCGACTACCGCCAAGAAGTAAGGTAGGATTCCTTGTCCCCTATCTCTACGTATATGTAGTTATCCTTATCTTCCACCCCAAGTATAAAGTAGGAATTTATTATCTCTATTCCGAAGTATAACGTAGGTACCCATACTTACTTGATGAATACGTAGGTTATTTACCATGTAAATCAAAGTATTCGTATTTTGATCTTTCAAAGAGTTTTGAGTTGCATATATGAATTGCTTGTATTACTTGTGGTGTGATAAAGCATAAGTGATTTCACTCCAAAGACGTCTGTACATGTGGCGTTGTGCTTTGAATAAAGCATAAGTGATACACTCCAAGGGTGTCCGTACATGTGGCGTTATGCTATAAGTAGTGATTGAGAATGATAAGTAATATAGAATTGGATGATCTTGTTAGTATGTTTCATGCTTACCGCGGAGTCTTTGCATGTAACGAGACACGAGAATCGAGAAAGTAGAAACATGACACCTAGGGTGTGGATAATGATGAGATGTGTTTTGAAACGGCAATGTGGCCGGACTTGGTAGCCCATTGTGTGTATGGAAACCCGCGATGTGGCCGGATGTGGTAGCCCATCGTGTGGATTGTGAAAACCGCAACGTGGCCGGACTTGGTAGCCCGTTGTGTGTATGAAAACTCGTAATGTGGCCGGACTTGGTAGCCCATTGCGTGGATTGTGAAAACCACAATGTGGCCGGACTTGGTAGCCCATTGTGAAGATTGCTAATGCGGCCGGACGTGGTAGCCTCATTGGTAATATGGCTTGGTTATCCGCGGAGAGGAGCCAATGCAAGTTTTGTGTGCCAATGGGAACCCGACGCGGCGGAACCATTGTAAGGATACTCGGGAGACCGGCGTGGCGGAACCGAGGTTGGGTGTGTCGCTTGGTTATCCGCGGTATGGAGCCAATGCAAATGATTTTGAAAGGTTGTTTTGAAATGTGAAAATGTTGACACGGTCTACGATGAGTCGCGTAGGAGAAACAAGGAGAATCTTGGACACCAACGATAGTTGATTAAACGAATGTGGATGTGTCATTGTTAGCTGTGTATATACGTATCATGTGGAAATCGATGTCTTATTGTTTGTAAGTTAAGGTTGGTGGGTAAGGTTTATCCTATTGAGCGTTGTAGCTCACGGTGTTGCCTTTTTGGTGACCCTGACATATTATATTGGTGGCGACGCCGGTATAATGTGTCAGACCTTGTAGATGAACAGGGTGAACTGTATACCTTGGAGGCCTTTGGAGCTGAGGAGCTAGTCCGGATGGAGGAGGAAGCGGAGCAGTAGTTAGGAACCCTAGTTCCCTCCTTGTTTGTTTTAAAGTACTCTTATGTGAATTATGATGTAATAAAGAGCCAGACTCCATTTGGTTTTATCAATAAAATGTCTTTTAACGTACCCAAAATTTGGGGCGTTACATCGACGAAGATTTTGGACCCTCGACGGCCTATTTCAAGTTCAAATCAAGGTTTCGGAGGTTCAAAATTCATTTGAGGGACTTTTGCCAAGTTTTATCATACCATACACGTCAAATGGACCTAATGTGACTATACGGGGGTGTTGGTTTCAGTCTGGGACTAAAATTTGTCGTCTTTTGCTATATTTTTCTAGTTTTTCGGTTCAATTCTTGTTTCGGGAAGTCTTTCTCAATTTTTTCAGTTTGTGCAGATCATTATACACCTATTTGACCTTACGTAAGTGTCAGTTTCTCTTGTTTAGGAGAATTTCGAATTTGGGCACATTAATGCCTAAAATTTCATTATTTTCCATGTGTCCTAAGTTTCGTATCGTATCCTGGGACTTTTCTTTCCATTTCTTTCAGGCTAGTCAAGTTTTGTACATACACGTGTGTTTGTTTGTCGATTCAAATCACTCATCAATGCAAGTTGGATATTAATGGCTGGTTTACACATTCTTTTATCAATTTTCTTTATAAAGAGAATTAATAAACAGAATATGCAAATTTTATAAGCTGCTATGTCAATATCCGAAAAGCAAAAGGTGGAACAATGTATGTGGCGGCACAATGGCCCGAGCAAAAGTAATATCAACAAGGCACATGCGCCAAGAAGTCAAAAAGGGCACGCAGGCCCAGCTATCCTCCATATCATCAAGTCTAGGGCTCGCCGGTCCACCATCAAGTCTATCTACATGGGCGCACAGGCCCAAATCAAAAGCAAAATGATAGTAAAATAAATGAGGCTCAGTGGTAGCCCTTGTAGACACCCCAATCTGACTTCCCGATCGTTTTACTTCGTTTTTCGATTTCTTGTTTCCCCGATGATGAATCGGTTGAAAACAGTCTTGAGAACATGAAATGGCTTGAGTTTGGCATGTGTGGAACCCATCCTTAGTCCTGAAACCTTTGAATCCGAACCTGGACCTTAGGTTTGAAAGTCGCGCGACGCATTGGAACCCTCGCGCGATGGTTTAGTTGCCAGGTGGTGGTGAAAGTCAAAGTTTTTGACCGTTGACCTTCGCAGGGTTAACTTGACACTCGCGCGATGCATCCATACACTCGCGCGATGGTTAACACCTGTCATTTTCACCAATTTCCAGCTGGATTGCGTGGTGATCAGGGGGCTACAGGCCTATGTAACCCCATTTCGTTGACTGAACAGCGTTCTGGGGGGCTCCCTTTGCACCACCTTTCCACCACTCTCCCATCACCTTTGGCACCCCACTTCTCCACCAAGTAATTGCAACCAGCCTTGTTGGCTGGTTGCATTGCCTTGCTTAGCCACCAACCAACATCCCTCCTCTTTCTATAAGTACCCCCCATGGTCCATTTTCCAAGGGGGTGACCAAAAATTCCCAAAGAAAGAGAAGAAAATGCAAGCATTCACATTCCATACTGCACTCATCCTTTCTTAATCTCCGTCCTAGCTACACCACCTCACTCAAGCCATCTTCAAGATACCCAAGCAAAGGTGTAATACCTTTATGTTCACTGTTTAGACCCCTGAGGGGGGCTGGCAGGGTCAAGACTGGTAATCAATACCAGTTCTGGCCCTAAAGCTAGTAAGGTTTCAAGAGCCGTGGCCAACAGCACCCTCGCTCGATGGTCCCACTAACTCGTGTGACAGTTTTGTCTGCACGAGATTGGACCACGTGGGGAAGGGACGCTGGTCTTTAAGTTTCTTGTCATGTTCATAGTCACTCTCAAGTTTTTTTTTTAAAGTATTAGCTCACTGCTTTGCATGTTAAAAATCATAGTTTAGCTTAGTTCAAAACTTCACTTGGTTCGGAATGCTCTTGGGATGCTCTTGAACATGTCTCAGGGCCCTAGGCATGCAAAGCGATTCCTGGAAGTCCAGTCAAAATAATCGCGCGTGTGTCTCATTCCCTCGCGCGATGGTGCTCTGATTTCCAGGGACTGCCCTTGCATGAGCAGCTTGGCCTTGGCCTCTGTTTAGTCACCCCCACTGTTTAGGGGTCGTGTTTCCATAATATTTCCATCTGTTCTAATATTATTTACTTCCAAGTACATATAAACTGCTTGGTTTGCACCTGGGTGAACACTGGTCCTTCCAGAGCCCAGAAGGGGGTAAAATTCAAACTATTGGTGAGGCACCAACACTCGTGCGAGTGTATGAGATTGTTGCGCGATGGTTTGCTTGCATGCAGATTGATTCACGCATGCAAGTTGGCTGTTCGTTTGTGCCAAAATCATACACAGCACTGTCTTGATGTTTGATCAATATTTTGAACTTTATTCCATTTGTTATTTATTATCTCGCTCATCCACGCCATATCTATCGCATCTTACAAACGTGTTACAGTATTAAATCCCCGATTAAATTGTTCCCCGCCCTAATTGGCTAAAAATTGATTAAATAAATAGAATCGCAAACAAAACTCTTTTTCGCAAATACCTAAGTAGAGACTGATCTCTGGATTGGGCGAGAGGGGTGCCATAAAACCCTTCCCCTCTCGTAACTTGGCTCCCGAACCCAGATATGGTTATGACGGACTGGTTCCTTAACTTTTTTTCAAGTCAAACAGCGCGGCAAGTGCTTGGAAAATACGGTTCCTTGGATGTCGGACCTTCAAACCTGAGTGGCGACTCTGTATTTTGCGAGCGCTCGACGTCCAGCTTAAGCGCTCCCGCGAAACAAGCACTTTTCTCTTTTAGGAGGGGAACGGAATCCCTTCCTACGAAGGAAAAAGGGGCACGCATGCCCACAGTGGCGACTCTGCTGGGGATCGAACCAATATTGGTTTATGCTTAGATTTTAATACGCTTGAGAACGATCCCACAAAAGTCTGTCAAAATAGTGAGCTTCGCGCTGCTAAAGAAAGGATTGGTGATTTAACAGGACCTCATGTCCGGCCATCCTAACTGGGGCTTTTCCGATTGTTCTCTCGTGTAGTTTTTTTCTAAGTATTGATCAATAAAGTGACCCAAATTTGAAAAGGCATTTCTGAATTTGCGTTTCTATTCCATTTAATCAATCTTTAGCATTCTCATTTGCATCGATGTGGGATAAGCCTCGTTGGATCATTTTGGCAATCCGGCACTGTTTACCGGAGCCCGGGGACCCCAAATGACCAACAACCTTCGACGATGATAAGTCAGGCTACCATTTGACTGTTACTCTGCGATTACGCGAGTAGCAAGAGGTATATCTTGGCTTTAGTCCAAGGAACCCGTTACAAGCCAAAACCAGCCTTTGCATATACAAAAGCATTAGAACTTGCCAAATTAGGATAGGTACCTACAGGGTAAGATTACTTGCATCTAACCCCCATATACTGTCTACGTGTTATTGCTTTCCCTATCGCATGCATTGTACATACATACCGTTTTGCGTAGGAGCATGTTTAGGGCGGCTTCTAGGTTGTCTCTCTTTCGAGTCTGTCTCATGCTTATTAGGATGCTTTTAGGCCCGATGAAGAGTCATGCATCTCGATGGTGCATGTTATCGATTTTCAAAGTCCTTAGATCAACAAAGCTTTGGGAAATCAAAACTTTCTAAGTTTTTGTCTACATACCTAATTGAAGTTTCAAACGGAAAAGGAAGAACAACAGAGAGGATACCGTGATGCTTGTACCAGCCCGGTTGTCGTGCGTAGCACGTACACCGCTCAGGCTATAGGCATCGTATCGCCTACACCGCCCCGGTTAAGGTATCACGTCATCTACCCCAAGTTCTTCCAAGTTCAGAGTTGAAGCTTCGAGAACGGAATAGGCAAAGCCTTAGATTGTTTTTGACGTCTCTTAGTATTAGTCGATTCAAGCAAGGATACACTCTCGAAAAGAAATCCGAGGATTTTTGGCAGCGTCCAAACGTCAGGAGACAGACTCGTCGGTAGTCTTAGAGTCTAGGGGCGACACTGACGACGATGTTTGTATTATCGTTTTAGTCTTTTATTTAGAATAAAGTTGCTGCAGGGCCCTTATGGAACCTTTTCTTACTTAAAGGCAAAGCAAAGAAGGATTCTGAACCATTGCGCCATCAAGGAAAGTATCGAGGCAGAAAGCCAAACCCACTTGGGAACATTTGCATCGGGATCCGGTTCAAAGGCTAGTCAGGTTGCAAGCTCAGTCAGTCACAACGGAAGACTCCCCATGTTCCCTATTGGCCGCTTTACAGTCAGAATCGCCGTCGGTTATCCAGGAACTTGAATCTCCGGCGTCACCTACCTCTCCGTCCTTCTCAAGCTCATCACGGACCTCCGTTATGGCAGATCATCCGCAACCACTAAGTCTCGAAACCATGCTCATGAACATTCAGAACAGCATCGCTACCATACAACAAAGGGCTGCTCAGACCGATGCAAACCTCACTAGGCTCAATGACCTTATCAACACTCGCCTTCCACCAGCTGTAGTAGCAGGAGGCGAGGTCGATGAGGATGACCATGCGGAGCCGATCTTTGTTGAGGATCCCAACCATGCAGGGCAGATTATAATTCAGCCCAACCCGAGAGAGGCTCGCCCAGAGGCGACAAACCTGAATCTCGCTGTCGCGAGACCCATTCTAGACCCTAACATGACTGCTCTCATGGCAAAGATCGTCAAACTGGAGGAATCCATTTCCAAGTCCGAGAAGATTAGTGCCGGGGGAATTGACCTAGATCGCCTCTGCTTGTATCCCAATGCCAAGCTCCCCGACAAATTCAAGATGCCCGATGTCGCCAAGTTTGATGGAAGTGGTGATCTGAAGACTCATCTTTATGGCTATCATGCTGCCATGAAACTCTTGGCTGTTGAACCTGAGGCCATGTCCCAGCTATTCCCTCAGACCCTTTCTGGACCTGCCTTTCACTGGTTTTTGTCCCTCGACATCGCCGAAAGAAGGACTTGGGAAGACATCGGTGCTGCGTTTATTTCGCAGTATAGTTACAACTCCCAACTCAGAATGACAACCCGAGAGCTTGAGTCCACCAAAATGGAAGCTAAGGAATCCTTCGCGGATTTTGTCAAGAGATGGAGGACAAAGGTTGCTCAGATGACCGATCGCCCGAGCGAGAGAGATCAGCTCCGAATCATCTCCCGCAATCTCCAGCCAGATTATGCTAGGCATTTGGTCCTTGTCCAAGCTTCTTCAATCTTCGATACCTTCTTCGAGTCTGGGTTGGCTATCGAGGATGCTCTACAAAGTGGGATTTTGTCAAGAGGGGAGTCTTCTAACCCTCCGAAATCAAAGCCTCAGGTTTACTCAGGAAACACCAATGCATTGTTAGGCAGTGGGGCATTCTCCAACACAGCGACTAGCGGCACTAACGCTTCTTCTTCCAATGCAACCAATCATATTGCTGAGGTTAATCAGGTACAAACCCCTCAACATAACCTGCCCCGCAGTCAGCCCCGCAGTTTCTCCGCGTTTGAAGCTCCGTTGTCGTCCGTTATGGATAAATTGATTCAATCAGGGCATCTGAAACCCCTTGACCCGACTCCTTTGCCTAAAAACCCTTCACCCAACTTCAAAGCCAATCTTTATTGCGCCTACCACCAAGGGGCTGGACACCTCATGGACTCCTGCTTTCGTCTTCGACATGCGATCCAGGATCTCATAGATGAAGGGACTCTCCATGCTCCACCTCCATCAACCCAAAAGCCAAACATCCTTTCCAACTCCATGCCAAAGCACAACGCTGCTCCCCACATCAACCAGATATCCCTCAGCTCCACTAATATCGACCCTAACTCCACCATATTCAACCCTACCGACCATATAGCCTCCACGGACCAACCCAAGCCGGTTGTGCCCATACCTTCTCAGCCCGAAGCCGAAATCTTCCATATTCACCTTGAAGAAGGACAGTCGTCCAATTCCAATGTGCCCTCCGCACGCTTGTAGAATGGAACGTTTGTGTTCAACGCTTCTATCAGCTACCTGTTTCACCAGTCCATCCCTTCCGTACAGATTAACTCTGCTTCTTCCTTGGATAGCTTGTACTTCGATGTGACGGATCCAAACCCCTCTCCGAATTTAGTAAGCCGTTTTAGGTCCGCTGCCCCTCTTTTACCGGAACAGCAGATTGATATGCAAGCAGTGGGATGGGCCATAGCTGATAATGATGACTATGCAACCCCCGTAATCAATGAATGGACGGAGCTAGAATTGGACGGCTTCCCCCAGAACCCTGAGTATGTCCCTTTTAACCATGCTTGGTATGACGCCTGGATGGCTAATTATGAGGTAGATATGCTTGATCCTTTAGATGGGTTCTCTTTAAACATGCTCTTTCAACAGACTGAGCCTGTTCTGCCTGAAGAGGAATACTATTGGGATCTCGAGCCCACGTGGCAGTTTCCGTTGGAGTTTGACCCTAACCCTCTTCAAGGATATGCTCTGCCCAATCATGAGATTCAGTTTATAGAAGATGGTCTCATCCAAGAAGAGACTCGTGTTTTGGGGGAATGTTTCCTCCCTTCTACTCTCGACAGGTTGGGTGACTCTGTAACTAACATCGAGTATGACCCTACATTTTACATCGTCAATGAAGAACTCTTGTGCCCCACACCGCCTTATCTAGTCAAAGAGGATTGCAGCATCATGGTTACAGACCTCGTTCCGCCACCCGACCTTTGGGATGTTGATGATGTGGTCAATATCCAAGTTGGGTCCGAGGTTTGGACCGTCAACCGCTCTTTCATCGATGGGGGACTTTGGGATGTCCCGTTTGTTGCTAATACAGAGCCTATCGGAGAAGCCGCAGGTGTTAAGGATCCAGACTTTTGGGAGTCGCTATTGTTGAACGACTTGGCTGAAGACCTAGGCTTGGGCATGGAAGTACCTGTAGCCCCGCCGCTCTCTGACAAAGGGAAACGCAAATTGGGAGAAGTCCCTACTGACCTTTGGGATGATAGTCAAGATCCTCAAGTGGTGCCCTCGCTAGAGAACGTTCTCAACGTTACGAGAAGTGGACGAATTTTTCAGCCTGCTAGTCTGCAAGCTGGGAGCTCGTCCAATTCTTCCAACCAAAGGAACGAACCTTCTGCTGGCGAACCATAAATCCGGGTGGCGACTCTTCAAAATTTTTTGAACCGATTCGACGGAGCGGTGTTTGTTTTTCGGGCCGCCCCGATCTCACTCGGGGCTGTGGTAGCCCACAGTGGCGACTCCGCTGGGGAATAAACTTGGGAGCCAAGCTTGAAAAACATTTGTGGGATTTTCAAATTGATTTTGTTTCATTGTCTACTTCTTGTGTATATGTCTTGTGTAGCCCCGCTGTTGTGTTTCGGCAATCCTACCCGGCTTGCCGGTGATGGGGAATCCCGGAACGCTCAGCAACCCTTGACCGTGATGAGTCATCCCTACCGTTTGTACCGTTATTGGGTGTACGCTCAATAGTGGGAGGTATACTTTGACTCTAGTCCGGGGAACCCGTTTCAAACCAAAACCGGCCTTTGTACATGTTTAGCAAGCCTTAGAACATTCCAAATTAGGACAGGGGCCTACAGGGTAGGATTACGTGCTATATACTATCTACGTGCTGCATTTCATCTCACGTCATTATGCTGTCAGCCACGGTTCTCGAGACTTGCTCGCGCGGTCTTTGGGAGATTGCCGAGACCCAATGAAGAGTCACGCACCCTTGTGCGTGTTGTTAACTGTGTGAATCCTCAAGCGAAAACCCAAGGGAAACTAGGGTTTTGTTGAGTCCTTGACTAGTGTCCGATTAGAGAATTAACCAATGGGAGGAATGACATGGAAACAGAACATCGTGATACCGACACCACCTAGGCTAAAAGCAAATGTGCTGCTTACGCCACTTCGGTTACCGTATCATGTTGTTCACCCCAAGTCATTCCAAACCGATGGTCAATTTCTTGATGAGATACTAGCCGAATACTTAACTTATCTTAGCTTCTTTTGGGGAATGACGCTCCCTAAACGAGGATACACCCTAAAAATCCGAGGATCAAGGCAATCTCTCAGACATTCGATCATTTTTCAAAAAAAAAATCGGGGTCGATGACGGTGAGGGTGACGCACGCATTTTCCAAAAAGCTATGCATAAAATGTAAGCAGGAATCACATCTGAGCGCGGTTTTTGCTTTGCTATCAGTTCTGAGCAATTGGGCCAAGCAAGAAGAACATCATACCCTCATGGACCAGATCCTTGGGACAGAGATTGGAACGGCTCCAACTTCAGGCAGACCCCGCTAGTGCATCGGAATCAAGGGTGAAAATGGACCTGCTGATCGGAAACCTCAATCCGAATGGAGACAATCCAAACCCAAATCCAATCCCAAACCTCAACCTTAACGGAGGCAATCCAAATCCTGATGAAGGCAATCCAAACCCAAATCCAAATCCGGAACCGAACCAAGAAATCCCGAATGGAGAAATGAGGCAGATCACGCAAGCTATTCAGCATCTAGGCGAACGTACCGACAATCAGATCGCCCAACTCATGATGATGATAACCGGGGTTGCCCGACGACTTCCAAACCCAAATCCAAGTCCTAACTCTAATCCAAATCCGAACCTTAATCCAAACTCAAACCCTAATCCAAATCCGAATCTAATCCCCATGCCAAACCCAAACTCTAACCTAAACCTGAATCCAAATCCGAACACTAACCTAAATCCCAACCCGGAGCAGCCGATCCTCGAAGCAGAAGCCCCGCAGAATACCGAGATGGCAGCAGTCTTGGCGAAGATCACCCAGTTGGAACAAGCTGTTGCGAGAAACGAGAAGATTGCCTCGACAGGTTTTGACATCAACAAGCTTTGCCTTTTTCCCAATGCAAAGCTCCCGGAGAAATTCAGACCGATCGACTTTGCTAAATTTGATGGGACTGGGGATCCGAAAGCACATTTAACTGGGTACATCAGAGCACTGTCTATGTGGGGAGTAGAAAGGGACGCCATGGCCCAGATGTTCTCCCAGACCTTGGTGGGGCATGCTCTTTACTGGTTCACTTCGTTGGATGAAAGGAAGAAGCGCTCGTGGGAAGATATATGCACGGCCTTCGTGGCCCAATATGATTACAACATCCAACTGGAGGTTACCACTCGGGAACTCGAATCTACAAAGATGGAAGCCAAGGAAACCTTCGCAGACTTTGTGAAAAGGTGGAGATCTAAGGCAGCATAGATGAAGGATAGGCCTACCGATAGAGATCAAATCCGGATGATTGTTCGGAATCTTCACCCCAACCTTGCAAGGCACATGGTAATGGCTCAGGCCTGCTCTGATTTCAAGACATTCTTCGACACAGGCTTGGCCGTCGAAGAAGCAGTTCAACTCGGAATCCTTGACAAACCTGAACCCCCTCCCAAAGCCAAGAAGGTTTACTTCGGTAACAACAGCACGCTGTTCGGGAACTCCAATTACACCCAACTCCCAAACACCTCCTCAAACACGACCCAGCTGAACCCGTCAACCAGATTGTAACCCAAACCAGTCAACCTCGGTCTCAACCCCGTGTGTTCGCTCAATTTTCAGCACCTCTCTCTGCGGTGTTCGAAAAGTTGGTCGAAAGTGATCTCCTTAAACCCCTTGCCCCTACCCCACTACCACAAAAACTCCCTGCCTCTCACATTCCCAACGCCTTCTGCGCCTATCACCAAAATCCTGGCCATCTAACCGATAACTGCTTCCGCCTTCGCCATGCCATTCAAGACCTCATAGACAACAAGATCATTCCTATGCCTCACCAAAAGCCCAATACCGTCTCCAACCCAATCCCGAAACATGCAAACGCCAGCACAAACCACATTTCCCTCAGCCACCCCTTCAACCCAAGCTTTCACATCATCCCTGTCACCGAACCCAAGCCAATTGTCGAGATTCCGGCCGAGGATGCTATCTGTGCACTTGAAACGGTAGAGTGGGATTTCCAAAGAAGGTGGGAGGACCTAGCGAATGATTTCCTGGCTGTGGAACAACGAGCCATTGTCAGCGGAGTATGGCCTGTGTCAGTTAATGCTCAGCAAACCGAAGAATTGGAACATGGTGAATGGAGACGAGCCAGGGATGAGATGATGGCAGATCCATTCGATGGATATTCCCTGTTTGCTCTATTCTCGGAGCCTGAACCAGTCAAGGAGTTTGACGAATGGGACCCAGAACCCGGTGGGTGGCACTGGCAAGACGATTCGGACCCTCTTGATGAAACATCTTTGGTGTGCTTGTTCTGGGAGCAGGAAGAGGAACAAGGCCCTGATCTGATGAACCCCCGCTTATTCTCCGGGCTCTCTGCTTCAACCATAATCAATATCGATAGGGATTCTGACGCCCTCGCCCCTGCCTTGGATCATGTCTTCTGCCCGCAAGAGTACATCATCAATGAATTCATCCCACAACCAGTCGTTGAGATCCCTGACGAACCCCATATCTGTGTACTGGATCCTGAAGACCTTTGGGGTAAGGCCGAAATGGTGAACATATGGGTCGATGGTGAAGAACTAACTGTCAATAAGGCTATGTTGGACGAAGGCTCTCTACAGGTCAACAACAGCAGCAACATCGACTTCTAGAACTCTTTTGAAGAAGGGAACATATGGAATACCCTGGAGATGGAATTCTTAAATGACACCCTGGAGAAGACGAAGCTCGATAAGGGAAAACGCAAGGCCAATAGCGATCTCTCCGATTTCTGAGAGGGTCTTCGATGGGAATCTGCCCCCATGACAGTCAGTAATCTCACCAGGAGCGGTAGGGTATACCAGCCCGCCAACCCCCAGCAAGGAAGCTCGTCCCGAGCAACTCCCCCCCGACAGAGTAACCCTCACATCCCCGAGAATCCCGCCAACCCCAGCCCTATCTCACCAGCTCCACAAAATAACTCCTCAAACTCTGATAACCTGCCATATCAACCTGACCCGCCCACCCATCTTAATCCATTTGTCAGCCCAGACCAGAATACCGCTCACCACCAAAACCCAAATACCAACGATGACCCCATCATCCAGCAACTTCATGAAACCCCTACCCGCATGTCCATGTGGGGAGTATTGGCAGCGTCACGCGTGCATCGCCGAAGGCTTGTCAACTCTATCTCGAAGCTTGAAGTCCCTTCCGACATAGCCCCAGAAGCCCTCATTGCCCTTATAACCCCAAACCTTACCCAACACACTTTGTCCTTCACCGAAAAAGACCTTCCGCCTGAAGGAACCGATCATAATAAGCCTCTCCATATGACCATGAAATGCCTGGGAAAGTGGGTCCCCGCGATACTCATAGATAATGGTTCGGCCATCAATGTGTGCCCTCTCCACACTGCTTACTACCTAGGCCTCAAAAATAAGGACTTTGCGCCATCGACTCTGGGTGTCCGTGCTTATGATAACACACGACGTGATGTCCTGGGAACAATCAACCTGGAACTGGCAACTGGGAAGTTTAAGACTACTGTGGAATTCTGTATACTAGATATACCTGCTTCGTTCAACCTCTTACTGGGAAGGCCATGGCTGCACCGTTCTGACGTTATGGGAGTACCCTCTACTCTACATCAGAAACTCATCCTAGGATTGGATTCCGGGACTCTTATCATCCATAGGGATTCTGGTATTCGTCCGCACTCCGAAGATAATTCCCCGCTACTGGAAATCATGCACGGAGAAGAAGACGTGGCCATGGGAGGATTTGCTGTTGTAACCTCGAAGGTTTGCACCATTCGGGCCGAAGATGGTTTCTTGGTGAGTTCCGCGGCATTGGAAATCATGAAGCGAATGAATTATCTGCCTGGCATGGGCTTGGGGCTCTATGAGCAAGGAGTCTCCGAGTTCCCTCATTTCCTTGGGAGCAATGAACGCTTCGGCTTGGGTTACAAATTCAAGAAGAGTGATCCAGAGAAAAGATGGCGCAACTGTGCCCGAGCTCATACAGTCAGAAAGGATCAGAAGGAAGAGGAAGCACCGTATCGAGGAGAACCCGAACCCTTCATTGATCTCGAGACAAAAGTGAAATACCTAGGGTTTGAAATCTTCGCCAACGACACTTGGGAGGATGATGAAGAGGTAACTAAGATGGAAGGATTGTCCGAAGCACTGGATTGGCTTGAAGCCTTTGGTTTGGGTAGTCTCCAATCTCTGTTCGAAGGTGAGGAACCGGAGGGTATGATGGAAGACGCGGTTGTGCTCGTGCTAGGAGGAGAAGATGAATCGGAAGACCCTTCTAAGCTCATTGTGGATGCTGTGGGCGCCTATGAAAACTGCACTTTCGTTCCATTTGTAACACGCATTCCCGACACTACACTACAAGAAAAATTGCATTCGGTGACGAATGAAAATCGTCACAAATTGTATGTTTTTCGTCACAAATAATATAGGTGACGAAAAAAAATTTGTCAACTAAAGGTTGTCGAGGATTCCTACCTGGTGACGAAATCTATTTTTCGTCGCCTATAGTGCCTTTCGGCGACAAAAAATTTCGTCACGAAAAAATGACTTGGTGACGAAATTTTCTTCGTCACCTATTATGTTTTTTTGATGACAAAAAATTCCGTCACAAATTATTCCTTTTGGCTCATCAAAGGTGACCCATCGATGATGAAATTTTTCGTCACAGAAGATATTCTTATATGTGAAAAAAATCTCACTTTCTTGCTCCTGCTGGGTTTCGAACCCGAGTCTCTTAAGTTTTGCACGCAAGATTTAACCAACTACACTACACAAACTTTTCAGCATTTATTTGAAATATCTAATATATAACACATACATTTAACATTAAAATTTATTTTGAACAGCATTTTGAACCATTAAACATTAAAATTAGCAATTTTGATAAACATTAAAGTCGTTGCTCTTTATGATATTGTTCAAACCCAATTGAAATTATCTCAATCAGAGTTCTGAGCAAAGAGTTATGCCCGAAATATATTTTGTGACAAAGCGTAATTCATAAATTTTGTCATCAAAGGATAAAATTTTCGTCACTGAAAACGTAAAAAGAAGACAAAAATATTTTTCATCGCCAAATTGGTTCATTTGGCGACAAAATATTTTTTTCGTCACTGAATAATTATCTTTGGCGACAAAAAATAATTTCGTCTCCTTTTTTACTCTTTTAGAGACGAAAATTTTATTTCGTTGCCAAATAGGTGCCTTTGGTGACAAAAATATATTTTTCGTCACTAAATAGTTATAATTGGTGACGAAATAATTTTATCGCGGAAGTTGTCAAAATAGTGACGAATTTATTTTTTCGTCGCCAAATATACTCATTTAGCAACGAAATTAAATTTTGTCGCCACTTTTTCGTCACTAAACATACTTTTTCTTGTAGTGCTAGCGCCGACTTCGAGTCTGAGTCTGATGCTAACTTTTCGTCTAGCAATGAGTCGGAGTTTGTGCCTATCGGCCCTCCTCGTCGTAGCTTTTATTTCGAGTTTGAGTCAACTGCTGTATTCCCTCCATCCGAGGAGCCTATCAATGAAATGAACGACACCTTTGCTTACTTGTCGGATTTTGAAATAAATTGTTTGGATCCCGACGATGAAGGAATAGATTTCGATGGGGAAACTCCCAAGGAAATCTGTTCCCTCATCGAGCGTGAAAATGAAAGGCATGCTCAGCCTCTAAAAGAAGAATTAATCTCGATAAACTTGGGTGATGAGGAGAACCCTCGATCGGTTCAGGTCGGTTCCGGGCTGTCTCCAGATGAGCTCCAAGAACTCACCGATTCACTAAAAGAATTTAAAGAAGTCTTTGCTTGGTCCCATGCAGACATGCCCGGAATCGACCCAGAAATCGTCGAGCACAGGATCCCTCTCTATCCCGATGCAAATCCCGTTAAACAAAAGCTGAGGAGAATGCGACCCGATTGGGTATTAAAACTAAAAGAGGAGCTAATGAAACAAATCGACGCTGGTTTTCTAATCATAACAGAATACCCCACTTGGGTTGTAAACATTGTGCCTGTCCCCAAAAAGGATGGGAGAATCAGAGCGTGCATCGATTTTAGAGATCTGAACAAAGCAAGCCCTAAAGATGACTTCCCATTACCGCATATAGACGTACTCGTTGATAACACTGCAGGGCACGCTTTAGTGTCCTTCATGGATGGTTTCTTGGGATACAATCAGATTCTCTTGGCTTCGGAAGGCAGGGAAAAGACCACATTCATCATTGAGTGGGGGACCTACTATTATCGGGTTATGCCGTTTGGGTTGAAAAATGCCGGTCCTACGTATCAGAGGGGTGCTACGACACTGCTGCATGACATGATCCATAAGGAAGTTGAAGTGTACGTTGATGATATGATAGTGAAGGGGAAAGAGCGGAAAGATCACCTCCCAGCACTGAGAAAGTTCCTCAAGAGAATTCAGAAACACAAGATGCATCTTAATCCACAGAAGTGCACATTCGGAGTCACTGCTGGGAAAATGCTTGGGTTCATGATCACAACCCGAGGGATTGAGGTAGATCCATCTAAAATCAAAGCCATTCTTGAGATGGAGCCACCTCAATCAGAGAAGGAGGTCTGATGTTTCTTGGGAAAAATTCAATTCATCAGTCGATTCATCGCCAGGCTGACCTCGACTTGTGAACCATTATTTCGACTACTCAAGAAGGATGTAAATTTTGAGTGGAATGAGAAGTGTCAGAAAGCTTTCGAAGCGGTGCGAACTTATCTCCAGAATCCTCCGATCCTGATGCCGCCTACACCAGGAAAACCTTTGATCCTATACTTGTCCGTCACACCCTCATCAATGGGGTGCATGCTCGCACAAGAAGGAGAAGATGGGGTTGAAAGGGTGATTTACTACTTGAGCAAGAAGATGGTAGGGTGCGAGGAGCGATATACTTCACTCGAAAAGATGTGTTGGGCGCTTGTATGGGCCACAAAGAAGTTGAGACACTACATGCTCGCTTACTCAGTGATGCTGATCTCTCGGATGGATCCTTTCAAATATCTGTTCGAGAAGCCAGCACTTACTGGTAAGCTAGCATGTTGGTTGCTCTTGTTGGCGGAATTCGAAATCAAGTATGTCACTCGCAAGTCAGTGAAAGGGAGAGCAGTGGCAGAGTTCTTGGCAGATCGTCCGATCGAAGGGCCAGAGCACACAGAACTTCAATTTCCAGATGAAGATGTAATGTCGACGGTCAATGAAACGTGGATGTTGTACTTCGATGGAGCTGCAAATCAGAAAGGATACAGGATTGGCATATTGCTGGTCTCGCCTGAGGGGTCGCATATTCCCCTCGCATTCAAGTTGAACTTCGAAGTTACAAACCACGAAGCTGAGTACGAAGCATGTATTGTAGGAATGGAAGCCGCATTGGAGATTGGTGTCAAGGTGCTAGAAGTCGTTGGAGATTCCAACCTGGTCGTATCGCAAGCAAACGGAGAATGGAAGGTCAGAGATGAGAAAATGAAGCCGTATCATCAACAGCTCGATGAACGCCTCCCGAATTTTCAAAAAGTGACTTTCACGCATGTACCGAGGATGAAGAACCGCTTTGCAGATGCCCTGGCCACTTTGGCATCCATGTTGGAACTTCCAATTGGGGTAAAGCTGAGGCCTGTCATGATTGAGCAGAGGGGAAAACGTGTGTACGACTATATCATGAACATCGACGAACCGGACGATGGACTCCCTTGGTTCTACGATATTCGAAATTTCGTTGAAAAGGGGGAGTTCCCTGTGGATTCAACTAAGAAAGATCGGATCGCACTGCAACGACTCGTGTCTCAATACATCATCTGTGGAGGACAATTGTACCGACGATCCCCTTGCGGAGTTCACAAGTTGTGTATTCACGGAGACGACATCAGAGCGGTAATGGAAGAAGTTCATGAAGGAGTTTGTGGACCTCATATGAATGGGATGATGCTAGCTAAGAAAGTGTTAAGGCTAGGCTACTATTGGTCAACCATGGAGACAAATTGCGTCGAGTACGTACGCTGGTGCCACAAGTGCCAGACTCATGCCAACCTTATCCATGTCCCGCCCTCGGAGTTACACTCGATGGCAACACCATGGCCGTTCTCCGCCTGGGGCATTGATGTCATCGGGAAGATCATGCCTGCAGCTTCTAATGGTCACAGGTTCATTTTGGTGGCAGTCGATTACTTCACTAAATGGGTCAAAGCAGCTTCATACAAGACTTTGACGGCGGTTCAAGTGGCTCACTTCATCAGGCAAAACATCTTTTATCGGTATGGGGTCCCTCAAGCATTCGTATCTGATAATGGTGTTCATTTCAAGGGAAAAGTTCTGGAACTCTTTGAGGAATTCAAGATCCAAGTGCATCATTCAACCACTTATCGGCCACAAACGAACGGGGCAGTAGAAGCAGCAAACAAGACTATTAAGACGATTTTGGAAAAGACTACTCAGTCAGCAAGAAATTGGCACGAACAGCTACCACTAGCTTTGTGGGGCTACCGGACGTCTATCCGTACACCGACAGGGGCAACACCCTACTCTTTGGTATACGGCATGGAAGCCGTTCTCCCTATTGAGCTAGAAGTGCCATCTTTGAGGGTCATGGCGGAATGCGCAGTGGACGAAGCTGAATGGATCAGCGAAAGATTCGAAGAACTCATGCTGTTTGATGAAAGAAGACTGCGCGCGCTGTACCACATTCAGGGCTATCAACGAAGAATCGCCTGGGCATTCAACAAAAGGGTGAAGTCAAGGGACCTACGAGAAGGGGACATGGTAGTCAAGGAAATCCGTGCGCCAATTTTCGACTTACGAGGGAAGTTCCGACCTAAATGGGCAGGGCCCTACATCATCAAGACTATCCTCTCTGGAGGAGCAGCTTCAATTGTCGACCTCGATGGCAACGAATTTGCGAATTTTGTCAATTTGGATCAACTCAAGCATTATTATCCCTGAGAGAGCTCGCTGGGCCGAAAATCGTAAGGGCGGGCGGTTCCAGGCAAAAGTTAGAGCAAGACTGCTAGGTTGAAAACCCAAAAGGGTGGCCTAGGCAAAAGTTGAGGCAAATAATTAAAGAAAAGCTCGCTAGGCCAAAAACCCGAAAGGGCGGTACTAGGCAAAATTTAGAGCACAAAAGGAGAGTGTCAATACCCGAGTGAACCCGTAGCATGAACTACGTGCGAGCCTGATTCTCTTTTACAAGGGATACGTAGGCAATCTCATCCTGAGATTCGGTCCTAATTCCTAAATATCAAAATCCGATCCCAAATCAAGTCCAAATTGACAAATCCAAAACACTTTTCAGAGCTGCACATGATCAAATGAACCGAAAGGGGGAAACCCTTAATCAGTCGATTTTATTCAGATTACTTCTTTATTACAAGTTGAGCATGAAAATGAAAAAGCACAAAATCAAAGCACATTTTTTATTTCAAAGTCTGGCAAAGAAAGCAGTCAACCCATCCTTGCTTTCACATCCCTCCTTAGCCATTTGCGGTACCTTCCGGTCGAAGCAATAGAAAACAGTGGGTCGCTTGGCGCGGTCCTACGAGTCCCCCACGACCGAGTGTAACTCCGAAGGCCCGGAATGCTGAAAGGAGGGAGACGAAGCACTTCCGAACCCGGCTGCGGCACCTCCTGGCTAAGTCCAAGCTGACGGAAAACACGGAAGGGTGAATAGAAAGAGAAGCCTGTCAAGCCAGCCACAAACACATGTGTCGAGCCCATATTGCTAACAGTCATAGCAGGAAGCCTCAGCCAATGGCACCGCCAAGCAATGTCATCTTCCTCCGCAGAAGCAAGGAAATCAGCCTAATCGTCTTCGCTGCCATACATCACTTGAAAGGGACGGTTCCATCCACTTGCACGATACCACCAATCATTGGCCGGGGGTGTCAACAGGCTTAATTTGTCACAAAGCCACATCTGTCAAAAAGAGAGAAAACAAGTAAGGAGCTAGATAAAGCCTGAACCGAGTGTCGAGGTAAAATGAATGAGGGAAATAGAAAAAGGAGAGCTGAGTGAGGTCCCTCACCTGCAGCAATAACGGGCTACCACCAAAAACCCTTGTGCGACCAGCATGGACGACATCCAACCCCATCAAGGTTTCAGCAAGAACCAATGGCGCAGCGTCCTTACGAGCCTCAATCTGAGCAGCAACCCCCACCAGTAAGGAATTGGGCTGACCAACGGATGGAACCAACAAGAAGGCCGCCAGGAGGCAAATGCAACCAGCCATCATCCTACGACCTTGGTGCTCAAAGTCTGTCAAGTCCCCAGATGGGCTGAACCTCTCAAACAACTGCATGACGTTAATGGCGTTGCCCCGAGTAAGAAACTCAGCGGCATTACCACTAACACCCAGCTTTGCCCTCAGAATATTCTTCATGCTCTCCCTGATCATAAGAACAACCGGCTCAGCAGAGTCATGGCTTCCGAGATAAGCATGAAACTCCTCGACGGTGGGGCACAGTTCTTGAGAGCCAAAGCGAAAGACATGCACCTCTGGATCCCAGAAGCGCGCCGCCGCATGCAGCAAGACGGGATGAATCGCAACCTCTCGGAGATATCTTAGGGCATGAAGCCGATGCCCTCTGAAGTTCAGCCAATCGATGCCCTCAAGACTGTCCAACCAAGGGCGAAGTAAGGCTTGGTTTAGCATGGTGATGGAAAAAATGGATTTTTGAAGGGAAATGGTGAAATGAAGTGTGAATGGCTTACCAAAGGAGAGCCTGGTATTTATAAAAGCTTAAAGTGAGCAACACCACTTCCCCACCAACTTTGAAACTCATCAAATTTCAAAATCTTTTCAAAATTCAAACTTTGGAAACTTGGAAAATATTGGAAAAACCACAAGTCAAGCCTTGGGAAGCCATTCTGTTCTGGGGAAGCAGCTAATACAAAGCCATTTAGGTACATTGAAAATGTGCAAATAGAGGAAAGCAACAAAGGACAGCCAACAAGTGGCATTGGGAAACAGCAAGGGACAGGCCATGACAGAAGTCCCGAGCGCTCGAAAGTAAAGTCCCAAGCGCTCGAGACCTCTCTCGAGCGCTCGAGAGTTCTGCTGTTTTGTAGCAGACTCTAACTTCCCCAGTTTGGCTTCCACGCAAACATTAAAAGTTTGATGATTCCCTGCAGTTATCTAAGGGGTACAACAGTTCTATCCATGTATTTCGTCGTGTATTCAAAGGTGTTACGTGAAAAATCACAAGTTTGCCAAAAACTTCACTCCTTGGACGTGTCGGGATCTGTATTTAGGGCATTTGGTGGAAACAAGCGACGCACTTGAGCCATGACGGGTCTCAATGACTGTTTGACGCACCCCAAAAACGTGTCGACACTCTTAATTCAAGCTTTCGTCGTTCAGTCGTACCAAAATCATCATTTTAAATGCAAGCGTCGAATGTCAAAAATTTTGGGTAATTCTCCCAGTCCCCTCGAGTCACAGCATTCATTGTCAACCGCGCAGCGCACTCGGTTCTGATCAAATGCCCTTAAGTCTAAGTTTCATGATCAATCGCTCGAGAGTTTGTCATTTGGTGTCGATGTCGAGTTTTATCCCTCACATTGAGAGTATCGGTTGAAATTTGCATACTCTTTACGTTCTTTCAAAGCTAGACGAATATATTTCATAAAATACAATTCTGTAATAGCGGTGCGAACAAAAGAACAAAGTGTGAATTCTCATAAATGAACATGGTGTTTACAATGAGTGAAGAAGGAAGTACAAAAATTGGGGCAAACACACGCCCAAATCCTGACTACCGGGGCACGCAGGCCCGAACAAAACTAAGGCACGCAGGCCCGGAATCTACAACTATGATGGCACGCAGGCCTATGTGCAAGGTAAGGCTAGCAAAGCAAAACACGAGGCTCAGACCCGTCGAATCCTCTTCTGTCGTGGTCCTGCGGACTCGGAACTCTTAGGCTCGTCATCACCTTCGTCGTCGGAAGGACCAGAAGCAGTACTCGAGTCCGACGTCCCTAAGACACGTGACTCAGAGGACTCCTCTGTCCCCTCCTCTGTCTCCTCCTCCGACTCCTCCGGCTCCACGCGAGCTGGCCTCCGTTAGGACGCCTCCCGAGGCAAAACCTCAAACCGTCCCGCACCTGCAGCAGCACGTGGCGCACGTCCTACACCCGACCTCGCGTGCTGGCAGGAACGGGAGGGCTCATGGTACCCCGCGGACGCGTCCTAGCTGAACGTCGTGGCTGCACGTGCATATCACAAACATTTTCTCATTTTGTGCATATTCGAAAGTAACTTTGCTCAAATCAAAATAGGGAATATGTATGCATGTCATACCTGGGTAGCAACAGGAGGAGTAGTCACGGGGGCAGGTCTCGTCTGAAGGGTTCTCCCTTTAGCGCAGTCCTTCAAAAGGTGGCGCATCCCCACCATCAGCATCACGGCCTGCTCAGCCCACTCTCGCGGCACCTGCAAAATAATCCAAGACTTAGAACATGCAAACAGGGAATGATCAATATACAAAGCAAGCAGAAATGTTGTTTATACCTGAGCAGGAAACCGCATCGGCGGCTGTGGGAGACGGGGCACGTCAATCACCTCCCGTGCGCCCGACGAACTCGTCACCCCTATAGTCCACTTCAGCGTCGGCAACCCCGGTGGTGCTGAAGTGTCCGCGGTCTCGGGGACCCTCGTACTCCCCTCTCCCCTACCTCCAGCACCTGCACCTCGCCCACCAGCAGGGGCCCTAGCACCTCGTCCTCGACCCTGTGCAGAGCGACCACCACGGCTCGGAGCTTCGCTCTCGTCTCTCCAAGCCCCCACTCCAGCCACTCGTCTCTCGAACTCCTCCTCCACACCCAGGCTCCTTGCCAAGTACCGATCTGCATAAGCGGCGTAGTCCAAAGAACATCGAAGGTGCCTCTCCAGATCCGTGTCCGGCATTGTGAACAGCTCAAGCTCGGCGCGAGTGTAGGACTCGGTCCTCTGCACGCATGGGGGGAGTAGCCCGGGAACCGCGAACGCTGGGAGACCAAGTGACTGTCGAGTCACTCGATCCCCCAGGTACCACTGCCAGCCCAGAGGGCACTCCAGCAGGACCCTGCTCCGTGTCACCTCCCAGCTCCGCGGGAGGAAGTCAGCCTCCATCCCCGCCCACCTGTCCCAGTGAACCTGCAATTCAAATTTTGGGATCCATTCGTAAGTCTACTCTACGAAAAAATTTGATGAAAGAAAAACAAGAGATGTCGATCGTACCACAACCCCTGTCAGGTTATCCAGCCAGCGCCGGAAAGTCATCACCTCCCCATGTCGCTCCTTCGCCCTCCGGTATGACTTACCCCAGGCTAAGCCGCGTGGAAGTAGGTTTTGGGTCCGTGCAAGTATTCTCGGGCGGGAATATCCCGAGAACCTTGTAAGCCCAAAGCTGCAAGTGTCGTTATTCAAGAAGAATTAATCTCAATGCATAATTCGAGTCAAAAAGCATAATTCAAAATCATACCTCGAACACCCGCCAGTACCCTCCAACTGTGTCTTCGACCCCGCGGGAAGCAGCTCCGAGGAGGCAGTAGAGCGTGCACAGAGCAGCACCTCCCCAGTCGAAGCGCCCCGCCTGTCCCAAGTCCACCAAACCCGCTAGATAGCACAGGTGCACGCGACTATGCCTGTTCGAGAACATATAAGCCCCGAACAAATATAGCAAGTACGCCCGGGCCATCTGGGCCGCCTCCTCGTCAGTCGCGGGCTCGTGGTCCCAGTACTCCACGAACTGCCCGTAAGCTGCCATCCCTCCGCTGTGGCGTGGCACTCGCCCGAGGAACCACCTCAGAGCCGCGTCATCCAGCACCAGACTCGATTCGTAAGGGATCGGGTCTCGTCCAACCCTGAGCCCTGTAATCGCCGCGAAGTCGAGGGGCGTCACCGTCATCTCCCTGAACTGGAAGTGGAAGGTGTTGGTGGTGTCCCACCACCTCTCCGCCAGTGCTGTAAGCACAGCCCGGTCCACCCTCACCACCGTCAGTAGCTGTACGAAGGGTCCGAACCTTGCTGCCTCCACCAGCGCTCGCACCCTCTCAGGCAAGGCCTTGAAGTGCGCCAGTGAGCTGGCTGAGCCCCCGTGGTCGTACACGTCCGTCGTGCGCTATTTCAACAAAGCAAGAAATAGCGTTAGATCTCAAGCCGGAAGTAAAATTTGGAAATAAATTGCGTAATTCGAGAAAAGATAATGATCAGAAGCTCACTGTAGTCCACCCAGACGAAATGTGTGAAGCTCGATCCCGGAGGAGCATCTCCTCGGGATAGTCAGTGCGGCCGGGAACGTAAGCTGTCATCCCCACAGGCTCGAAGAAGTGCAGTCGAGGAGCATAGGTAACTGGAGTGAATTCGGGCCGCTCCCTCGCCAAGTAGGCCCGCCGCTCCTCCAGGTAGGCTTTCGCCTCGTCTACCGTGGTAACCCGCACCTCAGCAGCCGCCTCGGCATCCACCCTATCCCCTCCCAACTCCTCCACCTCCGGTACAACCGCCTCCTGGGCATTCGAGCCTACTCCGCTCAGCAGAGCCCCCAAAAGCGGCGCCGAAACCTGGTCCTCAGGCGTGCTAGCGTCCCTCAGCACCGCGGCGACCATGGAGTCAAGACCGAGCGCGTCCAAGACACCTCGAGGCTCCGCGCCCTCTAAGAAGTCCTCGTCCACAAAGGGAACAGGGCGTGAAGACCCAATCCCACTATCCCCGCTCCTCGGCTCCAGCGCCGTCGCCGTCCTCAGCACCGGCGTCGCGCTGAACTGCCTGACAACTACCTCCTCACCGCCGAGATCAGATGGTCCCCCGTCGCCCACCCGCTCGGCAGCCACAAGCAACTCCTCCATGGTAGGGGTGAGAGGCCTACCCGAACCTCCGTCCCCGCTACCGGAACCCCTTGCTACAGTCGCCTCTGCACTACCATCGACAGCAACTGCCACTCCCTGGTCACCGGCAGCTGTCACCACTGTAGCATCGACCATGGTGTCCCCGTTGCCCAACTCCGCCCCTGTACCGCCATCTCCCCCTTCGGCCGCCACCACCGTGGCACCAACCCCGATCTCCTGACCAACAGGCTCCGCCCCTTCGCCGCCGCCGACCAATAGGCTCCGCCCCTCACCATTGCAAGATCAAGAGAGAGAGAGGGTCGTGAGTGAGAGCTGTGAGGGAAAAGATCGTGAGTGAGGGAGCTGAGAGTATCGAGAGCTGAGAGAGCTGAGAGAGTAGAGAAGAGTGAGAGAGCTGAGAGAGCTGTGCAGGAGAAGATCGAGAGTGAGGGCAGTCGAGAAGGTAGGAGCAGACGTCGGTCTGGTTCTCGAGCGCTCGAGAGCCAGAGTTTCAACCCCCAACTCAAAGAAGAAGATGAAGGGTCGGTGGTCCCCAGCGATGGTCCTGAGCGCTCGAGACCACTCCCAAGCACTTGGGAGTGGGTCCCCAGTGCTTGACTCTTTTTGTTACCCTTCGTAAGCTCACGCATAGCACCTTGTTTAAGGATCATTGTCCTTCAAGAATTTTTACAAAATCAATCTCAGTCCTGTTTAAATCCGAGTCGAGACAGAGCAATCGGGAGCGGATTTCATTTCGGATCATCCTCACTTGCCCAAAAAGTTCTACTTAGATGTTGATAAAAGTTTTCTAAATTTCACAATTGTCAATGTATTCGCAAGAAGTTTTACCCAACGCGTAATACTTCTTTCATCATTTTGTCCACCGAACAGAGTAACGGATGGGCCCCATTTCTTGTCTCTATCATTATCAAAACATTCATCGATCCTGTCATTGCCTCCACTTTCAACCAAAGTGGTCCTATTGGTCGGCAAGCTAACTTCTAATGGAATAATAGCCTTTGTTCCATATGCTAATGAATATGGGGTCTCTCCCGTAGACCTCCTAGGAGTTGTTCGGTGCGTCCACAGGACCAGCGGCAATTTGTCGTGCCACTTCCCCTTTGCTTTGTCCAACCTCTTCTTGATCCCGTCAAGGATGGTTTTGTTGGACGCCTCTGCCTGCCCATTACTCTGAAGGTAGGCCAGGGTTGAGTAATAATTCCTTATCCTATACTGGGCACAAAAAGCCTTGAACATCTTCTGGAATTGGGACCCATTATCCGTAATCAGCGAATAAGGGACTCCAAACCGAGTGATTATACTTTTCCAAACGAACCTTTCTATCATAGGCTCAGTGATCTTGGCCAACGGCTCTGCCTCAATCCATTTAGTGAAATAATCTGTTGCTACCAACAGAAATTTCTTATTCCCAATTGCCTTGTGGAGTGGACCCACGATGTCCATCTCCCATTGTGAGAATGGCCAAGGACTTGTCAACGGCACCAAATCTTCGGCCGGTGTTCGGATCATTGGTGAGAATTTCTGACACTTCTCACAAATTTTCACATACAGCTTTGCATCTTCCTGTATGTGCGGCCACCAATAACCTTGGGTGATTGCTCGGTGGGCAATGGACCTGCCCTCAGCATGGCTTCCACACGTCCCCTCGTGGATTTCTTGGAGGAACTTCTGCACCATCTCGGGGTGCACAGAAAGTAAGTATGGTCCAGTGAAGGACTTTCTGTATAGCTTTCCTTCAGGTGACAGCCAAAACCGTGCAGATTTTATCTTTATTTTGTGAGCCTCCTTTTTATCCATGGGGAGTGTCCCATCTCGTAAGA
Organism: Rhododendron ovatum; assembly: GCA_019656835.1. Taxonomy (NCBI): domain Eukaryota; kingdom Viridiplantae; phylum Streptophyta; class Magnoliopsida; order Ericales; family Ericaceae; genus Rhododendron; species Rhododendron ovatum. Next base: position 27,806,732 of record CM033795.1, on the reverse strand, counting down.
ACTCCACTATTGGATCCATCCAACTTGGTCCTTGGGTCACGTCCAAGACCAATTCCATGCTCCTTCTAATGCTCGGCTCAGTAAAATAATCTACCGCCACTCTTCTCTTGAACTTTGTTGGCACAGCTGCAGCCAACCAAGCCAGTGAATCTGCATTGGCATTCTGCCTAGAACTTATCTTCTCAATGTATACTTTCTCAAAAGTGTTAAGCAGATCCTTGGCGGCCTCCACGTAGGCTGCCATCTTTTCATTTCGGGCTTCATACTCCCCGGATAACTGGTTTACCACTAGCTGTGAATCACAGTACACCTTTATACTTTTAACTTTTAGGGTCTTTGCACTCTCAACTTGCTAAGAGTGCCTTGTACTCCGCCACATTGTTTGATGCACTGAAACCCAGCCGAACAATAACTCCAACATTACTTCCTTAGGAGGAAAGAGCACAACTCCAATTCTCGAACCACTATTGCATGCTGATCCATCAATGAACAATTTCCATTCCATGGGATCTTGCTCGGCTGGCTCCTTTCCTTTCTTGGCCAGTGGCCCATGTCCCTGCTCATTTCTCGTAGGACGCCAAGGAGCTACTATTGGTGAGAATTCTGACACGAAGTCTGCCAACACCTGTCCTTTAATTGCTGTGTGTGGCTGATAGTCAATATATCATACTGACTAAGTTCCACCAACCAAGTCGATATTCTTTTCGAGAAATCTGCTTTTCATAGTAATGATTTCAACGAAAACTCTGTGTAAACCACAATTCTACGACTCTGGAAATAATGAGGCAACTTTCTTGCCGCGGTCCATAGTGCCAGGACCAATTTCTCAAGGGGCAGATATCTCGTTTCTGCATCTAGCAATGTCTTGCTAATATAATACACGGGAATTTGATCGGATCCCTTATCTCTTAATAAAACTACATTGACAGCATGCTCAGATACTTCTAAATACAGAGTTAAAGACTCACCTGGATCAGGAGTGGACAGGAGGGGGGCTATTGCCAAGTACTTCTTCAGGTCTTGGAATGCCTATTCGCACTCTACTCCCCATTTGTATCCTTCCCTCTTCTTTAGCAGCTGAAAGAAGGGCCTACACTTATCACTGGACAGGCTGATAAATTTATTAAGGGCTGTGGCCATTCCAGTTAACCTTTGGACCTCCTTCGTGGTCCTGGGACTTTGGAGCTTTTGCAAAGCAGTTATTTGATCGGGATTTTCCTATATCCCTCTTATGGTCACAAGGTGGCCCAAGAACTTCCCTGAGCTTATTCCATACTCACACTTTGAGGCGTTGAGTTTCAGCTTATACTCAGAATCTCAAAGGCTTCCTTTAAGTCAGCTATGTGGTCCTGCTTCTCCTTGCTTTTGACTACCATGTCGTCTATATACACTTCCATAGTCTTGCCGAGCAGCTTCTTGAGTATAATCATTGCCAACCTCTAGTATGTTGCACTGGCATTCCTCAAACCAAAAGGCATGACACTGTAACAATACAGCCCCCTTGGCGTGATAAAAGAAGTCTTCTCTTGATCGGGCCTATACATGGCAATTTGGTGATATCCTAGATATGCGTTGAGGAAACTCATTCGCCCATGCCCAGCTATTGCATCCACCAGTTGATCTAACCTTGGGAGGGGGAAACTGTCATTTGGACATGCCTTGTTCAAATCCGTGAAGTCGACACAGACACGCCACTTTCCATTCTTCTTTTTTACCACCACAGTGTTAGACAACCATTCTGGGTAGTAAACCTCTAAAATGGCCTTTGCTTCCAGCAAATGGTCAACCTCCTAGATAACAGCGTCTACGTGCTGTATGACTAATCTTCTCTTTTTCTGCATCAGGGGCTTATGCTGTGGATCCACATTCAAGTGGTGAAAAATCACGTTTGCATCCACCCCAGGCATCTCTTCGGGTACCCCAGCAAACACATCGACGTGTTCCGTGAGGAATCCCACCAACTCTTTTTCTTCTTCTTCATTTAGATTTTCCCCAATCAAGAAATACCTTTCCAGATCAATCTCGTTGCTCTGAATTTTTTCTTCAATCCTTCCACCACTTTCTCGGTGGGGTTTCCTCCGACATCCTCGATGGTTGGCTGGTCTGGAACGTTGATGGCTTGGACCAACTTTGCTTTTAGTGCCTTCTTAATTATAGAAATCAAGCACTGTTGGGCAACCTTCTGATTTCCCCTGATCCTTTCAATGCTGTTTGATTTGGGAAACTTTACCATTTGATGGTAAGTGGAGGAATCTGCCCTCATTTTGTGCAACCATGTTCTTCCTATAATCGCGTTATAAGAAGACGGAACATCTACCACTAGGAAGTCGGTTTGCAGCACCACTATTCCTTCCCCAATAGGCAGAGTTACTGTGCCCAATGGCTAGATTGCTCCTGCACTGAATCCGACCAATGGAGTTATTGACTGCACTTAGTTCGCCTGTGTCAGTCCTAATTTCTTAAATGCATCGTAATATAGCACCTCAGTGCAACTTCCTAAGTCCACCAAAATCCTTTCTATGTCATATTCCCTAATTCGTAGGGCTATGACCAAGGCATCATTATGTGGTATCTGGACTCCTCCCAGGTCCTCATCTGTGAAGACTATGCCCTCATTGCATACTTCTTCATGTCCTCTTTTCTTTCCCAGCTACATGACATGTTGGTCATGCTTCATTTGCCTCTGGAGCAATCTCACCTCATTTCTTGTATAAGGAGTGGCCAATCGATATATCATATGGATTATGCCATTTGGATTCTGCTCGTAATCCAACTCCATTGCTTTTTCAGCGCCCTTGTGTTCTTCCTGAATGAATTCCTTCAGATAACCACAAGAGACTAAGTCATCAAGGTGTTGCTTGAACATCTCACAATCTTTTGTCATGTGACCTCAATCCTTGTGATAACTGCAATGTTGACTCATAGCTCTCTTTGCATCTTTATCCCCTTCTAGTCTCGGGGGCCACTTGAAATATGGGTGGTTCTTTATTCGATAAAGAATCCGATAGATTAGTTCTTTCCAAATCGTAGTTACTGAAAAAAAAGACTTGGGGTCTGAGGCATGCTTGTCTTTGTACAGCTCTTTCTTAGCCTGCCCATAGTCCTTCCTTTCCCGGTATGTTTTGGGCTCTGGCTTATTAGCCTTCTTTGCAGGCCCTTTGGCTTGCTCGGCAACCACCTTGCCATCTTCCCGGAGTATGTCATCCTCGTTCCTGGCATGCTGCTCTATCTGTTCCATTAGCTTTGCCAGTGTTCCTACTGGACTCATGTTCAATGATCGGCGCAGCTCCCCCCGAACAGGTGGCCCAATCTTGAACGTGGCTATTGCATATTCCTCACTGCAAATTTCAATCTCGTTGAAAGTTTTCCAGTACTTGTTTGCATAGTCCCTGATTGGCTCATTCTCCCCCTGCTTCATAACGGAGAGGCTCTCAAAAGTTTTGGGTGCTTTTTTGCTTGTTAGAAACCGAGCAGTGAATGCCTCAGCCAGTTGCCGCCATCCTCATATGGAGTGTGGGCCTAGCTTATGGAACCAGGACAGGGCCACCTTTCTCAAACTCGATGGGAACTGTAGGGGGATGAAAACAATTGGTGCTCAGAACAACACTAGATTGCAACGGCTACTCGTACCTCTTCACTGGAACCCTTGTTCGTCATCGGAACCCTAATCTGCAAAATAGACAGGGGGTGAGCGCACCTTTGCCTCTTGTGGCAAAGGCCCTCCGATGCTTAAGTTAATGTCATGTACCAGAGAAACCCTAATTATCAGTAGGAGAATAGTATGAATATCAGGTATTGTGTACCTTTTACCTCTAGGTTAATTTTGTTTATATAAGCATACGTATGCTTGCTGCCTAAGCATCCTTGTTGCCCTAGGTTTCCTACCTCGTACAGGAAAACCTGGATATCTAGGACTCTCGTTCCCTTATCAACTCAATAAGAAGTCCTTTTAGGACTCCTTTCCATAGTTGACCGAACATCCCATTCCCGTTGGGTATCTTTTTCAGATCCTATATTCTCGGAATCTCGTTCCTTAATGGAATACCACTATTTCTGGACTCTTCCTGAAGGTTCCATGTGCTCTAACACTTGTTTGGCTATCTCATTGCCAAACAGATTGCCTAGAGCAGTCAGTTAAAGTGTAACTAGTCTTTTATTTACTTAGATAAAATGTTTGCTCATGAGCTTTCCTTCTGTTCGGCTTTATCATTTCTGAATAAACTATTTGGACCAGTGACTTCACATTTCACTGTTCCTTCTTGGTCCAATAATTTCTCATGTTTTATTGGACCAAGACCCTGTACAATTTTCCTGGATCAATGACTTATCTTATCACTGGTCCTTATTGCTGAACACCGTCTTGCACGGCGACTGTTCTATCTTTAATCCATGGTGTTACATCCATGTGTTCAGGCCCTATTTCAGCCTGTTTGGGAATACTTCCCTACAATTGCTCTCCAGCTTTTCCTTTTGCCACTGCTCGGGGGCTATTGGTAAAGCTATTGATATATTTTTTGGCAGCTTGGTCATTACTTTTCTTGAGGTAATGACCTCATATGGTGTGTTTCGTACACTTTGCATTAAATTTCATCTGACGTTCTATTTAAACGGCGTCAGAATGGCATCTACTGAACCTCATTTTCTCGTTACTTTTCATGTAACGGTGTGAGAGGAGACGTTTCATCTCTGTCATTTCTGTTAAACCCCAAAAGGGAGTCTTTTTGGGTTTTCTACCCAAAACTTGAATCCTCTCTTTCTCTCTCTAAGAATCCAGGCAAAAGCTTCAACCACCATCTCCGCCGTCTGCAAATTTCTTTTGCACCCTCAAGAATCGCCGTAATCAACATCGTAAGCCCTTTCATTCCTTCTTCTTTTCATATTTTCAATCTGAGATCTCGTTGTCAGATTTTTGGTTGATTCTAGGATTTCAATTGTACCCATTTCTAGTTTTTTGTTGTATTTCGATTATATCCATGGCAAATGAGGATGATAATGGCCCCAAGCCTAGTAAGTTTAGGAAATTCTGCGAGACTCCCGCTGTCCTGGCGGCATTTAGGGCTGAGTACCACATTCCAGATAATATGGGACTCGAACTCGCCCTATTAGGAGCAGATAGGGATGCTGGTACTTGGGATAGGATGTGTATTTCTATTGTAGCCATTGTTGAAGGCGGAGTTCATTTCCCCTTTCACCCATTACTTCGTTAGGTCTTGAATTGGTATCGCCTTACCCCCATGCAAGTTTCTACAAACGTATTTAGACTAGTAATGGGAATTACAGCCTTGAATCAGATCCTGGGAACTCAAGTAGGCCTATAGGACATCCAATGGTGGTATAGCATTGTACTTAACCCAGAGTATAACACTTATTACTTCAAGGTTAGAAAGGCAGAGAAGCGTCTCGTGCTGAAATTGCTAGATTCTACCCGTGATCATGAAATTGACTTCCTCTACGTTACTGGAGCATTTGAGCCAATGGGGGAAGATGGCCAAGTGGTGGGCCTCCATTGCCCCAACATATGGGGCTACCCACGTATGCTCTTAATTTTACTTCACTTTTATTCGTAATTTCTCTCCATTGTATTTCTTCACTTTTTAAAAACCCTGCTTGTGCTTCAACTTGTAGTGGATAACGCCAACAAGCGTCCCAGATGAGAACCTAGCTACGTCCGAAGAGAGGATATTAATAAGATTCTTAAATATAAGGGAGAGCCTAGTACCCATATTGCTAGTCGGGGTCGTGACGCGAACATCTTACTGGGCTACGATCCTTCCTACAGAGGTTTTATTGATAGAAGACTCAACAACCCAAGTACCAGTGCGGCCTCAACCTCATCTGTCCCCCAATCAAGAATCCTAAGATCTAGTGCTGGAGTTAAGATTGCCGGTCAACCTGGTGAAGTACCTATCTTCGAAGGTATTCCACTTCCCCATCTAATTGTCAGAAGATCCTTTCAACGACTAGCCGAGGAACCAGTTCCAGATCGTGATACCAGCCAATCGTCGTCATCTGGGTACTCTCCTTCTCCACCCCCCTCAGATAGTATGTCTCACCAACCGGTGAACCTTAGTTCACTTCTTACAGTTTCTGTTCGAGGTCGCGGCTCTGGCTGGGTATCATCAACCGGGCATGCTACCCCTACACCTCGTCGTAACAGAGGGGGTTCTATCCGTTCCTCTTCATCTCCTCGGGGAGCAGACACTATTCTCGATGTCAGTGATGCCCACCGAGACAAACGTCCTAGAGCTGAAGACCAAATAGGTATTGCCACACAGGCTCATACAGATACCCATCACCCCCAATCTCCAACCACTCAACTACTTCCCCAAACGTGGGCTCCCCCTCTCATTAGGGGAGACTGTCTCGTTCACGTTAGGGACAGTGCTAGTTCCTTGGAAACAGCTTTCTCACTTGGCGACAGCTAGCTATCTGGACCAGATGCCTGCCATCCAAGATCAGATCTGGGGTGCGTGCTAGGAGGCGTGCCTAACAAAGGTTGGGGTTGTTGAAGATTCTCGTGGGAGGACAATGATCTGTCGAGCACCCATACTCACAGCGTTCATGAACCAGTGGAGAATCCAGAGGATGATATTAAACAACAGATTGAAGAGTTTGCTGATGCTGAAGAAGATACACCAATTGGCACTCATGATGCTCATGTTGTTCAATCACCTGTCCGAGAAACAATTAATGAACCTATCAATCTGGAGGAGAATGAAGCTGGTGGTGGTTCCATTACTGAAGTTAATACAGAGATTCCAGATGAAACTCCTCCAGAGGCCCAGAATCTGGACTGATAAGTAAGTATTCCTCCAAATACTTTAGAACACTTATGCTGGTTCTGTGTGACTGTAGTGATTAGCCCTGCGTGGCTTTTAGTATATTCAAGTCGTTGATAACACAGGTATTCGGCCCATTGTGGTGTAACTTTTGTTTTGCTTGGCCCTTTGTGGCCGTAAACTTTCGTCGTAGTTGTTCAACATGTGTTTGTCATCTCATACCATTTCTGTGGATGCTTGATGTTTGCTTGTAAGTATTTCGTGCACATGTATGTATGCATATCTAAGTTCATCGTACTTAGTCTGTTTTTAAGTTTCTCATACTTTAAACTAAGTGTTTCGTACTTTAAACAAAGTGTCTCATACTTCAAACAAAGTGTTTCGTACTTCTCATATGTTGTTTGTATGCACCCTAAGTTTATTCATACTTGGCTAACATACTTAACTAAGGCATTGGTGCCTAGTCTCTGCTCCCCAATACGAAAGAGGAAAATGAAAGAATAATTTCGTATTCATAAAATAAAGAGAACCAGAAAGTTAAGAAACATAATTTCTGGAATATATTGCAAAAATTGAGATTTTATTCATAATCCGTTGAACTCAAGGGGGCGTTATTCGTACCCCTTGTAACTAACAAGTAATAAAACACAAAGGAGTTTCATTCATAACTCCCACACAATCATGTAGTGCATCCTAAAAAGAAAATGAAATAAAACTAAATTCTTTTAAACAAAGAATTTTATCAGATTGTGGACATTCGAAGGCCTTGGGATAGGATTTCCATCCAGGTCTACCAATTTATAAGCCCCTACACCTACAATCTTAGTTACTCGATATGGGCCTTCCCAGTTGGCCCTCAACTTGCCTTCGTTTGCCACCTTGGTATTGCCGAGCACTTTTCGTAGTACGAGATCCCCAACACCAAATTCTCGAGGGTTGACATGCTTGTTGTAGCTTTTCATTAGTTGTTCTTGGTAAGAAGCTAGGTGCTCCAGGGCCCTATCCCTCCTTTGCTTGGCAAGGTCAAGCTCAATTTCAAGGGCCCTGTCATTGCCCCAACTCTCAACCAATGCAGTCTTATTGGTCGGAAGACCAACTTCTAGGGGTATAACTACCTCTGGACCATATGCATTGAATAGGGGGTCTCTCCTGTAGACCTCTTAAGTGTTGTTCGGCGTGCCCACAACACCAGTGGTAACTCATCAGGCCACTTCCCTTTTGCCTTATCCAACCTTTTCTTGATTCCATCAAGAATGGTTTTATTAGATGCTTCTGCTTGCCCGTTACTCTGAGGGTAAGCTGGAGTCGAATAGTAGTTTCTTATCCCATACTGGGAACAGAATGCTTTGAATTTCTTTTGAAACTGCGTCCCGTTATCTGTAATCAAAGAATAGGGTACCCCAAAACGAGTAATTATACTCTTCCAAATGAACCTTTCTATCATAGGCTCTGTTATCTTGGCTAGAGGCTCTGCCTCGATCCACTTCATGAAATAATCTGTTGCAACCAGTAGAAATTTCTTGTTCCCAGTTGCTTTATGGAGTGGACCTACGATGTCCATTCCCCATTGAGCGAACGGCCAAGGGCTAGTCAAAGGTACTAGATCTTTAGCTGGTGTTCTAATCAATGGTGAAAACTTTTGACACTTTTCACAAATTTTCACGTAAACTTTGGCATCTTCCTGCATATGAGGCCACCAATATCCCTGGGTTATTGCTCGATGGGCTATGGATTTGCCCCCGGCATGACTTCCACAAGTCCTTTCATGAATTTCGTGAAGGAATTTTTGCACCATTTTAGGGTGCACACATAGTGAATATGGTCCAGTAAAGGACTTTCTATACAACTTTCCCTCTGGTGAGAGCCAAAATCGTGCATATTTGGTTTTAATTTTGTGAGCTTCTTTCTTATCCGAGGGAAGTGTTTCATCTCGTAAAAACTCCATAATTGGATCCATCCAACTTGGTCCTTGGTTCACGTCTAGGACCAATTCTATACTTCTTCCGATGCTAGGCTCACTAAGATAGTCCACTGCTACCTTCCTTTTGAACTCAGTTGGTACGGCAGCAGCCAACCAGGCCAAAGAATCTGCGTGAGCATTTTGTCCAGAACTTATCTGCTCAATGTAAACTTTTTTGAAAGCATCAAGCAGATCCTTGGTTGCCTCTACATATGCTGCCATCTTCTCACTTCGGGCTTCATACTCCCCGGACAACTGATTTACCACAAGCTGTGAATCGCAATATACTCTTATTCGTTTCACCTTCAGGGTTCTTGCACTTCTTAACCCAGCTAAGAATGCTTCATACTCTGCTACATTATTAGATGCACTGAAACCAAGCCGAACAGATAGCTCCAATATTATTCCTTCAAGAGGAGAAAACACAACCCTGATTCCTGAACCAGTATTACATGCTGATCCATCAACAAACAATTTCCATTCCAGGGCATCTTGTTCGGCTGGGTGTGGGCACGCACCCCAAAAATCTTCAATTTTGGTTTTAAAGAAAATTGTGTGTGGCCCTCTTTCGGAAAAGCAAGGCGAAACGCATTGATTCAGAGTCGCCACTCGGGTTTTAGCGGTGAAACACCCAAGGAACCGAACTCGAAAACGTTTGCCACGTTTGTTTGATTTTGAAAAAGGCGTGGACCGGTCCGTCGTCACCTTCGATATCTGAGGTTCGGGAGCCAGGTTACGAGAGGGGAAGGGTTTTATGGCACCCCTCTCGTCCAATCCGGAGATCGGTCTCTACTCAGGCATTTTATTTTGTAAAACACTTGCATTTTTCTCTCGTTTTGTCATTTTTCTAACCAGTTAGGGCGGGGGAACAGTTAATGGGGATTAAAACTATAACAAATTGTGATTCATGTGACAAAATGCTTTATGGATGACTTGATTGCAATGCTAAATATAGATTGAGAACAAGCACTGAGCAAACTGGGCAAATTGAAGTACGCTGCCCTGCAGGGACGTGAGCAGATTCCGTGTTAGCATGCACTGGCCGAGCCACTACATGCTAATGAGACCTGCGCACGCCACCACCAAACTGGCATACTCCACTTGTCTGATTTCTCAGCCTTTGTTCGCAATCCTCTGGGCTCTAGAAGGGGACCAGCGCACACCTAGGACAAACCACGCAGTTAATAAAGCAGAAATAAATATATTTACAGACAGATGAAGCGGCTTCAAGCCATGAAAAATAGAAGGAGAACCCCAAAACAGTGTGGGGACAGCAAATAGGCCAAGATTAAGCTAAGATGCAAGGGCCAGCTACTGGATCTTGGGACCAATTGCCGTACGCCAGTCATAGACAACCGTACGCCAGTCATAGACAACCGTATGCCACTTTGGGCTTGATCCAGTACTTGGCTTTTGCATCATCTGGGCTCTAGAACATGACCAGAAAGATCCCAGAGGCCTTTTGGATAGATAAAGAGCGAGCATAAACAGCAATATCTATGCAACTCTAAACATACAGAAAGTAGTAAACTGATTATTAGCATGCAAGGGTGATTGACAGAAATGAAAGTAGCTAAAAGTGATGGTCTGTGATCCCCACGCCAGTAGTGCACGTACTACCATGACTGGCGTACGGCATATATGTACTGGCGCGCGCCACTTTGCATCTCATACGATTGACGTATTTTACCAGTTCAAGGCCAGGACTAGTATTGTTTACTAGCTTGGGCCTTGCTGGTCCCCCTCAGGAGCTGAAAACAGAAAGGAACGTAAAGGTGGTATACCTTTTGTATTGAGGTTTGGAGGTGGTATTGAGCTTTAGAGGTTGAAGATGGAGGTTGTATGGTGACTGGACATCAGTTGGTGTATGGAGGTGGGTTGCCTTCCTTTCTCTTTCAATGGAAGGAGAGAGGTAGAGAACAAGAAGAGAGGGAGAAGAAAACCTTTTTTGCTTCTTAATGTGGCTAACCCCTTGCAAATGAATGCAAGGGGGGTATTTATAGAGGAGAGATAGACTGAGATTAGTTTGATTAAGGCCTTGTTTGGCTGGTCTTGAGTGAAAAATGGAGCCTCCCATGCATTAAATGCATGGGACTAGTTGATAGGGGGTGTAGGAGAGAGAGGGAACGCCTCTGCCGAGAGTAATAATCAGGGACACTATGGCCGACGTCAAGGTGGCACAAAAGTCTCGTCCATGTGGCTGAATAAAGTTGATTTGACTGGATTTGACTAGCGTGCACCACATATGGACTGGCGTGCGCCAGTTATAACTGAGTCAACGGTCGATGACTGACACGTGGCAGTTAACTGGCGTACGTCACTAAGGTACTGGCGTAAGCCAGTTGGGTTTTGCTGGGGCTGTTTGGCTCTGGTTTGAGGGGTTCGAAATGGGTTTGAAAGAGGTTCGGGACACTCAAAGCTCAAACACACCATCATCCTCAGACTGTTCTTGACTATAATCATCATTGGGGAAATAATAGATCGACAAATAACGTTATCTGGACAGTCCAGAATGGGGTGTCTACAGAAGCCCCCCTTTGACGGCACTTGAAGCGCCATTGACTGGAGACAAGTAACGTCAAAGGTTTTCTAGACACCCTCTTCAAGGCTATCCAGAGTTCATGAATTTTGAAGAATCTGTTTGATTCGACGTTGGGACGGATAGATCGCCGCTGATTTGAAATTGGACGAGCGGATCGTCGTTGATTTGAAATTGGACGAGGGGATCGTCGTTGATTTGAAATTGAACGAGTGGATCGTCGTTGATTTAAAATTGGACGAGTGGATCATCGTTGATTTGAAATTGGACGAGTGGATCGTCGTTGATTTGAAATTGGACGAGTGGATCGTCGTTGATTTGAAATTGGATGAGTCTTTGCTTGGGGATGGGCCCCAAAACCTTCCAGAATGAGTTGGGCTTTCATTTGAGAATGAAATCCAGCTCAGGACATGAATTGGGCTTGAGGCCCAAAATTACTGGCGTACAGGACCACTACACTGGCGTGCGCCACATTATGCAACGATCCGAGCCCAGACCCGGCCCATTCGTCCCATACGTCGTATGATCTTCCGAACTTGTGCAGGAACCGCCATTCGTTTCAGTTTTGAACTCCCAAAAACTCCCAAACTCTCTCATCTTCCCAAACTTCTCCTTCAATCTTTCTTTTCCTAACATTACCTGCTCAAATCAGCGCATCCATGGCCGAGCCCAGTGAAGGTGGCGGCAATGGCGGCAATGGAGAAGAAGGAAGGAGATCCAAAGATGAAATCGAGACTCTGGGGCCACAAATCGACGATCAAATAGTAGGGGAGGTTACTTCGGGTAGTGGTGTAGTGGGTACAGGCGGTGATGGGGGTGGCGATGGCCATGTAGCGGAGGTTGGTGACGCGGCGTACGCCAGCAATGGTGGGGCATACGCCAGGGGCTATTGAACCAAGGGGCCTACTAGTTCGTCGGTTGGATGCTAAGAGCGGTGTGGAAGGCTTGGTGGTGACAGGCCTGGGTTCGGCTGGGGTCAGTGGTGACGGCCGTGGTAGTGGTGATGGTGGTGGTCGACCGGAGACACTGGTGAGAGATCCGGCGAGGGGCAAAGGTCCCGTGGTCGAGGAGGGGGTATCCGAGGAGGTGTCCATGGAGGAGGTGGAGTTTCGGTCTGCAGTAGGGTCTTCGGTGCATGTACCCATCACTCGGGGGAATTTTGCAGAGTTTGTGTCTGAGGAGGAACTTGGTCGCTTGCTCCAGGAGAATTCGGGGGTGGTGGCTGCGGTGCTGGCAGCGCAGGAGGACCGGCTCCGGCAGGTTGAGAGAGCGCAAGAGGATGAGCTCTTGAGAGAGGAGGCTGAGAGGGCCAGGGCCGAGGAGGAGGTCTTCGTGAGCGAGACCGAGGTAGCCGAGGAGGCTCAGGGGGAGGTGTGGTCTTTTGAGCGGGCAGTGACGCTTGCAGAGTCCATACGGCTGGCACCCCATGCTAGGTTCGACGTGGCCACATACGTTTTTCCCTAGCCGCACCTGTTTATCCTGTCTGGGGTTGAGAACCTTGGACCTCTGCGGGAGAGCTATGATACCGAGCTTATACTGAGAGACCCATAGAGACACCTGTCCGTGGATTGGGCGCAGGTATTCCTTTGAACTCATTTTGATATGCATGCCTTGTCTTTTGAATCAATATGTAGTTTTGACTTGTCGTAGCTTGACTTGTAACGCATGTAGGCTAGAACCTTGAAATATAGCTCGACTGAGAAAGTAGAATTTGAATAGCATGCCTCGACTTTGAAACTCGACTTGAATGATAGAACACTTGATATAGCTGAATTGACTTGCAGAACACCCATAGTTTCGATAAAAACCATTAGTGCCAAGCTTGAATCGACCATGCGCTGCCTCGACAAATAAGATACCCCTTTGAACTTGCATTCGACTAGGTAGACTATCCTGACATGTTGAGCGCCCGGATGGCGTGTTCAATAGTTTGAATCGACCACATTGAAAAGCAGAATACTTGTGAAATCGACTGAGAGGTGTGCCTCGAGAGAAATAAGTTCTTGTGGCTCGGAACTTGACTGAGAAATACCTTTGAATTGATTCGACTGATAGCAGAATTGGATAGAGTAATACGAGTGCCCAGTAACTTTGTTCGACCTTTATGATACCTTTTTCGACTGTAGAGTTACTTTTCTGAAATTCTGAATTCGACTAACGGTTTGGATTGCAATTATTGACGAGACCCTTTTGTTGTCTGTCTTTGTATGCAAAGGGGAGCAGCCAGCACTCGGGGCCATGGAGGTCCAGCGAGTTCACTTGAGTTGTACCGAGGCTTGCTCGAGCGAGTCAGGGCCTTAGTTGACGCCGCAGGGTTTCGGCCGTTTATCCTCACGCTGACGCCCGTGAAGAGTGATCACGCTCTGTTGACAGCGCTGGCCGAGAGGTGGTGGGATTCCTCGAACACCTTCCACTTGCCGATTGGGGAGATGACGGTGACTCCGTCTGACTTTGCAGCACTCACTGGTTTGAGGGTAGGAGGAGAGCCTATCCCGTTTGACTCGGAGATTCACAGGGATCCCAGGGCTCTGGAGTGGTTCTTAGGGCAGGCGCCAGCGGGTGAGGCAGAGACCGTCCACTATGACCATTTCAAGCAGTACTTGCATGGGAGGGAGCCCAACTCAGAGTTGGAGGCGGAGCAGATGGCGAGGGCCTATTTGTTGTACTTGTTCAGGGCTACGCTGTACCCGAACAAGCGATCCACGGTGCACCTGTCCTACTTGCTGGCCCTCTATGACTTGAGCATAGCCTCGAGGTTTGACTGGGGAGGAACAGCTCTGGGTACGTGCTATGGCTTCATGGGAGAGTTCTCATGTGGGAAGAAGGCGACGGCCAGCTACTTGAGGGTGTGGGAGGTAAGAAACAAAGCTTGCAGTTCATTTCCTGCCTTTACTTTTTCTTGCACTTGTCTTTGATTTGCATATAAACGGTGTTCTAATGCTTTGACTGTTTGACCATTTGCAGCTGTAGGCCTATGAGGTGCTGAAGATGTACCCACCGGAGAACAAATGCCCGAACTTGAGGATGCTCCATCGTGCCATGATCTGGAGTCCTATGTACAGCGGCAAGAAGAAGTCGAGAGGGAGTCTCCTAGCCTTCAGGTCGTACCTGGACGAGCTGTCTGGTACTCAGGTATGCAATATGTCAAATTGATCATTGTCCTTAAAATTGCTTTAATGCTGTCGTTGATGCTTTATAATCTGTGCCATTGTCTTGCAAGTAGAGTGGAACCTATGGAGCAATGCCGAGCCTGAGCCTGAGTACCTAGCATGGAGCAGGGTGGTGACAGCGAGCCGGGTGCTGTTGGAGTCGGCCTTCGGATGGCGGTGGTACCTGGGTGACCGGGTGACACGGCAGTCACTGGGTTCTCTTGAGTTCCAGGTTCCTGGGCTACTTCCTCCTCACGCTTCTCAGACGGACAAGTACACCCTGGCCAAGCTGAGGTGCTTCACTGTTCCAGCGGGGCTTGCTACTTTTTTGAGGCCCGAGCGTGACTATGCTGTTTATAGGAGGCAGCGCTTGGCGAGGCCGCTTGGAGTGTTGGAACATGTCGCCGTGCAGAGCGAGGCACTTGAAGCTGGCGAGGAGAGGCGGAGCCGGGAGAGCAGGGCAGCTCGGCCGAGAGAGAGGAGCGACTATGCCACAGCGACCGGGTTGCCTCGGCTTTCGTGGACTCTTGCAGTGCGGGACGCGGAAGGAGAGGAGGCCGTAGTTCGGTTTGAGCCTGCCAGGACAAACCCAGCGGAGATCACAGGGCCAGTATGATATTCTTCTTCCCTTGTAGTTTCCGTACTTTGCTTTCAGCATGTATACTTGGCTTGTATTCTGACTTTGCCCGAAAATTGTTCCACAGGCTCCGATGGAATGGGTGCGGGAAGCAGCTCGCCTGATGAAGGCTATGGAGAAGGAATTTCACAAGATAGCCGGCGGCGCCTCTTTGCAGTTGCACTACCCACCGCCAGCTCCAGCTCCAGCTCCTGCTGTGCAGCCTCAGGTATAGCTTTCCGTTCTGCTTTTGAATAGGATTGCTTTCGAAATTTCCTGCACTTAGCATTTCAATATATACAATATGCACAATGTATGCTAAATGGCTTGAATGATCATGTAGGGACACGCTAGGGCGGCTCCTAGGAGGAAGAGCGTGTGGCCTTCTCCAGCGAAGAAGGTAGCGCGGAGCTCCTCTCGTCCAGCGACGAGGGTAGAACGGGGAGTGCAAATTACTCCGGCTAGCGAGGAGCTCCAGTTCCGCCGAGAGCTGAGGAAGAGGCCTGCAGAGAAGAGGCTTGCCGAGGGATCCTCGCAGAAGAAGAGGAGAGAGGAGGAAGAAGCAGAGGAAGAAGAAGAAGAGGAGAAGACGTCCCTCAGCAGCGGCTCTGACTCGGCGAGCGAACCCAGGTTTCGGATGGATCCACAAGAGTTGGAGGAGAGCGAGGAGGACGAGGACCTTTTCGGCGACTGAGGGCAATCACCGAGCCTTAGTTTGTTTTGCCAGTACTTGCCGCTTTGACACTTTGACACTTGACATTTTGGATGGGGCCTGCGTGCCTCTTTGACCTTTGGGTGAGTGTGCCCTGATACTTTTAGTTCTGCCCGGGCCGTTGTGCCGTTTGATACTTGATACATTTCCACCGTTACATTTGGACACAGTAGTACATAACTTATGCATTTTCTGTTTATCGTTTTTCCTTTTCTTTGATGAGACTTTATAAAGGAAAAGGATAAAACCCTCCACCAATATCTAACATGCATTGACGAATGCTCTGAATCGACAAAAGACACTTGTATATGTACATGATTGACATAGCTCAAAGAAGAGATGGACAGAAAAGTCCTAGGATACGATACATATCCCAAACACGCGGGGATATGGGGGATTTAGGCGTTAGCAAGCGGAAATCCGAGATTCTCCCCGGGGATGGAAACTGACCCTTGTAAAAGGTGACATAGGTATATAGAGACTTGTACAAACCATCAAAACCGACAGAATTGTCCCGGCGCGAGGAAATACCGAAGAAAAGCTAAAAAATGTCACAAAAATGGACATAAGATGCCAAAGATGACTCGATATGGTCCTGGACCGAAATCGACACCCCCACACAGTCACATAAGGCCTATGTAACTTGTATGGTATGACAAAACTTGGCAAAAGCCCCTGAAATGGGATTTGACCTCCCGTATCCTTGATTTTGGCTTGAAACGGGCCACCGAGGGTCCGAAATCTTCATCGGGCATGGCTTTTTGAATCCGACGTCTTGCCATAGTCTCAAATGTCCTTTGTGACTTGTAGGGATCAACAAACGGCCAAAGCCAGCCCTGGAATTGAAAACGAACATGCGGAGGCAGTAGCTGCTACAAACTGGTTTCTAGTGAACCTTACTGGCGTACGCGAGAAATTTAGGCCCGTATGCCAGTAAGTGGGGACACGGACACACCAGTTATAAACTGGCGTACGCTAGGTTTCTGAACGCCAGATCCACTTGACTGACCAACTGTCCTTTTTCAGGGGCCACTTTGTTTTTACCCCCACACGGTTTGCACACGGTTTTTAAGCTCTCAGGGGGTAGTGTCCTTTGTAGGGGCAAGGTTTGGAAGCTAGCATGAGGTTTGATTGGTTTATGGTGATGGAATGGAAAGGCCAAGGGCTATAAAGCAGAGGCATTGCATTGTGGTCTTCAGGACTGCACTGCTTCCTCTTTGCCTCAGTATTCCTCAATATTCTCCATGGACAACCCTCTTCCAACTTTACTTAGGCCCTGGTTAGCACAATTTCTAAGTGTCGACTGGCTCAATTTCTAATACCACGGCCTTGCTTCGTTTCGCTTTCTTCGACATGTGCCGCTCCGCCTGGCGCTCCTACGGGCTGCTCTCAGATTCTGGGATCCTGACGTCCATGTATTTCGTTTTGGCGATGACGAGATGTACCCGACCGTTGAGGAATTCCAGGCATACCTCCGAACCTATTCGTCCTCTACACTTGTTGTTCCGCCTTATCAAGCAAGCATGCCCAAACTGCTGGCCAGCTCGCTCAACATCTCCTGGGGCTTGGCGAACGCTATCCTTGAGGGTGGCCAAATGAACATCATGCGGCTGATTGAGATGTACAGTCCAGATGGCAATTTGGACAGCGATGATGCTCAAGCGCGCCGCCGTTTTGCCTTGGTAATCTGCCTGCTTGCCGCCTATCTGCTCGTGCCGGCCCACGGGCAGGTCATCCCTTCACTTGTGAGCATCGCTGCCCAGATGGGGGCACGGAGGAACGTGGTCCCTTTGGTCCTGGCCGAGACACTCTCGGGTTTGGATTTGGTGTATACGGGCCAGTCGGCCGTTTTCAGCGGGAGTCCACTTTTGCTTCAGGTAAACTCACTCAGCTCACCTTTTTTCGATTTTTCACACGTTCTCGTTTTACCTCGACACTCGGCTTAGGCTGCTTCCTAGCTCCTTACTTGTCTTTTCGCTCAGGCTTTATCTGACTTCTTACTTGTCTTTTCGCTCATGCAGTTGTGGCTGTCGGACAAGTTGAATCTACTGCACCCACCGGTGGCGGGCTGGAATCTCTTTCCGAAGAGAATTCATCAAAGGGAGATGCGGTACCCTGACATGGATATAGAAGGCTGGTATGAATTCATGCAGCAGATGCAGCCTGATGAGATCGCCTGGAGGTGCCTCTGGCTGGACCTCCCGGACATGGCTATTCATTCTGATGGATTCGATAGGATGGTGATTGCAGGACTGCCGAGCTTCACTTTCTACATCCCCGGCCGCGTCCTTCAGCAGCTAGGCGCCTCTCAAGAGAATCACCGTATTAGCGTTGAGGATTTCCGTGTCCCGAACTTCAACGCTCAAACACTCAATGGCTACCAGAGGCGTTGGGGCCTTAGAACTCTTCAGGCTGAGATGCCGAATTTTGCAATAGGGCTAAGGAGTCGCTACAGACAGTGGCTGAGAGCGGATGCGAATGCAAGGGAAAATATTAACTAACTCCGGGCCACTTTGCTATGCTTAGAATAAACTGTGAGCCGTTAGGCTTCTTAAGCATTTCGTTCTGTTTTTCATGCTTTAACTGTTTTTAAGGCTTTTATGCTCAGCTTATGTATTAGAAGTAGTAATTTGCAATAAAGTTGAAAGACAATGGATTTCCCCTTTTCTGATTCACTCCAATGCAACCTTGACTTGTGCTCGACCTTTCCAAACTGTGACGCGCACCCAGAACGTCAAACCTGGATCGAACTCTTGATGGAATGTGACCGAATCTCGAGATGAGATTGCCTACGTATCCCTTTTCAAGGAATCAGATCAGAACGTAGTTCAGGCTAAGGTTCACTCGTGTATTTTACCTCTTCTTTTACGCTCTAACTTTTGCCTAGAACCGCCCTTTTCAGGTTTTCGGCCTAGCGAGCTTTCGACTTTTGCCTATATATTTTCGCCTAGAACTGCCTCCTTAGGTTTTCGGTCTAGCAGGCTACTCTAACTTTTGCTTGGAATCACCCACCCTTGTGGTTTTCAATCCAACGAGCATCTCTCAGGGATAGTAACGCTTGAGTTGATCCAGGTTGACCAGGGTGCTGAATTCGTTGCCGCCGAGGTCGATGAGCTTGGCAGCACCCCCGGATAGGATGGTCTTGATGATGTAAGGCCCGGACCGCTTCGGTCTGAATTTCCCGCGGGGATCGAACACTGGGGCTCGGACTTCACCTTTTTGTTGAATGCGCGCGCAATTCGACGCTGATACCCCTGAACATGATACAAGGTCCGGAGCCTTCTCTCATCAAGCAACATTAGCTCGACAAACCTCCCGCTTAGCCATTCGAACTCCTCGAGACCACTTTCGACCATGATTCTCAGTGACGGCACCTCAAGCTCGATGGGAAGTACTGCCTCCATCCCATAGACCAAAGAGAAAGGAGTTGCACCCGTTGAAGTGCGGATAGACATTCGATACCCCCAAAGGGCGAGAGGTAGCTGCTCATGCCAATCCCTTGCAGACTCGGCAGTTTTCTTGATGATCATCTCGACATTCTTGTTTGCGGCTTCGACCCCCCCGTTTGTTTGCGGGCGATAGGTCGTTGAGTGGTGGATCTCAATACCGAATTCCTCGAAGAGCTCTAGAACCCTTCCTTTGAAATGACTTCCGTTATCGGACACAAATGCCTGAGGAACCCCATACCGATAGGTGATGTTCTTTCGAATGAACTGCGCAACCTGGACCGTTGTCAGCGTCTTGTAGGATTCGGCTTCGGCCCATTTGGTGAAGTAGTCTATTGCCACTAGTATGAACCTGTGGCCATTCGAAGTAGACGGCCTGATCATCCCAATAACATCGATGCCCCAAACAGAGAAAGGCCATGGCGAGGTCATGCCATACAACTTAGACAGAGGCACATGCTGCAGGTTCGCGTGGATTTGACATTTGTAACAGCGCCGTACGTAGTCGATGCATTGCGATTCCATTATAGACCAGTAATAACCCTGCCTGAGGATCTTCCTGGCGAGCATAACGCCGCTCATGTGAGGCCCGCAGACTCCCTCGTGAATTTCTTCCATTATCCTTGTTGCTTCGACGCCGCTGATACAGAGCTTGTGCATTCCGCAGTGAGACCTTTGATACAGTTTTCCCCCACAGATGATGTACTGAGAAGCTAGCCTTTGCAAAGCAATCCGATCCTTTTTCGTGGCCTCGGTAGGAAACTCCGCGCGTTCCATAAAGTTCCAAATGTCATGGTACCAGGGTAGGCCATCATCGACATCATCAATGGCGTTAATATACTCATAAGCAGGCAAGTCCCTCTGTTCAATCACAATCGGCCGCAACTTGACACCAATTGGAAGTTCGATCATTGAAGCCAAAGTCGCCAAAGCATCGGCGAACTGATTCTTCAAGCGCGGGACATGGGTGAAAGTCACCTTATTGAAGCGAGGAATCAGTTCTTCCAAATCTTGGTGATAAGGCTTCAGCTTTTCCTCACGAACCTTCCAATCTTAGTTGGCCTGGGAAACCACCAAGTTTGAATCCCCGATTACTTCCAACTTCTCGACCCCTAATGCAATAGCAGCTTCCATTCCAACGTGCAGGCTTCGTACTCAGCTTGATTGTTGGTAACATCAAAGTTCAGCTTGAAAGCGAGAGGAATGTGAGCGCCGGCGGGCGTGATCAACAACACTCCGATCCCAAATCCCTTTTGGTTAGCGGCCCCATCAAAATAGAGCGTCCATGCTTCCTCGACCACCGTCAGAACCTCCTCGTCGAGGAAAGTGAAATCCACATCTTCCGGGCCATCGATCGGGTGATCAGCTAAAAACTCAGCCACGGCGCGCCCCTTTACAGACTTCCTTGTGACGTGTTGGAGTTCGAACTCAGCCAGCAGAAGCAACCAACGTGCTAACTTATGGGTGAGCGCAGGCTTCTCGAACAAATACTTGATAGGATCCATTCGAGAAATCAGTCTCATCGAATAGGCTAGCATGTAGTGTCTAAGCTTTCTTGTAGCCCAAACTAGTGCCCAACACGTCTTTTCCAGAGGGGTATAACGTTCCTCAGATCCCACCATCTTCTTGCTCAGATAGTACACAGCCCTCTCGACCCCATTGCTTCCTTCTTGTGCTAGCAGACATCCCATGGCTGTTGAAGAAACGGACAGATAGAGAATCAAAGGTCGACCCGGCGTTGGTGGCATCAGTACCGGTGGGTTCTGCAAATATCTCTGAATAGACTCGAAGGCGGCCTAGCATTTCTCTGTCCATTCGAACGGGACCCCCTTTTTGAGCAGACGGAACAACGGTTCGCAGGTTAGAGTTAGCTTGGAGATGAACCTGCTGATGAATTGGACCTTCCCTAGGAAACTTCGCACGCCTTTCTCAGACTTAGGCGGCTCCATCTCGAGGATTGCTTTGATTTTGGAGGGATCCACTTCGATCCCCCTTGCGGTGATCAGAAATCCCAACATTTTGCCTGAGGTGACCCCAAATGTGCACTTTTGTGGACGTACATTGTACTTGCGTAGCCTTTCGAGGAACTGCCTGAGCAAGGGAAGATAGTCCTTTTCCTCCTTTGCCTTTACAATTATGTCATCGACGTAGATCTTAACGGTTTTGTGGATAAAATCATGAAACAGGGTCGTTTGAGCCCGTTGGAAAGTGCACCCGGCGTTCTTCAACCCAAACGGCATCTTCACATAGTAGTAAGTGCCCCATTCCATGATGAAAGTCGTTTTCTCTTGGTCCTCGGGTGCCACAGAGATCTGGTTGTATCCGGAGAATCCGTCGATAAAAGAGAGCAAGGCATGCCCCGCCGTGTTATCCACAAGCACGTCAATGTGTGGCAAGGGGAAACTGTCTTTGGGGCTTGTCTTGTTTAAATCCCTAAAGTCGACGCAGACTCAGATCTTTCCATCCTTCTTGGGGACAGGCACGATGTTGGCGACCCATTTGGGGTATTCTACAACCCTTATGAATCCCGCATCAATCTGCTTTGTAACCTCTTCCTTGATCTTCTAAACCCAATCCGGCCTCATCCTGCAGAGTTTCTGCTTGACGGGGACAGCCCCGGGCTTCAACGGGATTCGATGTTGTACTATTTCAGGGTCAACGCCGGGCATATCCTGGTGGGACCAAGCGAAGACCTCGGGAAACTCTTTGAGAAGCTCGATTGTTCCGGCGTGGTTTTTCGGGGATAGATTCGCACCAATTTGCATCATACTGGGGTCATCCTCGTCTTTCAAGTTTACAAAAATTACTTCTTCTTTTAGAGGCTGAGCATGCCTTTCGTCTTCCTTTTCGATGAGGGAATGCAACTCAACAGGGATGTCCCCATCGAAGTCTGTTCTTTCATCGTCAGGGTCGACACAGTTTATATAGAAGCTAGCAAAGTAGTCAGAAGTAGGATCATATATTTCATAAAACCCAACAGGGTTGCCAAGTACAATAGACTCGAACTCAAAGTAAAAGCTACGACGTGGAGGGCCGAGAGGCACAAACTCTGACTCTGAGCCAGACTTAGACTTGACAGACTCTGTGTCAGATTCAGATTCATCATCAATGCATGTTAGACGCGGAGTGAAAATGCAATTATTGATACTTCCCTGTGCCTTGACTATGAGAGAGGTAGGATCCTCGGGAGCATTTGATGAGTCGGGCCCAAGCATTAGCACTTCAGCTTCCTCGCCCTTGCCAACCAAACCTACTTGGGAGAACAACATCTTCAAACCCCCTTGATCAAAAGCCTTCAGCCAGTCAAACTTCTCCTTGGTCCGATCCAGTTGTTTCTCGAATTCCCTTTTAGCAAGCTTCTCTTCCGCCGTTTCCTCTTCAACGTCGGCCCAGGTGTCCGCAGCAAAGATCTCGAATCCCGACAGCCAAGTGGAAGTTTTCGGATCCCAAAACGGCTCGATCTGTCCCGAATAAGCAGAGCCTCCTCCTTCTCGAACAAAATAGCTATTGGGATTACCAAAAAGGGTTCGAGGTTTTTCCGTGTCTTTCCCCTTCTTGGCGTCTTTGGCCGGCGGAGTGTAACCTAAGCCAAAGCGGCCTTCGGTAGAAGGAAAAATAGGGAACTCAGCGATCCCTTGTTGGTTGATCCCGAGTCCTAGGCTAGGCATGAATGGCATTTTCCTCATCATTTCGAGGACGATTGAGCTTATGGTGAAATCGTCATCCATGGCAATGGCGAGGACTGAGCCAGATGTGTCGAAAGAGAAACCGCCAAAGTCTGAGTCTTCTTCCCCGTGCATGATCCCCAACACAAGTGTTTCATCGTCCGTAAGAGGGCGGATCCCAGAGTCCCCACAAATTGTCAAATTCCGGTAGGGAGCCCCAGCATGACCTTCTGGTGCAAAGTTGAAGGCACCGCCATGATGTCGGCCCTATGAAGACACGGCCTGCCCAGCAGTAGGTTGAAGGTAGCAGGGACATCGACTACGTGAAATTCCACATCCATCTCGAAGCCCTCAGTGTCCAGTTTCAGCATCAGAGTTCCTTCCACTGCACGGCGAGTGATGTCGTATGCCTTAACAGCCAGATTAGACGGTGTTAAGTCATTCTTGGTGAGCCCCAAGCGGTAGGCAACCCTCATCGGGCAAACGTTGATAGCAGAGCCATTGTCGATTAGCACGGTTGGCACCCAATGTCCCTGGCACTTGACGGTGATGTGCAGCGGGCGGTTGTGAGCGGTTCCCTCGACGGGCAGATCCTTCTCGGTGAACGTGACAGAGTGCTTAGAGAGGAGTGGCAGCACAAGAGCAATCATGGCCTCAGGGGTGATATCAATTGGTACTGTGAGCCGGGCCAAAGCAGAGGACAGCTTCTCACGATACTCCTTTGATGACGATATCAAACCCCAGATAGATACGGCGGCCGGGATCCGTTCGAGCTGTTTCAGAATGGCGTCTTCTTCGAGAATTCCACTTGGGAAGAGCGGGTCATTCCTTTGAGCAGCGGGAGTGGTGGTTTTCTGAGCGGGCGGATTGGACGAGCTTCCAGCCTGGAGGTTGGATGGCTGAAACGCTCGGCCGCTCCTGGTGACGTTGACCACATCCCACCAAGAAGACGAGTCGATAGAATCCCACAGGTCGGCAGGCACCTCTTCCAGCTTGCATTTTCCTTTGTCCGTTGATGCCACCGTTGCAGTTGAGTCTGTCCCCAGAGCTGTGTCCCATTCTAAGTCCTCCATTACTAGTCCTTCCCAAAAGGTAGGGTCCTGTGCGGCATCCTCCTCGAAGGATATGCCCCCGGGTTAGTGACGAACGAAACATCCCAAAATCCTCCATCGACAAGAGTAGAGTTGACGGTCCACACCTCGTTTCCCATGTTCAGATCGACAATGTTGTCCACGTCCCAAATGTCCGTGGGTGGTGGAGTTTTAGCGGTTTCTTCTGCGCCCCAAAGGTCGGCGGGAGGTTCATCCAAGACCATGATAGAGCAATCATCTCCGGGAGCCGAAACAAAAGGGTGATGCTGCTCTGTGGAAATGATGTCCCGCGTAGGGTCAAACTCATGGGCGCAGCGGCCGACCATGCCGTCAATTGAATTCACCAATGGTTGCATGGCGCCGAGCGGGCGGCGGATATTGGATACAAGCTCCCCTCCTTGAAAATGGTCCCAGTACTCCTAACTGACGTCGTCCTGGTCCAAATCAGCCTTGAGGCCTTGGCCTATTTGCCATCCATCGGGTTGCGGATCCCACACATATTCCTCGGCTTCTTCCTCAACTTGGTTCAGCTCGGGTTGGTAAAAGAGTGCGAACAAAGAGAGTCTGTCCAGAGGGTCAGCCTGTGCCGCATTCCACCCTTCTTCCCACTGATCTAACCATATCTGATTGACTTGGGGGTGAGCAGGAAACCCCATGTTGTACTGTTCGACCCAATCAGCGCAAAGCTCCTCCCATTCCTTGGCTTTGTCTTCCATGGCCCAATCGGCAGCCATCATGTTAATACTCGGCTCAGAGGGAAAGGCTACGATCGGCTTAGGGTTGATGGTTGAGGTAATATGGTCGGTGGGGTTGAATATGGTGGAGCTGAGGTTTATCTGGTTCACTTGAGGGTTGGGGTCATGTTTAGGTAGGGAATTGGAGATGACGTTGGGTTTGGTAGGTGGAGTTGGAAGGGTACCATTGTCCACCAAATCTTGTATCGCATGACGGAGGCTATAGCAAGAGTCAGTGTAATGGCCGGGCATTTGGTGATACGCACAGAAAGCGCTGGGGTTATAGCTAGGGGGTGGATTTTGAGGAAGCGGAGTTGGGGCCAAAGGCCTAAGGTGCCTGGTTTTGACTAACTTCTCCAACACCGAGGAAAGTGGTGCCTCAAAATTGGCAAAGTTACGGGGTTGGCTGCGGTTTCGGGGTCTTTGAGGGGTTTGAACTTGGTTAATGTCGGCGATATGGCTGGAGCTTTGGGCAGAGGGTTTGTTAGCAGAGTTTGCGTTGGCATAGTTGTTGCCACCAAACAAAGCAGTGTTGTTTCCGATGTATGCATGGGGCTTCGATTTTGAGGCTGAGGTGGAGGAAGAACTATCACTTTTGGGCAAGACGCCGGTTTGAAGGGCTTCTTCGATGGCCAACCCGGAGTCATAGAAAGTTTTGAAGTTCGCGCCCTACACCAACACAAGGTTTTTGGCAAAGTCCGGTTGCAGATTACGGGAGATGATGCGGATCTGATCCTTCTCGCTCGGGCGATCGGGCATGAGAGCGGCCTTGGCTCTCCATCTTTGGATAAAGTCTGCAAAGGACTCCTTTGCAGTCATCTTGGTGGAGTCCAACTCCCGAGTGGTCATTTCTGAGCGTTGTAGCTATACTGAGCATTGAAGGCTGTGCCGATGTCCTCCCATGTCCGTCTCTTGGAGATGTCGAGCGATAGGAACCACTGGAAGGCGGGACCGGCAAGAGTTTGTGGAAACAGCTGAGCCATGGCATCCTCTCCAACACCATGCAATTTCATCGCTCCATGATAGGCCAACAAGTGAGTTTTCGGATCTCCAGTACCGTCAAATTTTGCGAAGTCGGGCATTTTGAACCGATCGGGGAGCCTGACATTCGGGAATGGGTAGAGACGGTCCATGTCTAGTACTCCCGACCCTTTTCTTTCGGACTTGGCAACTGCTTCTTCCAACTTGGCCATTTTGGCGACCAAAGCTGCCATTTCTGGGCTTGGAGCGGGATTCTCAACTAGTGGCTCCTCTTCGGCAGCGGCTCCTTGTTCGCGCCTTTCACCGCCTTCCCCTCCTGCTACAAGGGGAAGTCGCTCCTCGATTAGGGTTCGAAGATTGGCCATGGAGGCGTCAGCCTGGTCGGCCCTTTGTTGCATGATGGCTAGGTTGTACTGCAGATCGGCCAACACGGTTGCGAGATTCGG
This sequence comes from Rhododendron ovatum, assembly GCA_019656835.1. Lineage (NCBI taxonomy): Eukaryota > Viridiplantae > Streptophyta > Magnoliopsida > Ericales > Ericaceae > Rhododendron > Rhododendron ovatum. The sequence continues at coordinate 27,780,614 of CM033795.1, read as the reverse complement.
AGGTGGGACATCCGCCATGGTCAGAACTTCTGTTTTAACAAGCTTTGGAGATGCAGGTGGAGACGGAGTAGACGGAGGGGACTCGTGCGGAGTAGTCGGCGGCGAATTCTCCCGTGACACAGTGTAGGCCAGAGCTTCCGTTGCGGTTGACTGAAAGACGAACCCCAAATCAAGCCCTCAAATGGACTCGACGGACGGTCCCAAGTAGGTTTGGCTCTTGATTTCGGAATTTTGCTTTGACATCGGCATGACTAGACAGCAAGGTATAAGAGCTCAGTGACAGCCTGCAATCATTTTATTTGAAAGAAATCGAAAAGAACGAAAAAATGATCATGCCAACGTCGTCGGTGTCCTCCTAGACTCTAGAACTAGAGGGAGTTTGCCTTACAACACTCGGACAGTTGCCATAGAATCCTCGGATTTTCTTTTCGACGGTGTATCCTTGATTGAATCGAATGTTACTAAGGGATGCCAAAACAGCCTAAGTCTTCGACTTTTCTCCCTTCTCGGAGTTTCAAAGTTTGATTTCGGAACAACTCGGTGTAGATGGCGTGAACCGAAGCGGCATAAGTAGTACTGTGCCGGAGCTTGAGCGCTGTAAGTGATTACCACTTTTAACCTAAGTGGTGTAAGCATCACGACATTCTCTCCGTTGTTCCTAGCTTTTCAATTTGAAACCTCGATCGGGCGTTTAGATAGAGGCTTAAAAAAGTATTGATTTCCCGAAGCCCCATTGGTTAAGGACTTGAAAATTTTTGGTAACGTGCAACATCGAGATGCACGACTCGTCATCGGTCTAAGGCAATGCCGAACGGGCGCAAGACAGACTCGACGAAAGATATCCTAAAAGCCGCCCTAACATGCTCCTACGTAAAATGGTTATGAATGTATGTACAAGCATGCGATATGGAAAGCGGTAACACATAGACAGGATATGGGGTTAGAAACAGGTAATCCTACCCTGCGGGTTCCTGTCTTAGGTTGAAAGGTTCTAGTGCTTTGTAAGCATTGTAGAGGCCGATTTTGGCTAAAGGGGTTCCTCTGACTAAAGCCGTGATATACCTCCCACTGTGATGCGTGGAGTAAAGCAATGGTCGAACGGCAGTACGACTCATCATCGTCCAAGGTTGTTGGGCGTTCGAGGACCCCGGGCTCTAATAAATTGTGCCGGTTACCTAAGACACCTCAACGGGGCTGACCAACCATCGATACGAACGGAGAATGCCGAAGAATGATTTGACGAGATAAAAATGCAACACTTTTGAAATATATGCCCTTTGAAGCTCGGCTCACTTTTGTCAATTAATATTTGGAGAAAATTACACAAGTGAACAATAGTAAAAGCCCCAGTTCAGATTGGTCGGATACTGAGATCCTGTTATGTTACCATTCTATTCTTCAGCCGCGCGAAGCGTACTGTTTTGATAGACTTTTGAAAATTGTTCAATTTATGTATTAATCAACAAATATCAATCAACGCGATGAGTTCCCAGCAGAGTCGCCACTGTGGGCACGTGGCCCAAAAATCTTCGATTTTGGATTTAAAGAAAATCGGTGTGCGGCCCTCTTTTGGAAAGCGCGGCGAAACACCCCGATTCAGAGTCGCCACTCGGGTTTTAGCGGTGAAACACCCAAGGAACCGAACTCGAAAATGTTTGCCACGTTTGTTTGATTTTGAAAAAGGCGCGGACCGGTCCGTCATCACCTTCGATATCTGAGGTTCGGGAGCCAGGTTACGAGAGGGGAAGGGTTTTATGGCACCCCTCTCGCCCAATCCGGAGATCGGTCTCTACTCAGGCATTTTATTTTGTAAAACACTTGCATTTTTCTCTTGTTTTGTCATTTTTCTAACCAGTTAGGGCGGGGGAACAGTTAATGGGGATTGAAAATATAACAAATTGTGATTCATGTGACAAAATGCTTTATGGATGACTTGATTGCAATGCTAAATATAGATTGAGAACAAGCACTGAGCAAACTGGGCAAATTGAAGTACGCTGCCCTGCAGGGACATGAGCAGATTCCGTGTCAGCATGCACTGGCCAAGCCACTGCTTGTTGATGAGACCTGCGCACGCCACCACCAAACTGGCGTACTCCACTTGTCTGATTTCTCAGCCTTTGTTCGCAACCCTCTAGGCTCTGGAAGGGGACCAACGCACACCCAGGACAAACCACACATTTAATAAAGCAAAACTAAATATATTTACAGACAGATGAAACGGCTTCAAGCCATGAAAAACAGAAGGAGAACCCCAAAATAGTGTGGGGACAAGAAATAGGCCAAGATTAAGCTAAGATGCAAGGGCCAGCTACTGGATCTTGGGACCAATTGCCGTACGCCAGTCATAGACAACCATATGCCACTTTGGGCTTGATCCAGTACTTGGCTTTTGCATCATCTGGGCTCTGGAACATGACCAGAAAGATCCCAGAGGCCTTTTGGAAAGATAAAGAGCGAGCATAAATAGCAATATCTAAGCAACTCTAAACATACAGAAAGTAGTAAACTGATTATTAGCATGCAAGGGTGATTGACAGAAATGAAAGTAGCTAAAAGTGATGGTCTGTGATCCCCACGCCAGTAGTGCACGTACTACCATGACTGGCGTACGACATATATGTACTGGCGCGCGCCACTTTGCATCTCATACGGTTGACGTATTTTACCAGTTCAAGGCCAGGACTAGTATTGTTTACTAGCCTGGGCCTTGCTGGTCCCCCTCAGGAGCTGAAAACAGAAAGGAACGTAAAGGTGGTATACCTTTTGTATTGAGGTTTGGAGATGGTATTGAGCTTTAGAGGTTGAAGATGGAGGTTGTATGGTGACTGGACATCAGTGGGTGTATGGAGGTGGATTGCCTTCCTTTCTCTTTCAATGGAAGGAGAGAGGTAGAGAACAAGAAGAGAGGGAGAAGAAAACCTTTTTTGCTTCTTAATGTGGCTAACCCCTTGCAAATGAATGCAAGGGGGGTATTTATAGAGGAGAGATGGACTGAGATCAGTTTGATCAAGGCCTTGTTTGGCTGGTCTTGGGTGAAAAATGGAGCCTCCCATGCATTAAATGCATGGGACTAGTTGATGGGGGGTGTAGGAGAGAGAGGGAACGCCTCTGCCGAGAGTAATCATCAGGGACATTGTGGCCGACGTCAGGGTGGCACAAAAGTCTCGTCCATGTGGCTGAATAAAGTTGATTTGACTGGATTTGACTGGCGTGCGCCACATATGGACTGGCGTGCGCCAGTTATAACTGAGTCAATGGTCGATGACTGACACGTGGCAGTTAACTGGCGTACGTCACTAAGGTACTGGTGTAACCAATTGGGTTTTGCTGGGGCTGTTTGGCTCTGGTTTGAGGGGTTCGAAATGGGTTTGAAAGAGGTTCGGGACACTCAAAACTCAAACACACCATCGTCCTCAGACTGTTCTCGACTATAATCATCATTGGGGAAATAATAGATCAACAAATAACGTTATCTGGACAGTCCAGAATGGGGTGTCTACACTTGGGCCTTCTCCTTCTTAGATGGTGGTCCAGTCATCTGCTCTTTTCTCGTAGGAGGTAAGGGTGCTATTACCGGTGAGAACTCCGCCACAAAATAAGCCAAAACTTGGCCTTTGATTGCCGTGTGCGGCTGATATTCAATGTCATATTGGCTTAACTCAACGGACCAAGCTGAGATTCTTCTTGAAAAATCTGCCTTTCGTAGCAGTGATTTCAATGGGAACTCTGTGTAAACCACTACCCTATGGCTTTGGAAATAATGGGGCAATTTTCTTGTTGTTGTCCTTAGGCAATATTCGTGTTGCTGTCCTTAATGCCAGAACCAATTTCTCGAGGGACAGGTATCTCGTTTCTGCATCTAGCAATGTTTTGCTCACATAGTAGATAGGGATTTGCTCGGATCCCTTATCCCTTAACAACAATGCACTTACAGCATGTTCAGAAATAGCTAGATACAAAACTAAAGACTCACCTAGCTTTGGAGTTAACAAGAGTAGGGCCTTAGCCAAATACTTCTTCAGATCTTGGAAGGCCTGCTTGCACTTTGCTCCCCACTCAAATCCTTCCCTTTCCTTCAACAACTGAAAGAAAGGTTTGCACTCACTACAAGAAAAAGTATGTTTAGTGATGAAAAAGTGACGACAAAATTTAATTTTGTCGCTAAATGAGTATATTTGGCGACAAAAAAATAAATTCGTCACTGTTTGGATAACTTCCCTGACGAAATTATTTTGTCACCAATTATAACTATTTAGCGACGGAAAAGATATTTTTGTCACCAAAGGCTCCTATTTGGCGACGAAATAAAATTTTCGTCGCCAAAAGAATAAAAAAGGAGACGAAATTATTTTTTGTCGCCAAAGATAACTATTCGGTGACGGAAAAAATATTTTGTCGCCAAATGAACCTATTTGGCGACGAAAAATATTTTCGTCTTCTTTTTACGTTTTCAGTGACGAAAAATTTATCCTTTGGTGACGAAATTTATGAATTACGCTTTGTCACCAAGTATATTTCGGGCATAACTCTTTGCTCAAAACTCCGATTGAGATAATCTAAATTGGGTTTGAACAATAACATAAAGAGCTACAACTTTCATGTTTATTAAAATTGCTAATTTTAATGTTTAATAGTTCAAAATGGCGTTCAAAATATATTTTAATGTTCAATGTATGTGTTATATATTAGATATTTCAAACATATGCTGAAAAGTTTATGTGGTGTAGTTGGTTAAAGCTTGCGTACAAAATTTAGGAGACTCGGATTCGAAACCCCGCAGGAGCAAGAAAGTGAGATTTTTTTCACATATAAGAATGTCTTTCGCGACGAAAATTTTCATCACCGATGGGTCACCTTTGACGAGCCAAAGGGAATAATTTGTGACGAAATTTTTTGTCATCAAAAAAGCACAATAGGTGACGAAGAAAATTTCGTCACCAAGTCATTTTTCTGTGACGAAATTTTTCGTCACCAAAAGGCACTATAGGTGACGAAAAATAGATTTCGTTACCAGGTAGGAATCCTCGACAACCTTTAGTCGACAATTTTTTTTTCGTCACCTATATTATTTGTGACGAAAAACATACAATTTGTGACGATTTTCATTCGTCACCCAATGCAATTTTTCTTGTTGTGACTTATCACTTGACTTGCTGATGAATCTATTGAGGGCTGCTACCATCCCAGTTAGCCTTTAGACTTCCTTTGTTGTCCTAGGACTCTATAGCTTTTGTAGGGACGTTATTTGATCAGGGTTTGCCTCAATCCCTCTTATGATTACGAGGTGGTCCAAGAACTTTCCAAAACTAACTCCAAACGCACACTTCGAGGCGTTGAGTTTTAGTTTGTACTCCCTCAGGATTCCAAAGGCCTCCTTTAAATCTGCTATGTGTCCTTGTCCTTTTTTACTTTTCACCACTATATCGTCTATGTAAACCTCCATGGTCTTACCAAGGAGCTTTTTAAACATGATGGTTGCTAGTCTTTGATATGTTGCCCTTGCGTTCCTCAGTCCAAAGGGCATGACACTATAACAGTACAACCTTTGTGGTTTAATGAAAGAAGTCTTCTCCTGATCAGGCTCAAACATGGCAATCTGAAGATATCCTCGGTATGCGTCGAGAAAACTCATCCGCTCGTATCTAGTAGTTGCATCAACTGTAACAACTCCGATTTTTCGTTCAATAAAAATCTCGTTGTTATTCGAAATTTCCTAATTTCTCTTAACTGCTTATTGGATTTCTTATTTAATTTGTATTACGGTTAGTCTTTAAGAAATCGAATGCCTTATTGTCGTATTTTCCGACTAGAAACCCTAATCGCACTTTAGTCCCTCAAGAATCGTTTCTTGACTTTTAGTCCGACTTAGCAAGCCTAGTTAGCTTCTAACCGGCTTGACGGAGTAACCTAACTAGAAGGTTATCTAGTTACTTTTCCCTAACCGAAGAATGACCATTTTACCCCTCTTAAACTTTTTGAACCTTTTGAACCCTAGACTAGAAATTGATTATTTATTTTCTTTTATTAATTTGGTTTTATTCTTTATCCATTGGACAATAAATGTTAGGGGAATTATTACCCATTGGATAAAAGAAACCCATTTCTTTATAATAAAAGGATTTTGAAAGATTTAAATAAAAGTACCATGATTGACATTTGAAAAGTACTTTTAATTATTTTTTCTAATAAAAGTACCCAAGTACCCTTGGACCATTGGTTAATAACCATTAGGGTAATCTTTACCCATTGGACAAAAGCCTTTTCTTTATTTAAATGGTTAAGTACATATATATATAAACACATGGGATTTTTACAAAGGACATGTAGTCTTCCAAAAATTTATTTTAGTATTTAAAGTACTAGTACCTTATTATCCCTTGGATAATAACCATTAGGGATTCTATTAACCATTGGGTAATAGGCTCATCTTCCAAACAAAGTACTTATCTCATTAAACTAATGTTTTGTTAAGATTCCCGGGAGTACAAAAGTACATTATTTTATTAATTAAAGTACCCGTACTTTATACTTGTTTATTGGGGAAATCTTGAGCCCTGTAAGACTAAATTGCCCTTTTGTACAAAGTACCCTATATTTACTTGTAGTCTTACATGTTAGTACATACATATATATACATATATAGTTAGTACATGGGAGAGAGAGAGAGAGAGGAGAGAGGAGAGAGAAAGCCGAGAGAGAGAGAGAGAGAGAGGCCGAGAGAGGAGAGAGGGAGAGGGAGAGAGAGAGAGAAGGAAGAAGAAGAAAGATAGGACTTGTACTTGGTGATTCTTCATCTTTTCAAACTTGAAAGGTGTATATCTTCCATATCTTCCTCCATTGTACTCCTTTGTACCAATTTCAATTGTTTACATCAAGAATCTTGTACCAATGTCTCCTCCTTGCCAACAAATCTTCCAAGAATCCCATCCAAGGACTAACATAGCCATGCAAGCCTACCAATTTAGCTTCCAACCTTTCAATCAAGCATGACATGTGAAATAAAGTGTGACATAGAGAGAGAGAGAGAGGGGCCGGCCAAAGAGAGGAGAGGGAGAGCCTTTGCCTATAAATAGAAGCTCATTCCAAGCTTAAACTCACACCTTCTCACTTTGCTCCAACTTCTCTCTAGAATTTCTTAGTGTTCTTGCTTCCAAAGTTCTTCTTTTCTTGAGTTCTTGAGTGTTCTTGAGAGAAACCACCAAACCACCTCCCAAAACCACCGTTAGATCTTTAAAAGTAGCTTAGATAAGTTAGAAGTTGTTTTTAGGAAGAGAAAGGTTCATATCTCTTCCTTTCGAAGCAAACCGACGACGTTACGCCGCCGAAATCCAAAACCGACGACCGAATCTTCTTAGTCTTCTTCTACCGCCAAGAAGCACGGTTAGAATTCCTTGTCCCCTATCTCTACGTATAGTAGGATCTTCTTATCTTCCACCCCACGTATAAAGTAGATTTCCTTAACTTTCATTCCAAGTAGATTTGTATCAAACAAAGTCATTTGAAAGTAACTTTGAAAGTTTCATAAGAAATAGATGAGGTTATCTTTGTGAGATTTTATGAGATGCATGATGTGGTTATTGTGTTTCAAGCATGATTACGTAGTCTAGAATTGTATATTCTTGTTGGTTTCATTTTGAGATTTGATAAAGTACTTGATGTATGGAATGTCTTACACTACGGAGTCTATGCATGATAAACGTGACACGAGAAACAGGATAGTAGAGACATGGCACCTAGGGTGTGTTAATAAAGATGAAAAAGTGTGTATTCAAGGAAGGAAATGATTTTGAAACTACATAATGACCGGTTTTGGGTGCATTATGTGAGTTAGATGTGTGTGTGTGTGCCAATGGGAACCCGGCGCGGCGGAACCATTGTGAGGATACTCGGGAACCCGGCGCGGCGGAACCGAGGTAGGGTGTGTGCTTGGTTATCCACGGTTCGGAGCCAATGCGGTTGTGTGCCAATGGGAACCCGGCGCGGCGGAACCATTGTGAGGATACTCGGGAACCCGGCGCGGCGGAACCGAGGTTGGGTGAGTTAAAATGAGTTTTTGGGTAAAAAGGAAAGTGAGTTAATAACATGGTCTACGATGAGTCTAAAAGATGAACACAACGTTAGTTGAGTAAGGAACGTGGATTTGAATACTTGTTTGGACTATATGCATGATTTAAGTTGAATTGTTGTTATTATGCCTTTATGTTCATAAGTTAAGGGTTAGAAGGGTTTGGATATTCTATTGAGCGTTAAGCTCACGGTGTTGCCTTTTTGGTGACCCTGGCATATTATACCGGTGGCGACGCGGGTATAATATGTCAGATCTCATAGATGAGCAGGGCGAGCTGTACACCTTGGAGGCCTTTGGAGTCGAGGAGCTAGCCGTGATGGAAGAACAAGCGGAGCTGTAGTTAGGAACCTTAGTTCCCTCCCGTTTGTAATAAAAGTACTTCCTTTATGTTTTGTTTGTAATAAAGAGCCAGACTCAGCTTTTATTTAAATAAAATGTTTTATTTAACGTACCCAAAATCCGGAGCGTTACATCAACCAACTGGTCAATTCTGGGAAGAGGGAAGTTGTCTTTTGGACATGCCTTGTTCAAGTCTGTGAAATCTCCATAGACACGCCATTTTTCGTTTTACTTTTTTACTACTACAGTGTTGGATAACCACTCCGGATAGTAAACCTCCCAAATTGCTTTGGCTTCCAACAAATAATCTACCTCTTTGCTAACAGCGTCAACATGCTGTACGGCTGCTCTTCTTTTCTTTTGAATCACAGGCTTATGCTGAGGATCTACATTTAAATGGTGGCAGATTACATCTGCATCTACTCCGGGCATTTTCTCTGGTACCCATGCAAACACATCAACATGTTCTTTTAAGAAACCCAACAATTCTGCTTCTTCCTCGGCCGATAGTGATTCCCCAATCAAAAAATACATTTCAGGATCAATCTTGTCGATCTGTATTTTCTTTAGGCCTTCAACCACTTTTTCTATTGGACATCCCAACATCTTCAATAGTAGGTTGATCTGGTATTTCTACCGTGTGAACCTAGTGGGCCTTTTGGATTTTCTTAACGATAGAAATCAAGCACTGTTGAGCGACCTTCTGGTTACCCCAGATCTTTTCAATCCCACTGGATCTCGAAAATTTTACCATCTGATGATAAGTAGAGGAAACTGCTCTCATCTTATGCAACCAGGTCCTCCTTATAATTACATTATAGGAGGAAGGGACATCTACAACCAGAAAGTCAGTCCTTAGTACTACTGACCCCGCCCGAACAGGTAATGTCAACTTTCTAGGGGGCCAAACTGCTCCTGCACCAAATCCAACCAACGGTGTCATTGATTGCTCTAAATCTGTCTGCGCTAGTCCCAACTTCTTAAAGGCATCATAATAGAGAACCTCTATACAACTCCCAGAATCCACGAGGATCCTCTCTATGTCATACTCCCCAAATTGTAGGGTTATGACCAAAGCATTGTTATCGGGCACTTGAACTTCTCCCAAATCCTCGTCTATAAAAACTATGCCCTTGTTGCATGCTTCTTCGTTACGTCCTCTTTTCTTCCCTAATCGCATTACATGTTGGTCGTGCTTAATCTGCCTTTGGAGCAGTCCAACCTCATTCCTTGTATAAGGCGTGGCTAATCCATGTATCATATGGATTACGCCTTTAGGATTCTGCTCGTAATCCATCTCCATGGCTTGTCCCTTATCTTTGGGGTCCTCCTAAATGAATTCCTTGAGATAGCCTCGAGAGACCAGATCATCAAGGTGCCATTTAAACATCTCACAGTCTTCAGTCATATGGCCCCAGTCTTTGTGGTAGGTACGGTGCTGATTCGTAGCGCGTTTTGTATTTTTATCTCCACCTAGACTTGGGGGCCATTTGAAGTAAGGCTGATTCTTTATTCGATAAAGAATCCTATAAATGGGCACCTTCCAAACCGTGGTAATAGAAAAGAAAGATTTGGGATCAAGAGCTTGTTTATCCTTGTACGACTCTTTCTTAGCCTGCCCATAGTCTTTCCTCTCTCGGTAGGTTTTGGGCTCTGGCTTATCTGCTTTCTTCACAGGCCCCTTGACTTTCTTGGCAACCACCTTGCCGTCTTCCTAGAGTATGTCATCCTCGTTCCTGGCATGCTGCTCTATTTGTTCCATTAACTTTGGCAGTGTTCCTACTGGACTCATGTTCAAAGATTTATGTAGCTCCCCCCGAACAGGTAACCCGGTCTTGAACGTGGCTATTGCGTATTCCTCACTGCAACCTTCAATTTCATTGAAAGTCTCCCAGTACTTCTTCGCATAGCTCCTGATCGGCTCATCCTCTCCTTGCTTCATAAAGGAGAGCCTCTCAAAAGTCTTTGGAGCCCTTCTGCTCGTCAAGAACCGAGCAGTGAATTCGTTTGCCAACTGCACCCATGTTCGGATGAAGCGTGGTTCCAACTTATGGAACCAAGACAAAGCTACCTTCCCTAAACTCGATGGGAACATCTTGCACATAACTGCATCATGCCCTTCATGCATAAACATCGCCTGCTGGTAGTGCTGTATATGTGCCACAGGGTCAGCATCTGTCTCGTAGAGGATGAATGTTCCGTGTTTCAATCTGCTTGGCAACCTAGCCTCCTGTAACTTTCTTGCACAGGGGGAGGATTCAATATTCTTGAGTGCGTTTTGTGCTGCTTCTTGTGCAGTCATGGTTTCATCTTCTTGTCCCTTTGTCATGTTGGGTCTAGTCTTTTCCCAATCGGAATTAGGTCTCTCGTATCTGTCCCTATGATGTTTATTGGTCCCTTCCTCCTCAGGGGTAGAACTTTGGCCCCTGCTCCTCCTTCTTCTTGAAGAAGCCCTTCGCCGTTCCGGTGTTCGGCTCTTATTCTTGCTCCCCCTTCTCATGGAGAAGCTCTATGTCGCCTTGGGGTGGGACTTTTGCTTCTGCTCCTTCTTCCTCGTGAAGGAGCGTTTTTGTATTTCACCATATCATACCTGTCTCCCCTGGAATTTCTCCGTGAAAGTCTAGAGTCCTCCGGGTGTTCTCAGATCCTCTCTAACTCTCGGATCTCGTGCTCTCGTTTCTTGATCAAACGAGCATACTCCTTGATTTCTTGCCTCTTTTTATCAAGGGCATCTTCGTTGTAGTGCACACTTTTTGAGTGTGCAACCAACTCTTCCCTTCGGTGGGATTACTCCTTCTTGTGGACCTTGAGGCTATCCTTCCCTCCCTGCTCCTGGTGTTGTTATGATCTGTAAGGTGGTAGCCCTTACTCGTGGTCCTCTTATGTTCGCCTTCGGGCTTTCCCGGAGCCCCTGGTGGAGATTTGTTTCCTCCTCCATCTAGTAGATTCTTTGGATCGAGCGGTGTTGTTGGATTTTCTTCCACCATGGTCGTATTTTAAAGAGAACTCTATCTTTCCCACAGACGGTGCCAATTGTAGGGGGATGAAAACAATTGGTGCTCAGAACAACACTAGATTGCAACGGCTACTCGTACCTCTTCACCGGAACCCTAGTTCGTCATCAGAACCCTAATCTGCAAAACGAACAAAGGGTGAGTGCACCTTTGCCTCTTGTGGCAAAGGCCCTTCGATGCTTAAGTTAGTGTCACGTACCAGAGAAACCCTAATTATCAGTAGGAGAATAGTATGAATATTAGGTATTGCGTACCTTTTACCTCTAAGTTAACTTTGTTTATATAAGCATACGTATGCTTGCTGCCCAAGCAATCCTTGTTGCCCTAGGTTTCCTACCTCGTATAGGAAAACCTAGATATCTAGGACTCTCGTTCCCTTATCAACTCAATAAGAAGTCCTTGTAGGACTCCTTTCCATAGCTGACCGAACATCCCATTCCCGTTGGGTATCTTTTTCAGATCCTATATTTTCGAGATCTCGTTCCTTAATGGAATACCATTGTTTCTGGACTCTTCCTGAAGGTTCCATGTGCTCTAACACTTGTTTGGAGTTCTTTCCTTGTTCAGCTATCTCATTGCCGAATAGATTGCCTGGAGCAGTCAGCTCAAGTGTAACTGGTCTTTTATTTTCTTAGATAAAATGTTTTCCCACGAGCTTTCCTTCTGTTCGGCTTTATCATTTCCGAACAAACTATTTGGACTAGTGACTTCACATGTCATTGTTCCTTCTTGGTCCAATAACTTCTCATGTTTTATTGGACCAAGACCTTGTACAATTTTCCAAGATTAATGACTTCTTTTATCATTGGTCCTTATTGCCGAACACCGTCTTGCACGGTGACTGTTCTATCTTTAATCCATGGTGCTACGTCCATGTGTTCGGGCCCTATTTTAGCCTGTTCGGGAACAACTCCCTACAGGAACATTTTGCACATGATTGCATTATCCTCGTTGTGCATGAACATTGCCTGCTGGTAATGCTGTATGTGTGCCACGGGATCCGTATTTGTTTCATAGAGGATGAACGTTCCGTGCTTCACCCTGCTCGGTAGCCTTGCCTCCTGCAACCTCCTTGCAAAGGGGGAGGATGCTATATTGCTGGGGGCCTTCTGTGCAGCTTCTCGTGTAGACATGGTCCTCTCCTCACGTTCCTTTGTCTTGTTTGGAGCAATTTTTTCCCAATCTGAATCAGGCCTCTCATACTTGTCCCTGTGGTGTTTCCATGTTTCCTTTTCCTCGGGAGAGGGATTTCGGATCTTGCTCCTTTTTTGTGAAGAAGTCCTCCACCGCTCTGGTGTTCGGCTTTCACTTCTGCTCCTCCTTTTTCGTGGAGAAGCCCTATTCTGACTAGGAGTAGGACTCCTGCTCCTTCTTCTTAGAGAAGGAGCCTTTTTGTACTCCACCATAGCATGTCTGTCTCCCTGGAATTTCTTCATGAAAGTCTAGAGTCCTCAGGATGTACTCGGATCCGTGCTTCACCTTGCTTGGTAGCCTTGCCTCCTGCAACCTCCTTGCAAAAGGGGAGGATGTTATATTGTTGAGGGCCTTCTGTGCTGCTTCTCGTGCAGACATGATCCTCTCCTCACGTTCCTTTGTCTTGTTGGGAGCAATTTTTTCCCAATCTGAATTAGGCCTCTCATACTTGTCCCTGTGGTGTTTCCTTATTCCCTCTTCCTCGGGAGAGGGATTTCGGCTCTTGCTCCTTTTTTGTGAAGAAGTCCTCCACCGCTCTGGTGTTCGGCTTTTACTTCTGCTACTCCTTTTTCGTGGAGAAGCCCTATTCCGACTAGGAGTAGGACTCCTGCTCCTTCTTCTTAGTGAAGGAGCCTTTTTGTACTCCACCATAGCATGTCTGTCTCTCTGGAATTTCTTCATGAAAGTCTAGAGTCCTCAGGATGTACTCAGATCCGTTCCAACTCTCGAAACACGAGCTCTCATTTTTTGATCAAACAGGCAAACTACTCGATTTCCTGCCCCTTTTTGTTGATGATATCTTCATTGTTGTGCATGCTTCTTGAGTGTGCAACTGATCCCTTTCACAGTAGGATTTACTCCTCCTTGCAGACTCCCTGGCTGTCCTGCCTTCCCTATTCTTGGAGCTATCCAAGATGGTCAGGGGGTTACCCTTGCTTGTCACCTTCCTCCCATGTTCACCTTCGGGCTTTCTCGGAGCCCCTGGTGGGGATTTATCGCCTCCCCCACCTAGCAGATTCTTTGGGTCGAGCGACGTCATTGGATTTTCTTCCACCATGGTCATTTTTCAAAGAGAACTCTTTCGTTTCCCATAGACGGCGCCAATTGTAAGTGGAGAAAAAGGAAAGAGGCTTTAAACAACACAAGAATATAACGGCTACTTGTGACTCCTCACCGGAACCCTAGTTTGTCGTCGGAGCTTTAATCTGCAAAACAGACAAGTTTGCCTCTCGTGGCAAAGGCCCTTTGATGCCTAAGTCAACTGAGACACGCAGTGGTTTCATATAAGGACTAGTGTTTGTCTGTGCCTACCGCAATACGCACCCCAGTAGTGCTGTAGGCACGGGCATTTTTGTAGTGTATTTTTGTTTTTTTATGCCAATGCTAGAAGCCGAGCAGTGAGCAAAAAGAACCGATGGCATTTTTGTAATATATTCGTAAGTGTGTGGGTGTTTTCTTAAGAAAGTTAGAGAGCACATATCAGCCTTTGGATCAAATGAATCTCAGTCCATCTAACAACTTATGTTTGTGTGGTCCCCACACTTTAGGTAGATTTATATGTTCTATATTCGAGCTACCTTTCAATGCGTATCATTGACTTTCAATGAAAATATTTGCATTTATTTTCAAGCAACTGCATGTTCTAGGAAAAAGAAGATATACGAATGACGAGTAAGGAAAAACCAGACAAGGTCAGCACTATACGATATACGGACCTGGGAGATAGCAGCCAGCTTCACCCACAATTTCCAAAGAGACATAGCCCATGACAAGGTCAGGGGATGCCGGCTCCGCCTATAGGACGGAGCTGACATGAGGTCCAAGGACTAGCTTGGCACTTGGTTAGAACGGGATAAATAGTATTCTTTGGATATTACTTATCCTAGCCAAAGATGCCCGGATGGGATAAACTACAACTGAAACCCTACAGGATAAGGAATACTATAAGATGAGATAAGCACTAGCCATCCCAGATGTAGATGGACTCCTAGCTAAGGCAGGACTCCTCCTCACCCCAAGCGGGTGATCTGGAATACAGTCCTACAAGGACTCTACCTCCCAAACAAGATGCCTATAAATATGATGGTAGAACTCCAATAAAAGGTATGCAATCCAAAACAGAGAACAAAATTACTTTGAAGTATACTACTAACTTAGGCATCAGAGGGTGGTTGGCAAGCCACCACACCGGTGACATAAGCTCTTATGTTGTATTTGCAAGAACAGGACAGGGCCAGATCCAAAGTTGATTCTTCAGCTGGCGCCGTCTGTGGGAAACGACTTCTTCCTTACGGTGAATAGTTTTGCATGGTGGACACCCGATCAAGCAGAACAACGATGGCTTCAGACCCCCCACAAATGGGTGTCGACAACGCTACGAAGGCCGCAGATCCAACCAAGGCGGCTATGGCTGCCGAAATAGCCAAGGCTATGAAGGCTACCAAGGCCGCTGCCGCCAAAGCCGCTAAGACGGCAGAGGCGGCCAGAGCTGCTATAATGAGCAAACCAGGAGGCGACCAGATGACCCCTGAAGCGTTCGCCCAAATGCAAGTGCAAATTAAAACGCTAACCCAAGGGCTACAAGCAGCGATGTTGGAGAACGCAGATCTACGAAAGCAAATCTCAGAGCCAAGCATCTTAAACCAACGACACAGTGAAAGACCAGAAGAAGATGACAGGAAGGATGCCGAATCCAGTGAAAAGGAAAGCCAGAATAGAAGGAAGCATGGCAAACCACTCCTAGAAAAGCAACCCCACGAACAAGAAGGGTTGCTCAAGATGCAGGACCAGATCGATGGGTTGATGAAACACATCAAAGCACAAACTCTTGCCATGGTAGAAGAGTTGGTGTAGAATACGGATTCACCCTTCACATCTGAGGTCATAGGGCTGCCACTCCGTAGGAAGTTCAAAATGCCTCAGCTAGAGACATTCAATGGTTCCACAGACCCATTGGATCATTTAGAAACATACAAATCCCTAATGCACCTACAAGCAGTACCAGATGAGGTAATGTTTCGTGTATTCCTTGTCACCCTCAAAGGAAGTCAAAGGAAGTGCTCGGGCATGGTTTAACAACCTCCCCCCAGGAAGCATACGTAGTTTTAAAGAGCTTAGCACTAGCTTTGTGAGCTACTTTATTGCTGGCCAACGCTACGGCAAACCAGCAACGCACCTCTTGACAGTAAATCAGGGAAGGTGGGAGTCGCTAAGGGAGTATACTACCAGGTTTAACAAAGAGGCGGTTCAGATAGAGGAAGCTGATGATAGCGTGAGCATAACTGCGTATATAGCTGGACTGTATTCAGGACAGTTTTTATATCTTCTATCTCAAGAACCACCCAAGACCCTGGCAAAACTAATGCTTAGGGCACAGAAACACATGATTGCAGAGGAAGCCGTCTATGCAAGGCGTTCCCGTGACAGTTTTGATCCCCATGCGGGGCCATCACAGGTTGGTGAATTTCCTCCATCCGATCGGAAAAGAAGGGAATCCACCCGCAAGACGGGAGGGGAGCCAAAAAACAAGAAGATGGGCTCCAGATCCTCCCCAAAACGAGAAGGAGGACCGCCCCAAGGCAAATACAAGCAGTTTACACCACTCATAGCCACGACAGAACAAATCCTCAACAACTTACAAAATGATCCGGACCTCAAATGGCCTGGAAAGCTAAGGACTGATCCTAACAGGAGAGAAAGACAAATACTGCAGGTTCCACAGAGACCATGGTCATAACACGGATGACTGCATTGACTTAAAACAACAGATCGAGGAACTGATCCAAAGAGGCAGACTTCAACGTTTCGTAACGAAGAAGTATCAGAAGATATCCATGAGGGATGATATAAGCAAGGAAAGAAAAGATGCCATGGCTCCCCGATCAGGTCCTATTGGAGAGATCAAAGTCATCCATGGAGGGCTTGTCGGAGATGGAGATTCTGGAAATGCCAGGAAAGCTCACCTCAGGAAACTGAGAACGGAGGAATACTTGGAGGTCAACACTGTTAGCTGCCCAAGCAAAATCCAAAAGAAAGAGGAAATACCCATCATTTTCTCAGAAGAAGACATCAAGGGAACTCAAGTTCCTCATGATGACCCCCGGGTTATAACCATCGTCGTGGCCAACTACCTCACAAGAAGAGTATTAATAGACAGCGGAAGCTCGGCCGATATTCTCTACCTCCATGCATATGATCAACTAAAAGTTGGACGAGAAAGACTAAGACCTTTGATATCGCCACTGGTTGGATTTGCAGGTACGCCCGTCTATCCAGCTGGTCAAATAGCCCTACCAGTTACGATGGGGGACGAAGGAAGTCAGATTACACGAATGATAGATTTCATAGTAGTCGATTGTCCTTCAGCATATAATGCGATACTGGGGAGGACGACCCTAAATAAAATTGGGGCAATAATCTCCATGTATCATCTGATGATGAAATTCCCAATGCTGGAAGGAATTGGTTGCATCAAGGGAGATCAGAAGGCAGCACGAGAATGTTACGTCTCCTCACTTAAAGGGGCAAACATAATGATGAGCATAGAAAGCCTTGACACGCGGGACGAAGAAAAACTCCAGCATGGAGAACCTGTGGAAGAGCTCGTAGAAGAACTTTTGGAGCCAGGTCTACAAGGAAGGACTGTGAGGATTGGATCGAGGTTGAGCATAGAGGCAAAGGTAGAACTGTTACAATTCCTAAGGGATAACAAAGACGTCTTTGCATGGTCCCATGAGGATATCCCAGGAATTGACCCAAGGGTCATATCTCACAAATTAAATGTGGACCCCACAATGCGACCTGTTAAGCAAAAGAAAAGGACTTTTGCTCTAGAAAGGAACGAAGCTGCAGCCAAGGAGCTAAACTGGTAGAAGCCGGATCCATCTGCGGAGTTCTCTATCCTGATTGGTTGGCCAACGTGGTTATGGTGAAGAAAGCCAACGGCAAATGGAGAATGTGTGTGGACTTCACCGACCTCAATAAAGCGTGTCCAAAAGACACCTTTCCTTTGCCACGAATTGATTCCTTGGTCGATTCCACAGCTGGGCATGAGCTCCTGAGCTTCATGGATGCATTCTCAGGATATAATCAAATCCAAATGCATGAAGAAGACCAAAATAAATCCTCGTTCATAACTGACAGGGGATTATATTGCTACAAAGTAATGCCCTTTGGTCTTAAGAATGCTGGGGCAACACACCAAAGGCTGGTCAATAAACTGTTCAAGCAACAAATAGGACGCAATGTAGAAGTATACGTGGACGACATGCTTGTCAAGAGTGCCAAAGGTACGAGATCATGTGACAGACTTGAAAGAAATCTTTCAAGTCCTGAGGAAATACCAAATGAGACTTAACTCAACGAAATGTGCTTCCGGGATCTCCTCAGGAATGTTCTTAGGCTTTATGGTTTCTCAAAGAGGCATTGAAGCAAACCCTGAAAAAATCCAGGCTATCCTCACCATGCGCTCACCCTAGAACATAAAGGAAGTCCAGAAACTAACAGGACGTGTCGCAGCACTGAGCAGGTTTATCTCACGAGCAACTGATAAATGTCAAACGTTCTTCAAAGTTTTGAAAAAGGCCTTTGAATGGACTGCCATGGAGGAAGCATCTTTCAACCAACTGAAGGAATATCTAACATCCCCACCCTTACTGAGTAGGACCCAAGACGGAGAGGACCTATATTTATACTTTGCTGTCTCCCCTCACGCCGTCAGTGCAATTTTGATACGAGAAGAGCAGGGGACACAACTCCCAATATATTATACCAGGAGAGCATTACGAGGAGCTGAGCAAAGATATCCGAAGGCTGAGAAGATAGCTTTTGCAATGGTAATAGCAGCTAGAAGGCTACGGCCATACTTCCAAGCTCACTCAATCAAAGTATTAACAGACCAACCACTTCGAAGAATCCTCCATTGTCCAGCGACATCAGGACGATTAATTCAATGGTCGATAGAGCTTGGCGAGTTTGATATAGAATACAAGCCTTGGATTGCTGTCAAAGCATAAGTGCTTGCCGACTTCCTTGCAGAATACACGTATCCAGAACCGGAAGAACTCCCTAAGGAAGAACCTAAACCTTGGGTCCTTTAGGTTGATGGATCAACAACTAGAGATGCAAGTGGAGTTGGTCTGATCCTAACGTCCCCAAAAGGACAACGCCTGAGATATGCGCTTAGGTTTGAGTTTCAAACAACCAACAACGAGGCTGAATATGAAGCCCTCGTTGTAGGTTTGGAGCTGGCTAAGGCCATAGATGCTAACCACGTGTTGGCCAAAAGTGATTCACAATTGGTCGTAGGACAAGTCCTAGGAGAATACGCTATAAAGGAAGAATTAATGCAAAAGTATTTGGATAAAGTCAAGTCCCAAATTGCAAGGCTTCAAAGCTTTAATATCGTCATAATCCCAAGGGAGGAAAATACTGATGTTGACTATCTATCAAAATTGGCCACAGCCAAGGAAGATGCCATTCCATGGAATCCCCCAATACGATATTTGGAGATGCCAAGCATCTTTGCCCAAGGCATACGAGTCCAAGCTATCAACTACAGCAATTCCTAGATGAGTCCCATCGTTGAATACATAAGGAATGGGGTGCTACCAAACAATAAGATCCAGGCTAGGCAGCTTAGGATCAGAGCTGCGAAGTACTTGATGGTGGGCGACGTATTATACAAAAGGAGCTTCTCACTTCCATGCCTCAGATGTCTAACCACGAAAGAATCTACACGAGCCATAGAGGAGGTCCACCAAGGAGTATGTGGGGACCACCAAGGGGGCTCCTCAGGGTGGAATACTACTGGCCCAGCATGCAAAAGGACTGCAAAGCAATGGTCCAAAGGTGTGAGAAGTGTCAACGGTTTGCCAACATCATGCACGGATCACCCACAGTCTTAACCCTAATGAGGGGACCCTGGCCGTATGTCCAATGGGGAATAGACCTGATCGGCCCACTTCTTATGGCAACAGGCCAGGTCCAGTATGCCATTATAGTTGTAGATTACTTCACAAAATGGGTCGAGGCCAAGGCATTGGCCACAATCACAATGGAAGTAACAATCGACTTCTTATGGAAATTCATCATTAGTCGTTTTGGTCTACCACGAGTGATAGTCACAGATCGAAGAAAGCAATTTGACAATGCTCAGTTTAAAGATTATTGCGTTTCCAAGGGAATACATGTACACTATGCATCCAAGGCTCATCCAAAAGCCAACGGACAAGTAGAGGTCACAAATCGAGCTATCAAGAAGGGAATCAAGAAAAGGCTGTGGGAGGCCAAAGGAGTTTGGCCAGACGAGCTTTATAATGTGCTATGGGCATATCGTACGACACCCCGGACTGCAACTAGAGAAACCCCATACTCTCTCGTGTTTGGAGCTGAAGCTGTAGTCCCAATTGAAATTGAACTCCTCAACTATAGAACTGCAAGCATGGACCACCAAGAGAAACTAGGAGGACCTTAGGGCTGAGCTAGATCTCTTGGAAGAAAAAAGGGAAACAGCAATGGCCAAGGTGGCTGTATACCAACAAAGAATGGTCAAATACCATGAAGCACAAGTTAGGCCAAGAGATTTCCGGGCTGGTGACCTAGTCCTAAGGAAAGTTGATCCAACTGGAAAGAAGGTCGGCAAACTTGGCCCAAACTGGGAAGGACCCTATCTGTAATGCCCCTGAATTTTGGTCAGTAAAAATTTCGTTAAATATTTGAATTTTATTTGAATTAATTATTTTCTCTTGAGTGGCTATATGATTTCTTGTTCATTTTCGTCGTAGTTAGATTTTGGTCATTGGTTAAACTCTCGACTAGAAACCCTACTTGACCAATTTAGTTAGTTTCTAACCAACTACCTGGAGGAACCGAGCAACCAACTCACCTAGTTACTAGATGAACCTTTTGGACCTTTTGAACCTTTTGCCTTTACCTATTGGTCCATAATGTTAGAGTAATTTTTGTCCATTGGACAATAAGCTTTTCATTATTATATTTGACTAAAGTACGTGTAGTCTTTCAAAATCTTATTTTAAAGGTAAAAAGTACTTGTACTTTTATCCATTGGTTATTAACTGCTAAGGAATTTATTACCCATTGGGTAATAGCCCAAATCTTCCTACTAAGTACAAGGATCCTATTTTATATTCAAGGGTTGATTTCCCATGTGATTTTATGCATTAAAATATTGGGTTATATCTAAACCCTAGATTTTTCAAAGTATTTTATTGAATAACTAGTACTTGTACTCTATTATAATCTAATGGGGAGAATCCTAGCCTTTTTATTTAATTAGGTTACTTGGTACCACACCTATATTTAAATATAGGGCTTTTGTCACATGCTTTAAAGGACAACTTGATTTATTTTAATATAAAAGTTTCCTTTAAACTTTTGTCCATTGGACGATAAAAGTTAGGGGAACTATTATCCATTGGATAATATAAACCCAATTCTTTATATTAAAAAGATTCAATGAAAGATTTGAGCAAAGTACTTGAATAGACTTTTATAATTGCTTTAAAGTACTTTTTGATTATTTTATTATAAAAAGTTCCCTAGTTACTATTGTCCATTGGACAATAAAAGTTAGGGGATTTATTATTCATTGGGTAATAGAGTTATTCTTTTTACTAGTACATGGGTTTATTAAACTAGTCATTTTCCTAATTGCTCATGTGATGAAGTATCTATATTTTATTATGTAAGTACTTAGTAGTCTTAAAAGCCTAAGATTTCCTAAGTACTCTTTTATAATTTTATATTGGGGTTTTGTACCCAATTGGATTAATTTATTGGGGAGTTGATCGTCGTAGAGTACATCAGTACAAATCTAGTCATTCATGGCCTTTTACCCATTGGACAATAATTGTTAGGGAAAATTTTACCCATTGGTTAATAGCCAAAGTTTTGGCTATAAATAGAGCCATTCCTATGCCATTCAACTCACACCTTCACCTAGCAACTTCTCTCTCTAGAAAAATCTTGGTCTTTCTTTGTTCTTGCTTAGTTCTTCCTTGTTCTTGAGTTTTTCTTGTGTTCTTCAAGAAACTCATCCAAGACCGCCGCTAAACCACCACCCGACCACCCTCCGATCCAAAAAGCTTAAGTAGTTTAGTCAAGATTAGGTTTCGAGAGAGACCCTTCTCTTTCAAAGCTACCGGGAGCATTCCGTAGGAGCTTTCTCCGTCCGATAGCCGACTTGCCTTTCGTAGACGTCACTACCGCCAAGAAGTAAGGTAGAACCCGTTGTCCCCTAACTCTACGTATAGAACCGTATGTTAGAAAGTAGAATACCTCTACTCACTTATCCTAAGTATAAGTAGATTATCCTTAACAGATTTTGAAAGATAGAACTTATCGTTTGTTTAGAAGTATTTGTATTTTGATCTTTAAGATAATTATGAGTATGCATATATGAATTGCTTGTATTACTTGTGGTGTGATAAAGCATAAGTGATTTCACTCTAAGGACGTCCGTACATGTGGCGTTGTGCTTTGAATAAGCATAAGTGATACACTCCAAGGGCTTCCATACATGTGGCGTTATGCTATAAGTGGTGATTGAGCGTGATAAGTAATATAGAATTAGATGATCTTCTTACAATGATTCATGCTTATTTTTGTCCTACCGCGGAGTCTTTGCATGTAACGAGACACGACAATCGAGAAAGTAGAAACATGGCACCTAGGGTGTGATTAATGAAAGAAAATGTTTTCCAAGGAAGAAAATATTTTGAAACTACACAATAACACCGGTTTTGGGTGGCATTATGTGAGTTATGTGCGTGTGTAAAAGTAAGATTTGTGAAAAACCCAAGGAGAACTCAGAGCGGCGGAATCATTGTGGGGATACTCGGGAACCCGGAGGGCCGGAACCGATGGTTTAGTTTTTTGAAAACCCAATGAGAACCCGGAGTGGCGGAATCCTTGTGGGGATACTTGGGAACCCGAAGCGGCGGAACCGAGGGTTTAGTTTTTCGAAAACCCCAAATGGGAACCCGGAGAGGCGGAACCAAGGGTTTTGAATTGTGGCTTGGTTATCCGCGGTACGGAGCCAATGTTGATGTGTGCCAATGGGAACCCGGTACGGCGGAACCATTGTGAGGATACTCGGGAACCCGAAACGGCAAAACCGAGGTTGGGTGTGTTGAAAAATGATTTCAGAAATGATAAAAATAGTATATGGAAATGTTGACACGGTCTACGATGAGTCGCGTAGGAGAAACACGGAAATCTTGGACACCAACGATAGTTGATTAACGAATATTATAGATGTGTCGTTGTTAGCTGTGTATACATGTATCATGTGGAAATCGATGATTATATAACCTGTTGTTTGTAAGTTATGGGTTTGCGGGTATGAAATTTTTTTTGCTGAGCTTTTGTAGCTCACGGTGTTGCCTTTTTGGTGACCTTGACATGTTATATCGGTGGCGACGCTGGTATAATGTGTCAGACCTTGTAGATTATCATGATGAACAGTACACCTTGGAGGCTTTTGGAGCTGAGGAGCTAGCTAGGATGGAGGAGCAGGTGGAGCTGTAGTTAGGAACCCTAGAACCCCCTTCATTTGTGTAAATATTGAACTCTTGTGGGAGTTTTGTTGTAATAACGAGCCAGACTCCATTTGGTTTTATCAATAAAATGTTTATTTAATGTACCCAAAATTCGGAGCGTTACAACTTGGTATCAAAGCTTTAGGTTCAAAACCTCGGCCATGGGTAGAATGGGTAGACCACGAGATAAGTTTAACCGTTGCACAAATGTGAATTGAGTTTAAGTTTACCGTCTCAAATTGGGTGGAATTCTGTCAAAACAATCTTCGGATTGAAGCAAGGCACGGAAATTGGCAGTACGGCCGAGCTGGGAATTCCCGAACAATTGGATGATAACTTAAATCAAGGATCGAATGTGGAACTTAGAAATTCGAAATATATTTTTGGTGTTAGTAAACCTTTGCTAATTGAGCAAATTTTATTTACTAGTTCGTGGAGGAGCCGTTCTTGAATAAATATTTTAAGGGACGAGAGTGGGAGCCTAGCACCGAGTGAGTGCCGAGCATAGCCCCATTAGGTCGGCAAACCACACTCCCCCCTAAACTTCAAATTTTAAATTTTAACCTCCAAAAAAATTCAAATTTCAAACTTTAAACTTCAAACATTTTCCCCCCTCCACCCACTTTTTCTTTTCGCGCCTATATATACCCCACCACCACTTCCATTTCTTCATCCCTCTCACCATCATAACCCCTCAAAATCCTATCCTATCAAACCGAGCCGAGCCATGGCAACCCGACGACGAGGATTTCCGCAAGACGCCATATTCCGAGAAATTGAGCGAGCCAAAATAACCATAACAATCCAAACCTTATGGTTGCAACTCTTCATCCTTGTCTTGTTTTGTGTGGTACTCACGATAGGCATGCCATGGTGGTTTGCCGAGAACAACCGTCTCAACACCTTTTGGTACTGGGCTCTCGCCGTGATCGTCGCACTCGCCGCAGTCATAAAGGAGTATGAACGTCGTTTACGCCAAGCTCTGGATGAGAGATGGTAGAGAATCTCGAGGATGGGCAAGACCCAAAATTGACGACACCAATTAGGCATATCTTAGGCCGATTGTAATCCTTCGGGATGTAGGACGTTAAGGATTAGGATCGTTTTCAACTTGTGTTAGGAAAAATCTCGTGTCTCTACTTGCCTTATAGTAGAACTCTATGCTTATGATTGTATGTTTTTGATTATCTATGAAAATCTCATTTATTTAAGGAGTACTATTGCATACTATTCGATAAACTACTTTTGACTTTTTAAAGAAACACCATTTGCAAAAAGAAAATTTGTTTTAAGTAGACTAAAACACCCCCTTTCAATTTTCCCTCGTAGATGGTGAACTGACGCAGTGGATTAGGATTCGATAACGGAGAACCCTCTAACGCGAACCCCGACCTAGCCCAAATCATGCAAGCGTTCATAGCTGCCTTGAACGCCAACCGCTAAAACCAAAACCACGATGACGAACCTATGACCCGAACGCGAGCGATGAACGAGTTCTGCAAACGTCGACCTCCGACCTTTCATGGGGACACCAATCCTGTCGTGGCCGAGACGTGGCTGAATGAGGTCAACATGATCCTCAGAACCTTAGGGATTACCCAAGACGGAGATCGTGTAGCCCTAACCACCTACCAACTGAAGGGAGAAGCCCGCTATTGGTGGGATCTGATGGAGGCGACCCATGACATTGCCACCATGACCTTTACTAAGTTCGAGATAAGTACTTTCCCACGCCCCTTCGCTTAGCCAAGGAACAAGAGTTCTTGAACCTGAAACAAGGAAAAATGACCGTTACCCAGTACGCGGCCAAATTTGTGGAATTATCCCGTTACGCCCTAACCTCTATACCAACCGAAGACAAGAAGGCACGAAGGTTCAAGTGGGGACTGACGACTGCTCGGAAGGTAGTAGTAGCTCAAGCATTTACCATTTATGCTGATGTGGTAAAGTGTGCACTTCGGCTAGAGAACGAGGAGGCAGACTTTAAAACCCGCTGGAGGAAGGCAACCAGCAACACCGGTGGACCAATCCGCACCCAAACCCTGAGCGATAATCGTGGACCCTACTCCACTAAACCTTTACCCCGTCTCAGAACAATCGACCCTGGAGAACTGCTAACCTTGAAAGTGGCGAACCAAATAGAGGTGGTGGAGACATAGCGACAGTTCAGTGTTTCAACTGCTAGGCTATGGGACACTATAAGTGCGACTGCCCCCAACTTTAAAGAGGAGGGAATGGAAGCTTTGGAAATCAGAAAGCTCAACAACCCGGACAGGCCGATTTTGTGAAGCAAAACCCTGGAGGCCCATCGCAGCAGCAAAATGGGCAGAACAAGGGAAAACAGCCCATGGGAATCCAGCAAAGCACTGGGGGGCGTATATTCGCACTGCGAACTGAGGAATGAGAGTAGGATTCCTCTGTAATCCAAGGTACGCTATGATAGTACCTACGTACAAGCTTTAGCATCGCATTTCATTGTATTTACTACCTGCGTGACTGCATCAACCCCTAAGTACGTGTACAAAAGTAAAATCACTGTTTGAGGGGAGTATAGCTGTTAGACTAGTGTGTTGAGAGTGCGAATTAGGAGTAGCCGACTTGCGCCTACCTTGCAACCTTCGAGTGATCGATATGGCGGATTTCGACGATGGACTGGCGATCAGCACGTCATGCAGTCAAAGACTGCCATCAGAAGATAGTGACAGCTTATACCCTAGAAGGGACTCGATTCCTTTTAAGGGGGATAGACGGACAGCGAGTTCGGCGACGAAAAGATCAAGGTGGCAGAATCCACTACTTGGATGGCCGCTAGTTTCCAGTAAGGAGAAGCCGATAGAATGGAAGTGGGATTACCACGCGTCGTGTGCAAATACGCCAATGTTTTCCCTGAAGAGCTTCCTGGCTTACCACCCCTAGGAGAGATAAACTTCTCCATAGAATCCAACCGGGAATCGCACCAATCTCTATGGCGCTGTACCAAATAGCCCCTGCCGAACTAATAGAGCTCAAGACCCAATTAAAAGAACTTTTGGAAATGGGTTTAATATCATTAGGTGAGGAAGCAAGCTGATTCAACAAGGACGTGCTAAGGAAACATCTGTAGGATATGAGTCTGCATGATGATTTGGTAGAAATTTTGCATTGGTATTTACGGTGAAGACCTTACCAAAGGCGTACGACGAGGAAAACTGTTCGACGGCAGAAGCAACTTTAACCCCATCTCGTTAAGCAAGTGATGAGGCTTAATTCAATTGATGGTGACCTACCCCAAATTTTAAGGGGGATAGTCGATCATTCCGAGATCGGTCTAGCAACCTGGACTAATCTGTAGTCACGTGCCAATTTCGGGGACGAAATTGTTTTAAGGGGCATAGATTGTAACGCTCCTGAATTTCGGTCAATAAAAATTTCGTTAAATATTTAAATTTTATTTGAATTACTTATTTTCTCTTGGGTGGCTATATGATTTCTTGTTCATTTTCGTCGTTGTTAGATTTTAGTCATTGGTTAAACTCTTGACTAGAAATCCTACTTGACCTATTTAGTTAGTTTCTAACCAACTACTTAGAGGAACCGAGCAACCAACTCACCTAGTTACTAGATGAATCTTTTGGACCTTTTGAACCTTTTGCCTTTACCTATTGGTCCATAATGTTAGAGTAATTTTTGTTCATTGGACAATAAGCTTTTCATTATTATATTTGACTAAAGTACGTGTAGTCTTTCAAAATCTTATTTTGAAGATAAAAAGTACTTGTACTTCTTTTATCCATTGGTTATTAACCGCTAGAGAATTTATTACCCATCGGGTAATAGCCCAAATCTTCCTACTAAGTACAAGGATCCTATTTTATATTCAAGGGTTGATTTCCCATGTGATTTTATGCATTAAAATATTGGGGTATATCTAAACCCTAGATTTTCCAAAGTATTTTAATGAATAACTAGTACTTGTACTCTATTATAATCTAATTAGGAGAATCCTAGCCTTTTTATTTAATTGGGGTACTTGGTACCACACCTATATTTAAATATAAGGCTTTTGTCACATGCTTTAAAGGACAACTTGATTTATTTTAATATAAACGTTTCCTTTAAACTTTTGTCCACTGGATGATAAAGGTTAGGGAAACTATTATATATTGGATAAAAGAAACTCAATTCTTTATATTAAAAAGATTCAATGAAAGATTTGAGCAAAGTACTTGAATAGACTTTTATAATTGCTTTAAACTACTTTTTGATTATTTTATTATAAAAAGTTTCCTAGTTACTATTGTCCATTAGATAATAAAAGTTAGGAGATTTATTATTCATTGGGTAATAGAGTTATTCTTCCTACTAGTACATGGGTTTATTAAACTAGTCATTTTCCTAATTGCCCATGTGATGAAGTAACTATATTTTATTATGTAAGTACTTAGTAATCTTAAAAGTCTAAGATTTTCTAAGTACTCTTTTATTATTTTATATTGAGATTTTGTACCCAATTAGATTAATTTATTGGGGAGTTGATCTTCCTAGAGTACATTAGTACAAATCTAGTCATTCATGGCCTTTTACCCATTGGACAATAATTGTTAGGAAAAATTTTACCCATTGGGTTATAGCCAAAGTTTTGGCTATAAATAGAGCCATTCCCATGCCATTCAACTCACACCTTCACCTAGCAACTTCTCTCTCTAGAAAAATCTTGTTCTTTTTTGTTCTTGCTTAGTTCTTCCTTATTCTTGAGTTTTTCTTGTGTTCTTCAAGAAACTCATCCAAGACCGCCACTAAACCACCACCCGACCACCCTCTGATCCAAAATGCTTAAGTAGTTTAGTCAAGATTAGGTTTTGAGAGAGACCCTTCTCTTTCGAAGCTACCGGGAGCATTCCGTAGGAGCTTACTTCGTCCGATAGCCGACTTGCCTTTCGTAGACGTCACTACCGCCAAGAAGTAAGGTAGAACCCGTTGTCCCCTAACTCTACCTATAGAACGGTATGTTAGAAAGTAGAATACCTCTACTCACTTATCCTAAGTATAAGTAGATTATCCTTAACGGATTTCGAAAGATAGAACTTATCGTTTGTTTAGAAATATTTGTATTTTGATCTTTAAGATAATTATGAGTATGCATATATGAATTGCTTGTATTACTTGTGGTGTGATAAAGCATAAGTGATTTCACTCCAAGGACGTCCGTACATGTGGCATTGTGCTTTGAATAAGCATAAGTGATACACTCCAAGGGCTTCCATACATGTGGCGTTATGCTATAAGTGGTGATTGAGCGTGATAAGTAACATAGAATTAGATGATCTTCTTACAATGATTCATGCTTATTTTTGTCCTACCGCGGAGTCTTTGCATGTAACGAGACACGAGAATCGAGAAAGTAGAAACATGGCACCTAGGGTGTGATTAATGAAAGAAAATGTTTTCCAAGGAAGAAAATATTTTGAAACTACACAATGACCGGTTTTGGGTGGCATTATGTGAGTTATGTGCGTGTGTAAAAGTAAGATTTGTGAAAAACCCAATGAGAACCCGGAGCGGCGGAATCATTTTGGGGATACTCGGGAACCCGGAGCGGCAGAACCGAGGGTTTAGTTTTTCGAAAACCCAATGAGAACCTGGAGCTGCAGAATCATTATGGGGATACTCGGGAACCCGGAGCGGCGGAACCAATGTCGGATACTTGGGAACCCGGAGCGGCGGAACCAAGGGTTTTAAATTGTGGCTTGGTTATCTGTGGTACGGAGCCAATGCTGACGTGTGCCAATGGAAACCCGGTACAGCGGAACCATTGTGCGGATACTCGGGAACCCGGAATGGTGGAACCAAGGTTGGGTGTGTTGAAAAATGATTTCAGAAATGACAAACAGTATATGGAAATGTTGACACGGTCTACGATGAGTCGCGTAAGAGAAACATGAAAATCTTGGACACCAACTATAGTTGATTAACGAATATAGATGTGTCGTTGTTAGCTGTGTATACATGTATCATGTGGAAATTGATGTTTTATTATAACCTTATTTGTAAGTTAAGGTTGGTGGGTAAGGATTTCCTATTAAGCATTATAGCTCACAGTGTTGCCTTTTGGTGACCCTGACATATTATATGGGTGGTGATGCCGGTATAATGTGTCAGACTTCATAGATGAACAGGGTATGATGTACACCTTGGAGGCCTTTGGTGCCGAGAAGCTTGCTAGAATGGAGGAGCAAGCAGAGCAGTAGTTAGGAGCCCTAGTTCCTCCCTTGTTGAATAAATGTACCCTTTCCTTATGGGATACTTGGGAACCCGGAGCGGCGGAACCTAGGGTTTTGAATTGTGGCTTGGTTATCCGTGGTACGGAGCCAATGCTGATGTGTGCCAATGGGAACCCGGTACGGCGGAACCATTGTGAGGATACTCGGGAACCCGAAACGGCAAAACCGAGGCTGGGTGTGTTGAAAAATGATTTCAGAAATGATAAACAGTATATGGAAATGTTGACATGGTCTACGATGAGTCACGTAGGAGAAACATGAAAATCTTGGACACCAATGATAGTTGATTAACGAATATAGATGTGTTGTTGTTAGCTGTGTATACATGTATCATGTGGAAATCGATGATTATATAACCTGTTGTTTGTAAGTTATGGGTTAGCGGGTATGGGATTTTTTTTGTTGAGCTTTTGTAGCTCACGGTGTTGCCTTTTTGGTGACCCTAACATATTATATCGGTGGCGACGCTGGTATAATGTGTCAGACCTTGTAGATTATCAAGATGAACAGTACACCTTGGAGGCTTTTGGAGCTGAGGAGCTAGCTAGGATGGAGGAGCAGGTGGAGCTGTAGTTAGGAACCCTAGAACCCTCTTCGTTTGTGTAAATATTGAACTCTTGTGGGAGTTTTGTTGCAATAACGAGCCAGACTCCATTTGGTTTTATCAATAAAATGTTTATTTAACGTACCCAAAATTCGGGGTGTTACACTATCAGGTTTTGAATCACATCAAAGCTGGTGCATACAGACTTGCAACCATAAGGGGAAAGCAGCTATCGAATTCATGGAATGCAGAACATCTCAAAAAATATTACAAGTAGGTACTTGTAATGGAAATTTGTTTCTGTTTTACAGAAGTTTATTTCTGTTTTTAGGAAACTGTTATTTTAAATTAAATGATTGGCAATAAAGTTGCTTTCATGAGCACCACGAGTTCTTTCTGTTAGCCCAAGTGGCCAATAAAACTTCCCACGCGGGACGATTGTTCAAACTTTCTGTGGAGCATGATATGGTCTATTTTTCCTATTTAGATGATAAGGAAGAACAAGCAACAATAATAAAATTCTTAAAATTTTATTTATTATAATCCACACCTCTAAGGAGGTGCGGACAGTTATTACATAAAGTACTTTGTGGAAAAAACCGACAAAGTTGCAACCTAAACGCTACCTCCCTCCCTCGGAGGGGAAGGAATTGGGGGCGCCGGTTGCCCACGGAAAGCTTCAAGCTGATCCCAGTTAGCGATCAACACCATGCAGACGGTCTTCTCCATGACAGACAGTGAGTCCGCCATGGCATCCATCTTCACAGACAGCCCATTAATGGCTGCCTTCAAATCTTGCAACTCTTGGCACAGCTCTGAGGCATGCTCGTTGTTTGCCATTACGATTTGAGAAAAGCGTATGGAATGGGAAGTAATCCAACACAGCTACTGGTTCTTATAGCACATATTTGACGGTTCATTAACCGCTTGCTAAACCAATCAGCATGATCATAATCAAGACACAATTAAAGCTGCAACCTCAACCGCTTAGAATAGTGGGAAGTTGCACTAGCGATTACCTCAGGCAGTTGAAAAGACTTACGGCATATCCTACCAGAACCTATAAAAGTGTATTAATTAAATATATGCCGAAGAAAGTTTTTACGCTTAGGGGAGTAGGATTATAAGTTAAACGTAGCCAAGGCTATGCATAATTAAGCAGCTTTGGAAAAATTTCCAAGCTCATGAAACGTAGACAAGGCTATGCATAATTAAGCAGCTTTGGAAAAATTTCCAAGCTCGTGAAACGTAGCCAAGGCTATGCATAACTAAGCAGCTTCGGAAAGATTTCCTAGCTTAACAGACGTAGCACAGCTATGCGCTCCAAAAGTCATAACTTACCGAAAAGAAGGCCCCAAGGGAAAATCAAAAACAAAAGTGTCTCAATTGTTTGCATCCAAACAATTCACACACTTAGGGGAGTAGGACTTGGTAATAAACCACAAAGTGCACAAAGCTTAGAATAAAAATATCTAGCTTTGAAACAAAAACAAGAACAAGAACAAGACCAAGCATAAATGTTTGACAAAACTGAGATAAAGACAAGAGATAAATCTATGAAAGATAGCATACAAAGCTATATCGAGCACAAAGACTGATGGAAGTTGCCACAGAACTCGGCTCAAACTGAAAGCACGCTTTCATCTGCACTTGTCATGATCGTCAAAAAACATTTACAAGATTCCCAAAATATGATCTCAATGAGATCATTCTCAGCGACCAAGAAAATAAAGTTTCCAAACCATCCAAGGGCCAAGATTAAGGCCACCCCAACACGGTTAAAAAAGTACGAAAATATGGAAAAGTATTTAGTTACAGACCCAAAATGAATCAAAAGTTTTTGAAAGGCCACTCAGGGGCCCAGGGTAGAACCATCAATAGCCTGCCCATCGCCAAATGAAAGGACAGGAGGTGTTACGGTCGGGATTGGAGCTTCAAGAGGCAGAGAAACCTTTTCTGGAGTTTGGAGAAGAGATGCAAGGGAAGAGCTCGGGGCAGATGTATCTTTAGAAACTGCGTCATCAGCTTCATCCTTTTCCTTCTGCCCCCCGTCAAAACATGAGGGCCCTTCTTCGTCATCAACTTCAAATTTGGAAAAGCTAAGGCTGCTTGGCTCCTCATGGCTTCAAACCCATCAAAGTACTGCTGGGTGATGTCTTGACGGTAATCAGGGGACTGAAGGAAGAGTTCAATAGCTTCTTTGCGAGCATTCTTCACCTTCTCAAGCATCCCCATACTCATGGCCTTGTACTTCTCCATCTCCTTACCCCATTCAGAAAGTTTTTGCTCCAAACAACGAGCAGTAGCTACGGCCATGTCTCTCTCCTCCTCCAAACCTCTCTTTGAATTAAGAGCAGCATCCCTCTCGCTGGTCACCTTCCGAAGCTCAGCAGACACAGAGGCACCCTACTTTGTGAGATTCAGATTGGCCTCTGTCAGCGTGACCACTTGTTTTCCCAAGCTATGGCTTTGGGAAGTAAGGTATTGACCACGAGCCACAGCCTGCCAAGATAGAAGCAAGAAGTTAACCAAAGGAACAACAAAGCAATGATTAAATTTCAGAAAATGGAAGAGCATACCATGGCCAACTCTACCAACATTTGCTCTCCTATTGCTTGAAGAGACATTTCAGCCATCAGCTTTTTATCGGCTGCATGAAGCAACCCAGAAACATGCTCAAGAGCATCATTGTAATTGCCCAGCACCGAAGGGCCGCCAGGAAGTTTCTTCTTCTTCGCAGGAGGGGTACCCTCCCCAGCTACACCTTTTGGCTTTTTCCTAGATTTTTCAACTTCCCCCTCAACCAGCGGCTCAACCACTAAGTCAAGTGCGGGGTTATTAAAAAGATCAGCATCTAGGAAGCTGTCCACATTTAGCTCTTTTTGGAGACGAGAGCTCTTCCTTTTTCTGCTACGGTCCCAGACGGTTGCTTTGCCCTCTCAAATTTCAGATTGGTCAGCAAGGCTTTATCCATTTTTGGTGCCATTTCCTGACTCTTACTTTCTTCCTCTAAAGAGAGATGAAACAAATGAGGGAATCAGCTGACACTAAAACACTAAATCAAAACAGAAAGATACCTCGAGAGAGAGCTAAGGCCTCACGAGAAGTTTCTAGACCAAGCAAATAAGCGGCTAAAGAATCTGGAGTTACAAGCAACTCCCAGCTATGCACTGTGTAATTCCTGGCCTGTTTAAGCTCGGCCTCAATAGCGGGACTCGAAGGATAAGGAGCTCAAGCTGCACAAACATAATTAAATTCCTAAGGGAATAATCCAAGAATCATAACTGTACAGACAAAACAGAATTCCTAAGGGAATGATTCATAAAATTGCAAGGATAGAGAAAAGTTCAGTTAGCTTACAACTTGTGATAGGGACCCCCCACCTACGGGGAATCTTGGGGGCATACATTCCAACTTCCTAGTTAGGAAATTCCCAACCATTACCACCAACAAAGAAAAACTTATCTTTCCAGTTTTTACTCACAGTAGGGAGCTCTGCAACTAGCTCCCCCTCACCAGGCCTTTTGGTAAAGTAATACCAGCCAACCCCTCATGGGGCTTCCTTCACAGAAAAGTGGTTGAAAAAAGGGCCATTTGTCAAAGAAATCTCCCCATCTGACATCGCGCCCCAAAGCGCCGCACAACCTATTAATAGATGCCAAGAGTTTGGCACAATTTGGCCAGGTGTCAGACCAAGAAAACTCAAAACATCCCTCACTACGATGGGCAAGGACAGGCGCAAACCCCTTTCTAAAGCACCAACGTAAATACAAATCTCATTTTTAACAGGGTCACAAGCTCGCTCAGACCCTGAAGGCTTCCTAAGGGAAACCGAGGATGGGATCGAATACCTAACCCTAAGAACAGCCAACTCCCCATTCGTGAATGTGGATGGGATGTTGGAGGCAGAAAAAGTAGGAACCCTATGGGAATCCCTCGACGAAGACATAGGAGGCGAGAAAGCTCTAACGTCACTCGGCTGTCCCATATCGGACGATGCCCTCATACCGCTGCTACGACGCATCAAGACTTCTTCCTCAGCGGTCGATTCCTCGGCTTGAAGGATCGAGGAGAAATTGATAAAACCCTCTAACATTAGGGTTCCAACAGAAAACTTGGGATATAAGCGAACTGACAGGTAGAAGAGGTCGCAAAAAACCCTATTTTGGAAGGAAAGAGAGTAGGGGGCAAAGTCTTCTATAATCGGGGAGTAAAGATTGATGCAAGAAAAAACTATTAACCAAGACAAAATAAACTCGCCTGGAACGACCCACTTCGGGTCTGAAAACTCTACACTAAGAGGAGAATCCAGCATGAAAAACAAAGAAAGAACAGCAAAGGAAGGAGAATGTACCTAAGAGGGACGGGCTCTAAGCACAACGACGAAGGAGAAATCACAAGGGAAGTCTCACAAAGAAGAACGCCTGGGTAGACTCGGGTACTTCTCTGGCTTGAAACCGATCAAAACAAGGGAGAGGGTAAAGTGATAAGCATCAATCTCAAGAACAGTTTCTCGATACACGTCAGCCAACTCCCAGCATCGGGAGAATCGAGATCTCACCACCTGTCCCCATGATATGATCCACGCATTTAAAACTTCCAGGAAAAGAAAAAAGGCGGTAACCGCCAATTAGGTCTTCCTAATGTTCCCAACCTCCAGAGAATAAACTGGAGCATGGAAACAGGGGAGTACTTGATGAGTAAGGAAAAACCTGACAAGGTCAGCACTATATGATATACGGACCTGGGAGATAGCGGCCAGCTTCGCCCACAATTTCCAAGGAGGCATAGCCCATGACAAGGTCAGGGGATGCCGGCTCCGCCTATAGGACGGAGCTGACATGAGGTCCAAGGACCAGCTTTGGCACTTGGTTAGAACGGAATAAATAGTATTCTTTGGATATTACTTATCCTAGCCAAAGATGCCCGGATGGGATAAACTACAACTGAAACCCTACAGGAAAAGGAATGCTATAAGATGAGATAAGCATTAGCCATCCCAGATGTACATGGACTCCTAGCTAAGGCAGGACTCCTCCTCACCCCAAGCGGGTGATCTGGAATACAGTCCTACAAGGACTCTACCTCCCAAACAAGATGCCTATAAATATGATGGTAGAACTCCAATAAAAGGTACGCAATCCTAAACAGAGAACAAAATTACTCTAAAGTATACTACTGACTTAGGCATCGGAGGGTGGTTGGCAAGCCACCACACCGGGGACGTAAGCTCTTACATTGTATTTGCAGGAACAGGTCCAGGCCAGATCCAAAGCCGATTCATCAACGAATTAACAGTTTTATTTTTTAAGAATTGGTTTCGCGCATGTATAATAAGGTACGTACGTAAGAGCTCTTTTTTATTTTTACATCCTTCTTGTATCCCCATTAATTTTATTTCACACATATGTAAGAAAAGTTAGATATTTAGGACACCATCACAGTTTTACCAAATATGAGTTTTTTCCAAATTAGTATAGAACTAATTACAAATATCTAACAGTCCGTGACAGACAATTTTTTAATTTTTTTTTTCTGGTTAATAGAGGTAGATAGAATTCTGTAGTGTGGAAGGGTTTGGTTTTTTTTTTTTTTTTTTTTGCTAATCTTTCTTTTGTTTTGGGTGGCCAGAGGTATGCCTCCATAGATTTTGTAGCACTTTACGCTTTTTGGTGAAAGAAACTTACTTTACTTACCAAAACATAAAAAAAAAAAAACAAAAAACAAAATTTTGATGGTATAATATCTCTAGCTCGTAGAGTTTTTTTTTTTTTCATTAAGTATTTACACTCATAGGAAATTTGATCAATTGCTTATGGTTAAAGTGGCGGCATAAGTTCCGTGTGAATGTACAATTAAATATTGACTTCGACCTTGATACCCAAAATAAATAAATTATCACTACTACAATAATTGTAAAAGATGACAGTTTAAAAGTGTCATTAAACGTGAAAGATGACAGTTTTGAAACTGTCATCTATGGAACTGTCATTA
Organism: Rhododendron ovatum; assembly: GCA_019656835.1. Lineage (NCBI taxonomy): Eukaryota > Viridiplantae > Streptophyta > Magnoliopsida > Ericales > Ericaceae > Rhododendron > Rhododendron ovatum. The sequence continues at coordinate 27,744,639 of CM033795.1, read as the reverse complement.
AAAGTCTGAATCTTAAAATAACGGTTTGAAACCGTCATTAATATCTATAAAGATGACGCTTTATAAACGTAATTGAAAGTAAAAGATGACAGTTGTGAAATGTCATTAAAGTGCTTGAAACTGTCATTAATATCTATAAAGATGACGGTTTACAAACGTAATTGAAAGTAAAAGATGACAATTGTGAAACGTCATTAAAGTGCTTTAAAGCCGTCATCTTTTGTAACGATCCGCTCCCGCCCTGTATAATATTGTCTACTTTGAATACCAAACCCCATCAAACCTCCCAGTGAGGTCACCCATCCCAGGATTACTCCAGTGCGAGCACGCTTAACTATGAAGTTGCAATTGGCTTTGGCACCCTTATCGCTTTAAAAGTTCTTGTACAAGATAGAATGACGATATATTATTTATAACACATAATTTACACTTCATCAAGCAATGTGGGACTACCCTCGGCTGACTCTTCTGGTCACCGATCCGACAGCCCCTCGCATAGGTTCCAACTGTGCTCAGGTCAGTTGACCACTACCTGGAACTCCTCAGGGGTAGGGCGTCACAATGTTTCCCACTTAGCAACACATGTCCTCGTATGATGTCGAGATTATGTCTCACATTTCTGGTTAATACAAGATCTGATACCATATGTAATGACCCGCTTCCGATTTGGGACTTCAAAACAACAACGCTGATAGATGACGCCGTTTTCTCTAAAAATAAATTTTTATTCTTCAATGTCACTTATAAGAAAAAACTGACATTAAAAAGAAAGAATAGTCATATCACTATTTTACAAAGTGACATCATAAATATATTAGATAACAGTTTAGGAGAAAACTGACATTAAAAAGAAAGAATAGTTATGTCACTATTTTACAAAGTGACATCATAAATATATTAGATCACAGTTTAAAAGAAACTGACATTAAAAAGAAAGAATAGTTATATCACTATTTTAGAAAGTAACATCATAAATATATTAGATCACAGTTTAGGAGAAACTGACATTAAAAAGAAAGAATAGTTATGTCACTATTTTAAAAAGTGACATTATAAATATATTATATAACAGTTTTTTAGATAACTGACATTATTTATTTATTGCAATCTTTTTAATTACGGTTTTTTCAAAAACTGACATCTTTTCACTTTTTCAAGCGTCATCTTTTAACAATATTGTAGTAGTGTATCTCCATCATTAGTTATAGTATAGCAGTGATGAAGCAGTTTTTGGTCACCTCTGGAGGAGGGGATCCTCAATTGTCCACCTGATCCTCCAGCCGATGAAGCGGCTTCCGGCGAGCTCGATTAACAACCTGCAATACAGAAATGGCAAACTATGGGCACCGGCGTGGTTGTCGCCATCGCCCCTCTGATGCCTAAGTCAGTCGATCTGCTTTAGAAGAGAGTATGAACTGAGTATGAGTTGTCTAATATTGCGTACCTTTGTGAGGTGGAGGTGTGATCTTTATGTAGGCATCTTGGGTGGAATCCCTTGGGATTGGAACTCTTAAGTCTCATCCGCTCGTGGCTGGTATAGATAGGAGTTGGAGTGTCCTCCTCACCTTTGGACTCCCCTGACCCTTATCAGGTTTGAGGAGTCCCTTTACCTTTGGACTCTGCAATTGTTATCAAGATTAAGAGTCCTTATGGTGCTGGGACCTCTTAGGCTCATCCGTACTTGACGGGAATAGGTTGGTGATAGAGTGTCCTCTTTACCTAGGACTTCTTTGGCCCTTATTAGGTTTAGGAGTTCTCTTCACCTTAGAACTCTGTGATTGTAATCAAGGTTAGGAGTCCTAGCGGTACATAGATCTTTGCGGTTATCCTTTGTGGACCGTAACTTGTTCTCTTCTGAGGAGATAAGGCTTGTGGTTGCTCTCTGAGCTCCCTTCGTGCATGGGTTTCTCACGGTTATCTCTTGGGATTCGCAGCTTCATTCCTTGGGATGAGATAAGGCCGTGGCTATTCTAGAAAGGGGATAAGAGTCCGACTCTTCTCTAAGTCCCCTAGATTGTATGAACCTCTCCTATGGAGTGTTTTATAAGTTTGGCTACAGGTTTGTCATATTTGCTGAGCTCACCAGGTGAGCTAAGCTCAGTATTCTTCTATGAGCTGCGCTTGTGAGCTGGCCTCCGTCCTTGGGCTGGTTAATAGAGGCTAGCTCTTATAGGCTAGATTCCATGTTCTTGGGACTCTAGCTTGAGCCCTTAGGGCTATATGCTCGTGAGCTCTTTGGTTTGGGCTGACCTTGGGATGACCTTTGCCCCTGGGCTGGTCCACTGAGCTCAGCTATTCAAGCTAAGCTCCGCGTCACTAGGTTCCTTACATGGCCTTTCGTGTTGTGCTGGGTTTCCTGGTCATGGGCTAACCTTGGGAGGTTATTTTATACTTATCAGCTACTCCCCTATTTCCAAGTAAGAACAGAAGTGAAGATTTGAAAACACTATTTGCTCTGGAATCGACGACTATGCCTGCTTGTCCTGTGCATCAAGTGTGATGTTCATCAGGTTGTGATGTACATAGTCATTGCTTGGTTCAGGGGAATTTTTGTGGACCCTTAATCCTACGATCATGTTGTCATGTTTGACTTTATTGAACAGCTTCTCTGGCCGGCCATGCTAAATAGCAAACCGATGAGAATGTTCAGGGTGCTAAACAAAGCGCACCCTCTTACTTTGATCTACACCCATCTATAGTAGTGGTTTCAACCTTGGGGTATCTGGCCTTAGCCTTATTGAGTAGCAATGCTTGTTGCAGAGCAAAGAAAAATACATTTGTTTTTTGATGTCTGAGGGAGACAAGCTTTAGTAAAGCCTGCTCTTATTCTAGAGCTTTACATTAGCTCTGTTCTTCGTAAGTTCCCTTAGGAATACGTTGGGATAGCTTAGACGTGGGGGTACTTACTTATTTTTGGTACTCCCCCAATCCCTGGAGTGTGGAGTTGTTGAAAAACAACTTGGTACTTGTGAGTTTGTGTCCTCTTAGGACTGATCTTTTGTTGATATTTTGCCTTCGAGCTTGGCACATCAATAGCTTTTCGGCCGAGTGGGCTTGTAGGCCAATTCCCTCGGACTTGCGTTTTAGAGCTCACTAAGCCCTGGCTGAGTGGGCTTATAGGCCACGTCCATCAGACTTTTAGCCCCTTAGGACTTTTTATGCTTATTTAATAAGCAATGGTGCGAGCGGCTCATGGGCCACTTTTTGAATATTATAGTTTGGAGCTCTTTGGGCTCTGACTCTTCAAGGCTGATTTGATAAGCCCTGGAGCAGGCGGCTTCCTAGCCACTTCTTCGGTTCTATGGTCTGGACCTCTTTGAGCTCTGACTCTTCAAGGTTCATTCGATAAGCCTTGGGGCAAGTGGCTCACGGATTGCTAAGCGTCAATGCTTATCTAGCATGGTTATTCTATGCCTTAGCATAAGGTTTGCTCATGCCTTAGGATGAAGCTTGGAATAGCACCTCATGCCTTTAGCATGAGGCTTGCTCACGCCTTAGCATGAGACTTGGAATAACATCTCATGCCTTAAAATAAGACTTGGAACAACATCTCATGCCTTAGCATGACACTTGGAATAACATTTCTTGCCTTAGCATGAGGTTTGCTCATGCCTTTAGCATGAGGTTTTGTCACGACCCTGACCTGCCCCTTGAGGTCTTAATCATGACAAATGCCAGTGATTTTTCACTAAGGCCAAATCACAAATCAAATATCATCTAAGCAAGCGATAATCAAAAGGGACTAAACATAACAGCGGAAGCAAAAGATGACTTTTATTGATAACGAACCAAAGTCTTACTTACGTTTTAAAAACCAAAAGGTAAACCTCTCAGAGTTGTGCTTACTTACAAACCCAAAAGCTAGCAAACCATATACAAAGCTAAGTGTCTACAAGCAAAACTTCCTTTCTACAAGTTTCCAATAAAAAATACAACACGTCCCAAAATTAAACACGCCACCACACTACGCGTCGCTTCCTCAAAGGTGGAAAAGAAAATCCATAAGCCAAAGCTCGTGTGAATGATTAATACTTAACTCACATGCCTTCCATGGATAATGCAAAATAATTTGATAATATTTCAAAGCAAAGAACTCAAAACCATAAACCAAATATTATGCACATTCTGCTATTCAAAATTCAAAAGCTACTGGGTGTCCCCAGTAGTGGATAAGCCAGACATCTATGCATTATCCCAAACACACACCAACCTCAAACACCCTTGCTAGCCATTAAGCCATCCCCTAGCAAGTCCAGACGTTGGGAATGCCATTAAATAGATTCGCAAATATTTCACAAATAGGTCCACCTTTCATTGTTATCCATGGAGTACATAATTTAGAAAACATGTTCAATTAAGCTCGATAGAGAAAACAAGTTCAAAACCATGTGTTTAGGTATTAAATCACTCACCTCGGCTCTACGAACAACCCGAGCTTCCTAAAACAATTAGGCAATAAAAACTTGATTAGAAGATGCTAAACAAGCCTATTTTTATGAACATAAGGTCTTAAGGTAGACATATGAAGTTAAACAACCAATCTCAAGAAATAATTTCAGAATCTGCAATTTCATTAACTTCAACTTAAAATCTGACTTTGCACAGAAATAACTAAGGTACAAACTCCACATACTTTTTAAGGTTTATGAATCTAGTTTCAAAATCAGAAATTGGATCGCAATTTCATCGCTCGAGCTAAAAAATATGACCCTTTTCCTAACATGTGTCTGTGCAGTCAGCACAGTCCGAAACTGCGCGCTGCAAGGTCATGAATTTTTACAGAATTCAATACTTTGATTTTGATCCCGAAATTTTTACCATAGATAGAAGACTCATAGAGGAACTCTCAGTAAAAATCTCATAATTTTTCGAGCTTAGGAACGGCCTCAGAAAAAATCCACAAAATCAGGGAAGATATGAAATTTCTACTCTACAGATTTTCAGAAAATTACCTCTTGGTCTTCCTGCGATTTTCAACTCTTGAACCCATCCAAACTACTTCTAGCTCACATCAAAACCTCACTAATCATGCTCAACCTCATAGATATAGAAGAGCTACTCCAAGAACATCAATTTCATGCATCAAAACAAGTTTTAAACACTCAATCCAAGGGATTTCAAGTTAGGCTCTTGAGTTCCTTAAGAATTCAATCCTACAACTCAAATTCTACTTAAATCAAACATTTAAAGCATGAATTCAAACTCTAAGATATGAAATTTAACATACAAATCATGGAATCAAGTAAAAGAAACATGTATTACCAAGTTAAATCTTCAATTCCATGCCAAGCAAGATTTTTTCCCAATTTTTTTCTTTCTCTTCTTCCTCTTTTCCACCAATTCTTTCTCTCTTTCACTCTCTCTCTATGTTTTGATAAGAACAAAGAAAAAAACGTAGAGGCCCTGTTTTTGTTTTGCTAGGCTTAGGAAAAATTATTGAGTGTGTGTGTGTGCTATTTACCAACTTATGTTCCAATTTCATTTAGCTAGCAAGTTAAGTCCAATAACTCACATATTAAGCCTAAAACACATCACATAATTAACTTAAAACATAATTAAAGACTAGGGGTATTACACCCTCCCCCACTTATAGAAGTTTGTCCTCAAATTTAAGTTACCTTGTATTGGGAAGAGATACAGATACTTCTTTCGCATGTCCTCCTCCATTTCCCATGTCGCTTCTCCCCCACGTTGATTAGTCCACCACACTTTAACTAACGGTATCACTTTGTCCTTTCGGCCGATGATCTTTTCCGGTGTTACCTCGTATCTCAAGTCTCCCTGAAGTTCAGTAGGTGTTGTCACAAGCAACCTTTCATCGGAGTTAGGCAAACATCGACGTAACATGGACACATGGAAAACATCGTGAACATAAGATAACTCTGGCGGTGACGCTAACCGATAGCTCACCTCACCAACCTTATTTAGAACTTCAAATGGTCCAACATACCTCGGTTGTAGCTTTCCCGCCTTTCCAAACTGCTTTTTCCCCTTCATTGGCGACACTTTCAAAAATACGAAGTCTCCAACTTCAAAATTCAACGGTCTCCTTTTCGAATCTGCATAACTCTTTTGCCGACTCTATGCTGCTTTCAATCTTTCTTGAATTACTTGAATCCTCTCGGTAGTTTCGTCAGCAATAGCCGGTCCTTCTAGTCTCCTCTCCCCCACTTCAGTCCAACATATCGGCGATCGACATTTCCTCCCGTATAGTGCCTCGTACAGTGCCACACCTATACTCACCTGATAACTATTGTTATATGCAAATTCTGCTAGAGACAAATGTTTCTCCCAGCTCCCCTAAAAATTCAAAACACAAGCCCGTAACATATCCTTCAAAACCTGTATAACCCTCTCGGATTGACCGTAGGCTTGTGGATGGAATGCTGTACTGAATTTCAATTCTGTGCCCATAGCCTTTTGCAAACTCCTCCAGAAATTAGAAGTGAACCTCGAATCCCTATCTGACACAATAGACGCTGGTGTACCATGTAATCGTATAATTTCCTTAATATATAGTTCAGCCAACTGCTCCAAACTAAATGAAACATTTATAGGTAAAAAGTGAGCAGATTTTGTTAAGCGATCCACAATTACCCATATCGCATTGTTTCCTTTCTGTGTACGCGGCAATCCCACAACAAAGTCCATCGTGATATGCTCCCATTTCCATTCTAGTATAGGCAAGGATTGAAGCAGCCCCGCTGGATTCTTATGCTCAGCTTTAACTCGTTGACACGTCAGACATTGCGAAACAAATTTAGCTACCTCCCTTTTCATACCATGCCACCAATACACTTCCCTAAGATCTCGGTACATTTTGGTGCTTCCAGGATGCACTGCAAATCTGGATTTGTGAGCCTCCTCCAAGATTTGTCTTCAAATTTCTGGTACTTCAGGTACACAAACCCTATTTCGAAATCTCAGCACACCATCTCTAAAAGAGAAATCCTCCTTAGGCTTAGTTTCCCATGCCTCGATAATGTTCTTCAAAAATTCATCATCCAGCTGTCTTTGTATAACAGTTTCATATAACATAGGTTGAACAGTAAAAGCAGCTAATATAGCATCAGTGCCATAAATAGAAACCTCTAGTTCCAACTTTTCCATTTCTCTAATCAATTCTCGCTGAGAGGTAAGTAAATAACACAACTCACCAGAAGATTTTTGACTCAAAGCATCTGCAACCACATTTGCTTTGCCCGGATGATATTGAATCGTCAAATCATAGTCCTTCATCAACTCAAGCCACCTTCTTTGCCTTAAGTTCAACTCTTTTTGCGTGAAGAGATATTTCAAGCTTTTGTAGTCCGTATAAATCTCACATGACGCCCCATACAAATAGTGTCGCCACAATTTCAAAGCAAAAATCATTGCCGCTAAGTCCAAATCATGTGTGGGATAATTCTTTTCATGCAATTTCAGTTGGCGCGAAGCATAAGCGATCACCTTTCCGTGCTGCATCAGAACACAACCCAAACCACGATATGAAGCATCGCTGAAAATCACAAATCCCTCTGTTCCTGATGGCAAAGTCAAAATCGGTACTGTAACTAGCCGCTCTTTCAATTCTAAGAAACAACTTTCTCTCTCCTCAGTCCACACAAATGGAACTTCTTTCCGTGTCAATTCCGTCAATGGCCCTGCAATTTTAGAAAAGTCTTTCACAAATTTCCGACAGTATCCAGCCAATCCTAAGAAGCTGCAAACTTCCGTCACTGTAGTCGGTCTTGGCCAACTCATTATTGCCTCAATCTTCTGTGAATCAACGGTAATACCATCCCCACTAATCACATGTCCAAGAAATACAACACTAGATAGCCAGAACTCACATTTCTTCAGTTTGCCAAATAACTTATTCTCCCGTAGTGTTTGTAGAACCATCCTCAAGTGCTTGGCATGCTGTTCCGGAGTCTTAGAGTACACTAGTATATCATCGATGAATACAACAACAAATTCATCTAGATAATACTTGAACACTCGATTCATTAAATCTATAAAAGCCGTCGGTGCATTAGTAACCCCAAAAGGCATGACTAAAAATTCATAATGTCCATACATCGTTCTGAAAGCTGTTTTCTCAACGTCCTCTGCTTTTACTTTAACTGATGGTAGCCCGACCGAAGATCAATTTTAGAAAATACTCTCGCTCCCTGCAGTTGATCGAATAAATCATCAATCCTCGGAAGTGGATACCTGTTCTTGATAGTCATCTTATTCATGTAACAACTCCGATTTTTTCATTCAATAAAAATCTCGTTGTTATTCGAAATTTCTTAATTTCTCTTAACTGCTTATTGGTTTCCTTATTAATTCTTCTTACGGTTAGTCTTTAAGCAATCAATCGCCTTATCATCGTATTTCTCGACTAGAAACCCTAATCGCACTTTGAACTCTCGAGAATCGTTTCTTGACTTTTAAGTCCGACTTAGCAAGCCTAGTTAGCTTCTAACCGGCTTGATGGAGTAACCAAACTAGAAAGTCACCTAGTTACTTTTCCCTAACCAATGATGAACCGTTTTGCCCATCTTGAACCTTTTGAACCTTTTGAACCCTAGACTATAAATTGTTTATTTATTTTCTTTTATTGTTTTGATTTTATTCTTTATCCATTGGGCGATAAATGTTAGGGGAACTATTATCCATTGGATAAAAGAAATCCATTTCTTTATATTCATAAGGATTTTGAAAGATTTAGGCAAAGTACTATGATTGACATTTTTAATTGTTTTGAAAAGTACTTTTAATTATTTTTTTCTAATGAAAGTACCCTAGTAACAATGGACCATTGGACAATAACCATTAGGGTAATCTTTACCCATTGGACAAAAGCTTTTCCTTTATTATATTTGGTAAGTACATATATATATATATATATATCACATGTGTAATAACTAAAGGACATGTAGTCTTTTTCAAAACTTAATTTAGTATTTAAAGTACCCGTACCTTATTATCCTTTGGATAATAACCATTAGGGATTTTATTATCCATTGGGTAATAGGCTCATCTTTCAAACAAAGTACTTAACCCATTAAACTAATGTTTTGTTAAGATTCCCGGGAGTACAAAAGTATATTATTATATTAATTAAGTACTCGTACCTTTTTATTTGTTTAAGGTGGTGAATCTTGACCCTTTAAAGACTAAATTGCCCTTTTGTACAATAGTACTTATTGTTTATTTGTATTCTTACATGTTCGTACATATATATATATATGTATATAGCTAGTACATGGGAGAGAGAGAGAGAGAGCCGTGAGAGAGAAAGAGAGAGAGAGGCCGAGAGAGGAGAGAGGGAGAGGGAGAGAGAGAGAAGGAAAGAGGAAGGAAGAAGAAGATGGATTTGAAGTGTACTTGACCTTGATCTTCCAAAATACTTCAAAATCCTTGGTGATTTCTTTTCCTAGCCAAATCTTAACTCCATTGTCCTCCATTGTACAAACTTCAATTGTTTAAGCCATGAATCTTGTACCAATGTCTCCTCCTTGCCAACATATCTCCAAGAATCCCATCCAAGGACTAAGAATAGCCATGCAAGCCTAAATAGCCCCATGGCCTAACCCATCAAGCTTTCTATCAAGCATGACATGTGAAAGAAATCAAAGATGTAGAGGAGAGAGAGAGATTCGGTTGAGAGAGGGAGAGGAGGAGCCTTGGCCTATAAATAGAAGCTCACTCCAAGCTTAAACTCACACCTTCACCCATTGCTCTCACTTTTCTCTAGAAATTTCAAGAGTTCTTGCTTCCAAAGTTCTTCTTTTCTTGAGTTCTTGAGTGTTCTTGAGAGAAACCACCAAACTACCTCCCAAAACCACCGTTAGATCTTTAAAGTAGCTTAGTTAAGTTAGAAAGTTGTTTCTAGGAAGAGAAAAGTTCATCTTTCTTCCTTTCGAAGCAAACCGACGCCGTTACGCCGCCGAAATCCAAAACCGACGACCAAATCTTCTTAGTCGACTACTTCCGCCAAGAAGCACGGTAGGATTTCCTTAACTTCCATCCCAAGTAGTTATCCGTACCTATTATCCCAAAAATAAAGTAGTTTTGTATCATAACTCTAGAATAAGTTCAAAAGAAAGTAACTTTGATCGTCATGCTTAAAGTAGATAAGGTTATCTTTTGTGAGAACATATGAGAAGCATGATGTTATTTTGATTCAAGCATGTTATGTGGTCAAGAGTTGGATAATCTTGTTGTATTCATTGTGAAATTGATTAATGCTCGTTTATGTGGAAAGTCCTACACCACAGAGTCTATGCATGATAAACGTGACACGAGTATCAAGAAAATAGAAACATGGCACCTAGGGTGTGTTAACAAAGATGAAAATGTGTCTCCAAGGGAGGAAATATTTTTGAAACTATATAATGACCGGTTTTGGGTGCATTATGTGAGTTATGTGTGTGTATGCCAATGGGAACCCGGCGCGGCGGAACCATTGTGAGGATACTCGGGAGACCGCCGCGGCGGAACCGAGGTTGGGTGTGTGCTTGGTTATCCATGGTACGGAGCCAATGCGGTTGTGTGCCAATGGGAACCCGGCGCGGCGGAACCATTGTGAGGATACTCAGGAGACCGGCGCGGCGGAACCGAGGTTGGGTGAGTTAAAAAGGAGTTTTTGATAAAAAGGAAAGTGAAGTAATAACATGGTCTACGATGAGTCTAAGAAATGAACACAACGTTAGTTGAGTAAGGAATATGGATTTGAATACTTGTTTGGACTATATGCATGATCTAAGTAGAATTGTGGTTATGATGTTTTTATGTTCATAAGTTAAAGGGTTAGAGGGTTGGATTATTCTATTGAGCGTTTAAGCTCATGGTGTTGCCTTTTTGGTGACCCTGGCCTATTATATTGGTGGCGACACCAGTATAATACGTCAGACTTCATAGATGAATAGGGTGAACTTTACACCTTGGAGGCCTTCGGAGCCGAGGAGCTAGCCGTGATGGAAGAATAAGCGGAGTAGTAGTTAGGAACCTTAGTTCCCTTCCGTTTGTAATAAAATTACTTCTTTTATGTTTTTGTTGCAATAAAGAGCCGGACTCAGTTTTTATTTCAATAAAATGTTTTATTTAACGTACCCAAAATCCGGGGCATTACAATTCAGCTCCCGGTAATCAATGCAAAGCCTCATTGTACCATTTTTCTTCTTCACAAATAAGACCGGTGCTCCCCAAGGCAAGATACTTGGTTTGATAAACCCCTTGTCGAGTAATTCCTGCAATTGAACTTTCAGTTCCTTCAACTCCAACGGTGCCATTCGATATGGTGTCTTAGAAATCGGTTGAGTCCCCGGAACAAGGTCAATAACAAATTCTATCTCCCTGTCAACCAATGAACCAGGCAAATCTTCTGGAAATACATCAGGAAACTCATTCACAACAGGAATATCTTGCAAGGTAGTTACTCCAGATTTAGTAGTAAGAATTGAACACAGATAACCCTGACACCCTTTATTTATCAATCTACGAGCATGCATGGCAAATATCAAATAAGGCGGTGAAACCACTGCTTTTCCCTCAAAAGTAATATTCCCCTTATCTGGTATTTTCATCATAACCCTTTTGGCAATACAATCTATCGCAGCAAAATTGGAAGATAACCAATCCATTCCTAAGATAGCATCAAAATGACCCATGTTCAAAGGAATTAAATCTACTAGCAAATGCACACTTCCAATTAATATATCACACGCCTTATAGACTGTAGAACATATAACACCACTACCCATAGGTTGTGACACATGCAATTCGTAGCCAAGTGATTCAAGTGGTCTAGTCAATTTAATAGCAAACTGTGCAGAAACAAATGAATGCGTAGATCCCGAATCGATAAGTGCATGAGCTAAATGACCACAAATATGGAGGGTACCTGACACCACCGAATTTGTGTTTTGAAAGTCCCCTGGCGTCATTGCAAACATCCTGCCCTGCCTCTTTCCCGAATCTAACCTCACTACTGAACTCTGCGCTAAACCAGTAGTGGCTGTTGGTCTTGGCGCAAACCCCGAACCCATTAAAGCCACACATCTATCCACAAATCCCGGCCTTGGTGCATTCGTACAATTTCTCATCAAATGTCCCACCTGTCCACATTTATAACACGCTCCTGCATCTCGATAGCAATGCCCAGCATGTACCTTACCACACTTCCCACATGGCCGGTTCTGATTCCCTCCACTACTACTACCTTGACTCCACCCAGATGTTCCGATATTCTACTTTTTATATGGATTGTTGCCTCCCTGATTCCTTGGTGGCACATAACCGACTGGTCTCCTTTGTTCATTACCAAAAGTGTTCGGTTTCTCGTTATTGGTTTCTGACATTAAAGCCACATTCAGTACATCTGTATATGTTGGTAGCCTAAGCATCTTGATTGGCTTGCGAAGACTATCCTTCAGACCTTCCTCAAATCTCCTTGCTTTAAGATTTTCCATTGAAATCATGTGTGGTGCGAATTGACTCAAGTCGGTAAAAGCTTTATTGTATTCAGACACTGTCATATTGTTTCCTTGCTTCAAATTAATGAACTCAGTACATTTGTTGTCCTTCAAAGTTTGTGGAAAGTACTTCCCATAAAATATCTCCTTAAACCGAGCCCAATTCACGTTTTGTTCCCTTTCTCTTTGTTGTAACCACCATCTGTGAGCTTCTCCTTCAAAGTTGTAGGTAGCAAGAACCACCTTGTGTGTTTCTGGACACTGGCCTTGAATAATCGTAAATATCTTGTCCATACCCTGAACCCAATTGTAAGCCTTTAGCCCATTAATTCCCCCTTCAAAGGCCGGAGGTTTCATTTTCTGAAAATCTTTGATACTAATCGGCTCAACTCTAGCAGGTTCTCCCATCACAAGAGGGTGTGGCTGATTTTGCTGGGCCATTACCCCAAGTAATCCCTCAAGTATCCGCTCCATTCTCTCCAACCTATCTGGAGGTGGATTTGGAGGTGGAGGTTGTGCCCCCTCTGGAATATCCCGATGCTCCATTTGCTAAATCAAAAGAGACAAAATTTCACATTGTACAATTTATATCATGCTCACGTAAATTTTGCGCATATAGTCATGCAACAATCACTTTAATAATTTCATAGCATAGCATCCAAGATTGTTCACTTAGCACATAGATTTTACTTGTCCTAAAGCTCCGAGGGTTTGTGTGTGAGTCATTGCTTACCATGCATCTCATTTCCTAACGTATTGCTCATGCTCTGATACCAAAAACTTTGTCATGACCCTGACCCGCCCGTTGAAGTCTTAATCATGACACATGCTAGTGATTTCTCACTAAGGCCAAATCACAAATCAAATATCATCTAAGCAAGCAATAATCAAAAGGGACAAAACATAACAGCGGAAGCAAAAGACGACTTTTATTGATAACGAACCAAAGTCTTACTTACGTTTTACAAACCAAAAGGTAAACCTCTCAGAGTTGTGCTTACTTACAAACCCAAAAGCTAGCAAACCATATACAAAGCTAAGTGTCTACAAGCAAAACTTCCTTTCTACAAGTTTCCAACAAAAAATACAACACGTCCCAAAAGTAAACACGCCACCACACTATGCGTCACTTCCTAAAAGGTGGAAAAGAAAATCCATAAGCCAAAGCTCGTGTGAATGAGTAATACTTAACTCACATGCCTTCCATGGATAATGCAAAATAATTTGATAATATTTCAAAACAAAGTACTCAAAACCATAAGCCAAATATAATGCACATTCCACTATTCAAAATTCAAAAGCTATCGGGTGTCCCCAGTAGTGGATAAGCCAGACGTCTATGCATTATCCCAAACACACACCAACCTCAAACACCCTTGCTAGCCATTAAGCTGTCCCCTAGCAAGACCGGACATTGGGAATGCCATTAAATAGATTCGCAAATATTTCACAAATAGGTCCACCTTTCATTGTTATCCATGGAGTACATAATTTATAAAACATGTTCAATTAAGCTCGATAGGGAAAACAAGTTCAAAACCATGTGTTTAGGTATTAAATCACTCACCTCGGCTCTACGAACCACCCAAGCTTCCTAAAACAATTAGGCAATAAAAACATGATTAGAAGATGCTAAACAAGCCTATTTTTATGAACATAAGGTCTTAAGGTAGACATATGAAGTTAAACAACCAATCTCAAGAAATAATTTCAGAATCTGCAATTTCATCAACTTCAACTTAAAATCTGACTTTGCACAGAAATAACTAAGATACAAACTCCACATACTTTTTAAGGTTTATGAATCTAGTTTCAAAATCAGAAATCGGATTGCAATTTCATCGCTCGAGCTAAAAAATATGACCGTTTTCCTAACATTTGTTTGTGCAGTCAGCACAGTCGAAACTGCGCGCTGCAAGGTCACGAATTTTTACAGAATTCAATAATTTGATTCTGATCCCGAAATGCTTACCATAGATAGAAGACTCATAGAGGAACTCTCAATAAAAATCTCATAATTTTTTGAGCTTAGGAACTGCCTCAAAAAAAATTCACAAAATCAGGGCAGATATGAAATTTCTACTCTACAGATTTTCAGAAAATTACCTCTTGGTCTTCCTGCGATTTTCAACTCTTAAACCCATCCAAACTACTTCTAACTCACATCAAAACCTCACTAATCATGCTCAACCTCATAGATATAAAAGAGCTACTCCAAGAACATCAATTTCATGCATCAAAACAAGTTTTAAACACTCAATCCAAGGGATTTCAAGTTAGGCTCTTGAGTTCCCTAAGAATTCAACCCTAAAACTCAAATTCTACTTAAATCAAACATTTAAAGCATGAATTCAAACCCTAAGATATGAAATTTAACATACAAATCATGGAATCAAGTAAAAGAAACATGTATTACCTAGTTAAATCTTCAATTCCAAGCCAAGCAAGATTTTTCCCCATTTTTTTTCTTTCTCTTCTTCTTCCTCTTTTCCATCGATTCTTTCTCTCTCTCTCTCTCTCTCTCTCTCTCTCTCTCTCTCTCTCTCTCTCTATGTTTTGATAAGAACAAAGAAAAAAACGTAGAGTCCCTGATTTTGTTTTGCTAGGCTTAGGAAAAATTATTGAGTGTGTGTGTGTTATTTACCAACTTATGTTCCAATTTCATTTAGCTAGCAAATTAAGTCCAATAACTCACATATTAAGCCTAAACACATCATATAATTAACTAAAAACATAATTAAAGACTAGGGTTATTACAGGTTTGCTCACGCCTTAGCATGATACTTGGAATAACATCTCTTGCCTTAGCATTAGACTTAGAAAAACATCTCATGCTTTATCATGAGGTTTGCTCATGCCTTAGCATGAGATTTGCTCATGCCTTTGCATGAGACTTTAAACAACATCTCATGCCTTAGCATGAGGTTTGCTCACACTTTAGCATGAGATTTTAAACAACATCTCATGCCTCAGCATGAGATTTGCTCACTCCTTAGCATGAGACTTAGAATAACATCTCATGCCTTAGCATGAGGTTTGCTCACGCCTTAGTGCGCATGAGACTTTAAACATCTCATGCCTTAACATGAGGCTTGCTCATGCCTTAGCATGAGGTTTGCTCATGGCTTAGCATGAGATTTTGAATAACATTTCATGCCTTAGCATGAGGTTTGCTCATGCCTTAGCATGCAACTTACTTTGATTGCCTTTGCATTCCCTTTGGGCCTGACAGCTAGTGAGCTATTAAGGTGTGCTAGAGTGACCTCATTGGGTTAGGTTGAGTTCATTTATCTTGTCCGCGGATCTACCAAGCTCAAAACTGGGCTTGGATTTTCGTGTCGGGCAGCCTTAGTAAGCCCATGGTCTTCATTTGTGGCCTTGTTTCGTTCTAAGGCATACACCCTTTTCTACTACTTAATTAGTGGGGTGCAAAATTAGAGTTTATGCTAAGCTTGTGGAGTATGACCCTTGGTTTAACCCTTAGTTTGTCCATATGGGATCATGTTTGGACATTCTTGTTTTTTCATAGGAATTCTATTAGGTTGGTCATTACTTCTGTGCCTGGCCAAGTTGGGGTATCCTTCCTAGTAGGTTGGATTTTATAGATTTCAACCCGTGGGTTGAGGTTAGCTCTCGTTGGAGCTGTGAGGTCTTCTAAGTTGGCTGGCCTTAAAAGGTCAGGTTTTTCCCATCATCTGTAGATTCGATGGATGGACGGCCAAACTGATCCTTTAAGGCGGGTTGGCCTTTGGGCTACACCCGAACGGGGAGCTGACAAGGTTGGCCCTATTGTCCAGTTGGGGTACTCATTTTGAGGTATTCTCCTGGGTTATCCCTTAGGATAATTTATGTTTGTCACCTCCCGTAGGAGGTGTTTCAGCCACCTTAGACCCCTTAGATGATCAAGATCCTTTGTTGGAGTAACTGGGCGGTCCACATAGCCAGGCTGGTGATGGTGCCATGTGAATCCTTGAAGATGATCAAAGGATGTTGCCTTTCATGCTCAGCTCTCTGAACGAGCCTGAGCTCTTATCCGTGTATTTTCGTAGAAATTTTCATGTTTCTGTAGAGGTGAGTTACTCATTCACTGCTATTGTCATGACAATTTTGCACTTGCACTTATTTTATGGAGAACATCACATCCTTATCAACTATGTTTTTTTGAGCAGACCTTGATTACGCAATGTTGAACTTTTTGCTTAGTCTAATTTTGGGGCATTGAGCTGTGACCGAGCAGGCTTGCTAGTCATGCTTAACTTTCTAACACTTATGTTGCTTTTGACTTCTAGCTGAGGTGTGTGGGCCGTGCCCAATTTTTTCAGGATTTAATTCCCTTGGGGCTGGGCTTTACCCATTGGTTGTCCAAGCGCCGTAAGCTTTTATGGTTGGGTAAGCTTTGCTTAGAGCTCAGGCTTGCTTCCAAAGCTCTTTGAGCTTTAGCCATACTTCCCTACTCCCCCAAGTATTAAGGTGTTGGGAAAATGGTTTGACACTTGTATTTTGTGTTATTGCTTCATGCGGGTCATTGGCCCTACGACTCGTTGCTCGTTGGGACGTGATTGATTGACAATCTGATCAACCTTGTCAATGTTTAGTACTAATAAGGTTTTTATTAGGAACTAGGCCGGAGCCTTGCTGATAGCATATTTTGCTTCATTGGAGACTTTTCGTTTGGAGGAGTAGAGCTGATAATATGTGCAATCTTACTGGTCGAATTTCATTATTGTTGGCCTATACGGATGCTTCAAACCGCGGAGGTCATGTAGGTGGCAAGCTCCGCTCTTCCTAAAAGATGCCCATTGGGCACTTGAGTTTTGTAAAGTGCAATTTGGCCCGTAGTCGGATTAATGTTGATAGGGCATTTATGCCTGCTAATATTGAGTGTGCATGAGCCTTGACATTGCATTCGATTCAAGAAAAATCACAGCTAGTGCTAAGAGGTTTTAGCAAGGCATTTAATATTTGGAGGCATAGAAGTGCGGAACTTTTAATGCATATGGCCTTGCTTACAAGTACCGAGAAGCCACTTAGTTTTCGCTCCATGCTTATAGCTTGTGGAGCAGTCATTGGCATGAATTTCAATAATTTCAATAATATTCAGATAACTAGAAAAGGAAGCTTTTCCTGCCACTTTGTGGTCTTATCTTGTAGCAAAGCTCGTAATTCATGCAACATTGGACAAGGAGTCCTTATATGTGAATAAGACACCTAAAAGCAATGCTTAGTACTAAAAAGTGTTTAAGGAAGTTGATACTTGCCGAGCTTCGGTAGATAGGTCTTTTGAGTAGATCTTACCTCCCTAGGGAGTTTTCTTGTCATCAAATACTGCAATTGACCTCTTTGAGTGAGGTCTTATATCCGCTGCTTGAAGTCTATGCATTCATCCTTAGTATGGCCATGGCCCCTGTGGAACCTATAATATTTTCCTCTTGACTTTATGTTCGGGTCGATTCGTAATCTCCCTGGTCATTTGAGGTTAAGATCACCTTGGGTTCCTGAATTAGAATTGACCCGAGCTCTGCCTAGTTATGCAAGCTACTTATGGAGACATTGTCGTCCATGTTATTCATCTAGTGGTGTTGTCATGCAATGATTTCCACTTGTCCTACTTTATGGTAAGGAGGTGGGTAGCTGGTTTGCTGTGACGTTGGCCATTAGTAACTTACAAGGCTTTTATAAAGCTCTTTGAAGTTGCTTATGCTACTCTATTGGAGCTTGTTAAACCTTGTCAAGGCACTTCTCCTTAGTATAACAGCGAAGGCTGGTATTGTCTGGAGATGTGTTAGAGATTTATACGTCTGTTAAAATCACTAGAACATTTGATGGGCTTGCACTATCTCAGTCTCATTATGTCGATAAGATTCTTAAGAAGTTCAGCAAGTCTGATACGAGTATAGCAAGGACTCCTGTGGATGTGAATCTCCACTTATCCAAGAATGTTAGGGTAGGGGTATCCCAATTGGAGTATTCTTGGATAATTGGGAGTCTGATGTACTTAATGAGTTGTACAAGGCCCGACATAGCCTATTCAGTTAGTAGACTGAGTAGATACACGAGTAATCCAAGGCATGACCACTGAAAGGTGATAGTGAGAGTATTACGCTATTTATGGCATACTCGTGATTTAGGACTTTACTACACCAGATATCCAGTAGTACTAGAAGGGTACTGTGATGCAAACTGGATATCAGATATGAAACACTCGAAATCCACGAGTGGATATGTCTTTACATTTGGCGGTGCAGCTGTCTCTTGGAAATCTTTAAAACAGACGTGTATAGCACGTCCTACGATGGAATCTGAATTCATTGCTTTGATAAAGCAACTGAAGAGGTGGAATGGCTACGCCATTTTCTAGAAGATATTCCAAGATGGTCGAAACCTGTGCTAGCAATTTGCGTCCATTGCGATAGTCAATCAGCAATAGGAAGGGCACAAAGTAATATTTATAATGGTAAGTCTAGGCATATGAGTCGTAGACACAATACCATTAGACAATTACTCTCAACTGGGGTTGTTACTATTGACTATGTGAAGTCAAAGGACAACATTGTGGATCCGCTAACCAAAGGGTTAAACAAAGAGCTAGTTGAGAAAGCTTCGAAGGGAATGGGGCTAAAGCCTACTATGCTCATGTTACCGTGAAGGAAACCCAACCTAGCTAACTGGAGATCCCAAGATCTAGGTTCAATGGGACAACCTACTTGCGAGTAACGGAGAACGATCACTGTGGAGACATGTTTTCTTGCTCATTCCTATGGTACGAAACAGTGATACCTGCAAATGGAAATAGGTTAAGCGTTGGCATTTAATGACTCTTATGCGCTGGAATGTCAGGCGGGGTATAGCAGGATACCCTTTATAAGAAGGTCACCTATGTGAGTATGAAGTGGGGTTGCTTCTTTGAGAATTTAGGAAGGCAAAATTCTCGAGAAAATACTTGCAGAACCAGGAAGGGGTGTCATGGCCAAAACGAACCCAACAGTGAGAACTAAACTATGTTGGGGGGAGTTCCGTGTGATGCCTGTTGTCTTGGTTTACACAAACGGCAGAACAGTTCAAGACAACGTGTTCACTAGTCAGCCAGTAAATCCGATAGGTATTCACAAGGGAAGGTTCAAGGCCAAAAGCTACCTATCCCATGCGGAATTTTTCCATTGTATTCTCTCTCGTGTCAGCTTTGTCTTTCGAGTCGGATTCAACCAATTTCATTCATGTGGGGGATTGTTGGAAAAATGGAATTTTAATCAAAGAGAATTTGGTGGGACCCACACCGTGCGAGGTGGGTCCAAGTGGATTTTAGATACTCCTAGCCAAGGAGTTTAAACCGGTGAAAAATGAACAAATTCCATTGAGAGATGAATAAGAAATTGTCTCTGAAAGCGGGTTTTCGGACCAACAACAGTGCACGGTTGAATGGTCAAAGCTGGGTTGATTACCCAGAGTTATTACCCATGATTGTGTATTCAATTTCGGGAATAATAACTATATCAGTTTTATTTCAGAATTGAATTGCGAAATCAATTCCCCTATTGATTATTGGCTCCTCCATGAATATTCATATTCATTGTCGTATTGATGGTAGAGGCTCCTTCTTTAGCTATATAAGGGGACCTCTACCTTTGGTTTCAACTCACCGAAAACATTCCAAAGCATTCTTCTACAATACAATTATTCTTTTCGAGAGAAAGAGAGTATAGACATAAGTTAGTTCGACGGGCAGTCTACGGCGGTGCTCCGACGACTGAGTGGTAACCGAGTCAACCCTGGGAGACGAACACCGACACAACCTCCAACACCGATGAGGCAGCGAATTTGTCTTAAGGGCACCATTGAACAAAACGGGTCTCAGTTTGGAATTGCTAATACTTTTTTACAGTTTATGTCTACATTTTATATTCTGTAATTTTGCGATTCATATTCATATTGTAATTTTCAGAAATTAGTAAAATCATTTATTGTTTTTCCGCACTATTTTCCTACAACAATATACTCACTCACTTTATTAAATGGCAGAATCAAAACCTTCAATAGTTATATATATATTTTTTCAATTTATATCATACATTTATAAGCAAACGTTTAGTATTTTCCCAATTTTTGTAGCATCATGGTTTAAGGGCGATGTAATGAAGTTAATTCAAACCGCCCTTGAGAGTGGAGGTGAACCAAATAAGTCAGATACTTTAACTATCAATGGTCAGCCAGGTGATCTATACAGTTGTTCCAAACAAGGTATGTACGTAAGTACATGCATGCTAGCTACAAAATTACCAGTATTAGTAAATTACGTACTAACTTTCAAAAAAGTCTAGGAATTAATATTATTTCATAATATGTATAATGCGGACCGACCAAATGTTGCAGGAACGTATAAGATCATGTTCGATTATGGAAAGACCTATCTACTTCGACTAATCAATTCAATAATGAACGAAGAAATGTTCTTCATGATAGCTCAACATAATTTTATAGTCGTCGGGGCGGACGGGGCCTATATCAAACCTTTAGAAACCGATTTTATCTTCATAGCCCCTGGACAAACCATGGATGTCCTAATCAAAGCAAATCAGTCCCCGGTCACTATTACATGGTAGCAAGAGCATACTCGGGTGTCATATACGATAACACCACCACAACTGCAATAATCCAGTACAACAGGAACTACACGCCCCCATCAACACCCGCATTTCCCAACCTTCCGGATTATAATGATACCGACGCGACAACGAATTTCACCTGTCAGCTTAAAGCCTTGGCGAGTAAAGATCATCCCATCGACGTCCCCAAAAGAGTCGATGTACAAATGTTTGTGACAATTTCGGTAAACACATTGCCCTGTGCTAACAATTCCTGCGACGGGCCCAATGGGTCCAAACTTGCAGCGAGCTTGAACAACATAAGTTTTGTGGACCCCGAAGTGGATTTATTGCAGGCATATTATAGAAAACTTGTGGGGATTTATGAGACGGATTTTCCCAATATGCCAGCTAGGGTTTTTAATTACATAGCTGATGAGTTATCGGATGAGTTATTGTTACCCGAATGGGCGACAAAGTTGAAGGTTGTAGGGTATAATTCAACTATGGAGATAGTGGTCCCGAGGACTAATCTGCTGAGTGCGGCAGAGAATCATCCGATGCACCTGCATGGGTATAGCTTCTATTTGATCGGAAAGGGGCATGGGAACTTTGACAATGCCACGGATCCTGATTTGTATAGTTTGGTGGACCCACCTGAGGTCAACACTATTGGGGTCCCTAAAAATGGATGGGCTGTCATCAGATTTAGAGCTGATAATCCAGGTGCGTACTTCTTAATTATTTTTGGTAAATATATATGTTACTATTATATCAATTTGCTTTTTGGTCAAAAGGTTAGAAATTTCATTGATACTACCAGAGAGACTACTGATAATTTTGTGCATATAAGATGTCACATAAGATATTACTAAAATGAGATATGCACTTAAATGTTGTTACAATATTATTATTGTACTACTTACTCAACTTAAGATCGGTATTACGGCAAGACCGATGAATTACTTCCTTAATATCTACATTCCCTTTGCTTTCCATGTACTTTGGGCCACACAATATAGCGAGAATCTCAAACAACCTTACTTTTCGAGATACATTAATTGTGTTGCTCAAAGTACATTGTGACAGAGCAACGACAAAATGTTAATTAGGAATAACTGATCTCGTTGCTGATATTGTTTTATTACTATTAAAAAAGCAAAAAAGATACTCCATTGGACTTTCTAGGGGTATGGTTCCTGCAAAAGATTTTCTAATCTTGGAGTAAGTACTAATTCATATATACGTCGATCATTGGATTTTCAAATCTAGAGGTATGGTTCATGCATTGTCATTTGGAAAGACATTCCAGTTGGGGAATGGATACAGTTCTAATTGTGAAGAATGGGAACACCGAAGCGACGAGTATGCGGCCTCCTCCAAATTACTTGAATCCTTGCTAAGGTTTTCACTTTTGCTTTTTCATTTGGAAGGGATATTCCAAGCAGGCTCGATCGAATGATTGGATCTCCTCTAGCTATTAATATGTACTATATTGTTATCATGTGGAAATTACTTAATAAGGGAAATAATTGCATGCATGCGAGAAGTCAAGTTTAGTCCATTGGTTTGATGAGAGCGATGAGACTAGCTAGATATATATGCACTGGAGGTAGGCAGGCAGGAAGTTTGTAGAACGCTTGGTGTGATTGCTTAAGTTTGATGTTGATGTTATAATTAATGTGAATGCATGTCGTCGTCTTCTTTTTGGCATATCTATCAATGCGTGTATTTGAGGAATGCACTATATATAGTGGAGTACCAATTAATTATTGTTGTACGTATACTAGAAAACGATAGCTATTTTTGCAACTTTAATTAGATGCATTTTTTGTAATTTGGTTATAATGGCAAGGTGTGAAATCATGAGTTATAGTATGTTTCTTTTCTGGTTAAATACGATTTTTATTTGTAACGCATTTTTTGTTTTTTTTTTTGTTTGTATTTTTGAGAGTTTCTCATTAATTACGTATGACATTTTGTATGTATTATTCCTCTCTTATAATTAGGGGAGGGGGGGTGGTGTGCTTGGGTTGTATGCAGGCACCAAAATGTTACAAACATGTTATGGCTACTCATCTGAAGTTAATTTGGTGGTAGCTGCAAATTATTATCAATAGGTACGAGAAATATGGTCATAAGCGAAATTTTACCAACTATAAGTTACCAGTTTTGAGGATTCGGCCTCAATTATATAAATTCATAGAAATGAGAGAAAAACAAAGCATGAATAAATTACGTTAAGTAATTCCAAAAACACAGCTCATTGCTCCAACATAATTAAGGTGTGTTTCCATTAAACTAAAGGGACTTTTAAATCAATTAAAGACCATGTTTTCAAAAATTCTGGGTAGGTCATTATATCCTCGTCATACATCAACTAAAATAGTACAATTTAGCGGAAATAACTTTACTATTATTGTTAACCTGAAGACAAAAAAATTCAGTGGAAAGACACCCAAGTCCTTGGGAGTGTTCGCACCAAGTCCCCTTGCTTTCTAGTCATCGTAAGTTTTCCTCTCCCCCTTGCATTCTGAACTCCGTACAAATCATACGAGTACATATGGCTGGAATTCGATTAAGAGCACCGTTATTTGATCAGAATCGTTGGTTGTTTTGCTTGTTTGTAGGCAGTCCATGTATACAATAGAAAAAGATTAAGCAGACATCCATATCAACAAAATAGAAGACCACCTATCTTTTCACTTATTTCTCGAAATCATATAACCATCTCAATTTTATACTAAAAAATATGATCGGAAAGTGCTTATTTTGAGCAGTTTTTGTAAGTGGAGAAAAACAAACAGTACCGGGAACTGCACTGGATTGCAACGGATCCACGTGCTAACCCTAACGCTTTTGCCGGAAACCTAATCTACAAAACAAACAGGGGGTGAGCGCACCTTTGCCTCTCGTGGCAAAGGCCCTCTGATGCTTAAGTTAGTGTCACGTACCAAAGAAACCCTAATTATCAGTAGGAGAATAATGTGAATACCAAGTATTGCGTACCTTTTACCTCTAGGTTTACCTCGTATAGATTCATAGATGTTTGCTGTCCAAGCATCCCTATTGCCCTAGGATTCCCATCTCGTATAGGAAACCCAGGATATCTTGGATTCTCGTTCCCTTATTAGCTCATTTCCTTGGTCTTTTTAGGACTCTTTTCCATGTCTGGCCGAACTTCCCATTCTCATTGGGTATCTTTTCTAGATCCTATATTCTTGAGATCTTATTCCCTACGGGGTCCCACTATTTTGGATCCTTCTATAATGTTCCTCATGCTTTAGCGTTTGAGGTTGTTTTCTCTAAAGGTCTTTTCCCGTTTGGCCACTTTATTGCCGAATAGTCCATCTGGACCAATAACTTCACATGTCACTTCTCCTTTATCTGTCAAACAGACTGCCTGGACGAGTGACTTTACACGCCATTGGTCCATATTGTTGATCACTGCTTCCCATGGCGATTTATCCTATCGTAGTTATTCTGTGGCCCCTCTACGATTTGTTCGGGCACTTTTTTATGCCTGTTCGAGAGTACCTCCCTACAGTTTTTAATTGAATCGTTCATCAAATCTAAGCTAAAAACTGCTCAGATGAAGCCCTTCTCGGTCTTCTTTTTTTTTGCTGATTTCTCGTGGGTACCTTTAAAATCACATTCTGATCCACTAAGCAGCTCAG
Source organism: Rhododendron ovatum (assembly GCA_019656835.1). Classification (NCBI taxonomy): domain Eukaryota; kingdom Viridiplantae; phylum Streptophyta; class Magnoliopsida; order Ericales; family Ericaceae; genus Rhododendron; species Rhododendron ovatum. The sequence continues at coordinate 27,719,937 of CM033795.1, read as the reverse complement.
ATCTTTAAAATTTAATCGGGAACTATGAGGTATTTTTTTAGGTGTCTAATTAGTTGTCCCTGGAACCGCCCCAATACATATATTGTTTCTACTCAAAAAGCAAAATAAAAGTTGCCCCAGTGGTAAGGGCGAATTTGCTCCTGCAACGTGGCAATGTTCGATTCCCACTGGAATCAAACAATGATTCAAGTGGGGGAATATGGTGGTGGGTTGCTATGCTAGTTTCCTCAGAAGATTAGTCGTCATGCGCGTAAGCTGACCGGATATCATTAAAAAAAATGAGTGTTTGGAGTTAAATTATAGGGTCCTAGATCACCTAGTACTATAATTGGCACACACGTCCACACACCACACAGTTGTATACGAATTTCAAAATATCTCATGAATGTAGATATCTAGCATGTTATACTATTGCAGCTTTCAATCTCTGTCGTGAACCTTGCTTTCTCTCTACCTCTTCAGGCCGACAGGGCAAGTTGAATTCTGTTGCAAATAATTGACTATCAGGTAATTTACAGGGCAAAATTAATTAATAAATAAATAAATCCCCCGCCATGAATGGGAGTAATTTGAAGCTGAAAATTCAAACACAATTAATTATGTACATATTCCGTATGCACCAATCAATCACATCATTCCATGTCGTAAAGCAACTTTCTTCCTCAATACTCAATTGTTGTTTTCCTTGCAAGTACGTTTTGTGTTTATTTCAATTCATTGCTATATTGTGGGAGCCAGCTCTGTCCAACCGGCCACCCCATACTAGCTAGATCAAACTAATTAATCAATCAATGGGATAACGTTGAAAATATATCCCTTTCTCAATCGTCTTTCAATGAAGCATTGGTGTCCCAATTATAAGCCACCCGTTTGTTTGGCTTTTAGTTTTTGCTAAAACTGTACTCTTCAATAAATACTATAATCCATGTGTTATTCACATTTGTATATATGTGCATGCATGGCCTTTATCTATATTGTCATATATAGCTCATTTCTCTAGTGGTAGATCCACTCGATTTATTTATTTATTATTTTTCATTTGATGAAAATGATCCAAGCAAGAGTTTTAATTTATAAAATAACTGCTACGGTTTTGTTTACGCAATAAGTCTGTCAAAGTTATGGAACAACTCGCCTCTACACAATCATGTTTGTCGAAAAACTTAGGAGAGATGTCAAACTTATTACGAATATTCAAAGAATCAGTGGCGGACCCAGAAATTTCATATACTAGGGGCACCTATTATTCACAATCTTAAAAAATATTTCTCTGTATATATACTACTTCCTCCGTCTCATAATGTTTGTTCGGTTCGCAAAACGAGAACTCCAAAATAATGCATTTCTTCGAAGAAAAAATTTAATTTTTTTTCATAAATTAAAAGAACCCATCGATATCTAGTGAATTTGTAGAGATTCATATAAATTTTAATTATTAAAATTATTAGTAAATGCTTTATTGGAAAAATATGGATTTTGTGGTGAATATTTGAATTGTGGTTTAAGATGATGAAATTGTTAGTAGAGGGGTGAATATGTGATTTGCAAATATGTGGGTGTGTGTGTGTGTGTGTGTGTGTGTGTCTATATATAGTGGTGTGAGTGGTAGGAGATTATTTTTCTCCTAACTCTATCTCTATCTCTATCTCTATCTCTCGGCTCCCATTCCTCTCCTCAACATCTCTCTCCCTCTCTCACCCCTTCTCACTTCCAAGCTCCAAAATCACCAAGATCCTCTACAAGTTCAACCTCCTCAAGTGTTCCAAGCCTCAGGTCATGTTCGTTCAAGCTCGAATGAGGTTTATTTTGCTCGGTTTTGCCTTTAGAGTTCTAGGGCTTGCTTGGGTTTTGTTCGAATCAATCGAGGTAGGGATTTCTTGCTTCTTTTATATGTAAATATGTTAATTTGGGGTAAAATCGTGCCTATAATAATTGTTGTTGATGTTGTAGTCGAATCCTTGAAATTCTACAAAAATTCTGCTTAAACTGGCATTGTATCGATACAGCTCAGATTGGTATCGATACAAGACTCTCTATTGAATTTCGAAGCCCATCTGTATCGATACTAGAATTCCTAGTATCGATACAAACAAACCTAAAATCAGATTTTGCTGTTTTGCTCCAAATTCATTGTTTTGACCTCCGATCACTTCTAAACCCTTTTGGACACCTCCTAAACTATCTCAAGCATGTCTAATTGACTTCCTATGATGGTTCGACGTATTCCTTGGTCCGTTGATTTTCCGTTAGCTAGAACCGAATAAGGTTTTACTTGATTGGAAATTTTGTTAAAATACGTCTTAATGATAAATTGATTTCTCGGTTATGTTTATGGCATACTTAGAGCATTGTTAGAATACTGTATGATGTTTCATGTGAATGTGTGATTAAGGTAAAGTCTTAGTTGGTTTGTAGAGTGCGAGGGTGGGCGAATGAGTCGAGGGTTGGACTAGGAAGCGTTGTAATGCAAGGGGTGGTAATACAGAGACTTAGACGGATCCCGTAACGCAAGGGGTGGTAATACGGTGAATCGAGTCGTTAGGGATCACTATGATGCATGGGGTGGTTACATGGTAATCCTCGTAGTGTATACGGTAGCGCAAGTGGTGGAAATACCGACGGTGGGGATTTGGGGTAGCAAGTCGATTTGCGATTGGGAAAGTGTTCAAGTCTTATGAAATATGATGTTGGCTTATAATGAACAAATAGTGTGATTGTCGATACACCAGTGAGTCCATAGTTATCTCCTACTTGAACTTTGTCTCCTTGCCCTCTTATTTTACACTTATCATCATATGTGCATATAAGGCTGGTAAAGATTTTCCTACTGGGCTAGTGTAGCTCAATAAAATCCTTCTTTTCAGGTTCAAATGTTGGGCAATAGACTGCATGCAATGGTGTGCTTGGACATGAAGATTTTTGGAAGCTAACCTCTTTTAGTTACTTATTGTAACGCCCCGATTTTCAGACACGTTAATTAAATCCTTTTTAATTGATTTAATAATTCATAAAACTGATATATAAGAAACAAAATTTTATTAAACAGATTTTAGCAGCGGAAACCTTGAATACTAAATTTAAACCTACTTAATTGTCTTACAAACCAACAAAAGGAAATAGAGTTTGACAAATGTGATAATACTTATGAAAATTTAAATAAAAGTACGTCAAATTAATAGAGCTTCTAAGGGTATGGCCTCCAAGACTCAACAAACTCTCCTTCCTCAGCTAGGAGGTCTTTACTCTGATACGGATCGTCTTGCAGTGGATTCTGCTCTTCGGTCTCTTGATTACCTGGCATGAAACACCAGCCCAACGGCACTCTAATTGAAACTCAGTAGATAATCTCAACCCTATTAACCCCTTTACCTTACAATTAACAGATCAACAATATAATAATTCATAATACACAGAAGGTACAGATTAACAGCACATCATCCTTTTCTTTACTATCCATCAACTTACATGAAATCTAAGGATCCTCTCCACAAGGTCCTTTTTTCCCACATCCACCAACTTTGACCGTCCCATGGAATAACTCTCCCTTTATTTGTCCTACACCGGGGTTCTAAGCGAATACTACTAAATTATGTACTCAGTCTGGATTTGCTTACAACCATAATAAAGGAACAGCTCACCATGACAACTCAGCATTAGGGGTCGCTCTATCTCATTGCCAGGATCTTTTATCGTCTCCCAATTCTACACACTGGGTACTTTACCATACCCCTAACCTACACACTGGGTACTGTACCGTATTCAGGGATCCTTTATCGTTCCCCAAAATACTATACCCGGAGTCCTTTACCGTCCTCCACACACACATTGGATACTGTACCGCATTTAGGATCCTTTACCGTATCCCAAATACTGTACCTGGAGTCCTTTACCGTCCTCCACACACTCTAAGTACTTTACCGTTCCCCAACTCAACTAAAGGTACTTTACCGTACCAGGGTTTTTTACCAACACTCAACATCCTCAATCAACTTTACCATTTTTATCCTTTACTTATCCACGTCTATATGTCCACTACTCGAAACCATCCTATGAATCTAAATCCATTCTAGCACATACAACATGATATGATCAACAATAGCTCAATTCATATCATTATACTTTTCAATGAGATGCAATATAACAATTAATAAGTGCAAATAATTAAACACATAAGGGATTTGGATTGGGCCGATGCCTTTTGGGGTTGCTTATAATTTCCATCCAACAATTCAGTTCATTTGAAATTTTATTAACTTAGATTGTTCAGTAGAAATTTTGTACACCTCAGGATAATTTGATAACTTTATGATACAAACTATATCTAAAGATTTTATGTATGAGAAAATAGACCTTAGGTTTATTTATAATATTACAATAAAACATATAATGATCATTGTACATTTTGTTTTATACCTTAATAATTCGGCTTCTGCGAGATCTCGATGCACATTACATGCTTCCATGAGTAAATTGTATTAATACAAAGGAGGTTTTAACCTACAAGGGAAGTTTTAACCTAAACCAACAGTTCAGGGATTTCATCATTATAAACTAGCATTTGTTAAATTCTTATTATTAACTACAAGCTTCTTAGGTAACCTTTTTACTTTAGGAAAACTAGCGCTGCTATTAATAGTTATCAAATTATCCTATTACTAGTTAGTGGACGGGGTGACACCATTTATGTGCCAATATATTATCAAAGTTTATAATGCATAATATGCTTCACTAATTATATAGTAGAGTTCATAATTAGTTCACTATCACGTACAATAGGGTTTCCATTAAACCAATCTCCAGTTAGCAATTACACTTCACGAATTAGTTCATAATATAATCGGTCGTAACTTGCTTCGCTCCACGCTATTTATTTCGATGGAAAAGAAAAGTTACACGCAACAATCGAATTTCGTAATGAACAAACTACATACAAATATACTTAGGAGAAAGTAGGGTAGCGATTATTCTACCTTTAATCCGGACAAAACAATTCGGTGGAGTTTAGTAGGTTTTCGTTTGGCAGCAAAACATCGGTATTCTAGCAGCAACTTTGGACTGGAATAACTTGACCAAAACTCTGCCGTTTTGGACGATTCTTGTGTCTAACGCGAAGATCTTGAAACGCTCTCTTCAACTTTTGTAAAGAAGTCTAAGCTCGAAAATCATTTGAACTAGGAGAAAAGTAGGGGGTTTTATAAGTCCTGTGTGCTGTCTGGAAACAGAAATCTGAAAATTTCACTCAACTTTGGACGGCGATAACTTTATCAATCCTTGACCGTTTTGGATGATTCTTGTGTTGAATCGAAGCTCTCGATGCCCTCTACAACATTCGTGAAGAAACTCAAGCCTAAAAACATCAACAAGGAAGAAAAAGGCCATGAACAGAGGTACGTGATATGGACAAAAAACGGAATTGTGTGATCGATCTTTTCTTTTTCTTCTCTTCTTATTTTTCCAGATTTCTTCTCTTTCTCTTTCTCTCTCTCTCTCTCTCAGCCGAATAAAATGGAATGGGAAAGATGGGTTTGGTTTTGTTGTACGTGGAGTAATATAGAGGAAGTGGTGGAGGAAGGTAGGAGAGTGGGATGTTATAGAGATGAGAGAGAGATATAGTTTAGGAAGAGTTTGAAGGGGAGTGGATAAGTGAAAAGATAGAGATATAGGGAGAGATAGGTGAGGGATGGGTATCCAAATCCAATAAATTGTGGGATGGTTACTAATATCTTTTTTATAGATATATAAACACACTTATACATAGTTACAAGCTAATTAATAATGTATAAGCTAAACTAATTTTAATCACCAAAAATTAATCTAGGTTCTAGTTTAATCTAATTACACTTTTAAATAATTAATCGATTACTATAGACTATATGATTAAAACAATAATTTCTTTATTAAAAAAAATTAGGGCAAAAATCCGGGTCGTTACACTTATTCATCTTTGTAAAAGACTTACTTTTGGTTAAAGATGGCATTGTAACTAATTTGCTCTTGAATTATCTTTTGACTAAAGTTTGTAATATTATAAACATGTTGTACTTGTATCTAAGCTAATTTGGGCCGTGGTGCCAAGATTGTATTTCATTGAACTTGGGGATTTGTTTGTAAATTAAACAGGTGGGAAACTCTTTTGGATAATATGTATGATACACAAGGCTCTTTATTGAAATATATTATTATTTATGTTGAAAATCGAGGGCGTGACAAAATTGTTGAAAGAAATTTGAATTTTTCTTGCAAAAATTGTATAATTTTTACATCCTCGTTTTGTGGACTGGACAAACATTATGGCACGCATGGAGTACGAAATTATCGCTCAATCATTGAATATTGATCACTCATTCTATTCCACAATCGATTTTTGACAATCTTCATGGCTGAAAATACTCTGCAACTGTCGCGGTGGCAATTGTAAGATTAATGTCAAAGTCAAGAAAAAATCTAAAGAATACAGTAATTTAGAAATTTGATTTTCGTAATATTTTGGATTGGGAGGAAAACACAAAGAGATAGGACAAAAATGGAGAAATAAAGGAAAGAGGTAGAACAAAAATGGAAATATAAAGGAAAGAGGTAGAACTAAAATAGAAAACAAACAAAAAAGACCAAGAAATGGGGGTTGCAGGGAATCAAACCCAGGCGCCTAAACATTTTCACAGCGTGTACAACCACTACAGCACACCAATGTTCGCACAAGACTAGGAAACTTTTATATATTTATATCAAAACTTTTTAAATTTTTTTTTAAAAAAAAGGAGTAGGGACACGTGACCCCACGTGCCCAAATGTGGGCCCACCCCTGCAAAGAATGACGAGGGAATTGGGTTTTGTAAGATGTTACTCTATGCTCAATCATATTATATATATAATATCATGAAATTAATACACACACACACACACATACACAAACAAAACTTCGAGTAAGGGCGCTCTTACTGTATTAAGTTAAGGACGTCCCTTTTCCGATCAATTTGCGATGATCTGAGCCGCTCAATATGTTTAGAACGTGATTTTAAGGGTACCCATGAGAAATCAACAAAACAGAAAGGGCTTGATCCGAGCAATTTTTGTTTGTATTTTATCAAACGGTTCAAATAAAAACTACTCAAATCAAGCCCATCCCAGTCATTTTTTTTTTGCTGATTTCAAGCGGATACCCTTAAAATCATGTTCTGAACACATTGAGCGGCTTGGATCATCGAAATTTGATCCAGAAAGATGAGAAAATGGGACATCCGCATTTTATTTAAAATGAAGGCACCCTTACCTAAGAGCTAGTTGAATCTTCGCGAAATCTAAAGCAGATGACAGATTCAAGGAAAACCAATAACAATTATGCACATATAATAGATAGCAGTACTATATTCCTATGATTTTGGAAGGCCATACAAAGAAGAGCAGACATATAAGAACTGGTTGAATCCTTGTGAAATCTAAAGCAAAGGACATATTCAAGGAAAACCACCAACAATTATTCACATATACTAGATAGCAAGTACTATACTCCTGAGGCTGCTAATGCCACGAACCAAATTTATGCCAAAAGTGAGGGTTTCCTGAGGAGCTGCGGCTCTCTCTTTCTAGGGTTTCATCCCTCTCTTCCTTACCTTAGTTAGGGTTTTATCTGGTTCTTTCTTATTTTGCTCCATTTTTCACTCTTTACCTCTAGTCCACTCGTCTCTTTCTACATCCAGTTCACTTTTCTCGGCCACAGCTTCGGGGAGGTGGGGCCGCCGCCCTCCAAGGCCCACCTCCCCTCCCTCTTCTGCCCGCTGGCCACCCATCCTCAACCCAGGCCGGTCTTCCAGACCAAATCCTCTGCCTCCTTAACCTTTCCACTGCCTCTCTCTGATCGCCGTCGTTGTTCGTCATCATCGCTTCTTCCCCACCGCAAACCCATCTTCTCACCACTCCTCCCCCCTGGGTCTGATCTGACTTTAGGTTGATGCTGGGTGACTCGTGCCCCCTCCGACGAATAAAGCCTCCAGATGCCGACGGCGGTGCCTATGGAGCTTGTTTTCTCTTTCGGGGATGCGGCTGATTGTGAACTCGATTTTCACTCGGCGACTCAGTGGGGCAACTCAGTGGGCCAAATCAATGGGTTCTCAGTGTTTTTTGGGTTCCTTTTAGTTGGTTTTTATTATGTTTTTTTTCCTTCCTATTTTCTTTTGATTGCATCTGCATTTATTGTGTAATGGTTTGAGCTGGTTTCATTCCTGTTTTTCGATGTAATCAGTGCCAGGTTTGTGCTGGTATGAGTCTCCCTTAGATCTGGCGGTGTGCGGTGGTGGGCAATAAATTCTTGGTGTGTTCGGCTTCAACGACTCAATCCGACAAAGGAGGCGTGCAGATCTTCGAGAGCCATGGGTGAATCAACCAGCCGATGTTTACTCCGGTAGGAGATTTGTACTTTTCTTCAGTTGTTTTTTTAGTTGTTAGTAATTTTTTTTTCAGATTTTAGCTGTGCTTATTGTTTTCTGCAGGTTTGAGCTTGGAATCCATTGGAATTCTCTACTACCTAGACCACTACAAGAAAAAACACATTCGGCGACTAATCGCATTTTGTCGCTGATTGACAACTTTTGGCGACAAAATATTTTTGGTTGCCGATTGTAGACATTTGACGACTAAATTCTTTTTTGTCCCCGATTGTGGGGCCTTTTGGCGACTAAACCATACTTTGTCGGCGAAAGCCTATCATTTGGCTACCAAAGGTTATTTGGTCGCCAAAAACAAACAATTGGCCACTAAATTAATAGTTGGCAAAGAGAACATTAGGCGACAAACGTTTTAGTCGGCGAAAGCTACCATTCGGCTACCAAAGGTTATTTGGTTGCCAAAAACAAACAATTGGCGACCAAATTAATAGTTGGCAAAGAGGACATTGGGCGACAAATGTTTTAGTCGACGAAAGCTACCATTTGGCTACCAAAGGTTATTTGGTCGCCGAAAACGAACAATTGGCGACCAAAAAATTAGTCGGCAATGAAAAAATTTATATATTATATCATAATAAACCTATGTAATTTATAGCATCATATATCTTATTTTTCGTCCGATTATTTGACTACCAACATGCGATGAACTTGATGTTTTGTGGGGATCATCTAATCATTAACATCTACAAAATTTACAGATCAGATGAAAATAACATACTGTTTATGGGCCCATAATCAGAGTATATCAAAGTGTATTACCTTTATTGTATATAATAATTACCAATCATGCGACTATAGCTATCTGATCAACTCCAATATTTTGCATGACTAGTATGCTCGGCAGACACTATAAATTCAAGGGTCCGATGATAGATTTTTTTTTTATATGATTATATAGGTACAATACCATTCACAGGTAGCAAACATATATAAACTAAATTTGTATTGTTGTAAGTGAATGCGTGGTAGCTATATAATCATAACATAAACTACATGATCGGAATCATTCAGTTAGTATCCACCGAGCATATTAGTCATGCAAAATATGGAGTCGATAAGATAGCTATAGATCCATGATCGTCAATTATTAAATTCAGTAAAGGTACTTCACGTTGATACACCTCTGATTATGGGGTCCATAAACGACATGTTATTTTCATCTGATCCGTACATTTTGTACATTGATGTTATATTATTAAACGAAAATCATTAAATTTTCTTGGTACACGTCCTAAAGCTTCATGCTCTCTCATTCTATATATAGCTAGTGGGTTAGTGGGACATGACACTCCCCACCAATTTTAGTGGGATTGAAATTTTTTTTTTATACACACACACACATTCAATAAAAAATTGCTCAAATCAAATCATTCCCGGTTATTTTTTTTATGATTTCTCATAGATAACCTTAAAATCATGTTCTGCACACTTTGAGCGGTTCAGATCATCAAAATTTGCTCGGGAAATGGAAGGTCCGCATGGTAGATTGGTAAGGGATCACTCATTGGATAATTTGTGTGTGTGTGTGTATATATATATATTAAAAAATAGAGTTAAAATATAAGTGTTCAAATTTTCAATCCATTTGAACCAGTGGGAATATCTTATTTTCTTAATTATTTTATTTTAAATGGTCATAATTAAATTTTGACTGTAGGACTCTCAAATGAGAGCCCTAAAATAAATAAAAAGAAGATATTTAATTATAAAAGTCCTAAAGATAAATACTAATTATTACATTTTAGGATAAAATGACCAGAAAAATAAGATATTTGCAATGGTTGAAACGAATTGAGAATTGAAGCACTTAATTTTTTAAACTGTTTACATATTAAAAATATGATTACAAAAGTAATAAAAAATATGGGTTTTTCCATGGTTGGTTATGAAAAGCATCAACTACCAAAAAATAATAATTATTATTTTATTTTATATATTTATAATTTTTCGTAAATAATAATAATAATATTATTATTCATACATAATATATATATTGTTTTTAGGAACTTATCACAAGTTGTTGCGTAGCCCAATGGTTGTGTGTATCTTCAAGGAGTTGGAGGTAGGGGGTTCGAATCCTGGGAAATGCATGTGTGGGGATTAATAGATGTGAGCCATGTGGCAGTCCATGAATGGCCCACGTGGAGGCACTAGGATGGTGCCATGTGGCATTTATTTTTTTAATATTGTTTATTTGGCAAATGTATGTATTCCGGCAACCAAAATTCTAGTTGGCAATACCTTTTCGCGACAAAAATATTTAGTCGGCATAACCTATTCACGACAAAAATATTTAGTCGGCATAACTTTCTGCGACAAACTAGTTTGGTCGGCAAAATACTTTTTGCCACAAATTATTTTGTCGGGAAAAATAGTCTTTGGCGACAAAAATAATTTTAGTCAGCAAAAACTTTCCCAGGCCAAGTGTCGCCGACCAAACTGGCGACCAAATTTTTTAGTCGCGGAAACCTTTTGCTGACTAAAAACAACCATTTGGCGACTATTATTTTTGTAGGCAAAAGTGTTTTTTCTTGTAGTGTAGATTGGTTCCTAATCTAGGCGTTTCGTCGGTCTTGCTTTTGCAGGGGGTGCCTGTGTCGAAGTCTTGGTAGTTTTGGTTCATTCTTGTATTATTGATGAAATCTATATTGCCTTCGGGCTTTTAATAAGATATGAATTTGACAGTTTCACAAAAAATAAAGTACTACACTCCTATGATTTTGGAAGGCCGTACAAAGAAGAGCAGACATATAAGAGCTGGTTGAATCCTTGCGAAATCTAAAGCAGAGGACATATTCAAGGAAAACCACTAACAATTATGCACATATACTAGCTAGCAAGTACTATATGATTTTGGAAGGCCGTACAACGAAGAGTGGGCACACGGAGAGGAAAAGACAGCGTCATCTAGCTCCTCGTTTATCTCAATATCAAATGGAAATAATTTCCACTTACGTACCACTGGTTAAATCCAAATGTGTCTACGTACAGTACAATTCATTTTTGTTGTTAGAATATAGTAATCATATAATAATAATGTGCTGATGTGATTACGATATTATATGATTGCCTTGATTTTATTTTGATTGTAATTGATTACGATTTCATTATAATGGGGATGATTCTCTTCCATAGTTAAGCTCATTTCTCTAGTATAAATTATAAAATATGAAGAGAAGTTTTTGTTGGTTTAATTTAATATTTTACTTTATGTTAATATTAATCACGTGGGTTTGTAGAGTAATTATGTTGTACAGTAAGAGTTAACAAGGGGTGGACTTGGTCTCCTTGATTTACTCCTAGATATTAGTTGTATATCAGGGTAAACTATTGGTAGGATTACTGCCTACAACTTCTCAAAGTAACAACCACTTTTACTAAACTTCCTATTTCTTCTCCTATATATCAGAGTAGTTGGTTGCATATATTGTATATAAATCTAATACATACTAGTTGGCTAAAAAACAACAACGATCAGACTCTTCCTCTTTTAAAAACACAGCAGTGCCAGAAATCTTTCTTCCTTGCTTTACTACATTATTATACAGTGCACTTCTTAACTTTCATACGATGGCTACTTTGTTCGATCGAGTATTTGGTCATCTTTTATCACATCAATTTAGTACTATATTTATACGGATTTCGAGTGTCGGGAAACTACATGGTTCGTGAGTTCAATTCACTGTAAGAACTTGAAGGTCGATGTATCTTAGGGAAAGAGTACCATTCAACCCTGTGCAAGAAGGGGTATATTGTTCCTTAGGAGAGCGCTATCACGTGCCTCGACTACCCCACAGGCTATTCTATTCCTTTGTCTATTTATTTGATTCTATAAATTTGATCGATAAACATTATTTAGACTTATTATTCTATCAGAAAAATCCTATCGCATGTATTTTCTCCAACAATCTTAGGAACAATATTTAGGATTTTCTGTTAGAGTAATTTCTAGCATGGGTGTCATCGTGATTATTGCGTATGTATTAAAAGGAAAAGAAAATAGCACACAAGCTGTCAAGTAAGTTTCAACAGTGGAGATGGAATGTTTAATATGCTTGTAATTTAGTTAACTGTTGTTAATAGGAACTCAGAATATGTTAGAGTTAAAAAATGAGTTCATGGCTAGTTTGATGAAGTTGTATTTAGAGTTAATAATTTAAAGGGGGGTTATTTGCATCTCCACTCTGGATAATAGGCATAGTAAGTACGCTTAATGGATTTTATCTTTGATATACATCATGGAATTGGGATAATCATTCTCGTGTTTTAATGATTTAAAAATTGACACACTTGCATATATGTATAAGTATGTTGTATGTCATTCTTGACATAACAAAAGTCTTGTATATAGTTGTTCACTGTGCACTTTTGTGTGATTAAGGAGTAAATTTTATTGCTCTTTGAATTGGTCCTAGAACTTGGATTGAGCATACAGTAACTGAGGCGGTTGTATTCTTTGTTCTGGCAATGGCATTTTTGTTGAATTAAAAATTGTTGCGAGGGAGTTCAGAGGCTCCACGGATGGTAGAAAATTGAAATTAGGTAGGACTTAAAATGCTCAAGTTGAATAGTCCATGATTATCTCTAGCAATATATATTTATTTGTGCATTGAGGTGATGGTCTTTGCAAAAATCCTCAGTGGATGTTAATTAGAGTCTAAAATGCAAGATAGATTTTGTTGTGTTCATTAATTTTGGAGTATAAATCTTTTCCAAAAACAATACAAGTGTTACGTCGTTATGCAGTAGGAACTTTGCATAGGACACATTTGGTATTGTTAATGACTCGTAAAATCCTTCAATGGATTTAGGAAAAGTTTAATTTGTAACTAAAACAAGCAAAAGCTTCTTTTTGAACTTCCCAGTTCGTTGTAGCCTTCAAAATTGAAAACCTAGTTTTCCTAAATTCATGTTTGCGGCGATTATTTTTTTTATGGTTTTGACAGGTCCATTTGCTTCACCACATTTGGTCTCTTTATTGGAAACATCAGGGTGTTTCAGGCCTCATGTATCATAGGAATCATAAGAACTCAACCATTTAGATTTTTCCTAGACTAATGGTGATTGCAAATAAAGGGAAATAAAAATGATTTGTGGCAGCTGTAACGCCCCTGAATTTTGGTCAATAAAAATTTCGTTAAATATTTAAATTTTATTTTTACTTTTTATATTCCTTCTATATTTCCGATATTTCGTGATAATTAGATTTTCGTCCCTAAATTTTAACCATTGGCTAAGTAGTTTCTCGAGCACATAGAACTAGATTCTAAACCGATTAGTTAGAAACTACCTAGTTCCTTAGATCCTTTACCCATTGGCTAATAACCGTTAGGGAAGTTAGTGACCCTTGGGTAATAGAGTCTTTTGACCAATAAAATACCAATGTAACTAGGGAATCTTTCAATAAATTTGATTTGACTAGTCATAATAAAGGAATCTTGTACCTTGTTTCCTAGAAGCCAACCTTGTCACTTCAAACTTTCTCATCAAACTTACTTTATTCTTTATCCATTGGTCTATAATGTTAGGGTAACTTTTGTCCATTGGTTAATAACCTTTTCATTATTATATTTTGTTTAAAGTACATATAGGACATGTAGTCTTTTAAGAAATCTTATTTTAAGTATAAAAGTACTTGTACTTCTTTTATCCATTGGTCTTTACCCGCTAGGAAAATTATTAACCATTGGTTAATACTATTAGTCATTCTTTAATTGACTTGTACTTGAAAGACTAGAAGATTTAACTTGTACCTTGAGATTCTTTTGTACTTTAATATTATAGTTTAATAAAAACATGTGCTTATTTGATTTCTTTAATGTGGGAATCTTGTACTTGCAATCTAGAAAGATTCATATAGTACTTAATTGTAGTTGTACTTGGTTATATACATATATATATATATATGTGTGTGTGTGTGTGTATACTAGCATGAGAGAGAGAGAGAGAGAGAGAGAGAGAGGGAGGCCGGTTGGGAGAGGAAATAGAAAGTGAGGTGTGTGCTAGTGTGTAGTACACTCCAAGCTACTTAATAGCCTTAAGCCTATTTGCCTAATGACAACCTATTGATGGGCCATTATGACACAATCCTAGCCTTTGTTAGCCTAAGATTTGACTACAAGCTAGACCTAGGTTGTAATTACCTAGATTCACCTAAAAAGCCTAAGATCTTACTTGATTCTATAGCCTTACACCTAAGATATGATTGGACAATGCATGGCATGACATGTGATGTGATTTCAAAACTTAATGGAGCAAATCCATGGAGGATTTGGAGAGAGAGAGGGCCGGCCATGAGAGGGGAGGGAGAGCCCAAGATTTTGGCTATAAATAGCACCCCATGTTTCGCATTCAACTCACACCTTCACCTAGCAACTTCTCTCTCTAGAAAATCCTTGTATTCTAGTTTGTTCTTACTTTGTTCTTGAGTGTTCTTGAGTTCTTCAAAGAAACTCATCCAATGCCGCCACTAAGCCGCCACTCGACCACCTTTTCGATCCAAAAGTAGTAGTAATAATAGCCAAGAATTAGTTTCAAGAGAAACATTTCTCTTTCAAAGCTATCGAAAGATCACCGTAGGAAGTTACTCTATCCGACCACCGATTGCCGTCCATAAGTCGTTACTACCGCCAAGAAGTAAGGTAGGATCTCCTTATCTTCCATCCCAAGGAGGAAGTAGGTTATCTTTATTTACTTTCCATCTCAAGTATAATGTATGTTGTTTTGATCTCCAAGAAAGAATGGTTTTTCGAAAGTTAAAACTTTACTATTTGTATCGAAGTATTCGTATTTTGATATTTCGAGGAGTTTGAAATGGTATACATGAATTGATTGTATTACTTGTGGTATATTATGGTGTTGGATGATCTTGTTAGATTACAATGAATGATTCATGCTTACTTTTGTCCTACCACAGAGTCTTTGCATGGAATCGAGACACGAGAATCGAGAAAGTAGAAACATGGCACCTAGGGTGTGGTTAATGAAAGGAAATGTATTCCGAGGAAGGAAATATTTTTAAAACTACATTATGACTGGTTTTAGTGCATAATATGAGTTGTGTGTGTGTGTGACTTGGTTTTCCGCAGTACGAAGCTAATGCAATTGTGTGCCAATGGGAACCCGGCGCGGCGGAACCATTATGAGGATACTCGGGAACCCGGAGCGGCGGAACCGAGGTTGGGTGTGTGGCTTGGTTATCCGCGGTACCGAGCCAATGCAATTGTAAGCCAATGGGAACCCGGCGCGGCGGAACCATTGTGAGGATACTCGGGAACCCGGCGCGACGGAACTGAGGTTGGGTGTGTTAAACAAATGATTTTGGGAAATGTTGGTTTGCATATGAAAATGGAGACACGGTCTACGACGAGTCGCGTAGGAGAAACACGGAAAAACATGGACACCAACGCTAATCAATGAATGTGGATGTGTTATTGTTATTTGTTGGCGTTCATCTTCTGTATTATGTTGAATCATCTGTAAGTTTAAGGTTGGTGGGTAAGGTATATCCTATTGAGCGTTGTAGCTTACGGTGTTACCTTTTGGTGACCCTGACATATTATATGGGTGGCGACGCCGGTATAATGTGTCAGACCTCATAGATGAACAGGGTAAGATGTACACCTTGGAGGCCTTCGGTGCCGAGGAGCTTGCCAGAATGGAGGAGCAAGCGGAGCAGTAGTTAGGAGCCCTATTTCCTCCCTTGTTGAATAAAAGTACTCTCATGAGAGTTATGATGTAATAATGAGCCAGACTCACTTTGTTTTTGTAATAAAATGTCTTCTTTAATGTACCCAAAATTCGGGGCGTGACAACTTGGTATCAGAGCTTTAGGTTCAAAACCTCGGCCATGGGTAGAATGGGTAGACCATAAGATAGTTTGACCCGTTGCACAAATGTGAATTTAGTTTGAGTTTACCGTCCCAAATTGGGTGGAATTCTGACAAAACAATCTTCGGATTGAAGCAAGGTGTTGGAAATTGGCAGTACCACCGAGCTAGGAATTCCCGAACAATTGGATGATGACTTAAATCAAGGATCGAATATGGAGTCTTCTTTAGAGTTAATGAAACTCCGTTACTAATTGAGGTTGAAACCTTTCCTTGTAGATGAACCACCTAGTTAAGCTATTGGTTGGAGCTCGCCAATTTAAGGATGCCATAGAAGCTATGACAACTCAACTAGTGGAGAATCCCGACTTCATTGCTGCTATACTCGCAGAAAAATGAGATTTCATGAGGGTGCAGCAGTATACCCCTATTCCCGTGGAGGAGGACCTTTGGTTTCCTGAAATGTTTCCAATCCTATATGCCTTCTATGAGTTCTTTGGTACCTTACCCTCGATGGAGAACTTTGAGGTTGGAGTTACAGAGGAAGAAGTCGAAGGTGATAAGGACACCAATGAGGTGACCGAGGAGGAAAACCTTGCGGATGAAGTGTAACGCCCCCAATTTTGGGTACGTTAAAAAGACAATTTCATTGATAAAACCAAATGGAGTCTGGCTTGTTATTACAACAAAACTCCCACAAGAGTTCAATATTTACACAAATGAAAGGGGTTCTAGGGTTCCTAACTACAGCTCCACCTGCTCCTCCATCCTAGCCAGCTCCTCAGCTCCAAAAGCCTCCATAGTGTACTGTTCATCTTGATAATCTACAAGGTCTGACACATTATACCAGCGTCGTCCCCGATAAATATGTCAGGGTCACCAAAAAGGCAACACCGTGAGCTACAAAAGCTCAGCAGAGAAATCTCATACCCGCTAACCCATAACTTACAAACAACAGGTTATACAATCATCGATTTCCACATAATACATGTATACACAGCTAACAATGACACATCCATATTCGTTAATCAACTATCGTTGATGTTCCAGATTTTCTGTGTTTCTCCTACGCGACTCATTGTAGACCGTGTCAACCTTATCATTTACAAATCAACCTTTCAAAACCATTTGTTTAACACACCCAACCTCGGTTCCGCTGCGCCGGTCTCCCGAGTATCCTCACAATGGTTCCGCCGCGTCGGGTTCCCATTGGCACATAATTGCATTGGCTCCGTACCGCGGATAACCAAGCTACACACCCAACCTCGGTTCCGCCGCACCGGTCTCCCGAGTATCCTCACAATGGTTCCGCCGCGCCGGGTTCCCATTGGCACACAATTGCATTGGCTCCGTACCGCGGATAACCAAGCCAAAATTCAAAACCCTCGGTTCCGCCGCTCCGGGTTCCCGAGTATCCCACATTGGTTCCGCCGCTTTGGGTTCCCATTTGGGGTTTTCGAAAAACTAAACCCTCGGTTCCGCCTCTCCGGGTTCTCGAGTATCCCCACAATGATTCCGCTACTCCGGATTCTCATTGGGTTTTTCACAAATCTTACTTTTACACACGCACACAACTCACATAATGCCACCCAAAATCGGTCATTATGTAGTTTTAAAATATTTCCTTCCTCGAAAAACATTTCCTTTAATCACACCGTAGGTGCCATGTTTCTACTTTCTCGATTCTCGTGTCTCGTTACATGCAAAGACTCCGCAATAGGACAAAAATAAGCATGAATCATTCTAGTAAGATCATCCAATTTTATATTACTTATCACGCTCATTCACTACTTATAGCATAACGCCACATGTACGGACGCCTTTGGAGTGAAATCACTTATGCTTTATTTATTTATTTATTTATTTTTTTTGATAATCAAAAAGGGTAGGAGGGGGCGACCGGCATAGCAACCCCCCTTGGGCGTGACCATAGGGGCTCCCAACCCGCTGTGGAATGTCCGGTTAGAGCCATAGCTACTGTCCGGGAGGACAGACCACTTATGCTTTATCACACCACAAGTAATACAAGCAATTCATATATGCATGCTCATAATCATCTCAAAGATCAAAATACAAATACTTCTAAACAAACGATAAGTTCTATCTTTCGAAATCCGTTAAGGATAATCTACTTTCTAACATGCGGTTCTATACGTAGAGTTAGGGGACAAGGGATTCTACCTTACTTCTTGGCGGTAGTGACGACTACGAAAGGCAAGTCGGCTATTGGACAGAGTAACCTCCTACGGAATGCTTCCGGTAGCTTCGAAAGAGAATGGTTTCTCTTGAAACTTCTTCTTGACTAACACTACTCTACTTTATGGATCGAAGGGTGGTCAGGTGGTGGTTTAGTGGTGGTCTTGGATGAGTTTCTTGAAGAACACAAGAAAAACTCAAGAACAATGAAGAACTAAGTAAGAACAAAGAAAAAACAAAGAAAGAACACGATTTTTCTAGAGAGATAAGTTGCTAGGTGAAGGTGTGAGTTGAATGGCATGGAAATGGCTCTATTTATAGCCAAAACTTTGGCTATTACCCAATGGGTAAAATTTTCCCTAACAATTATTGTCCAATGGGTAAAAGGCCATGAATGACTAGATTTGTACTAATGTACTCTAGGAAAATCAACTCCCCAATAAATTAATCCAATTAGCTACAAAACCCCAATATAAAATAATAAAAGAGTACTTTAAGAAAACTTAGGCCTTAAAGGCTACTAAGTACTTTTATAATAAAATATTTTATACTTCATCACATGGGGTTTAAGAAAAAGACTAGTTTAATAAACCCTAGTACTAGTTGGAAGAATAACTCTATTATCCAATGGATAATAAATCTCCTAACTTTTATTATCCAATGGACAATAGTAACTAGGAAACTTTTTATAATAAAATAATCAAAAAGTACTTTAAAGCAATTATAAAAATCTATTCAAGTACTTTGCTCAAATCTTTCATTGAATCTTTTTAATATAAAGAATTGGGTTTCTATTATCCAATGGATAATAGTTCCCCTAACCTTTATCGTCCAATGGACAAAAGTTTAAAGGAAACTTTTATATTAAAATAAATCAAGTTGTCCTTTAAAGCATGTGACAAAAGCCCTATATTTAAATATAGGTGTGGTACCAAGTACCCTAATTAAATAAAAAGGCTAGGATTCTCTCCATTAGATTATACTAGAGTACAAGTAGTAGTTATTCAATAAAGTACTTTGAAAAATCTAGGGTTTAGATATACCCCAATATTTTAATGCATAAAATCACATGAAAAATCAACCCTTGAATATAAAATAGGATCCTTGTACTTAGGTAGGAAGATTTGGGCTATTACCCAATGGATAATAGTTTCCATAGCGGTTAATAACCAAAGGATAATAGAAGTACTAGTACTTTTATCTTTAAAATAAGATTTTGAAAAGACTACATGTACTTTTACTCAAAAGCTTATTGTCCAATGGGCAAAAATTACCCTAACATTATGGACCAAAGGGTAAAGGTAAAAGGTTCAAAAGTTTCAAAAGGTCCAAAAGGTTCATCTAGTAACTAGGTGAGTTGGTTGCTCGGTTGCTCCAACTAGTTGGTTAGAAACTAACTAAATTGGTCAAGTAGGGTTTCTAGTTAAGAGTTAACCAATGACCAAAATCTAACTACGACGAAAATTAACAAGAAATCATATAGCCACTCAAGAGAAAATAAGTAATTCAAATAAAATTCAAATATTTAACGAAATTTTTACTGACAAAAAATCAGGGCTGTTACATGAAGGTAATCTCAAGGAGGACGAGACCCCAAAGGATCTGTGAAGGCCAAGGAGACTACTTAGGCGCACCTGGAATAAATCTAGTAACCATTGTAATCCTTCGGGATGTAGAATGTTAAGGATTAGGATCGCTTTCAACTTGTGTTAGGAAAAATCTCGTGTCTCTACTTGCCTTGTAGTAGAATTCTATGCTTATGTTAAATGATGTTCCTATCTATGAAAAACCTGCTTTATTTTTTAAAAGAGTACTATTGCATACTATTTGTTAAACTACTTTTGACCCTTAGAAGGAAGCGCCTTTTACAAAAAGGAAATCAATTCGGTAGACTAAACCTTCCCCTTCCGATTATTACTTGTAGATGGTGAGCCGACGCGGTGGACTAGGACACGATAACGGAGAACCCTCTAACGTAAACCCCGACCTAGCCCAGATCATGCAAGCTTTCATAGCTGCTAACCACCAAAACCAAAACCACGACGATGGACCTATGACCCGAACCCAAGCGGTGAACGAGATTCTGCAAACGCCGACCCCCAACTTTTCACGGAGAAACCAATCCCGTTGTGGCCGAGTCATGGCTAAACAAGATCAAGATGATCCTCAGAACCCTAGGAATCACCCAAGATGGAAACTGTGTAGCCTTAGCCACTTACCAGCTGAAGGGAGGAGCCCGCTATTGGTGGGACCTGATGGAGGCCTCCCATACCATAGCCAATTTGACCTTTGCCCAGTTCGAGGCCTTGTTTCTTGACAAATACTTCCCCACACCCCTTTGCCTAGCTAAGGAACAAAGAGTTCCTGAACCTAAAACAAGGAACGATGACCGTCACTCAGTACGCAGCCAAATATAAGGAGTTATCTCGATATGCCTTAACCTCCATACCGACCGAAGACAAGAAGGCAAAAAGATTCGAATGGGGGCTATCAACCACTCGGAGGGCTGTGGTGGCTCAAGCTTTTGCCACCTATGCCGAAGTGGTAAAGTGTGCACTCCGGCTAGAGAGTGAGGAGTTCGACTTCAAACCCGGTTGAGAAAGGCAACTAGCAACACCGGTGGACCGATCCGAACCCAACCCCCCCAACAGTAACCATAGGCCCTACCCCACCAAACCCTCTATTCCGCCTCAAAGCAACCAACCCTAGAAGACTACAATCTCCGGAAGTGGCGAGCAGAAGAGAGGTGGTCGAGACATAGCGACAGTTCAATGCTTCAACTGCCAGGCTATTGGACACTATAAGTGCGACTGCCCCCAACTACAAAGGGAGAGGATTGGAAGCTTTGAAAATCAGAAGGCTCAACAAATTGGACAGATTGATTTTGTGAAGCAAAACCTCAGAGGCCCATCCCAGCAGCAGAATGGGCAGAACGAAGGAAACCAGCCCATGGGAGACCAGCAAGATACTGGAGGGCGTATCTTCGCACTACAAACTGAAGAAAATAGGAGCAGGATCCATCGGTGATCTAAGGTACGCTTCTATAGTGCCTGCGTGCAAGCCTAGTTTGATTTTGGGGCATCGCATGTTTTTACTGCTACTGCCTACGTAACCGCACTAGCACTAGAATCAGAACCCCTAAGTACGAGTATGATAGTAATATCACCGTTTAGGGGAAGTAGAGCTGTTAGTCTAGTATGAAGAGGGTGCGAATAAGAAGTAACCAACCTACAATCTCAGAATGATCGACATGGCAGATGTCGACGTAATTCTAGGATTGGATTGGCGATCAGTGCATCGAGCAGTCATAGACTACCATCAAAGGATGGTGACAGCTTATACCCTAGAAGGGACTCGATTCCTTTAAAGGGGGATAAACGAACAGCGAGTTCGGCGATGAAAAGATCAAGGTGGCAGAATCCACTACTTGAATGGCCGCTAGTTTCCAGTAAGAAGAAGCCGATAGAATGGAAGTGGGATTACCACGCGTCGTGTGCAAATACGCCGATGTTCTCCTTAAGGAACTTCCTGGCTTACCACCTCAAAGGAAATAGGCTTCTCTATAGAACTTCAACCAGGAACGGCACCAATTTCTATGGCGCCATACCAAATGGCCCTGACCGAGCTGAAAGAGCTCAAGATCCAAATGAAGGAGCTTTTGGACAAAGGATTTACTAGGCCGAGTATGTCACCATAGGAAGCACTGGCATTGTTCGAGAAGAAGAAAGAAGGCACGCTTCGACTGTGAGAGGTTAGGAAGGTTTATCTTTCCGTGACTGCATAGGTTCTTTCACTGCCTTCGTTCATAATATCCAAGTTCATAGAGTACCGCAAGGATTGCCTGCTGAAATCCGTTTATTCCCGGAAGGAGGATGGAATACTCATGCCTTATGATTATGGACCCATTGTTTCCTATTTTTGGAAATAGGTTTAATATCGAGAAGCATGAGGGTTCAACAAGGATGTACTAGGAATGCTTGTGGGACACTAGTAGGCATAATGATTTGGTAGAAGTTTTGCATTTGGCGTTGGATGGAAACTTCATCAAGAGCGTACTACATGGCGAGTAGTTCAACGGCTGAACCAACTCAACCTCCGTCTTGTAAAAGAAGGTGATTCGATCAAACAAACATGCAGAGGATTATGAGGGATGCCTGAAATGCTGTACTTCTAGTACCTGCCGAAGCCTTTAAGCAGTAGCTGTGTAGTGCCAAACCGTCCTAGGTGTTTCATTCGTTCCTTAACCTTACCCCTCACCTATTCAAAACTTAGTGCGCGCCAATTTCGAGGACGAAATTGTTTTAAGGGGGATAGATTGTAATGCCCCTGAATTTTGGTCAATAAAAATTTCGTTAAATATTTGAATTTTATTTTTACTTTTTATATTCCTTCTATATTTCTGATATTTCTTGATAATTAGATTTTCGTCCCTAAATTTTAACCATTGGCTAAGTAGTTTCCCGAGCACATAGAACTAGATTCTAAACCGATTAGTTAGAAACCAACTACCTAGTTTCTTGGATCCTTTACCCATTGGGTAATAACCGTTAGAAAAGTTAGTGACCCTTGAATAATAGAGTCTTTTGACCAATAAAGTACCAATGTGACTAGAGAATCTTCCAATAAATTTGATTTGACTAGTCATAATAAAGGAATCTTGTACCTTGTTTCCTAGAAGCCAACCTTGTCACTTCAAACTTTCTCATCAAACTTACTTTATTCTTTATCCATTGGTCCATAATGTTAGGGTAACTTTTGTCCATTGGTTAATAACCTTTTCATTATTATATTTTGTTTAAAGTACATATAGGACATGTAGTCTTTTAAGAAATCTTAATTTAAGTATAAAAGTACTTGTACTTCTTTTATCCATTGGTCTTTACCCGCTAGGAAAATTATTACCCATTGGTTAATACCATTAGTCATTCTTTAATTGATTTGTACTTGAAAGACTAGAAGATTTAACTTGTACCTTGAGATTCTTTTG
Organism: Rhododendron ovatum; assembly: GCA_019656835.1. Lineage (NCBI taxonomy): Eukaryota > Viridiplantae > Streptophyta > Magnoliopsida > Ericales > Ericaceae > Rhododendron > Rhododendron ovatum. Next base: position 27,696,484 of record CM033795.1, on the reverse strand, counting down.
TACTTTAATATTATAGTTTAATAAAAACATGTGCTTATTTGATTTCTTTAATGTGGGAATCTTGTACTTGCAATCTAGAAAGATTCATATAGTACTTAATTGTAGTTGTACTTGGTTATATACATATATATATATATGTGTGTGTGTGTGTGTGTGTGTGTGTGAGTATACTAGCATGAGAGAGAGAGAGAGAGAGAGAGGGAGGCCGGGTGGGAGAGGAAATAGAAAGTGAGGTGTGTGCTAGTGTGTAGTACACTCCAAGCTACTTAATAGCCCTAAGCCTATTTGCCTAATGACAACCTATTGATGGGCCATTATGGCACAATCCTAGCCTTTGTTAGCCTAAGATTTGACTACAAGCTAGACCTAGGTTGTAATTACCTAGATTCACCTAAAAAGCCTAAGATCTTACTTGATTCTATAGCCTTACACCTAAGATATGATTGGACAAGGCATGGCATGACATGTGATGCGATTTGACAACTTAATAGAGCAAATCCATGGAGGATTTGGAAAGAGAGAGGGCCGGCCATGAGAGGGGAGGGAGAGCCCAAGATTTTGGCTATAAATAGCACCCCATGTTTCTCATTCAACTCACACCTTCACCTAGCAACTTCTCTCTCTAGAAAATCCTAGTGTTCTAGTTTGTTCTTACTTTGTTCTTGAGTGTTCTTGAATTCTTCAAAGAAACTCATCCAATGCCGCCACTAAACCGCCACTCGACCACCTTTTCGATCCAAAAGTAGTAGTAATAATAGCCAAGAATTAGTTTCAAGAGAAACATTTCTCTTTCAAAGCTATCGGAAGATCACTGTAGGAAGTTACTCCGTCTGACCACCGATTGCCGTCCATAAGCCGTTACTACCGCCAAGAAGTAAGGTAGGATCTCCTTATCTTCCATCCCAAGTAGGAAGTAGGTTATCTTTATTTACTTTCCATCTCAAGTATAACGTATGTTGTTTTGATCTCCAAGAAAGAACGGTTTTTCGAAAGTTAAAACTTTACTATTTGCATCAAAGTATTCGTATTTTGATATTTCGAGGAGTTTGAAATGGTATACATGAATTGATTGTATTACTTGTGGTATATTATGGTGTTGGATGATCTTGTTAGATTACAATGAATGATTCATGCTTACTTTTGTCCTACCGCGGAGTCTTTGCATGGAATCGAGACACGAGAACCGAGAAAGTAGAAACATGACACCTAGGGTGTGGTTAATGAAAGAAAATGTATTCCGAGGAAGGAAATATTTTTGAAACTACATTATGACTGGTTTTGGTGCATAATATGAGTTGTGTGTGTGTGTGGCTTGGTTATCCACGGTACGAAGCCAATGCAATTGTGTGCCAATGGGAACCCGATGTGGCAGAACCATTGTGAGGATACTGGGGAACCCGGCGCGGCGGAACCGAGGTTGGGTGTGTGGCTTGGTTATCCGCGGTACGGAGCCAATGCAATTGTGTGCCAATGGGAACCCGGCGCGGTGGAACCATTGTGAGGATACTTGGGAACCCAGCGCGGCGGAACCGAGGTTGGGTGTGTTAAACAAATGATTTTGGGAAATGTTGATTTGTATATGAAAATGGAGACACAGTCTACGACGAGTCGCGTGGGAGAAACACGGAAAGACATGGACACCAATGCTAATCAATGAATGTGGATGTGTTATTGTTATTTGTTGACGTTCATCTTATGTATTATGTTGAATCGTCTGTAAGTTTAAGGTTGGTGGGTAAGGTTTATCCTATTGAGTGTTGTAGCTCACGGTGTTACCTTTTGGTGACCCTGACATATTATATGGGTGGCGACGCTGGTATAATGTGTCAGACCTCATAGATGAACAGGGTAAGATGTACACCTTGGAGGCCTTCGGTGCCGAGGAGCTTGCCAGAATGGAGGAGCAAACGGAGCAATAGTTAGGAGCCCTATTTCCTCCCTTGTTGAATAAAAGTACTCTCATAAGAGTTATGATGTAATAATGAGCCATACTCACTTTGTTTTTGTAATAAAATGTCTTCTTAACATACCCAAAATTCGGGGCGTTACAGCAGCGTTTTGCACGTTATCTTTAAGATAGCTATCCTATTTTCACACCTCATGGTATAATGTGAAATTGTGGGGGCATTGGCTATTGCCATTAACATTATATATGTTATTCTTATCAGTATGATGTTAATCATGTTGCTAACAGTGAAGTTCAATTAAATCCCTGATGGGTGAAGTGTTTTGATAGATACACATAGTCCTCTGAAAAAAATAAAAATAAATAAAAAAGAGATGGGAAAAGCTCTATTGCTACATTGGTATGCTAAAGCATTTTGATTTGTCAATTGAGGGTGCTCAAAATCTTTTCCCAATGGATGTTGGTAACTACTGGACCTGATATGCATCTAGGCATTACTTTGTTGTGGTAGTTGTTGTTTGATCTTTAACTCCACTAATTTTGTGTTGGAGAATGGTATTTAAATATTTTTCAAGCTACGAATGTTGGTGAGCTTGATGTGAAGCAATAATAGAGCTCTTGTAAACTTCTAAAAATGTGGGGGCCTGATCAGCCCTAAGAAACAAAAAGATTAGCCTATAGGCGAATTCTTGTTAGTCTTATTAAAGGCTTAGCGCAAAGGCTAGTCTTTGTATCATCGAGGGGAATGGGACTGAAGCCTATAAGTTAGTCACCTCGACGAACACCTAACCTTTGTGATTGGAGATCCCATGAATCAGGTTCAATAGGTAACAACGAAGCTGAATGGTGACTAGGAGGAGCACTAAAAATATTAGAGGGGAATTCCCTGGTCCTATTCCTATGGTGATAGTGCTCATGTTATGTGACGATAGGAAGAGCTTAGCTCTGAATGTGTCCAAGGTAGGATTTCTACAGGGTGTTGGTCACAAATCACCCTTGGAGGATACACCTATATGAGTGTGGCAGTGGGGTCGCTACTGTAAGAAATTAGGCTACTCTCTAAAGACACTCATGAAATAAGATACGTGTGTATGACCATCTATCGCGCCAAACCGTTCCAGAACCATAATTGTTTCCCGTACTGTGTATGTGGTAGGCGTAAGTTTAATTTCAAGGACCTAGTTCAAGACTTTGTTCACTACGGTTCTTCAAGCTAAAACTTGCTAACACTAAGCGTAGGTTCAAGTCCGGAAGACACCTATGCCCATTGCATAGTAAAATCACTCTTGTAAAATTTTAAATTTGTGGGGGATTGTTGGTTTAATTTAATATTTTACTTTATGTTAATATTAATCTCGTTGGTTTGTAGAATAATTATGTTGTACAGTTAAAGTTAACAAGGGGTGGACTTGGTCTCCTTGATTTACTCCAAGATACTAGTTGTATATCAGGGTAAACTATTGGTAGGATTACTGCCTAAAACTTCTCAAAGTAGCAACCCACTTTTACTAAACTTCCTATTTCTTCTCCTGTATATCAGAGTTGTTGGTTGCATATATTATATATAAATCTAATACATACTAGTTGGCTAAAAAAACAATCAGACTCTTCCTCTTTTAAAAACACAACAGTGCCAGAAATCTTTCTTCCTTTTTTTACTACATTATTATATAGTGCACTTCTTACCTTTCATACGATGGCTACTTTGTTTGATCAAGTATTTGGTCATCTTTTATCACATCAATTTGGTACTATATTTATACGGATTTCGAGTGTCGGGAAACTACATGGTTCGTGAGTTCAATTCATTGCACAAAAGAGAACTTGAAGGTCGATGTATCTTAGGGAAGGAGTACCATTCAACCTTGTGGAAGAGGGGGTATATTGTTCCTTAGGAGAGTGCTATCACGTGCTTCGACTACCTCACAGGCTATTCTATTCCTTTCTCTATTTATTTGATTCTGTAAATTTGATCGATAAATATTATTTAGATTTATTATTCTATCAGAAAAATCCTATCACATATATTTTCTCCAACAGTTTTATTGAATTCGATATATAAAACCTTACAATGAGCCCTCTATTTATATAGGAGAGGTAGCCTAATTATGGAATGAAATCATACTAATTAACTATAGAAGAAAATCATCCTAATTACAATCAAATCACAATCTCAAGATCACGATTTTATTTATTTTATATATATATATTCTAACACATGTACTCCTTTAAATTATTCAACTAGTGGTTCTGGAACCACCTCTTCTCGTAAGTGTTGCTTGGAAACATGGTTGCTCGGTTTGTAATCGAATCCCCAAAACTTAGCAGTTTTCTCATCTTCCTGTGTCATCAATCTTGAAAATTCTTCATGATCATATTTCAAGCTCTTTTTCCCCCCAAACTCTGTTGGAAGGTTTTCAGCATCAAAATACGACTTCATGATCTCCTCACTTTCTTTGCGCACTGGGTAAAGGAATTGTACCTTATGAAACGATTTAGCATCGACGAAGTAACTCACAACCTAAAGTGATTGAAGTAGATGAAATTAATAAATGGAACAAATAGTTGCTGGAAGTATATCACCAATATAGCAGCCGCAATATTTACTAGTATGAAGAAACAAGTATGTGTACGTGAACATCATGTCCTACAGAGCACAAGCAATGTATCTATCTTAAGTCGACTACAAATGTAGACGTCAGATCGATGGGTGTTTGATTCTAGGATTTATATATGCTGATTGTGTTTGGCTAAATAATTTGTACAAAAAGGGAAAGAAAATACAGAAGTTAAAGGATCTAGCAACTATTGTTAGATCTAGCAGGGATTGTAAGATCCTTTTAAGTATCTATTTCCATGTTCTTGTTCATAGCTGATCCATATAGAGCCAAAGGAAGTTTTAGAAGGAAATGGAAAGCAAAGGGGATTTCTTAATCATTTAGCTTTTCTTGTCCCTATGTATTTTTCCCCTCTAAAAACCAATGATCCAAGTGAATCAGAAGATCGATAGAAATCGAAATTCGGAAAATGAGAAAGGTCATCCTTTAATAGTAAGAAATGATCGAGAGTACTCATGAATTGAACCTTTTTTCTATTCTCATCTTCAGGATATTGTCCCACAACAAAGTAAGCAAAAAACTAGCAGATTTCCATTCGAGAGAAGAACAAAACAGTACCCTTTAATTAGTATGAAGGATGATACAGCAAAACAAAATTTGTAAAAAACCTAAGAAGTGGAAAAGAAATATTGGTAAACCATTTATAAGCTGTAATTATAAACATAAACAAGGGTGTATAAAGGAGGAGCTAGCATCTTAGTACCTTCCAAAATGCCTGAAAAATTCTTGGTGGATCATAAAGGGCAATTAAAGCGAGTCTCTCAGGGTAGTGATTTTGCAGAACGTAAATGATATCTCGGGCTATTTTAATAGGGACATTGGTGTTCAGTGACCATCCCGTAAAGTCTATCAACCATGTCATTTGTTCTTGGCCTTCTGGAAGGCTAAGTATAGCATTCTCCACAAGGTATACGAGATGACGAAGATTACCTTCTCCTGCAATTGTTTTCTGCAACCAATAAAAAGAGCAAAGATTGGTCATATAACAAACACATATATACTACCATTTAAGCTAAAGCAACATAATGCAAACCATGTGCTAGCATATATACTATTTTATTGGGTAGGAAACTTGAATAATAACCTCGACTAAAAAGGAAACATAATAGTAGTAAAATTGTTTAGGGTTATATTTGTTAATATCATGCTAACATTTCCCTTCAAACTCAAGTGGGTTTATCAATTTTAGCTTGGAAAAGCTAGGAGAAACCAGGAGCTAGAACATGAAGAAAACATAGGACCAAGACATATAGAAAAAATTGCAGCAATGGTGGAGCTGTTGTGGCAGTGCTAGATAATAGTTGAGATATTAGTGCGAAAGAACCACGGAAGCCGGGATGGGAGAGACTCAAAGTGAACAACGGATTAGCGAAGGTAGTAGCGAGAATTGAGGTGATGGTGACGATGACCATGATGGAGATCAATGTGAAGCAAAGTCCCACATTGCTTGGGTACCAAAGTAATATGAAGAATATAAGCGTGAGGACCATGTAATAATTAATTGGAGTTAATTATTTGGTTATTGCTGAGGGAGGTGATTATACTGTGTGCTTGGTGGATCTGCAGGACCTAAATACTTTGGCTTTGATACCAAGGTAGAAAAATGAATTATCAAGAACCTAACAATTTAGGAAAACATACATAACAAGGATACTTAGACTAACCTGCATTCCTGGCCTCATGATAAGGACAATCCTCCCAAATCGATCATGAAAATCTGCTCTTGAAATTAGGCCATTCTTACCTACTTCTGCTACTTCATGCTGATAATGATGGTACACAAGTGCTCGTACATTAGAACAGGTTCAATAGAAGAAGATAACCGTTTTGAACAGGAAATCATGGACATGAAACGCAAAGATTGTGATTTTGAAACTAGACAAAAAGAATACACGATATGACAATATTGTTTCACTTTCACAAAAAGTCATTTCTGCGTTGCAAGATACAAATAATTTCTATTTGATGATTGTTTGACGTTATGTGTGTGTTTCTATCTGGTTGTACTTAACTTTCCTTGCTATTTACATCTGAGTTAGTAATTTTTTAGGATGTGTCATAATGGAATCAAGTGTACACATTTGTAAGGTTTCAAAGAAATGTTCATTCGAAAAAGATGAGTTTACGTGACTTTATTAGAACAAGCGAATTGTAAGAAAAATTGTCAACGGAAGCAACAATAGTAAACTCACTCAAGTGATGTCGAACACAAATGTTATGAATATGTGCAAACTTCATTTCTCATCTTTTTAAGCCTTTTAAACAAGCTAATCCAGGTTAATGATCACTATTTACGATACCATGTAACTATTTCTTATTATTGAAATCTTTTTTTTCTTTGAAAAAAATGTAATGTTGACAAGCAACCACTTATAATATGAAGGATGAGAGAATGACAAGTGAACACCGATTGTTAGTTGCATCAAGAAAATCATGGAGAGAGAGAACACTGCAACATATATAATCTATAGACTTACCCAACAGATTTGCTCTGGTTTATAGGTAGACCTCCATTGGAGGGTCTCCTCCAACATTTTCTTTGCTTTCTCAACATTCCAATTTCGAGCTTCCAAATATCTCCTTAGGCATGCATCAGTGCAATACTGCAAGCTTCGCCCAGATAGAGGTCCAAGAGCAGCTCGGAGTTCATTGACCTGTGCTTGCAAAGTGAAATATTTAGGCTATCTTTTTAGCTAAGCGTACAATATAAGATCTATCGTTATCGATTAAATTGATTAATTCCTTTTTACGTAGTGGCTACCAAGTATTTGCTTGAAAGGTTGTGCCATGTCTGTACCTTTGCATCGTGTAAGGAATCAATATCCTGATTTTTAGAGTTCTTCCTCCGAAAGAAAGGGACTGAATACATAGAATCTGTGAAATGGAAGAAACTAAAGAACCTTTAGCTTACATGATTTGTAAGTCATGAGACGATCAATGGTTAGTTCCCCATACATAAATTATCTAAGAAACTCAAAATATATATAACCAAAAGCAGAAAGAAAGTTAGTAGGATGGCAAAGAAGCACACTGGAGTAACACTCTACCCAAGATAATAGACAGCTATTCTCGATGAAATGCAAATTTGTCATTTCTTATCAGAAACAATGATATTGGTTCGGTGGTTAAACTTGCAAAGACCATGAAAATAAAGTTTCAGAGTTCTAACAGATGTCCAATATGTTGTGAAGTATACACATGATAATGACATGGAGTCGATAGTTGGCTGAAAAAAAGGTTGTGAGATTGAAAGTATTTGAGGTTGTGAGCTTGGATGATGGGCCTGCTAGTCAGGTACTGGTTTGCATTGTGCATTAGCTTATCATTTATAAAAATTGAGTTGGCTTTTCAGGATGAGATGAAACCGTAAAGGATTGTGCATTAGCTTATCATTTATAAAAATTGAGTTGGCTTTTTAGGATGAGATGAAACCGTAAAGGATTTCTTTGACTTTGAGAATACAGTTTATCCCACTGCATTTTCTAGGCATCAATAACTATAGGGCTTGTGCAAGGCCTTAACTGGTACTGGTGAATACTCCATTCAATCAGCTTGGCAAGGCCTTAGGTACCATCTGCCTAAAGTTCCGTGGGGCAATCTTATTAGTTGGTTTAAGCAATCATGTTCCAAGTTGGGCCATCATCCAATGGATAGAACTCAGAATTGGGGGTTGGTTTTGACAACAGGTGTATTTTGCGTGATAGCGATCCTGAAAGCCCTGAGTATTTGTTCTTTGGTTGTCCCATCTCTTCCCATTGTGGGGACAAATAAGGAGAAAGGCATCAATGTTTTTAGAATCCCTAAAGGGTTGTCTCATGAGTTGCTATATATGGATTTATTAGAATAAAATGGAGATTCTGCCACATCTCCTATAGAAGCTATCCCTCGCAGCTATCCTTTACCATACTTGGAGAGAAAGGAATACGAGGATATCTTTCAACATAGGAGGGAACATGTGATTACTATTTTACTCAAGATTGTGGTTGATCTAGATACTATGCGAGCTCTTGGAGGAATGTCAAGAGGTATGCCATTACCCAATAACTAGAATCTTTGTCTGGCGAACACCTCCCATAAGGTTTTTACAGAGCCTTAAGTGCTAGGTCTGCTCTTAGTCTCGAAATTTGAGTCCTTTTTTTTAAAATGTTTTGTTGTCTTGCTATTGTGATGTCATCTTTGACATAGTGTTTTGTTTATGTGTTGCTTCATGTATCGGGTTTGGGAAAGAGGATCGGTTTAAACAGAAAAATGGACCCACCATTCTAATTAGCCAAACCATTAAAATATATGTCCATACATGTTATATGAGCCCATTGCTACATATATTTAATTGGTTTTCAGAAAGATGGACCAGGGGATAAGTCGTGCCGGCGGTTCATTCATGCCCGTGCAACTTACAAAACTCGACCCACCATTACAACAAGCCAAATTGTTGGAACATATATGTACACATACAATGTTATATGTGCCCATTGATACATATATTTAGTCGGTTTTTATAAAGATGGACCAGGGGCCAAGTCATGGCAGTTCATTCATGGCCATTACAACTTACGAAACACTCTTTCTATAACGTTTTCTTAGTGTCTTGTCAAGCCTCGTAAACCTATAGAGTCTTGTCCCAATTTATATATCTGTGTGATTGAAAAAATATATGATACCATCAATATGCATGTATATATAGACATGATATCGTACAGAGGTACAGTAGGAAATCAATAATTTTGCAATTTTCATTTAGCATGATCCCATATGTGCTCGAACTTAAAATATAACTCTTCAAAAAATTGCCATTCGAATTTTTCAAAATCTTACTCCCTCTGTCCCTATTTAATTGTCGACTAGAATTTTGCGTGTATTTTCAATGGCTTATATCTCTCGACGTATATTGCTAAAAATATGCAATATAGATCTTGTTTGATAGATTTTAATTTTTTCTATAAGACAATGATTTTATTGCTAAAAATAAGTAATATGAATTTTTTTTGATAGATCTCAATATTTTCTAGAAAATAATAATTTTAAAAACATGAAATGTAATATACGTCGAGAGATATAAATCGTTAAAAATGTACGCAAAACTGTAATAAATAATTAAATAAGGATGAAGAGAGTACAATTTTCAACGAAAATTGTATACAATCGCAGTCGTTGACTTCATTCACATGGTACCAAAATTAACAATAAGGAGAAACAATACTATTAGTGGGAAAGCACTTCTACGAGTGAAGAATTAGTGATCAAGTACCACCGACAACACAAAAGAGTAATTTACGAAACCATTAGCCCCCAACAAACGATCAAACTATACACTACATAAAAAAGAGCGATAATGACCAAAAAAAAAAATGATCAGTGAGTTGTCACTAAAAAAAATTTATAGCTAAAAATATTTAGTGACAATTTTTCACCTAATGGACATTGTGTCATACATGTGAAAAACTGTCAATAAATACTTTTAACTACAAACTTTAAGTGGCAAATATTTTGGAGTTGGTGACTACTTTGTTGTCAGTATAGCTCTTTTTTTGGTGATAAAAGCCAGGAATATTTGCATAGTACTATTGGGACGGAATCGTCTTGGGTTCTTCAAGGTGACTGGCAATTCTGGTGGAGAGCTTTGTGGGCCCTTACTAGACTCACTTTTCTGATCGGTAACATTCAGGTTTTAAAGTTCGTCGGGTAAATTAGCAGTCAGGAGTGAAGTTAATCAGATAATAATTGATACTTGATCGCAACAAGTTAATTTATCTTTAGATAACTGAGTTCCAATTTAGTGTGACGATCTTTTGTTTGTTTCAAGACAATATCGATACTTTATTGTCAGGTTTATCACAACAAAATTCTTATTTGAAACTTTTTTGGCAAAATGTTAAAATAAAAAATATGATTCCAAAGTGCATAATGTATAGAGGTGTTACAAAATCTGACGGACCAAAAAATCGACCGATCAGTTCAGTTTTCAGTCGCGGTGATGGCAGAATTTTTCCGGATTGGACCGAACCGAACCAATCGACTATATATTTTATATTTTACATTAAAAATATATAAAATGTTAATATAAATATATTACATATATATATATATATACGTAAATTAAATTGAAAATTTATACTTTGGGCGGACTGAAATCCCCGACCGAACCGATCTCACACTGAACCAAACCGAACCAAACTCAACTTCCGTCGGGATCGATTCTGAAATATTTGGACGGAATAGAATCGGTCTTCGAAAATTTCATTCCGAACCGAACCGAACCGAACCGAAATCACCCCTATATGCACAATCAAATAAGAGTAGGGCGCTGCTATTCGCAGCCCTCTATTTACTCCCGTAGCCCGTTAAAAATTTTCAATTATACTCGACAGTTAGTTACCGAAATTGAGATATATTTTCAGTGTCCAATTACCGAAATATAATATTTTTTTCAACAGATGTTTACCAAAAAAGCATGTTTGGCAGTTGTTTACCGAAAGTTAAACATATTTTCGACATGTAGTTACCGAAATATAATTTTGTTTTCAACAGCAATTTACCGAAATGTTATTTATGATTTTCAACAACCATTTACTGAAATGCAGTGAGCTACGAGAGAAAATAATGGGCTGCGAATAGCGGCGCCCTAAGAGTATATTGTAGCTTCTTTTTTTGGGTAAATTTCATTGGCCTCCCTTGAAGTTTCTGACAAAAGCAGTCACCTCCCCTGAGATTTCTCAAATGTCACTGCCCTCCCTTACTTTATTTGACAATGTCTAAATATCCCCTTCCGTCATCTTACCGTCAAAAACTTCAACAGAATCAGCTAATTTCATATATGTAATCAATGAAATGCCAAAATTACCCCTACTTCCTCTCCTTTCTCCGATCTTTTCCCTTTCTCTCCTAATTTCTGAGTCTTCTTTTCTCTCTTTCCTCATTTCTACGACAACAATGCTGCAACTATTTTTATTTTTATTTTTTATATACGTGATAAAACCCATTTGTATCAAGCCCCATCTCCCATTCCAACCAAACTACCATGAATTAAAACCCATTTTTTTCAGCTTCATTAAACAATTAAAATTCTATTATTTTCCCCCAAAGGTGAACCCAGAAGTGAACCAAATCTGAAAGAATTCTGAGACATTGGCTTCTCTCTCTCAGCAATGCAAGAAAGTGATATTCAAATACAAAGCACCGTCCGAAAGAGGGGGGGAAAAGAAAAAACAAAGCGAAATCCATTCCACCACTAGCCAACAAAAATCAAATTCAAAACCAATCTGGCTTTGTTTTTATTAATGCAGAAATAGAAATTGATGTACACCTATGGTTAGACACTGAAATGCAAAAAAAAAAAAAAGGAAATAAGATACTGAAAACCCATTACCTCGGTGTTCAATCGATTACCAAGGTTCCGTTCCAGAAACCTTCTTAAAAAATAAGTAGCTTATTTCACATTTTCAAACTCAAAAATAATATAAATGAGAAATAATTTTTCAATTTTTTTTGCATCGTATAAAAAATCTCGATGAGATCTTTCAAATAAGATCCATATTGCATATTTTTTTAGATTTCAATAAGTCTATAATTTTTTAGCTTGAAATTACCTTTTTAAAAAATAAGGGTTTTTTTTCGTTTCCGGAACGGAGCCTAAACCACTTGTGAAGAAATAATCTAAAAAGCACTAAAGAAGTGCCTGCAAAAATAGAATTCCTAGGAGCTTGAGGCCACCCGTGCACAGAGAATCCTTTTATTCCCGTAAATTCATCGGGTTTCCATCATAATTTGAGAATCAAACCTTGAGAACCCCAACCGGAGAGCATCGATTGTAGATTGAAAAAATTGAGCCGATCAAATACCCAAAAAGATCACCAAATACTGTCCATCAAAAACCAACCGGCATCGAAGGGGAATCTCGAATCAGTCAACCATAGATCGACGTAGCCGCAAAATAGAAAATTTCATTGTCCATTTAGTATTTCTGTACATGTATGTTTCAATCCACATACATATGTGAGTTTGTGTGTGTGCGTGCACGCGCGAGAGAGAGAGAGAGAGAGAGGTGTCACTGTGGGCGGATCTGGTATTCAAGGTGGTGTTGGCCGTTCTTGTTCAAGGTGGGTTTGAAGGTGTAAAGTAAGAATACCTTGAACAACTGGGTAATAAATTGAGGATGTTTTGGTAATCTAAGCACTACTTTTAACACCGTTTGTGGGATAGTAAATGGAAGGGGGTATTGAGACATTGTCAGATAAAGTAAGGGAGGGCATTGGCATTTCAAAAACCTTAGGGGAGGTCAGTGAAATTTACCCTTTTTTTTTTTTTTTGAAACTACTCAACAAAATACCTATTTGAAAATAACAAAGAAGGTGCTTTTTTTTTTTGTTGTTGCATTGATGAACGATAACAGTTTACAGAATACAAGGACATATTTTGAGTTCATACTTAAGGTGGCCCTTAATGATGTGCGCGCATTTTTCTTCTTCCACTTAGATTTACATTGGCATATTTTGACCGATGATATTCATTTGAAAGCATTATAGCACAATGACTTGGACCAGGCAATTTTGACCGATGCTAATTCATTTCAAAGCTCAAGAATTTAGAAAAATATGGCTTGGACCGGACAATAGAGGTTACCAGGGGAGACGGCAATGACAAAAATCGAGTATTTCCCAATGCCCACCGCATTTCAAAGTGCAAACCCCGCACGTGTGCCCTTTGCATGTCTAAAAAGTCCAAGTCTTCACGCGTATTAACAAAAACCTTGCCTCGCCCCACCACTATCAAATTTAACACCCGATGTGCATAACACGGTAGGATTTTGAAATTGCACCGCATACAACGGAAGGAAGCATCAAATAAGATGATGCACACACCGAACGAAAATAATGAGACAACAAATAACGTGGTTCGGCTTAAGCCTATATCCACGAGCAAGAAAATCCACTGCGAAATATACAAGCGGGACAAGAAAACAATAGAAGGAAGCATCAAATAAGATGATGTAGCAATGAAGGAAGATAATGAGACAACGAATTATGTGGTTTGGCTTAAGCCTACATACACGAGCAAGAAAATCCACAGCAAAATATACAAGTGGGACAAAAAAACAATCGGGAACGTTATTTATAGGATATCAAAAATATACTATTCAGATGTTGTCATCGTAGCATTTTTCAAGACAAACAATCTACATCGGTAGGACGGTACTATTTGCACGGTGCAATCAACCGACACAAACCAATCAAGGACTTACACTAAAGCTCTGTTTGTTTCAATGCAAAATATTTTACACACACAAAAAAATTCACCCGGAAAATAAGTATAGAAAAACAGTAAACGAGTGAAAACAAGTTGTGGGGCCTGTGGCTTTAACTGGAAGGGGTTGGGTTGTTCAATTGGAATCAGCACTCAACACCCAAGACGTAAAGAGTCCATCTGGTACCGTCCAGTGTCCATCATTAGACCATGGAAAAACAAGGAGATGTGGCAATTGAGCAAGACTTCGGTAAAACAACTTAAATTATAGTGCCCGTTCCGCTTTTCCTCCTTAAAAAATAAGTAATTATTTACAATTTTCAAGCTTAAAAATAATAGACTTACTAAAATAAAAAAATATACAATATATATCTTGTTTGATATTCTCGATGAGATTTATCAAACCCTGGAAAAAAAATTTGAAAAATTGTTTTTGTAAGCCTATTATTTTTAAGCTTGAGAAAAATAGGTCATTATTTTTTAAATACTTATTTGAGAATCTAGAACGGGTCGTTTCAGATTTGGTTCTTAAAAAATAAGTACTTATTTGTAATTTTTAAGTTTAAAAATAGTAGGCTTACTGAAATTAAAAAATATGCAATATGGATATTATTTGATAGATTTCAATGAGTTCTATCAAATTAACCCTGCAATAAAAATAAGAAATTATTTTTGTAAGTCCATTATTTTTGAGTTTGAAAATAAGTCCTTATTTTTTAATTAACTTTTTGAGAAAGCGGAACGGGGTCGAAAAGTTAATTTACTCTATTTTCCGTAAAATCGTTTACAAGGGAAAACCTTTTACTCCAATATTGTGCATCCAAACACCAGAAATTGGGAAATTAATCTTGCCAAAAATATTGAAAAATGATTTTTACTTTTCTTTTTTTATTATAAAACTCATTTTCTTGTCTTTCAGTGAAAAAAATGTATACAAAAGCTTCAGTAAAATTAAGACAAGAAAAAGAGTGCCATAGTAAAAAAAAGAGAATGTAAAAATCATTTCTTAAAATATCTTATATCAAAACAAACAAAGCCTGTTTGATGACCTGGATTAAGGCTACTTGGGTGGGGGATTACATTAAATGGCTCTGGGCCTCCGGCTATAATGCTCCAAAATAGTTTGAGAGCATTATACTCCCAAGTCATTTTTCCCTTATGGTAAGTGTTGTCAATAAGTATAGTAAGTATTTTTAAGTATATTCATATAACATAGTAAGTGTTACTCTAAGGAATATAATATATAAAACATGTTCTTGTGATAAGTAATATTATTATTTTTTTTTGGTAAAAAATTCTTAAAATCATCTCTCTCTCTCTCTTTTTTGGTGAATGGTTGATCTAAAAACTGTAATTTCTCTAGTTTTCAATCTAAGGTTCCATATTTAATAGAAGCATTCTAGAAGTTTGTACATACATTACTTCCTGTCCGTATCACGCTCAGAAATAACTTGTGTTCCCACCGATGGCTGTTAGGCAGAGTGACTCGGCCCCAAATAAAGTCACCGAGCACATAGGCCCACCCACCCACCGACCCCCGGTGAAGGATCTTCATCATTTTCTGCGGAGCAAATTAAAAAGGCTACCGGGCCGGTATATATGGTATATACACGATTCAAAACATTGCTAAAAAATGTAATTCTCACATGTTTCCGAAAAAAAAAAACACATTTGCTAAAAAGACGTTTACACATGTCTACATATTGGGAACTGACCGCTACGGCAAAATCTCGTCTCACCGCTGAACCGGGCCTACAGGCCGGCACCCTTTGAAATCTTTTGAGAACCAGCCTACCCACCACCTAGCGGCCGGTTTTTTAATCCTACATCGTATGGGCTAGGCTATGCTCTTCGGATAAAACTTCAAAATCTATGCACGCTAGCTCTCAAGTCTTTAAGCTAAAAATCATATTCCATCGAGAGAAAAAAAAAATTCGGTGACCGATCAACACTGATGTCCTATGATAATCAAAATTCAATCGATGACGGAGATCGAGCTGGGAAGAATCTGCCTGCAGATACTGTATATACTCAAATATATATATATATATATCAATCTATACGAACATATACACTTATACACGTATGAATGTTGAAATTAGATAGATATACACACCTGAGGGAGGGGAGTCAAAGAAAGTTCTTCACGCCCAGCGTACTCTGTTACTGAGTCTCTACAAGGCGAGCGAGAGGGAGAGAGCTGGGACCGGAGCGTTTCAATTTTCCCTTTGCCTTCACGGTATTGTCATAGAAGTACTATTTCTTCAACTGAGCCAACGGAGAGGGAGTTGTTTGTGCGTTGCTTTCAGTATTTATAGGGGAAGAAGAAATTCTTTATCGATCTCAACAACCAAAACCATTTAGAGAGAGAGAGAGAGCGAGAGCGAGAAGGGGGGGAGAAGACCGCTCTGTTGGCCGCCAGCCTGCCACTGTTGAGTTTTGAAATCAATAAGATACTATTTTGAATACTTGGTTTCGATGTACCTCATTTTGTAGGAAAATTATAATGAAATAGAGTAGTTGACCAAACTGATGTAACACGCATGCAATATTTAACAAAAAATCATCTTTTCAAATAGTTATTTACGGAGCTAATCACGATCATTTAAAAATATTATGGACGATTCGAATGTTAAGAAAAAAAATTCGGAGAAGATTTTAAAAAAACTTATTCATAACTCTACCATAAACAAGTTCTTTATGATAGTAACCAATTACGGCCGTCTAAAAATATTTTGAACAAACTAAAATTTTAATGAAATTTTTCTGAAAATGTGATCAATAATTAAGTTTTGAGGTCCTCATTTTCGTATGACTAGCTGTTTGTCAACAACTTTAGTGATCCAATAATGCCCATTATTAAAATCTTAAAAGAGGGCAACTTTTTCCGGAAATAATTGGCGTGGGCTCTACATCAGACATCAATATTAAAACGGAGGGGGAATCTACCTATAAAGCTACATTTTCTAGGTGAAGCACTTAATTTTTCAGGGGTAATATTTATGTTTCAGTTATGATCTTAACTAAAGAATTTCTATTATGAAAAATAATAAATCCATGGATTGTCAACATGGCAAAGGCGAACCTGTATTTGCAACATAGCAGGGTTCGATACCCTCTGGAGACAATCCATGATTTAAGTGGGGGGTCATGGCGGTAGGTTGTTGTGCTAGTCTTCCCCGAGGTTTGGATTGCGCAGTCGGGTCCAATAGTGGCTCGGCTGCAGGGTTATTCCTCGGTTACAAAAAAGAAAGAGGATGTGTTAAGGACTCTCTTTCCCAAGACAACGTTATAAGTCTCTATGAGCTAGCTTGTTCGTTTTTTAGAAAGATGAACAAATTCATAGAGACTTAGAGCATCCACATTGCGATAAGCAAACTTAACTACAATACTTTAAAAATACCATACATTGTAATAAGCAAATTTACAAGTCTTTTAGCAAATAACCAAATTCCACCTATTTCATAACCAAACTTAACAACTTTTACTAATAACCAAAACTCAATAACCAAATTAGGATTTTTTGGAAACGAGTTTCAATCACGTACCTGACCACACTAAATTATTCGTCTTGACAAGAAGATTCCAAAATTGAAAGGTCGGTCGCTGTAAACCTCCTTATGCGCCTCACGTGACACCTAAAGAGGCTGCGCGTGAGATCTACTCGCATCACAGGCCGAACGCACCAAATCGAGTAAAAGCGTGTGAAGATGTTTCCGGCGACCGGCCTTTCAATTTTGGAATCGTCTCATTGAGACGAATAATATGATATGGTCGGATGCGTGATTGAAACTCGTTTGCGATTAGATAGATGTGCATTGTGTATTATGGTTTTTTTTTTTGTTAGAGATGCAAAAATAACTAATGTGGAGGTAGAAGTTGTTAAGTCTGATTATGAACTAAATGAATAATCAAATACTGACGTGACACATTTTGATTATTGGTTTTGATTATTAACATTGCGGATGCTCTTAAACTCAAATTTTCTCTTTGTGCACGGTCTCCAACAAACCTATAGCTGAGAGGGTCAATGTAGACGATTTTTAATGGATAGAATTGTCATTTTTTCTCATTCCGTTAACAGAGTTATCTAATTTTTTGTTTCATATAATTGAGGGGGTTTTCGCATACTTTCACCTAACTTTTACTGACAAATATTTTTGGGAATTTTTATCTTTCTTTAGAAAAGAAAGAGGGACTTTTTAATAGGGGGAGAATAAGCGTTCTACCTGCGCTATGCGAGAGAGCAAGGAAGAATTATATCATGTTTAATGTTATTTATAGCTATTCGTAAAGTCTAGTTATGTTATTCATTCCTTAATATTTATGATTTGACATCAAATTGAAAAGTTTATGTAGACACTAAAATTTCGGCATAGTTTAATCGCCATCTGATTAATTGAGATGAACAAATAATCTTCATTAATTAAAATCAAATGTTTGTGAAAACTAGCCAGTAAATATTGGGCTCGCCAAAGTATGGGCTCAACCATTTAAAAGAAGTGGGCAAGACCAAAATAAGATGGACCGACTTAACTAGCCAAAATGAAATTGGGTTAATCCAAAGATATGTGCCTAGTCAAATTTTCCTTGGGACAAAATTAAGAATATATATAAAAAAAAAACATTTATATTTGTATACATGTAAATATATATATATATATGTATATATATATACGGGGCGGTTCTGGGGACACTTAAAAAAACTCTTAAAAAAACACTTCATAGTTCCCGATCGAATTTTGATGATCCGGGCCGCTCAATGTGATCAGAACGTGATTTTAAGTGTGCCTTTGAGAAATCAGTAAAAAAAAAAGACCGGGAAGGGTTTCATCCGAACAGTTTTTTATTGAACTTTATTGAACGGTCCAATAAAAAACTGCTCAAATCAAGCCCTTCCCGGTTAGTTTTTTTGCCAGTTTCTCGCGAGCACCCTTAAAATCACGTTCTGAATGCATTGAGCGGCTCGGATCATCAAAATTTGATCGGAAATTATGAGATTAAGATTTGGATTATTTTTTTAAGAATTTTTTTAAGTGTCTCTGGAACCACCCCTATATATATATATATATATATATATATATGTCTGTGTGATATACACACACACATACTTACACACACCTAATTTCATTGCTATAAGAGAGGATAATTTATTCTCACTTGGAAAGTAAATCAATCAATGAAGATTTTTCAAAATTAGCATCTCTCTCCTTGAACTTTAAATAGGGGCTCTCATTAAGAAAAAGGGACCTTTGGCATGCTCTCAAGCACCCTCAAGAATTAAAGCACTGCACCAACATTCTTGTACGAGCTCTCAAGCACCTTCAAGAGTTCAAGCATGTAGAGATTCATATAAATTTTAATTATTGAAATTATTTGTAAATGCTTTATTGGAAAAATATGGATTTTGTAATGAATATTTGAATTGTAGTTTAAGATGATGAAATTGTTAGTAGAGGGGTGAATGTGTGATTTGCAAATATGTGGGTATATATATAGGGGTATGAGTGATAGGAGATTATTTTTCTCCTAACTCTATCTCTATCTCTTGGCTCCCTCTCCTCTCCCCAACGTCTCTCTCCCTCTCTCACCCCTTCTCACTTCCAAGCTTCAAAATCACCAAGATCCTCCACAAGTTCAACCTCCTCAAGTGTTCGAAGCCTCGGGTCGTGTTCGTTCAAGCTCGAAGGAGGTTTGCTCGGTTTCGCCTTTGGATTTATAGGGCTTGCTTGGGTTTTGTTCGAATCAATCGAGGTAGAGATTTCTTGCTTTTTTTATATGTAAATATATTGATTTGGGCTAAAATCGTGCCTATAATAGTTGTTGTTGATGTTGTAGTCGAATCCTTGAAATTCTGCAAAAATTCTGCTCGAACTGGCATTGTATCGATACAGCTCAGATTGGTATCGATACAAGACTCTCTATTGTATTTCGAAACCCATCTGTATCGATACTAGAATTCCTAGTATCGATACAAATAGGCCTAAAATCAGATTTTGTTGTTTTGCTTCAAATTTCATTGTTTTGACCCCCGAACACTTCTAAACCCTTTTGGACACCTCCTAAACTATCTCAAGCATGTCTAATTAACTTCCTATGATGGTTCGATGTATTTCTTGGTTCGTTGGTTTGCCGTTAGCTAGAACCGAAAAAGGTTTTACGTGATTGGAAAATTTGTTAAAATACGTCTTAATGATAAATTGATTTCTCGGTTATGTTTATGGCATACTTAGAGCATTGTTAGAATACCGTATGATGTTTCATGTGAATGTGTGATTAACGTGAAGTCTTAGTTGGTTTGTAGAGTGCGAGGATAAGCGAATGAGTCGAGGGTTGGACTAGGAAGCCTCGTAACGCAAGGGTGGTAATATGGAGACTTAGATGGATCTTGTAACGCAAGGGGTGGTAATATGGTGAACCGAGTCATTAGGGATCACTATGACGCATGGGATGGTAACATGGTAATCCTCGTAGTGTATACAGTAGTGCAAAGGGTGGAAATACTGACGGTGGGGATTTGGGGTAGCGAGTCAGTTTGCGATTGGGGAAGTGTTCAAGTCTTATGAAATATTATGTTGGCTTATAATGAACAAACGGTGTGATTGTCGATACATCAGTGAGTCCATAGTTATCTCCTGCTCTAACTATGTCTCCTTGCCCTCTTATTTTACACTTATCATCATATGTGCATATAAGGCTAGTAAAGATTTTCCTACTGGGCTAGTGTAGCTCAATAAAATCCTTCCTTTCAGGTTCAAATGTCGGGCAATAGACTGCATGCAACGGTATGCTTGGACATGAAGATTTTTGGAAGCTAACCTCTTTTACTTACTTATTCATCTTTGTAAAAGACTTACTTTTGGTTAAAGATGGCTTTGTAACTAATTTGCTCTTGAATTATCTTTTGACTAAAGTTTGTAATATTCTAAACATGTTGTACTTGTATCTAAGCTAATTTGGGCCGTGGAGCCAAGATTGTATTTCATTAAACTTGGAGACTTGTTTATAAATTAAACAGGTGGGAAACTCTTTTGGGTAATATGTATGATACGCAAGGCTCTTTATTGAAATGTATTATTATTTATCTTGAAAATCGAGGGCGTGACAAATTGGTATCAGAGCGTCTAGGTTTGAA
Source organism: Rhododendron ovatum (assembly GCA_019656835.1). Lineage (NCBI taxonomy): Eukaryota > Viridiplantae > Streptophyta > Magnoliopsida > Ericales > Ericaceae > Rhododendron > Rhododendron ovatum. The sequence continues at coordinate 27,675,585 of CM033795.1, read as the reverse complement.
TACTTTGAGATCGTGGGGAGACTTCTAGTCTCATGGGTTTAAAATGTCACGCCATTTTCATAACATATGTGTGCTTTGATATTATTTTGCTTACATGGCATGACATTTCAGTACAGTAGAGTGGTGTAGAGTCGCTTTAACCCGTGTTGAGATAGTTGGAGGTTTTGACCTCATTTGACAATGTTGCTATTGATCAATCTTTCTTATAACTTATAGTAAAATGCCTCCAAGAACGCATGCTAGGGCAAGTGAGGACGAAAGTTGGGGTGGTCGTGGCCGTGGCCAAGAAGCGCTAGTTGAGGATGAGGTTAGCCACCATGGGGAAAATCCGATTGGGAATCCGGGGGAAGGGGCCGGACACGATCAAAGAGAGGAGGTACCGATCGTTCAGAATCCTTTTACTAGGGATTTCGTTGCGGCTCTTGCGGCTGTAAATCTTTTAAATCCTGCTACTAGGTAAAGCACGGATAGTCATGCTATGATAGCAATGAGGGAGTTCAGCCGTAGAAATCCACTTACGTTCGACGGGTCAAGCAGTGACCGTCTTGTGGCCAATCATTGGCTAGCCCAAATTCGAAAACTTTTCAGGGCTCTTCAGATAACGGAGGATGACTTGCAAGTCAACATAGTAGTAGTTCAACTTACCGGAGAAGCAAACGAGTGGCAGGAGTCGGTGCTAGAATCACGAAAAGACGCAAGGAGAGAGGCAAGGACCGCGGCTCAAGCAAATGAGCCAGATGTTGAGAACCTAACTTGGGCCGAATTTGAGGTGCTCTTCGAGGAGCAATACTTTCCGGAAACGAGTCGCGACCAATTGAGAGATGAGTTTGAGAAGCTAGAGCAAGGGGATATGACCGTGTCGGAATATGCCATAAAGTTTCAATCCTTGTCCCGTTTCGCGCCGGAGTTAGTGGCTACTGAAGAGAGGAAATGTAGGCAATTTGAAAGGGGCTTGCACGACATTGTGAAGAAGTATGTTGTAGCGTACAATGCAAAGGAAAGTTTTCCGAAGTCGTTGAGTGTGCAAGGAGTATCGAGACACCTAAAGAGGCACCAAAAAATACTAAGGTTTGGGAACTAAGACAACCAATGGGAGGTATGAGCTCTTCTTTGGGGAGTTTCGGTAGTCAAGGGAGGAAAAAACAAAGGGATAAGATTTTGACTTTGCAGGGTCCGTCAAGTTTTAGGCCTCCACCTTCTTCTTCATTTGGGACTTGAGGAGCTTCTAGTAGACCTCTGATCATATGTCACGAGTGTGGTCAGACGGGGCACACTCGCGCCCAATGCCCGTGACTTTTGAACACGTGCTTTACTTGTGGGAAGCCTGGTCACTTTGCTAGAAATTGCTCGCGTGGAGAAGGGGCACGTAGTGGGTCGGGATCGGTGCAGCAGCCAAGGGGTGGACAGGGTTCTAGTCAGCAAACATTTTGGGGTAATCAGAGGCAGCAGCAGCCTCACTTTTGTCAGACTACGTCAGCTCAAGGATCTCAGGTTGAAAGAGGAGTGAGTTCATCTACAACTACTCAGGGTTCCGGTCAGAGGGGCAGACATGTTCAGGGTCAGACTACTCAGGGAAGGGCATTCGCAATCACTTCTACTATTCCACCTCCACCACCTCCTGTCACTTCTCAGGCCCTGGAAACTTCAGTTGTGAGGGGTACATTTCTCTTGTTTAACTCCTTTGCTAGAGTGTAATTTGATTTTGGAGCATCGCATTCATTCATTGCTACATCTATTGCTTGTGCTTTGGGGTTGTAAATCGAAAGTATCAGTCCTTTGTTGTTTGTTGACACACCTATAGGAGGTAGGTCACTATTAGATCGCATTTGTCGAGATTGTGAGCTTATTATTCGAGATCGTCGTTTTACATTTGACTTTATCGTGTTGAATACGTCAGGGTTCAACCTTATTTTGGGAATGGATTGACTGTCGACGTTCCATGCTAATATAAATTGCTTCAAGTGTCGGGTCCGTATTTGTCCGCCTGGGAGTTTTTGTTTCGAGTTCTTCGGGGAGCGTCGGGAACCGATAGAACCGTATCTGTGTGAGTCTTGAGAGCGTGAGTCGATGTATGCCATATTAGCAAGTTTGGCCTTAGATGAGAAACATATCTGAGCATGGGGAATTACCTCTTGTCGTTTGTGATTTTTCGGACGTGTTTCCAAAGGAGTTACCCAGTTTACCACCCGAAAGGGAAATTGAGTTTTCTATTGATCTGCTTCCTGGTACCGCTCCTATCTCCATACCTCCTTATCGCTTCGCTCCTGTCGAGTTGAGAGAATTGAAGATTCAATTGCAAGAACTGGAGGATTTGGGGTTTATTCGTCCAAGTCCGTCACCGTGGGGAGCACCGGCTTTGTTTGCTCAAAAGAAGGATGGGTCGCTTTGCCTATGTATCGATTATCGTAAGTTTAATCGCGTCACCATTAAGAATAATTACCCTATGCCTAAAATCGATGACTTGTTTGATCGACTTTGAGGAGCAACTTTTTTCTCTAAGATCGATTTGAGGTCCGGTTATCACCAGTTGAGGGTTCGGAGGGAAGACATTCCAAAGACCGCTTTTCGTACTTGTTATGGCCACTACGAGTTTGTTGTTATGCCCTTTGGATTGATGAATGCACCGGCAACTTTCATGGATTTAATGAACCATATCTTTCGTGCCTACCTTGATCGTTTCGCAGTTGTCTTTATGGACGATATTCTTATCTACTCGCCTTTGGAGGAGGAACACCAAACTCAACTTTCTTTTGTTCTTGAACTCTTGAGAGAGCACCATTTGTATGCCAAACTTAGCAAGTGCAAATTTTGGTTGTCCGATGTCAAATTTTTGGGTCACATTGTATCGAATGATGGGGTGTCTGTTGATCCGGAAAAGATAGAGTCTGTGATGAGTTGGCAGCGACCGAAAAATGTATTTGAGATTCGTAGTTTCTTGGGCTTGGCCGGGTATTATCATCATTTCATACTCAATTTCTCTTGCCTAGCGGCTCCGTTGACTAAATTGACTTGTAAGGGAACTCGTTTCATTTGGAGTGACGCGTGTGAGATGGCCTTTTAGGAATTGAAGAGAAGATTGACTACTGTGCTGGTTTTGGTCGTGCCCAAACGACGAGTCGGTTATTCCGTGTATTGTGACGCTTCGAAAGAGGGATTAGGGTGCATATTGATGCAATTGGGGTGAGTGGTAGCATATGGATCGCGGCAATTGAAAACTCATGAGCGAAACTATCCTATCCATGACTTAGAACTTGCAGCTGTCATCTTTGCATTAAAGAGTTGGCGTCATTATCTTTACGGTGAGAGATTCAAAGTCTTTTCCGATCACAAGAGTCTAAAGTACTTGTTCTCGCAAAAGGAGCTCAACTTGTGACAATGCCATTAGATGGAACATTTAGAAGACTACGATTTTGAATTGCAACATCATCCGGGAAAGGGGAACGTTGCAGCGTGCACATTAAGTAGAAAGTCGACACACCTTGCGAGCTTAGCTATCCACGAGTGGAAAACAATGAACGACTTAGGTTCATATGCGCTACATTTTGAAGAGGTCTGTGATGGAGTCTTTTTGTGCAACTTGACCGTTCAATCGACTTTGTCAAATCGGGTAATTGAGGCTCAATGGCAAGATGAAGAAGCGGGAGAGTTTCGTACTAAGTTTCTTAGCGTAAATGCTCGAGAGGGATGGATGATACACGCCGATCAAGGTTTACGATACCAAGGAAAATTGTTCGTACCCATTTCGTGTCGGGAGGAAATTTTAAGGCAATTTCACCACTCACTATTAGCCGTGCATCCGGGAGGAACGAAAATGTACTATGACTTACGTAGACAATTTTGGTGGCTGGGAATCAAGAGAGATGCCGGTGTCTTCGTGTCCAAATGTCTTACATGCCAACAAGTCAAAGCCGAGCATCAACGACCCGCGGGGGAGTTACAACCATTGCTAATGGCTTAATGGAAGTGCTAGAGCGTGACAATGGATTTTGTTACCAGTTTACCGCGATCGCCGAGGGGGCACGATGCCGTTTGGGTGATAGTCAATCGATTGACCAAGCCAACGCATTTCTTACCGATTCAGGTTACCGATTCGATTGATTCGCTTAGTTGTTTGTAGATCCGCAAGATTATCCATCTTCATGGGATACCCGTTTCTATCGTGTCGGATCAAGATCCAAGATTTATTGCGCGCTTTTGGCAGAGCTTGCAGGCCGCTCTTGGCACCAATCATTTATTTAGTACCGCGTATCACCCTTAAATGGATGGGCAATCTGAGAAAATGATCCAAATTCTAAAAGATATGCTTCGAGCATGCGTTATGGATTTTTGGGTTAATTGGGAGGATCACCTACCGTTAGTTGAATTCGCGTACAACAATAGTTACCAATCTAGCATCGAGATGGCGCTGTACGAAGCTTTGTATGGGAGACTGTGTCGATCACCCGTTAATTGGATTGAGTTGGGCGAAGCTACGTTGGTTGGGCTGGAATTGATCCAAGAAACCTCTGAGAGCATGAGAGCGATTCGTTTACGTCTTCTTGAAGCACAAAGGAGAACCACCGAGCAAGTCAAAGTGATTCGCCAACGGTTGTTAACCACACAAAGTAGACAAAAGAGTTACGCCGATCGTTGTCGCTGACCGTTATCATTTGAAGTGGGGGATCACGTGTTTCTAAAGGTATCACCACGTCAGGGAAACACGTGAAGATCGGGAAAGTCGCGTATCGATTGGCATTACCACCCAGATTATCGAACGTTCACGATGTGTTTCACGTGTCGATGTTACGAAAGTATGAACCGGATCCGTCACACGTTCTAGAGTGGTCCGAACTAGAGTTGGAAGCCGATGCATCTTATGGGGAGGAGCTGATACGTATCCTAGATTCGCGCAAGCAAATTTTGAGGGGTAAAATCATTCCGTTAGTGCGAGTCTTATGGAGTAATCTCAAGAACGAAGAGTCAACGTGGGAAAGGGAAGACGAAGTGAGGGAGAAATATCCGCATTTGTTTCCGAATTGATCAATGAGAGTCTCAAAATTTCAACATTATGATTGTTAGCTAATTGTTTGGTTGTAACAATTCCGATTTTTAGTAAATAAAATCTCGTTGTTTATTCAAAATTCTTTAATTTCTCTTGGATGGCTTTATAATTTTCTGGTTAACTCTAATAATCCGTCATACTTGGATTATATCTCTTGGCTAGTATAGTTAGCTTCTAACCAATTAGTTGGAGAAACCTAACTACCAAACCATTTAATTACCTTTTAACCATTACCCATTGGACGATAAATGTTATGGAAATCTTTATCCATTGGACAATAGAAAACCTAGATTTTCTACCAAAAATAGATTTTGTTAAAGTGCCCATATATAGTTATATATGGTTATATATACATGCCTAAATGACATATGGTATTATTCTAGTGTATATAGTACCTCACCCTTTTATCCATTAGTTAATAACCGCTAGGAAAATTATTACCCATTGGATAATAGTATTAGTCTTGCCAACAAGTACTAAGGTTATTTAATTAAATCATTTCTAGATTTTCCATGTGATGATATACTTATATATATATGTGTGTGTGTGTGTGTGTGTGTGTGTGTGTGTGTACCTAGTATATTTAATACCCTAGAATTTCTAAGTACATAATCTAATTTTATAATAAGAACATGTGCCAATTTGGACTATTTTAATAAATGATTTTGATCTTATAATTTTTTATTGGATATTGGGAAATCTACCTAGATTGCATATTACTTATTTATACATACATACATATATATATATATAGAGGAGTTTTCAAGTGAGGGATCCCTCATTTTTTTTAAAATGAGGGACTTTCAATTCCGATCAAATTTTAAAAATCCGAGCCGCTCAATGTGTGCAGAACGTGATTTTAAGGGTGTCCGCAAAAAATCAGCAAAAAAAATGACCGGGAAGGGCTTCATCCGAGCAGTTTTTTTTGAACCGTTCAATGAAAACTGCTCGGATGAAGCCCTTCCCAGTCATTTTTTTTGCTGATTTCTCGCGGGGAACCTTAAAATCACGTTCTGATCACTTTGAGCGGCTTGGATCATCGAAATTCAATCGGGAATGGGAGTCCCTCATTTTAAAAAAATGAGGGATCCCTCACCGGAACCTAACTCTATATATATATATATATATATATATATATATATATATATATAAATATTACAAAGTACACATGTGCATATTAGGTTATTTTAATAGGAAATTATGACTTGAAAATCTAGTAGATCACATAGTACCTATGTACTTTTATATATACTTGGTCATACTCATATATATATGTGTATATATATATATATATTGTACAAGAGAGAGAGAGGGGGAGGGAGAGAGAGATGGCCGAGGAAGAGAGAGAGAGAGAGAGAGAGAGAGAGAGGAAAAGAGGGAGAGATTGGATTGTACATTGGCTTAATCTTCCATTGTACTTTGACTTGATTTCAATCCATGGTTATTTACTTCTTCAAGCAAAATCTATCTCTCATTGTCCTTACTTGTACATCTACCAATATAAAACCTTGTACCATCCTCCTTTCCTCCACCAATCTTTCCATAATCCAATCCAAAGTACTAAATATAGCCATGCAAGACTAGAACTAGGTCTTGATCTTTCAAAGAAAGCATGACAAGTTGAATAAAAAATGAGATATGGAGAGGGAGAGAGATTCGGGTGAGAGGAAGGAGCCTTGGCCTATAAATAGCAAGCTATTCCAAACTTAAACTCACACCTTCACACTTTGCTCCAACTTCTCTCTAGAAATTCTAAGCTTTCCAAGTTCCAAAGTTCAAGTTCTTGAGTTTTCTTGAAATTCTTGAGAGCTACTACCAAATCACCTCCAAAAATCACCTCTAGATCTTTAAAGTAGCCTAGTTTAGTTAGCAAAGTTATTTCTAGGAAGAGAAAATCCATCTCTCTTCCTTTCGAAGCAAACCGAAACCGTTACGCCGCCGATTCGCAAAACCGACGACCTATTCTCAAAACCGACCAACCGCCAAGAAGTAAGGTAGAATCATCTTATTCCCTATCGCTAAGTATATGTAGGATTCCTTGTTCACCAACTCTACGTATAGAACCATATGTTAGAAAGTAGAATGTCCTTACTCTTTAGTTCAAAGTATAACTTAAAGTATTTTTAAGTAGATAAGGTTTTCTATCGTTTATTATGTTTAGAATGCATGATGGTTAAAGAACTCGTTTTGCTAATGGTGGTATGAACATGTTGAATAACAAACCTTTACTTCAATAAACATGTGTTGTTTTAAATTTTCCACAAAAGAGGAAAGAATGGATTTTTTTTGAAAGATAGAAACTTATCGCTTATTTAGAAGTATTCGTATTTTGATCTTTAGGATAGTTATGAGCATGCATACATGAATTGCTTGTATTACTAGTGGTATAATGTTGAGTTGGACGATCTTGTTAGTTAAAGATTTCAATGAATGATGTTGTATGTGAAAAGTTCTACTGCGGAGTCAGTGCATGAAAACGAGACACGAAAATCGAGAAAGTAGAAACATGACACTTAGGGTGTGGTTAATGAAAATGCGCATTTTGAAAAGGGTGAAATGTTTTGGAAACCGCAATGTGGTTGGACGTGGTAGCCCATTGTGTGGTGTGTGTTTTGTGTGCCAATGGGAACCCGGGATGGCGGAACCATTGTGAGGATACTCGGGAGACCGGAACGCCGGAACTGAGGTTGGGTGTGTGGCTTGGTTATCCACGGAGAGGAGCCAATGCAATGTGTGCCAATCGAAACCCGGGACGACGGAACCATTGTGAGGATACTCTGGAGATCGAAACGGCGGAACCGAGGTTGGGTGTGTTAGAAACAATTTTGAAAATGTTGATATGGTTATAAAATGGAGACATGGTCTACGAGAAGTCGCGTAGGAGAAACTTAGAAAATCATAAACACCAACGTTAGTATGGATAATGAATGTGGATGTGTCATCGTTTGTCAAATATGTTTGAACTATGCGGAAATCATTGATTTTATGGTTTAACGTTTGTAAGTTAAGAGTTAGAGGGTATGGGTTATTCTATTGAGCATTGTAGCTCACGGTGTTACCTTTTGGTGACCCTGACATATTATATTGGTGGCAACGCCGGTATAATGTGTCAGACCTCATAGATGAACAAGATGAGTTGTATACATTGGAGGCCTTCGGAGCCGAGGAGCTTGCCAGGATGGAAGAGCAGGCGGAATAGTAGTTAGGAACCCTAGTTCCCTCCCTTGTTGGATAAAAGTACTATTGTAAGACTTTGTGATGTAATAATGAGCTAGACTCACTTTATTTTTATAATAAAAATGTCTTATTAACGTACCCAGAATTTGGGGGCATTACATTGTTAATATGTATTGTTGCATGAGCATGATTACTTGATGCACGAGTTTAGTTGGCTTGTGTTGTAAATTTCGGGACGAAATTTCTTTAAGAATGATAGATTGTAGAGATTGATATAAATTTTAATTATTGAAATTATTAGGAAATGCTTTATTGGAAAAATATGGATTTTGTGGTGAATATTTGAATTGTGGTTTAAGATGATGAAATTGTTAGTAGAGGGATGAATGTGTGATTTGCAAATATGTGGGTATATATATAGTGTTGTGAGTGATAGGAGATTATTTTTCTCCTAACTCTATCTCTATCTCTCGGCTCCCTCTCCTCTCCCTAACGTCTCTCTCCCTCTTTCACCCCTTCTCACTTCCAAGCTCCAAAATCACCAAGATCCTCCACAAGTTCAACCTCCTCAAGTGTTCTAAGCCTCGGGTCGTGTTCGTTCAAGCTTGAAGGAGGTTTATTTTGCTCAGTTTCGCCTTTGGAGTTCTAGGGCTTGCTTGAGTTTTGTTCGAATCAATCGAGGTAGGGATTTCTTGCTTCTTTTATATGTAAATATGTTGATCTGGGGTAAAATTGTGTCTATAATAGTTGTTGTTGATGTTGTACTCGAATCCCTGAAATTCTGCTCGAACTGGCATTGTATCGATATAGCTCAGATTGGTATCGATACAAGACTCTCTTTTGTATTTCGAAGCCCATCTATATCGATACTAGAAGTCCTAGTATCGATACAAACATAACTAAAATCAGATTTTGCTGTTTTGCTCCAAATTTTATTGTTTTGACCCCTTATCACTTCTAAACGCTTTTGGACACCTTCTAAACTATCTCAAGCATATCTAACTGACTTCCTATGATGGTTCGACGTATTTCTTGGTCCGTTGGCTTTCCATTAGTTAGAACTGAATAAGGTTTTACTTGATTGGAAAATTTGTTAAAATACGTCTTAATGATAAATTGATTTCTCAGTTATGTTTATGGCATACTTAGAGCATTGTTAGAATACCGTATGATGTTTTCATGTGAATGTGTGATTAAGGTATAGTAAAGTCTTAATTCGTTTGTAGAGTGCGAGGGTAGGCGAATGAGTCGAGGGTTGGACTAGGAAGCCTCGTAATGCAAAGGGTGGTAATACGGAGACTTAGATGGATCCCGTAACGCAAGGGATGGTAACACGGTGAACCGAGTCGTTAAGGATCACTATGACGCATGGGGTGGTAACATGGTGATCCTTGTAGTGTATACAGTAGAGCAAGGGGTGGAAATACCGACGGTGGGGATTTGGGGTAGCGAGTTGGTTTGTGATTGGGGAAGTGTTCGAGTCTTATGAAATATGATGTTGGCTTATAATGAACAAACGGTGTGATTGTCGATACACCAGTGAGTCCATAGTTATCTCCTGCTTGAACTATGTCTCCTTGCCCTCTTATTTTACACTTATCATCATATGTGCATATAAGGCTGGTAAAGATTTTTCCTACTGGGCTAGTATAGCTCAATAAAATCCTTCTTTTCAGGTTCGAATGTCGAGTAATAGACTGCATGCAACGATGTACTTGGACATGAAGATTTTTGGAAGCTAACGTCTTTTACTTACTTATTCATCTTTGTAAAAGACATACTTTTGGTTAAAGATGGTTTTGTAACTAATTTGCTCTTGAATTATCTTTTGACTAAAGTTTGTAATATTTTAAACATGTTGTACTTGTATCTAAGCTAATTTGGGCCGTGGTGCCAAGATTATATTTCATTAAACTTGGGGACTTGTTGGTAAATTAAACAAGTGGGAAACTCTTTTGGGTAATATGTATGATACGTAAGGCTCTTTATTGAAATGTATTATTATTTATGTTAAAAATTGAAGGTGTGACAAAGCATTCTTAAGCTTGTAGAAGATCATTAAGCACTAAAACGACATGCCGATTCTTCTATGAGTTTCACAACATGCTTGCTCGACGTCTCAAGACTCTCAGAGCTCTCAAGTTTAATATCTCTTGCAAGAGAATTAAAAAAAAATTGGAATTTTTTTTTGGAAAAGATCAAGCGATTCAAGCCCTTGACTAAACTCGCTTTCTTCGAGCTTCTTGACTGGAAGACTCGAAGAAATCATCAAGCAGTTCAATTCAACAACAAGCTTCTATAGACGTTGGATTGAGACTTCATTAATTGAAAATCGAATCAGAGGATTTTGTTCTTTTTCTTGTAAAAGAGCATATTATAGAGAATTGTACCCTTTATTTAATTCAAAATCAATAAAATTGTATTTTATGCATCTTTATTGAAGCACTCAAATTTGTTTGTTACAATTTTAATGTGATAATGTTTGAGCACCAAAAGAAGTTTGGAAGCTTTTTTTCCTAACTTTTTAAAGGTATTTATAAAGTTTTGCTATATTATTCACCCCTCATTATTTAAGATTTAACATCAAATTGAAAAGTTTTAATGAGAGAATGTTTGAGCAGGAAAAGAAGTTTGAAAGCTTTTGTTCTAACTTTTGGTATTTTGAAAAGTGTAGGGGAAGAAAAGATGAAAACAAATTTTATTAGGAGGATGCCACATATGAGAGAAAAATTAAAGAGAGAGCTTGATTTTATTTTTAAAAATTACGTGTGCTTAGTACATGGAAAATAATAGGGACACATCAATATGTCACACCCCAACCATGCTTCTCTTACATACATGTGTGAGAATTTCACAATATAGTATGGATGTCTCAGCGCAAGAAGAGAAGGATTTCAACTTTTAATATGTAATTCTGTCTGACTGTACTTGGTTTGGCAATGGAGGACTTTTATTTTTGAAGGATTGGCCCCAGTCAAATTTGAGTTCCCAAACAAAACTTGACCCGGTCAAGCACACCAATGGTTAATAAAAATTATAAAATATATAAGCAGGGCAGGTCCAAAGATTTTTAGTACTCAAGGCCTAATAAAAAAAGTGTCCTTAGAAAAAAAAATTTGCACGGTTCCTCAAAAGAGGCAAGCAATTTGGAATGGAGAGAGTAATACTTAACAATATTTAGCACAAAGACATGTACCACCATCCAGGACTCTGCATTTAACAACATAAGTATAAATCTAAGCACCACCAGCAGAGGCTTTGCATAATAAGAGAATATTTACGGACTTGAAGCTGCGCAAGCAAATGAGAGAGATATACTCTAAGACTCCGCAGTGTGTAGTATATACTGGTCCTGCATTTCACTTTCTAATAAGCTTAAACACAAATCAAGTGGGAAATAAAAAAAAAAGCTCTAATATCACTATCACTACTAAATTGAACTTAGAGAAAAAAAAAAAAAAAAAAGAGAAGTCCTAAAGTCGCTATCACTAGTGCATCTACTCTTTACTTTCTTTTTCCTTTTTCATGTCCGAACATATAATTATGATGTCTATGATGTATAATAATTAGTTGTGCTTATTATTCTAGTGAATTTGAAATATTACTTTTTATTTTTACTTTCTTTTTCATTTGTTTTGGAAAAGAACTCAAACCCTCTGTAACTCAAAATAAAAAAAAACTTTGCAAAAGCACTCAAATTACTCTGGCTCAGAACCCTAACAGTATATTTATTTGTAGATTGTGTGATCAAGTTTGCCTTTCCTTAATCGATATCCATGCTTTTATGTACAATTAATAGCCACTCAATTTTTTTTTTCTCTCACAATTTCCTTTTTTCAAGACATTCGAAAAACATTTTCATATTTTAAAGCCTACAGATTAATATAATACTCCTGTCTCCTCAGTATCACTGACTGAGAGAGAGAGAGAGCTTACTGATAAACCCTTGTTCTTCGTTCAGTTGGGATTTTTTCGTTCTGGGCAAAACGTGAGAGACTGAGAGATTTGTTTTGTTTGTTTGGAAAATTAAATGGACCATCTAGATCCCCTATTTACAAAAGTGCCACCAAATGTTTTTGGGCCCTTCATCCATTGATCCGTGTGGGCCTTCTAATTATTTGTTCATGGGCCATTTTTTTTATTCTATTGGGCTAAAAAAGACTTCTACTCAAATCCAAATAAAAAAACTAGTAGAGTGCCCCTAAAAATTTGGCCTTTTTGGAATGCCCAAGGTCCAGGCCTCTTGGGCCCTGTGGTTGGGCCGACCCTGTATATAGGGAAATGTGGTTAGTAAAATGGGGAGTGTAAAATCACTCCCAAAAAAAAAAAAGCGAATGGAGAGGATTTGAGATCAAAAAATCCAATCGTGATAACCAAGAATTCTGTTTTGTAATACCCCGATTTTTGGGAACGTTAATTTAATAAATTTTTAACATTTATTAAATATAAAGTCATTACAAACTAATTTCTCCTTAAACTCAAGTTACAATTATGTATTAAATAGGGGATGACACTAAGGTAAATCTTCTTCTTGCGTCATTCTTCTTTCTCAACAAGCCTTTGATCAGCACCGTACTTTTCTAGTTGGAAAAATTGTCCCTATTCGTCACCTAGGTTTGGCATAAAATGCAAGGGCCATAAAAGTAGCACTATGAGTAATTAAGCCCAATAGCTAACTCTTACCCCTATGTCTCATGCACTAAAAGAAATAGCACATAGCAGTATATCATTTTTTTCAAAAATTTAACATCACAATGATAAATAGGGGTGTCGATGTCTTTCTAGGTTTATCGCAGCATATCATAAATCATGTCATTACTTTTCTAGTATCGATTCCACTTTTCATTTTATTTTTTGGAGCACTGGTTCCGCTGACCATCTTTCAGGACCTACCAGGCTCTCAGGCTAAATTCAGATTTTGCCACTCAAAAGCACTGATTCCGCAGATCATCTTTCAGGACCTACCGGGCTTTCAAGCTAAATTTAGATTTTGCCACCCAAAAGTACACCCAAAATCACTGATTTCGCAGACCATCTTTCAGGACCTACCCGGCTCTCAGGCTAAATTTAGATTTTGCCACCCAAAGCACTGATTCCGCTGACCACTCTTTCAAAACCTACCGGACTCTCTGTCTTAACAATTCCACAACACAAACATGGCAGTAATTTTGATGACCTACCGGGCTCCTAGGCCACATACGCACACCCGAATCATGATTCTGCTGACTATTCTTTCAGGAATTATCAGGCTCCTATACTCACACATCAAGTAACCATTTCACATTCTGTTTTCTCATTCTTTTTTGTATGTCAATTCTTGTTTCTCTTGTCTTGCAAACATGCATCGTTTTCTCGTGTTCACATTATTCTTTCAAAACTTGCTAAAATTCTTAGATAATAATAAATCCCTAATTTCATGCATTTCTATTTTCAACAACATTAAAAATTATAACATTACAACTTATCAAACAAACATAACATTTCCAACCATGCAATTAATTAAACATTATAGCGATAATATCAACTTTTCAACTTAAATAATTTAATCATGCGATATCATAAAAAATAATAAATAAATAGTTAAACATATAGCACATCAACATTATACTTAGGTGAGTAGATAAGAGGTTTCCACCTTGCGATCATTTTAACAATAATAGCGGTATTCAACATTTAAATTCCAAAATCAATATAATAAATTTTAACATGTGATATCAAAAAAATTCAAAATTCAATTTTCAAACATATGGCACATCAACATTATACTTAGGTCAGTAGATAGGAGGTTTCAACATTTCTTCTCGGTGGTAGGGTGGCTACAGAATACGTCGGATGGAAACGGGCGAAGTAACGTCGCTACGGCTTGATCGAAATAAAAAGAAAGTAAACTTTCCCTTCTTTTTTTTTTAAAGAACTACGAAACTTCTAGATTCTTGGAAAATTAAGGATTGGAAGGTGGTCTTGAGTGGTGGAGAAAGGTGCGAGGTTGCAAGGGTGGTGAACAAAGAAACAAGCTTTTCTTCTTCCTTCTCTCCTCTCACCCTAAATCCTCCTCTTCCTCATCTCTCTCTAACTTCCTAGCAAATGGAACAATGATCAAGTTAAGGTGGGTGTGAAGAAAATGAGAGATGAGGGGTGGTATTTATAGGCATTTGAGTTCCTCTCTCTCTCTCTCTCTCTCCATATATATATATATATATCACCCAATTTAATTTTCTCCATTTTAGGGGATTTTTGGTACAAAAAATCCATAGCCAAATATCCTAGCTTTTTAGTGCTAAGGCTAGGGTTCTTGGATTTTGTAAGTACAAGTTTATATGGATTTTGTGCAAGGAGAAATCAAAAGTACAAGATTTGCATGAGCCAAATCTTGATACAAAATCTCTCTCCATGTCTCTCAGCATCTCTTTCTCTTTCTCCCTCACAATTAAACCTCTCATTGATTTAAGGAGATTTGAAAGTACAAAATGTTTAATAAAATCCTAGGTTGCATGGCTGACATTTAGAGCTTTTAATAGCTTGAACTAAAATTCATAACTACAAATATCTTGAAGTACAAGATCACAATTTAACACCTTTGATACCTTCCTCTCTCTTCGCAATTCTCTCATATGCTAGGGCTAGGAAAGATCAACAAGTATAAGAAAATATATCCATGGAAATTCATGACTAAAGATTTACAAGTACAAGATTTTTTTTTAGGAGATTATTTGTACAAGAAATTTTTAGGCTTGCATGGCTAGTATAGGATTTTAATGGTGGAAGATATGCATATCTAGGATACAAGAATTTGGTGGAACAAAATCTAATAATACAAACCCATCTCTCCTGTAGGGGGATGAAAATAATTTGTGCCTAGAGTAGCACTAGATTGCAGCGGCTATTTGTGCCTCTTCACCGGAACTCTAGTTTGTCGTTGGAACTCTAATCTGCAAAATAGACAGGGGGTGAGTGTACCTTTGCCGCTCATGGCAAAGGCCCTCCGATGCCTAAGTTAGTATCACGTACTCAAGAAAAATCCTAGTTATCAGTAGGAGAACAATATGAATGCAACATATTGCGTACCTTTTACTTCTAGGTTTACCTCGTATTTATAGATTCATAGATGCTTGCTGCCCAAGCATCCCTGTCGCCCTAGGATTCCTATCTCATATAGGAAACCTAGGATATCTTGGATTCTTGTTCCCTTATCAGTTCATTACCTAGTCCTTTTAGAACTCTTTTCTTTAACTGGCTGAACATCCCATTTCCGTTGGGTATCTTTCTTGGATCCTATATTCTCGGGATCCTACTGTTTTGGAACCTCCAAGAGTATTCCCTCTGCTCCAGCACTTGATCTTGTTTGGCTATCTCATCGCTGTACAGACTACCTGGACCAGTCACTTCACATGTAACTGGTCCTTTATGAACAATTTGGACCAATGTCTTCTCAGGAATTCTCCTCCTGTTCGGCCCTTTTGTTGCTTAACAAACTACTTGGACCAGTGACTTCACATGTCACTGTTCCTTTATTAGTCTCTTGGTCCAATGACTTCTCATGTTTACTGGACCAAGACCCGTACAACCTTTTTGGTCCAATGACTTCTCATGTCACTGGTCTTTATCACTGAACACCATCTTGCACGGCGACTGTTCTATCTTTGTTCAAACCATGGTCCCACATACCACATGTTCGGTCACTTAGTTGTACCTGTTTGGGAAAACCACCATACAATTGCTCCCCAGATTTGCTTGTTGCCATTGTTCGGGGGTAATAAATAAAGCTTAGAAACAAACTTCAGGCCTAACCTCCTGGGGACCCGTGCAGACATAGTATTTATACCCTTTGATGGTTTTGGCGCCTTTCTCATTCTACCATCTTGGGGTAGTGACTCCACATGGCGCATTTCGTACGCCACACATTTAATTCGAACTGACGCTTTGTTAAACGGCTTCAGAATGGCATCCACTGAATCTTATTTTCTCGTTACTTTTCATGTAACGGTGTGAGAGTAGACATTTTACCTTTGTCCTTTTCACTTAAACTCTCAAAAGGGATTTTTTTGTGTTTTCCACCCAAAACTCAAATCTTGTGTTTATCTCTCTAAGAAACCAGGCAAAAGCTTCAATCACCATCATTGCCATCTGCAATTTGTTCTTACACCCCCAGGAATCGGCGTAATCAACATCATAAGCCCTTTCATTCCTTCTTCTTTTCGTGTTTCAATCTGAGATTTCTTTCTCAGATTCTTTGTTGCTTCTAGGGTTTCAATCATACCCATTTCCAGTTTCTGTTTTATTTCGAGTGTATCCATGGCGGACAAGGGTAATAGTGGCCCTAAACCTAGTAAATTTAGGAAACTTTGTGAGACTCCCACCGCCATGGCGGCGTTTAAGACTGAATACAATATTTCAGATAATGTCGGGCTAGAACTTGCTCCTTTAGGTGCAGAGAGGAATGCAGGTTCATGGGACAGAACATGTATTCCCATTGTAGCCATAGTTGAGGGTGGAGTTCGTTTCCCCCTTGATCCATTACTTCGTTGTGTTCTAAGCTAGTACCGCCTTAGTCCTATACAAGTTTCCACCAATTTCTTCAGACTAGTGATGGGCGTTGTAGCTCTAAATAGGATTCTAGGAACCCAATTAGGAATATGGTACATCCAGTGGTACTATAGCATTGTGCTAAACCCCGAGTATAACAACTACTATTTCAAAGTGAGAAAAGCAGAAAAGCGTTTCATACTTAACTTTCCAGATTTTGCTCGTGATCACAAAATGGACTTCCTGTATGTTACTGGAGCTTTTGAGTCAATGGGGGAAGATGGCCAGGTGGTGGGCTTCCATTGCCTCCATGAATGGGGCTATCCACGTATGCTCCCATTCTACTCCCTTATTCGTGCAACTATTCTTTCTTTTCTGCATTCTCTTTGCATTTCTAATGTATTTTTGTGCTTGCTTTTTCAGCTACCAACACTAACAAACATCCAAGAAGGGAACCAAGCTACGTCCGAACAACGGATATCAACAAGGTTCTTAAATACAAAGGGGAGCCCGATACCCCAACAGCTGGTCGAGGACGCAATGCTGACGTGTTGCTGGGATACAACCCTACACAGAAGGGGTTCATTGACAGGAGGCTAGCCAACCCAAGCACTAGTGCTGCTTCCACTTCGTCTGCTCCCCAGTCGAGGACATCAAGATCCAGATCTGGTGTGACAATTGCCAAATAGCCAGGCGAAGTTCAAATTTCCGAAGGCATCCCACTTCCTCGCTTGGTCCTTAGAAGGTCTTTGCGACAACCTGCCGAATAGACTGTTGTTGATAGAGACACCAACCAATCTTCTTCATCAGGGTACTCTGCATCTCCACCTGATTCAAGTATAATGACTCAATAGCCTTTAAACCTTAGTTCTCTCTTAATTGTGTCCGCTCAAGGACGAGGCTCTTTTGACCCGATTCCTTCTACTGGTCATGTTCCCCCGCCTCCCCGACATACCAGAAGAGTCTCAACAAGGAGCAGTTCATCTCCTCGAGAATCTGAAACCATTTTGGAGGCCAAAGATGTACCTCGAGACAAACGTCCCAGGAACCAAGAGGCTGGGATACGGCACAAGCTGTCGCGTCAGCTCTTCAACCCCCCTCATTGAGCACTAATGTAGCTCATCCAATCTGGACCCCTCAACTCATTTGAGGTGACCGTCCTATCAATGCTGGGGACAGTGCCAATTCCTTTGAAACAACACTAGCTCTAGCTCAAGGGCTGCTGTTACCAGTCGATATGCAGAGGGAGTCCTTATCCCCTTCTCACCGGCTAGTATCTATTGGAATTGTTAGTGGAATCAAGGTAACTTGCTTTTTCGTAGCCTAAGTTAACTTTCTTTGTAGCTTGTAGATTTCTGAGTGTGTTTGTTACTTGGTATTTTGCAGTTCATCCAAAGGATGGTCACACTTGGCCAGAAGTTTCAAGAAGTCGAGTCTGAAAGGAATAGACTCCTAAGGGACAACATGAGGCAACTTTGAACAATAACTAGGCTGGAGAGAGAGAGAGAGAGAGAGAGAGAGAGAGAGAGAGAGAGAGATAAGGCAAAACTGGGTGCCGAGGAGATGAAAACAAAATTGGAGTTCGCCGAAGATAGTCTCAGTCAAGCTTTGGCGGAGATTGAAAGTTCCAAAAAAGCTGCTCACAATGACGGATACCAGAAGGGGTTCGATGCAACAACATCAAGTTATGTCGAACAGATGCCGGCCATCCAGGACCAAATATGGCCGCTTGCTGGGAGGCGTGTTTGACAAAGCTTGGGGTTCCAGAAGATTCTCCCTTTTGGGTGGAGAATGATCTTCCAAGAAGTCGGCTTCCTTATACTCAGGACTTGATGGGGCAACATGAGGACGATGTCGAACAACAGATTGATGATTGTGCTAATGCCAGGGAAAATATTATGGCTGGACCTTAAGACGCTCATCCTGAATAATCACCTGTTAGAGAAACAGTTAACGAACTAATGAACTTGGAGGAGAATGTAGCTGGAGGTGGTTCTACCACTGAAGTCAATATAAAGGTCCCAGATGAAACTCCTCCAGAGGTCCAAAACCTAGACTAAAAGGTATGTTTCGTTGTGTAGCCTTTTCAGTGTTTTAAGTCAAGCTTGCAGGTCCTGCGTGACCGTCGTTTCAGCCCTGTGAGGCACCAGTACTTTTATACTTTGGATAAATACGGGTATTTGGCCCCTTGTTGCATAACACTATGCTTTAAGTATCTGCTATGTTTGTTCATTGCTTGGATTAGTTTGCTCGGCCCTTCGTGGTCATAAACTCTTGTCGTAGTCTTTTCAATGTTTGTTGGCATTTCATACCATCTCTGTGGATATTTCATATACTTTGTTTTGCTCCAAATGGATGTGTCTGTATGCATGAGTGTTTATCTAAGTTCTAATACTTAGTCTAATTCACCAGACATATCTCATTATGTTTGTGCCCAAGTATTTTCATACTTAGTCAATTACTCCTAAACATACGCTCGTTATGTTTTTAGCCAAGTATTTCATACCTGGAGAAGAAGCAATTATTTCATACTTGCTTGTAAGTGTCTCGTACTTAAACAGAAAGTCAAGTGTTTGTCGTACTTAGCAATCCGTGCATATGCACGTATGCAAATCTAAGTTTCTCGTACTTAAACAATTTTTAAGTTTCTCGTACTTAAATTTTTTTTTAAGTTTCTCGTACTTAGTCTACTTTAAGTTTCTCGTACTTAAACAAATTTTAAGTTTTCATACTTTAAAGTGTTCGAGCCCAATCTCTGCTCCCCAATATGAAAAAAGGAAAACAATTCCGAATTTTGTATTCATATGTACACAAAAACAAGAAAGAACTGTGAGATCAAAATTTTCAGAAAATTCATATGTATAATCATAATAGGATTTTATTCATAATCTTTGGACTCAAGGGGTCGTTATTCGTACCCCTTGCAACTAATAAATAGTAAAAACAAGTGAGCTTTATTCGTAACTCCCACACAATCACGTAGTGCATCCTAAAACAGGAAGAAATAAAACTAAACTCTTTTAAACAAAGAATTTTCTCTGATTGTGGACATTCCAAGGCCTTGGTACTAGGTTTCCATCCAGGCTGCCAATCTATAAGCCTCTATGCCCACAATCTCAGTCACTCGATATGGGCCTTCCCAATTGGCCCCCAACTTGCCTTCGTTTGCCACCTTGGTATTGCTGAGCACCTTTCGTAGTACAAGGTCTCCAATACCGAATTCTCTTGGGTGAACGTGTTTGTTATAGCTTCTCATTAACTGTTCTTGATAAGAGGCTAAATGCACCAGGGCCCTCTCTCTCCTTTCGTCGGCAAGGTCGAGCTCAATTTCTAGGGCCCTGTCATTTCCTCCACTTTCGACCAAAGCTGTTATGTTGCTGGGCAATCCAACTTCTAATGGTATAACTGCCTCTGTTCCATATGCCAAAGAGTAGGGGGTCTCTCCCGTAGGCCTCCTAGGTGTTGTTCGGTGTGCCCATAGCACCAGTGGTAACTTGTCGGGCCACTTCCCTTTCGCTTTATCTAACCTTTTCTTGATCCCATCAAGTATGGTTTTATTGGATGCTTCTGCTTGCCCATTACTCTAAGGGTAAACTGGGGTCGAATAGTAGTTCCTTATCCCATACTGGGAACAGAAAGCTTTGAATTTCTTCTAGAATTGTGACCCATTATCTGTAATCAAAGAATAGGGTACCCCAAAACGAGTAATTATGCTTTTCCAAACGAACCTTTCTATCATGGGTTCAGTGATTTTGGCCAATGGCTCCGCTTCAATCCATTTCGTGAAGTAGTCCATGGCCACCAATAGGAACTTTCGAATCCTTGTTGCCTTATGGAGTGGACCCACAATGTCCATTCCCCATTGAGCAAACGGCCACGGGCCAGTCAAAGGCACCAGATCCTCAGCTAGCGTTCTTATCCTTGGGTTATTGCTCGATGGGCTATGGACCTGCCCCTGCATGACTTCCATAAGTCCCTTCCGAAATTTCGTGTAGGAATTTTTGCACCATCTCAGGGTGCACACATAGCAAATAGGGACCTGTAAAGGACTTCCTATATAACTTCCCTTCTGGGAAAAACCAAAACCTAGCAGATTTGGTCTTTATTTTGTGAGCTTCCTTTTTATCAGAGGGGAGTGTTTCATCTCGTAAAAACTCCACAATTGGATCCATCCAACTTGGTGCCTTTTTCACGTCCAAGACCAACTCCACACTTCTTCCAATGCTTGGCTCGTTAAGATAGTCGACTGCTACCTTTCTTTTAAACTCAGTTGGTACAGCTGCATGAGTCTGCGTGAGTGTTCTGTCCAAAACTTATCTGCTCAATGTAAACCTTCTCGAATTCGTCCAACAAGTCTTTGGCTGCCTCTATGTAGGCTGTCATTTTCTCATTTCGTGTAACGCCTTGAATTTTGGGTATTAAAGAAGACATTTTATTACAAAATAAGGTGAGTCTGGCTCAATATTACATCATTACTCTCTTGAGAGTACTTTTATTACACAAGGAAAGGGAACTAAGGTTCCTAATACTACGCTGCTTGCTCTTCCATCCTAGCAAACTCCTCTGCTCCAAAAGCTTCCACGGTGAACTGTTTGTCTTGAACATCTACAAGGTCTGACACATTATACCAGCGTCGCCACCGATATAATATGTCAGGGTCACCAAAGGTAACACCATGAGCTACAAAAGCTCAGCAGAACAATCCCATATCCGCTAACCCATAACTTACAAACAAGGCTATAAGGGAAACATCAATTTCCACATGATACGTATATACACAGCTACAAAAGACAATATCAATAACACATCCGCAATCGTTATTCAAACTATCGTAGGTGTCCATGATTCTCTTTGTTTCTCCTACACGACTCATCGTAGACCGTGTCAACATTTTCACATTTCATAAACGTATCACCTTTTAAAAAACTCATTTTTAACACACCCAACCTCGGTTCCGCCGTTTCGGGTTCCTGAGTATCCTCACAATGGTTCCATTGTCCCGGGTTTCCATTGGCACACATTGCATTGGCTCCGTACCACGGATAACCAAGCACACACCCAACCTCGGTTCTGCCGTTTCGGTCTCCCGAGTATCCTCACAATGGTTTCGCCGTCCTGGGTTCCCATTGGCACACAAAACACACACCACACAATGGGCAAGTCCGGCCACATTGCGGTTTCCAAAACATTTCAAAAATCGTTCGTTTAACTCACCTAACCTCAGTTCCGCCGTTCCGGGTTCCCGAGTATCCTCACAATGGTTCCGCCGTCCCGGGTTCCCATTGGCACACATTGCATTGGCTCCGTATCGCGGATAACCAAGCACACACCCAACCTCGGTTCCGCCGTTCCGGTCTCTCGAGTATCCTCACAATGGTTTCGTTGTCCTGGATTCCCATTGGCACACAAAACACACACCACACAATGGGCAAGTCCGGCCACATTGCGGTTTCCAAAACATTTCAAAAATCGTTCGTTTAACTCACCTAACCTCAGTTCCGCCGTTCCGGGTTCCCGAGTATCCTCACAATGGTTCCGCCGTCCCGGGTTCCCATTGGCACACATTGCATTGGCTCCGTATCGCGGATAACCAAGCACACACCCAACCTCGGTTCTGCCGTTCCGGTCTCCCGAGTATCCTCACAATGGTTTCGCCGTCCTGGATTCCCATTGGCACACAAAACACACACCACACAATGGGCAAGGCCAGCCACATTGCGGTTTCCAAAACATTTCAAAAATCGTTCGTTTAGCTCACCCAACCTTAGTTCTGCTGTTCCGGGTTCCCGAGTATCCTCACAATAGTTCTGCCGTCCCGGGTTCCCATTGGCACACATTGCATTGGCTTCGTATCGCGGATAACCAAGCACACACCCAACCTCGGTTCCGCCGTTCCAGTCTCCCGAGTATCCTCACAATGGTTCCGCCGTCCTGGGTTCCCATCGGCACACAAAACACACACATAATGCCACCCAAAAACTAGTCATTATGTAGTTTCAAAATATTTTCTTCCTCGGAAAATATTTTCTTTCATTAACCACACCCTAGGTGCCATGTTTCTACTTTCTCGGTTCTCGTGTCTCGTTTACATGCAAAGACTTCGCGGTGGAACAAAAGTAAGCATGAAACATAAGATCATCCAATTCTATACTACTTATCATGCTAAGTCACCACTTATAGCATAACGCCACATGTACGGACGCCTTTGGAGTGTATCACTTATGCTTATTCAAAGCACAACGCCACATGTACGGATGTCTTTGGAGTGAAATCACTTATGCTTTATCACACCACAAGTAATACAAGCAACTCATATAAACATACTCATAACCAATAACAAATATACAAATACTTCGATATAAGTAAGTAAGGATGCACTACATATAATTAGGAGTAGTAGATAGGGAGAATCTACCGTTCTTTCTTAGCAATTCAAAACAACAACATTATACTTGAGTAAGTGAGTAAATAGGAAGTAAGGATTTCCTTACCGTTCTTCTAGGCGGTAGTAACGGCTTACGGACGGTAATTGGCGGTCAGACGGAATAACTTCCTACGGTGGTCTCCGGTAGCTTCGAAAGAGAAAGGTCTCTCTTGAAACCTAATCTTGACTAAACTACTTAAGCTTTTTGGATCAGAGGGTGGTCGAGTGGCGGCTTAGGTTGAGTTTCTTGAAGAACTCAAGAACACCTTAAGAACATGAAGAACAAAGAAAGAATAAAGGAATTCTAGAGAGAAGTTGGAGCAATGAGAAGGTGTGAGTTGAATGGCATGGATATGGCTCTATTTATAGCCAAAACTTGAGCTCCCTCTCTCTCTCTAAGGCCCGCCCCCCCTCTCTCCATAGCTCATAATTTGACACTTGTCATGTACTCATGGAAAATCAAAGTCCAAAACCCTAGGTTTTCATGGCTAGTTTGTACCAAGGATGGATTATGGAAGATTTGTTGGAAGGAAAGGAGACATTGGTACAAGATTTGGTATTAAACAATCCTAGAAGTACAATGGAGAGTTAGTTTTGGCTGGGAAAAAGATTCACCCAAGGATTTGAAAGATGTAAGAAGATCATGGTGAATCAAGTCAAGGTACAACCAAATCTCTCTCTTTCTTCTTTTCTCTCCCTCTCTCTCCCTCCCTCTCTCTCTCTCGGCTCCCCTCTCCCTCTCTCTCTCTCGGCAATCTCTCTCTCTCTCTCTCTCAAGTACACTTATATATATAAAAACAAGAAAGAATAAGTAAAAAGTACCAAGGTACTAGATTTACAAAATCAAATATCCCCTTAAAATAATCTAATTAGGCACATGTCTCTAACAAACTAATGGGTATTTGTACTCTAGGAAGATCAACTCCCTAATAAATTAATCCAATTAAGTACAAAACCCCAATATAAAATATTAAAAGAGTACTTAGAAAAACTTAGGTCTTAAAGACTACTAAGTACTTTTATAATAAAATATATGTACTTCATCACATGGGGTTTTAAGAAAAAAGACTAGTTTAATAAACCCATATACTTAGATGAAAGAAACTCTATTACCCAATGGATAACAAATCCTCTAACTTTTATTGTCCAATGGACAATAGTAACTAGGGAACTTTTATATTAAAATAAACAAAGTCCTTTAAAGCATGTGACAAAAGCCCTATATTTAAATATAGATGTGGTACCAAGTACCCCAATTAAATAAAAGGCTAAGATTCTTTCCATTAAAATAATAGTAAAGTACAAGTACTATTTTATTCCATAAAGTACTTTAGAAATCTAGGGTTTAGATATACCCCAATAGTTTAATGCATAAAAGTACATGGGAATCCAAATCTTGATTATAAAAATAAACTTTGTACCTTGTTGGAAGATTTGAGCTATTACTCAATGGGTAATAAATTCCCTAGCGGTTAATAACCAAAGGATAATAGAGGTACAAGTACTTTTTATCTTTAAAATAAGATTTTGAAAAGACTACATGTACTTTTAGTAAAAACTTATTGTCCAATGGACAAAAATTATCCTAACATTATGGACCAAAGGGTAAAGGTAAAAGGTTCAAAAGTTTCAAAAGGTCCAAAAGGTTCATCTAGTAACTAGGTGAGTTGGTTGCTCGGTTCCTCCAACTAGTTGGTTAGAAACTAACTAAATTGGTCAAGTGGGGTTTCTAGTCGAGAGTTTAACCAATGATCAAAATCTAATTATGACGAAAATTAACAAGAAATCATATAGCCATTCAAGAGAAAATAAGTAATTTAAATAAAATTCAAATATTTAACGAAATTTTTATTGACCAAAATTCAGGGGCGTTACATTTCGGGCTTCATACTCTTCGGACAATTGGTTTACTACTAGTTAAGAATCACAATACACCCTAATTCGTTTTGCTTTTAGGGTTTTTGCACTCTTTAAGCTAGCTAAGAGTGCTTTGTACTCTGCCACATTATTTGACGCACCAAAACCTAGCCGAACAGATAGTTCCAGCATTACTCCTTCAAGAGGAAAAAACACAACCCCGATTCTTGAACCAGTATTGCATGCTGAACCGTCAACAAACAACTTCCACTCCAGGGGATCTTGTTCGGCTGGAACTTTGTCCTGTTTGGCTAGTGGCCCGGTCGCCTACTCCTTTCTCGTAGGAGGCAGGGGTGCTACTGCAGGTGAGAACTCCGCCATAAAATCAGCCAACACTTGGCCTTTGATCGCTATGCTCGGCTGATAGTCAATGTCATATTGGTTTAACTCAACGGACCAAGTTGAGATTCTTCCTGAGAAGTCGGCTTTTCGTAGCAGTGATTTTAATGGGAACTCTGTGTAAACTACAACCTTGTGGCTCTGGAAATAATGTGGCAATTTCCTTGTTGCTATCCATAAGGCTAGGACTAATTTCTCAAGGGGCAGATAACTCCTTTTAGCATCTAACAAAGTTTTGCTCACAGAATAGATAGGGATTTGTTCGGATCCCTTATCCCTTAATAGGACCGCACTCACAACATGTTCAGAAACTGCTAAGTACAAAACCAAAGACTCACGCGGCTCTGGGGTTGACAAAAGTGGGGCTTCTGCTTAGTATTTCTTCAAATCCTGGAAGGCCTGCTCACACTCTGCTCCCCATTCATATCATTCCCTTTCCTTTAATAGCTGAAAAGAGGGTCTACACTTGTCACTTGACCTGCTAATGAATCTGTTTAGGGCTGTAGCCATTCCAATTAACCTTTGGACTTCCTTTGTTGTTCTGGGTCTTTGTAGCCTTTGCAAGGCTGTTATTTGATCAGGATTTGCTTCAATCCCTCTTATGGTCATTAGGTGGCCTAGGAATTTCCCAAAGCCAACTCTAAACGCACACTTCGAGGCATTGAGTTTTAGCTTGTACTTCCTCAGGATTCCAAAGGCCTCCTTCAAATCCGTTATATGTCCTTGTCTGGTCTTACTTTTCACCACCATATCGTTGATATAGACCTCCATGGTTTTTCCTAGCAGCTTTTTGAACATGATGGTTCTGAGTCTCTGGTATGTTGCCTCTGCGTTTCTGAGCCCAAAGGGCATGACATTATAACAATATAATCCTTGTGGTGTAGTGAAAGAAGTCTTTTCCTAATTAGGCCCAAACATGGCAATTTGATGATATCCCCGATATGCGTCGAGGAAACTCATCCGTTCGTATCCAGCAATGGCATCTACCAATTGGTCAATCCTGGGAAGAGGGAAGCTGTCTTTTGGGCATGCTTTATTCAAATCAGTAAAATCCACACATACACGCCACTTTCCATTCTTCTTTTTTACTACCACAGTGTTGGATAACCACCCCGGATAGTAAACCTCCTATATTGCTTTGGCTTCCAACAAATGATCTACCTCTTAGATAATAACGTCAACATGCTGCACGGCTGCCCTTCTCTTCTTCTAAATGACTGGCTTATGCTGTGGATCAACGTTCAAGTGGTGGCAGATCACATCTGCATATACTCTGGGCATCTCCTCTGGTATCCATGCGAACACATCAACATGTTCTTTGAAGAAACCTACCAACTCAGGTTCTTGCTATGTTGGTAGCGATTCTCCAATTAGAAAATACCTATCAGGATCAGTCTCGTTGATCTCTATTTTCTTTAAGCCTTCAACTACTCTTTTTGCTGGGTTTCTTCCGACATTCTCGATAGTCGTTTGATCTGGTACTTCTACCGTATGAACATGATGGGCCTTTGGGACTTTTTTGATGGTGGAAATCAATCACTGTTGTGCCATCTTCTGATTGCCTTGGATTTTTTCAACTCCGTTAGACCCAGGAAATTTTACCATCTGATGGTAGGTGGAGAAAATTGCCCTCATCTTGTGCAACCACGTTCTTTCTATAATCACGTTATAGGAAGACGACACATCTACTACTAGAAAGTCGGTTCGCAGCACTACTGTCCCTGCCCGAATAGGTAGAGTTACCTTGCCAAGTGGCCAAACTACTTCTGCACCGAACCCGACCAAAGGAGTCGTTGACTGCACCAAATCTGCCTGTGTCAGCACCATTTTTTTAAATGTAGTACAATACCTCGGTGCAGCTCCCTGAGTTCACCAGGATTCTTTCTATGTCATATTCCCCAATTGGGTTATGACCAGAGCGTCGTTATGTGGTACTTGGTGGATTCCTCTCAGATCCTCATTCGTGAAGACTATGCCCTCATTGCATACTTCTCCTTCACGTCCTCTTTTCTTTCCCAACTGCATGACATGTTGGTCGTGCCTAATCTGCCTCTGGAGCAACCTTACCTCATTTCTCGTATAAGGCTCGGCCAACCCATGTATCTTATGGATTATGCTCCTTGGATTTTGTTCGTAATCCAATTCCATTGCCTTATCTTTATCCTTGGGATCTTTGTGGATAAATTCTTTAAGGTAGCCACGGGAGACCAAGTCATCAAGGTGCCTTTTAAACATGTCACAGCCTTCAGTCATGTGGCCCCAGTCCTTATGGTAGCTACAGTGCTGATTCATAGCCCGCTTTGCGTTTTTATCTCCCCCCAGGCATGGAGGCCATTTGAAATAGGGTTGATTCTTTATTCGATAAAGAATCCTGTAGATTGGTTTTTTTCAAACCGTGTTTATTGAAAAGAAGGACTTAGGATCAGGGCTTGTTTTTCTTTGTACGGCTCTTTCTTAGCCTGCACGTATTCTTTCCTTTCTCTATAGGTCTTGGGCTCTAGTTTATCTACTTTCTTTGTTGGTATCTTTGGCTGTTCGGCAGTGGCCTTGCCATCTTCTCAGAGTATATCATCTCCATTCTGGCATGTTCAATTCGCTCCATTAGCTGAGCCAATGTTGTTACCAGATGCATATTTAAAAATCAGTGTAACACCCCCCGAACAGGCAAGCCAGTTTTGAAAGTAGCAATCGCATACCTTCACTGCAACTTTCGATCTCATTGAAAGTCTCCCTATATTTTTTAGCGTAGTCCCTGATCGGCTTGCTCTCCCTCTGCTTCATTATGGAGAGGCTTTCAAATGTCTTTGGAGTCTTTCTGCTTGTCAAGAACCGAGCAGTGAACTCTTCCGCCAGTTGCGCCCATCCTCGGATGGAGTGTGGACCCAACTTATGGAACCAAGACAAAGCTACCTTCCATAAACTTGATGGGAACATTTTGCACATAATTGCATCATCCCCTTCGTGCATTAAAATTGCCTGTTGGTAGTGCTGTATGTGTGTTACAGGATCGGCATTTGTCTCGTAAAGGATAAACGTTTCGTGCTTCACCCTGCTCGGTAGCCTTGCCTCCTGCAACTTTCTTGTAAAGGGGGAGGATACAATATTGCTAAGTACCTTCTGTGCTGCCTCCCGTGCAGTCATGGTTTCATCCTCTAATCCCTTTGTCTTGTTGGGTCTATTCTTTTCCCAATCGAAAGCAGGTCTCTCGTACTTATCCCTATGGTGTCTTCTAGTCCCTTCCTCTTCAGTGGTGGGACTTCGGCTTCTGTTCTTTCTTTTTCTTGAAGGCACCCTTTACCGCTCCGGTGTTCGGCTCTTACTTCTGCTCCTCCTTTTTCGCGGAGGAGCTTTATGTCGCCTTGGTGTGGGGCTCCTACTCCTGCTCTTTCTTCCTCATGAAGGAGCCTATTTGTGTTTTATCATAGCATACCTATCTTCCCTGGAATTTCTACGAGAAAGTCTAGAGTCTTCAGGATGCTCCCGGATCCTTTCTAACTCCCAGATCTCGTGTTCTCACTTTTTGATCAAACGAGCGTACTCTTCAATTTCCTGCCTTTTTGAGAGTCCGATTGACTCCTCCCTACGGTAGGATTTACTCCTCCGTGTGGATTCTGTGACCGTCCTGTCCTCCCTATTTGTGGAGCCATCCAGGATGGTCAAGGGGTTGCCCTTGCTCGTTGTTTTCCTCCCATGTCCACCTTCGGGCTTTTTCAGAGCCTTTGGTGGAGATTTATCTCCTCTTCCACCTAGCAAATTCTTTGGGTTGATGGGCGTCGTCGGGTTTTCTTCTGCCATGGTCATTTTTTCAAAGAGAACTGATTCGTTCCCCACAGACGGCGCCAATTGTAGGGGGATGAAAACAATTAGTGCCTAGAGCAGCACTATATTGCAACGGCTACTCGTGCCTCTTCACCGGAACCCTAGTTTGTCGTCGGAACCCTAATCTGCAAAACAGACAGGGGATGAGCGCACCTTTGCCTCTCGTGGCAAAGGCCCTCCGATGCCTAAGTTAGTATCATGTACTCAAGAAAAACCCAAGTTATCAGTAGGAGAACAATATGAATGCAACGTATTGCATACCTTTTACCTCTAGGTTTACCTCGTATTTATAGATTCATAGATGCTTACTGCCCAAGCATCCCTGTCGCCCTAAGATTCCTATCTCATATAGAAAACTTAGGATATCTTGGATTCTTGTTCCCTTATCAGTACATTACCTTAGTCCTTTACTCTTTTCTTTAATTGGCCGAACATCCCATTTTCATTGGGTATCTTTCCTGGATCCTATATTCTCAGGATCCTACTGTTCTGGAACCTCCCAGAGCATTCCCTCTACTCCACTGGATCTTGTTCGGCTATCTCATCGCCGAACAGACTGTCTGGACCAATCACTTCACATATAACTGGTCCTTTATGAACAATTTGGACCAATGTCTTCTCAGGAGCTCTCCTCCTGTTCGGCCCTTTTGTTGCCGAACAAACTACTTGGACCAATGACTTCACATGTTACCGTTCCTTTATTAGTCTCTTGGTCCAATAACTTCTCATGTTTACTGGACCAAGACTCGTACAACCTTCCTGGTCCAATGACTTCTCATGTCACTGGTCCTTACTGCCGAACACCATCTTGCACGGTGACTGTTCTGTCTTTATTCAAACCATGGTCCCACGTACCAAATGTTTGGTCACTTAGTTGTACCTGTTCGGAAAAACCTACATACATCTCCTTCTCTCTATCGGCCACTCTCCTATCTTTCTTTCTTTGTTTTTTTTTTTTCACATAGGTCTATAGCCTAGAGTTTAGGATGATGTAAGGAGATCAAGCAAGTACAAGGAAAATCCATGGAAATCTATGGCTTAGAGAATATGTAACTATAAGATTTTTCAGGGATTTTGATTGTATAAATAAACCTCTAAGAAAATCTAACTCCTTCCTATATAATCCTAGGTTTTTATAACTTAAATATAGGCTTATAAGCATATCTAATTAGGTACAAGACTCTAAGGAGAGAATCCAAAGTACAAGGGGTGATACGGGTCTGATTTCCACCGGTTTTGGCGTATTTTTCGATCAGAACCGGTTATCCGGTTTGAGATTTTTAGAAACCGGAACCAGTTGAGATAATATGGTCCGGTTTCGACTGGCTCAACTGGTTTCAGTCCGGTTTATATGATTTTCATTCATGGGCCATATTTTGGGCCAAACACATCAAAAAAATCCAGAATTCAACCCACAAAATATCAACCAAAAACCCATAATTCAAACGCATTTTTTGAGCCCAACAAAAAAGGATCAATTTTAAGCCCAATACATAAAAAAAAAAAAAATCATAAAAACATAATTAAGCCCATAAAAATGGTTTATATAATAAATATATTTATTAGACCAATATACACCAAAAGGGTGGATAGCCTAGTGGTAAAGAGAGGGGAGATCCTTCTAGTCTTCTAGGGTTCGATTCCCCTCCCCTATGTGTGTGTGTGTGTATATATATATATATATAATCGGTCTGGTTTCAATCGTTCTTTAAAACACATAAACCGGATCAAAATTATTTTTCCGGTTTATAAAATTTTATAAACCGGAACCGGATCGAAATTATTCGACCGGTTTGAAAAATTCGATCCGGTCCGATTTTTCCGGTTAGATCGATTTTCTCATCTCAGCTAACAGTCCTACAAAGTACACTCATCTCTCTCCCTCCACAAATTTCAGCACACTTACAAACTAGTATAGGTCCTCAAATGAAAGAATAAATTGGTACAAGAGAATCTAGGATTGAATTTTAGTATTTAGGTTTATTCTTTCTTAGTCTTAGGTTTTAAATTAGGGAATCCAATTGGTACAATAAAAATCTAGGGTTTTAATGAGAGAGAAGATGAATCTTAATTGGTACAAGTTGTAAGGTTTTCTATATTGGTTAGATTTTCTTTTAGATTAGAAGAACAAGAAATTATGGGATTTGTGTAAGAGAATCTATATCATATCTATTGGCAAATCTCTCTCCTACTCTCCCTAGATTTTCTTTTAAAAAAAAAAAAAATTCTCCCTAGATTTAAGGGTTCTAGACTGTACAAGAAATCCTAGGGTTTTGTAGACTTGGAGAAGAAGAATAATCTTGAAGTACAAGATTTGGGTTTAAAGAGGTGGAGGTGAATCTTTGTTAGGGTTTTGATAGCTAGGGTTAGATTTTAATAGAAACAATCACTTTAATTTGGCAACTAAGTAAAGGAATTAAAATAAAAATTTTAATTTTATTAAAAAAAATTGGATGAAAATTCGGATCGTTACATGTTTCCTGCTCAAATCTCCATTTGACTCACTTCTCTCCCGCGCCTATACATATATATATATGCAACTTGTTGGCATGTGTCCTATTACACGGGGTTTTTTCCAGCCACATTAGTGAGTGGTCAATTATGTGCCTAGTTTTATCTCTATTATTGTGTTCTCTCTTATCCTCATCTATATACCCACGCATACTTAGAAAGCCTAACTCTGAGATCCTATGGCTGGTGATCAAGAGTTTCTTGTATTGCTAGCTCCATATTTTTTGTATATCTATATAGTTGTTGGTGGAGCTTTGGGTTCTAATTTAGTGTATGGTAATTCGAGTCAAACTATATAATTGGGCTATTGTATATATTCTGAAGGAGACATGCCATATGAGTAGCTTTGCTGCATGGGCGGCTCAAGTTTTACTATCAACAAATGGCTTGAAGCTCATCTCCAACGGAAGGTGCGAAGTTTGATGTGGAGCTTGTAACAGTAATATTTGATACCAATTCACAATGCAATCCAGGTGCTTTCTATCATGCCAAACCCTATGTGGCTTTGAAGTGAAGCCCAAACCTGCAAACTTTGGCAGCCAACTCCTCCCATGTCAAATTTCAAAATTGACTGTTACGATTTTGAAATTGTGACCGCTTGAATTTTCTTTTTTCTTTTAAAAGTTTGAGCTCTTTTCCCCCCTATAAATGCAGAGTTGAATAAACAATATAAATTGACATAAAGGTTGGAGAGGAATATCTTGATATCAAATAAATAAAATTTGGCATAAGGGTTGGAGATGAGACTTTGATGCCAAATTAGAAATGCCAAAGTGTCTCATAAGCCTTCAAAAAAAAATTGGCCCCTCAAATTTGAAGTCAATAATTGGAGATGATAATAGCGAGATATCCACGCCTAAGTCCTATATGTGTAAACCCATTCATTTGAGATAATTTCTATAATATTTACTTTGATTTACTTGAGGTAATTAAGTTGAAATATACTGTAATCATTGAGACTTATGAATGACTTATTAATGACAATAGATGAGTTCTGCCGTGGAGTAACAAATACGGCAAAAACTAATTTTGTCCGTAACAATGTTGAAGTTTGGCATGTCCACAAACACAAACACATGGTTATATATGTCCAAATAAAAGCAAACGATCAACACTTTCCTTGTTTTAATTTGTATTGATGTTTCAATGCATACGCAGTGCTAGGCAGTTTCTTCTTTGGATTTGCTTTCGTCTACGGTATCTTCTGATTCTGATTTTAGTTCTGATTTTCCTTCTACGTGCTTTCCCCACAAGACGGCGTAAAGACCGCCCACTAACAGTACCGCTCCACCGGCACTGTCAAAATGGAATATAAAAAATAAAAACACAAGCATGTCATTTTCTTGAGACCACGAGCACACACAAAAATTAATCTGTGTGACTGTCAGATAATTCACATTTCAAATTAAAAGCTCCTCAGAATATACGAAAGTATCTTTTCGAGTTCCAATTTTTTTTTGCAATCACTCACAAACACCACAATTATTAGCTTTTTTTTTTTTGAACTCTAAAATGTCGTTCAAATGGTAAAGAAGGTATTTGGATCTTTATCCCAACTTGCTATCCCGTTTTACAGGATGATTTAGTAATATTAAGTATGGTTCCACAGGCTCAATGCTTCATGTGTTTCAACCAATTGTGCTCTAAACTTGGTACTTGCTAACGTTTTGGTTCAATGATCAAAGACATGAGATACAGGAGCTCGATCGCTTCCTCTTAATGTATCAGATTTGAAATCTCTTAGGCACTATTAGTTTCTATAAGGTACTATTAGTTTCTATAGGGCCAATTCATATAGATCGAGCTTTGCTTCAACTTTAGTTGAACCCTCTGTGGTGAATAGTGGAATTGGTCCTTCAAAATTTGTCGAGGTGAGTGCATGGCTCAAGAGGAAATCTAGCTTATGTCACTTTTAAAAGGGGTGCATTTTATGAATCGATAAAGCTAAAGGGGCCAATGAGGTGGAAACTGATGGGGACCCGACGGGTACGCAGGGCTCACTCCGGGTCCCGCATAGATGATCCGAGCAGTACAATAATTTTATAAAAAAATGAGTGGGCCCCCATAAGGAATTAGCTCAATCTGATATATGCAGGTGCTCGATCTAATTTTCCATTTTTTATTCTGATTTTAGGATCCGAAATTTGAATGAAAAATGGAAGATTGGATCAAGTACATACGCATATCAGACTGATCTGATTTTTCACAAGCCCCCTCAATATTTTATTTTTAATTATTGAATGTCTCGTATCATTAGTGCGGGACCCAAAGTGGGTCTGCGTGCTTGTCTGTACCCCATCGGTTTTCACCTCATTGGTACCAATAGCAAGGTTTGTTTTAGTATCCATGTTGTATGGAAATATTAATATACAGTTTTTGATTTGGGGATCTTGCAGTGCATTCTTGTGTGGCTGATTTGACTGTCCATTTCTATGATGGACGATTCGGATTAATAGGAACTCTGACTAAATCCGAGCCATCGACGTCAAAATGGACCATGGAATCGGCCACCCTACAGCCCCTGTAGTGGGAGTTGCACTGCAGGATGTCCCTTTCCATACAGATTCATCCTACTCTGACTAAACGTTTAGTTCGGAATAAAGAGAATGAAAGAAGACGTAGGGGCTAAAGTCTAGTCCTTCGGATCAAATGTTGTTTGTAGTAATTCGAACTAAGTGGCTCGAACCCCATGTCTGACAACTACAGACCTAGGTTGTGCCGAGGGAGGTGGCTGTACCCTCGACGCCCAGGCTTGGCAATAATCGGAGCTCAGAGAGGGTCCCACTTTACCTGCCGAACGCCCGGCCGAGGAGAAAGTTCTTGGCTCGGATAAAGTTAAAACCCAGATCCACGACTTCATCTCTTTCTCTCCTCTTCGTGCCGCCCGCCCTTAGGCTCAGTCGAAGATGGGGCTTGACCCATTTCAGAGCTACGCACCGCTCCACGCGCTGAAACGATTTTGCAAAAGATAATGATTGGCGCACGTGGGGGTGCCGGCTCACACCAGAAATGGTTACCAGATCTTATTGGTGACGTCACAATGATGTTAGCTGACCTGTGCAAGGCACATGCCCATGCTCGGAGAGCAAGCCAAACAGACTCTATAAATACCAAGCAAAGCAGTCGTAAAGAGGTACATGCTTCTCCACCCCCAAAACCCTAGTCACTTGCTTTATTCTCTGCACAATCTCATCCTCTTGCCGGAGGGCTTTGTCGGGCAACCCCGGCTAGGTTTTAGTCGTGTGCTCACTATGTAGGTTAGGGCAAGAAAGCTAGGCGACACTCGAACCAATCAAAGAAGAGCTTAGACCAAGGATCAACGGGCCACACAATTGGTGAACCTGAAGTGAATCACTTCTGATTCAAAGCGACTCAAACTTCCTTTAAACTACCTCCCTCTTCCCAAAAAATAGCCACAATCTCAGCGACGATGGGTGGAGAACTGATGGACGTTACCTTCTCGGGGGCTAAGGACGCAGATGGAAACCCAATCCTTCCACATCTCGAGAGACACATGTCCATTTCGATTCACGCTAGATCTAGGTTATCTCCAACTTAGAACAATGTGACGGCGGCTTATATCCACCTGTTACAGCGATGAGACGATGAAAGAGACAATGAACTAGCGGCTCTGCGGGCGAAAATGGCCCAAATGAAGCAGCACATGCAAGAAGTCACCCCAGCTGCATCTAGATCTGCTGGAGATTGGAGGCGATGACGGCAAACACCTCCCTCCCCACCTCTTCCACCATCGCAGGAGCAACCCTTTGAAATGAGCTACCGTAGTTTCGTGAAGGATCGTCTTGGCTTCACACCGAAAAAGGGCAACGCAAGGGAACTAATCCTTTATCAGCAGCCAACCACCTCCGTGACACATCGCTCAAGAAGCCACCAAGAGCAAAGCAGATCCAGGGACACCGCTGGATCGTTCACAAGCACTTACTTTACTAGTCGCGTGGAGTATTCCTACACCACTGCTTCCCGCCATAGCCGAGCCTCCCTGGAGACAAGGCGACACGTTTCCGAGCGTCTTAGAGAAATTTCACCTGAAAACATAGAAACTCAGAAGAAGGTTCGGCGGGATGGAAAGGGCGTCTGTGTTGAAGGACAAAACGATGACCTAAAAGTCTGTCGTGAAAGAGAAAAGTCTATTGACAGACCTCGCTGAGCCGACGCCGAGATGAAGGAGAAGCTTTGGCACAGAGACCATGAAAAACCCTCGGACAAAGATTCTAAGGATAAAGAACATAAGAGGTCGAGAATCGATGGGCATGGCAAGCCACTGCGCCCAGGCTTTGAACGACAACTGAAGGACCTCGGCGTCTCGCCCTTCACACCTCATATAATTAATACAATGGCGAGGAATGCTTTGCACTTGATTTCGTCCTTGGTGGTACATAGTTCGATGGTTTGGCGAAAGTGGATCAAGTGCGTGTAGGCTTCACAGGTGTTTGGATCGAATTTAGTAAACTTTGGTAAGTGGATCCATCCGGAACCTAGCCGACCTTGAATGGGCTTTCAATATCTGCTTCATCACCAGCAACAAGACGGCCAAGGAATCGCTGGATCCATTCGGAACCTAGCCGACCTTGAACGGGCTTTCAATATCCGCTTCATCACCAGCAACAAGAAGGCCAAGGAGCCTGAATCCTTGTCCCAAACGAGGAAGCTCTCGACCGAGACACTCCGGCAGTACTCCGAACGTTATTCGCAACTTTTCAATGAAATCCCTGGGATCAACGAGTATTGTGTCGCACGTTCATTCAAAAATGACTTGGAATCAGGCAGCAAGATCTTGGACGAATTTGCAATCCGCCCTTCGCACGGCATGGGTGAACTCATGAGGATTGTGGAGAGATTCTATGCCCTCGAAGAACTCTACTCCCAACTGAACTGCTCCCCTACCGACTGTCATTCCTCAGTTGTTGGCACCAATCCCTACCCCGCAATCCCAGCCAAAGAAGCACGTGAATAGCATCAAGGAAGGGAAGAAACGTCCACCAAAGGCACACGACTACGTGGCCGAATCAAAGAGATTATGAGACAACCCATGGCTTGAGTGGCCGACAAGAACCCATTTGGTCTTTCCTCAAAGAGATTATGAGACAACCCTGGTTTGAGTGGCCGACAGGATAGCTCAGAATTGACACAGGCCAACCAGATCAGAACCCAAGGAAGAAATGTTATTATCACAATGAGCTCGGCCACTATACCATGGCTTGTGTCCCATACAAAGCACTTTTGGAGCGCCTCACGTCTCAAGGTCACCTGGACTAGTATATCGACTGAGCCAAAACACCTGCCCGCTAGCCTATCACCAACCCAAACCCCAATGAGCCATGGATGATAATCCATGTCATCCACTGCCCAGTAACCAAGGAGTCTAAGACCACCCTTTAAGCCGATCTCAATCGTGCCTCCACTTCCAAGTAGATACTTTCGGTGGGACCTAGGTCAAAGTGACCACGCCCGGAAGATGTTCCAAAATGGACGATCACCTTCACTGAGCGTGATCTCAAAATGGTGCAAACCCCTCACACTGACGCTCTTGTGGTTACCGTCCAGATTGGAGTCCATGACGTCAAGCGAGTTCTTGTCCATCAAGGCAGTTCAGCGGAGGTCATGTACTACGACCTTTTCAAGAAATTTCACGGCCTAGAGTCGGCCCTACAGCCGGCGAAAGTACTCCTCATCGGCTTCAATGGAGCCCTCGTCTGGCTGCTCGGCCGCATCTTCCTTCCGGTCGTCATCGGTTCAAAAATGTTGAGCGTTGAGTTCATCGTTGTCAACGTTTTGAGCCCATACAATGCCATCTTTGGCCGAACCTTGCTCCACGATATGCAAGCCATTACTTCCACCTATCACCAGGTCGTCCATTTTATCGGCACAAACGGAAAGCAAGAAGACCTACGTGATGATCAGGTCGCATCCAAAAAGTGCTATGTCTCAGCCATTCACAATTCGACCAAAGCAAAACAAGTCCAATGGGTCGAAGTACCTAACCTGGCTACACTTGATGACGTTGGTGAATCGGCCAAGGACAAAGCAATCAAAGACTTGGTTTCTATGGCAGTCAACGAAGACGGATCTTGTTTCATTTTACTCGGCTCTTCCCTCAGCGATGCTAAGTGCGAAGAAATGTTTCAGTTCCTCAAAAGCAACATCAAAGTATTCGCATGGACCCTCTATGAGATGCCAGGGGTTGACCCGAACTTCATCAGTCATAGCAATAACGTTAAGAAAGATTCAAAGCCCGTAGTACAGAGGGCAAGGTGCTCGGCTCCTGAACACACCGAAGCCGTCATGGACGAAGTCACCTGCCTATTGGAAGCCAATGTGATTCAGGAAGTGCAGTACACCACATGGTTGTCGAACACCATCGTCGTAAAGAAAAAGAATGGCAAATGGAGGGTTTGCATTGACTACACCAATCTGAATGACGCCGGCCCAAAGGATTGGTTCCCACTGCCAAAAATCGACCAATTAGTGGACGCCACGGCCGGCCATGTTTGGCTAAGCTTTTTAGACGCCTATCGCGGCTACCACCATATCGCAATGGATCCAAATGACATGGAAAAAATGGCGTTCATAACTCCGTATGGCATCTACTGCTACCGAGTCATGCCCTTCGGGTTCAAGAACTCCAGTACCACATTCATCCGAGCCATTTTTAAAATGCTCCATGCCCAGATCGCCATACGGTCGAAGCATACATGGACGATCTCATCGTTAAAAGCCAAAAGACAATCATCTTCGGGTTGGTCAACGTCTTTGAAATTTTGAAGATCCACAAGCTTTGTCTAAACGTAGAAAAGTGGGTGTTTGGCGTGAGTGCGAGAAAATTTCTTGGACACTTGGTCACCAAGCACGGAATCAAGGCCAATCCCAACCAAATCATGGCCGTTGCAAACCTACGACCACCACGAACAATCCTCGAAGTCTAAAGGCTGACAAGCATGGCGCTCTAAACCGATTTATCAGCAAGTTGTCATATAAGACCATGCATTTTTCCATGCCTTGAAAGGTAAAAGCCAACGCAGTTTTGAGTGGACTGCAGAATGCGACACCGCGTTAATCGAACTCAAAAGCAACCTTAGCTTGGCTGTATTGCTGCTCAAGCCGAAGGAATTCGAGAATCTTTACTTATACCTCCCTGTCTCATCGCACATCATAAGTTCAGCATTGGTTCGGCGAGAAGACGCTGAAGACATGTCGATCTATTTCACCAGCAAGATGCTCCTACCCCGCAAACACGCTACCTCCCTCTTGAGAAATTAGCACTCGCACTTGTCTCGACTATAAAGAAACTTCTACCATACTTCCAGTCCCATACTATCATCGTCCTAACGGAGCATCCTCTCAAGAGCCTTTTTTATAAAGTCGATCTCTCCAACCAAGTTTCCAAATGTACCATCGAGCTCGTGAATTTTGACATTCGCTTCGAACCGAGGACGATAATCAAGGGGCAGATTCTCGCCAATTTCATAGTTGAGTTGACTCTGGAAGATACGAACAACGTTCACAATCCAGCACCATCCCAACCCGTGGCTTAACAATAAGTAGTCAAACAAACTTGGCACCTGTTCCAAGGAGACATATGGCACCTCCATGTCGATGGTGCCTCAAACAACAACAGAGCGGAGGCAGGGGTCATCTTGGTCTCCCCTTGCGGAACTCTTCACGAAAGTGCTATCACCATCGACTTCCCCACCATAAACAATGAAGTCGAATACGCGGCCCTCTTGGCCGGCCTGCACTCCGCCATTGCAATGAAGGCTGAGGATTTGGTCGTCTTCTACAATTTCTAACTCATAGTCAATCAAGTTCTTGGGGACTACGAAGCTAGGGACCCAAGAATGTTGAAGTACCAAGCAACAACGGCCGAATTCATCAAACACTTCAAGAACTTCAAGATTGAGCAAATCAACTGTGAGCACAATGCCCACACTGACGCACTTGTTGGCCTCGCTTCGGCATGTCAAGCTTTAGAATTTTGGACTATTAATTTTGGCAACATTGAATGACCAACTTTTGAAACAGTTCAAGAAGTACTCAACGTAGAGCTCAGTCTAAGCTGGATGGACGAGATCATTGTATTTCTCCGAGATGATACTCTACCAACGGATAAGAAAAAAGCCTGCCACGTCCGGAATAAGGCCGCTTACTACTAGCTTTCTGAGAGCGGCCAACTTTACACAAAATCCATCTCTGGGCTTTACCTTCTCATTGTCCACCCAACACAGGTGCCAGCAATTCTCGTCGAGCTCCACTCTTGCAACTGTGGTTGTCACTCCGGCAGATGCTCCCTTTGTCAACGCGCAATGAGCCAAGGATATTTTTGGAAGAACATGAAGAAGGATTGCGAAGAAGTTGTCCGCAAGTGCCAACCACCCGCATAAAACCTCTCTCCTATAACCAGTCCTTAGCCTTTTGCCTAGTGGGGGCTCGGTATTGTTGGAAAGTTACCAACCGCACCAGGTGGATTCAAATACCTCATAATGGCAACAAATTATTTCTCTAACTGGTTGGAGGTTGAGCCTTTGGTCACAATTACTGAGGTTGACGTTCAGAGATTCGTCTGGCGAAACATCGTTACAAGGTTCAGCGTCCCTTATGCTATAGTCTCTGACAATTGGACCCAGTTTGTTGGGAACGACCTCTCTAGCCTTTGTGAAGAATTTGGAATACGCTTCTTCAACTCCATTCCCGCATACTCTCAAGGAAATGGACAAGCTGAAGCAACGAACAAGATAGTCTGTATAGGGATAAAGCGTCGGCTTAATTCAAAAAGAGGCAAATGGGCCGA
Organism: Rhododendron ovatum; assembly: GCA_019656835.1. NCBI lineage: Eukaryota > Viridiplantae > Streptophyta > Magnoliopsida > Ericales > Ericaceae > Rhododendron > Rhododendron ovatum. The sequence goes on along the minus strand of CM033795.1, from coordinate 27,635,028 downwards.
GGAGCTGCTAAGAGCCCTATGGGCTTATTGTTCAACACATCGGCGATCTACCGGACAGACACCATTTTGCATGGCATTCGACATGGAGGCCGTAATCCCTTTGGAGTCTAGATTCCCAACTTTGAGAACAGAACACTTCGACCCAAAAACTAATGAAGAAGCCGTGGAATGGGAGCTGGTTCTGGCAGAAGAGAAATGCGATGACGCTCGGTTGAAGCTCGCAGAATACCAACAGTAAGTTGCCAAGGGCTACAATCGCAGCGTGAGGACCAAAACCTTTAGGCCCGATGATTTAGTATGGAGGAAAGTTGTGTAAGCTAGCAAGAAGACAAAATTCAAACCAAACTAGGAAGGACCATTTCGTGTGGTTCGGATTGCTGGTGAAGGAGCTTATGCTTTGGAAGACATGGATGGGAAGGTCCTCACCAACCCGTGGAATGCCTAAAATTTGAGAAAGGCATGCATGTGATGAACACCACTATCTATCTTATTTAGCCATGTTTGGCTTCAGCCTCAGGCCTTGTTTCCCTTTATGTATTGAGTCAGCCTCGGCCCTTATTTATGTAAATGACAGTTTGACTATGGTTCATAAAAGTTTGTTCCAACTTGTATTTGATCTTTATTTCTAATATAAGCAAAATGTCTTGCTCGACAATTGACATTCTCTATGTAATTCTCTACTTTTATCTTCGAATTCTTTGCAAAGTATTAACCCTCATCCGCAGTTGCCGAGAAATGCAAACGATGACTTCAGTCACACCCACAAACGGCTCTTGCACCATCGCTTAGGCCATTATGATGCCCTAGAAGCACCCCGAATTTGCGGTCCACCGAGCCTAAGACCCACATTATGGCTGGGACTTAGACTATGGTTTGGCTTGCAAGACATTAGGGTCAGCCCCAGCTCGGTTATGGTCATGCTTCGGTGAGTAAACCACTCACAAACTTCAAACATCTGAGTCCTTCGTACTTTGGCTAGGGGTCGACACTTTGGCCGAGCTCCATCCAAAAGTAGGGGGCACCAATCAAACTTTTGTTCAAACCCTGGTACTTTGGCTAAGGACTGGCAATCTTGCCGACTCATAAGCTAAAATAGAGGACCCAACCCGATCTCTCCAAGCTTTCTCTACTTTGGTCAAGGCTCGGTTATATACCCGAACCCCAACCAAAGTGGGGGCTACAAATAATACTCAAACAGCAGTATAATCAAAACTTTTCTAAGGCATGGAGAACATCAGAGCATTGTGAACGCAAACTTGATCAAGGCATTGAAGATATCAAAATTAAAAGTGCTGCGGATTTCCTAAATAGGGAGGTACGGCGTGGTAAATCGTTTGATATTGCCCTCCCACAAACTATTACATCTGGCATGACAAACTCCAATGTTCAGAGCTGTCCAGTCCAAAAAAAAATTTTGAAGTACCAAACGAAAGAGACATTAGACAAGTTGCTTGAAAGGAAAAGGGTTGTCAACTACGGTAACTTACCACCCAAAGTTGGCACCTGCGGGTATTTCTTCCTCAATCTAGCTCGACGTTCTCTACTTCGACATCTTGATTAGCATTTGCAGCTTCGTCCCTAACATCGTCAATTACTGCTTTGGCTCCAAATCCACCTTTGGCAGCCGCATCAGCAACATCTTCAATTCCTTCATCATCACTTTCTGGGAATTCCTCGGGTGGAAGGGGCGCACACTCCTCATATGTGTATGGCAGATTACGCTCGGGCACAACCAGCACAGGAATTGACTTGGTCAAGTTCATGTCAACCTCCAGTTGCAAAATACCAACTGCAGCGAAAACCCCGTGTTTGTACCCCATTCTGTAAGCAATCGGCACCCTTAGGATAAACTCCTCGTTCACCATCTTCCTTGCATCCCTCTTATACTCCTCGCCTGCCCTGTCAAAATGAGCTTGGTAGCCTTTGGCGTCGGCCACCTTCATTTTCCTCTTCTCCTCTCTCTTCATCTTCCCCAACTCACATTCGGCAGCCTTGGCCTTATCCAGAGCATTATTCCTCTACCTCTCCAACTCCTCTGCCTTAGCCTCGGCCACCTTCAACTGCTGCTCTAACGCTTTCGCCTTTTCACACTCCACCTTTATCTTCTTTCGGTAGCGAGATTTTTAAGCAGTTGCAAGCACAGCCTTCTTTGTTGTGTTTAGTAGAGCCTGCCAAGCCTACATAAGAAAGTGCGTTGAGCTCGAGAAGATAAAAGGAACAAGGCAAAAAATGAATAAAGTGGAGACTCGGCCAAACTTGAACAAGATAAGCGCTCGCATGAACCAAGCTCGGCTGAAGATCCTGGGGAATTTTCTCCATGTCCTTCGGTAGCGCAAGCCCCCGGAGCATGGTGACAGCAAGACCAGGATCGGCTTTTACAATGCCCTCAACGGTCACCAGCCTCCCATCCACCGAATCAAAAGAGGGGGTGAACTCCTGAGCAACGACATGCTCCGCAGGACCAACGGATTTGGGAACCCCCCTCGAACCAACGACAACCAACGCCGCATGCCTTTCTTTCTCTACTGGGTGAGGGATCAGAGGCTTAGTGGGGAATAAGTCATGTGTCATTTTCTGTCTTTTTTCCTGGGGCTTGGCCAGATTGGATCCGCTCGGTGGCACCGAGACATTCCCCCTCAGATTAACACAAATAGTGTTTCTCCTTGACATCCCCTCAGGAAACTCGGGCACAATGGTCTGAAGGGGTACGTCGATGCTAGGGAGCGCTGTTCCTTGATTTTTGCCGGGCCAAAAAGTGGCCAGCTTCTTTAAAGTCGAAAATTTTACCCTCGGCTCTTTGCTTTTCTTCTTGTTTTTCCCCCTCTGCGAAGGTCCCACTTTCCCACTCGGATCACCCGCCTTCTTCTCTTTCCTCTTGAGCTTACCATTGTATGACGGGGTATAACCAAGCAGTGTCGGTGCGTCTCGGCAAGCTTGCGATCTCAGGATGTCGACATTCTTCTCAAAAGATATGGCGTACAAGTTCTTGGTATTGGCCTTGTGGTCTTCAAAAAGGAGAAATAGTCAGCGGGAATGGAGTAATCAAACAATAACAAGCACATCACAATAAAAGGAAAGGCAAAGTTGAGGAACCTCTAAAATCTTTTATTTTTGGCACGTGGTGCCTATGGTTGACTTGGTCACCAAACTTATAGTTAGCATGCACCTCCATGTAAAAATTCTCCCATTTATCAGTGTTGGGCAGCCCGTCCACCAGGGGCTCCTTACGTATGCGCGTTGAAAGATACCTATGCTTGGTGCGCCCATGTCGAGACATGATGTAAATATCAAAGAGGTCAGCGACGGAGAATTCCAACCCATGGCTCTTCTTCAATGCAATCACAGTCATGATGATTCTAAAACTATTGATGGCAAATAGGTGAGGGGCGAGGTTGAATTGGGCCAGAAGCTCCCTCAGAAATGGGTGAAGAGGAAACCATAGCCCTGCCTCACAAATGACCATCAAAGGGACAATGATATGCTCGGGCCTAGGTTCATCTTTGTCCTTAATTTGGTCACTATCCACTCGGCTAACAACCACATCGTTCGGAATGTCGTACTCTCGGCAGAAGCTCTCATACTCCCCATGTCCATCGCTGAAGAAATAGGCGTGGGGGCAAACCTAGCCCCTATCGTAGAGATCGGCAACCTCCTTATCCGCCAAAGGTTCATTGCCCCTCGATTGCGTGGAAGTCAAGGCTTCGGCTCCGAAATGAAACCTCGATTCGGCCTCTATTCCTATCTGAGGGTTGGACTCGGATGGGGTTGACAACGTGAACAAAATCTCAGGTTCGATGAGGAACTCCTTGTCCCCGTATTCGAAGTCACGCTCGGCATTTGAGTCTTCGGACATGTTTGACACGACAAACATGTTCAAAGAAATGGAGGATTTTTGGTGACGACTCCTACTCCTATTTAACCACTGTCAGATCAGTGAATTGGCGGAGTCGTCTCCTGAGCCTTCAGAGTCGAAAGAGATGACAATCACCAGGTGAGCTAGACCTAACAAAACAAAAAGAAGCAGAATGAAAACTCTTATCGTCGGTAAATAAGGCAAAGGACGCACCAAATTCAGCTACCCTTACTGGCTCACCCTAAACCTACAATTACAGGTTCGAAAGTCTCTCAAAGACTCAATTTGGGTTTCGGCGGTAATCCACCGGCGAAAGTATGCTCGGTTTCACTTTGGGATTAGACTCAGGGTCGGCTAGAGCCCGGATTGGGGCTTGGAAGAACAGATTGAGGACGAGGATGAACACCACTGTTCACCCCTAGTTTCCTATTGTTCACAAACAACAAAACCCCCTATAGACCCAGAAAAACTCAAAAGAAATGTGCAAAAACCAAAGAAAAGCGAAGAATAACTCAGATTAATCGCATACATGGAGATGTCTGGAGGGTCTGATGGTGAATCTGCAAGAAATCGAAGCTGGAGGCGAAGAGGAGGAGGGAGATGCTCTGAGCATTGATTCTTAGAAAGAGAAAGAGTTTATAACCCTTTTCCCTCCTCTTACTGCCTCTTATATAGAGGGAGATGACTTGTTCGAATTTCCCGCCACTATGACGATGCCGAACCAATGGCCAATCGACGGGTGACACGTGGCCTCGATGGGATGGCTGTGCAGCACCCTAACGCATGCCAAATGTCCTTTCATCTGTCGTACAAACACAGAAGTTGACACCTGACACTCATCCATTGGGGCTCAACTCTGGCAGTTGCAGCTTTTCCAAAAAGATAGTCAATGGCAAGGTTCGGCCAAGTTGTGGCCACATCCGCAGTTATTCTGGTTCGACAAGCTCTGAAGTTCGACCAGGCTTGTTGTCAATCCCTACCACGCGATGGCATCGGCAGAGATTGAGGGGACTATTGTAGTAGTCCGAACTAAGTGGCTCGGACCCTATGTCCGACAACTATAGACCTAGGTTGTGCCGAGGGAGGCAGCTGTACCCTCGATGCCCAGGCTCGGCAATAATCGGAGCTTGGAGAGGGGTCCTACCTTACCTGCCTGACGCCCGACCGAGGAGAAAGTCCTCTGGGTCGGCTAAAGTCAAAACCCAGATCCACGACTTCATCTCTTTCTCCCCTCTTCGTGTCGCCCGCCCTTAGGCTTGGCGAAAGACGGGGCTCGGTCCATTTCAGAGCTACGCACCGCTCCATGCGCTGAAACGATTTTGCTAAAAGATAATGATTGGCGCACGTGGGGGTGCCAGCTCACACTAGAAACGGTTACCATATTATCGGTGATGTCACAATGACGTTAGCCGACCCATGCAAGGCACATGCCCGTACTTGGAGAGCAAGTCAAGCAGACTCTATAAATACCAAGCAAAGCAGCCCTAAAGAGGTACATACTTCTCCACCCCCAAAATCCTAGTCACTTGCTTTACTCTCTGCACAATCTCATCCTCTTGCCGGAGGGCCTTGCCGGGCGACCCTGGCCAGGTCTTAGTCGTGCGTTTATTGTGTAGGTTACGGCAAGAAAGCTAGGCAACACTCTAACTAATCGAAAAGGAGCTCAGACCAAGGATGAACGGGCCACACATTCTTTTATATTTATGATTTTTGTTTTAATAATACAAAAATCAGGGCTTCAAAAATTTGCCAAGTTTCACCAAAATGTGTGCCCACAGAAGGTTAGCAGAGGAAGCACTTTGCCCACCACCTCTTTCCTCTTCCATGTGTCACAAGAGCCAATGTCCGAAGGAAACCTCTAATCTTTAGTCCCTCGTCGAAAACTCAAGACAACTCAATGAAAGGTACTCCATATAAGTAATAAGTAGAGAGCCCATACCCTCACAAATTCCTGCCTCAAGATCTACTCCTAACCGAGCCATGTCGGACCAAGCAAAAGCCAAGTCATAGACTTTGAGCCGAGCTCAAACCGAACATTTTTCAAATCGTCTTGAGCTCAAGCTGACCAAATTTTCACGAAGCCAAGCTTGAGCAATGCGAAACTTGACTCGATTCGGCTCGTTTTGTAGCCCTAACTTAATCGTGAAGAATGTAATTTTGATTTTGATGCATTGAAATCTCAAAAAAAAAGGTGTAAAATTTACCTTCCCCAGTGGAAAGTCTCCTTCCACATAATTGCTGAGAAGATGGCTGTAAAAAGGAGTGCCATTGGAGTAAATGCAGCTACGAAAACTGGCCCTTTTTTCTCCACAACCCAAATTCTCAGCCAGTAAGTTACGGCAGTGACAACTACAGCCTGCCATTTTTATCAAACTCTTAATTAGATAAAATATAAAAACAAATATATAGGAGCAATTTTGTACAAAGTCTCCCCGGGACTATTTGAGAGCCTATTTTTTGACTTTTTATTTTCAGATTTGTCTTTTTGACTTTTTGGATTATGGTCAGAATGTATTTTGAATATGATAGAAATGTTTGAGAGATACATGCAAAATGTATTTTGGAATAGTACGTATTAGTGTTTGGTAGATAAATGATGAAAATGAATCATGGGTTGATGTTTTATCAAATTGCCCTTGGTTCTTTATTATTGTATTAAAAGATATATGAATAATGTTTATTCATTTATTTAAGTTAGTATTTAAATAATTTAATTTTCTGGGTATTGCGCTTAAAAAATAACCAATAACTTCAAGTTATCAATATTTTAATTTGGTAATTAAGAATATTACCCTGTAAGTAGTATTTGAAATAAGAAATCCATTAACTTCATTTAACCATTCACTAAAATCATAATAAAAACAACAATAAAAACTACAAATTTGTTTAATTAGTTAACCATGGAATGAGTTTAATTAGTTATAAATGAATTTTTTTCGACTGCTTTAAGGCTTGTTTCGCAGAAGTTTTTTCTTTTTTCATTGAAGACGAATGAAAAAACGGTTCATGCATGTTAATGTTCTTCATTGACAGAATTGGCATGACTTAACAAATGTCTGTTCCACAGCATGCACTGGTAGTACCTATTCTTAAGTAGGGGAATTTGGTAACTGAACCAAAAAGGGGAAAATGCAAAAATGGGAAAAGATCCTCCGGACCAACTTCTCACTTGGCCTCTAAATCTCAAAATGGTGAATGAGTTATGAGAAAAGGTGTTCTATAAGTAGGCTCCCGAAGACTCAAAATGCAACAGTGGTGATATGGATGCTGGCAATTTAAATGGAAAATCTAATTTATACTCACTAAGCCGTGAGCCATACACGAGTAATTCTATCTACTACGATTCACACCTCTTCTAAGCCTGCATGTACTGGACATAGTGAAGCAATGGGCTTAATTATAAGTCTGCATGTACCGGACACCGTAACTTAAATACTTACACAATATGCAACAGTAATAAGGTTGAGACCCCAACCAAGGTTCCATGATGATGGTCTTCTCTCCATGGCCACCGCCCAAATTGATGATTGTATACAGGTAAAGAAGCACTGTAGATTTGTGAGCCTTAATAGTGCCGGATATTCCTTGACAATAGGATCCTACCAAAAATTAGAAGAAAAAAAAGAGAGAGATAAATAAAAGAGTTGGGAAACAAAAAATCATCTATATTCCATTATAGGATGGGAGAACAAATTAAAGCTTGGTGCCCTCTTTTTTCGAGATTGTGTATAGTTTTCATTTACTAGTTGCCTTTTGCAGTTGTATTGTTTCACCGCTCACAATTTTTTGATTTTTTTATAAACTGTTGGTCAAAATTTGGCAATGTGATTCCTGATCAACCCCCTTGATCCTACGTTCTATTCAAATTCCATAACTGAATTGAACTGAGTTTTTAGTCCCACGCTCACAGATCAACTCTCTCCATAATATACCTGCTCCCCTGTTTCAATCTTTTTGTTGTATACCGTATCGTTATCTGTTGAATTCGATATTATTCATGATTGACTAGATAGATAGATAGATAGATAATTACACCCCACTAGTAAAGTGTAATTATAAATGCTCGTTCTATTATATATATTATTATATTAAACAAAAGGTCCTCTAGATCGAGGAACGTCCAACGGCCCAGAGAAATAGTATTGGTTAGCCATAAACGGTCAGGATTAAAACAAAAAAAAAAAAAAACCCATCAAAAGTGGGAGGACCACATCCCAATTAATTAGATTTGCTGTTGGTACTTGGCAGTTGGCACCCACAACCCACGCTAAACGAAACTGGTCGATAAATAATTAACAAAAAAAAACGACAAATTATTCTGTGCCATATATTGTCATGGAGTACTTCTTTGGTCAACAAATCCTTAATGGTGGCAAGAAAAACTGAAAAGCACTCACCATCCCGAAATGTTTGGGTGTGAGATTTTCGTATAAAAATAAACCATTTTCATGTAATTTTTTTTTATATTTTTCCACACATGAACTTAAATTTTTAATTGAGGTACGCGTAATGAAATTTCAAATCTTATCCATGGAACTACTTTTTTTTTTTTCCAAAAAAAAAAAAGAGATTTGCCATAATGAACTAACATTTTAGCAAGGATGAACGAGATACAACTTATGCTACAAAGTTGCTAACATGTATTCCTAAAGCAGACAAAGGCTGTAGGTGCGGCCTGCGGCCATGTCCCATGCCTTTGATACTGAGATTTCTAACACCACCGTTTTTTTTTTTTTTTTTAAATTAACGAGGGTGTCCGGGACACATTACACAAGTTTAAATTAATTTTGAATTTTTATCATTTTAAAGAAAAAGGGAGGGCTCAATTAAAGCTAGGATAAAGCCTTATACTCCCTCCGTCTCTTATTTAGAGTCCAGTATTCCATTTTGGACTGTTCCTTAATAAGTGTCAATTTTTGTAAAGTTAGTGGATAAAAGTTGGTGCATTGTCTATTTTGTCCCTAACAGTAGATTCCATTTTGAAAAGTTAGTAAGTAAAAGTGTAATGATAATGGTTAAGTAGAGAAAAAAATTGATGTGAAAGGTATAATGATAATATTTTTTTTAATAAGTGGGAGTTACGAAGCAGGACACTTATAAAGGGACGGATGAAGTATCAACTATCCCCAAATGAGTTCATAGCATCTGAAAGGTTTTGATCATGAGAACCTTACGGCCCGTTTGGATGGAATATTTGTTTTGGGTGAATATAGAGTGAGGGTGGATATGTAATGATGGGTAATATGTTAAGAAGTGTGGTCGCACCTCTTAACAAGGGTGGATTTATAATGAGTTATTTGGATAATTTTTTGAGAAGGAGGATATGGAAGATGAATATGATGGAATAAGTTATCAAAAGACTTAATTACCCTCATACTTTAATTGCCCACAGTTTGAGAATGTTTTTTTTTTTTGGATTCATGTTTGAAAAGGTGTGTATTGAACAGAACTGGGGGGAGCTGCTGTCTTAGCAACGTGTTGTCCCAGGCAAGGGGGACCCCGCTCCGATTTTGCTCCGATAATAGAAAACGTTCATTTCGTAGAGCTTATCGAGTTAAACAAATATGCAAAAAATCAGTTTGATTGGATATCATTAAGTGCCTAATCGGAACACATATAACTTGCCAATAATGGGTTCTAGTAGATTTGATCAAGTGTTTCGGATCTATTCTTTTCAAGAAAAAAAGTTTCGATTAGGCACTTAATAATATCCGATCGAACTAATTTTTTTACATATTTGTTCAACTCGACAAGCTCTACGAAGTAAACGTTTCCGATCATTGAAGCGAGACTGGAGCACGACCCCCTAGGCCGAGACAGCGAGCTACCGTCCCTTTAAGGGACAACCGCGCACTCCCCCAACTCCGTATTGAACATGTGTCACACCATATAATTTTCTCTCCTCTCATAAACAACGACCACCAGTTCATCTTCCTCTCCATCTCAGCATCCAGTCGTCTCTCTCTCTCTCTCACAACCGATCATTCTGGCTACAACACATCTCACAGCGTCCAGCCATTTTGGGCTACAATGCATCTTCTCCGGCCAGCGTACAACCTCTCTCCCATCTCAGCGTCCAGCTGTTTCTTTCTTCACCGATGGCAACTGCTACAGTTGTCGATGTCTCTGGCAAATTCAATTGTCCCACAATCCAGCGAATGGGGTTCAAAATTTTCTGATTAGGTAAGATTTCCATTTTTTTAGGGTTTTCAAGATGAGAATTTTCTCCGATTGGATTTGGGGAATTCTTTAGGTGGTCTGATGAAGGACAACCACCACCCTGCTTCACCAACGACAGGGCTAATTCACCCGAAGGTGAATTTGTAATCCCATCTCACCAGATCCGGGTGTGGTTTACCCTCCCAAACATGGAGATGAGGAGAAGCTGGAGATGTAATCCGGACACTTCACAAATCCTATAACAACCCTGATTTTTAGTAAGTAAAAATTTCGTTAAAAATTTGAATTTTTATTTTTAATTACTTGTATTGCTTTTGGAATCCCTTTTAATTCCTAAAAATCCGTCATAATTAGAATTTTAGCCTTTTAAAAATTTATTTCTTAGCTAGAGGCCCAACTTGGCAAGTCTAGTTAGCTTTTAACCAACTAGTTGGAAAAATCAAACTATCAATTCACCTACCAACTCACCTAGTTACTAGTTGAACCATTACCCATTGGTCCATAGATGTTAGCGTAATCTTTAACCATTGGACAATAGGCTTTCCTTCAAGATATGTTGATAAGGACAAGGATATAGTATTATATAGGGTATATCCACATGTGCAAAGGACAATTAGGCTTTGTTTATTAGATACCACCCCACCCCCCATTGTCCATTGGTTATTAACCGCTAGGGAAACTATTATCCATTGGGTAATAGCTCCAATCTTCCTACTAAGTACAAGAATTCTATTTAATATTCAAGTATTGATTTTCCCATGTGCTTTTAAGCATTAGAATATGTGGGTAAATCTAAACCCTAGATTTTTAGTACCTTGATTAGTAGATTAGTACTAGTACCAATATTATATTTTAATGGGGAAATCTTAAGCTATTGATTCTTGGTACCTAGGTATATATAGGCATGTGTACATATATACAATATTATATATAGATATAGATTTCCAAGGGTACAATATCTATTAGTTTAAGGGAGACATGTGCCTAATTAGATTTCTTTAATGGGATTTTGGATTTGGAAAATCTAGTACCCTTGTACTTGGCCATTATATATATATATATATATATATATATAAAGTGTACTTGAGAGTTAGAGAGAGAGAGAGATGCTGAGAGGAGAGAGAGAGAGTGAGCCGAGAGAGAGAGAGAGAGGGAGAGGGAGAGAGAGAGAGAGAGAGAGAGAGGAGGAAAGAGAGAGGAAAATTTTGTTGTACATGCTTGGATTGCCATAATCTTCTTACATCCTTTCAAATCCTTAGGAGTATCTTCTTCCTAGCCAAAAATCTATCTCTCAATTGTCCTTCTATGATTGTTTAAGACCAAATCTTCCATAATCCAATCCAAAGTACCAATCCTAGCCATGCAAGCCTAGGGTTAGACATTGATCTTTCTAAGATTTCATGACAAGTTGTTAAAGATTGAGATATGGAGAGAGAGGGTGGGGCCGGCCTTGAGAGAGGGAGGGAGAGCCAAAGTTTTGGCTATAAATAGAGCCACCCTCATGTCATTTAACTCACACCTTCACTCCTTTGCTCTCACTTCTCTCTAGAAATCATTCCATTTTCCAGACAACCTACTGCCCTTTACAAATCTTCATTTTTCTCCTGCTTAATTTAGTTTTAAGAGCCAACTCCCTTCAAGAAAGTTGTAGAGCACTTCGAGACCTTCAAGTTAGACCCAAGAACCACCCCAATTGGTGAAGAAATGACAAAGATATTGCCATCTGAAATTCAGTAAAAATTTCGGATTTCCATTTCCAGACAGCACACTGTCTCTTCTTTTATCACCATTTTTCTCATACCTAAAGTAGTTTCTAGGATCAACGTCCTTTGCAAAAGTTGTAGAGCACTTCTAGAGCTTCGATTTGGACCCAAGAATGATCATATTCGGCCAAAGATTGACCAAGTTACTGCCATCCAAAATTCGGTCCAGATTTGCGAGTTTCACCACCCATAGAATTTTCCAACAAGCTTATTCGGCCCCGACTAGTTTCGGATCAAGGTAGATTAATCTCTACTCATTCTCCCTAGTATAAATTTAGTTATTTTTGTCTATGATAAGACAAGTTGAAGTATTAGAAGTAATTGGTAAGCTCGTTTTACTAATATGTTGAAATGCATGATAATTAGTAAATTTGCTTGATAAGAGTAATAAGAGCATGTTGAATGTTTGATTTATGTTTACGTATGTGATATGTCCTACCGTGGAGTCGTTGCATGAAAACGAGACACAAAAATCAAGGAAGATAGAAACATGACACCTAGGATGTGTTAATAATGACAAGGTGTGTTTTGAAATCGCAATGTGGCCAGACTTGCCCATTGTGGGAATGTGTGTGTGTGTTCCAATGGAGATCTGGATCAGCGGAACCATTGTGAGGTTGTGTGCGTTCCCATGGGAACCCGGAGCGGCGGAACCATGGTGAGGAATGGCTTGGTTATCCGTGGAGAGGAGCCAATGCAAGTTTTGTGTGCCAATGGGAACCCGGTGCAGCGAAACTATTGTGAGGATACTCAGGAACCCGGAATGGTGGAACCGAGGTTGGGTGTGTTAAAAATTATTTTGGAAATGTTGATTTGGAAAAGTAAAGTGAAAACGATGACACGGTCTACGATTAGTCGCGTAGGAGAAACCAAGAGAATCATGGACACCTACGATAGTTTGAATAGCGAATGTGGATGTGTTATTATTACTGTCTGTTGTATATGATCTATTATTTGTAAGTTATGGGTTAGCGGGTATGGGATTGTTCTACTGAGCTTTTGTAGCTCATGGTGTTACCTTTGGTGACCCTGACATATTATATCGGTGGCGACGCTGGTATAATGTGTCAGACTTTGTAGATAATCGAGGTGAGCTGTACACCTTTGAGGCCTTTGGAGCTGAAAAGCTGGCTCAGATGGAGGAACAGGCGGAGCTGTAGTTAGGAACCTTAGTTCCCTTCCCTTGAGTAATAAATGGGCTCTCATGAGAGTTATGATGTAATAATGAGCCAGATTCCATTTAAGTTTTCAATAAAATTGTCTATTTAACGTACCAAAAATTCGGGGCGTTACAACTTGGTATCAAAGCTTTAGTTTCAATCCATAGCCATGGGTAGAATGGGTAGATCATGAGATAGTTTGACCATTGCATAAACGTGAATTGAGTTTAAGTTTACCGTTCCAAATTGGGTGGAATTCTGACAAAACAATCTTCGGATTGAAGCAAGGTGTGGAAATTGGTAGTACCACCGAGCTGGGAATTCCCGAACAATTGGATGATGACTTAAATCAAGAATCGAATGTGGGACTTAGAAACTCAAGAGTTTTCTTTAGAGTTAATGAAACTCTGTTACTAATTGAGGTTGAAACCTTTCCTTGTAGATGAACCACCTAGTTAACCTATTAGTTGGAGCTCGCCAACTCAAGGACGCCATAGAAGCTATGACAACTCAACTAGTGGAGAATCCCGACTTCATTGCTGCTGTACTCGCAGAAAAATGAGATTTCGTGAGGGTGCAGTAGAATTCCCCTATTCCCATGGAGGAGGATACTTGGTTTCCTGAAATGTTTCCAATCCTGTATGCCTTCTATGAGTTCTTTGGTGCCTTACCCCCGATGGAGAACTTTGAGGTTGGAGTTGCGGAGGAAGAAGTCGAAGGTGATAAGGACGCCAATGAAGTGACCAAGGAGGAAAACCTGTTAGGTGAAGGGAATCTCGAAGAGGACGAGACCCCAAAAGCAGAGGACACCAATTAGGCATATCTTAGGCCGACCTAGGAGCAATTGTAATCCTTCGAGATGTAGGATGTCGGAAACTAGGATCACTTCTGTCTGTTTAAGAATCTCCCAAGCTGTACTATTCATATGTTATTAATAAAAGCATTATTTCATTACTACTTGTCCTTGTATGATACATTTAGTGCTTAGTCACTATTCATGTACGTGTTTATCCTTGTGTCCTACTTGCCATTATAGTAGAACTCTATGCCTATGATTGTATCTTTTTGCTTATCTATGAAAATTTTTCTTACATTAAAGAGTACTGTTGCATACTATTCGATAAACTACTTTCGACTTTTGAAAGAAACACCATTTGCAAAAAGAAAATTTATTTTAGTAAACTAAAACCCCCTTTCGATTTTCTCTCGTAGATTGTTAATACGCGCCACGGATTAGGTTACGATAATGGAGAATCCCCTAACGCTAATCCCAACCTAACCCAAATCATGCAAGCGTTCATAGCTTCTTTGAACGCTAACCGTCAAAACCAAAACCACGACGATGGACCTATGACCCGAGCCCAAGTGATGAACGAGTTATGCAAACGCCGACCCCCAACTTTTCACAGAGACACCAACCTTATCGTAGCCGAGACTTGGCTGAATGAGGTCAAGATGATCCTCAGAACCTTAGGGATCACCCAGGACGGGGATCGTGGCCTTGGCCACGTACCAGTTGAAGGGAGTATAGCTTTAGTCTAGTGCGTAAAGGGTGCGAACTAGTAATAGCCAACCTACGTTTGACCTGCGATCTTAGAGTAACCAATATGGCGGATTTCAACGTAATCTCAGGGATGGACTAGCTATCAGCACATCGAGCGGTCATAGACTGCCATCAGAAGATGGTGACCGCATATACCCTGAAGGGACTCGTTTCCAATTTAAGGGGATAGACAGACGGTGAGCCTGACAATGAGAAGATCCAGGTTGCAGAATCAACTGTTTGGATAGCTAGCTAGCCTCCAGTTGGGAGAAGCCGATAGGATGGAAGTATGATTACCACACATCGTGTGCGAGTACGCCGATGTTTTCCCTGAAGAACTTCCTGACTTACCACCCAAGAGAGAGATAGACATCTCTATAGAACTCCAACTGGGAACAGCACCAATCTTCATGACACCAAATCGAATGGCCCCTGCCGAACTAATAGAGCTCAAGACCTAATTGAAGGAACTTTTGGAAATGGGTTTAATATCGTTAGGTGGGAAAGCATTTGTAGGATACGGGTCCGCATGATGATTTGGTAGAGGTTTTGCATTTGACGTTGGTGTTTACGGTAGAAACCTTACCAAAGGCGTAGGACGAGGAAAATTGTGCGACAGCAGAAGCAACTTCAGCCCCGCCTGGTTAAGTAGGTGATGAGGCTTAATTTGATGCAAAGGATTGTGATGAATACCCGAAATGCTGTCGTCTTACTCCGAGATACTTCTAGGGCCTGTCGGAGCTTTGGACAATGACCGTGTGATACCAAAGCGTTTTGGGGCGTTTCAAGACCAGTATGGCGACCAAGTCTAATCTGTAGTCACGCACCAATTTCGAGGACGAAATTATTTTAAGGGGGATAGATTGTAACAACCCTGATTTTTAGTAAGTAAAAATTTCGTTAAAAATTTGAATTTTTATTTTTAATTACTTGGATTGCTTTTGGAATCCCTTTTAATTCCTAAAAATCTGTCATAATTAGAATTTTAGCCTTTTAAAAATTTAGTTATAAGCTAGAGGCCCAACTTGGCAAGTCTAGTTAGCTTTTAACCGACTAGTTGGAGAAACCAAACTATCAATTCACCTACCAACTCACCTAGTTACTAGTTGAACCATTACCCATTGGTCTATAGATGTTAGGGTAATCTTTATCCATTGGACAATAGCCTTTCCTTTAAGATATGTTGATAAGGACAAGAATATAATATTATATAGGGTATATCCACATGTGCAAAGGACTATTAGGCTTTATTTATTAGATACCACCCCACCCCCCATTGTCCATTGGTTATTAACCGCTAGGAAAACTATTACCCAATGGGTAATAGCTCCAATCTTCCTACTAAGTACAAGAATCCTATTTAATATTCAAGTATTGATTTTCCCATGTGCTTTTAAGCATTAGAATATGTGGGTAAATCTAAACCCTAGATTTTTAGTACCTTGATTAGTAGATTAGTACTAGTATCTATATTATATTTTAATAGAGAAATCTTAAGCTATTGATTCTTGGTACCTATGTATATATAGGCATGTGTACATATATACAATATTATATATAGATATAGATTTCTAAGGGTACAATATCTATTAGTTTAAGGGAGACATGTGCCTAATTAGATTTCTTTAATGGGATTTTAGATTTGGAAAATCTAGTACCTTTGTACTTGGCCATTATATATAAAGTGTACTTGAGAGTGAGAGAGAGAGATGCCGAGAGGAGAGAGAGAGAGTGAGCCGAGAGAGAGAGAGAGAGAGGGAGAGAGAGAGAGGAGGAAAGAGAGAGGAAGATTTTGTTGTTTATGCTTGGATCACCATGATCTTCTTACATCCTTTCAAATCTTTAGGTGTATCTTCTTCCTAGCCAAAAATCTATCTCTCAATTGTCCTTCTATGATTGTTTAACACCAAATCTTCCATAATCCAATCCAAAGTACCAATCCTAGCCATGCAAGCCTAGGGTTAGGCATTGATCTTTCTAAGATTTCATGACAAGTTGTTAAAGATTGAGATATGGAGAGAGAGGGTGGGGCCGGCCTTGAGAGAGGGAGGGAAAGCCAAAGTTTTGGCTATAAATAGAGCCACCGTCATGCCATTCTACTCACACCTTCACTCATTTGCTCTCACTTCCCTCTAGAAATCATTCCATTTTCCAGACAGCCTACTGCCCTTCACAAATCTTCATTTTTCTCCTGCTTAATTTAGTTTTTAGAGCCAACTCTCTTCAAGAAAGTTGTAGAGAACTTTGAGACCTTCAAGTTAGACCCAAAAACCACCCCAATTGGTGAAGAAATGACAAAGATATTGGCATCCGAAGTTCAGTAAAAATCTTGGATTTCCATTTCCAGACAGCACACTGTCTCTTTCTTTATCACCATTTTTCTCCTACTTAAAGTAATTTCTAGGATCAACTTCCTTCACGAAAGTTGTAGAGCGCTTCTAGAGCTTCGATTTTGACCCAAGAACAATCATATTCGGCCAAAGATTGACCAAGTTACTGCCATCCAAAATTCGGTCCAGATTTGCGAGTTTCACCACCCATAGAATTTTCCAACTAGCTTATTCGGCCCCGACTAGTTTCGGATCAAGGTAGATTAATCTCTACTCATTCTCCCTAGTATAACTTTAGTTATTGTTATCTATGATAAGGCAAGTTGAAGTATTAAAAGTAATTAGCAAGCTCGTTTTACTAATATGTTGAAATGCATGATAATTAATAAATTTGTTTGGTAAGAGTAATAAGAGCATGTTGAATGTTTGATTTATGTTTGCGTATGTGATATGTCCTACCGCGGAGTCGTTGCATGAAAACGAGACACAAAAATCAAGGAAGATAGAAACATGACACCTAGGGTGTGTTAATGACAAGGTGTGTTTTGAAATCGCAATGTGGCTAGACTTGCCCATTGTGGGAATGTGTGTGTGTGTTCCAATGGAGATCCGGATCAGCGGAACCATTGTGAGGTTGTGTGCGTTCCCATGGGAACCCGGAGCGGCGGAACCATTGTGAGGAATGGCTTGGTTATCCGTGGAGAGGAGCCAATGCAAGTTTTGTGTGCCAATGGGAACCTGGTGCAGTGGAACTATTGTGAGGATACTTGGGAACCCGGAATGGCGGAACCGAGGTTGGATGTGTTAAAAACTATTTTGGAAATGTTGATTTGAAAAAGTAAAGTGAAAATGATGACACGGTCTACGATGAGTCACGTAGGAGAAACCAAGAGAATCATGGACACCTACGATAGTTTGAATAGCGAATGTGGATGTGTTATTGTTACTGTCTGTTGTATATGATCTATTGTTTGTAAGTTATGGGTTAGTGGGTATGGGATTGTTCTACTGTGTTTTTGTAGCTCATGGTGTTACTTTTGGTGACCCTGACATATTATATCGGTGGCGACGCTGGTATAATGTGTCAGACTTTGTAGATGATCGAGGTGAGCTGTACACCTTGGAGGCCTTTGGAGCTGAAGAGCTGGCTCAGATGGAGGAACAGGCGGAGCTATATTTAGGGACCTTAGTTCCCTTCCCTTGTGTAATAAATGTGCTCTCATGAGAGTTATGATGTAATAATGAGCCAGACTCCATTTAAGTTTTCAATAAAATTGTCTATTTAACGTGCCCAAAATTCGGGGCGTTTTAAATCCGGTTTCATATCCAGCATCCAAACAGGCTGTTAGCAAGAGGCAAATCACTAATTCTTAGGTTTTAACCATCAGGGCAACCTCTTATGGTGATATAATCTGTTCGTCCTCAATTATTTGTCCATGTCCATTTTTTTGTCCCGAAAGATTGTCACTCTTCTAAATTACATACCCAAGTTTTTTTTTTCGGAAAAATAAAACTAGACGGGCGGGGACATCAAAACCAAATGTTAAATGAGAGAAAGAAAGGCAGAAAGACAAAAGGCAAAATAAAGAAACCACCCAAAATCAATCCGCACTTCCATTGTTTCCCTAGAGCCATTCTGAATTAAAGTAGATTATAAAAAGTTGAATTGCAAGAATCATTACAGTAAGGAAATATTAAAGGTAATGATAGTTATGTGAGTACTTGTCTAAATGGACGATTGGGTGAGGGAGGAGTTCATGGTAGCGAAAGTGTGGAGGCTTCGGTTATGGCCTCGGTAAATAGACTACCGATAACCGAGAACTCATAGTTGGTACAATCTGTAGTCCTGTACAGGCAAGCCCTTGAAGTTATACTTACTCTCGCCGGCTCGGTATCAATCCTCCTGTTAGCGCTTCGGTAAATCACTGAGGCATGAGTTCCGTTGAGATCTCTGGAGAGAATGTAACCTATCAGGAGGGGACCAAGGGCGTTACGTGGCAGATAGGACCACCTAGGCCAGGTCTGGCCATGTGCTTCGTAACCGCCTTATCCGGTGCATCACCTATGACGTCACCAAAGGCGGTTACCTAAGCGTGACTTCCACGCGCTACCTTGGAGGCCAAGTAAACCTATGTCTATAAATACAAAGGGACTTTAACCTAAAGAGGTATGCCATTCTTCCCTAACCCTAACCCGAGATCTAAACCTCTCTCCTTACATCTAACTTGATCGTCGGAGGGTCACTGGGCTTCCACAGTCCTAGTGACTTGTTGCAGGTTCCAAGGTGGGAGAACGGAGTAGCGGAAGAGTACTGATTCAGGCAAAGATCCCTCCAAATCTGAACCCCTACAGAAAGGATTCTTTTCAAATCGGGATACACATTGTGTATCATTTTCGAAATCGTATCAGGATATATATTGTGTAGTGTAAGATACATTAGGAAAACCTAATATACAATTAAAAATTAGTTTTACCTAATTATAAGATAACAATCTGTTGTATATATGAAACATAAGTATTTCATATATATATGAAAAATTTTGGAATGGAAAATTTCAAATTTCTTAAGTGGGGTCTATAACATTGAGATTTGTTTGTGTCTTGGTCAAGTGGTGAGAAGAAGAGTCTTATCCGGATAAAAGCAAAAAGAAAAAAAATAGTTATTTGATTTATGCAAAGCATGATCGAAATATGTTTTTTCTTCTATTCAAGCTCTCTAATAGATTGAGTTTTGGTTTTGTTTAAGGTTAAATGGAACGCGTTTGAGGTTCTAGTTTGTAAATTATGGTATGACATTTTTCCGATAAATGATCGTAAGGTATGTAAGCTAAGCGGGCCTTATCTCTCTCTCCCTCTCTCTCAACCCTAGCCACCGCAACTCCTCTTCTCCCTTCCCCTCACCCCGTTTCCATATGCGTGTGCGGCGACGGAAGGAGAAGGCCATGGTACTATTCCGACTCTCTTTCTTTGTTTTTTCCTATTTTTTTCTTCTATCTCTCCAGATCAATGACTTGTCCGCTGATCTTTAAGAGTTTTGTCTCTAGTTTTACAAGAGTTATTAGTTTTGTCTTTGGACGAATTTTGTCTAGAGATCGAGTTCTCTAAATCGAGATTGCTTCACAAAAATATCTGCATGTGCTCTAGAGTTCTATCCATACATGATGTCTTTGGTGGGACAACTCGTGACGGCTTGGTAGATCTATAGTTCTTGGAAGTTAATTGATGCATTCATACTTGGTTGGAGTACATCTGATTGCCTGGGTATTTGGTGTCTTTTGTCCATAATTTTGTACTTTTTCTCATTTGAGACTTCTAATTAGATGTTAGGTAGTTTAAAAGCGTCACTGTTGCGTTAGGCCTGAGTTAGGATGGAAGACATCGATTGTCTTGTGATTTATTCGTTTTGTATTTGTTAGACGATTAGTTTGGCTTTATCCAAGTTCTTTGAAATGATCTCCGTTTTGTAAGTGCCGCTAGCTGGGCGTTTATCAATAAAATCTTCTCACTTTTGAAAATAAAAAATCGTAAGATATTTTTGTAATTGGAATACCCCTACCAAACTCTATCTATCACTATGTGCTTCTTCGATCCATTCGCTCCTCAGGAAAATTTTGATGTGCGTTTCGCAAATATGTCTAAGGATATGTCATTGTAATGTAAGATTTTTATGCAAATGATACACAGTGATATAAAAATGTTGAAGCGCACACAGCAATTAATACTTAGCAAAAGTTCAGACGAAGCGATAATAGAAGATTTGAATTGTTGTATTATAGGGAAAAAAAATTCAGAGTACTTGAAGTAGATGTGGCTATCGAGGCTGGGACAGGGAGAAATGCGATTATTATTATTTTTTGACTCAGTAGTACTAGAATTAAGGCTTGAAGATGAACACATAATTAACTACCGATACGCGACATATCGCCTGCTGTTTAAAACTTGGTCCATCACAGTGCTGCACACAAAATAATACTCCAATGCATATAGAAAGAGATAGAAGAGGGAGAGAGAGAGGGAGGGGGAGGGAGACAAACCTGCGCAACAAGGTACAAGGCAAATGATATGTTTGATCCGAGCATTATGAGACAACCTTTAATGGAATCACTCTTTGCATTCGGGTTTGAAATTTGAGTATGGGTAGCTGAAAACATAGGAGGTCCCTTAACATACATGTACACTATAGCCCCACCAAGCGCCACTGCAGAACCAATCACCTTTGCCCGTCCGTGCCTTTCGCTCATTTTTACCCTTTCGATCCTGCAAATTAATTCAACTTCACAATTAAGCTGAACTCGACACCGACCAACCGGGGCTATTCATTAATTTAATTTATGCATGAGACAGCCTTGTTCAATTCTAAGTTTACATTTGTTCTAGTTCAACACCGTCAATCAGATTTCAGATTTTACTTTTATGTGCATGTATACGTACGAACAAAACAAAAAATTATTTGTAGTACGCGGTTATCTTTTTTTTCCCTTTTTTTTTGTAAGCTTTATAATTGTAGCTTGATTTAATTATCCATGATTGTATTGTTTATCTTGTGGTTGTCGATATACAAATTTTGTTATATAATTTATCTTTTAGTTTGTTAGTTTTACACAGCATAAGGGACGATTAAGTGATTATTGTGTAAAAGGCGAGTGGGTAACTTTTTTATTCTCTCTATTTTTGCTCAATAAGGTAAGTGGGTAACTATTTTTAAGTTAAACAGGTAATTAAGTACTTTGGAACATTTCCTCAAATGTCTACGCCTCTTTTACAAATCTTAACCACAGTCAAAAGCACGGTGGATTCCACGAGTTAAAAGCAACTAATAGACAGGAGGGAAATGTTCACCCATTTTTTAGGTGGGATTAAGGAGGACATTATCAAATTGGAACCAGTTGGGCGTGAATTTCACTTGAAGGAGATAGCGAATTTGGAGGTCCAAAGCATGGGAAAGAGAAGATATGTACTGGAGGCAAAAGTCGCATCAGAAGTGGTTACAGTTTGGAGACCAGAATTAATACTGCCTACTTTCATGCAACTACGATTAAAAGATGCAGACGAAACCATATTTCGGGGATTGAAAATTCACAAGGGGTCTGGATTTCAGAGCAAAGGGCAGTTATGGCAGAATTTCATAATTTCCTTACAGGGTTGTATACGTGCGAGGGCGTTCAACAAGATAATTGGGTGGTTCTCCAACTCATCCCAAATTGGGTCACAGCGTCTATGAACCAAATAATGCGTAAGGATACGATGGGATGACTCGAGGATTTTTTCACAAGTATTCGGATATTGTGGGCTTGGACATGTGCCGGGCTGTCTGAAGTTTCTTTCACAATGGGAGGATGCTTGGAGGTGTGAATCACACTCAAATCGTCTTAATTCCAAAAGTTCCAGCCCCCACTAAGCTTTTACAATGGGAGGATGCTCGGAGGTGTGAATCGCACTCAAATCGTCTTAATTCCAAAAGTTCCAACCCCCCCTAAGGTAGTTACAGTTTCGACCCATTAGTTTATGTACACCACAATTTACAAGGTTATCGCGAAAGTCTTGGCTAACCGTTTTTGCCAATTTTTACCTTCTATTGTCTTGGAGAATCAAAGTGCTTTTGTAGGGGGCGCTAGATACCGGATAATGTATTTATCGCGCATGAACTCATACATTACATTCAGTAG
Organism: Rhododendron ovatum; assembly: GCA_019656835.1. NCBI lineage: Eukaryota > Viridiplantae > Streptophyta > Magnoliopsida > Ericales > Ericaceae > Rhododendron > Rhododendron ovatum. Next base: position 27,612,533 of record CM033795.1, on the reverse strand, counting down.
AAATGATCTATTACAAAAGGGGTAGCTGCATGTGATGCAGGAGTATAATGATCCGGCTGAACCGAAGAGTCTTTTAATTATGTCTTTATTTTCTAGTCAAGCATTTAAAGTCAGTCATTAATATGATACGCATATGCACGTAGTAAGTTTCTTGAAATACATCACTCTAGGTTTATCATTATGCATGTAGTTGAGGAGTCATCTATTTATTTGAAAAATTTGTCTAGGAAATTGTCTAGTCTTTATTGAGTCTAGTTGAGTCATCATTTGTTATGCCTATTTATATGAGTTCTAATGAATGAAAACATTAGAGTTTGAGTTTATGAAAACTATTGTGGGTATACGATATATCTCGCAACCGGATGCACCTTCTCCAAGAACCCCGTCAGTGACCATTTCCTGGAGGAGCAAGGCCTCCTCCACAAAGTTCAATCTCCAGCAGGAGCATGCCTCCTCCACAAAGCTCATCCCCAGGAGGAGCATGCCTCCTCAACAACGCTCACCTCCAGGAGGAGCATGCTTCCTCCACAAAGTTCACCTCCAGGAGGAACATGCTTCCTCCACAAGATTCACCTCCAAGAGGAGGCATGCTTCCTCCACAAAGTTCACCTCCCGGAGGAGCATGCTTCCTCCACAAGTTCCACCTCCCGGAGGAGACATGCTTCCTCCACAAAGTCCACCTCTAGGAGGAGACATGCCTCCTCCACAAGATTCACCTCCAAGAGGAGGCATGCTTCCTCCACAAAGTTCACCTCCCGGAGGGGCATGCTTCGTCCACAAAGTTCACCTCCAGGAGGAGCATGCTTCGTCCACAAGATTCACCTCCCGGAGGAGCATGCCTCCTCCATAAAGTTCACCTCCCGGAGGAGCATGCTTCCTCCACAAGTTCCACCTCCCGGAGGAGACATGCTTCCTCCACAAAGTCCACCTCCAGGAGGAGACATGCCTCCTCCACAAGATTCACCTCCAAGAGGAGGCATGCTTCCTCCACAAAGTTCACCTCCCGGAGGGGCATGCTTCCTCCACAAAGTTCACCTCCAGGAGGAGCATGCTTCCTCCACAAATTGCATCTCCGGAGGAGCAAGGTTTTCTCCAAGAATTCTCCACCCATGGAGGAGTGAGGTCACCTCCGGACACCTCACCTCCTCCGCAACACTTCGAAGACTCCGAATACTTAAAGGCGACTCTATACACCATCCTAGGCCGGGAGCAGGGCCTAGGTACCCCGCTCGGGACCTACGGAGGAATGTGGCTTGGAGGCTAGAGCAAGGGGTTTGTCAAGGAGGACGAGCTTGCCTCCGGCAAGCTCTAACTTGACCGGTCCTAGAGAGAGAGGGGGCATTGACCGCCATCTGACATCTCGGAAGAAGTATCACACCTACCGCCTGGCACCTCGAAGCTCGTATCATACCTCGCCTGACTCGGCAGATGATACGGGTCTCCATGCATCACCAAAATAGCCTCTGTCGGCTCCTTGGTTACAAGCCCCAAGGCCTGACTTAGGACTAAGAGAGGAAAAGGGGTCAACCTCCACTTTGTCCACCAATGGGGAGGAGCCCTACACCTGGCTCTCCCTCATCTCCAAGGCTCATATAAAAGACAAGCATTCAATACTGATCAACAACCATTCAAGACACATAACTAGCACTTACTCTCCACTGCCATCCCTCTCTCTCTCTAAGTCTGCCCCGAGCTCTCTCCTCCTCCACCTCCGGTGGTTCCCGAGCACCATCGTAGCAACCGCCATATACCCGGAGGGCGACCTCAGGTACTCTTCCCGCTCCTACCTCCCACATTATACTCTGCTGGGGAAGAGTGGTGCTTGCTACAATGCCTCCAAAAAAGCCAACAGGAGCTCCCGGATTGAGTGGTATTGAGGGCTTGGAGGCTACCTCCGACCCCGTCATAGAAGAAATGCAACCCATTACACAAACCGTTATCGTCGAACAGTTGCGTTCGGTGACCGAAACCCTTGCCACGATGCAACAAAACCAAAACGTCTTGATGGAGACCGTACTCGCCCTGCAGAAGAAAAGCACCACCCCTCCTCCGCCTCAGGCGGAGACAGAGGGAACTCATCCTACTGGCTCTCAAACCGAAACTCACGACAACCAAGTCGGTGAGGGAGCACAAAACCTCCAATCTAAAAAGACACTTACTCCTCCTCCAGAGATTAGCTCCCAAAAGCCCCCCTCCACGGGCGTGGGTTCAGCCGCCGTAGTCCAGAACACGGCAAACACAACCCCCGCCACTCTCGAGCAAGTGCGAGCACTCATCCAATCCGAAAAGAAATCCATCACCTTTGCTCCTGACGCAGACCTATGCCCTCCATACCCTATAGCGGTCGCAAGCATGCCATATCCAGAGGGATACACGGTCCCTAAGTTCATCCGTTTTGACGGAAGAAAGGGGAACGCCAAGGAGCACGTCATTCGTTTTGTGGACAGCCTCGGCGTCCACAGCGGTGACCGTAACTTAAGGCTACGAGAGTTCTCCAAATCCTTGACGGACAAGGCGTACTCATGGTATGCCAATCTTGCTCCTAGCTCGGTCCTCTCTTGGGAGGACATGGTAAAAAAGTTCTACTCCAAGTTCTTTTACGTGGAGGACCGCCTCACAATCCTCCAACTGATGAAGGTGACCCAAAGGCCCTCCGAGGGCTTGAATGCTTACGTCCGCCGCTTCCGCGAACTATCGGTGGATGTTCAAGAACCGATATCGGAAGACCACATAGCCAAGATTTGTGTGGACGGAATGCAGCCAACCTTCAAGCCCCATTTGGTCACTCACCACTTCCCAGATTTCTCCGCTTTGTATGAGGCGGCCCGGAACTTGAACGAAACAGTGGAACCCCCACTTCCTCCACCTCGCTACCAATATTCTCCTCGCGGAAGGCATCCGAGTTCTAGACAGACGGCTTACGCGGCCTCCCGCCCACCACCTAATTGATGTCGGGGGTACCCGGCAAAACGCCCGAAGTACAATGAGCCTCCACCTTTGCCGATAACAGCAGCGGAGGCCCAAGCATTCTTGGATGCTTGGGTGTAGGATGGGAAGGTGGTACTTCCAGAAACCGGGAAGGAGCCTACCTGGAGAGCTATGGAACATCCGAACTATTGCATTTATCATAGGATGGTCCGCCACCCTACCAAAGACTATTGGGGCCTCCGAAATTTATTTGAAAAGTTTGTGACGGAAGAGGCCATGGAGCTCCCAGGCAATTAAAGGTGTCCTTCGAAATCCTTTCCCAACTCACAGAGATTGGTGACCAAATTTGTGAGCTCTATGTACTATACCTCGTTAGAAGCTTTATCAAAGTATCAAATTATCATTGCATTCCTCCATGCCTTAAATTTTCTCCATAATAGAAAGAATGGGAATCACAATCACCTAGCTTCCAGAGACTTGCCCCCCGGGCACGAGCTTGCCAAGCTTCTGATCGCCTATAGAGATATTGTCTACCAATACTCTTGGCCCTCGCGCCATGGGAATGTTGCAAGCCTAGCCTAATCGGGGGATTGTTGACCAACCCGTCCTAAGCTTGGCCAACCAACATGCTTAGCATTGGTTGACTGCCAAAGCACCGCAGGATTGTCTCCATCTACGAATCGTCATCGAAAATGTAATAATGCCGAGCACCGCCTCACTTGATCACCCATTGAAATATTGTCTAACAATATTCTCCGCCACTGCATTGTGGGAATCACAAGCCTAGCCTAATCGGGGGCTTGTTGATCCTCCCTTCCGGCGCTTGGCCAACCTACCTAGCATGGGTTGACTGCCAAAGCACAGCCAGTCTCCATACATGAATCGCCACGGAAAATATAACTCCATGCATCGCCTTACTCGATCGCCCATTGAGATATTGTCTACCAATATTCTCTGTCACCGCGTTGTGGGAATCGCAAGTCTAGCCTAATCGGGGGCTTGTTGATCCTCCCTTCCGGCGCTTGGCCAACCTGCCTAGCATGGGTTGACTGCCAAAGCACCGCCGGACTCCATACAGGAATCGCCATGGAAAATATAACTTCATGCATCGCCTTACTCGATCGCCCATTGAGATATTGTCTACCAATATTCTCCGCCACCGCGCTGTGGGAATCGCAAGTCTAGCCTAATCGGGGGCTTGTTGATCCTCCCTTCCGGTGCTTGGCCAACCTACCTAGCATGGGTTGACTGCCAAAGCACCGCCGGACTCCATACAGGAATCGCCATGGAAAATATAACTTCATGCATCGCCTTACTCGATCGCCCATTGAGATATTGTCTACCAATATTCTCCGCCACCGCGCTGTGGGAATCGCAAGTCTAGCCTAATCGGGGGCTTGTTGATCCTCCCTTCCGGCGCTTGGCCAACCTACCTAGCATGGGTTGACTGCCAAAGCACCGCCCGACTCCATACATGAATCACCACGGAAAATATAACGCCATGTATCGCCTTACTTGATCGCTAATCGAGATATTGTTTACCAATATTCTCAGCCACCACGCCGCGGGAGTCGCAAGCCTAGCCTAATCAGGGGTTTGACGACCATCCCATCCTCCATCCTGGGCTTGGCCAACCTGTGTGCTTAGCACTGGTTGACAGCCGAAGCACCACAGGATCGTCTCCATCCACGAATCGCCATTGAAATCACAATGACATCGAGCGTCGCCTTATTTTTAATCACCAATAAAGATATTGCCCGCGATCATACAATCCTCCCCTCCTGCATGCCTCGATGCTCTCATTCCGCCAAATTACAAAAAAAGGGGGGGGCAAAGATCGGGAAGACGACCAAAAGTCTATTACAGAATAGGCAGGAAAAGCACAAAAAAAGATAGGCAAACTGCCGAAGGATTCTTCCTCCAAATTTTCCGTTACCAAAGGTTCATTACATATGAAGATCATTACTACCATTACTAATGTTCATAAAACATGATGGTTCAAGACATTACAAAGGAAATGAGCATCAACAAAACAAGAGTGAACCACCCGGCGCCCAATCCGTCTTCACCGCCGCGACCCTTGACCGGCGTGACTAGACATATCGAAGTCTCCCGAGAGGGCACTCTCGCGCTCGGCTACTTCACCTTCAAGTTTTTTCTTCCTCTTCCTCAACCGCGCTGCCGTTACTTCAACCTCCTCCAATTCTTTACTTACTTTCTCCAACCGATCCCGTCAAGCCGGGAGCTCAAGAAGAAAAGCCATTTGATCTATCCTCTTACGGAGCCAATCAACCTCCAATTGATAACTTCCCAACGCAGCCAAACCATCGTAAACAGATATAAACTCCTCAGGCGTAGCTTTTGGCAAACTGACATCCTCCAGTAATTCCACAAACGACACCAAGGAAATTAACGCCAACCTCCTAGAAAAGGTACTCATGTTGCCAAGCCGAACAAAGGTACTGGGCCACTGAAAAAATATGTCGGACAGCAAAGGTCGATGCTCCTCCCGGGCCTCGACAAACAACATACTAGTCTGCAACGTCACCTTCTCCTTTGTCTCCAAAGTCACAATGACACTCCCATTGGGATAGCGTGCCATCATAAAGTTACCCTTTCTCCACCAACGACGACTACTGCGCAGCCTTCCCTCATTTGTCTCATCCTGCAAGCTCGAAGAATTCGGCACAAGTGACTCGCCACCATCACCTCCCTCCATTTGATTAAACTCCACCTGGCCCTCCTCGGCCTCCTCCTCACCCTCCTCCTCCTCCTCTTGGTCATCATCATGGTTATTATCCTCACTCCCTCCTTCTTCCCCTTCCTCCTCCTCCATGTCTTTTTCTTCACTCGGCACCACACCCGACGAACGCATGTGATGGAGTGATTTACCCTTCCATGGATGAGACCCCACCATAGCCGATCCCCCCTCATCCCCCCAGATATCATTCATAACTCCATGCACCGCCACATTTTGATCGAAAGTGCCTATCGCCTCCAAAGAATCGGAACGCACCTCCAAACCTCCTTCGGCCGCCATTGTTGAAACCTCCACTCGTGGTGTTTTCACCACCTCTTCCATAGCATCAGGTTGAATCGCTTGCGAGCTCTCCTCATTACCCTTCCCCGGCTGAGGCACACTCTCAGAGGCCACTCCCTCCTCCCCCCAGATATCGTCCATACCTCCATGCACCGCCGCATGTTGATCTACGGTACTTGCCACCTCTCCGGAATTGGAAGGCACCTCCGAACCTCCTCCAGTCTCCATCTCCGGGACCTCCCCTTGTGATGTTCTTGTCGCCTCCTCCACACCACCCGGTTGAACCGCCTTCGAGCTCTCCTGATCTCCCTTGGAAGCCTACAAAAAAAGGGTGCAACAACAGCATCATTACACTAGAAATTTAGCAATATTTTTTTAAAGACATGCGAAGGCAACGAATTCCAACCTTTCTTCGCTTGCTGAACTTGGTCACCTCCACCGCATCTCTCGCAGGCCTCTTTGAAGTATGCTTACTACTCGATCGTGCTCCCTTTGCCCGGCCCTCTCCATCTCGGTCACTCAAAGATACACTACCACCCACATCCTTCTCCACAGTGCCGTATGTATTTTTGAGATGCTCTCTCACCCTCCCCAATACCTCCTCCTTCACATATAACGACCGGGCACCAAACGACGCAAGGGCCGGATCCTTCACCTTCGTCAGACATAACTCACCATCCTGGCTCATTACATCCTCCACTTCTAAAGACACAGGGACTCCTTTCACATATTCCACGAAGCGTACCAGGTTATCCCTCCAATACTCCCTATAAAGTTTTGTACATCCTCCCAGCCTTTTAGCCCCAGGCAACGTGATCGTATTCATTGACCTAAGCTCCGCCGGGAAGGCCGATTTCAAGAACCTCTTCCACACATCTCCCACACCCCCTGATGGAAAAAATGGTTTCGGCACCCCCTGATCAAACCCAAATTGGCGTGCAACCCTCATCGGATCACAAATCACAGAACCATACTTTCCATTCACAAAATATGGTAACTCCCCCCTCATCATACAACTCATCCTAAAAAGCTCCGTTGTGGATGCATCATCTTTATTTGCAAAGGCCACCACATCCTCCTCCGAGTACACGTTAAAAGGAAAAACCCCCTTCGGCGTGTTCACGTACGGTCGGGCAACAAACTCTCCCTCAACATCAAGAACATCGGCAATACTACCCCGCACATCCCGGACGCCACTTCCTGACCATCGCGCTGACCGGCACACATTCTGGCCCGTTTCCCCCTTACCTCCACCATCATCCGCCCCAAAATCATTCGGCTCCGGTGCAACCCTAGGAAACTGCTCAAATAAGAACATATGAAGAAAGTTGGTGGCCACATAAATCGGCAAGTCATACCTCCCACACGAACGTCGCGCCGCATCGTGAAGCATATCCAATCTTTTGAACAAAGTTCCCAAAAACAACGGGGCCAACGGTACGGACTCCTCGGAAGCAAGGATCGCCGCAAGCTCAAATAAGGCCGTATCAACACCATCCTTCGGAGGACCAGGAAAAATGTACCAAGTTAGCCAATAGGCTAAGAACGCTGCCAAGTGAGCCGATTCTTTCAATCCCGGCCCGTCCGTCACTACATGAGCTTCCTCCCCGGCCTTCGACACACCCAAATCCTTGTACCAATATCGTGCCCATTCAGTAAAGGTATTCTTCACTCCATTGTGGCCCTTCTCCCGGCGAACGGATTTTCGCAGTGCATCGACCATATCTTGTTGAGAAGGAGAAAGTCTCCCGGCGGACGGGTCAACTTTTCCTAACATGGGCAACCTTAACAGACAGCCCACATCCTCCAAAGTGGGTCCGGTCTCACTCCAAGCTACCGGAAGAGTATGAGAATTGGCACTCCATCGGGACACTACAACATCCATCCACTTCCGCTCCCGCAAAACCACCAACCGCAAACTGTTCACCACGGCACGATGGACGTTGGCTTTTCGTAACAACTCCACAAAATCGGCATTCCCCAAAATATCATTCGCCCAAGTCACAAAAGCAGTAGGAGGAACAACATAATTCCTGTAAGTAGACAAGCAGTGTGGAAATTCACCACGCTCAACCTGGAACCTCAGCACTAACTCGGGAGAAATAAAACAGCCCTCCTCCGTCGAAACCTCCTTGTCCCTAACAACGGCTCGTCAACCACTTTCCCAATCCCTGCATCCGCCTCTATTAAATGCCACAGTTTATCACCGCCGCCAAGATAGGGTGCTCGGAACCAAAATTCTAGACCAGGCACAGGAGGAGGTGGCTTGTCTTTCTCCGTTTTAAGAGATTTATGGGATTTGAGAGCCGCGGAAGAAGCACATTCCTGCCGCGACTCCACCACGGCCCCGGCACGGCTAGTGACGAGAAGCTTGGGTCGCGCCGTCATACCTTTCAACAATAATATATCCTCACCCCGGCACCTGTTAGCCAATTACCAAACAAGACAATCAAGATTCAACTTCGTGAGGGAAGGGAGCCGCGTGCATCCCTTTTGCACCCTTGGCAAGAATAGTGTACAACTTTCTAAAGCGTGATAAAAAAAATTTACCTCTAAGAAGCGTTCAGCACAGTCACGATGTCTTCCAGCACACACCCTCACCTCCCCGATAACCCACACGTACGAAGCCAACTCTTGCCGAAGACCCAAACCCCCACAGTTTGAACTCCCCACGTCGATCACCCCTTCCTCCCACCGATCGCCCCCTCCGCCCACTTACCTAGCCGAAACCCCACCGAAATACCTACCGACCGACCCCCACAACGATCCCACCCCCTTTTTGGCCAAAATCTCCAAACTCCTCAAACCCCTCCCGCCGAGCCCCCCTTCCTGCCGACACACCCACCTCCCGCCGACACCCACTTCCCACCGACCCCCCCTCCCGTTGGGGCCTCTACCCGCCGAAACCCTTTCGCCCTTCTTCGGCCTGAAACCCTCTCGTCCACCTCTCGGTCCGGAGCTACCTCCTCTCCTCTCGGTTTCTCTCCCTCCGCTCCCTCTCGGTTTCCTCCTCTCTCTCTTACCTCCCTCACCAAAGGAAAGACAAAAGGGGGAAGAGCTATTATAAAAAAGGGATTGGAGGAGAGACTTTGGGACTATAGTTTTGTGAGACTTGGCGGAGGACCACATCTCCCTCCTAAATTTAATTTTTTTCGGAGGTGTAGGACTCGGATTAACTTCGGATGTCACCTCCTCCCTCTGCAAATAACCCACTTCCTCCGGGAAGATCAAAATTTTACAAGTCCAGGAAGTTCACTTTCTCTCTCTAAAAAAATATCAAGGCTCTTTTAACCTCTCTTTTGGGATAAAAGTGAAAAATGAGAAGGTAAAATGAATTTATACTACTCCTCCACGCAAACTGAAGAATCACACCATTTTTGGAACGCAAGGACGTCCTTTCATACTCCTAACTCTGATCAGATGTGAATCCTTCCATAAAAACATGCTGCGAAGATCCGGTGGTGTACAAGGGGACATGATTGCCCGCACACACTCACCTCGCAACATGAGTACATGCGTGCAAGGAGACATTAACGCAGGCATACGATATACATTGCATCCGGACGAGCATCCTAAAAAAAAAAAAATTTCTTCCGGCGCCCCATCCTAGGAGGAATGAGGTTCCCTCCACGGTTCAATTATGCCCGCACACACTCACCTCGCGACATGAGTATGTGCGCGCAAGGGGACATTAATGTGGGTATACGATATATCTCGCAACCGGATGCACCTTCTCCAAGAACCCCGTCAGTGACCATTTCCTGGAGGAGCAAGGCCTCCACCACAAAGTTCAACCTCCAGCAGGAGCATGCCTCCTCCACAAAGCTCATCCCCAGGAGGAGCATGCCTCCTCAACAACGCTCACCTCCAGGAGGAGCATGCTTCCTCCACAAAGTTCACCTCCAGGAGGAACATGCTTCCTCCACAAGATTCACCTCCAAGAGGAGGCATGCTTCCTCCACAAAGTTCACCTCCCGGAGGAGCATGCTTCCTCCACAAGTTCCACCTCCCGGAGGAGACATGCTTCCTCCACAAAGTCCACCTCTAGGAGGAGACATGCCTCCTCCACAAGATTCACCTCTAAGAGGAGGCATGCTTCCTCCACAAAGTTCACCTCCAGGAGGAGCATGCTTCCTCCACAAGATTCACCTCCCGGAGGAGCATGCCTCCTCCATAAAGTTCACCTCCCGGAGGAGCATGCTTCCTCCACAAGTTCCACCTCCCGGAGGAGACATGCTTCCTCCACAAAGTCCACCTCCAGGAGGAGACATGCCTCATCCACAAGATTCACCTCCAAGAGGAGGCATGCTTCCTCCACAAAGTTCACCTCCCGGAGGGGCATGCTTCCTCCACAAAGTTCACCTCTAGGAGGAGCATGCTTCCTCCACAAGATTCACCTCCCGGAGGAGCATGCCTCCTCCACAAAGTTCACCTCCAGGAGGAGCATGCTTCCTCCACAAGATTCACCTCCCGGAGGAGCATGCCTCCTCCACAAGATTCACCTCCTGGAGGAACATGCCTCCTCCACAATGTTCACCTCCAGGAGGAGCAAAGCTTCCTCCACAAATTGCATCTCCGGAGGAGCAAGGTTTTCTCCAAGAATTCTCCACCCATGGAGGAGTGAGGTCACCTCCGGACACCTCACCTCCTCCGCAACACTTCGAAGACTCCGAATACTTAAAGGCGACTCTATACACCATCCTAGGCCGGGAGCAGGGCCTAGGTACCCCGCTCGGGACCTACGGAGGAATGTGGCTTGGAGGCTAGAGCAAGGGGTTTGTCACGGAGGACGAGCTTGCCTCCGGCAAGCTCTAACTTGACCGGTCCTAGAGAGAGAGTGGGCATTGACCGCCATCTGACATCTCGAAAGAAGTATCACACCTACCGCCTGGCACCTCGAAGCTCGTATCATACCTCGCCTGACTCGGCAGATGATACGGGTCTCCATGCATCACCAAAATAGCCTTTGTCGGCTCCTTGGTTACAAGCCCCAAGGCCTGACTTAGGACTAAGAGAGGAAAAGGGGTCAACCTCCACTCTGTCCACCAATGGGGAGGAGCCCTACACCTGGCTCTCCCTCATCTCCAAGGCTCATATAAAAGACAAGCATTCAATACCGATCAACAACCATTCAAGACACATAACTAGCACTTACTCTCCACTGCCATCCCTCTCTCTCTCTAAGTCCGCCCCGAGCTCTCTCCTCCTCCACCTCCGGTGGTTCCCGAGCACCATCGTAGCAACCGCCATATACCCGGAGGGCGACCTCAGGTACTCTTCCCGCTCCTACCTCCCACAACTATATGCAAGTATTTCTTGCTTGAGAGTGAGTGATTCCTCTGACAATCAAGTGTGTGACTTGTTCACATGAGTGTCTTCCGTGATTATCAACGTCGAGTGATTCCGTTGCTCCCGGTGAGTGGCTTCCCGGGACTATCCCATCCTTCGTGGGTTTCAGCCTGCATCAGCATTTAAACTGGACATGGCTAAAGCATATGATCGTGTGGATTGGCATTTCCTCGAGCTGCTGATGAAGCAACTTAGTTTCAACGCCTCTTGGATAGGCTGCGTAATGGAATGCATCAGGACGGTCTCGCTCTCTACAATTGTAAATGGGGAAGCTGGAGAGTCCTGTCATCCACGCAGAAGCATTCGTCAAGGCTGCTCTCTTTTGCCCTATTTGTTCCTGCTGTGTGGTGAAGGTTTTACTGCTCTTTGCAATGATTATGTGCATGAAAAGTTTCTTTACGGCTTCCGTATTAACAGACATTGTTTGGTTGTTTCTCATTTATTATTTGCGGATGACTCTTATGTGTGCTGTCAAGCCACAGAGCGAGATTGTGCTGCCATTTATGATATCTTAGAGACATATGAAACTGCTTCTGGCCAAAAGATTAACAAGGATAAGTCGTCATTCTTTTTTAGCCCTAATACCTTGCCTGAAGATCGTCTTGATTTGGCCAAGCGCATTGGGATTTCCATGGAAGCCAAAAAGGCTAAGTACTTAGGCCTCCTTGTCTTCCTCAGACATTCCAAGCGTGATACGTTCTATTATATCAAACAGATTCTCGGGCAAATTCAGCAGGAAGGGAAGTCTTAATCAAATCAGTCCATATGATGCTGCCGAGTTATGCTATGTCTTGATTCAGATTGCCCAAATCACTCACTAACCAAATCTCCGCCGAGATATATATAGCCAAGTTTTGGTGGGGATCTAATTAAGGAAGGGGAACGCAAAATTTGCTGGGTTAAATGAGACAAACTGAGCCGTTGGAATGAAAAGGTGGATTGGGGTTTCGCGATTTGGAAGCGTTTAATAGGGCCTTGATTGCGAAACAAGGATGAAAATTAATTTTAGGCGAACCATCCCTATTCAAACGCATCTTTAAAGGTAAATACTTTCCCAATACGTAATTTTTAATGCAAAAGTGAACAACCAGGCATCATGGGCATGGAAAAGTATCTCTTGCGCAAGAGAGTTAATCAACAAAGGTTGGAGGTGGCAGGTTGTTTCAGGGGAAGACATCTGAATTTGGGAGGACGTTGGTTACCAAAGACACCTCCGTTCAAAATTAGCCCAAATACGGTGAGGAACAACACCATATCCCGTGTTTTGGAGCTTATTGATGATGCTTCAAAGACTTGGAAGGTGCAACTGATTAAAGATTGTTTCAATAAGGAGGATTTGGATATGATTCTCTCGTTACTCAATAGCAACACTCAACGGAGGGATCTAGGGTCTGGCACTTCTCCCCAAATGGGATTTTCACAGTTAAATCTGCTTATTGTTTAGAAAAAGAAAGTTCATTTAACCAACTAGGTTGTCAGGGAGTTGAATTGAGTTCTGCAAATGCTATGACACAAATCCAGAAGAAATTGTGGGGCTTGCCTATACATCCAAAAATCAAACATTTTGCTTGGAAGTGTTTCAATGATGCATTAGCAACCAACTCAGCTTTAACAGCAAGGAATGTTCGCTCTGACCCAATTTGCTCGTCATGTGGTAAAGCAGAGGAATCTGTGTGCCATTTATTGTTTTGATGCAATTATGCCTTAAAAGTATGGATTCATTCGCCTTTTCGTCTAAGACCGGAGGAGCTTCAAGATTGTAGGCATATGTCTAATTGGTGGCAAAGTATTCACAATCATATTAACCATGCTCACCTACCTTCTTCATCCTTGGGCTTGGGTCTCACATATTGCAGGTGGATTTGGAGATCCCTAAATGATTCTTTTTTCGATGGAAAAATTGGCCGACAGAGATGATTATTGGGAAGGCTCAAGCGGATTTTTTTGAGTTTCTAGAGGCTAATAAAACTCCCTCCCTAGTTCGGAAGCATATTTCGAACCTTGTCATTTCGGTTTGGAGGCGACCGAAGCAAGGTGTGGTAAAGATTAATGTTGACGCGACGGGGTCAAAGGCAACGAACACTGTCGGAACTGAATTAATTACACATGACTGTTGGTTCAATCGTTGGTATCTTTGTTAAGTTATATGAAGGCCTTAAATCTCCTCGGCTTGCAGAAGCTCTGGCACTTTGAGATGGTATGCGTTTGGGTATTGCTTTGAATCTTGCGAATGTGATTATTGAGTTGGACGCGGAGTCAATCCTCAAGAGCTGCACCATGCTAGGTGATCCATCCTTTGATATTGCAGTTTTAGTTCGGGATTGCTTGAGGCTTAAGGATTCGTTTTAGTCATGTGATCGTGTTTTCGTCAAACGTGATTGTAATAGGGCTGTACATGCATGTGCAAAAAAAGTCCTTTCTTGTGGTTTTTCCAACTTGTGGACACCTTGCCCCATGGGGTTCCTCTCTCTCTCTCTCTGATGTATAGGCATTTTCTCAAAACTTCTCTCTTTTGTCAAAAAAAAAAAAAAACAAAAAAAAAACCAAAAACAAAATTGCACTCCCTCATATAGTGGAACTTTTTATCTCGCATAAAATACCAAATACTTGGAAGGCTAGTATAATATTCTGACTCTGTGATTGTATGTGGAGTCCGTCTACGCGCATAGAGTTTGTCCGCAGAGATTACGAACAGATGGCTTATGGGACTCACTTTGGAATTTTACAGAAAACATCCAAACTGTTCATAGAATATAAAATAATTTTTTGATTAGCTTTGCAAAATAATCAGCTTAATTGAATGACGATAAGTTTTTGATCCAATCTTCTAACTTTTCATTCAGAATTTAGGATGAAATGGACTTTCTGACTTCGTATGATTTTCTTTTGTTAAAAAATTAAGGAACATTTACTGAAGTTGATTTATTGTGACTGAGCATCGAATTTTAGTTATCAAAAAATTATTTAATTTTTGGCTTTTGATTTTCAATTATAGTTTGTTTTTCCCCCTTATGGTGTCCCTATTATTTTTGAGGAAAAATGTAGATACAAATACAATAATATATGGATGAAAATGTATATCATAGTGGATATTGATCATATGGAGACGATGGAATTAGTGGGAGTGTGAATCCTATGTTTAAAGGCCGACAAGGTATTATGGTAGGTGGGGTTATTGTGGCATTAGCCTGCACCACTTAAAAAGGGAACAGGGACAGGGACAGGGACAGTCAAATGGGATGGAGGATCTCATGTACTCCTGTGTTCCAAAGGATGATACCGGATTGGCTGATATATCAACAAGCTTGAGGATGGAAAATTATACTTGTCCTACCAATGAGATGTTCACAATTTGCAAGGCTGATTGGATAATTCTTATTGAATTAGGGGATTGGATCGATGGTGTAATTCACCGCATCTTGTTTTTCCTTTTTCTGTATTTTGCACTTTCTTATTTCTCGATTATGTTCTATTTTCTTGTAGGTATATTTCTTGTCGTCCCATCTTGTTATATTTATCTGCTATCAGAGATCAAATTTCCCTCATAAAAATATTCACATTTTTTTTTTGGTTCATAAAGAAAACCGAAGAACAGGTATATGTCCGGATTTTCTATTTCTCACTCAAGTGACAAAGGCTCATGAACAACGATTTAATGAGACATACAAAACTTATTCACTGTTTTAATTGCATATGGATACCGTTTAGTGCTCACCCACTTTTTATCTTTCGGCCAAAAACGTTTGGTTAGAATCTAAATGCATGGACGAAGTTGGTAATGCATATAGGCAGTGTTATGTGAGTTTGTGATCAACGATTTGTGCAGATGTTCTTGTATGCATGTATACATATTGAAATTAAATCCGAGTGAAACACAATTTTTTTTTTCTGCAAGTGCATGTTTGTGCATATTTGGCGTGGGCCGTCGGTTTCATTTGTTTGCTTTCTTATTGATTCTTGGATGAGCTTGGCTCTTTTGGGCTTTGCCCCTTTTGGGTGTCTTTGGGCTTTGCCCCTTTTGGGTGTCTTTGGGCTTTGTCCTTTTAAGTGTTTCAGCTTTTGCCCTTTGGGTGTCTTTGGGCGTTGTCAGAATTTTTTTCTTCATTGAACCTTTTTTTCTTTTCAGCAACAAAAGTTTCATTAATCTTAAAATTATTACAAGACTAATAGGAGTAAAGAAATAGCAATCTTTTGCCCAAATCAAGATCCAAACCTAGTATTGGCAAGAAGCCAATCAAGGACATCATTTGGGACAAAGCCCACCTAAAAAGGCCAAAGCCCATCACCCGTACAGGTCTAAAAAATCCAGATGCTACATTCTGCTCAAAGATAGGCCAAGCCTAGCCCGAAAGACAAGACAAGCCTAGCCCAACACCCATTAAAATCCTAACCCTATGTTGATGCCGCCACTGGCCACCATAAAATTGAGAACCCTCTTCCGGCAAGCCCAGTCACCACCAGAAAAATCCCATGGCCAAACCCAGATCCACCAGACATCGAGAGCTGAGCCGTCGCGATCCTCACCCATTGCCAGACCTCCATAGCGGCCATTGTGAAATTGCCAGTTCAGCCCTCAAAAGCAAACAGAGCTTTCGACAACCCCACCTCTTCGTTGCTTCTTCGTCTCCCTCAAAAGCTTGAGTAGAATCATTGCCCAGATCAAAGGCCATTCTGAAATGCTTGCCGTAATGCCTTCGCTTGCTGTTAGGCCCAACCAGAACACACCCCGGAGTGTAGAACCTGTGGGTAGCACCACGATCCATGCCTCCACAACCTGCAAACCGCACCACGCTGTTAAGCCTACTGGGGACACCCAGGAGTAGAAGCCAGTGGGCGATTGGGGATGGGAGTCACAACAAGAAGAAGGAACTGGCAAGGGAGAGGCCGATGGTGAGGAACTTGCAAAAATAGGAAAAGAGGAAGAAGGAAGAAGAAGAGGGTAGAATGAGAGAGAGGAGAGGAGATGAGAAGAAAGGGGGCGACGAGAAAAAATGCCTGGGGGGGAGAAGGGCAGAAGGCGGCAACACAAAACTCTAAACGTGGAGAAGAAAGAAGTGGGAGCTTCGAGTTGATTTGATTTTTCCAATCGACTTGAAGAAATAAAAGGGATTTCTTTGAAGAAGAAAGGATCTAGGGTTTGTGATAAGGAATAGGTGGGAATATCATCCAAAAGCTCAGACCATCATCCAACCCTTGGTTGAATTTTCCTCCCCTCTCCCCCTACTTGTTCTACCCTTATCAAGCTTCTTAATGGATGAAATATTCTTTTTTCATCTATTTTCTTCTCTCTCTCTAAAAAAGAAAAAGAACCAAACTTCACCTAGCTAGGGTTTCCGTGGGTTTCCCTCACTCTTTCCCTCTTCTCCTTTCTCTCTCCCCTCTAACTATTTCTCTCCCCCTCTTCTTTTTCTCTCATTTTCCCTTAACCTCCTACAATTCGGCTCTTTCCCTTCTCCGTTTGTCGTCGTTCCTCTTCCTCCTGCATCCTCTTCACTCCTCGCTGGTCGACCGTTGGTCTCTATTCTTGAGTGTCACTGGTATGCCTAACGGCGTGGTGCAGCTTCAGGGATGGAGGAGAGTTGGATATGGGGCCTCCTGCCGGATCATTAATTCTTGAATGATTTTCGGCTTTTCCTAATGGAATTGGAGGACTCCGATAAGCTCTCGATGTGGCTGCTGTTTGAAGATGTAGATCTAGGGCTTCTAAGAGGGGTTTTGGCGGTGGCTTTTAGGCCGCCATTGTTCTTCGTCATCGATTAGTTTTACGGCGCAGCCTGGTTGTGCAGTTCTGGTGGTGCTGATGGTGGTGTGGGTTTGCTAGTGGCGGCGTTGGGTTGTGGTTGGGGTGGAGGCCAGGGTTTGGCTGGGCTTTGCCTAGCTTCACCTGTCTTGTTGGGCTTAACATGATGGTCTGGGTTCTGACTCTTTCAGGTTCTCAGCGGCGATGGTGAAGGCGCATTGATGGCAGGTCGAGACGATCCTACAGCGGGAGTGTTGTCCTTCGGCAATCATCTATATAGATTTGTGCAGGTTGTAGAGCGTATACTTTATTTTAGTTGTTTGTTTTGGCCTATGGGCCATGCAGTTTGTATCTATTTTCCTTAACTATATGAATTGCATTTTTTCCGGGGAAAAAAAAAGCTTCTTAATAAATTTGTTGCCGTTTCAAGAATAAAAGTGTTTGTGCATATTTTCAAAGGTTAATTACAGCTTCCTATCACCCTTTTTCACTCTACCAATTTCACCGAAAAAATCTTACACCTTGCCTGTTAATCTATCATTTAGTATCACTTAGCACTTTATCTTCCATTCAGATTTGAACATTAGACTCTGATATAGCATGCACATGTAAGTAATTTATAAACAAAATATCTTGTTTTCTATGAGTTATCGCTTAATAATAATTTGTATCGACTATTCTTAATATATTTATAATTTTACCTTTACTTCTTTTTTCTTTTTATAAAGTACATTCTCTAATTCATGTAGCAGGTTTCTCTCTGTTATTATTTGCTCTGTAGGACCCATTACGACTCTAATTTTGATGGTTCTAACATTTACAGAAATTTCAGATATGAGCCACCAAATTAATGATTTTATACTTGTATCTCAGTGAAAAGTAGTATTTTCATCATATATTATTCATATGCATGTGCATGTCATATCGAAAAGTAACGCTCAAATCAGTACAGAAGAGTAATTAACCAAAGGGGCTAAGTGATACTAAATGATAGATTAGGGGGCCAAGGTATAGAGTTTTTTAAATAAAGGGGGTAAAGTGAAAAGGGTGATAGTTTAAGGGGGTAATCTGTTACTAATTTTTTTGTCAGTAGAGATATCTCTATTATAAAATAGAAGAGTGTGGGGACAAGTTGTTGCAACGGCTCAAATTTATTTGATCCAAAAGTTGAGATGCATTTTTTCACATTTTATAAAAGTATCCACATTTGCCTATCATATTACATAAATGCCATCTGTTATCTAAGAGGAAAAAAGAATCGGAATTCAAATTTCACAACTCTCTCTCTCTCTCTCTCTCTCTCTCTCTCTCTCTCTCTCCCTCCCTCCTTGCTTCCTTTCTATGAGACCTTTCCTCCCTTACAGGTTGACTGTCCTCGAGGAAGAGGTTCCCCCCCCTTGGACTGCGGAGCATTGAGACTGTCCACTCCTCCTCGACAATCAAACCTCTCGGGAGAAATCAAATCAGGAGAGATATTTTTTGTTGCCCACCATGTGTTTGTTAAAATGTTCTCTTCTATTTTGTATACACTTCATCCAAAATCTGGAGAGATACTTTCTATTGCCCACTATGTGTTTGCTAAATGCTATCTTTTGTTTTGTAGAGCTGTAGACATTTTATGGGGTTTTTTTTTCCCTTTTTGAATGGCGTTCTGCATAATTTCGTGAGTTGATAATTTCTTTACTATATTGTTTGTGTATTCACTTACTTCATATCAATAAAAAAAATCTTCACTATTAAAAAAAAGAGAGGTTCATTTCCAGCAATTTGTAGCTACCTAAAAATTGAAATAATGTTTTGAGCCACTATTATGATTCAAAGGGTATTTCAATTCCTATCGGCGTGAGTAATGCCGTAGGTACGGACCGGGGTGGGTAGTGCTATAAGCACGGGCAAACACTAGTATACTATATATGCAGAGTCTCCATGTTTTTTGTTTATACCTGAGGAGAACAGCGAAGAGAAAGGTAAGGGCAGGAATGACGTTAGAGCTGGCCACAAGTAACGTTGCTGTCACATAATTTAGGGCAATATAGTAGGTATTCAAGCTCACAGTAATCCTGAAAATTATTCACAGGGAAACGATATTAATTACGCATTAGACATATATAGCTGAAAATGCAGGGTATAGTAGATAATAGTAGTAGTTCATTAGGCAAACATTTATTCCCGCATGACAATTACCTAAAACAAAACGTACCCGGAAGAAACCAAGAAGATCTTGAAGAGTAATTTGCAAGACAGTTTAGCTGGTAGTTCGCTGCAGATTCAGAAGAAATTACCTCATGAGTACCAATGATTGATAAAGAATATTAATTCGAGCATATTGATGAGTTTGAGTATCTCAAACCCTTACCCTTCTAATGGACTTAGAACGTCCAAAATATTCTGAGTAAATTCGCACTACACTCGCCCTTGTCCTTAACTCAAACTCATACTAGATTGTGTTTTACTCAAAATATTCATTAAATCAAGAGAGTCAACTTTATGATCGAATGCTTATTTTGATATTCACCGCTATCCAATTTATGAAATTTTTACTTAAGTTTGTGCCTACATTGAGTTCATCCATTAGAGTAGTTCATACCAATGAAGCTTTGACTCAATTTTGAGTAAGGATTGAAGATGCTCTTATATGCATATGACCGTTGTTTTTTCACTTAAAAAAAGAAAAGAAAAAGAAAACTTATCCTAACGGCCGTAATTTACAAAAAAAGAAGAAGTCATCCCCATGTCATTAGTCTAGCGATGACAAAAGAACCATATTTATAAACTTTGTCATATATAACGGAAAAATTATTTGGTGGTCTTTGGGTACCGCCACGTGGTGCCCAACACCTTTAAACACCATACATTTTCGTGAAGTCCACCGCTTAGTGCATAGATTCCACGAAAAAGTGTGGTATTGTGGATTCTTGGGGCACCCCATGGCGGTGCTCCAAAATCACAGAATAATTACTCAATACAATGACGTATTGTGTGAGTCTTTCATTTAATTATGAACTCCTTGACTCATCTATGCGGCAATCCCATGAATTTGTAGGTTTCGTGATCTATTAAGGGGGAAAATATGGTGTACTAAATTATTTACTCTTGAAACCATTTTACTCCTAACACAAACATAGTAATTACACTTTAGTCATGGGAAGGGACCATTTTTAGAGGCACATCCAACATAGTAAGGTCGTAACTCGTAAATAAAAAAAAATACTACGAGTAGAATAAGACTGTCATGTGAAAATTAAAACTGTGCTTGCAAGTGCCTCCGATTGTCCCTGTTGGCTTCATCCATGGATGGATGTATATAACAAGTGTGTGATCGAGAGAGAAAGAAGAGACAGAAAATGAGAATATATATTTGAAATTGTTGGGTAAATTACCGCTCGAGGAAGAAAGCAAATGGAGATAAGGCAAGAGTAGCGAGAGCTTGGCGATAAACAACAAAGACATAAGGGTTCATTCCCTTGGTAACTGCCAGTTTGGATAACAACGCCATTCCTGCGTAAATCAACTGGATTAAAACCATTCCAAGGTAAGGCTTGTTGGTTTCCACCATCATCCTCACACATCCCATTGAACTGTTCTTCATCTTCTTAATTTGCACTATATATCTATGTATATATGTATGTAACCTCTGGCCTTCCGGATCAAAGGGAAGAACCTCCACATCCCTAACATGAACATTTCATGGCCTTATATATAAATCCCATTTTGTACCTGTTGGAGACACTGAATATATTTTAATAAGGGATAAAAAGATGTTATTGCAAAGTGCCACTAATTAAAAAAATGAAACGAAAAAAAAGAGCACATACACGCAGTCATTTTCAAAAGAGTCATTACAACATTATTATATGTGGAGATCCTAGAAGGATGTCCAAGGATTTTTTTTTTTTATTATTAATCTTCGAAACACAAAGTACAAAGACTAATTAAAGAGATCAAGAGAAAAGCAAAATCACAACGGAAAACAAGCATTCCAACTAGGTAGACAGTTGGCACACCTGTACTCGACTATCATATGTACGTACTTGAGGACCAAAAACTAGACTTGGGTAACAGGTCGTGTCGTGTCAGTCCGGTTCATGTCTCAAACCACCCAATCCAAACCCGACCCATTTAGAATTCGTGTTTCTCGAGTCGTATCATTTTTTTGTTTCATGTTAGAAATGTTCAACCCTAACTCATTAATTTCGTATCCGGTTCGTGTTGTGTTATCGTGTCCGTTGCCCAACTCTATATAGAATTACAGATATACCATATATATATATATATGTGTGTGTGTGTGCGTGTGTGTGTGCGTGTGTGTGTATTCGTGTTAATGGGTGACATAGATTAGTAATCGTGTTGGTCGTGTCAATTTCGTGTTCAACCCGAACCTGACCCATTTAGAATTCGTGTTCTCCAGTCGTGTCATTTTCGTGTTTTGTGTTAGAAATGTTCAACCCTGACCCGCTAACTTCGTGTCTGATTCGTGTCGTGTTATCGTATTTCGTGTCCGTTGCCCAGCTCTACGAAAAACTGAAACATAAAAGAGGTTGACGAGGATTCAACCACAATACATAAATATTTACTCGAAATGACATCTGGATAGAAAGCAAACCCGGCACTAAGAACCAATATGTATGCGTCAAATCCAAGCAAAGACACCAAAGGGGATTGGGGAATAAAATGCAGCAGTAACACAAAGATTTCCATATCACCATCACGAGAGATTATTCCATGCTCCCGGGGCATAGCCATATGGTGTCCCGGGGCTTTCTCACTACAAGAAATTTGGGATCTCCCAACGGTTTTTTTAGTAACAGTTGAAAAAACCGTTGGTATAGATGGTGTTTAGCAACGGTTTGCAAAACGTTACTAGAAACAGGACTATAGCAATGGTTTTCATGCAACCGTTACTAGATTACAAGACTATGGCAACGGTTTTCCATAACCGTTACTAAAAACCAGACTATAGCAACGGTTTTCCATAATCGTTACTAAAAACCGGACTATAAATACGAAAAAATTGGCTTATTAGCTTATTTTTTGTCTTTATTCAAAAAAATTAAGTTTTGATCGAAATTTTTTACTTTTTAGATTCTTTTCGTCATGACGAAGCAATAAGCCCAAAAAAAATTGACGAGAAACTAACAAATGCAAAAAAAAATTGAATAAGGACAAAAAATAAGCCACTTTGGCTTATTTGTCCGAACAAGTGTAGCTATTTTTACTACGTAAAAAATAGACGGTTCCAATCAAAAAAAAAAGTAGGTGTTTGTATAGTATAAACCAAATTTAAAAACTTGGATTAAGAATAAATCGATAAAACTTTAATGACATAAATTAGCCCAACCGGTTTGCATAGTATAAATATTAAAAGGCCCTCAAAAATACACAAGTGCTGGGCTAGCCTAGCTGGTTCGCACTCGCGCGCACATACGCGAGGTCTTGGGTTCGATTCCCAGGAGGAGCAAAATTATTGTGTTGCATTCCATGCGCCACGTGGGCGACACGTGGCGTGCCACGTGGAGGCTACGTGGCTGCCATATCATATTTTACCCCCAGATTTAAAAAAAAAAAAACTTGCCTATAGCAACGGTTAAGGAACCGTTGCTAAAAAATTAGCCCAGATTTAAAAAAAAAAAACTTGCCTTTAGCAACCGTTGCTAAAGAAACCGTTACTAGAAAAAAATCTGTACCAACGCTCGTCAAAACCGTTGCTATATGTCTACACCAACGGATATCTCGCAACGGTTTGGGCAACGGTTGGTGAACCGTTGGTATTGCTTTTAGCAACGTTTTTTGTGGTTTTTAGTAACGCTTTTGACCGTTGTTATATCCCAATTTTCTTGTAGTGTCTGCACCACACATTTCAGTGGCACCACGTGGCTTTTTGCACCACACATTTCAGTGTGGGCCACTGAAATGTGTGGTGCCCCACACTGAAATGTGTGGTGCAGAAAGCCCTGGGGGCACCACGTGGCTATGCCCTTGGGGCATAGTATAATTTTTCCACCATCACCCTTCGCCCCTTCCGAACCAAACCCTTTGTAAAACGAGACTTCAGGAGCATCTTAAATCATTAAAGTCAATTGATTCCATAGCAGCAGGCAAACAAAGCCTCATCAATAGTCAAAAAATACGTCTACGTTGTATGTGTATGCAATATGTGATGACATTGTGAAAACTCCTGTTTTTAGCACAAGTATGCCAAGTGTAGGTTGGGGTTCCGCGGCGGTATGCCTACGTGTAAATACGTTTGAGCTGGAGAGGTGCGATTGGTCGATAATTAGTGAGGAGGAAAGTGTTAGGAAACAATTCCCAGAATCCAGTAATGACAGGTACAGATTAGACAATAATCATTGTAAAAAACCCTACAAGGCAGAATTATGATTTTACCATAACTTCCGCGTCATGAACACTGATTGAACTTGTTACAGCACATCTTGCTATATGTCACGAATACTGCTCGACCGTACTTTACAATCTTCTGCCATATTCTCTTATACCTCGAGTCACGTACCCGTTTGTTGAAACCCTACGTGATTGTTTGTTCTCTCTCACAACCCACTTTTTTGATCTCTCAATAAAATCTTATCAACCTAGAGAACAAAGCGATATATTTATAGGGCTAAAGCAGGGACCTAAGGAAAAATAAATCTGGACTCCTTGTGTAAATAAGAAATTTTAATCCCACAATGATTCTATTTCTTATCACACAAATTATAATTCACCCCACTACAGAATTGTAATTGCACTCCCGTCCTTATCTCAATTATATTTCGAGATCTATGTTATTAAATACTTATAATCTCCCCACGTTAAAATCACAAATACCTGTTGATTAAAATAAATTACTAACAATCTCCCACTTAATCAACATCTTAACTTGAGACTATCCGCTTAACTTATTCGATATGTCAGATACAAATATCCACGTGCAGGATTTGACATAATCGAAACTTATAAGCTTACTCGATGGGGTATCATCAATCCCTACTGGGACGTGGATTACATCAATAATTAATAGCTGCCATATACATAATGTTGCTACCCAACTCATCGAGACTATTGACTGCATAGAAATCTCACTCTTTAATGAATCAAAGTTAACAACATTAAATATATACCTTTAATAATTATCTTTGGATTAAGAGCATAAGTATTCATAATAACCATGAGATTTCAATTGTCTTATAAAGTTAGTACAAAGACATTTACCTCAATCCGGTCTCGTTCAATACACACAAAATGTACTAACACAATGAGTTGGAACTAGACCGTTTCCTCTAGTTAAGATAGACCTATTAAACATTGTACTACAGTCCGATCGATGGTGTGTCCAGTTCCATCTAAGACTGTGAACCATATCTTATATTTCACAAGAATCGATGATCCCATCTTCTGTGTGTAAGCCAAACTTTACACACCAGATCATCTACTTTGTAAAATAAAAGACACACAAGCACAACATACAATAATATTATGCTAACATCACCCATAAAAGATTCTCAAAAAAAATGGATAAAACTGATTAATAAATAGTAGTCAAATATTAATCCATTACACAAAAGCGAGAGTTTTAGTATAATTTTCTAATAGAAAGGAGGAGAAATCTTGTGGGGTGAGAGAAGGAGCAAGAGGTACAGAAGAGACAAAGGCAGCGTGTCCCTTGTTTCTTTCCGTGGGGTTAACGTCTGACTTGTCTTGGACTGAATGGGTGAGGTCACCTTTTCTCTGGGGTAGAATGTTCTCATTCCTCAAATTTAGTGCTCACACTCTCTCTCCAGAAAAAGTCAACTCTATCAAATTAGGTGGAATGTCAGGGGTATTTATAGGACACAAGGGCCTAGGTCAGGCCCAGGACGACGCTCTTGTAAAACCCCGACACTTATCCCTCATGTACCTTTAGGTCTTGGGGAAAACTCGTTCTCTTGCGAACTCTTTTCTGCAAGAGAACTCGAATTCCCACAGCGCAACCTCCATCCCAAGCCACCAAGCCACATAAGTCTCCCCTATTCCCACGGGACCAAGGTCGCGACCTGCAGCGATCGTTCTCTCATTGCGGAGTTCCTTCCAGACCCTGCCTTGTGGTTCGGATGAAGCTCTAGAGACTCCTTAGTCAAATCCCTTTCTTGTGCGAAATTTCGGAGGCTCGCGGGGCTTTTCCCACAGTCTTCCGCTATTATGCTATCTTGGGATTAGGGATGGCAACGGGGCGAATATTGGCATATCCGTACCCGATCCTCAAAATCGAAACCGAAATCATATCCGCCCCAATACCCGAACGGGGAGAAGACTGGTGAACCATAACCGAACCAAACGGGTTTCGGGTGATCCCCGAACCGATCGGGTAACCAAATTTGGTACAAAATAAAAAACAGAAAAAGAAAACTTAAACACCATCTCAGAAAAAACACAGAGAGAGAGAGAGAGAGAGAGAGAGAGAGAGAGAAACTGTAAATCGCTTCTGGAATACCCAACAAAAATGGAACACAAGGCTGGAATTCCAAACAAAAATAAAAAATCTACATCAAAAATCACACCCAAAAGAACTAGTATTTGCAATCAACCGAACATACTGTTGCAAAAAAAATCTGTAACTTTGCTTTAATCTATGAGAAAGAGACTTATGGCCGAAGGAGATGATCGATGGCGACGGAGAGAAAGAGAGACGTCGGATAGAGAAGAGAGGCTTCATCGTGAGAGGCTTCGCGTGATTCTGTGAGAGAGAGGCGAGAGAGGGTGTGCCAGATCTAATTTCTGTGAGCCCTAAGTGACCTACTGTTATGCTTATCTATAAAGGGATATCACACTCCGGGTCCTTAGATCTTAACACATGCAACAAGCTGATCCCTAACATTTTTAAAAGTGTTCACTTCAACCCCTGGTCTATTTTAATATATGTATATATATATATATTTCGGTTCGGTTCGGGGATCTGCTGAACCATAACCGAACCGAACCCGTTCGGTTATTTCACTTCCTCCACCATACTCGTATCCACGGGGAATTGTTCGGGGAAAAAAATCGATTACGATTCAGGTACCCATCGGTTCGGTTCACTTTGCCATCCCTACTTGGGATCTATTTTCTTTCTCGTGGATTGAGCGGACTTCCGCGGATATTGCGCCTCCCGCAGAAGCCTCTCGTGGGCATTTTCTTCGAAATCTGTACATGTGTTTCCTCTCAATTGGATAGTCAACCATTCTCCTTTAGGACGAGGCTTGACCAAGACTTTCTTTCCGCCCGCCTGCCATGTGTCCATCGTTGTTTAGCGGGTCAAACGGTTTTCTATGGTCAAAGGTTAATAATTTAGACCGCACCTACAACAAGCAAGGCGTGAACGCGCTTCTAGACATTTGTGGATTGATTACGGGCATGCCAAGACTTGTCCCACCTAACTGATCGCCTTAATCTAATTTCTAAAATGACAACTGCGTATGACCTAAAAGGGAAAGCCACAAAAAATGGTTCAAGCTTTTGCCACAATTGTTTGGTTCCCGTCTAAAAAATATTCTCTCCAAAATTTTTGAAAGTTTCGTCATCTGTGTTTTTCCGTTTTTAGTAAATTTTTTATCAAATTTCTTATTTCTTACTTATTTTTTTAATTTTTTGATGTATATAGTGTACTTCTATTTGAAAAGTCAAAAGATTTGTTAAAATGTTAAAAAAAATATTGACTAAAGACGAAAAAATGCACAAACCCATTAAACATTTTATCTCAAAAATATATCTCAAAATTGACAATTTCAAAATAGTGTAGGAAAAGAGAGAACTAATAGTAAAGTTTTTTATTAATCTTTGAAAAGGATTATAAAGAATAAATGGATCACGGGCACACAGACGAAAAATGCCACCCAAAAACCAAAGCCCAAAGAAAGGAGGATGCCAACCAAAAAATACCATGACATTAGCCAATACCCTAAACAAACCAACAAGATGTCAACCTTGATAATGTAATTTTCATTAGGTCCTGTCCGAATGTGGTCTGTTTTTTTATGCTTTTGGTTGGAACCTTTTCAATTGATTGATGCTGGGTGTGATGGGGCACATGATTGTTGAGTAGGTTGGGTGTCAATGTTGTTGGGATGCTTCCTTCTCGTTGTGATGCCATAATCCTTCTAATCTTTTTAATTTTTGTACCTCTTCAAAGGTTAATAAACTATTGTTTTTGCTGTTCAAAAAAATAAATTACCAACAACCAAACACCCTAAACAACTCAGCACCAAGAAGACAAAGAACATACCTAATGAAACAAAACCAAAAAACCTCCAAACGAATTAGAATTCCAAAGAAAGAGAACCACATTCCTTTAAATCATTAACTTCCTCCAAAAAGTCATCTTCCTTCAAATTGTCGAGGGCGTTGATCCTTTCCGCTATGTGCTCTTCCTCGATTTCAACAAATTTCTTCAAAATAAAATCTCTCCCCCTGCTAAAATTAACTCCCAACGAAGCACTCAAATCCATTCTCCCACAAGCATTCTTTAAAGTGTTCCTGTTCCTGTTCCGAATATCAATGGAAGATAAAGAAGAAGAGGGGTGTAGACACCCCAAATTTGGCCTAATGAGTATTTCAAGTCCCACATTGTGAACCATTCGGATGATGAACATGATACAGTGATTGTTGATTAACCTCTCGTAAACTCGATGGACTTTGTGAGTCATTTTGGCCACTTAGAGGACCTAATCCAAAGCCAAAAAGCTTTGTTGGACAGAAATACAGTTTTCTAGTCGAATTGATCTACTGACCACTAGATTGATGTGCTGGCGTCCACTTAGAGGACCTAACCCAGAGAGATCGTTTCCTCGCCCACGAGATGTATTCCTCGGCCGCCACATCCATTGGGCGGCCGCTAGATCATTTTGCCCAGAATTCTAGAATGTTCTGTCTTCGTTTGATCCGAACTCATACCCTAGCAGCCAATTCGCGAGACTTTGGGGCTACAAAAAACACTTCCATGTAGAGGTCTGTTGCCCTATACTTCCATGTTGATTCATGCATTGTGATTTGCCAGAGTGAGTAACCCATTACCTATATAAAGAGAGCGTTAGGGTTTTGAAATTAAGGTTCAATACACCCTCTCCTACCATGAAACTCTGCAGAACTCTGTAGAAAACAACTCTCATATCTCCTATACAAAATCCCTAACTCTCCGTGAGCAGCTGCAATCTGAGCGATCAAACCCCGAAGTACCCACTCTAGTTCTTAGGGTTTCGAGAGAGAAATCAACCAATCACCCTAAATCCAAAGCAATCAAGCTACTGAGTGATCAAGGTTGTGAGGCCCATGGGACTATGATTTGATTCACTTTCCATTTTTGTGCTTTAATTGTAATTTTTGTATAACTGTTTGTATTCTGGTGTGAGGAAGAACACCGGTCGTGACTTTGTTTAGCCGACCGATACATTAAACTAGTGAGATACCTCGGTCGTGTAATCCATTCACTGAGACAGTTTCTGTATTTTGTCTATGTCATTGCATGTGATTTATTTACTTGTTCGGATCAACTATTTAACTATTTATAGGCTTAAATAACCAGTTTAATTGTGTAGGATTCAATAAAGAAAGTATTAATTTTGTGTTAAATAATTATGGGCTAGTCTCATGATCGAGTGAAGAGGGGCGTCTAGCACTTTTCCCTCATCATACTTTTGGCTCTCGTACCCAAAATCTCTACCTGTTTTCTTAGTTTTAATAAACTAAGTGGTGACCCTATTTAGCGGTAATCAATATCATATAGAGATGTTCCTAGCCATGCGAATATCTACGATTTTAGTTTATGAAGAGGAAACAAGTATAGAGGATATCTGTGTGGCAATGCCCCTTCGGGGAGGTGTCCACAATTTTGGCGACTCTGCTGGGAACTTGAGAGCCATAATCAAAAAGTTCAACATAGAATTAATATTTTCTTTATTTAAATCTTTTTCATGTGCATCGAGAGGGCAACCATGTTGAGTTCACCTAATATCCCGGCATGTCATGAGCTATGTTAAGGGTTTGCAGCAAACTCCATAGTCACTATTACCTCTATGGTATGTCAAAAGGAAGGCTGTCTGATTGCTGCCTATGATGGGTTAGCAAGAAGGTTGACACTCTTTGACAGCGGGGCACCTTTGAGACCACCCAAACATAGCATATGATTAGAGAGCTAAAGAACTTATGAAAATAAGATAGGAACTTGTAGGTTGGGATTCTACTTGCATCCATCTTTAAGTTCTTTGTTGCGCCTTGTATAAATTATTGTAACATATCTTTCTGTGCAGAAGGGGTGGGATTTTTCAGCCCAAATCCTAACCCTATACAACCAAGTACTGACATACAATATTATGTTTCAAGCAGGCACCATAGGTAAGTCAAAGAAGCAACCACGGCTAGTTTCATACTTTTACAACACCCGAAGCTTCGCCAAATAGAAATCTTTACAAATACCTCGCCTGTCATCCTCACCCATCAGAACACCCTCACTGTAACGATCCAAGTCGACCCCTGGATCTTTGCGGTCGTCTTCTAGCAAACCCGATTGTCTACCAATCCCCAAGTTTCACCCAGTTCTCACCCCACTCTAATTTCCAAGATGTCTGATACTGAAACTGTCATCGCTGAGCTCACGGCCAAAATTGCTGCTTTAGAAGCCGAGAAAGCAGCAAGGGATGTTGAAGATGAAGAGGAAGAAGAAGATGAAACTACTAAAAATAAGTTGGTGATGGTGGAAAATCCCGAGCTTGCTAAGCAAGTTAAGGAAATCAAGCATACTTTGGCCTACTCGCAAGGAGACCAGATCCTTGACTTTGAAGGACTTTGCCTTTTCCAAAGGCCCAGCTAGCGAAAAGGTTTAAAATGCCTAATATTGAGAAGTTCAATGAAACTGGTAACCCCACCAATCATGTCTGTCATGTTATCAACACCTTGAAGCGCATGGGTCTGAGTGATGAGCCCCTTGCTCAACTTTTTTCCAAAGAACCCTCACTAGCAGTGCTCTTGATTGGTTTCTCATCTCACTCTGGAATTTGTTCACTACCAAAAGTGGCAAGAAATTGCCAATACTTTCATTAAGCAATATATGTACAACGTCTAGATTGAGCTAACCACTTGTGATCTAGAGATGACCAAGCAAGGGCAAAATAAGGATTTTGCCACCTTTGTGGCCAGATGGAGAGAGAAGGTAGCAAAGGTGAAGAATCATCCATTTGAAGATGATCAAGTGAGGATAGTTGTTAGAAATGTGTAGCCTAAGTATGTCAGGCACATTTACACCCAGGCCATCAAAGGCCTGAGGGTTGAGGAGAGCCGATCCTATTTGACACTAGAATTTACAAAGATGTGGTAGCCTTGAAGTGGTTTTTGGGCAGGGTACCTGATCGAGATGAGGAGATGGCAAACTATGACCAATTCAAGTAGTACCTGAAGAAGACACCGACCACTCGACAGGAGGAGGAGCAGATAGCGAGGGCCTACTTGCTGTACCTCTTTGGCGCATCCCTGTACTAGAACAGGCGCAACAAGGTGCACTTGTCCTACTTGCCAGCCTTGTGGGACTTTAGCATGGCCTCGCGGTTTGATTGGGGAGGAGCAGCTTTGGGCGTGTGCTATAGTTTCATGGGACACTTCATGAGGGCCAAACTTGCATAGTTCAATTTCAATACGCACTTATACCTTGATTTGTATAGCTTTGCCATGTATAGAATGTATCTGATGCTTTTGCCTATTTGAAAGTTTGTAGTTGTGGGCCTACAAGGTGTTGAAGATGTACCCATCGGAGACCAACTATCTTGACTTGAAGACTCTCCTTCGTGTGCTAATCTAGGGTCCACCACATAGAGGAATGAAAAAGTCAAAGGGGAGCCTCCTTGCCTTTAGAGTCTACCTCGACGAGCTGTCGAACACCTAGGTAACCCGAAACATTGTTAGTAGATTTTGCCTTGAATTGCTTTAATGTTGTCGCTGTCTCACTGATATCCTTTGCCTTGGATTTTTCACTATGCTGCAGATAGGGTGGAACCCGTGGGGTGGAGCGGTACCAGAGCCTAAGTACATGGCACGAAGCAGGGTGGTGACGGCAAGCAAGGTGCTGCTTGAGTCAGCTTTTAGGTGGCAGTGGTACTTGGGCGACCATGTGACACGACAGTCACTTGGTCGGCTTGAGTTTCAGGTTTCGAGGCTGGGGCCGCTTCCCCCTCATGCTTTGCACACAAACAAGTACACGGTAACGGAGCTACAAAGGTTTACGACGCCGACGATCGACCTTACAACTTTCTTGAGGCCTTAATGTAACTACGCCATTTACCAGAGACAATACCTGGCGGGGCCACTAAGGGTGATGGATTACAGAGCAGTGGAGTCTAAGGCCCTGGCGACGGGTGTAGAAAGGTAAGAGGTGGCTGATAGGCCGAGAGGACAAATGGCTCGCCCTAGGAAGAGGAGAGGTGGTGCAGCGCAAGGAGGGTTGCCTCAGCTTTCTTGGACTTTGGAGGTGCGCGACGCATAAGGCGAGGCTGCTACTGTTCAATTTTTGCCATCCAAGATAGAGCTTGCACGGATCACCGGCCCGGTAGGACATAGCTTTTGTTTGTACCATTTCCTCTCTTTGCATCGTATTTGAAACGGGTATCCTGAATTCCCCAAAATGTATTTCAGGTGCCAACGGAGTAGGCGGAGGAGGTCGTACGCTTGATGCTTGCAATTGAGAAGGAATTTCATAAAATTGTAGGCGGCACTCCCCTATGTTTACATTATCCTCCAGTGGTAGCTCCAGCTCCTACACCAGCGATGACGAGACCGTAGGTAATCCCAAAAACTAGTTCAATTCTTGCTTTCGATACACAATATGTTTCACAATCCGGCTCTTGATATTGGATAGATAGTTCCTACTTTCAACATTTGAAATATACAATATACACAATTTATAATATAAAAATTGACGATGCAGGCATAGGGTAGGGCGGCTCCTAGGCGAAAGACGGTACGGGGCCCTCCTCCAAATGCAAAGAAGACAATTCCTAGCACTTCTGCCACTCCGCTGTAGCTCAGAGATAAACAAGCACAACACGACCAACGGCTGGAAGCTTGCAGAGAGCGCGGCCCGCGCAGAGGAGAGGTACCAGATGAAGTTGCGAGAGAGACCACACCAGCCGCAACCAGCTCAGAAGAAAAGGAAGTGATAGAGACTCAGATCTTTAAGAGTGAGAGCGAGGACGAGGAGGGAGTAGAGGACGAGGATAAGGAGCGCTCGCCTTTCAATAGTGGCTCCGATGACACCGCCGATGACCCTAGGTACAAGAAGGACCCGAGAGAGCCGGAAGATGATGATGAGTAGGACGGCAATGACGATGACGAGGAGTTCGACGACTGAGGACTACCACTGTGACTCCTTTACTTTGTCGTCTTTTGATTTTGATTCGGGCATGCATGCCAATATAGATAGGCTTTTGATTGGGTCACCGTGCCCTAGTTGACATTAGTAGGAGTAGCATTGGGCCTGCGTGCCCCTTTTTGACTTTTGGGCGAGATGTGCCCTATAGATATGCTTTTGCTTGGGCTGCTGAGCCTTGACGTACATGTTATTCCACCATTTGTTTCATGGATTTTGTTAGTAGTATATAAACGTTGTATTTTCCGATTTATTAATTCTCTTGTTGATAAAAGAAAGTATAAACCAATCACTAATATCCAACTTGCATTGACGAATGATTGTGTCAACCAATAGACGTATGTACATGTACAAACTTGCTAGCTTGGATTAAAAAGGAAGAAGAGTGCCAAGATACGATACGAACTCTTAGACACATGGAAAATAATGAAATTTTGGGCATTAATAGGCCGAAACTCAAACTTTCCCTCGATAGGTGAAACTGACACTTGTGTAAGGTCAAATAGGTGTATAATGACCTATACGAACCTACAAAACTGGGAAAAGCATCCCGAAATGAGAAATGGACCAAAACTTAAAAAATGTCACAAAAACGGACATAAGACGCAAAAGATGACTCGTATAGGGCCCGAACTTAAACCGATACCCTCGCACAGTCACATTAGATCCATATGAGTTGTACGGTATGACAAAACTTGGTAAAAGTCCCTAGAACAAATCTCGAGTCGTCAAAACCTCAATTTGAACTTGAAATGGGCTGTCGGGGGTCCAAAATCTTCGTTGAGCGCGACATTTTAAATTCGATGCTTCGACACAATCCCATATACCCTTTGTGACTTGCTTAAGTTGATAGATCCAAAATAACAAGCCTTGAACTGAAAAAGACTACTAAGAGGCAGTAGCTACCTACTGCAGAACTGAAGCAGTGCGCGTGTGTCTAGGATCGGTGTGCGAGATAGAGGGACACACGCGCGACGGTCCTTTACCAGCACGTGCAGATTCAGCTCTGCTGAAGGTGCCTTTGTTTGACAAGTCTCCTTTTTTAGGGAAGAAATCCTTGTCACCATTTCACATAGCTTGCACAAGGTTTTGATTAGTAGAGTGGAATGTCCTTGCAGGCAATGTGGTAAGACACCTAGGCATATGCTTTATCCTCTGGCACGCGAATAGACGTACATATTTTGAGGTTCTTGCCTATAAATAGGAAGTGCTAGCTACATTGTAATCACATCCTACTCCTCCAAAACCAGAGCTCTCCTAGCTTTCATGATGGATAACCCTCTGCCAGACTTGCTTGAACCTTGGTTGACGCGGTGTGGGGCCATCGATTGGGTGAGCTCTTGATCATATGGTCTAGCTTCAATTCGAGACCTTCGACTTGTGGGGTTGTGCCCTAAACTCCTCAAAGCCACTCTTTGATTTTTGGATCCTGCCATGCATGTCTTTCGGTTTGGCGACGACAAGTTGTGCCCAAGCGTTGAAGAATTTCAAGCTTTTCTTCAAGGCTTTGCCTCCCTTGTACTCGCCGTTCCTCCACTTCAAGAGAGGATGGCGAGTCTTTTGCTGGCCACGCTCGACATTTCTTCTCATGAGCTGATGGCAACTTTAGTCCATGACGACAAACTCTACATCGTGCACCTCATCGAGTTATACAGCCCAGACGGAGACTTTGAGAATCGTGTTGTGCAGGCTCACTGTTGATTTGCCCTTTCAATTTGTGCACTGGTTGCCGATATGCTAGTTTCTGCCGATGGGAGGGTTAGCTCTAGCTTGGTGAGCATTGTTTCTCAAATAGGGGTTTGCAAGAACATAATACCCCTAGTCATTGTAGAGACGATTATGGGCTTGGATTTGGTCAGTACTAGCTAGAAAAATATGTTCAACAGTAGTCCACTTCTTCTATAGGTAAACTCACTCAACTCACCTTTTTTGGCTTTCGCACTTTCTCATTTTACCTCGACACTCGCTTAGATTGCTCTTAGATCCTTACTTGTTTTTTCGCTCAAGTTTTATTGGCTTCTTACTTGTCTTTTCACTCATGCAACTACGGCTTTCAGACGAGATTGGATTGCTTGAGGCACCTCAAGCGGGTTGGGACCATTTCCCCAGGTGGATTCTTTGGAGGCCAATGCGGTTTCTTGAAATGGAGCTAGAGGGTTGGTATGAGTTTCTGCCCCAGCTTCAGCCTAAGGAGATTGTGTGAAGACGCCCTTGGCTAAACTTGCCCGACATGGCCGTTCATTTTGTAAGCTTTGAAAGAATGGTGATTGGCGGCCTGACAAGTTTCACCTTCTACATTCCCGGTAGCATACTCCACCAACTAGGCCTTGGTCAAGGATAGAACCGTGCTGGCACCGAGGATTTTTGCATTCCCGACTTCAACGCTCAAACGCTACACGAATATTGGAGTGGTTGGAGTAGTAGAGAGCTGGAAGGACCCGATTCGAATTTCAGCACAATACTTAGAATAAGCTGTGAGCCGCTAGGCCTCGCAAGCATTTTGTCATGCTTTATATGCTTAAAATATTTTAAGGCTTTTATGCTCAGCTTGTGTAATAGAAGTAGTAGTTTACAATAAAGTTGAAAGACGGAGGGTTTCCCCTTCTGATTCTCCAATAAAGCTTGTCTTGTTCTTGACCTTTGATGTGCACCAAAATGTCAACCATGGATCAAGTTGATAGAATATGACTGAATCTCACAAGGAGATTGCCTACGTATCCCTTCTCAAGGAATCAAGTCAAAATGTAGTTCAGGCTAAGGTTCACTCATGTGTTTTACTGCACCTTTTACGCTTTACGCTCTAACTTTTGCATAGAACGGCCTTTTTAGGTTTCCGGTCTACCGAGCTTTCAACTATTTCCTATTCATTTTTGCCTAGACCGCCTTCATAGGTTTCTGGTCTAGCAGACTACTCTAACTTTCGCTTGGAACTGCCCACCCTTGGGGTTTTCAGCCCAAAGAGCTTCTCTCAGGGAAAAATAGCTTTTGAATTAATCGAGGTTGACCAGGGTATTGAATTTATTGCCATCGAGATTGATGATCTTTGGCTGCACCCCCAGATAGAATGGCTTTGATAACGTAGGGTCTAGAGTGCCTCGGTTGGAAATGCCCCGCTCCAGGCTATTTTTACACTTTCTAATTTGTACTCGGTGGAACGCCGCTGCTGCTGCTTTGAACATGGTACGAGGCCCAAAGTCTTTTAAGCTTCTACTTTAAATGATTTGGCATTCGGTAGCAAGGGATTCGATGCTTCACTATCTCAGGATCAACACCATGCATGTCTTGATGAGGCCATGCAAAGACATCGATGAATTCTTGGAGCAAGTCTAACAGAGCGCGATGTTGGAAAATAGACTTAAAAACTCAAAAAATGTCACAAAGATGGACAAAAAGATGCAAAGGGAAGACTCGTATATGTCCCGAACAGAGGTAGACACCCTTATATAGTCACATTAGGCCCACATGACCTGTACGGAATGAGAAAATTTGGCAAACACCATAGAATAACTTTCGAGGCATTGAGACCTTGATTTGAACTTGAAATACCCCCCGCGGGAGTCCAAAATCTTTATTAGGAGTGATGCCTGCCTACTACTGTCTGCTACAGGAATTGAAGAAACGTGCACAGGTTGAGACCAACGTGCATCACTTTGAACAAACGTGCGTGATTACAAGTCTGTTGCAACTGGTCACACCAGACTTTGCTGAACTTTGAATAAGCTATGGGCCCGCTAGGCCTCGTAAGCATTTCGTTCTATTTTTTATGTTTCAAATATTTTAAGGCTTTTGCTCATCTTTGAAATTGAAGTAGTAACTTGAAATAAGGTTGAAAGATGAAGGGTTTTCCCCTTTCTGAATAGATGAAACTTGTCTTCTTCTCGACCACGGCGATGCACCAAAGCCTTGGATCAAATTGATAGATTATGACCGAACCTCAAGGAGGGGTTGCCTACATATCCCATTCAGGCGACCATCGTGGTGCACCAAAGCTGCAAACCTGTGATCTAGTTGATAGATTGTGACTGAGTCTCGAAGAGAGACTCCCTATGTATCTCATTTTGGGTAATCAGGTCAAAACGTAGTTTAGGCCAAGGTTACTCTCGAGTATTTACCTCTCCTTTTACGCTCTAACTATTGCATAATACTGCCCATTCGGATTTTCGGTCTAGCGAGCTTTCGACAATTGCATAATCATTTTTGCCTAGACCTCTTCACAGGTTCTCGGTCTAATAGGCTGCTCTAACTTTTACTTCGAACTGCCCATCCTTGTGGTTTTGCGGCCCAACGAGCCTCTTTCAAGGATAGTAACATTTTGAGTTGATCCAGGTTGACTATGGTAGAGAATCCATTGCCATCGTGATCCAAAATCTTGGTTGCAACTCCAGACAAGATGGTTTTGATAATGTAGAGCCCAGAGCGCTTTTGCTGCTTCGACTGCCCCATTTGCCGGTGGACGAAAAATCATTGATTGATGCATTTGAATCTTGAATTCGTCAAAGAGTTCCGAGGGTCTCCCTCATCTTCCAAGTTTATTCGAAACTACTATTTCAATTACAGGCTCAGCATGCCTTTTGTCTTCCCTTTCGATGAGGGAACACATTTCATTGGAAATGCCCCCATCGAAATCTATCCCTTCATCATAAGAGTCGACACAGTTTATGTAAAAGCCAGTGAAGTACTTAGAAGCAGGAAGTTCATTCAAAAAAGAAAGCCCCTCAGGGTTGCCAAGTACAGCAAAAGACTCAAATTGAAAATAGAAGTTACAACATGGAGGGCCAAGAGGCACAAACTCCAACTCAGAGCTAGACTCAGATGACTTGACAGACACTGTGTTAGACTTAGACTCAAAAGTGTCAATGCAATTTAGACATAGTTTGAAAGTGCAACTTTAGTAGTTACCTTTGGCTTCCTCATAGAGAGGTAGGATCTAGAGGATGTCAGGCCCAAGCAATAGCACTTCGACTTCCTCAGCTACTTCAACCAAACCTACTTGGTGCTCCCTTGATCAAAGGAACTTAGCCGGTCAGTTCGCTCTTTTGCTTGATCGATCAAATCATCTGCCA
Source organism: Rhododendron ovatum (assembly GCA_019656835.1). NCBI lineage: Eukaryota > Viridiplantae > Streptophyta > Magnoliopsida > Ericales > Ericaceae > Rhododendron > Rhododendron ovatum. The sequence goes on along the minus strand of CM033795.1, from coordinate 27,575,055 downwards.
GTGCTTTCCAACTTTCAGCCTCATCTTTTACTTCGCAACCTACGGCCATTATGCTAACCGCGGGTTCAGACGGGATAGACATAGTTGGTTTGGGTCAGTTTTGAGGGACGATATAGTGGCTAGGGTTGAATATGGTAGAGCTCGGGTTTGATTTGAGTGGAGGTAAGGGATATCTGACCAACCAGAGGGTCAGACTGGTGTTAAGGCAAGGAGTTGGAAATGATGTTGGGCTTTGGTGGAGCTTGAACAATGCCATTATCAATGAGATCTTGTATCTTGTGGTGGAGACGCAAGGAATTATCAGGGATACGACCAGGCATTTGATGGAAAGCACAAAAGTGGTTGGCATTGTAGTTGGCGGGCAGCACTTTGGGTGAGGGAGTTAGGGTCAAAGGCTTGAAATGCCCAAATTGGAAGAGCTTCTTCATCACAGTGGACAGAGACGCCTCAAAGGCAGTGAAGTTCCAAGGTTGGGTTAGAAGTTGGTTGTTTTGAGCATTTTGAACTCGGTTGATATCGACAGTGTGATTTGAGTTAAAAGCCGGAGCATTGCTCCCACTTGTAGCTCTATTGGAGTAGTTGTTGTTACCAAGCAACGCACTACTATTTCCAGAATAGGGCCGCGGCTTCGCTTTCTTTGAGAAAGACACTCCCCTAGGCAGAATTCCACTCTGCAGTGCATCTTAAATGGCCAAACCAGACTCAAAGAAAGTCTCAAAGTTTGCAAATACTTGAACCAGCACGACATGCCTAGCATAGTCGGGTTGCAAGTTGCGGGAGATGATACGAATCTGATCCCTCTCGCTCAGGTGATGAATCATTAAGGTGCCCTTGCTCCTCCACCTCATGATAAAATCAGCAAAGGACTCCTTTGCTTCCATCTTTGTAGACTCCAACTCTCGAGTAGTCATTTTGAGTTGAGAGTTGTAATTATGCTGCGAGACAAAGGCAGCCCCTATGTCTTCCCAAGTTCTTCTTTTGGAGACGTTGAGAGATAGAAACTATTGAAAAGTCAGGCTAGAGAGCATTTGAGGGAACATCTAGGCCATCGCATCATCCTCGACCCCAAGTAGCTTCATAGCAGCATGATAACCCAACAGATGAGTCTTTGGGTCGTTGGTTCCATAGAACTTGGAGAAGTCTGGAATTTTAAACATTTTGAGCAGCTTAGCATTTGGAAAGAGGCAAAGCCGGTCCATGTCCAAACCGCCAGCCTTTAGTTTTTTAGATTTGGAAACAGTCTCCTTGAGTTTGGCCATCTTGGCTATTAGAGCAGCCATTTTAGGATTTTGAATAGGACCACCACCCACAAGATTCATGTTTGGAAGAGGCACATTAGCCTTTCTAGGTAAGCATTGAACAATGAGGTGCCCTTCATGATTTGAATCTGGAACCAAAATAGGCTCCACATGGATATTCTTGTCCTCCCAGTCTACACCTTCCTTTTCGGGTGTTGGCAAAAGTCGAGTAGTAATCATATCACTCGAGCGGGTGACGGTAGCATCAGTCTGGTAGCCTTTTGCTACATAACAGTGAGACCATTTTGAAGATTTGTGAGCATGGCTTCAAGACAGAAAGATTGGTCTACCATGACAGGTTTTCCAGAGGAGCTTGATGAAGATGGGGAATCCGGCGGCGTTGCTTCTTGCAAAAACGACGGTGAACCTAACTATAGAGCGGCCAACAATGAACCTGTAGAAGCTGCCATTGTAACTGACTGGGATACTAGCTTGACAAGCCTTTGAATCGAATCCGGAAGACATTCCTAAGCAGGTTTGGCTCTTCCTTTCGGTTCTTTCTTTTGAAGGTGTAATGGCTCAAAGGTAGACAGTAAAGCAATTGGAGGCTCAAAAAGTATCCCTGCAATAGTTTATTTTGAAAGAAAGAAGGAAGTGCAAATGTACACATCGCCATCAGTGTCGAACTAGACTCTACTAAAGACCTACCTCAGCCCCCAAATTTCACTTGGGACATGCTTGTACCAAGGGCTCCAACAACCACGGGTAAGTCGTGTCAGGTAGCCTAAATCCCATTTGTTAGGATCAGAGCCAATCTCCTTATCAAAGACCATCTAAGACCACACAAAGACATTGCTAGAACTTAGATACAAGCATACCATAAGGCCAGATATGGAACAAAGGAGCCTCGACTCTACTGCTAAAGAAGAGTACGTCTTTTGATGTTTGGATGCTGCCAGAATCCTCAGAATTCTTTTCGACGGTGTATCCTTGTTTGAATCAACTAACACTACGAGATGTCAAAATAGTCTAAGCCTTTGACTATTCCATTCTTGAAGTTTCAACTTTTGGAGTCAAAACAACTCGATGTAGATGACTTGATACCGGAACCGGGGCGGCGCAGGCAACACAACGCCATTTATCCTAAATGGTGTAATTGCTTCGCACGATAACCAAGGTGGTGTAAGTATCACGGCATTCTCTCCAGTGTTCCTCGTTTTTTGTTTGAAACCTCAGTCGGGCATCAGACAAGGACTTAGAAAGTCTTGATTTCCCAAAGTCTCGTTGATCTAAGGACTTCGAAAATTGACAACATGCACCATCGGGATGCACGACTCTTCATCGGGTCTAGCATGTATCCTTACAAGTGTAAGACATACTCAAAAGAAAGACCGACTCCCTAAAAGCCACCCTAAATATGCTTCTATACGAAGCGGAGAATGTATGTATGTACAGTACATGCGATAGGGAAAGCAGTAACATGTAGACATCATATGGGGGTTAGATGCAAGCAGATCTTATCCTGTGGGTACCCATCTTAGTTTGGAGAGTTCTAGTGCTTTGATTATGCAAAGGCTGGTTTTGGTTCGTAATAGGTTTCTCAGACTAAAGCTAAGATATACCTCCTGTTGCCCACGTAGCAGCAGAGCACCAGTCAAACAGTAGAATGACTTATCATCGTCCAAGGTTGTTGGGCATTCGAGGACCCCAGCCTTCGGTAAACCATGCCAGTTAACCGAAACGCTCCAACGCGGCTATCCAACATCGATGCAAATAAAGATGCTAAAAGATTGATTAATGAGAAAGAATCGCAAGTTTGTAAAATGCCCTTTCAAATTTGGCTTGCTTTTATTAATCAATACATGGAGAAAACTACTCAAGAGAACAATTGAAAAAGTCCCAGTCTGAATTGGTCGGATACAAGGATCCTATTAAATCATCATTCTGTTCTTTAGCAGCACGAAGCTTACTGTTTTGACAGACTTTTGCAGGATTGTTCTCAAGTGTATTAAACTCAAAGTATCAACCATTATTGTTCGATCCCCAGCAGAGTTGCCATTGTGGGCAACGTGCCCTTAAGAAAAAAAGGCAGATCGAGGAGTGTTGGCTGACAAACGCTCAATTCAAAGTCCCCACTTGGGTTTGAAGGTCCGATACCCAAGGAACCAAACTTGAAATGCTTGCCACGTTGTTTTATTTGAAAAAGGTGAAGGCACTAGTCCGTCATAACCATATCTAGGTTCAGGAGCCAGGTTACGAGAGGGGAAGAGTTTTAAGGCACCCCTCTCACCCAATCCAGAGATCGGCCTTTACTCAGGCATTTGCAATTCTATTTGATTAATCAAGTCTTTAGCCATTTAAGGGCGGGGAACAGTTTAACGAGGATTTAAGGTGTAACACGATTTGTAGGATATGATTTATAGCATGCTCGAAACGTTATTATAGGATGAAAACAGACTCTTGTGGGAGTTTTAAACAAATTGGAAGGCCACTATTTTGTAGTGTTATGCACAGGAAGAAACCATCATGCACTGATCAAATCACTGTATGCTGTCCAAACCTGCGCGTGCCACACCAAGACCTGCAAGCGCCAGTAGGTTTAAGCCCACAACTCTTATTTTCAAACCCTCAGACTGGAAGGACTAGTGCACATCTAGGACAAACTAAGCAGTTTAAGGCAATTAATATACAGTTATAGGCAGTTTGAAAGGGCATTAAAGCCACAAAATAAACAACACACCCCTTAGACAATGTGGGGATACAAACAAAGGCCAAGGCCTAGTTACCCATACAAAGGCCAGCCACTAGTCAAGACTGAACTGGTGCACACGGGTAGACCACTATTCCCCACAAGTTTGAGTCAACAAACCAGTGCTTGGTTCTACATGTTTTTCGGTCCTAGGACATGTCCAAAAAGACCCCAGGCGTATCCCATAGCAGTAGGTACAAATACTGGAATAAAAGTAGCAGTCTTAACTAAGGAAAGCAGTAAACTGGTTTTTAACATGCTTTTAGTGATGTGAATAGAAAGAAGAGCATAAAATCGCAAGACACCAATCCCCATGCAGATCTGCGCGTGCAGCGACGGAATGGCCTGTGCATGCAAAGGACCGGCACGCACTGGTCTTTACAACTATGGTTTTTGAAACCTTGCTAGCTTTAGGGCCAGGGCTTGCTATTGATTACCAGCCTTGACCCTGCCAGCCCCCCTCAGGGCTTAGAACAAGTTGCAGTACAAATGTGTTATACCTTTTATTTTTGGGTTTAAAAGAGTATTGAGCTTTGAGTGCATGGGTGTTGGATGGATGTGTGCTGCTAGGTAGGAAACTAGGTGTGTTGCCTATAAATGTCTTTCTTTCGCGAAGAAGAGATGAAGAAGAGGCTAGGGTTAGAACTTTGTGCTTGGAGCTTTTCAACTTGGTAACCCTTTGGCATGAGGTGCATGAGGGGTATTTATAGGGGATGAGGAAGGGATACCAGCCAAAGGAAGGCTATCGTCTTAGCCCTTAAGCCTTCCCTCTCATTGGATGAGAGGGAAAAGATGAAACAAGAGGTGTAAGGGCTGTCCCCTGGTGAAGACTGCTTTTTGGGCCAAACAGAGCCTTCCTCCGGCCCGAAAAGTCCTACTGATCGTGGCTGAATAAAGGTGGTGGAACAACCTTTGACCGACACGCGCAGGTCTCAGACTAGCATGTGCAATTCAATTTAACACACACGTTGGTCAATAGTCTCTTTGACTATTGACCAACAGTTGCCCATTTGACCCGCGTGTGTGGGTTCCATACCAGCGCGTGCTAGTAGGGTTTTGGCTAGGTTTAAGGGTTTTGCAATCACTCAAAGCTCAAACATGTTATCATTCCCAGGGTGTCCTTAATCCGTTTCATCATCAGGGAATCAAAAATTGAAAGTAAACTAATCTGGAAAGTCCAAATTAGGGTGTCTACATCGTCGAGAGGGTCTGCCTATGCCTTGTTCCATAGATCCATCCAATGGCCAATCCAAGCTTGATCAGCGTGAGGATATTCGGGGAAACCCATATTGTATTGCTCAATCCAATCATCAGCTTTGTCCTCCATTCTTTAACCTACAACCATCATGTTGATGTCTGGTTCAGATGGGATAGTTACAATAATGGGTTTGGGTTGGCTTTTAGGGATGATATAGAAGGTTGGGTTGAATATGGTAGAGCTAGGGTGGATTTGAGTACAGGTAGGGTTTATTTGAGTGGAGATGATGGATAATTGACCAACCTGTGAGCCAGAGTTGGGTTGAGGGAAGGAGTTGGAGATGGCATTGGCTTTTGATGGGAGTGGGGCTGGAATGTTTCAATTGCCTATGAGATCTTGAACGACATGTCGGAGGTAGTAGTAGGAATTGGTGGAATGGCCAGGCATTTGATGGTAGGTGCAGAAGTGGTTGGGGTTAGGGTTTTGGCTGACAGGGAGGACCTTAGGCAGTAGAGTTATGGTTAAAGGCCTAATAGAACTAGCATCGATGAGCTTCTCATAAACTGAGGCCAAAGGTGAAGAAAAGCATGAGAAAGTCCTTGGTTGGTTCCAGCGACTGGATTGAGGGTTCAAGGTGGAACCTTTGCTTGCTTTGCAGCTGCACAACATTGCGCCATCAATAGGATGCACTCTTTTGCCTTTAGGGTTGATTTCATTGTCACGTATATCTTCCCTTTTAGGATTGGCTTCGGGCAAGGATTTAACATCCTCCTTTGGGTGAACTCTAGCCTTATGGAATTCGGTTAGATTCTTGAACATGCCCTTCGTGCACAATTTGATTTCAACCGCAGAAGTGTGGTAGGCTTGTGGAGGTTCTTTGATTAGTCTCATATCCAATTGTAGGGGTAAAGAGGTCAACTAGTCTTTGCTACAGATCTAACATCTGATTCATTTGCTTGTCCATTTTGTGACTCATTTCCTCTATAGCCTTCTTCAGCTCAAACAACTATGTTTGCCTTGCCATTTTGAATTGATCGAAGAATGTGGTATGGCCTTGGACATAACGGTCAACCTATTGGTGATACCGCCGTATCTAACTGAGTGACAAACTTTTGCAAGCCTTTGAAATAGCCCCAGGAGACGTTCCCAAGCGGGTTTGTCTCTTCAGTGCTTTCGTTCCCGGTAGAATGGCCTAGAGCTTTGGACAACAAAGTAAATAAGAGCTCAGTGAGGTTCCTGTAGTAGTTAGAATGCAATGCACACATCGTCATCGTTGGTGTCCACCAGACTCTACAACTAAAAGATGAGTCTGTCTCATGATGTTTGGACGCTATGAGAATCCTCAGAATTCTTTAGATAGTGTATCCATTATTTAGATCGACTAACACTAAGAGATGTCAATAGTCTAAGCCTTTGACTATTCCATTCTTAAAGTTTCAACTTTTGGAGTCGGAACAACTTGGTGTAGATGACATGATATCGAAACTGGGGCAATGTAGGCGACGCAGTGCCATTTAGCCTAAACGGTGTAAGTATCATGACATTCTCTTCGTTGTTCTTTGTTTTCTGTTTGAAACACTCGATCAGGCATTAGACAAGGACTTCAGAAAAGTCTTGATTTCCTAAAGTCTTGTTGATCCAAGGGCTTTGAACTTCGACAACATGCTCCATCAAGATGCACGACTCTTCATTGGGCCATGGACAGACTCGAAAGAAAGAAAACCTAGAAGCCGCCCTAAACATGCTCCTACGCAGAACGGTATGTATGTCCAGTGCATGCGATAGGGAAAGTGATAACACATAGACAGTATATAGGGGTTAGATGCAAATAATCTTACCCTACGGGTACCTATCTTAGTTTGGAAAGTTTTAATGCTTTGTATATGCAAAGGTCGGTTTTGGTTTGAGGGGGTTCCTTAAACTAAAGCTAAGATATATCTCCCGTTACAACACGTATTGCAGAGCAACGGTCGAATAGTAGAATGACTTATCATTGTCCAAAGTTGTTGGGCATTTGAAGAGCCCAGGCTCCGGTAAGCTGTGTCGGTTACCAAAAACACCTCAACGCAACTAGCCAACATTGATGCAAATGAAGATGCCAAAAGATTGATTAACGAGAGAGAATCGCAACGTTTGCAAAATGCCTTTTAAAATATGGCTCACTTTTATTAATCGATACTTGGAGAAACTACACAAACAACAATTGAAAAAGTCCTAATCCAGATTGGTCGGATACAAAGATCCTGTCAAATCACCATTCCGTTCTTCAGTAGCGTGAAGCTCACTGTTTTGACAAACTTTTACAGGATTGTTCTCAAGTGTATTAAACTCTAAGTATAGACTAATGAAGAAAGTCCCCAGCAAAGTCACCACTGTGGGCACACGACCCAAAAATCGATCGCGATAAGTGGGTACCCCCCCTTTTAAAGCACAACGAAATGCTCAATTCAGAGTCACTACTTGGGTTTGAAGGTCCGCCACCCAAGGAATCGAACTTGAAACGTTTGTTATGTTGTTTGATTTGAAAAAAGGCTTATAGACGCTTCCGTTGTCACCTTGATATCTGAGGTTCGGGAGCCAGGTTACGAGAGGGGAAGAGTTTTAAGGCACCTCTCTCACCCAATTCAGAGATCGATCTCTACTCGGGCATTTGTAGAACGTTTGTGATTCTTTCTCATTAATCAACTTTTAGCCAATTTAGGGTAGGGGAACAGTTTAAGAGGATTAAAATGGTAACAAGTTTGGAGGATGTGACAGATGGCATGCTCGTTTATTGAAACAGTTAGTATAGGAAGAAAACATGTTCCTGTGGGAGTTTAAACAGACTGGAAGGCCGCTATTTTGGAAAGTCATGCTCAAGAGGAAACCAACATGGACTGATCTAGTCACTTTATGTTGATCAAAGCTGCGTGTGCCACACAAAGATCCACACGCATCATTAGGTTCAAACCCATAACTCTTATTTTAAACCCTTTGGGGCTTTAGAAATGACCAGTATACACCCAGGACAAACAACGCAGTTCATATGGCAGTTAATACACAGTTATGGATAGTTTGAATGGGCTCAGAGGTCACCAAAAGAAAAAACACCCCATAAACAGTGTGGGGATAAAACAAAGGCCAAAGCCTAGTTACCCAGGCAAAGGCCAGCCACTAGTCAAGAACAGACCTGCAAGCTCGGGTCATCCGCTTTCGCGCGTAAGTTTGAGCTATCAAACTAGTGCTTGGTTTTACATATTTCTGGGTTCTGAGAGAGGTCCAGAATGGCCCCAGGGGTATTCCATAATACCAGATATGTGTATACACCTCCCAAACGGGGCATCACCACACAGATTGATCAATGTTTGTTTGGTTCCATTTCATAAACCAAGATCGTGGATGTTTCCATTGCCAGGAACATCGTCACACAATAATGGTTATCATCGAAATAGAGTTGCCATCTAGTTTATAAAAACTAGGAAAATCAGATAGAGATTCCGGGTATGGGAGCCAAGTGTACAAAAAGGGTAAGGTGTTAGGCACCCCTCGTTGCCCAGCCGTGAGACTAGCCCATAATTGTTCGATGTATGATTAGTACTTGCTTTATTTAATTTTGAACTTGTAATATGTTTTTAGCCTATAACAGTTGATAAGGTAAGCCAGAATAGTAATAAAAGCATGCATCAGAATAAGTAGAAAACAAGTAGGCAGTCCCAGAGAATGGATCTCGGGCTGGTAATAGATGTCACAGCCGAGGGATCCTTCTGGATTAATGTATCGGCCGTGGGAACGAAGTCCCAACTGATATTCTTCCTGACACTAGAGCGAATAGCTAATTAGGAAACTAAAATACTACGATTAAGATGCAATAATTAAAAAGTAAATCAAACCATAGGCCCCTGGCCTCACTACCTTGATCCCTCAGTAGCTTGATTACTTCGAATTGAGGGTGATTGACTAACTTCCTTCTTGAAAACCCTAGGGTTAGGATTTGTACTTCGGGGTTTGATTGCTCGGATTGCGGCTGCCTTCAGGATGTTAGGGCTTTTGTAGGGGAGATATGGGAGTGTATTTTTGCAGAGTATTATGGCTTGAGAGGGTGAATTGTGTGTATTATTTCAAACCCTAAGTGCCTCTTTATATAGGCAAATGGTGACTCACTCTGGCCAATCAAATGGCATGAATCAATAAGGTGGGTTAGGTTTAGAAGATCTCTACTCGAATCTCCTTTCGTGGCCCAAACGAATTGGGAAAAGGCTGCTAGGGTTTTGAGCATAGGATCAAACGATTGATAGAACATTTCAGAATCTAGAAAAAGGGACAATCTGGCAGCCGCAAGATCGAACTAGCGGCCGAGGAATGGTTCTCACGGACGAGGGATCAATCTCTTAGGGAGATTTTCAAACATGTTTCATGGGTGAAAGAATGAAGTTGGGGTCGTGAGATCAATGTTACGGCTGATAGAAGTATTTCCTAGGATGCTACATTTCTGTCGGAAAGGTTATTTGGCTCTAAATTAGGTCCTCTAAGTGGCTAAAAGCACTTACCAATCACATGTATCCATTCATCATCATGGTGGTCCCCAAGGTGGGACTTGAAATAATCGTTAGGCCAAATTGGGGTGTCTACAGATGCCCTCTTTGACTGAACTTAAACGGATCGCGAGATATGTTTAAGTAAGAGTCAAAGTCGTAGAATACCTTCAATTTGGTCGAACCACTATTCCAAGGGTTTTTTGAAAAAGGTTTTAGTTATGGTCGGGCTGGGAGGCTACCTACGTATTTCCCAAGGGAAATTCAGACCAATCGTAGTACGGGGGCAGTAAAAGAAAAATAAAAAAGTTCAAAGGGTTAAGAATAGAAGACGTACCTTCGGGCTTAAAAAGTTGTAGTGCTATGTACCTGGGCTATGCCAGGATTTTGGCGAAGAGTAGTTGAAGAAGTGCGGGGCTGCCGGGGAAATTTTGCGGAAAGCATCCTCAGTATTTTTGGGGTAGATCAATACACAGCGGGTGAGTCGATTGCTTTTCATGATCATCCTCACTTTAACTGAGAGGAGCTCGGTTGGGTAGCCTATCCTTGCGAATGAGCTTGATGAAATTGATGTAATTTGGCGTGGAATCCAAACCATCTTCTGGAGACGATCGGACGCTGATTTGAAATATTGGGTGGGGGGGGGGGGGGGGGGCACAAGTCGACAACACCGAGATGCAGAGCCAGTATCAATCATAAGGAAAGAGCTTGTGGGTCAGAGATTAGAGGTTGAAATGATGGAACGGGCTTGTTGAGAGTCATAAGGTAAGAGCCTGAGAAGTCGGAGCTCGAAACTTGATGTGATAGAACCGAGGCACAGAGTCGGTTGAGAGTCATAGCATAGAGCTTGAAGTGAGAGAACCGAGGCGTAGAGCCAGTTGTATGTAGGATTGACCTATTTCGTGAGTGAGAAATATGCAAAACATAGTATATATGATGGTGGTTAGATATGATAATGGTGATGCAGACTCGATGATGACAATGGTGATGCAATATGTGCATGGGTCCATGTGTGTGTGATGTTTTAAGTGTAGAGCTTCTTTCAAGTTCTGGAGTTGAGCATTCAGAGTGTAGATCTCGAGCATTCAAAGGGTAGAATCCGAGCATTCAAAGTACAGGTTTTTAGCATCCAGTACTCAGTGGTTGGGCATTCAAGCATAGAGCTTGAGCATTTAAAGTATAAGCTTTAAGCATTCAAACATAGAGTTCAAGCATCCAGTACGCAATGGTTGGGTATTCAAGCGTAGAGCCTGAGCATTCAAGTATATAACTTGAGCATCCAAGTATATAACTTGAGCATCCAAGTATATAACTTGAGCATCCAAGTATATAACTTGAGCATCCAGTACACAGTGGTGTGGTTGGGCATTTGAAGTGCTTTGAGCATTCAAAAGTATTGAACTTTGACCATTTAAGCATAGAGCTTAAGAACAGATGATATCTTGTTGGATATTGCGGTATGGAGCCGACTGAGATAATGAGCATGGGCATAGAGCTGCTGAGTAGTGGGCGTAGAGCCGTTGAACGATTGCGGTCATGGAGCCGGTGAGTTATGGGCGTAGAGCCGCTGAGTAGTGGGTGTAGAGTAACTAAGTAACTTGAATAATGAGTGTGGAGCTACTAAATAGCTTGATGATAGTGAGCTTATAGGCGTAAAAGTCGCTGAGTTAGTGGGTGTAGAGCTAATGAGTAATAGGGCATAGAGCCGTTTGAGTAGCTTGATGGTAGTGGGTACAGAGCTGCTGAATGATCACAATGGTGAATGTGGGGCTGTTGAGTAACTTTGAAGCAATGAGCTTGTTTGATGAGTGAGCATGGAACTGCTGAGATAATGAGCTCGGGGCTTGTTCAACTAGCAAGTGCAGAGTTGTGGTATGACTTGAGTGTGGAGCCATCGAGGTAATGAGCACGTGGTGCTTGCTGAGTTGGTGAGCTTGAAGATGGTGAATACAGAGTTGCTGGCATAAAGCTACTGAATAGTTCAGGTAGCGAGCGCAGAGTTAAATGATCGTGGGCACAAAGTTGCTGATAATAAGCCATTGATTGTGAGCAAGGCGGAGAGCATGGAATTGCTAATTGGAGACGAGCTTAGAGCTTTAACATAAGACACGATGGCTGTTGTTCGTACAATAATTTGGGCTTGGAGCCGGGATATGAGGTATCAAGGATTCTGCGAGTCCTGCGAGCAGGAGTTTAGAGTTGATAATCCACGAAAGTAGGGCACAGGGCCATTGTAAACCTTTTTCAATTTAAAGGACTATAGAGGAACCCAAAGTGGGTTTAGCACCGGTATTTGTATTCCTCGGGTTTGGGGATGCCCCCAAGGCTTGCCTTAACCATCCTTTCGTTATTGGTTTTATTGGTCGTGGACCCAAAACTTCATTTTTGCTCGAATTAGTGCACTGAGCAAAATCTGATGCTGCATTAGGAAATTGATTAAGAGGCCATGAGATCGATCAAGCGGTTGAATAATCGATGTCTCGGCCGAAGAATCGATATCACGGCCGTGAGAAAGTCAAAAGTCAGAAAATTGATTTAAGTTTGGTTTAATCGATTTTACGAGTCACTTCATCTACCTCCACCTTCTCTCCTCCATCGAAGCGATTGCCCTTCTCTCCTTCCGGCCACCATCGTTCTCTAGCGTTCTCCTCTTCTGCAAGCGTCTTTGCTCTATTTTTGTCATTCTTTCCTTTCATTGCCATGGCTTCTTCACCTCCACCCCCTCCGATTGACGACACTGCCACACCTGTGCCACCGTTTAACATCCCTTCTTCTTCTATTGTCACATCAAGTGATCTGAACAAAGCTCCGAACATTGAGGTTGTGGTTCTTGGTGGGGTTTCAAGTACCAGTACCCATGTTCTTTGCTTGGGTCGGCGTGCACCTACCGTTTGGGGGAGTTCTTTGCAACCCAATCCTCCCGACACTGATTTTGAGACTCCTTCTGATACGGGCAATGATCCTTTGCTGGCATTTGACACCGCCTCATATGTCCCTCTAGTTCACATAATCGAGCGTGGCGGTTCATTACGATATCGTCCTCCTCTGAGTGATGTCCCGCCCGAGGTTTTGCATAGAAAGCCAGAGCAACACTTTGGTTTTACCAACGGAAAGGTAAATTTTCTCCTGCCAATGATATTGTCTGTATAAGGTTTTCTAAAACAATGATTGATATTTTGAAAATGAAATTGGGTTTTAGAAGTTGCCCCCTGTGTAGGCGATCTCCTTATGTTTTTGTATTGATCCTTTCTTTGCATTTTGCCAAGCAAACGAGAAGCTACTCATGTAGGGGAGCCGTCCCTAGGTTTTTGAGTGGTACAAGAGGCTTTCCTAGGATGCCAAAGATGCAGTTGCTTTGGCTGGCTTTGAGCAATTGATACTAGCCTTTCATCTTCCAAAAGCGGAGTTGGGAATGACTACAGCACTAGTGGAGTGGTGGTGGGATACCACCAATACCTTCCATTTTCCCGAGGCTGGAGAAATGACAATCATACCGGGTGATTTTGCTCTGCTTACAGGTTTGAGGGTTGGCGGCGATCCTCTTCCGATTGACCCACAGATTCATGAACGAAAGGGTGCTCTTAAGCATCTTCTAGGAAAAGTTCCTGAAGTGCTAGCGAGTGGCCAAATTACTTATTCTTGGCTTCGGGAGTAGTTTGATCTCGTGGGCATTGAGTCTGAGGTATCAATGCAACAATTGGTGAGAGCCTTTCTTCTTTACCTTTTTGGCCAAACCTTGTTCTGTAACAAGGAGAATTCTGTGCATATTCAATTATTGGCAGCTTTGGTGAAGCTGGAGACTATAGCGAAGTTTAACTAGGAAACTCCTGCTTTGGCTATGCTGTATGGGCACCGGAGCGCTTGTTCTCAAGGTGTTAGCCTTTTATTGGGTGGCCATCACCATGTTCTTGAGGTATATGTTTCAATTTTCTTCATCATTCTTTAATTGCTTCAGCTTTCATAAACTCATGCTTAACTTTACCTCTGCTTGCTGCTTTGGGCTTTCGAGCATTTGTTGCAGTTTCCTCCCCTGACGAGGCATGGGGAAGCTAGGTTTATCCCACGGGCAGTTCGCTGGCTAAAATGAGTCCGGAGGACATGATCGCCTGTTATGGACCTACTAGCTTGGAGATGAGTTTAGGACTGTTTGACGGTGGATCAGGTACAATGCAATTTGCTCCCTTACATTGTTGTCACTTTCTCACTTGGTAACGTTTGACGTCATTTCTCTTATTACAAGTGCGATATTTGACCCATGGGATACCCTACTTGACAACGCTCCTCTAGAGTTGACATTAGCTCGGGCTTTGGACAGCCAACACTTCCTTCTAGAGGGGCCGTTCTCGAGAGCTTGGTATCTCAGAGAGAGAGTGGCGAGCCAATATTTCCCACGCTTAGAGGCAATGCAATGTTTTCCTCTTCCTCCTCCAGCTGACATGAGATCGACTCATCTCTTGACAAGAGAGGGCTTGTTCCTTGCCCTTGAGAGACATTTGGCCACAGATTTTCTTGAGGCGGGAGATTCGTCGGCCTTTCACCTGGCTTTGCTGACTTTGCCTATTACCACTATCACTGCTGCTCCTCCTACTTGGCCTCTAGCTCCTAACTTCATTTCCTTCCACAATACAAAAGGAGAAGAGGAGCTTTTGACGCTGACTCCATGTGCCACCCAGCTCTACTTGTTACCTATTGTAGTTCAACAGGTAACTTTGCGGATTTTGGTTGCTTTCGGTATTACGCCCATACTTTGCTATAAGTTTTGCAACTTCCTTTGTAGGTGCCTGCTGATATAGTTCATGAGTGGTTGCGTGCATTTCAGAGTGCAGAGGCCCTGGTTCAGAGGCAACGCAGCCGGATTTGTTGAGTTCTGTATTCTTCAATTTCCCCTTTACCATTCCATATCTTTCTATGAACCTGAATATCAACATTTCGTGCCTTATAGCAAAGTAGATGCTAACACTGTCTGCTACTCAGAGTGCTGGTGCTGCCGATAGTGCAAGGGCTGATGAAGATGCTGGAGCTGATGATGTGTAACACCCTGACATTTTAGAACAAAAAAAAAGAAGGAAAAAGTAAGGGGTAATCACTTAATGGGCCGCTTACCGTTAGGATCTAGAAAGTAAATTGTTTGTGGCTTAAGGTATAAAACAATTAGCGTATGTTCTGCATATGTGTCAATTTTTAAAACGTTATTGCCTTAACCCTGTTAACGACATTGTGGCCAAGGGGAAGGACATAAGTTCCCGCGAGGCGAAGAACCGAAACAAAATAATCCGGAAAGAGGTGACATCTCATTATAGAGTGAATCAGATCAAATCCTATTAGAATATCCCTAGATTTTGTGGGATATACTTGGATTTTGTTAGATTATTCTAGATATTACAAGATATGATAAGTTTATGTTGGATTTTATTAGATAGATATATCTAGATTTTGGAAGATTATTTTAGATATTGTTAGATATACTTGGATTTGATTAGATTAGATTCATTAAGATTTGATGTGGATACACTTGGATTCACTAAGATTTGATATTGGATTTTATTAGATATTATATAGATTTTGTTGGATATTGTATAGATTTTGCTAGATATTATTAGATAATATAAGATTATGTTTAGATATTATAAGATTACTGCAGACACCCCCAATCTGGTTTCCCAATTGTTTTACATTGTTTTTCGGTTTCTTGTTTCCCCGATGATGAATCAGATCAAAAACAGTCTTGAGAGTGAAATGGTTTGAGCTTGGAGTGAGTGAAACCTATCCTAAACCCAAAACCCTAAGTCAAAACCCTGACCTTAGGTGCTGACTGTCGCGCGATTAATTGAATCTCCAGCGCGATGCTTTGCCTGCCAGGTATTGGTCAAAGTCAAAACTTTGACTATTGACCATCGCGGGGTGTGGTTTAACCATCGCGCGATGGAGTCACTGTGTCGCGATGGTCAACACCTATCACTTTCACCTTTTTCCAGCTAGATTTTGTGATGATCAGGGGGCTACTGATATGTAGAACCCTGTTTTTGTCGACTAAACAGCGTTTTGCAAGTGCATGGGTTGCACCACCCTCACAACCTCTCCCATCACCTTGTTGGCCTCTTTCTCCACCAAGGGAAGCTGGCCAGCCTTGTTGGCTGGTTGCTAGGCCAAGTCCTCCACCCACCATACACCTCCTTTTGCCCTATAAGTACCCCCATGGTTCTTCTTCCAAAGGGTTACAAAAAAATCAAGTAAGAAAGGCTACATAAACCCAAATACTCTTAATATTTCCTCACTAAACCCATCTTCATATACTTATTTCACAACCTCTATCACCTTCTTCAAGCTATTTCCATATCACTCAAGCAAAGGTATAACTTTACTGCCTGTTTATTGTTTTGGTACTTGAGGGGGGCTGGCAGGATCAAGGCTGGTAATCAATACCAGTCCTGGTCCCAAAGTCAGCAGGGTTACAAGAACCGTTCACTGGCACTGCATGTGCGATGGACCCACTCTCACGCGCGACTATCGCAGTCAGCGCACGATGGTCCTCGTGGGGATGGGATGCTGGTTATTTCTTGTTTTATAGTATTATAAATCACTGTCCTCTGCCTTGCATGTTAAAATTTGTAAGTTAGCTTAGATTATTTACTTTCTCACTTGGGAATGCCCCTGGGTTGCTTCTCAACATATCTCAGAGCCCAGGCATGCAAAGCGATTCCTGGAAGTCCAGTCATGACCCTCGCCCGATTAACTGGTTTCATCGCGCGATGGTTAGCCTGTTTTCAGCAATTGCCCTTGCATGGGCAACTTGGTCTAAGGCCTCTGCTTTAATACCCCCACTATTTAGGGGTCGTGTTTTATTCTTGTTATCCCTCTTTGTAATAATTATTTATTTTCAGTACATATAAACTGCTTAGTTTGCCCCCTGGGTGTGCATTGGTCCTTCCAGAGCCCAGAAGGAGACAAAATTGAACCTGTTGGAAGGATATGACCATCACGCCATGGTATGAGTTTGCTGCACGACTGTTGACTTGCATGCTGGCAGAACCATGCATGCAAGTTGGCTACTGCCAGCACCAATTTCATATCAACGCACTGTTTTGATAACCGGCCACGGTGTTGGGTTTTATCTCGTTTATTTTCCAAACATGCCATCTACCCATGCTATTTTTTATCACATCCTACAAGGTGTTATAGTTTTAAATCCCCGATTAACTGTTTCCTTGCCCTAATTGGTTAAATAAAAGAAGAATCACAAATATTTTCGCAAAATGCCTAAGTAGAGACTGATCTTCGGATTGGGCGACAGGGGTGCCATAAAACCCTTCCCCTCTCATAACCTGGCTCCCGAACCCAGATATGGTTATGACGGACTGGTTCCTTAACTTTTTCAAATCAAATAGCGCGGTAGGTGCTTCAAAATACGGTTCCTTAGGTGCCGGACCTTCAAAACCCGAGTGGTGACTCTGTACTTTGCAAGCGCTCGCCGTCCGCGCTCGCGCTTCCTCGATTCCAGGCCCTCGCGTTTGGAAATCCGGAAATTTTCGAAGGGCATGCTGCCCACAATTATGATCTAGATTTGATTTGATTTTCTAAATATGATCTAGATTCTTCTTCCTACTAGTATAAATGGGCAAGCCTCCTTCCCTTTCCACACACCACACACACCACCAAGTAAATAGAGAAAGAAAATAGAGAGAAAAGAGGAGGAAAGAAGAGGAAAAAAATTAAGTACGAGTCCTTCGAAGTAGTTGATCATAAGCTAAGTTGAATGGAACGAAAGGTGAGTTATGAATTATCCCTGTTACATGAATTTTTTGTAAAATTTATAGTTTTGGCTTACAAAAATATGGTTATTTAACATTTAAATTATTTTTAGCAAATATACCATGGAATTATGATGATTTGAATAGTATATGGAAAAGTATTACCGATACATCTGAACAATGTTCTTGAATCTAGGGGACGTTAAAGATACTAGTGGGACTGGCGTAATAAGGGTGGAATGGAAAGAGGCACAGCCGGGTGTCCAATTGAATTGATCAACTCACTTTATACGCGTTGGGGGTCGCTCCTTCATTACCGGCGGTAATCTTTGGATGGTATATCGTATATGGTTTTGTTTATGATATTGGTTACAATTTAAGCCATGAAAAACTGAAGTTATGATTTTGGATTATAGTTCAAAACTTGAAAAATTGAAGTTATGTTCCTTGTGTTTATTGGATCATGAAAAGAATTTTAAAGATTCCATGGTAGGTCATGTAACTTTGATAATTCATAAACTCACACAATCAGTGGCTTATGTTGTTGAAATCTTTCATTTTTCAGATAATCAAGATTAGAATGGTGGGCCGAGTAATAGTGTTATTAAGCTTATGTTATGGACATGTATTGAATAAGGGGAAAAAAAACGTAATAATGTTACTTACGTCATCGTCAGCATAATGAATAAAGAGTTAGTTGTTCTATTATTTGAAATGGCTTCCGCAACTATTAAGTTTATGTATTTCTATTTTTAAAAAAAAATGTAGATGGAGGCCTTTGGTGAGACAGACTCACTGGCCGGTCACGATATTCAAACCACTAGATTTGGGTCGTGACAGAGTTTGTATCAGAGCAATAGTTAATTTATATTAAGTGAGAAAAAAAGTGTGAAATATGATTTTTAGTTGTTATTATTAGCTTTATAGTGGTAGACTAGATTCCTGACTTAGAGTTTCTTGGAGTATAAAAATAAAAAATTTGAAAGATTACCAGGGTTAGCATAGCTGATTTTCTCAGTAATAGAATTTATGAGTTATGAACTAGGTTTAACCAGTTATGTTAAACCGTGGTCATTGAAGGTAGAAAGGCTTGTAGGCCTAGTTTGGGAGCTAAGTAGTATAATTTGAGTAATCTAATTAGTTGCACTTAATGTGTTTGATTAGGTAAAGTTCCTAGTTTTAAGAGACCGATCCGATTTCTTTCTTCTATAGTGGTAAAAAGTACTAGTTGGGAATTGTCTTTGCTCAAGTGGATTTTTGGACTTCGAAATTCTGTTAAAAAATTACTCCCTCCGTCCCTTTTTAAGTGTCCTGCTTCGTAACTCCAACTTATTAAAAAGACATCATCATTACACCTTTCACATCATCTTTTTCTTCTACTTTCCCTACTTACCCATCATCATTACACTTTTACTCACTAACTTTTCAAAATAAAATCTACTTTTAGGGATAAAATAGACAATACACCAACTTTTACCCCTAACTTTACAAAATGGACACTTATTAAGGGACAGCCCAAAATGGAATACTAGACATAAAAAAAGGGACAAAGGGAGTAGTAAATGCATAAAAGCAGAAACAATCCGATTAAATAACTGTTTGCAATTCTAGAAAATATTACCTTACGCACTCTTAATAGTTGGATTATGTGGGCTCCCTGGCCGGCGCACATCCAAGAGAGTCGCCACCCGGATTTTTGAGATGGATGATCCGAGAAACCGATGACTCGTTTGAAAAAGGCTTTTGGTCAAGTGAAAAAAACGTCGAGACTTTGGGTCCGAGAGCCACGTTACGAATGGGGAAGATTTTGTCGAAAAGCACCCCACTCGCCTGATGAAACCGGTCTCTACTAAACATTTTCAAAAGGGAAAATTTTCATGAATGTTTTGAAAAATAAAGCTCTTTAATAAGCAAGCAAGAGGGGAAGGGACATGGGAAATATATCACGTTGACGTGTACGTGGTGCTATATGTACAAAGGTAATAAAGATGATGCAGTGCATAAAAGAAAAAGGAAGCTTATGGATAAACTGTCTGGACCACTGTGATCTCCTTCACGGTATACTGTAATATTGTGCACGGCTTTACAATATGCCATGCGGGGTATCTGTTCTGTTATCAGACTCTCATCAGCTCTCAAAATATTACTTTCAACATTTTTGAGAGGCATCCGAAGATGCTCAGTCGTGGGATCACTTTACGACAGTACCATTTCATCAAGCCATGGACGTAAAATAACTTTTAGTACGTTTAATCACTTGAGATGGTCAAGAAGACCTTGTTTATAAAACGGAACATGGCTTGTAGATATGGTCTTATTCTGAGAACACTGATAATTGATTTCTCAACAATAGAAACAAACCTTATGAAAGATAACTTTGATGCAGACAGTTTAAACAAGAAAACAGTAGTTGATGAAAGGCCGTGCGCTTGAACACACTACACTGCGCGACGCATTGAAATGCCGTGCGACGTGGTGCCTTCAGGTCCGTGGCTGTTTTATTTTCTGAAAATGATTTTTAAGTCAAAACTTAACCAAAGGGGGTTAGCCTGACAGTAGAAAAAGCTCCCGCAGGGTCAAGACTGAGCCTAACCTAAGGAAACTTGGTTTTTACCTTCGATCTTGAGCTTGGATGAGGGCGGATGATGGTGGATGAGTGTTCGTAAGATCAATTTAGAAAAGAGAGGCATGGATGTGTGTAATAGATGGGTATATTGGGTAGTTGGGATCTTAAAGTGAGTAAAAGAACTCTCTTTTAATGGTGAGGAGAAAAATGGAGGACTTTGAGAAAGGAGAAGCCTAGAGAATGTTTTTGGAGCAAACTTTCTCAGGACTTGGGAGTAAGGAGTGGGTGTGAAAGCATGATAAGAGAGAGAGAGAGTTCAAGGCCCCTTTCCCTTGAGTGGAGGGGTGTATTTATAGGCAAGAGCCAGGGACTTTGAATTCAAATGGTGAAGGTATTTTCTGGGCGGGCCAGAAGTGCCATTTCAGCTTAGCCAACTTGTAGATATGGCTCAATTGGGCGTGGCCGACAGCTAGCTGAGCTAGTCAGAACTTTACCTAAAATGGCGTGCGGTTAACCTCATGACTTTCGTGCGGCATAATGAATTCTATTATGTCGTGCGATGTAGAAGTGTACCGCGCGGTATTATAGGTCCAGTCTAGGGCTTTTGGGTTTTTGGCTTGGGCTTTGCGGTTTGGGGTTTGGGCTGAAGGAGTCCTTTATCTAAGTTCTCAAAGATATTGTTTCCTTTATTTCATCATCGGGATGTTCAAAGACCCTCTGAGGTCCGGATTGGGGTGTCTACAGTAGTCCCTCTTTAACGTAACTTGGACACCATCGATTGGTGCGAGTGACACTTAAAGAATAGGCATCCCAATCTGTTGCTCTAAGGTCTTTAAACGGAGAGAAAAACAAATGAAAATTGAAATGCAAGAAAATGACGATGGTGGTCGCGCTCGTGGAGCTACTTACGTACCCTGTGTGCAGGGATCCGACCAACGTAGTTCAATCAGGACAATGCAAATAAAACGAGTCCCGGAGGACAAATTGTAAAATCATGCAACCAACTTGAAAAGATTGATTGCCTGTGATGTCAAGTACCAAGATTCATGAGGCAAGTGAGACGAGCCATCAGGGGATTAAAATTCGAGACGAGCCCTTGGGAGGTGAAATTTGAGACGAGCCCTCGGGGAGCAAAATTCAAGACGAGCCTTTGGGAGGCAAAGATTTGGGACGAGCCCTCGGGAGGAGAAATTTTGAGACGAGCCCTCGGGACGTGAAAAATTCGAAACGAGCCCTCGAGAGGTGAAATTCGAGACAAGCCTTCGGGAGGCGAAGATTTGGGACGAGCCCTCGGGAGGCAAAATTTTGAGACGGGCCCTCAGGAGGCAAAAAATTCAAGACGAGCCCTCGGGAGGTGAAAATTTAGGATGAGCCCTCGGGAGGCAAAATTCGAGACGAGTCATTGGGAGATGAAATTCAAGACGAGACGAGCCCTCGGAGGGCGAATATAGCAAGAGAACGCGAATACGGTGAGTCCTCAGGGGACGAAAAATTCTGCGAGTCTCGAAGGACAATTAAAGAACACTTCAACTAAGGCACAACATTCTAGCAAACTTTTCGACTGGAATATTTGATTTCCTAGGGGATGTGGAGGCTGAATTGCATAATTTCTGAGAAAAAAGATTTAATCATGCAAAGCCATAATGCCATGCGGCTCAGCATTTCGCAGCATTTTAACTTCCCATGCAACTCTTTGATTTCCAAGAACAGTCGGCTGGTTTAAGGGTGCCCATTAATACAGGCGTGCCCTTTCGACGGCTTCAACGTCTTTATAAGGGTGGTGGTGCTTCATTCTATGCACCAGCAAGAAGAACCTCTCAAGTCTCTCTATATCCCTTCTACGTCTCCCAAAACAGGTTTTTCTCAAGGCTCAAACATGGTGGACAGCGATCTAGCGGCACATATAGTTTCCCTCGAGGTCGAGATGGCTTTCTATAAGGAGGAGATTAAAGAACTCAATTGCCAGATCGTGAGGCTCATAGCTACCATCCGTACTCTTTGTCGTGCCATGTCGAATCTTCAAGATTTCGCTTTTGACCAGTTGGACGACAAGCACGATCCTGAGTACGCGCCGGAGTGTGGATCTGACGACACTGCAGAGGATTCTGAGGGGAATCCGAACGGTTCCGACGATCGTTCGAACGGTGCGAACGATGCTTCCGGGGAGGGGAGCGACTAAGGGAGAAGAAGAAGAAGGAAAAAGTATGGGACAGTAGGATTTTATTTCTTTTGTTTTTGCTTTTTCTTCTTTTCTTTTCTTTTCTTTTATATTTTTGAATGAAATAAAAAATCCCGCGTGTTACGCTGGCTTAATGAATGCAATGAAAGACCCCTTTTTCGTCCATGTCCATCTGCCTTCTTTTACTATTCCCATACAGAATGCGAACAAACAGAACGCCATGATCTCGAATGTTAAGAAATCATTCAGAATTTGAATTGTCGAAATAACCCAGAATGCTGCACATAGCTTATGGAGAGACGCACAGAATGATAATACAAAGAATTCTGCCTGTTTGATCATTATACTGCGCATCTTACCCAAAACGTCGTTCGGCTTTATAGGTTTGAACCTGGTCCAGGTTTGATCCCAGAAGAACCGGTTTGAGGGGGTATATATGGGTGAGGCGTACACAGTACGCCCCACCATTAAAAATCTTATGCTCATGTCTCTCGTCTCTCTATGCTTTCTCTCTCTCTCTCTACATCTCTCCCTCTCTCTCTCCCTCTCGCTCTCTCTGCTCTCTCTCTCTTTGCACTCTCTGCTCTGTCTCTCTTGTTGCACTCTCTCTCTCTCTCTCTCTCTCTCTCTCTCTCTCTCTCTCTCTCTCTCTCTCGCAATAGTCATGGATAGCGGTGAGCTACCCGGTGGCGATCAACCACCAACGGTTGAGATTACATCGCCTTCGATCGCTCCAGATGGCGGTACAACGATCGAGGGTGCTCCGGAGACCGTGGGGGTCTGGGTTTGGACAACGTTGGCCGAGGAGGCGACGGCCTTGGCCACCTTGGTGGCTGGCAGTGGCAGCAATAGTGATGGCAGTAGGGTGCTGGCCTGCTATGGCCAGAGCACAGAGAGTTTAGGTGCAGTGGCGCGAGGGAATGAGGAGGATGCTGCGGATCAATCGGGGGCTGTTGGTGGTTCGGAGGAAAGAGCCACAGAGGCCGAAGGTGGTGGTAGTTTGGATAGGGTGGAGGAGGAGATGGAAGCCTCTCCTGTGAGGGAGCCTCGGGCCGACTTGGGGAAGGACCCCATTGTTACGGAGGAGC
This sequence comes from Rhododendron ovatum, assembly GCA_019656835.1. Taxonomy (NCBI): domain Eukaryota; kingdom Viridiplantae; phylum Streptophyta; class Magnoliopsida; order Ericales; family Ericaceae; genus Rhododendron; species Rhododendron ovatum. Next base: position 27,551,778 of record CM033795.1, on the reverse strand, counting down.
CGGAGATACCGGCTATGTTTGTAAGTAGTGGCGCGGGTGCGGGGTCATCGCGGCACATTGGTATGGGTGATTATTTGGAGACAACGTCCTTAGAGGACTTGGTGGAGACGCTACGAGGGGTTCCTAGGCTGGCAGAGGCTTTGCTTAAGTCTTGTGAGCGGGAATTATGGGCCGACCTCTAGACGGGAGCAACCGAGGGGCCACGGGTTGAGGAGGATGAGGTTTTTGGTCCCACGGAGGATCGTGGTGGACGAGGCGACTACGGTCCTTGAGTGGGACCGCCCTTTTACCAAGGAGTCTTACGTGCCACTTCGGCACGTGGTGGTGCCTGCGGTGCTAAACGCCTATAGGCCTGAGAGGACCGCCTATGACGAGGCTTTGGTTCTGAGGGACCCCCGGTAGCACTTGTCCTTGCGACGAGACAAGGTATGCTTTAATACTCGTATTTCAATACAATGTACTATGCTTTTCAACTCCATGCTTTAGAATATCATGCCTGTTTATTGAATACTATCAATTTGTTGTAATAGGCGATCACAATCTCGTGCTACAAGAGTGCGATCGATGTGCCGAAGTTTTGGGAGAGACTCTCGGAGGCCTCGAGGGAGATGGTGAGGGAGGCAGGCTTCAAGGAGTTTGTTAGTGTGCTGACGAGGGCGAGTAATGATCGCCAGGTAGTAAGGATACTCGCCGAGAGGTGGTGGGACACGACAAACTCGTTCCACTTCTCTTTCGGTGAGATGACGGTGATGCCATTGGACTTTGCGGCGATCACTGGTCTGAGGGTCGGAGGTGACCCTATCCCTTATGGCACTGCTGTAGGGAGAGACCCGAGCGTCAGAGGCGTCTCCTAGGGTTCCGGATGAGGGCAAAGAAGGGGGATGCACCATACACCCAGCTATTGGAGTTTTGGACGGAGCCCCCAGAAGGTAAAGCTCAGGAGGAGCAAATAGCAAGGTGCTTCTTGTTTTACATGCTCGGTGCGTCTCTGTTTCCTAACAGACACAACCGAATACATTTGTCATTTCTGCCGACGCTAAGGAATATCGGGGAGATTGCCCGTTTTGACTGGGGTGGCGCGGCTTTGTGGGCGTGCTATGCCTTCATGGGGTCTCTTTCTCGAGGAGCAGGGAAGAGCCTCAGCGGCTATTGGCAAGTCTAGGAGGTATATCTCAAAACCTTGCTTTTTAGTGTTAGCTTTCCATTCATTCATTGCATGCCTTGTGCTAACTCTTAATGCTTTGGTTTACAGCTTTGGACGTACGAGGTACTAGACATGTACCCTCCCATTACATCGTGCCCTGACGACACGATACTCAGGCCCTTCATTGGTCGAAGGAGCATCGAGGAGTAAAGAAAGGAAAAGGCGATCTGAATGCCTATCGGCTGTACTTGGACGAGCTGCGTCCCGATCGGGTATCTATGTTTCCTTGGCTGCTTAATTCATGTTCCCAACACATTTCCATTGAATGATTTCCTGACGCATGCTTCCCGTTCCAGGTACACTGGCGCATCTGGGACTGCTTTGAGGTTCCATATGTGGCCCAGGGTAGGGTGGTAGCGAGAGGGAGGTTGCTGCTTGAGTCCCCTTACGGCTGGGAGTGGTACCTAGGTGACCGGGTATCATGTCAGTCGTTAAGGCTGGAGGATTTTCAAGTCCCTTGGCCACTTCCTCCTTCTGTTTAGAGGACGAGCCAGTGCACACTGGAGGAGGTTGAGCGGTTCATGTAGTCGGACCTTCGGCTTGAGCCGTTGTTTTAGCGCAATGCGGACTATGCGGAGTATCGAGCTCAATACCGGATGCAGAGCTTTGGGATTCGTGCTACCTGGGAGGTGCAACGGCAAGCGCGAGGTGGTAGAGGTGGGAGGAGAAGTTGGGGAGGAAGAAGAGGAGATGGAGGAAGAGGAGGTGAAGGCTCTCATAGCGGTGGTGCAGGTCAGAGTGGGGCTAGGTTGCCTGTGCTTTCTTGGATGGTGGACGTGGTGACCGCTTAGGCAATCCCTGGCCTAGTGGAGGTGCCCCGTCTTACAATCGAGCCTCCAGAGTTCCTCGCTCAAGTATATCCTATTTTTCTTTCCTTCGTACGTCTTGTCATTGTCACTGCACGTTCTGATTTTTCCTTTCAATGCACAAGTGACTCCGGAGTACGCTAGGGAGATGGTGGCGGCCATGATGGGCCTAGAGCAACTCGTGCGGCAATATGCCATGGGCTACTCCCCGCCGGTACTGACTTGCGCTGGAGGGATGATGGTAAACCCTTAAATCTTAGTCGCTTTCCATTACCCCTACTCATGATTATTATTGTAGACACCTCAATCTGGTTTTCCAATTGTTTTACTTTATTTTTCAGTTTCTTGTTTCCCCGATGATGAGTCAGATCAAAAACAGTCTTGAGAGTGAATGGTTTGAGCTTGGAGTGAGTGGAACCCATCCTAAACCCAAAAAAAAACCCCCTTAAATCAAAACCCTAACTTCAGGTTTGATCATCGCGCGACCTATTGGATCCCTCGCGCTATGCTTCATCTACCAAGTGTTGGTCAAAGTCAAAGCCTTGACTTTTGACCATCGCGGCGCTGGTTTTACCATCGCGCAATGGAGTCACTTCATCACGCGATGGTCAATGCCTGTCACTTTCACCTTTTTCTAGCTGGATTTTGTGATGATCAGGGGGCCACTGTCTTGAGGAACCCCATTTTCGTCTACTAAACAGTGTTCTGCAGGTGCATGGGTTGCACCACCCTCACAACCACTCCCATCACCTTGTTGGCCTCTTCCTCCACCAAGGGAGGCTGACCAGCCTTGTTGGCTGGTTGCTAGGCCAAGCCTTTCACCCACCATACATCTCCTCTTGCCTTATAAGTACCCCCCATGGTTCTTCTTCAAAAAGGTTACCAATTCTCAAGCAAACGAGACTCCACAAGCCATAGCACACTTGATATCTCCTCACTCCAGCCACATCCATACACTCATTTCCCAAGCTACACCACCTTGTTTAATCCATTTTCAAAACACTCAAGCAAAGGTATAATGCCCTATTGTTTATTGTTTTGATCCCTGAGTGGGGCTGTCAAGACCAAGGCTTGTAATCTATACCAGTATTGGTCCTAAAGTCAGCATGGTTACAAGAAACAGTGCACTGGCACTCCCACGCGCGTTGGACCCAGACACGCTCGCGACGGTTCCTGTCATCGCGCGACGGTCCTCGTGGGGATGGGATGCTAGTTTATTTTCTATTTTTATCAGTGTTATGAACAACTGTGAAGCATGACTTAAATTGATTCACTATTTTGCATGATAAAATTTGTAGTTTAACTAAGAACTCTTATTCATTAGCTTGGGAATGCCCCTGGGTTGCTTCTGAACATGTCTCAGACCCCAGGAGTGCAAAGCAATTCCTGGAAGTCCAATCACGACACTCGCGCGATGCAGTGACTCCATTGCGCGACGGTCGGCCTGTTTCCAGCAGTTGCCCTTGCACGGGCAACTTGGTCTAAAGGCCTCTGTTTTGGTACCCCCTCTGTTTTGGGGTTGTATTTTATTCCTGTTATCCCTATTTGTAATAATTATTTACTTTCAATACATATAAAATGTCTGGTTTGACCTTGGGTGTGCACTGGTCCTACCAAAGCCCAGAAGGGGATAAGATTCAACTTGCTGATGAGACATCAACACTCGCGCAATGGAATAGGAGTGTCGCGCGATGGTTGACTTGCATGTATGAAGTTCCATGCATGCAAGTTGGTCGTTGTTCACGGCAATTTCAAACCAAGACACTGTTTTGATATCCAATTGCAGTTTCGAATTTTATCTCATATATTTTTGTTCAAATATTTCATCCATCCATGCTGTTCTCATATCACATCCTGCAAAGGTGTGACAGTTTTAAATCCCCTATTAACTGTTCCCCTGTCTTAACTGGTTAAAAATTGTTTCATAAAAGAAGAATCGCAAATATTTTTGCAAAATGCTTAAGTAGAGACCGATCTCCGGATTGGGCGAGAGGGGTGCCTTAAAACCCTTCCCCTCTCGTAACCTGGCTCCCGAACCCAAATATGGTTATGACGGACTGGTTTCTTAAACTTTTTCAAATCAAATAAGCACGGCAAGTGCTTCAAAATACGGTTCCTTGGGTGCAAGACCTTCAAAACCCAAATGACGACTCTGTATTTTTGCGAGCGCTTGCCGTCCGCGTACAAGCTCCCTCAATTTCCCAGCCCTCGCGTTTGGAAATCCAAAAATTTCCAAAGGGCATGCTACCCATAATGGCGACTCTGCTGGGAAAAATTGAACCAATATTGATCCATGCTTAAAACTTTAATACGCTTATGAACAAGCCCTTAAAAGTCTATCAAAACGGTGAGCTTCGCGCTGCCGAAGGTCGGAAAGGTGATTTAACAGGACCTTGTGTCCGGCCAATCCAATCTGGGACTTTTCTGATTGATCACTTGTGTAATTTCCTTTTAAAATGGACAAAATAAAGTGAGCCAAATTTGAAAAGGCATTTTGCAATTTTGAGAATCTTCTTTTCTTAAAATCAATTTTTAGTGTTCTTCATTTGCATCGATGTGGGATAAGCCTAGTTGGATCATTTTGGCAATCCGGCACGGTTTAACAGAGCTCGGGGACCCTGAATGACCGATAACCTTCGACGATGATGAGCCATTCTACCGTTTGACTGTTGCTCTGCGATTACACGGGCAGCAGGAGGTATATCTTGGCTCTAGTCCGAGTAACCCGTTACAAGCCAAAACCAGCCTTTGCATAAACAAAGCACTAGCACTCTTTAAACTAGGACAGGAACCCACAGGGTAAATTTTACTTGCATCTAACCCCCAAATACTGTCTTCGTGTTACTGTTTTCCCTATCGCATGCACTGTACACATATACCGTTTGCGTAGGAGCATGTTTAGGGCGGCTTTTAGGTTCTCAATTCTTCGAGTTTGTCTTAAAATGTTAGGACACTACTTCGGACCCGATGAAGAGTCCTGCATCTTGACGGTGCATGTTATCAATTTCAAAGTCCTATGATTAACAAAACTTTGAGAAATCAAGACGTTATAAGTCCTTGTCTATATACCCAATGCAAGTAGGATTAGCTTCCAACCGATTAGTTAGGAAAACCTAGCTACCATTTCACTTAGTTACTTTCCCCTAACCTTAGGTGAACCTTATGAACCTTTCCAACCCTACTTGAACCTTTCCAACCCTACTTGAACCTTTTAGACCTAGGGAAGTAATCATTATACTTTATGATTAGTCATATCAAGCCATACCTATAATCATTTCTCCTTTATCCATTGGACAATAACTACTAGAGAAAATTTTATCCCTTGAGTAATAGAAGTTAGTCTTGCCAATGAAAGCCTAGATTTGACAAGACAAGTCATATAAGAATCTTTGGACCATAGGAAGCCATTATTTTGTTTCCAAAAGAAGTAAACCTAGTCTTAACCATTTTTTCTTTTCATTGAGTTGTCACTTGAAAACCCTCCATAAATCTTCTCTTTTTCCTAGACTTAAGACTACCTAGACCTAAAACTACTTAGTATTACTCATACATATATAGGCACATGGTACGAGAGAGAGAGAAAGAGAGAGAGAGGAGGGGAGAGAGATAGAGAGAGGCTGAAGGAAAGGGAGAGAGAAAGGTGTGTGTGTGCATGCTTTTGCACACTCCATCAAGTTATCTCTTTTAGCCAACCTCACACTCAACCTAAGTACAACTTTACAACGCATTTCTAATCTTCCTAAGCACAATCTAGCCCAATCATTTTGTTCTTTCTTGCAAGTTAACCATTCCTAGGACAAGACAAGCCATAAAACCCTTCATGATTACCTAAGTTATGGCTTAATGTAGAAATGACAACTGAGGGAAGGCATGACATGCTTGATTTGACCAAACAATGGAGCAAATCCATGGGAAAGAAAGAGAGAGAGAGAGAGAGAGAGAGAGAGAGAGAGAGAGAGAATCGGCCAAGAGAGGGGAGGGAGAGCCCAAGTTTTTGCTATAAATAGCACCCCATTCTCACCATTCAACTCACACCTTCATCCTTCAACTTCTCACTCTAGAAATCCTTGTGTTCTTACTTTATTCTTCCTTGTTCTTGGTGTTCTTGAGTTCTTCAAGAAACTCATCCTAGGCCGCCACTAAACTACCACTCGACCACCATCTCGATCCAAAAGTTTTAGTAGTATTTGTCAAGATTTAGTTTCGAGAGAAAACTTTCTCTGTTGAAGCTACCGTAAGCCTTTCGTAGGATGTTACTCCGTTCGATCACTGGCCTTCTTTTCATAGCCGTCCTACCGCCAAGAAGAACGGTAGATTTTCCCATACTCATTAATCCTAAGTATAAAAATTTGTATGATCATGTAGATTTTCCCGTACTCATTATGTAATAACTCTGAATTTTAATAAATAAAAAATTATTTATTATTCAAGTTATTATTTAAATTGCTTGGATTGCTTTGATTTTCTTTTATTTCCGGTAGTTGGTCATAATTACACTTTAGCCCCTCAAGGATCGTTTCTTGACTTTTAAGTCCTACTTAGCAAGTCTAGTTAGCTTCCAACCAGCTTGTTGGAGAAACCAAACTAAGAAGTCACCGAGTTACTTTTTCCTAACCATAGATGGACCATTTTGCCCACTTTGAACCTTTTAAACCTTTTCAAGCTCTAGACTAGAAATTCTTCAATTATTTTCTTTTATTGTTTTGATTTTATTCTTTATCCTTTGGACGATAAAGGTTAAGGGAACTATTATCCATTGGATAATAAAAATCCAATTCTTTATATTAAAAGGATTCAATAAAAGATTTGGGCAAAGTACTTGAAATAGACTTTTATAATTACTTTGAAAGTACTTTTTGATTATTTTACTATAAAAGTCCCCTAGTAACTATTGCCCATTGGACAATGATTTTTAGGGTAATCTTTACCCATTGGACAGTAGCTTTTCCATTATTATATCTTGTTAAGTACATGTATATATATACACATGTGTATTTACCTCATGCAAAGGACATGTAGTCTTTTTATAAGACTTAATTTATTATTTAAAGTACTCGTCCTTTATTATCCCTTGGTTATTAACCATTAGGGGATTTATTACCCATTGGTCAATAGTTTAGTCTTGCCAACTAAGTACTAGGCCTATTAAACTAATATTTTGTTAAGATTCCCGAGAGTACAAGTACACTATTATATTAATTAAGTACTAGTACCTTTTGTATCAGTTTAATGGGAGAATTTTGACCTTTTTAACCCTAGAATCTTCGTACTTAGGTACTTACTTATATATTATTAGTATTATTCTTTCTTAGTACATAGATATATACATATATATGTGGGAGAGGAGAGAGAGGCCGAGAGAGAGAGAAGAGAGGCCGGGTGAGAGAGAGAGGGAAGGAAGAAAGAAGAAGAAGAAGATGGGACTTGTACTTTGTTGTTCTTTCACCTTTTCAACTTATGGGATGAATATCTTCCAAATCCATCACCTTTTGTCCTTCAATTATTCTTTAAACACCAAAATCTTGTACAACACTATCTCCATATCTTCCATAGTCCCATCCAAGTACTAAAACTAGCCATGCAAGCCTAAAACTAGGTGGTTAGTGTGCAAGCAAGCCTTAACTTCACCCATCAACCTATCAATCCACCATGACAAATGAAAGAAAAGAGAGAGAGAGAGAGAGAGAGAGAAAGAGAGAGAATCGGCTAGAGAGAGAGGGGGGAGCCTTGGCCTATAAATAGAAGCCATTCCAAATTTCAAACTCACACCTTCACGCTTTGCTCTTCCTTCTCTCTAGAAATTCTAAGTGTTCTTGCTTCCAAAGTTCTAGTTTTCTTGTAAATCTTGAGAGAAACCACCAAACCACTTCCAAAACCACCTTTAGATCTTTTAAAGTAGCTTAGTTAAGTTAGAAAGTTGTTTCTAGGAAGAGAAAAGTTAATCTCTCTTCCTTTCGAACCAAACCGACGCCGTTACGCCGCCGAATTTCAAAACCGACGACCAAATCTTCGTAGCCGACCACCGCCAAGAAGAACGGTAGTTACCCTTATCTTCTATCCAAAATATAAAGTAGCTTTGTACCCTGACTCTAAATATAAGTTCATTAGGAAGTAACTTTGATCATTTTATAAAGTTATCTTTTGTTGGGAACATATGAAATGCATGATGATCGTTATTGGTGGTTCAAGCATGTTAAGTAGGCTAGAATTGGATGATCTTGCTTGATTTTGTTAAATGATTTATGTTTACGAATAAAACGCGGAGACTATGCATGAAAATGAGACACAAGAACCGAGAAAATAGAAACATGGCACCTAGGGTGTGGGGATCGTATGTCGAGGATGAAAATATTTTGAAACTACATAATGACCGGTTTTGGGTGACATTACGTGAGTTTTGTGTGTGTGTATGCCAATGGAAACCCAGCACGGCGGAACCATTGTGAGGATACTCAGGAGAACGGCGTGGCGGAACCGAGGTTGGGTGTGTGGCTTGGTTATCCGTGGTACGGAGGCAATGCGGTTGTATGCCAATGGGAACCCAGTGCGGCGGAACCATTGTGAGGATACTCGGGAGACCGGCGCGGTGGAACCGAGGTTGGGTGAGTTAAAAAGGAGTTTTGGTAAAAAGGAAAGTGGAATAATAACACGGTCTACGATGAGTCTAAATAATGAACACAACGTTAGTTGAGTAAGGAATGTGGATTAGAATACTTGTTTGGACTATATGCATGATCTAAGTGGAATTGTTGTTATTATGATCTTTCGTTCATAAGTTAAGGGTTAGTGGGTTTGGATGATTCTATTGAGCTTTATGGCTCACAGTGTTGCCTTTTTGGTGACCCTGACATATTATATCGGTGGCGACGCGGGTATAATATGTCAGATCTCATAGATGAGCAAGGCGAGCTTTATACCTTGGAGGCCTTCGGAGCCGAGGAGCTAGCTATGATGGAAGAACAAGCGAAGCTGTAGTTAGGAACCTTAGTTTTCCTTCCGTTTGTAAGAAAAGTACTTCTTTTAAACTTGTTGTAATAAAGAGCTCGACTCAGTTTATTTTTCAATAAAATGTCTTATTTAACGTACTCAAAATTCAGGGCATTACAGCTTGGTATCAGAGCTTTAGGTTCAAAACCTCGGCTATGGGTAGAATGGGTAGAACCACGAGATAAGTTTGACCGTTGCACAAACGTGAATTGAGTTTAAGTTTACCGTCCCAAATTGGGTGGAATTCTGTCAAAACAATCTTCAGATTGAAGCAAGGCACGGAAATTGGCAGTACGGTCGAGCTGGGAATTCCTGAACAATTGGATGATGACTTAAATCAAAGATCGAATGTGGAACGTAGAAACCTAAAAAGTTTTCTCTAAGTTTTACTAAAACTTCCTTTCAAAACTTGACTAATAGAGTTCTTTCCTTGTAGATGAATCACTTGAGCTCCTACCAAGTTAACCTGCTAGCTGAAGCACACCATCTCGCAAGTACCTTAAGGTCAATGACGAACCAACTAATAGGAGATCATTACTTTCCATATGCTTTTCCCTACACCAATGACTACTATCAAGAACATGGCACTATCATACTTCCCGAGGAAGAGGATGATGCCGAAGCAGCACCCGTCCTAGTCCAAATAGCACCTCCTAACGATGTGGAATTCTTAATTGAGGGAAATGGAGAGGACGATGCTGGAGCAGCCCTCGCCCAAATTCCAATGATCCTACCCATCAACATGATTGCGGGAGAACCCGAAGAAGATCCTGAGGAAGAACCTAAAGAGGACCCCGAAGAGTTCAACGACCCACCAATAAACGAAGCAGATTGGCAGCACTTTATGCAAGGACCAGATCTCGATGCACCGTCTGACGACGAGGACTTAAACAGTTGGGAAGATGAGGATGGAGAATCTGACGAGGAAAAAATGGCATTCCTAGGAGCGGAGCCCGAAGTCATGGATATAATTGCTGACTCCGGATATGTGCCTCCACCACCTTTCGAGACCGACAAAGGCGCATATCGGGTGGAATTTCCTAGAATAGTTAAGAAGGCTTAAGTAGTAGTTGGACCCTTTTGATGCAATCAATTTTAGTTGGAAGCTGTGGCTAATAAGCCTTCTATGTTGTACTTGTTTATTAAGTAATGAAAGACTTGTGTTCTCTATTAAACTTGATCACTGTTTATGTATGTGCGTGCGATTTCCTCCTGCCATCTTAAGTCTAATATATAACTTTCATTATTGTAGATATGGATTGCCGTACCTCTGCTACCTCAATCACCGTAGCAGACCTGCTGTACTACAAGACCTTGCTAGCACCTGAGAGCCCCATTTTCATCCCACACTTGGGAGTCCGCGACCCCGAGACCGGTGAACAGTTATACGAGATAGTTGTGATGACACCCTTCACTAGTGAGGAGCAGTACTTGACACTCGATCCTCAGGACTCACCGCTTAGGGAGCTTGCTGAAAAGATTCACCGAGAGGGAGAGCATTGGCTCGAGATCAGAGAGAAAGAATGGATGGAGCAGCTAAGAGAGTTATTCGGACATATTCCACCTCGTCAATAGAGTAGTAGTAGTAGTAGAATAAGATTCTGATAGCTTAAGTTGCCCTTGAAGCACTAAGGCTAGAAGGACCATGTAGTAGGATCGTCCTCATTCCACCTCGTTAGTAGAGTAGTAGTAGTAGAATAAGATTCTAATAGCTTGAGTTGCCCTTAAAGCACTAAGGCTAGAAGGACCATGTATTAGGATTGTCTCAACTTGTATTAGGAATCTTGTTTTCAGCCTACTTGTTTTATAGTAGAACTCTATGCTTATGATTGTAATTTCTTGCTTATCTATGAAAAGCTTGCTTTGTTTAAATACTATTGCATATTATTTGGTAAGTTGCATTTACAAAAGGAAAACTTTTAAGTATACTAAACCGCCCCATTACAATTTTTACTCGTAGATGGTGAACCGACACAGTGGACTAGGATACGAGAATGGTGAATCCTCTAACACTAACACTGAACTAGCTCAGATTATGCAAGCACTTGTAACTGCCTTGAACGCTAACCGCCATAACTAGAATCGTGATGATGGACCAATGACCCGAACCTGGGCAATGAATGAATTTTGCAAGCGCCGACCCCCGACCTTCAACGGAGATCCTAACCCTACCATGGCTAAAGCTTGGCTAAAAGAAACCAAGGTGATCCTGGACACCTTGGAGATTACCCGGAACGGAGACCGTGTGGCCTTAGCCACTTACCAGCTGAAGGGAGAAGCACGTTACTGGTGGGAGTTAATGGAGGCCACCCATGCCATAGCCACCATGACATTCACCGAGTTTAAAACCCTATTCCTCGACAAATACTTCCCTACACCCCTTTGCCTAGCCAAGGAGTAGGAATTTATGAACCTGAAACAAGGGACGATGACCGTGACCCAGTACGCGGCCAAATTTGAAGAGTTATCCCTTTACGCCTCAACCGCTGTGGCAACCGAAGACAAGAAAGCAAGAAGATTCGAGTGGGGGCTAACTATCGCTCGAAGGGCCGTAGTGGCGCAAGCCTCTACCACCTATAATGGTGTGGTCCAATGAGCTCTCCGCCTAGAAAGTGAGGATGCTGACTTCAAAACTCGATGGAGGAAGGCAACGGGCAACATCGGCGGGCCGATCCAAACCCAGCCACCCAACAACAACCGCAAACCCTACCCGACCAAGCCTTTCACCCCAGCACAAAACAACCAACCCTGGAGGACTGCTGCATCCTGGCGTGATGAACCAAAGAGGGGCAGCCAGAACAAAGCATCGGTGCAATGCTTCAACTGCCAGGCCATGGGCCACTACAAGCGTGACTGCCCCCAGTCTCAGAGGGAAAGGAATGGAAACTTTGGGAATCAGAGAACCCAACAACCTGGACAGGCTGGCTTTATGAAGCAAAACCCTGGAGGTCCATCGCAGCAGCAGAACGGGCAAAACAAGGGAAAGCAGCCCATTGGAACCCAACAAGGCACTGGAGGGCGTATCTTTGCCTTACAGACTGAGAAGCAGGAGCAGGATCCCTCTGTGATCCAAGGTATGCTATTATTGTATATTATATATATATATATATATATATATACTAGGAGATAGAGAGAGAGAGAGAGAGAGAGACCCAAAAGAGAGAGAGAGAGAGAGAGAGAGAGAGACAGGAAGGAAGAAAGAAAGAGATAGGATTGTACTTTCCTTGATCTTCCATATCTTCCTACATCTTTCAAATCCATGGGTGAACCTTCCTTCCTAGCTAAGAAACTCACCCTTCATTGTCCTCTATTTGTACTTCTATTATTGTTTAACACAAAATCTTGTACCATTGTCTCCTTCTTCCAAACAAATCTTCCATAATCAATCCTTGGTACAAACTAGCCATGCAAGCCTACCATTTAGCCTTTGATCTTCCAAGCAACCTTGACTTTATGGAATAAAAAAATGAGTTGTAGAGAGAGAGAGGGGGGGGCCGGCCAAGAGAGGAGGGAGGGGAGTCTTTGCCTATAAATAGCACCCCATGTTTCTCATTCAACTCACACCTTCACCTAGCAACTTCTCTCTCTAGAAAAATTGTGTTCTTTCTTTGTTCTTCCTTTTGTTCTTACTTTGTTCTTGAGTGTTCTTGAGTTCTTCAAGAAACTCAACCTAAGCCGCCACTAAACCACCACCCGACCACCCTTCGATCCATAAAGTAGAGTAGTATTAGTCAAGTAGAAGTTTCGAGAGAAACCTTTCTCTTTCGAAGCTACCGGAGACCACCGTAGGAAGTTACTCCGCCCAACCACCAACGTACTTTCCGTAGCCGATTACCGTCCGTAAGCCGTTACTACCGCCTAGAAGAACGGTAAGGAAAACCTTACTTACTTCCTATTTACTTACTTACTCAAGCATAAACGTTGATATTTTGAATTGCTAAGAAAGAATGGTAGATTCTCCCTATCTACTACTCCGAATTATAGGTAGTGTATCTTTACCTAAATACTTTAAGTATTTGTATTTTGATCTTAAAGATGGTTATGAGTATGCATATATGAGTTGCTTGTATTACTTGTGGTGTAATAAAGCATAAGTGATTTCACTCCAAAGACGTCCGTACATGTGGTGTTGTGCTTTGAATAAGCATAAGTGATACACTCCAAGGGCGTCCGTACATGTGGCATTATGCTATAAAGTGGTTATGAGCATGATTACTAATATAGAATTGGATGATCTTGTTAGATTACAATGGATGTTGTATGATCGTTTATGTAGAAAGTCCTACCACAGAGTCTTTGCATGATAACGAGAACCGAGAAAGTAGAAACATGACACCTAGGGTGTGGTTAATGAAAGGAAATGTTTTTCGAGGAAGAAAATATTTTGAAACTACATAATGACCGGTTTTGGGCGGCATTATGTGAGTTGTGTGCGAGTGTAAAAGAAATGTTTGAAAAAGGTGAAATGTTTTGGGAAACCGCAATGTGGCCGGACATGGTAGCCTATTGTGTGGTGTGTGTTTTGTGTGTGTGCCAATGGGAACCCGGCGCGGCAGAACCATTGTGAGGATACTCGGGAGGCCGGCGCGGCGGAACCGAGGTTGGGTGTGTAGCTTGGTTATCTGCGGTACGGATCCAATGCAATTGTGTGCCAATGGGAACCCGGCGCGACGGAACCATTGTGAGGATACTTGGGAACCCGGCGCGGCGGAACCAAGGTTGGGTGTGTAGCTTGGTTATCCGCGATACGGAGCCAATGCAATTGTGTGCCAATGGGAACCCGGCGCGGCGGAACCATTGTGAGGATACTTGGGAACCCGGCGCGGCGGAACCAAGGTTGGGTGTGTAGTTTGGTTATCCACGGTACGGAGCCAATGCAAATGATTTTGAAAGGTTGGGTGTGTAGCTTGGTTATCCGCGGTACGGAGCCAATGCAAATGATTTTGAAAGGTTGGGTGTGTAGCTTGGTTATCCGTGGTACGGAGCCAATGCAAATGATTTTGAAAGGTTGAAATGTTGACACGGTCTACGATGAGTCGCGTAGGAGAAACCTGAAAATCTTGGACACCAACGATAGATGATTAACGAATGTGGATGTGTCATTGTTAACTGTGTATATACGTATCATGTGGAAATTGATGTTTTATTATAGCCTTGTTTGTAAGTTAAGGTTGGTGGGTAAGGATTTCCCTATTGAGTGTTGTAGCTCACGGTGTTGCCTTTTGGTGACCCTGACATATTGTATTGGTGGTGACGCCGGTATAATGTGTCAGACCTTGTAGATGTTCAAGACGAACAGTTCACCGTGGAAGCTTTTGGAGCTGAGGAGCTGGCTATGATGGAGGAGCAGGTGGAGCTATAGTTAGGAACCCTAGAACCCTTTTCATTTGTGTAATTATTGAACTCTTGTGGGAGTTTTATTGTAATAAGAGCCAGACTCTATTTTGAGGTTTTCAATGAAATTGTCTTTTTAACGTACCCAAAATTCGGGGCGTTACAGAATGTTTTTTCCCTTTGTGGAGAAGCTTTATGTCGCCTTAGGGTGGGGCTCCTGCTCCTTTTGCCACGTGCAGGGGCCTTCTTGTACTCCACCATAGCATGTCTGTCTCCCCTGGAATTTCTTCGTGAAAGTCCAGAGTCTTCAGGATGTTCTCGGATCAGTTCCAACTCTCGAATCTCGTCTTTTAATCAAACGAGCAAACTCCTCGATTTCCAGTCTATTTTTGTCGAGGATATCTTCACTATTGTGCACACTTCTTGAGTGTGCAACTGATTCCCTTTCACGGTGGGATTTACTCCTTCGTGTGGACTCCATAGCCGTCCTGCCCTCCTTATTCTTGGAGCTATCCAAGACGGTCAGAGGGTTACCCTTGCTTGTCACCTTCCTCCCATGTCCGCCCTCAGGCTTTCTCAGAGCCCCTGGTGGGGATTTATCACCTCCCCCACCTAGCAGATTCTTTGGGTCGAGGGGCATCATTGGATTTTCTTCCACCATGGTTTGTTTTCAAAGAGAACTCTTTCGTTTCCCACATACGGCGCCAATTGTAGAGGGATAAAAACAATTGGTGCTTAGAACAGCACTAGATTGCAATGGCTACTCGTGCCTCTTCACCGAAACGCTAGTTCGTCATTGTAACCTTAATCTACAAAACAGACAAGGGGTGAGCGCACCTTTGCCTCTTATGACAAAGGCCCTCTGATGCCTAAGTTAGCATCACGTACTAGCAGAAAACCCTAATTATCAATTGGAAAACGATATGAATGCAACATATTGCGTACCTTTTACCTCCAAGTTTACCTCATTTTTATAGATTCGTAGATGCTTGCTGCCCAAGCATCCCTGTTGCCCTAAGATTCCTATCTCGTATAGGAAACTCAGGATATCTAGGATTCTCGTTACATTATCAGTTCATTACCTTAGTCCTTTTAGGACTCTTTTCCATAACTGGCCGAGCATCCCACTCCCGTTGGGTATCTTTCCCAGATCGTACATTCTCGGGATCTCATTCCTTAACAGAATAGCACTATTTATGGACCCTTCCAGAGTGTTCCCTCTGCTCCAACACTTGATTGGAGTTCTTTCCTTGTTCGGCTATCTCATAGTCGAACAGACTGCTTGAACCAGTCACTTCACATGCAACTGGTCCTTTATTAATTACTTGGACTAATGTCTTCTCAAGAACTCTCCTCTTGTTCGGCCTTCTTATTGCTGAACAAGCTACTTGGACTAGTGACTTCACGTGTCACTGTTCCTTTATTAGTCTTTTGGTCCAATAATTTCTCATATTTACTGGACCAAGACCTACAACTTTCCTGGACCAATGACTTCTCATGTGATTGGTCCATATCGTTGAACACCATTTTGCAAGGCGACTGTCCTTATTATTTTTGTACATGGTCTCACGTACCACTTGTTCGGGTCCTATTTGTACCTGTTCGGGAATATCTCTCTACAGAAGTGCCTATAGCCGCTCTAGTCAATGATAAGGGAAAAATCAAACTTGGGCAGGTTCCTGCCGATCTCTGGGATGTGAACAAAGACCCTCAAGTGGTGCCCTATCTCTGGGAATGTTCATAACATTATGAGGAGTGGACGAATTTTTCTGCCTGCTAATTTGCAAGCCGGAAGCTCATCCAACCCTTCTAACCAAAGGAACGAGCCTCCCGTTTTCCCAAGGAATGCACCGCTTGAGGCATCAATTGGCCCTCCAGACGCAGATTTGATTCATAAGCAGCTCGAGCAGATTCCCGCTCTTATCTCAATCTGAGGTTTGATATGCTCCTATCGCGAGCATCGTCAGAAACTATGCCATACTCTCTCTCGCTTGGAAGTGCTTGCTGATGTGACTCCCGAGGCCATGATCTC
The DNA here is from genome assembly GCA_019656835.1 of Rhododendron ovatum. Taxonomy (NCBI): domain Eukaryota; kingdom Viridiplantae; phylum Streptophyta; class Magnoliopsida; order Ericales; family Ericaceae; genus Rhododendron; species Rhododendron ovatum. The sequence goes on along the minus strand of CM033795.1, from coordinate 27,535,415 downwards.
CCTCATCTTACCTCCTACCTCAAAGCATATGGTACGTTGTCTTCACTGACAAAGACCTGCTGATCGAGGGGTTTGATCACAACCGCCCTTTACATATCATTGTCAAATGACGAAGACTCTAGATTCCAACTGTTCTCAGCGATCAATGTTTGCCCTCTTAAGGTGGCTTATCACTTGGGACTTACTAAGAAGGACCTCATGCCTTCAAACTTGGCCGTTAAGGCATACGATAGCACTCGTCATGTTGTCGAGGGGACTTTGCATCTCAAACTCGATGCTGAGGGTTTTGAGATGGATGTTGAGTTTCATGTCATTGACATTCCTGCTACATTCAACATGTTGCTACTGGGTAGGCCTTGACTCCATAGATCAGACATCATGGCTGTGCCTTCTACCCTTCATCAAAAAGTCATGTTGAGACTTCCTTCCGGCATGGGACTTCGTCTGTAAAACATACCTTTCAACAATGGGGAGATTTAGACGGGACCGTAACACACCCCAGGCTATGGCTAACTTCAGATCTCACTATGAGATCCTCGACTACGTAGCCACTGTACTTGCCTCTGAGGACACCGTCCGTGAGTGTCTTGATCACGACACCCTTCATATCCCTGTTGTCGCCGTCGTCGAGGGTGGAGTTAGGTTTCCTCTGTCCCAAGGAGATGGATCCCATGGCTTGTGAATAGATGTCACGGCTGAGGGATCCTCTTGGTTTGATGTACCGGTCGATGGATCGAAGACCCGATCGATGTTCTTCCTCACACTAGACTAAACAACTAACAGAGTGTTAAAGTACTACGATTAGCATGCATAAACTGAAAATAAAATGAACCAAAGGCCCCTGGGCCTCACCATCTTGATCCCTCGGTGGCTTGATTGCTTCGGATTGAAGAAGGTTGATTGATTTGCTTCTCGAAAACCCTAGGGTTAGGTTTTGTACTTCGGGGTTTGATCGTCGGATCACGGCTGCTTTCGAAAAGTTAAGGCTTTTGAAGAGGGAATATGAGAGAGTATATTTGCAGGGTTTCGTGGCTAGAGAGGGTGTATGAACATACATATTTTCGGAACCCTAAGGGCCTCTTTATATAGGTGATTGATGACTCACTCCGACCAATCAAATGGCATGAATCAATAAGGTATTATAGGGCAATAAGATCTCTAGATGAATCTGCTTTTGTAGCCCAAACGCATCGGAGAAAGGCTGCTAGAGTTTTGGTGATCAAATCAAATGCATGACAGAACATTCCAGAATCTGGAAAATAGACGACCTGGCGGCCGAAGGATGGATTAGGTGGCCGAAGAATCGATCTGGCTACCAAGGAATTGATCTCTCAGGGAGATTTACAAGCAACATGTTTCACGGGTGAAAGAATGATGTTGAGGCCATGAGATCAACGTTACGGCCGAAAGATAGATTTTCCTAGGATATTGTATTTCTGTCTGAAAGGCTATTTGGCTCTGGATTGGGTACTCTAAGTGGCTAAAAGTACTTACCAAAAGTCTACAGGTTCCGAGAAGTCAATCAACAAGGTGGGACTTGAAATAATCGTTAGGCCAAATTGGGATGTCTACAAAAGGCAAAAGACAGCATTTCATTAAACCATCTATAGCGTTCAGCCAAAATAAGAGGGGGCACACCCTTTCAAACTTTTCACTCAATTTTTTCACACGGGCGCCGGAATCTAGATCTCCCAAACTCACTCTATGAACTCGACCGAGATATCTCAAGCCCTGCGAGCTGCTATTGGCTGCTATTCTAAGGTTTTAATCATGAGTTGCAGGTTAGTTACTTAGTTCTTTGTTCTTCTATTCTCTTAATTTCTGATGATTAACGTTTGTTTTCGTACCCATCGCTCGACTTCGTCGTATTTCTACCCTCCCATTCTATAGTTGGCGAAGAATCAAAGATATATTTAGACCTTTTCCACCAGTTGAAGGAAAGAGGTCATTGTTCGGAGAGTCTTCACCAGGTTGGATTTGATTTTTTTCCCTTAATTCTTTCCCAAATACAAAGGTAGGGTTTTAATCGAACACCATTAGAATTTTATAATCAGTTCAAGATTTACACAGATTTTGCACTTGTAGGAATTGGATTTACATTCGTCGAGGTATCGGTTTTCATTTGGATAACATATTGGGGCTTTTAGGTTGACTGACTCATTCGAATAACGAGCTCAAGAAATAGGAGATGAAAAATATTGTTTTCGTGCATCATGGGGACACTCCCCCTGCCCCCAAGCTATTTCCATCCCAAATCTTCTTCTCCACAAGTAATGGGCAATTTTTTGATTTCCATAATTTTTTGTCTCCATGTGCGATCTTTACTTGTTGAGCTTAAATTTCGTGTTGCACATGTCCCTACTTTTTATAGCTATATTCAATCTTCACATTGTGATATTCTTTCACAGTTCATGGTTTGTGAGATTATTTGTGTTTGCTTGTTTTCTGGGCAGGTGCAATTACATCCTTTCTCATTATTGGTCACAAAGATAACTCTTTAGGGAGTACAATTCTTTCATCCTACCACTTGTTTGATTTAATTCCTGAGAGGAAATAGATGTCATGACACGCTGATAAATGAGCCTCAAGGTTCATAAGACGATGTCTCTATAGATTTAGAACATAGAATCCGCAGGTTTTTTGTTACCAAAACAAGAAATGAACTTGAAATAAGAGGTAGAAACAACTTTTGCCAATACTAATGACTAGGACTTCACTTTCTTTTACAGGACAACAAACAATGCTGCCTAGGTATGCACATGTAAGCACTTGATTTTGTCTTGGACTAGCTATGTTCACCTCTAGTGAATTTGATAATTTGAGTAGCAGGGAACGTGTTTTGCCTATGAATACATGTAAGTCAAATTGATATCTTAGGCTTACGTCAAGGAGATCCCCTCTGTCCCTATCTATTTCTCCTCTGTGTTGACATTCTTTCTTGTGTGATTGGTACAACAAAAGCTCGAGGTTTGATTGATGGCATCAAGGCCTCCAAATTGGGTCCCTCAATCACTCACCTCTTATTTGCTGATGATAGTTTCCTTTTCCTCAAAATGTCTGATTCTGGAATTTCTACCATTCACTCTCTCTTCAATTCTTACTGTCAACTTTCAGGTCAGCTGGTAAATTTTCAGATATCAAGCATTTTCATCAGTTCTAAATCTCCTCCCTCCCTTTACTCCTCCATCTCCTCTTCCCTCCACATTCCTTTCTCCCCATCCTTTGGGAAAATACCTTGGGGTTAACTTAGACTTGACCTCAAAAAGGAAAGAGATCTCTTAGGATATTATTAATAAAATTGATGATAAGTGTCAGGTTTGGGTTTCTTTACTTCTCAATAAAGCTGGGAGACTTTCTTTGCTTAAATATATCCTGACTTCAATGCCAGTTTTTCATATGTCCATCCTTAAATTCCATGTCTATGTCACTAAGAAAATCTCCTCCATTCTTCCAAATTTCCTTTGGTCTGGGGCTTCCATTAAAAAATCCTACCACTGGAAAAAAATGGGATTCTCTTTGCTTATCCAAATCTGATGGAGGTCTGGGAGTCAAAGATTTATAGCTTTTCAATCAAGCTCTTCTAGTTAAACAGAGTTGGAGAATTCTTGACCAGCTAACTTGTCTCTTCTCTTCTTTTTTCCTCTCAAAGTACTGTCACTCTACCCCTTTTCTTGAGTCTAAAGCTCCTTCTTCTTGCTCTTGGACTTGGAAAAGCATTTTATATGGTAAAGATGCCCTTGTTAAGGGCATCAGATGGCAAGTTGGTAATGGAGACAAAATCTCCATTTGGAATGATTTTTGGTTGTCATCTCTCATTCCCTTTGCTTTGAAGGAATTTCTTTCAGACAATGTTCCTCTTAGTTCTTTTCTTTCACTTAGAAATGCCATTGTTGACAAACTGCTCCTTCCGAAGAAAAAAAAGTGGAATGGTCAACTTGTGTCATCCCTCTTGCCCTCTGATATTGCTTCTCTTTTCTTGTCCATACCTCTATCCCAATTTGGCTTTGAAGATAGATTCATCTGGGGATTCACAAAAAATGGAGAAATCTCTGTTAATTCTACTTACTCCTTACTCCTAGCAATTAAATACCACCAGAACCACTCCACCTTACCACATCTGGTTCATAGTTCTTTGCCTAATCTCACCTGGAACTACATTTGGTCACTTCCTATCCCCCACAAGATCCAATTTTTCCTATGTCAGTTAAGTCATGAATGTTTGCCAATAGGGGACCTCGTAGTTAGCAGAGGTTGGCAAGGGGCTTCTGTTTGCACTCTTTGTAAACATCACTTAGAGAGCCTTGTCCATCTGTTCCTCCAATGCGACTTTGTAAGACCTATTTGGTTTGAATCAGATATGGGAATTCTCATTCCTTCAACTCCAAATCACTCTATTTCATTTTGGTTAGGCTGGTTACACCATATGGACCACATTTTGTCACTTCACTGTAGGAGTTTTTTTCTCAAAAATTTTGTGTATTCTTTGGTGTATCTGGCTGGCACGGAACAAGGCTATTTTTGAGTTTATTTTTCCATTCCCCCTCTCAAGTCCTCACTCATGCAAACCACCTCACTCAATCCATCAACCAAGCTTTCGCATTTCCATATCTCTATCTCCACTCCCCTTCTTTAGAGAACTTTTTCCTAGAACTACTAATCCTTCACATTCTGAAATGCATGCTTTTCATGTTACTCCATGTTTATGCAATTGTGATGATCCAATTTTGGATATTTTTTGTGCCCATGCTTATAATATGCAACGTAACAAATTTGGTGTGGATATAACCTTTAAGGTTCAGTCCAGGACTGTGGGCTCTATTTTCAGAAGTTCTTCCTTTCCAAAAGATTGCGCCTCCATTCTCCCTTTAATTGAGGCAATGAGTTAGGCTTTAAATAGAAATTTGTTGCGTATTCACATCCATGCTAATGATTTTTCTCTTTTAACCAGTTGAGAAGCATTAAGGAGTTTCCAGCCATTGCAACTCCATTGTTTTTTGATTTATGCTTCCTTGTGCAGTCTGTTCATTTCTGCAGCTTATCCCTATGTGACCATAGCAGATAACATCAAGCATATTTTTTGGCTAAGTTTGTGGCATCTTCCAGGATCCATTCAGAAGTGGACACTTCTTATACTTTTGACACCGAATGAGATATCAATCGTTCTTTTGCTTTGGAAGATTGTACCTTTTGATATGCTTGATGTATTTATTTTTTGTTTTTTGTTTCTCTTAGCCGTGTGCTTTGGGTTGTAATGAACTATGGATGTAATGACTCTTTTATCTATGAAGTTCTTCTTTATTGTCAAAAAAGAAAATTAATATATTAAATTTGCGGATCCACCGAGAATTTGAACGGAACCAAATTTGTAGGACAACTAATGAGATTTTCAATTAAAGTGCAATTTGGATTAAAAACAATCTGCCACTAGAGTCCCATTAATTTGTGCTACATCTCATCTTGATATAAGGGTATTCAAACTTTCCAAATGAAGTGAGATGATCGGTCCCAATCTATCCACCCTTTGGAGTCTTGCAAAGGAGGGCACTTATTGCATTGGCATTTAGCTTCCCACTTCAAAACGACTACCATTTTTGCATGTTTTCGGACCTTCTCATTGAACAAATATATAAGTATCACTTGTAGGGGTGAATTGTGTTCTACGGTTTTGTTCAATTAGGGGCAATTAACCATAAGACCTACAATGTTGTTTGTTTGGTTAGTTCTATTGTTGCCATATATATGCATTGTGTTTCCTAAATGCTTATATTTTATTCCGCACCATTATCTCTTGTGGGTAGTCGACTAGTTGGTACCTTACACACTCATGTTTAGATGTGTATTGTCGCATGATGTGCAAAACAATAAGGAAGATTATTATTCCCTCAAGACATAAACATAAACAAACAAATAAAAAGACTAGGGCATGTTTGGCCACTTCCTTTTTCATTATGAGTTTTGCATATTTGTACCTCAATTGGTATTAGAACATTCGTCTTTGTCCTATTAATTCGTCCTTTACTAATCTTGAGGATCTTGTAGAATCTTAAGTGATAATCCTAAATTCCTACACTATTCCCATATTTGTAATGATTAAGTATGACTATTTTCATTTCATTTTGATGTGGTAGGAAAAAAATGACTTTATCTCTTTGATCAGTTGATGAGTTTCAAAATTTAGTCCTTACTCCTTAGTATTTCATTGGCTATTGTAGAAACCCCAATCTGGGCTTCCAAATTAGTTTACTTCCAGTTCTTGATTCTCCGATGATGAAACAGATCAACAACACCCTGGTAGTGTCAAGTGTTTGAGCTTCAAATGTTTGATACCTTTTTTGAACCCTTAAACCTAGCCTAAGCCTTTCAAAACCCCTAAAACCCTACTAGCACACGTTGGTTGAGACCCAGCACGCGTGGGTGAAAGTGCCAAGAATTGGTCAAATTGTCAGGTTTGACCATGGACCAGCATAGGGCGGCTTGGACTCGTGCGCGCCAGTCCACAACTCGGGCACGCTGGTCAACCTATGGCGTTGACTCGCACGCACAAGTCCTAGACTCACGCGCGCTGATTAGCGTCTGGTCGAACTTGCTTTATTCAGCACGCAAAAGTCATTATCAGTGGAGTACAGCATGTTGGAAGCTTCCATTTTGCCTGAAAAGTAGTTTCTGGATAGGAGGTGTCCACATCCCCACATATCTCCCACCAACCTTTCCAAAGGAGGAAATTTGGCCACCAAGCCATGCCAAACCAGACCTTATTGACTGGTTTTACCTTTAAACACCACCATTTGCTTCTTCTATAAATACCCTCCGTTGTTCTTCTTCCAAAGGGTTACCCAAGTTTTAAGACCAAAGAGGGATAACAAAATTCCATACACCTTGAGTGACACAAACATCATTTGCGAAACCCTAATCCCAAGCAACAACCTTCCTTATTCACTGTCAACCCTCATCCAACCTTAACTCAAAGCTCAAACACTTTTCAAACCTTAAAAACCAAAGGTATAACACCTTTGTATTACTCTGTTCTGATCCCTAAGGGGGGCTGGCAGGGTCAAGGCTGGTAATCAATACTAGTCCTGGCCCTAAAGCTGGCAAGGTTTCAAAAACCGTAGTAGCAAGGACCAGCGCACGTTGATTGTTAGTACGCGCATGCCACTTTGTGGCTGCGTGCGCAGGTCTTGCGTGGAGATTGGTGCCTTATTGTTTTGTGTTCTACTTTGTATATGGGTCACTGTAATCATGCTAACAATCAATTCATTGCTTTCCTTGGTTAACTCTGCTAATTTTATTTTAGTATCCATACCTACTGCTATGAAGTACCACTGGGGTCTTTCTGGACATGTCCCAGAACCCAAAAACATGTAAACCAAACACTAGTTAAGTGGTTCAGACCCGCACGCGCTTGTAGCTTACCCACGCGCACAGGTCCATCTTTGACCAGTGGCGAGCCTTGCATGGGTATCTAGGCCCATGGTCTCTGTTTTTATCCCCACATTGTTTGTGGGGTGTTTTGTTAATTTATAGGGCTTTTCAACCTTTAAACTGTGTAGTGTAGCTACTATAACTGCTTGGTTTGTCCTGGGTGAGCACTGGTCCTTCCAGAGCCCAAAGGAGGATAAAAATAGAGCCTGTAAGAAAGGTACATCCGCGTGAGCGTGTTGCATATTGGCACGTGCAGGTTGGAACCGCGTGCTATGGCTTTGGTCAGTGTATGTGAGTTCCTTCCTATGCATGTCAAGTTTGGAACTGTGCATTGGGTTTGCTCTTTGTGACAGAACCTGGTTCTATCCTATTTACTACTTTCGCATCTATACTATCGATCACATCTTGCAATATGTTACAGTTTTAATCCCCATTTTAACCGTTTCCCTATCCTAATTGGCTAAAAATTGATTAATAAAAGTATAATCTAGATGTTTTCACAAAATGCCTAAATAGAGACCCATCTCCAAATTGTGCAAAAAGGGTGTCTTAAAACCCTTCCCCTCTCGTAACCAAGCTTCCGGACCCAGATATGGTTATGACGAACTGGTGCTTTCACATTTTCAAATCAAATAGCATGTCATGCGTTTTGAATTTTGTTTGTTGGGTGTCGGACCTTCAAACCCAAGTGGTGACTCTGAATTGAGCGCTCATCCTGCTAGCGCTCCCTCGTTCCCGGGCCTTGCTGTAGAAAACGGAATTTCTAAGGGCATGCTGCCCATAGTGGCAACTCTGCTGGGGAATAATTGAACTAATATTGATCCGCACTTAGAGTTTAATACGCTTGTGAACAATTCTTTAAAATTTTGTCAAAACGGTGAGCTTCGCGCTGCCGAAGACCAAAATTGTGATTTAACAGGACCTCGTGTTCGGCCAATTTGATCTGGGACTTTTTCGATTGATCACTTGCGTAGTTTCCTCTAAAGATGGATTAAATAAAGTGAGCCAAATTTGAAAAAGGCATTTTGCGATTCTTCTTCTTTTAATCAATTTCTTAGCATTCTCATTTGCATCGATGTGGGATAGCCTTGTTGGAGTGTTTTGGCAATTCGATATGGTTTATCGGAGCCCAGGGACCCTGAAAGCCCGACAACCTTCGACGATGATAAGTCATTCTACCATCTGATTGTTGCTCTGCGGTTACACGGGCAACATGAGGTATATCTTGGCTTTAGTCCGAAGAACCTATTACGAACCAAAATCAGCCTTTGCATATACAAAGCACTAGAACTTTCCAAACTAGGACAAATACCTGCAGGGTAAAATCTAGTTGCATCTAACCCCATATACTGTCTACGTTTTATTGTTTTCTCTATCGCATGCACTGTACATTCATTCTCCGTTTTGCGTAGGAGCATGTTTAGGGCGGCTTCTAGGTTCTTGTTCTTTCGAGTTTGTCTTAAGATTACTAGGACACTGCTATTGCCTGATGAAGAGTCGTGCATCTTCATGGTAGACATTATCAATTTTCAAAGTCCTTAGATCAACAGGACTTCAAGAAATCAAACCTTTTTAAGTCCTTTGCTCATGCTCGATTGAGGATTCAACAAAAAATAAGGAACCACAAAGTATTTATACTATGACACTGATATCATTCAGGTTACAAGTGCGCAGTCACTTACAGCCACCCCGGCTAAAGTGTGATGTCACTAACGTTACCCTGGTTAAGGTGTCATGCCATCAATACCGAGTTGTTACAAGTTCAAAGTTGAAACTTCGAGAACAGAATAGTCAAAGGCTTAAACTATTTTGACATCTCTTAGTGTTAGTCGATCTATTCAAAGAATAGACCTCGAAAAGAATTTCGAGGATTTTGGCAGCATTCGAACATCATGAGATAGACTCGTCTTTGGTTGTAGAGTCTAGGAGGATACTGACGATGATGACGTGTACATTGCATTTCTTCTTGCAAATAACTGCTGCTGGAACGTCACTGGGCCTTCAATTGCTTTACTGTCTAGTTTGGAATCATTGCACCGAACAAGAGAGTACCGGAAGGAAGAGCCAAACCCACTTGGGAATGTCTTCAGAATTCGGTTCAAAGACTTGTCAAGCTAGATTCCCTGTCAGTCGCAACGAAGGCTTCTCCAGGTTCACTATTGGCCGCACTACAGTCGGGTTCGCCATCGATATTGCAAAAAACCACTTCGCCGGCTTCTCCATCTTTAGCTTCTTCATCAAGCTCCAGTGAAAAACCTGCGATGACAAATCAACCGCTCAATCTTGAAGCCATGCTCACAAATCTGTAAAATAGTCATTGCTATGTAGCAAAGGGCTAACAAAACTGATGGTTCCATTGCCCGCCTGAATGATCTGATCACTACTTGACTTCCGCCAGCTCCCGAAGAGGAAACTGTGGACTCGGAGGATAAGGACATCCATGTGGAGCCTGTCTTGGTTTTGGATCCAAACTGCGAAGGGCGCCTCATTGTTCAACACTTACCTAGAGAGGTTCATGTACCTGTCCCAAACCCGAATCTTATGGGTGGTAGACCTGTTCAAAATCCTGAAATGGCTACTCTAATAGCCAAGATGGCCAAGCTCGAGGACACTGTCTCCAAATCTGAAAAATAAGGGGTTGACGGCTTGGACATGGACCGGCTCTGCCTCTATCCTAATGCAAGACTCCCTGAGAGGTTTAAAATGCTAGACTTCTCCAATTTCATGGGACCAGTGACCCAAAGTCTCATCAATTGGGTTATCATGCTGCTATGAAGCTGCTTAGCATTGAGGATGATGCGATGGCTCAAATGTTTCCTCAAACGCTCTCTGGCCTTGCCTTCCAATGGTTTCTGTCTCTTGACATCTCCAAAAGAAGAACTTGGGAAGAAGTAGGGGTTGCCTTTGTCTTGCAGTACAGTTACAACTCGCAGATCAAGATGACTACTTGTGAGTTGGAGTCCACCAAAATGGAAGCAAAGGAGTCCTTTGTGGATTTCATTAAGGAGTGGAGAGCCAAAGCCGCTCTAATGACTGAGCACCCAAGCAAGAGGGATCAACTCTACATCATCTCCCGTAATCTTCAGCCTGACTTCGCCAAGTACCTTGTGTTGGTTCAAGCATCGGCCAACTTTGAGACTTTCTTCGAGTCTGGTTTGGCCATCGAGGAGGTGTTGCAAAGAGGAGTTCTGCCAAAAGGAGAGTCCGCTTCTTCCTCCACTCAGAAAGCTAAGCTAAGAGCTTACTCTGGGAATAGTAGCACATTATTTGGCAGTGGGCAATTACGCCACTGCAGCTATAAGTGGGGATATCGCTGTTACTTCCCTTAACCATACAACCGACATTAATGAGGTTCAAAATGCCTAAAGCTATTGGGTGCAAACCCAACCTCGAAGTTTCTCTGTCTTTAAGGCACCTATGTCCTTAGTGATACCTCGGAGTTTCTCTGTCTTTAAGGCACCCATGTCCTTAGTGATGGAAAAACTCGTCAAGTCTGAGTATCTCAAACCTTTGACCCTAACTGCCCTGCCAAAAGTCTTACCTGCTGGTTATAAACCTAACCTGTTCTGTGCCTACCACCAAATGTTTGGCCATCCCACTAATGCGTGCTATCGTCTTCGACATGAGATTCAAGATCTCATTGATGATGGTACTCTTCAAACTCCACCCTCATCAAAGCCCAATGTCATCTCCAACTCCCTACCTCAACACGATTCCAACCCTCTGGTTGGTCAGATATCTATCACCTCCACTCAAATCAGTCCAAGCCACTATATCATCCCTCAAAACCAACCCAAACCAGTTGTGTTTATCCCGTCTGAACCCGAGGTTGGCATGTTGGCCATAGGTTGGAGAATAGAAGATGGGGCTGAAAGTTAGAAAGCACTGGTTTAGGACTGGGTCGATCAATCAAAGGCAAGGACTGACGGGCTGAGGTCCAATGTTCAAGGGAGCACCGAGTAGGTGTCGTCAAAGAAGCTAAGGACGCCAAAGTGATGTTGCTTTAGCCTGATGTCCTATAGATTCCTCCTCTCTGTGAGGAAGCCAAGGGTAACTATAAAAGTTGCATTTTCAAATCGCGTCTATTTTGCATTGACACTTTTGAGTCTGAGTATGACACAGTGTTTGTCAAGTCGTCTAAGTCTAGCTCTGAGTCAGAGTTTGTGCCTCTTGGCCCTCCATGTCGTAGCTTCTATTTCAATTCGAGTCTTTTGCTGAAGGGGGCTTTCTTTTTGAATGAACTATTTTGCTTCTAAGTACTTCGCTGGCTTTTGAATAAACTGCGTTAACCCTAACGAGGAAGGGATGGATTTCGATGGGATCATCCCCAAGGAAATGTGTTCCCTCGCCGAAAGGGAAGATGAAAGGCATGCTCAGCCTATTAATCGAAATAGTTGTTTTCAAATAAATTTGAAAAATGGGGTAGACCTCCGGATGTTTCAAAATTGGTTCAATGCTGGAGCATTGCGCCTGGTCAAATAGGCTTGAAGAATTCATTGACGATTTGGCATGGTCTCACAAAGACATGTCTGCAATGATCCAGGGACCAAGAAGCATCAAGTCCCCTACTCTAGAGCTCATACCATGTTCAAAATAGAAACAATGGCGTTTTGCCAAGCACAAGTTAGAAAGTGTAAAAATGGCCTAGAGCAAGGCATGTCAATTGAAGCACTCTAGACCCTGTGCTATCAAAGCCATTTTATCTGGGGGTACAGCCAAAGATCATCGACCTCGATAACAACAAGTTCAATACCTTGGTCAGCCTGGATCAACGCAAGGGTTGCTTTTTCCTGAGAGAAGCTCATTGGGCTGAAAACCCCGAGGGTGGGCAGTTCCAAGCAAAAGTTAGAGCAGTCTGTTAGATCAAAACCTATGAAGGCGGTCCAGGCAAAAGTAAATAGGCAATATTTGAAAGCTCGCTAGACCAAAGACCCGAATGGGTGGTACTAGGCAAAAGTTAAAGCATAAAAGGAGAGGTAAAACACACGAGTGAACCTTGGCCCGAACTACGTTTTAACCTGATTCCCCAAAATGGGATATGTAGGCAGTCTCTCTTCGAGACTCGATCAAGATCTATCAATTTGATCCAAGGTTTTGGCACATCGCCGTGTTCAAGAAGAAGATAAGCCTCGTTGGAGAATCAGAAGGGGGAACCTTTTGTCTTTCAATCTTATTTCAAACTGCTACTTCGATTTCAAAGCTAAGCATAAAAGCCTTAAAAGATTTGAAGCATCAAAAATAGAACGAAATGCTTGCGAGGCCTAATGGCTCACAGTTTGTTCTAAGTTCAGCGAAGACTGGTGTAAGCAGCCTCAGCGGACTTGTATTCACGTGCGCAAGTTTAAGGTTCACGCGCATTTGTTCAAAGTTATGCACGTTGGTCTCAAACCTGCGCGTGCTTCTTCAATTTCAGTAGCAGTTAGAAGCAGTTAGGTACTGCCTCCAACTCGTCTTTTTCCATCTCAAGTTCGAAGCACCTCGAATGTTGTTGAAGGGGCTTTTGCCAAAATTTGTCTTTTTGTGCAGGTCATATGTACTTAATGTGACTTCATGGGGGTGTCGGTTTCAATCCAAGCCTATATGTGTCATCATTTGCGTCTTATGTCTGTCTTTGTAGCATTTTTCCAGTTTTTCAACCCATTGACATTTCGGGATTCTTTTCTCGATTTCGTCTGTTGTATAGGGCATCGTACATCTGTTTGACCTTACACAAGCGTCAGTTTCACCTGTCTAAAGGGCTCTAATGAGTTTTGGCACGTTAATGCCTAAAATTTCATTATTTTTCATGTGTCTAATGGGTTCGCGTTGTATCCTGGAGTTCTTTCTCACTTTTCATTCAAGCTAGGCTAGTCTGTACATATATGTGTGTCTGCGCATTGGTTCAGGTCATTTGTTAATGCAAATTGGATATTAGTGGTTAGTTTTTGTATTCTCTTAAACACTTGCAAAAGAGAGTCAATAAACTGGAAAATGCAATTTTTACATTGCTACCCTAACCTCTGTAATCCACAACCAATGGAATCTCGTGAGCGGCAAGGGCATGTCAGCCCAAGGCCAAGAAAAACATATCTATGGGTACATCCGCCCAAGCATCAAAGAAGGGGCACGCAGGGCCAATGCCACTATTAAATGTCAACAAGGGGCACATCAGCCCGCTCAATGCCTATCCAAAAGATAATGAAGTAATGGGGCTTAATGATAGTCCTTAGGCGTCATTGTCCTCCTATGAGCCGCCCTTAGTTTATGTCTGCATTGCCAATTTGTGCATTCAAATAGTATACATCATTGTATATCATGTATATCAAATGTTGAAAGCAGGAAAAGTCTGCCAAGTATCGAAAGCAGGACAGTAGCCGGTTTGTTGGAGTTATGCTCGAGTGGTTACCATTATGTCTTTGTTTGCCGACGGATGCGATTGAAAAATCTCATATGGTATCGTTATCATTTGTTTAGCAGAGGTAATGGAAATCCCCTTAACTCTCGATTTTTTTGCCGAAGGATGCGATGCAATCTCCTGCAGTTTTGTTATCGTTGGTCAGTGGATGTGATGAAGTCTCCCACATCCTCGATTTGTTTGCCTAAGGATGCGATCCAATCTCCAATGGTTTTGTTTCAATTTGTTTAGTAGAGGCAATGGAAATCTCCCAAATCTCAGTTTGTAAACCAAAGGATGCTATCATGCGGAGCTGGTGTTGTTTGTTAGCAGAGGCAAGGGAAATCTCCCTAATCTCGATTTGTAAACCAAAGGATGCTATCCTATGGAGCCGGTGTTGTTTGTTAGCTGAGGCAATGGAAATCTCCTTAATCTCGGTTTGTTAAACAAAGGATGCAATCCTGGAGAGCCAGAAGTTGTTTGTTCACGAAAGAGTTAGAAGTCTCCCTCATCTCTATTTGTTTGCCACAATGACGATTAGCCATATTATCAATGACGATCAGCCATGTCGCCTGTCTCAGTCATTCAGCAATGATTAGCCATATCATCAACGACGATAAGTCATATCGTCTGTCTTAGTCATTCAGTAATGATCAGCCATATCATCAATGACGATCACCCATATCGTCCACACAGTCATTCAGTGATGATTAGCCATATTATCAACGATGATCAGCCATATCATTCGTCTCAGTCATTCAGCGATGATCAACCATATTATCAACGATCAGCCATATCGTTCGTCTCAGTCATTCAGCGATGATCAGCCATATCATCAACGCCGATCAGCCATATTGTCCGTTTCAGTCCATTCAGCGATGATCAGCCATATTATCAATGACGATCTGCCATATCATTTGTTTCCATATCATCAACGATGATCAGAATATCATCCGCGTTCACCCCTATCAATGATGATCAGAGTATCATCCGCGTTCACTCCCTCAATGGCAATCAGAATATATTCCGATCAATCCACAACAATGATCAAAATATCATCCGATGGTCCACCCGTCAGCAACTAATTATTCCCCAGGAGAGTCCGCCTTGGCCTGCCCCAAACGACAACCTCTACTTTAGTCTAGCTTCATGCACATCTTTCAGCAACCTTATTGCCTGTCTTGGATGGTCTTTGATAAGGAGATTGGCTCTGATTCCCAATAGATGGAATTCAAAGAAGGATTACAAAATTCCATACACCTTGAGCGATACAAACATCACTTGCACACTCTAATCCTAAGCAACAACCTTCCTTATCCACAATCAACCCTCATCAAACCTCAACTCAAAGATCAAACACTTTTCAAACCTCAAAAACCAAAGGTATAACACATTTGTATTACTTTGTTATGATCCCTAAGGGGGGCTGGCAAGGTCAAGGCTGGTAATCAATACAAGTCCTGGCCTTAAAGCTGGCAAGGTTTCAAAAACCGTGGTGGCAAGGACCAGAGCGCACTGATCGTTAGTATGCGTGCGCCACTCTGTGGCTAAGCGAGCAAGTCTTGTTTGGGGATTGGTGCCTTGTTGTTTTATATTCTACTTTGTATATGGGTCACTGTAATCATGCTAACAATCAATTTATTGCTTTCCTTAGTTAACTCTGCTAGTTTTATTTTAGTATCCATACCTGCTGCTTTGGAGTACCACTGGGGTCTTTTTGGACATGTCTTAGAACCCTGAAGAAACATGTAACCCAAATACTGGTTAAGTGGTTCAGACCCGCGCGCGCTTGTGGCCTACTTGCGCGCGTAGGTCCCTCTTTAACCAGTGGTTGGCCTTGCATGGGTATCTAGGCCCTTGGTCTCTGTTTTTATCCCCACATTGTTTATGGGGTGTTTTGTTAATTTGTAGGGCTTCTCAGCCTTTAAACTGTGTAGTGTAACTATTATAATTGCTTTGTTTGTCCTGGGTGAGTATTGGTCCTTCCAGAGCCTAAAGGAGGATAAAAGAAGAGCCTGTAAGAAAGGCACATCCGTGCACGCATGTTACATATTGGCGCGCGCAGGTTGGAACTGCGTGCAGTAGCTTTGGTCAGCGTATGTGAGTTCCTTCCTGCACATGTCAAGTTTGGAGCTGTGCACTGGGTTTGCTCTTGTGGACAAAACCTGGTTCTATCCTATTTACTGCTTTCGCATCCATACTATTGATCACATCTTGCAATATGTTACAGTTTTAATCCCCATTTTAACTATTTCCCCTTCCTAATTGGCTAGAAATTGATTAATAAAAGAAGAATCGTGATATTTTCACAAAATGCCTAAGTAGAGACCGTTCTCTGGATCGGGCGAAAGGGGTGCCGTAAAACCCTTCCCCTCTCGTAACCAGGCTCCCGAACCCAGATATGGTTGTGACAGACTAGTGCTTTCACTTTTTTAAATGAAATAGCGTGTCATGTATTTCGAATCCGGTTCCTTAGGTGCCGGACCTTCAAACCCATGTGGCAACTCTGAATTGAGCGCTCGTCCCCCTAGCGCTCCCTCGATCTCGGGCCTTGCTTTAGAAAATTGAATTTCAAAGGGCATGCTGCCTACAGGTATTAGCATTTTCTAGATGTTGTGATAGCTAACAATTATCCATCACTTTCAATTTCCCTTCAAAATATAGTCCTTAGTATAGCATGATCTGTTAACTTATTTTCTGGTTGATGTCAGGCATTTTTTGACGATTACAATACTACTAAAGGAGGAAATTGGTTGATGTCATGTATTAAAATATAGTCCTTAATATTTGCTACTTTGGTGGTGTTCTGTTTCTGGTTTTTGTTTTTGGGTGCTGGTGGTTGCTTCAGTTGGTGTTGTTTTGCTGTTGCTGTTTCCTGCAGCTTTCCACATGTTTAGAAAAAGCTAGCTGAACTAAACTACCTTTGCCCATAAAATAAGGCACAACCAAGCACACCTGTAATGGGCTTACAAAGCATACTTTAAGACATACAAATGGCTACCCCAATCCAGACATACCCTGTGATTATCTACAAAGTTAGGATTCTGCCCTTCTAATTATATCCAAGTAATCCTGTTTGTAGAATGGACATATTACTTGTTATTGAAAGTTGGTATATTGTTTTAGATAGAGCTCTCAAGCTTAATATTAAAGTTGGCACGCATATTATCAATTCTAAACTTGAGATATTTCCATTTTATGATGTTTTCAAATCTCCTATTCCTAACAAATAATTATGTGAAGCACTTCATTGGAAATCCATATCTTATCCAAATAGAACCATATTGTTTGTCATTAGTTTCTTTTGCTTAGTATTATTACAAGTTTCTTTTTTACCCAGGACCATGCTAAATAATCTGACACTTAAGCCCCCTTTTTTTTCCCTAAATGCAGGCAGCCAAATTTTAATCTTCTAAGCGAGGAGGAATTGGAAGAAGGTAATGCATGCTTTTGTTTGCTTGGTGTGGATGTCTATTATAGCTATTGCTGCAATTGTTTTTCTTCGGACTTCTACTATGTGCTGTTGTGGGCAACGTGCCCTTAAAAGATTCGTTCTTTTAAAGCTTGATAGAGGGAGCGCTAAGCAGGACGAGCGCTCGTAAATCAAAGAGTCGCCACTTGAGTTTGAAGGTTTGACACCCAAGGAATTGATTTGGAAATGCCTTACACACTATTTTGATTTGAAAAAGTGAAAGCACTAGTCCATCATAACCATATTTGGGTTCGAGCGCCAAGTTACAAGAAGGGAAGAGTTTTAAGGCACCCCTCTTGCCCAATCCGGAGATCGGTCTCTACTTAGGCATTTTGTGAAAAAGTTTTGAGATTCTTCTTTTGTCAATAATTTTTTAGCTAATTAGGGTGGAGAAACAATTTAATGGGGATTAAAACTGTAACAATTTGCAAGATGCGACAATAGAGCATGGATGGAAGAAAACGTAAGCAAATAGATGAGATAAAAATCAAAATACTGCTAGGAAATTAAAACAATGCATTAATCGAAAATTGGCACAAACAGCGACCAACTTGCATGCCACCTACGTGCATGCAAGCAGACTTGCATGCGCCAATCTCCAATACGCGCTTGTGTGTTAACTTCTCACAACAGGCTTGATTTTTATCTCCCTCTAGGCTCTAGAATGACCAGTGCACACCCAGAACCAAACTAAGCAGTTTATATGTACCGGAGAACTAAATAATTACAAACAGAAAGAATATAATTGAAATGCATCCCATAAACATGTGAGGGATTAAAGCAAAGGCCAAAGACCTAGCTACCCACGCAAAGCCAGTCACTGGAATTAAGCTGACCCGCGTGCGCAGATCGAAGACAAATGCGTGTCTGTTCTGATTGGACTTCCAATAATTGGTTTGCATACCTAGGCTCTGAGACATGTTTAGAAGCAACCCAAGGGCATTCCAAAGAAATAGAAAGACATGCTGAACTAAAACTAACAATTTTATCATGTAAAACCACAAACTGGTTTTAGCATGCATCACAGTGACCTAAATGCAATGAAAAACATAAATACCATCACCCCTGTCCCCACGCAGGTTTGTGCACGCGGCCAAGGATTGGCACACGTGTACAGAGGACCAGCATGCGCAGGTATGAAGGTCAACGATTCTTGTAACCCTACTAGCTTTAGGACCAAGGCTGGTATTGATTACCAACCTTGGCGTTGCCAGCCCCTTTTAGGGATCAAAATCGAAAATAGTAAGGTTTTATACCTTTGCTTAAGGTGTTTGAAAATGGATGTGAACTTTGATGTTTGATGGTTGAAAATGGAAAGAAAAGATGTTTGAATAGTACTGAGGAATGTGAAATTGGATGGAAATAACTAAAGGGCTTGTGTGTTTTTTTTTTTTTTTATCCCTTTGAATTTTTGTAACCTTTAGCATGGAAGTGCAATGGGAGTATTTATAGGAGTTTGAGTGGGTGGCAAATAAGGTGGAAAGACTAGACAACCAGGATGGTTGGGTTGCTTGGTGGAGAGGGTTGTCCCGAAAGGTGATGGGAAGGGTTGTGTTGTGAGGTGGAGTGCCCCAAGCCTACCAATACATTGTTTAGGTGACAGAATCAGATGTCCTACAGTGTAATAGACCCCTAATGATCTCAAAATCCAACTGGAAAAAAGGTGAAAGGGACAGGTGTTGACTGGCGCGCGCAGGTCCTATACAAGTGCGCGTGTGTCAAACCTACCACCGCTCCAGTCAACAGTCAAAGCTTGACCTTTGACCAACACCTGGCAAAGTTGACTAGCGCGCATAGGTTCCAAACCAACGCACTTGAGTCAAACCTCAGCTAGGGTTTATGGTTTACGGTTTAAGGTTCAAAAGGGGTTCCAAACATTCTAAGTTCAAATCCTCTTCGTTCTCAAAACTATTTTGATCTAATTCATCATCGGGGAAACAAGAAACCAAAAATGTGTAAATCAATTGAGAAACCCAGATTGGGGTGTCTACAGCTGCATCTTTTCGAGGATGATTTTTGCGGCTACAACTTCTAATACAACTTCAACCTACGGGCATGTTTCTCATGTTTTGGAGGGTTTCAAGTAGCACATTTATGTGGTTGGCTTTTGGGAGCAGAAAGTGTATAAGCTCAGCAAAGAAGTAAGCTTCAGATAAAGAAAATCTGCGAAATGAGATGGTTAGCCTAGTGCATGATTACATTTTCAGGAAAGTAGAATTACATTAGTTGTTTTTTGATGATTCCAATTAGTCGGGCTATTTTCTGTAGTTTTTGTTGGGAAATTGTCTCCCAAGCTAATATACTGAATCTTTGTTCAATGGTTGAATTGTTTATTGTATATTGACATTTGGATGCAGTTAGTGTTGAATGGAATAAATCATTTTTGTTTCTTAAATGAAATTTCCATGATGTTATTTGAAAATGCTAATATATTGGTGTTTATAGAATTTTTTAAACAATGCGAAAAATTGGCTAATATAGCGTTTTTAAAATGCTGTAGATACTTTAAAAACGCTATAGAAACTTTACATTCTATAGCGTTCTTAAAACGCTGTAGAAGCTTCACATTCTATAGCGGTCATAAAACGCTGTCTAAAGTCCACATTCTATAGTATAGACACCCTATTTTGGACTGTCCAGATTAGTTTACTTACGGTCTCTGATTCCCTAATAATGATTAAGGTCAAGAACGCCCTGAGACTGTTGGAGTGTTTGAGCTTTGAGTGTCCTGAACCTCATTCAAACCCTTTCGAACCCCCTTTCAAACCCTTCAAGCCAGAACCGAAAGGCCTTAGTAAAATCTTATTGGCTTACGCTGGTACTGTGTTGGCATGTGTTGGTAAACTACCATGTGTCAGTCATCAACCGTTGACTCAGTTACCACTGGCGCACGCAGGTATAGGGCTGGTGTACTCCAGTCAAAACCAGTCAAAAGTCACTATTCAACCACGTGCACAAGACTTTTGCGACCACCCCAGTATGCTGAACAGTCTCCTGATGATTGTGAACGTACCGGGATGTTCCCCCCTCTCCTATAAACCCTTTCATGCAAGTCCCATGCATTTAATGCATGGAGACTTATCTCCCTAACCCAACCAGCCCTTAACTAAGCTGGTTAACTTTCTCCTTCAGCCACCCTTGGCCTATAAATACCCCCCCTTGCATTTATATGCAAGGGGTTACACTCATTTAAAAGCTCTCAAGCCCTCCTCTCTCTCATTTTCCCTAGTTCTTTGCTTCCTCTTCTTTCATTCATTGAAAGAGTAAGCAAGGGACCTTTTCCACACACCACAGAACCTTTTCACTCACTATCCATCCATCAAGCCCCAAGCTCAAGCTCAAACATTCCATCAAACTCAATCTAAAGGTATACCACCTTTTATTCTGTAATCTGTTCTGACCTCTGAGGGGGGCTGGCAGGGTCAAGGCTGGTAATCAATGTCAATCCTGGCCCTAAAGCTGGGATCGTGCAAGGCTATCAATGGCGCACGCCAATAAGTCTAAGTCATACACCAGTCATGGCTGTATGTGCAAACACTAGTGTAGGGACCATTGATCAGTTGTTCGATGTTTTCTTTCTATTTTCATCACCTTATTGCATGCTAAGAACCAGTTTACAGCTTTTTGTATTTTAGAACTGTGTAGTCATAGCATTTAATATTTGTTTATATCTGCTTTGGAATGCCTCTGGGATCTTTCTGGTCATGTTCCAGAGCCTAGAAGATGCAAAGCCAAGCACTGGACAAAGAGGTATAACTGGCGTACGGGGCTTTATGATCGGCGTACAATAGTCAGACCCTGCCCAGTGGCTGGCCCTTGCATTGCATTTAGGCCTTGGCCTATGTTTATTTCTCCACATTGCTTATGGGGTGTCCTTTTCATTTTATTTCCTTAGATCCATTTATGTTGTCTGTATCAGTATATATCCTATCATATAAATTGCGTGGTTTGTCCTGGGTATGCATTGGTCCTTTCCAGAGCCCAAAGGGTTGAGAATAGAAGCTGTGTGTTTGAATTTATCAGCGCACGCTGGTCTTGGAGTGGAGTACGCAGGTCATTTCTGCATGCAGTGGCATCGCTAGTGCATGCAGGTTTCCTCTTGTGTATGTCATTTCAGATCAGTGTGTTCCAATTTGTTTAAAACGCTCACAGGTGCTTGTTCCTAATCTATTTTACTTGTTTCAATAAAGCAAATCATCCATCACATTTTGCCACATAAATGCGATTTGTTACAGTTTTAATCCCCTTTAACTGTTCCCCTGCCCTAATTGGCTAAAAAATGATTAATGAGAGAAAAAAATGCAAATGTATTAGAAAATGCCCGAGTAGAGACTGATCTCCGGATTGGGCGAGAGGAGTGCCATAAAACCCTTCCCCTCTCGTAACTTGGCTCCCGAACCTCAGATATCGAAGGTGACGACGATCCAACCTTTGCCTTTTCAAAAATCAAACAACGTAGCAAACGTTTCAAGTTCGGTTCCTTGGGTGTTTCATCGCTAAAACCCGTGTGGTGACTCTGAATCGAAGGGTTTCGTCGCGCTTTTCCAAAAAGGGCGCTTTCGATTTTATACGTTAAATAAAATTTCAAGGGTGTGCCCACAGTGGCGATTCCATTAGGGACTCATTGCTGAAGAAACAGAATGGTAACGTAACAAGATCTCATGTCCGACAAATCTGAAACTGGGGCTTTTACTATTGTTTACTTGTGTAGTTTTCTCCAAGTATCGATTAATAAAAGTGAGCCAAGTTTAAAAGGGTGTTCTTCTAAAACATGACGTTTCTCTCTCACTCAATCATTCTTTGGTGTTTTCCATTTGCATCAATGTTGGCTAGCCCGTTGAGGTGTTTTGGGTAACCGGCACAGTTTACTAGAGCCCGGTGTCCTCAAACACCCAACAACCTTGGACGATGATGAGTCATATTACCGTTCGATCGTTGCCTTGCTATACGCATTGCAACGGGAGGTATATCGCGGCTCTAGTTAGAGGAACTCCTTTAAACCAAAATCGGCCTCTACATGTGTACAAAGCAATAAAACCTTCCAACCTAGAACAGAAACCCCCAGGGTAGGACTTCTTGCATCTAACCCCATATACTGTCTATGTGTTACTGCTTTCCCTATCGCATGCTTGTACATACATTCATACCGTTTTGCGTAGGAACATGCTTGGGCAGCTTTTAGGTTGTCTCTTGTCGAGTCTGTCTTATGCCTATCAGGGCGTTACGTTGGCCTGATGACGAGTCATGCATCTCGATGTTGCACGTTATAAATTTTCAAAGTCCTTGGATCAACAAGACTTAGGGAAATCAATGCTATCTAAGTCCTTGTCTAAAGCCCAATCAAGGTTTCAAACAGAAAACTAGGAACGACTGAGAGAATGTCATGATACACCACCCAGGTTAAAAGTGCTAATCACTTACACCGCTCAAGTCTTAGGCTATTTTAACATCTCTTAGTGACAGTCGATCCCATCAAGGATACATCGTCGAAAAGAATATCTGAGGATTTTTGGCAACGTCCAAACGTCACGAGACAGGCTCTCTTTAGTTATAAAGTCGAGGAGGACACTGACGATGTTGATATGCGCATTTTCCATTCTTTCAAATAAATTACTACAGGCTGTCACTGAGCTCTTGTACTTTACTATCTAAAGCTATCGCACAGCCAGGGAAATTTCTGAAATCAAGAGCCAAACCTACTTGGGAACGTCCATTAGGTCTGTCTGAAGATTTTGTTAGGGGTTTGCTTCTTAGTCAGTCACAACAGAAGCTCTGGCCTATACTTTGTCAAGGGAGGATTCACTGCCAACTACTCTGCACGAATCTCCTCCATCACTCCATCTCCACTTGCATCACCGAAGCTTGTCAAAGCAGAAGTTCTAGTCATGGCCGACGTCCCACCTCAGAACCATGCTACTACCTTGGTGGATCTTCAGCACAACCTGGCTATCATGCAGCAAAGGGCCGACCAAGCTGATGCTTCCATGGCCACTCTACGTGTCTTAATCGAAGAACGACTCCTAGCAGGAGGGGGAGGCGGTGAAAGGCGCGAGCGTGAGCCTACAGCCGAAGAGGTTCCTCAAATCAAAAATCCTACACCAAACCCCGACATGGCTACACTAATTGCCAAGATGGCAAAGCTTAAAGAGACAATCTCCAAGTCCAAAAAGATTGGCACTAGTGGTTTGGACATGGACCGACTTTGCCCATTTCCAAATGCTAGGTTGCACGAAAGGTTCAAGATGCCAGACTTTGCGAAGTTCGATGGAATTGGTGATCCGAAAACTCATCTTTTGGCTTATCATGGCATGATGAAACTGCATGGAGTTGAGGAAGATGCAATGGCTCAGCTATTTCTGTAGACACTCTCTGGACCGGCATTCCAATGGTTTCTGTGTCGTGACATCTCCAAAAGAAGGACATGGGAGGATATCAACGCGGCTTTCAATGCCCAATACAGCTACAACTCTCAACTCAAAATGACCACTCAAGAGTTAGAATCAACCAAAATGCACGCAAAAGAGTCTTTTACGGATTTAATCAAGAGATGGAGGGGAAAGGCAGTTCTCATGACCGATCGCCCGAGCGAGAGGGATCAGATCCGCATCATCTCCCGTAACCTGCAGCTTGACTTCGTTAAGAACCTTGTATTAGTCCAGGGAGCTAACTTTGAGACTTTCTTCGACTCTAGCCTGGCTATTGAGGAAGCTTTCCAAACAGGAGTTTTGCCAAGGAATGACACTTCCTCTTCTACCTCAGCGCCAAAATCTAATCCCCATGCTTACACTGGAAATAGTACTGCTCTATTTGGTGGAAACAACTACGCCAATGCAACTTCTGCTAGTAACAACGCCACTACTCAAAGCTCCAACCACATTGCAGATGTTAACCAAGTGTAAACCCCTCAAAAACCCCGAAACTGAAATCAACCCTGAAACTTTGCTAACTTCAAGGCACCACTTACCTCAGTGTTGGAGAAGTTAGTCAAGACTGATCACCTTAGGCCCTTGACTCCAACCTTACTTCCTCAAAATCTGCCTCCCAGCCATAACCCAAATGTTTTCTGTGCCTACCATAAGATGCCTGGCCATCACACCGACTCTTGCTATCGTCTCTGACATGTGATACAAGATTTGGTGGACAATAGCACCCTTCCAACTCCACCCACTAAACCCAATGTCATCTCTAATTCCTTACCCAATCACAATTCTAACCCCTAACTTAACCAGATAACCCTCAGCTCTACCATAATCCAACCTAGCTCCACCATATTCAACCCCACTGACCATATCATCCCAGAAAACCACCCCAAACCGGTTGTAGCCATCCCGACTGATCTCAGTGTTAACATGTTGGTAGTTGGTTGGAAAATGGAAGACAAATAAGAGGAATGGAAAGAGCTCTCCAAGGATTGGATCGAGCAATACAACATGGGTTTCCCTGCATATCCTCATGTCAATCAAGTATGGTTAAGCTAGCGGGAAGATGAATGGAATGTGGCGCAAGATGATCCTTTGGATGGTCTATTTTTGTTCATGCTCTTCCATCAACATGAACTGGACCAACCCGGGGAAGAAGTCGAAGAGTATGTATGGGATGCACAACCCGATGCAGGGCAAATAGAGTTGGGTCTTAAAGCTGATTTAGACCAGAGCAATATCAATGAAGAGTACTAGAGTTACTATCAAGCAGGGGAGGTTATTCCCGATGTAACAACCGACATTACTCCCGAGGCTATGATCGCCCTCGTACTGCCACTTCTCTCTAAGCACTCTGTTACATTCACTAAAAGAGATCTACCCATCGAAGGGACTACTCATAACCGCCCACTGCACATCACTATTAAGTGTAAGGGACATTGGGTGCCAAATGTACTCATTGACAATGGTTCCGCAATCAATGTCTACCCTATGAAGGTTGCCTACCATCTTGGACTCACCAAGAAGGACCTTACACCGTCTAATTTGGCGGTCAAGGCATATGACAGCATGCGCCGCATAGTAGAAGGGATCCTAATGCTCAAGCTCGATGCTGAGGGTTTCGAGATGGATGTGGAATTTTTATGTTGTTGATATCGCTGCTACTTTCAATCTGTTGTTGGGTAGGTTATGGCTTCATCGGCCGGATATCATGGTAGTGCCTTCAACTCTACACCAGAAGGTCATGTTGGGACTCCCCATAGGGACTTTGACAATCTACGAAGACTCTAGGATCCGTCTGCACACACCACTCGCAAAAGATGGGGAACCGATCTTGAAAATCCTGCATGGGGAGGAAGATTCAAACTTTGGGGGTTTCTCTTTTGATACATCCGACTCAGCCCTCACCATTGCCATGGATGACAATTTTATCATAAGTTCAGCTGCCCTCGAGATAATGAGGAGAATGTCATTCATGCCTGGTTTAGGACTCAGGATCAACCAACAAGGGATCGCCGAATTCCCTATCTTTCCTTTTACCGAAGGCCGCTTTGGTTTGGGATACGTTTCCCCTATCAGAGTTGGCAAAAAACCTCGAACCCTTTATGGTAATCCCGATATCTACTTTGTCCGCGAAGGAGGAAGCACTGCTTACTTGGGACAAATCGAATTGTTTTGGGATTCGGAGACTTGCACTTGGCTGCCGAGTTTTGAGATCTTTGCTGCTGACACCTGGTCAGACAGCGAGGAGGAAATGGCTAAGGAAGAGCTTGCCAAGGAAGAATTCAAGAGGCAACTGGCTAAGATCAAGGAGAAGGCTGAGTGGCTGAAGACTTTTGATCAGGGGAGATTGGAGATGCTATTCTTCCAAGTAGGTTTGGTTGGCAAGGATGAAGAGGCTGAAGTGTTGATGCTTGGGCCCGACTCTCCCGACACTCTCGAAGATCCCACCTCTCTCATCGTGGAAGCAAAGGGTAGTATTAATAACTGCATTTTCACTCCATGTCTGACATGCATTGATGATATATTTAAATCTGACATAGAGTCTGTCAAGTCTAAGTCTAGCTTAGAGTCGGAGTTTGTGCCTCTTGGCCCTCCACGTCATAGCTTTTACTTTGAGTTCGAGTCATCTATACTTTGCAACTCTGCAGGGTTTTATGAAATTCATGAACCTACTTCCGACTACTTTGCTAACTTTGCATAAACTGTGTCGACCCCGACGATGAAGGAGCAGACTTCGACGGGAACATCTCGGCTGAGTTGCGTTCCCTCATCGAAAGGGAAGACGAAAGGCATGCTCAACCTCTAAAAGAAGAAGTAATTTCTGTAATTTTGAAAGACGAGGATGACCCCTGTATGATACAAATTGGTTCAAACCTGTCCCTGAAGGACCGCACTACAACAATCGAACTGCTCAAGGAATTTTTCGAAGTCTTTGCATGGTCTCACAAGAATATGCCCATTGATCCTGAAATAGGGCAGCATCGAATTCCGTTGACACCTGGGGCTATACTTGTCAAACAGAAACTTCGCAGAATGAGGCCGGATTGGGTTCAGAAGATCAAAGAGGAAGTCACCAAGCAGATTAATGCAGGATTCTTGAGGGTTACGGAGTATCCTAAATGGGTCGCCAACATTGTGTCTGTTCCTAAGAAAGAGGGGAGAATCTGAGTCTGCATCAATTTTAGGGACTTGAACAAAGCAAGCCCCAAAAGATAGTTTTCCCTTGCCACACATCGACGTGCTTGTGGACAACACAACGGGGCATGCCTTACTGCTATGTGATGATGCCATTTGGGTTAAAGAACATTGGTTGCACCATTCAAAGGGCCCAAACGACCTTGTTTCATGACTTCATCCACAAGATGGTTGGGGTCTACGTCGACGACATGATTGTGAAGGCAAAAGAGCAAAAGGACTACATTCCCTCACTCAGGTAGTTTCTCAAGAGGCTCTGCAAGTACAAAGTGTGTCTTAACTGGTAGAAGTGCACATTTGGGGTCACGGTAGGCAAGATGTTGAGATTCCTAATCACCACAAGAGGGATTGAGGTAGATCCGTCCAAGATCAAGGCAATTCTCGAGATGGAACCACTGCGGTCTGAGAAAGGTGTGCGAAGTTTTCTGGGGAAGGCCCAGTTTATCAGCAGATTCATCGCTAAGCTAACCTTGAATTGTGAACCACTTTTTCGTTTGCTCAAAAAGGATGTCCCATTGGAGTGGACAGACAGGTGCCAAGCCACTTTCGAGTCTATTCAAAGGTACTTGCAGAACCCACTAGTACTAATGCCACCTACGCCGGGTTGACCACTAATTCTATACTTGTCAGTCACTTCAACAGCCATGGGATGTCTATTGGCACAAGAATGAGATAATGGAGTCGAGAAAGCTATCTACTATCTGAGCAAGAAGATGGCAGGATGTGAGGAGCGCAATACTCCTGCTGAAAGGATATGTTGGGCACTAGTTTAGGCTACCAAAAGGCTTAGACACTACATGCTAGCCTATTCGGTGAGACTGATTTCTCGGATGGATCTTATCAAGTATCTATTTGAGAAGCCTGCGCTCACCCATGAGCTAGCATGTTGGCTGCTTCTGCTGGCTGAGTTCGATATCCAATATGTCATGAGGAAATCTGTGAAGGGTCGTGCTGTGGTAGAATTCTTGGCTGATCACCCAATTGATGGTCCGGAGGATGTGGATTTCACTTTCCCTGATGAGGATGTGCTAACGATAGTCGAGGAAGTTTGGTCACTCTACTTGATGGGGTTGTTAATCAGAAAGGATTTGGGATCGGAGTGTTGCTAATCACGCCCGCCGGTGCTCATATTCCGCTTGCCTTCAAGTTAAACTTCGGTGTCACCAACAATCAAGCTGAGTATGAGGCCTGCATCGTTGGAATGGAGGTTGGTATTGCCTTGGGAGTCAAGAAGCTCGAAGTAATTGGAGATTCAAACCTGGTAATCTCTCAAGCCAATGGAGATTGGAAGGTTCGTGAGGAAAAACTGAAGCCTTATCACCAAGATTTGGAAGAACTGATTCCTCGCTTTAAAAGGTGACTTTCGCCCATATTCCATGCTTGAAGAATCAGTTCGCCAATGCTTTGGCAACTTTGGCTTCAATGATTGAGCTTCCAATAGGAGTTAAGCTACGGCCGATCGTAATTAAACAGAGGGACTTGCTCGCTTATGAATACGTCAATGCCATTGATGAAGTTGATGATGGCCTACCCTGGTACCACGACATTTGGAACTTTATGGAGCATGGGGAGTTCCCAGTCGAGGCCACGAAGAAGGATCAGATTGCTTTACAATGGTTAGCTGCTCAATACATCATTTGCGGAGGAAAACTGTATCCAAGGTCTCATTGTGGGATGCACAAACTATGTGTTAATGGTGCCGAGGTAACAAGGATAATGGAGGAGATTCACGAAGGAGTCTGCGGTTCTCACATGAGTAGTGTTATGCTTGCTAGGAAGATCCTCAGGCAGGGCTACTACTGGTCTACAATGGAATCTCAATGCATTGATTACGTGCGGTGCTTCTACAAGTTTCAAATCCATGCCAATCTGCAGCATGTTCCTCCATCCAAGCTGTATGGCATGACCTCGCCTTGGCCTTTCTCAGTATGGGGCATCGATGTCATCGGCATGATTAGACTGTCTGCTTCGAATGGCCATAAGTTCATACTGGTAGCGATTGACTATTTCACTAAATAGGTCGAAGCTGAATCCTACAAAACCCTGACAATGGTTCAAGTTGCTCAATTCATTCGAAAGAACAGCATCTATCGATACGATGTTCCTCAGGCATTTGTGTCAGACAACAGAAGTCATTTTAAGGGCAGGGTTCTGGAGCTCTTCGAGGAGTTCAAAATTGAGATCCACCATTCTACGGCCTATCGTCCATAAACAAATGGAGTAGTTGAGGCTGCAAACATGAACGTTGAGATGATCATCAAGAAGACTGCTGAGTCCGCAAGGGATTGGTACGAGCAACTACCTTTAGCACTTTAGAGGTACCAAACATCGATCCGCACTTCAATTGGTGCAACTCCGTTTTCCCTAGTCTATGGAATGGAGGCAATACTCCCCATTGAGCTTGAAGTTCCGTCTTTAAGGATCATGACTGAAAGTGGTCTCGAGGAATCTAAATGGCTGAGTGGGAGGTTTGTCGAGCTGATGCTATTTGATGAGAGAAGGCTCCGTGCCTTGTATCATGTTCAAGGATATTAGCGCCGTATCGCTCGCGCGTTCGATAAAAAGGTGAAGTCCAGGAGCTTGGTCGAAGGGGACATGGTTATAAACGAAATCCATGCTCTGGTATTTGATCCTCGCAGGAAGTTCCGACTGAAGCGTTCCGGGCCTTACATTATCAAAACCATCCTTTTTGGGGGTGCTGCTAAGCTCATCGATCTTGACAGCAACGAATTCAATACTCTGGTCAACCTGGATCAACTCAAGCGTTACTATCCCCGAGAGATGCTCGTTAGATCGGAAACCACAAGGGTGGGTGATTCCAAGCAAAAGTTAAAGCAGCCTGCTAGACCGAAAACCTAAGGAGGCGGTCTAGGAAAAAATAAATAGACAAAAATTTGAAAGCTCGCTAGACCGGAACCTGAAAAGGTGGTTCTAGGCAAAAGTTAGAGCATAAAAGGAGAGGTAAAATACACGAGAAAACCTTTCCCTAAACTATGTTTTGACCTGATTCCTTGAAGGGGATACGTAGGCTGTCTCTTCTTGAGACCCGGTCATAATTTATCAACTTGATCCATGGTTGACACTTCAGGTCTACATTAAAAGTCAAGAAGGTCGAGAACAAGCCGAAGCTATATTAGAGAAAATCAGAAGGGGAAAACCTTTCGTCTTTCAACTTTATTGCAAATTACTACTTCTAATACATAAGCTGAGTATAAAAGCCTTAAAACATTTGAAGCATGAAAAACAGAACAAACTGCTTGAGAAGCCTAACGGCTCATAGCTTATTCTAAGTACTGCAAAGTGGTCTGGAGTCAGTCAATATTCTCTCTTGCATTTACTTCTGCTCGTAGCCATTGCTTATAGTGATTCTTTAGCCTTGGGATGAATTCTGTGTCCTCTGCTTGGATACCTCTCATGCCCCAACGCCTTTGATAGCGCTGAGTGTCTGAGCATTGAAGTTGGGAAGATGGAAGTTCCTAGTGCTAACACGATTGTTCTCTTGGCAAATGTCTATCTGGCGAAGAATATGGCCGAAAATGTAAAAAGTGAACCTCGTCAGTCCTGTAATCACCATCCTGTCAAATTCGTCAGAGTGAGTAGCCATGTCAGGAAGATCCAACCAGGGGCACCTCCAGACAATCTCGTCAGGCTACATCTGCCACAAGAACTCATACCAGCCTTCTAGATCCATGTGAGGATACTTCATTTCTCTTTGGTGAATCCTCTTTGGAAAAAGGTTCCAACCTGCCACCGGCGAGTGCAGCAGCCCAAGTTTATCCAACAGCCATAGCTGCAAGAGTGAAAAGATAAATAAGAATCCAGATACAGCCTGAGTGGAAAAACAAGTAAAGAGCTAGGAAGCAGCCTAAGCCGAGTGTCGAGGTAAAATGAAAAGGTGCGAAAAACCAGAAAAAGGTGAGCTAAATGAGTTTACCTGAAGCAGAAGCGGACTTCCACTAAAGGTGTTTGTTTGGCCGGTATACACCAAATCCAAACCTAGGAGAGTCTTCGCCAGAACAAGGGGGACCACATTTCTCCGCGCCCCCATTTGAGCAACACCGCTCACCAGCAAGGGACTGACTTTTCCATCGGCAGGAATGAGTAAATAGGTAGCAAGCAAACATATCACCAAGGCAAAGCGGTGCTGAGCTTGCACGGCATTGCCATCCAAATCACCATATGGGTTCTCCATCTCGATCAAGCGCATGATATTCATTTGACCACCTTCAAGCAAGGTGTTGGCCAAACCTTGAGCCCAGCATGCTTACTTGGTAAAGCGGGACAACGAGTGTAGGGGAAGCAAAGCTCCGAAGGTATGCTTGGAACTCTTCGACAATCGAGCACATCTCATCGCCGACAAAGCAGAAAGCATGGACATCGGGATCCCAGAACCTGAAAGCAGCTCTTAGGAGAGGAGGACGAAGTGGTACATGTCAAAGGTGTCGAAACGAGGCAAGACCATGCGATTGGAAGTTCAACCAATCAATCGCTAGAAATTGCACTAACCAAGGCCTGATCAAGGTTGGGAGCGGGTTTTCCATGAGAAATGCTAGAGAATGCTGAATATGGGGCTTAAAATGAAAGTGTAGATGCAACATGACATACACCTTCCATTTGTAGGCCAAAAATGCACCTCATTTCCCATGTCAAGTTCAAATCTAAGCATTAAAGGCCAAACAACCATTGTAAGGAAGGACACTGCCTTCTGCAACACAGAAACCGTGTTCAAACCGCGTAGGGGTGAGGACAAAATGCTCCCTAAAAAAAAAGGGACAATTGGTCAAACAAGTGGATTTGCATCAGACATTATTGGCGTGCGCCAGTTACCCACTAGTGTGAATGTGTCCCCTTCCTACTGGCGTACGGCGTGTACGACATCAAACTACTGGCACATACCAATTAGATGCACCAGAAACAGGTTTTGCAGCAGCTACTACCTCCATCATGCCGCTTTTGATTTTGAGGCCTTTTTTGCAAGCTTGATGATTCCTACAAGTCATGAATGGCATATGGGACTATGTCGAAGCATCGGATTCCAAACGTCGCGCTTAACAAAGATTTCAGACCTCCGACGGCTCGTTTCAAGTTCAAATCAAGGTTTTGGGAGGTCAAAATCCGTTCCAGGGATATTTGCCAAGTTTTGTCATACCATATGCGTCATATGGACCTAATGTGACTATATGGGGGTGTCGGTTTCAGTCTGAGACTATATCGAGTCATCCTTTGCGTCTTATGTCAATTTTTGTGACATTTATAGTATTTTTTGGTTTATTTCTCATCTCGGGATGTTTTTTACCGATTTTGTCGATTTGTACAGGTCATTGTACATCTATATGGTCTTACAAAAGTGTTAGTTTCCACCGTTTAGGAGAATTTCAAGTTTTGGCTCATTAATGCCTAAAATTTCATTATTTTCCATGTGTCTGAGGACACGTGTTGTGTCCTGGGGCTTTTCGACCCTTTTCTTTCGAGATAAGTCAGTTTTATGCATATGCAAGTGTCTATTTGTCGATTCAGATCATTCATCAATGCATGACTAGACATTAGTGGAAGGTTTATTCTTTTCCTTTGTCAATTCTCATCAAAAGAAGATTAATAAATGGAAACTGTAGCTGTTATATACTAGCAAATCAGTATCTATAGGCAAAAGGTGGAAATGTATGAAAGCGACACAACGGCCCAAGCATGACCAGCATGTACTGGGCACATTTGCCCAATGCCCAAAAGTCAAGAGGCACGCAGGCCCCCGTCCCGTGACCAAAGTATCAAATGTATCAAAAGTCAAAAGGCAGTAAAGTAACTGAGGCTCAGTGATAGCTCTAACTTGTCAAAAAGGTCCTCATCGTCGTCGTCCTCATCGTCACCGTCATCTCTCTCTCTCGGGGCTCTCTTGTACCCTAGGTCGTCGATGGAGTCATCGGATCCGCTGCTAAAAAGTGAGAGCTCCTCCTCCTCTCCCTCTCCCTCTTCCTCTTCCTTTTCTTATTCCTCACTCTCACTCTCAACAATCTGAGAGGTCGTGGCTCCCTTCCTCTTCTTCTATGCTGGCCCCTAAGCTAGCTTATTTTGCGCTAGCTCTTGCTTAGTTCTCAACGGAATTGTGGCTCGTTGATGGTAGAGATGATCTCTACTCCTCTTTGCATGCTCGCCGCTGGTCATGAAGTGCTCACCTGTCTTTGTGCTGCAACAGGAGTAGTAAAGGCACTCGGTCCTGTCTTCTTCTGAGGAGATGGCCACACACTCTTTCTCCTAGGAGCCACCCTAACCTTTCCCTGCATGGTCATTTCATTCAAATCATTTACCATACATTATACATATTGTATATATTGAAATGCTAAAAACAGGAAATATCAAGAGTGGTTCTATCAAGCATATTTTGTATCGAAAGCAAGTCTGTCTACGCATCGAAAGTAGAATGGAACAGGTTTTTGAGGTTATGCCTGGGGCTGTACAGTAGGAGCCGGAGCCGCCGGTGGGTAGTGCAGTTGCAGAGGAGTACCGCTCGCTATCTTGTGGAATTCTTTCTCCATAGCTAGCATCAAACGGACGGCCTCCCGCTCCCATTCAATTGGCGCCTATATTGCATTTGGAATCAAAATTAGGATGTAGTTCAGATACACTTCAAATATGGTACAAAGTAATGAACAAAACTAAAAGCACATCATACCGGTCCTGTGATCTCCATTGGCTCTATCCTAGCAGGCTCAAACCTAACTGTGGTAGCTTCCCCCTGCACATCACACACTGCCAGCATCTACGAAAGCCGAGGAAGCCTGGTCGCTGCTGAGTAGTCATTCCTCTCCCTGGAGCGAGCTGTCCTGCCCCTCTGGCCCCATCTCTCCTTGCCAGCCTCCAGAGCCTCGCTCTCCGCAGCTATATGCTCCATCATTCCAAGTGGCCTCGCTAGATATTGCCTTCGGTAGACAGCATAGTCATGCTTGGGCCTCAGGAAATTAGCAAGGTCCTCCGAAACAGTAAAGCGTTATAACTCAGCCAGCATATACTTGTTTGTGTGCGAAGCACGAGGCAGAAGTGGCCCGGGGGCCTGGAACTCAAGCAAGCCAAGTGATTGTCGTGTCACCTGGTCACCTAAGTACCACTACCACCCGAAGGCCGACTCTAGCAGTACTCGGCTCGCAGTCACCACCCTGCTCCTCGCCAGGTACTCAAGCTCAAGTACTGCATTGCTCCATGGGTCCCATTCCACCTACAAAACCGTCAAAAGCCAAAACCAAATAGGCATTAGCGACAGCATTAAAGCAATTCAAGGGTAAAGATAACTGGTGAAAATTTGGTTTACCTGAGTACCCGACAGCTCGTCGAGGTATGCTCTAAAGGCTAGGAGGCTTCCTCTTGATCTCTTCTTGCCTCTGTGCAAAGGCCCTCAGATCATGGCACGTGGAAGCATCCTACGGTCCGGGCACTTGTTCTCCGGAGGGTACATCTTTAGCACCTCGTAGGTCCACAATTGCAGGGTTTTCAAACAATCAAAACATCATAAATACAACATATATGATTCAAGGGAAAATGCGAGTATCAAATGAAATCGAACTACAAGTTTTGTTTCTTACCTCCCATACTATCCAGTAGCTGGCGGTCGCCTTCTTCCCTCGTGAGAACTCACCCAAGAAACTGTGGCAAGCCCCTAAAGCTGCTCCTCCCCAGTCATACCTGGAAGCTGTACGTAAATCACGGAGGGCTGGCAGGTAAAACAAGTGTATTGTGGCCCACTTATTCGGGTACAGCATGGCTCCAAACAAGTACAACAGGTAGGCTCTCACCATCTTCTCCTTCTTCTGCTCCGTAGTCAGTACTCTCCCCTGCAAGTACCTCTTGAACTGGTCGAGATGGACCGTCTTTGCACAGCCCTCACGCACCTATCCCAAGAACCACTTTAGTGCCGCCGTGTCCTTGTGAATCCCCGAGTCAAACGGGATGGGCTCTCCTCCTACCCTTAGGCTAGTAAGAGCTGCAAAGTCTGACGGGGTCACCGTCATCTCCCCGATCGAAAAGTGGAAGGTATTGGACGTATCCCACCACCTCTCAGCCAGTGCAGTAAGTAGGGCATTGTCACTCTTCACCGCAGTCAGAATGAGGATAAATGGACCGAAACCTACAGCATCTACTAAAGCCCTTACCCGCTCAGGCAGTCCTCCGTATAGGTCGAGTGAACTCGTTGGACCGTCGTGTCCCCGTGTGCTGGCCGCCCCTCTCTGCACACCACCACAGTCACAACATAAAGAATTTTATCAATACTTTCAAATCCAACAGGCAGTTGAATCATTTCAAAGTAATCCCACAATCGAATCAAGTCAAAGGCATTCTAATCAATCGAGTTCCAAGCTACAGTACATTCTACCAGTCGATCTCAATTATATCAAGGCATTGTCTCCAGTCAATTACCTCAAGTCATGCTTTTCAGTAAATCTCAGTCATTTCAAAGGCATTCTACTTGTCGATCAGTTATTATCAGTCGATTGAGCTACCAAGGGCAAGCTACCAGTCAATTCAAGCTATCGGACATGCTAATCCAGATGATTATCGTATCGCGGCATTCTACTAGTTGAATTCAAGTTTCCAAGTTACAGTACCAGTCGATTATTGTTCCAAGGCATGTTATCAGTTGAATCACGCTATCAAGGCATTCTATTCAATCGATTATTGTTTCAAGGAGTACTATTCAGTCGAACCAAGTAATCATGACACTCTACTAGTCGAGTTCAAGTTCTAAAGTTACATTATCAATCGAGGCAATCTACGGTCGATTCAAGTTACTATTAGCAATTTCTATCAAAGTTCTAGGCGCTCTACAATCAAATTCAGCTATATCGGGATATTCTATTAGTTGAATCAAGTCCTAAGCTATGTTGTTGGTTGAGGCACGCTATTAAATCCTAGTCGACAAGTCGAATCCAAGTTCAAGTCACATGCATTGCAAGCTATACAGTACAATTTCAAACACATGCTGATACAACAGTACAAAATGGAAGCTGAAGCAAGTTCGAAAATATACCTATGCCCAAGTCACAGACAAGTGTCTCTCGGGGTTCCTCAGTACGAGCTCTGCATCGTAGCTATCCTATCGGGGCATGTAGCTCTTAACCCCGAACGGTATGAACAAGTGTGGCTTCGGTGGCGTGTACATCTCCTCCACAAACTTAGCTCGGGGTGCCTACCGTAAGGACTCGGTCAGTGTCACTGCACGCTCATGCGCCCATACCCCCTCTTCCTAAGCCTTCTCGACTGTCTCGATCTCTCTCACGAAGGCCTCTTCCTCAGCCCTAGCCCTCTCGGCCTTGGCTCTTAAGTGCTCCTCCTCATGAGCTCTCTCAACTTGCCTCTGTCTATCCTCTCAGGCCGCTATCACTGCTGCAACCACAGCCGGATTCTCTCGGAGCAATTGACCAAGCTCCTCCTCTGTCACAAACTCCACGAAGTCTTCGTGCGTAATGGGAACATGCACCGAGGTCCCCATAAGTTGTACAAACTTAGCCGGTTCCACCGGTACATCTCCAGATACCTCCTAAACAACCATTAGTTCTTTTCCCCTTGTTGGGTCCCTTTGTGGCGACCCCGATCGGCCATCACCGCCGTCTCCTCCATTGCCGCTGCTTCTAGCCCTAGCCGAGCCTACCCCGGCGACCACCAAGCCTTCCACATCACTCCGGTAGTCCAATTGACTAACCCGTGGGTCCTCTATCAAAACACCCACCACGCATACGCTCTTCCTCTGCTGGCGTATGCCAATTGCCGTCACCACCTCTCCTTTTTGCATGGTCTCCGACGCCGTCGCCACTGCTTTGAATCTCTACACTAACACTTGTCAAAGCCACGTCTATGGTTGGATCGTCGAATTTAGGCCTGTCGGCCTCGGCCTCTTCTGCCCTCAACCGATCACCACTGCTGCCACCTCCATTACCGCTCCCACTCTCTGCCATGGCCGGGGTTGTGGGTATATTATGTATTTGAGTGAGGAAGAGAAGGAGAATGAGATTGAGAGAGAATTTGGGAGAAAGGAGACAAATTTTTGTTTTGAAACTGCTAAGGGGCGGTTTCATGCCTCATTCAAAAGTTTATAAGGCATGGGAAAGAGCTAAGCCGGATCTGGGCACGGGTCTATTAAGTTTTCTGGCATATGCCAGTAATGTTGCACCGTATGCCAGTAATATCAGGGCCTCAGGCCGATATCACTCCTTGCATCGAAGTTCATTCTCAACAGAAGCCCATATTGCTCTGGTTCGTGCTGGTACCCATGGTTAATTATTTCCCAAGCAGAATTCACCTGTCCGTCAATTTCAAATCAACGACGATCCGCCAATCCAATTTCAAATCAACGGCGATCCGCCAGTCCAATTTCAAATCAACGATGGTCTGCCCATCCAATTTCAAATCAACGACAATCTATCTGTCCAATTTTAAATCAACAACGGTCCACTCGTCCATCAATTTCAAATTAGCAACAACCTGCATAGTCCTTTTCAAATCAAGTGAGTGGCCACAAGTTGCTTACAGAGGATTATTCCCCAGGAGAGTCCTTCTTCTATGACAGCTTGTTTGTCCTTTAAAATCAACAAAGCGGCGATCAATCCTGCCCACATTATCCCCAGCAGCGGCAACCACTAGTCCAAATCCAACCAATCGGGTTCTTTAAGTTTCATGTCTACTTTGACTCGTACGTTTTGTTCTGGATAACCAGGAAGGGTGTCTAGAAAGCCTTTGACGTTACTTGTACCAAGTCAATGGTGCTCCAAGTGCCGTCAAAGGGGGGGCTACTGTAGACACCTTATGATGATTAAGGTCAAGAACGCCCTAAGATTGTTGGAGTGTTTGAGCTTTGAATGTCTTAAACCTCATTCAAACCCCCTTTCAAACCTTTCGAGCCAGAACTGAAAGGCCTTAGCAAAACCCTACAGGCTTACGCTGGTACTGTGCTAGCATGCACTGGTAAACTGCCACGTGTCAGTCATCAACTGTTGACTCAGTTACCACAGGCGCACGTAAGTATAAGGCTGGCGTACACCAGTTAAAAGTCACTATTCAACCGCATGCACAAGACTTTTATGGCCACCCCAGTATGCTGAATAGTCTCCTGATGATTGTCAACGTACCGGGATGTTCCCCCCTCTCCTACAAACCCTTTCATGCAAGTCCCATGCATTTAATGCATGGAGACTTATCTCCCTAACCCAACCAGCCCTTAACTAAGCTGGTTAACTTTCTCCTTCAGCCACCCTTGGCCTATAAATACCCCCCCTTGCATTTATATGCAAGGGGTTACACTCATTTAAAAGCTCTCAAGCCCTCCTCTCTCTCATTTTCCCTAGTTCTTTGCTTCCTCTTCTTTCATTCATTGAAAGAGTAGGCAAGGGACCTTTTCCACACACCACATCACCTTTTCACTCACCATCCATCCATCAAACCCAAGCTCAAGCTCAAACATTCCATCAAACTCAATTTGAACGTATACCACGTTTTATTCTGTAATCTATTCTAACCCTTGAGGGGGGCTGGTAAGGTCAAGGCGGGTAATCAATACCAGTCTTGGCTCTAAAGCTGGCATGGTTTCATGGATCATGGAAGGCTATCAATGGCGCATGCCAGTAAGTCTAAGCATACACCAATCATGGCTCTATGTGCAAACACGGGTGTGGGTATCATTGATTAGATGTTCATTGTTTTCTTTCTATTTTCATCACCTTATTGCATGCTAAGAACCAGTCTACAGCTTTCTGTATTATAGAACTGTGAAGTCGTAGCATTCAATATTTGTTTACATCTGCTTTGGAATGCCTCTGGGATCTTTCTGGTCATGTTCAAGAGCCCAGAAGATGTAAAGCCAAGCACTGGACAAAGAGGTATAACTGGCGTTCGGGGCTTTATGATCAGCATACGACAGTCTCACCCAGCCCAGTGGCTGGCCCTTGCATGGCATTTAGGCCTTGGCCTATGTTTATTTCCCCACATTGTTTATGGGGTGTTCTTTTCATTTTATTTCCTTAGATCCATTTCTGCTATCTATATTTGTATATATCCTATTATACAAAT
Source organism: Rhododendron ovatum (assembly GCA_019656835.1). NCBI lineage: Eukaryota > Viridiplantae > Streptophyta > Magnoliopsida > Ericales > Ericaceae > Rhododendron > Rhododendron ovatum. The sequence continues at coordinate 27,496,486 of CM033795.1, read as the reverse complement.
TGCGTGGTTTGTCCTGGGTATGCACTGGTCCTTTCCAGAGCCCAAGGGGATGAGAATAGAAGCTGTGGGTTTGAACTTACCAGCGCACGCCAGTCTTGGAATGGAGTACACAGGTCATTTCTACTTGCAGTGGCATCGCCAGTGCATGCAGGTTTCCTCATGTGTATGTTATTTCGGATCAGTGTGTTCTAGTTTGTTTAATACGCTCACTGGTGCTTGTTCCCAATCTATTTTACTTGTTTCAATAAAGCAAAGCATCCATCACATTTGGCCACATAAATGCGATTTGTTACAATTTTAGTCCCTTTTAACCGTTCCCCCGCCCTAATTGGCTAAAAATTGATTAATGAGAGAAAAAATGCAAATGTTTTAGAAAATGCCCAAGTAGAGACCGATCTCCGGATTGGGCGAGAGGGTTGCCATAAAATCCTTCCCCTCTCGTAACCTAGCTCCCAAACCTTAGATATCAAAGGTGACGAAGGTCCAGCCTATGCCTTTTCAAAAATCAAACAATCTAGCAAATGTTTCAAGTTCGATTCCTTGGGCGTTTCACCGCTAAAACCCGAGTGGTGACTCTAAATCGAAGCATTTCGTCGCGCTTTTCCAAAAAAGGTGCACCCGATTTTATACGTTAAATAAAATTTCAGGGGTGTGTGCCCACATATAGTGTTTAAAAAATGATGTCTTAAGTCTACAACTTTTAACAACATCGGCTAATACAACATTTGGAGAAACGATGTATATATCATTTAATTGCGTTTTTCAAACGCTGTAAAATTTGATTTTTCTTGAAGTGATCTATCGATACGGTGTCCCACAAGCATTTGTGTCAAATAATGGGAGTCATTTCAAAGGAAGGGTTTTAGAACTCTTTGGTGAGTTCAAGATTCAAATACATCATTCAACGGTCTATCGCCCTCAGACAAATGGGGCCATTGAAGCGCCAAACAAGAACATTGAGACAATCATCAAGAAGATTGTCGAATCTACCAGGGGCTGGCATGAGCAACTACCTATAGCCCTTTGGGGGTATTGAACATCAACAGGAGCAACTCCTTTCTCCCTAGTTTACGGGATGGAAGTGGTACTCCCCATCGAGCTCGAGGTACCGTCATTGAGGGTCATGGCAAAATGTGGACTCATGGAATCCAAATGGCTCAGCGGGAAGTTCGTCGAACTGATGCTTTTTGATAAGAGGAGGCTCCGTGCCTTGTATCATGTTCAAGGGTATTAGCGAAGGATTGCCCATGCGTTCAACAAAAAGGTAAAGGTTAGAGACTTGGCCGAAGGGGATATGGTTACGAAGGAAATCCGAGCACCTGTGTTCAATCCTCGTGGCAAATTTTGACCGAAGTGTTCTAGGCTTTACATCATCAAGGCCATCCTGTCTGGGGGAGCGGCTCAGATCATAGACCTCAACGGCAATGAATTCGCCATTCTGGTCAACCTGGATCAATTCGAACATTACTATCCTTGAGAGAAGCTCGTTGGGCTGAAAACCATAAGGATGGGCGATTCCAAGCAAAATTTAGAGCATGCTTGCTAGATTGAAAAGCTAAGGAGGCAGTCTAGGCAAAAATAAATAGGCAATAATCAAAAGCTCGCTAGATCAAAAACCTGAAAAGGCTGTTCTAGGCAAAATTTAGAGCACAAAAGGAGAGGTAAAATACTCAAGTGAACCTTAGCCTGAACTACGTGTGACTTGATTCCTTGAAAAGGGATACATAGGCAAACCTCTCTGTGAGGTTCGGTTACAATCAATCAACTTGATCCATGGTTTGCCATTTTAGGGTGTATCTCCATGGTCGAAACAATGTGGTGTTCATCATTTGAATCAAGAGGGGGAAACCCTTCATCTTTCGATTTTATTGCAAACTACTACTTCTATTACACAGCTAAGCAAAGTTTTAAAATAGTTAAGCATAAAAACAGAATAAAATGCTAGAGGCCCCAATGGGCTCACAGTTTATTCTAGGTCAGCAAAGTCTGGTCAAGAGTCAGTCAATGTTTTGCCTTTTTGCAATTTCTCTTTGTAGCTAGGCTTTGTAATGACATTGGAGCTCTGTGCTAAAATCTGGATCTACACCTCCAAATTGCCTTAAACCCAAGTTGTGTTCATACCCGAGGAGGTTTTATGTGTTGAATGAGGGAATGTGAAAGGTTTCAACCTCGGCTTAGTGCAACCCTTGACTTATGCCTAGCTGGCGAAGGATACGCCTTGGAATGCATAATGTGAAATTGTTCAGCCCAGTAATCACCATTTTCTCGAAGCCGGCAGAATTGATCGCCAAATCCTGAAGGTCTAGCCATGTGCACCTCCACACAATCATGTTTGGTGACATTGCAATCATGAATGCATACCATTCATTCTTGGACGCCTCCGGGTATATCATTCCTTGCTAATGAATTTAGCCAGGCAGTGTGTTCCAGTTTTGCTCGAGAGCCACAAGCAGTCCAAGTTTGTCTTATAGCCATAGCTAAATGAGTGAAAAGACAAGTAAGGAGCCATATATAACTTGAGTGGAAAAACAAGTAAAAGGCTCCAATATAGCCTTAGCCGAGTGTTGAGGTAAAAAGAGAACATGTGAAAGCCAGAAAAAGGTGAGCTGAGTGAGGGTTTACCTGAAGCAGGAGAGGGCTACCGCTAAACGTGTTTGTTTGGCTGGTATAAACCAAATCCAAACCCAAAAGCGTCTCTTCAAGAACCAGAGGCACCACGTTCCTTTGAGTTCCCATCTGAGTAGTAACGCTCACCAGTGAGGGACTAACTTGCCATCTGGGGACACCAGCAAATAGGTGGCCAGCACGCAGATTGTTAAGGCAAACGGGCGTTGGGCCTGCACAGCAGTATCTTCTGTGTCACCTTTTGGGCCATACCACTCTATCAAACGCATAATGTTGAGCTGACCCCCACTTAGCAAACTCTCTGCCGCTCCTCAAGAAATGTTGAGGCAGGACTTTAGCAGCTTGGGCATGCTTTGTCGGTATAGTGGAATGACAAGTACATGTGAGGCAAAACTTTAGAGGTACGCTTGAAACTCCTCCACCATGGGCACAGCTCATCGTCTCCGAATCTGAACACGTGGACGTCTGGATCCCAGAATCGTAGGGCTGCCCTCAAGATTTCGGGTCATAGCTTCATGTTTTGAAGGTAACGGAAGGCGGCTAGGCCATGGGACCGGAAGTATAGCTACTCTCCTGCAATGAGTGTTTCTAACCATAGACCGATCAAGGTTGGCAGATTGTTCGCCATCACGAATATTATGGAGCTCTAGTTTTTGGAAGTATGGTTTGTGTTTGTAATGAGCTATTTCATCCATTTTTATAGCCAAAATTTCGAAAATATTGACCTTGTTTTCTGTGCCAAGGCAAAATATCAAAGCAAAGGTGGCATAACACCTTCAATCTAAGAGGACACCTATGGACTGTCCAAAGGGTGCTCAGGACGGCGAAAGGTAGTGACAAGGCTTTTAGCCCTTTAAATTCAAGTCTGGTCAAGGTTGGCAACTACAACAGAATTGCATCTATGCGCATCGGTCCAGGATCCACACGCTCAGGTAAAGCACATGCGCGTTAGTTTCCCAGCAATGCTTGCTAATGCAATCTACACTAGCAAAAGCATGGCCTACTGCCTTGGGCTGTGATTTTTCACCTTCAATCCCAGGCTTTGTTCTAAACATCCAACATTTCCAGCAGGTCATAATGGGTATATGTGACTGTGTCGAAGCATCATATCTGTAGTACTATGCCTAATGAAGATTTTGGACGCTCGGGAGCGAATTTCGAGCTACGATCAGCATTTCGTTATATCGGAATTAATTTTGCAAGCTTTTCACCAAGATTTCTTATGTTGTACACACCATCCTTCTATTAGACAAGCTAGGCATAAAGGCCTAACAATAGTTAAAGCAAGCATGAAAAAGCAAAGCGTTAGGAGGTATTCCCGAACAGGTACAAATAGGACCCAAAAACATGGTACGTGGGACCATGGTTTGATTAAGACAAGATAAGTTGTCGTGCAATACGGTGGTCAGCAATGAGGACCGTCGACATGAGAAGTCATTGGTCCAGGAGGTCTGTACGAGGTCAAGGTCCAGCAAACATGAGAAGTTGTTGGACCAAGAGATTGATATAGGTACAGTGACAAGTGAAGTCACTGGTCCAAGTAGTCTATTCGGCAACAAGAGGGCCGAACAGGAGAACTCTAGGGAAAGCAGCCCCAGATGCAAAGAACATTATAGAAGGTGCCAGAATGGTTGAATTCCATAAAGGGATAAGATCTCCAAAAAATAGAATCAAGAAAAGATACCCAATGGGAATGGGATGTTCGGCTCCTTATGGAAAAGAGTCCAAAAAAGGATTAAGGTAATGAATTGATAAGGGAATGAGAATCCAAGATATCCTGGGTTTGCTATACAAGGTAAGAAACCTAGGGCAACACGAATACTTGGGTAGCAAGCATCTGTGAATCTATAAATACAAGGTAAATCTAAAGGTAAAAGGTACGCAATACGTTGCATTAATATTGTTCTCCTACTGATAATTAGGGATTTCTCTAGTACGTGATACTAACTTAGGCATCGGAGGGCCTTTACCACGAGAGGCAAAGGTGCGCTCACCCCTTGCCTATTTTGCATATTAGGGTTTCGACGACGAACTAAGGTTCCAGTGAGGAGGGACGAATAGTCGTTGCAATCTAGTGTCGTTCAAAGCCTCTTTCATTTTTCTCCACTTACAATTGGCGCCGTTTGTGGGAAATGAAAGAGTTGTCTTTGAAAAACGACCATGGTGGAAGAAAATCCAATGACGCCGCTCGATCCAAAGAATCTGCTAGGTGGGGGAGGAAGGCGACAAGCAAGGGTAACCCCCTGATCGTCCGGGATGGCTCCAAGAATAGGGAGGGTAGGACGACCACAAAATCCGCACGAAGGAGTAAATCCCGCCGTGAAAGTGAATCAGTTGCACACTCAAGAAGCGTGCACAACAGTGAAGATATCCTTAACAAAAAGAGGCAGGAAATCGAGGAGTTTGCTCGTTTGATCAAGAAACTAGAACATGAGATTCGAGAGTTGGAACGGATCTGAGAAGATCCTGAGGACTCTAGACTTTCACGAAGAAATTCCAGGGGAGATAGACATGCTATGGTGAAATACAAGATGGCTCCTTCACGAGGCAGAAGGAGCAAAAGCAAAAGTAAAAGCTGAACTCCAAAACGGTGAAGTGCTTCTTCAAGAAAAAAAAGGAAGGGAGAGACTAGGAAACATCATAGGGATAGGTACGAGAGACCTGATTCCGATTGGGGAAGGAACACCCCCAATAAAACAAAGGAACGCGAGGAGGGGACCATGTCTGCACGAGAAGCAACACAAAAAGCCCTCAGCAATATAAAATCCTCCCCTTTTGGAAGGAGGTTGCAAGAGGCGAGACTGCAGAGCAGGGTGAAGCACGGTGCGTTCATCCTCTATGAAACAAACATAGATCCCATGGCACACATACAACATTACCAGCAGGCAATGTTTATGCACAATGGGGATGATGCAATCATGTGCAAGATGTTCCCATCGAGTTTGGGAAAGGTGGCCCTGTCCTGGTTCGATAAGCTACGCCTGCACTCCATACAAGGATGGAGGCAACTAGCCGAAGAATTCACTGCTCGATTCCTGACAAGTAGAAAAGCACCTAAAACTTTTGTGAGCCTCTCCGTTATGAAGCAGGGAGAGAATGAGCCGATCAGAGATTATGCAAAGAAGTACTAAGAGACTTTCAACGAGATTGAAAGTTGCAGTGAGGAGTATGCAATAGCTACGTTCAAGACTGGGTTACCTGTTCGAGGGGAGCTGCATAAATCATTGAACACGAGTCTAGTAGGAACACTGGAAAAATTAATGGAAAGGATTGAGCAGCACGCCAGGAACGAGGATGACATACTCAGGGAAGATGGCAAGGTGGTTGCCGAGTAGGCTAAGATGCCTATGAAGAAAGCAGATAAGCCAAAACCCAAAACCCAAAACTTATAGAGAAATGAAGGACTATGGGCAGGCTAAGAAAGAGCCATACAAGGAGAAGCATGCCTCGGACCCCAAGTCATTCTTTTCAGTTACCATAGTTTGGAAAGAACCAATCTATCAGATTCTTTATCAAATAAAGAACCACCCGTATTTCAAGTGGCCCCCAAGGCTGGAGGGGGATAAAGATGCAAAGAGAGCTACGAGTCTGCATTGTAGTTATCACAAAGATTGGGGTCACATGACAGAAGATTGTGAGATGTTCAAGCAGCACCTTGATGACTTAGTTTCACGAGGTTATCTGAAAGAGTTCATTTAGGAAGAGAAAAAAGGTGCAGAGAAAATAATGGAGTTGGATTACGAGCAGAAATCAAGTGGCATAATCTAAATGATACATGGATTAGCCACACCTTATAAGAGAAATGAGGTGATGTTGCTCCAGAGACAAGTAAAGCATGACCAACACGTGATGCAGTTGGTGAAGAAATGAGGATGTGAAGAAGAAGCATGCAACGAAGGAATAGTCTTCACGGATGAGGACCTGGGAGGAGTCTAGGTGCCACATAATGATGCCTTGGTCATAGCCCTACGAATTGGGGAATATGACATAGAGAGGATTTTGGTGGACTCGGGAAGTTGCACCGAGGTGCTATATTACGATGCATTTAAGAAATTAGGACTGACATAGGCGGAGTTGGTGCAGTCAATAACTCCATTGGTCGGATTCAGTGCAAGAGCAGTCTGGCCATTGGGCAAAGTAACTCTGCCTGTTCAGGCAGGAATAGTGGTACTGCAAACCGACTTTTTAGTGGTAGATGTTTCATCTTCTTATAACGCGATTATAGGAAGAACATGGTTGCACAAGATGAGGGTAGTTTCCTCCACTTACCATCAGATGGTAAAGTTTCCCAGATCAAACAGCATTGAAGGGATTAGGGGCAATCAAAAGGTTGCCATACAGTGCCTGATTTCTATAATCAAAAAGGCACCTAAAGCAAAGTTGGTACAAGCCATCGAGGTTCCATACTAGCCGACCATCGAGGATGTCGGGGGGAACCCCACCGAGAAAGTGGTGGAAGGCTTGAAGAAGGTTCAGATCAATGAGATTGATCCAGAGTGGTATTTCCTGGTAGGGGAAAACCTGAACGAAGAAGAAGAGGAAGAATTATTGGGATTCCTCAAAGAGCAAGTTGATGTGTTTGCTTGGGTACCCGAAGAAATGCCTGGGGTGGATGCAAAGGTCTTTTGCCACCACTTGAATGTGGATCCACAACATAAGCCCATAATGCAAAAGAAGAGGAGGTCAGCCGTACAACACGTAGATGCTGTTATCAAGGAGGTATCGAGGAGGTTGACCATTTGCTGGAGGCAAAGGCTATACAAGAAGTTTATTACCCAGAGTGGTTGTCTAACATTGTGGTAGTAAAGAAGAAGAACAGGAAGTGGTGTGTCTGTGTCGACTTCACTGATTTGAACAAAGCTTGTCTTAAGGACAATTTCCCTCTCCCAAGAATAGATCAGTTGGTGGATGCAACAGCTGGGTATGGACGCATGAGTTTCCTTGATGCATATTGAGGATATCACCAAATTGCAATGTGCAGGCCCGATCAGGAGAAGACTTCCTTTATTACGCCAAGAGGGTTGTATTGTTACAATGTTATGCCCTTTGGCTTGAGGAATGCCAGGGCAACTTACCAGAGGTTGGCAATGGTTATGCTGAAAAAGTTGCTCGGTAAGACTATGGAGGTTTACATAGACGACATGGTGGTCAAAAGCATGGAGAAGTAGGACCACATAGCTGATTTAAAGGAAGCCTTTGAGATTCTGAGAGAGTACAAGTAGAATCTCAACCCCTCGAAGTGTGCGTTTGGAATATAAGCTCAGGGAAGTTCTTGGGTCACCTTGTGACTGTAGGGAGGTATTCCCGAGCAGGCCCAAGAAGCACCCGAGCATGGAGCTTATGAAAGGTCAACACGATTGACCGGTGACACATGAAGCCACTGTTCAAAGTACCTTGTTCGGCTATGAGAGAGCCGAACAGGAGGAGAACCCCCTAAAGAAAGGAATGGTTCAGATTATTAAAGGACCAGTTGCATGTGAGGTAACTGGCCCAGTCCCTTTGATCGGCCATGAGACGGCCGAACAAAGAAAGAAGTCCTATTAGATGTTGAAATAAAGAGAACATTCTGGAAGAGTCCAGAAGCAGTAGTAATCCGTTAAAGGAATGAGATCCCGAGAATGTAGGATCTGTAAAAGATACCCAACAGGAATGGGATGTTCGGCTCATTAAGGAAAAGAGTCCTAAAAGGACTAAGGTAATGAACTGATAAGGGAACGAGAATCCAAGATATCCTGGGTTTCCTATACGAGGTAGGAAACCTAGGGCAATACGGATACTTGGACAGCAAGCACCTATGAATCTATAAATATGAGGTGAACCTAGAGGAAAAAGGTACGCAATACACTGCATTCATATTGCTTTCCTACTGATAATTAGGGTTCAATTGCTAGTACGAGATACTAACTTTGGCATCGGAGGGCCTTTGCCACGAGAGGCAAAGGTGCACTCACTCCCTGTCTGTTTTGCAGATTAGGTTTCCGACGACAGATTAGGGTTCCGGCGAAGAGGCACGAATAAGCCGTAACAATCCAACACTGTCTAAGCATTGGTAGAATTTCTCCACCTACAATTGGCGCCGTCTGTGGGAAACGAAAGAGTTCCCTTTGAAATACGACCATGGTGGAAGTAGATCCAGCAACGCCACACGACCCAAAAGATGTGTTAATTGGAGGAGGGGATAAGTCTCCACCCGGGGCTCCGAGAAAGCCTGAAGGAGGACACAAGAGGACCACAAGTAAGGGCCACCCCCCTACTATCCACGACAACTCCAGAAATAGAGATGGAGAGACAGCATCAAAGTCCACGAGAAGGACTAAATCCCATCTAGGGGATGAATCGATTGCACACTCCAGAAGCGTATACCGTAGCGAAGACGTTCTGGATAAGAAAAGACAAGAAATTGAGGAGTATGCTCGTTTGATCAAAAAATGAGAACATGAAATTAGAGAACTAGAGAGAATCAGAGAACATCCGGAGGACTCTGGACTATCTCGAAGAAATTCAAGAGGAAGTGAATACGCTTTGGTACAGTACCAAAAGGCTCCTTCACGAAGAAGAAGAAGCAGAAGCAGAAGTCTGACCCCGAGGCGACATAAAACTTCTCCACGAAAAGGGAGGAGCAATATCCGAACACCCGAGCGAAGGAGGGTATCTCCAAGAAAGAGGAGAAGCAGAGGTCGAAGCTCTACCCCCGAGGAGGAAGGGAGTAGAAAACATCATAGGGACAGGTACGAGAGACCTGATTCCGATTGGGAACAAATTCGGTCCAAGAAAGGACCAAAGGATGAAGCCATGACTGCACGGGAAGCAGCACGCAAAGCACTTCAGAATATAGCATCCTCCCCTTTTTCTAAAAAGTTACAGGAGGCTAGATTGCCGACCAGGGTAAAGCACGGAACATTCATCCTCTACGAGACAGATGCTGATCCCGTGGCCCATATACAGCATTACCAGCAGGCAATGTTTATGCATGAAGGGGATGATGCAATCATGTGCAAGATGTTCCCGTCAAGTTTAGGGAAGGTTGCTTTGTCATGGTTCCATAAATTGGGCTCACGATCTATCCGAACATGGGTGCAGTTGGCCGAGGAGTTCACTGCACGGTTCTTGACGAGCAGAAAAGCTCCCAAAACCTTTGAGAGTCTTACTTTTATGAAGCAAGGAGAGGACGAGCCGATCAGGACTTATGCAAAAAAGTACTGGGAAACCTTCAACGAGATTGAAGGATGTAGTGAAGAGTACGCAATAGCTACGTTTAAAACAGGTTTACCTGTTCGGGGGGAACTGCGTAAGTCTCTAAACATGAGTCCCGTGCAGACATTGGCAAAATTAATGGAGAGAATTGAGCAGCATGCCAGGAACGAGGATGACATCCTGCGAGAGGATGGAAAGTTGGCCGCCGAGCAAGTAAAGGGGCCTATGAAGAAAGCTGACAAGCCAGAGCCCAAAACTTATCGCGAAAGAAAAGATTATGGGCAGGCGAAGAAGGAGCAGTACAAGGATAAACAAGCCCCGGATCCCAAGTCATTCTTTTCAATAAACACGGTTTGGAAAGAGCCCATTTACAGGATTCTTTATCGAATAAAGAATCAGCCATATTTTAAATGGCCCCCAACTCTTGGTGGGAATAAAGACGCAAAACGTGCTACGAATCAGCACTGCAATTACCATAAAGATTGGGGCCATATGACGGAGGATTGTGAGATGTTTAAACGACACCTTGATGATTTGGTCTCGCGAGGCTATCTCAAAGAATTTATCCAAGAAGATCCAAAGGATAAAGACAAGGCAATGGAGTTGGATTACGAACAGAATCCAAAGGAGGTAATCCATATGATACACGGATTAGCCGAACCTTATACGAGAAATGAGGTGAGATTGCTTCAGAGACAAGTGAAACATGACCAACATGTAATGCAGTTGGGGAAGAAAAGAGGGCGCAACGAAGAGACACTCAACGAGAGCATAGTTTTTACGAATGAAGATCTGGGAGGAGTCCAGATACCTCACAATGATGCTTTGGTCATAACCCTACGAGTTGGGGAATATGATATGGAAAGAATCCTGGTGGATTCAGGAAGTTGCACCGAAGTGCTGTACTATGATGCATTCAAGAAACTGGGGCTCACACAAGAAGATTTGGTGCAATCAGCAACTCCATTGGTCGGATTTGGAGCAGGAGCAGTTTGGCCCTTAGGCAAGGTAACTCTGCCTGTTCGGGCTGGGACAGTGGTGCTACGAACCGACTTCTTAGTGGTGGATGTACCGTCTTCCTATAACGTGATTATAGGGAGAACATGGTTGCACAAGATGAGGGCAGTCTCTTCAACCTTCCATCAGATGGTGAAGTTCCCAGGGTCTAATGGGATTGAACACATTAAAGGTAACCAAAAGATAGCTCAACAATGTTTGGTATCCATCATAAAAAGAGTCCATGTTGCCCACCATGTTAATACTGTGGAAATTCCGGATCTACCGACCATTGAGGATATTGGAAAAGACCCAACAGAAAGGGTAGTTGAGGATTTAAGGAAAACACTGATCAACGAGACTGATCCAGATAGGTATTTCCTAACTGGGGAGTCACTGCCAGAAGAGGAAGAGAGTGAACTGATAAGTTTCTTGAAAACTTATGTCGATGTATTTGCTTGGACACCAGAGGAGATGCCTGGGGTAAGTACAGATGTTATTTGCCATCACTTGAATATAGATCCACAACATAAACCGGTCATTCAAAAGAAACGAAGGGCAGCCGTACAGCACGTTGACGCTGTAATCGAAGAAGTGGATCATTTGTTGGAGGCCAAGGCAATAAGAGAAGTTTATTATCCAGAATGGCTATCAAATACTGTCGTCGTCAAGAAAAAGAACGGAAAATGGCGTGTATGTGTTGACTTCACGGATTTAAACAAGGCGTGCCCAAAGGATAGTTTTCCTCTTCCTAGGATTGACCAGTTGGTTGATGCAACAGCAGGATATGGGCGGATGAGTTTTCTCGATGCATATCGAGGATACCATCAAATTGTAATGTTTGAGCCAGATCAGGAGAAGACGTCTTTTATTACACCACGAGGGTTGTACTGTTATAATGTCATGCCTTTTGGGTTGAAAAATGCAGGGGCAACGTATCAGAGATTGGCAACCATCATGTTCAGAAAGTTGCTCGGCAAAACTATGGAGGTTTACATAGATGACATGGTGGTAAAAAGTAAAGCTGGGCAAGGCCATATTGCAGATTTAAGGGAGGTTTTTGAGATTCTAAGGAAATATAAATTGAAACTCAACGCCTCGAAATGTGCGTTTAGAGTCGGTTCGGGAAAGTTTCTGGGTCATCTTGTAACATTGAGGGGGATAGAGGCGAATCCCGACCAAATCAAAGCCTTGCAGAATCTACAGAGTCCCCGAACAACGAAGGAAGTCCAGCGGTTGACTGGGATGGCAGCAGCTCTCAATCGATTTATTAGCCGGTCAAGTGATAAGTGCAGACCTTTCTTTCAGTTGTTAAAGAAAAGGGAAGGATTCGAATGGGGAGCAGAATGTGAACAAGCCTTCCAAGATTTAAAGGGATATTTGGCCTCTCCTCCCCTTCTCTCAACTCCAGAACCAGGTGAGTCCTTGATTTTGTACTTAGCTGTTTCTGAGCATGCTGTGAGTGCAGTCCTTCTGAGAAATAGGGGATCCGAACAAATCCCTGTTTACTATGTGAGCAAGACATTGTTAGATGCAGAAACAAGATATTTGCCCCTCGAGAAATTGATCCTAGCACTAAGGACAGCAACTAGAAAATTGCCACATTATTTCCAGAGCCATAGAGTGGTGGTTTATACTGAGTTCCCATTAAAATCACTGCTCCGAAAGGCAGACTTCTCGGGAAGGATCTCGACTTGGTCCGTTGAATTGAGCCAATATGACATTGATTATGAGCCGCGCACAGCAATCAAAGGCCAGGTATTGGCAGATTTTGTGGCAGAATTCTCACCTGCGGTTGCACCTTTGCCTCCTATGAGAAAGGAGTGTGAAGCAAGGTCTCCTGTAATGAAGAAACAGGAATTAGCCGAACAAGATCCCTTGGAATGGAAGCTGTTTGTTGATGGGTCCGCTTGCAATACCGGATCAGGTATAGGGGTAGTTCTTTTTCCCCCTGAAGGATCAATGTTGGAGCTATCAGTTCGGCTTGGGTTCAGTGCATCCAACAACGTGGCGGAATACGAGGCACTTTTAGCTGGTTTGAGAAGTGCAAAAACCCTAAGAGCCGAACATGTAAGGGTATATTGTGACTCACAGCTTGTGGTTCATCAGTTGTCCGGGCAATATGAAACACGGAGTGAGAAGATGGCAGCCTATGTACAGGCAACCAGAGATCTGCTCGATACTTTTGAAAGAGTGTATATTGAGCAGATAAGTTCTGGAAAGAATGCCCATGCAGATTCACTAGCTTGGTTGGCTGCAGCTGTACCAACCGAGTTCAAAAGAAAGATAGCCGTAGAATATCTAACCGAGCCAAGCATTGGAAGAAGCGTGGAGATGGTCTTGGACGTGAACCAGGGACCAAGTTGGATGGATCCAATTATTGAGTTCTTACGAGATGAAAAACTCCCTTCAGACAAAAAGGAGGCTCATAAAATAAGGACCAAATCTGCTCGGTTCTGGTTATCTCCTGAAGGGAAATTATACAGGAAGTCTTTTACAGGGCCCTATTTGCTTTGTGTGCACCCTGAAATGGTGCAAAAATTCCTCCACGAAATTCATGAGGGAACCTGTGGGAGCCATGCTGGGGGCCGGTCCATAGCCCACCGAGCAATTACTCAAGGATATTGGTGGCCGTACATGCAAGAAGATGCTAAGGTGTACGTCAAGATTTGTGAAAAGTGTCAGAAGTTTTCACCAATGATTCGAACACCAGCAGAAGATTTGGTGCCTTTGACAAGTCCCTGGCCGTTCGCTCAGTGGGGAATGGATATTGTGGGTCCATTGCACAAGGCAACTGGAAATCGAAAATTTTTGCTAGTTGCGACAGATTATTTTACCAAATGGATTGAGGCAGAACCATTGGCTAAAATCACCGAACCTATGATAGAGAGGTTCGTGTGGAAGAGCATCATTACTCGTTTTGGAGTCCCGTACTCATTGATTACAGACAATGGGTCTCAATTTCAGAAAAAGTTCAAAACTTTCTGTGCCCAGTATGGGATAAGAAATTACTATTCAACTCCGGCCTACCCTCAAAGTAATGGCCAAGCAGAGGCTTCTAACAAAACCATTCTTGATGGGATTAAGAAACGTTTGGATAAAGCAAAGGGGAAATGGCCTGATGAATTGCCATTGGTTCTATGGGCATACCGTACAACACCTAGGAGGTCTACGGGAGAGACCCCCTATTCTTTGGCGTATGGAACAGAGGCTGTAATTCCATTGGAGGTAGGTCTGCCGACCAACAGGACCAATTTGGTTGAAAGTGGAGGCAACGATCGAGCTTTGGAGATTGAGTTAGATCTTGCCGAGGAGAGACGAGAACGGGCCCTAGTGCACTTGGCCTCGTACCAAGAGCAGCTAATCAAAGGCTACAACAAACATGTGCATCCACGGGAATTTAGTGTTGGGGACCTTATGCTACGAAAGGTGCTCGGCAACACTAAAGTGGCTAATGAAGGAAAGTTGGGGGCCAATTGGGAGGGCCCATATCGAGTTACTGAGATTGTGGGCATTGGGGCTTATCGATTGGCAGACCTGGATGGGAACCCGGTGCCAAGACCTTGGAATGTCCATAATTTGAGGAAGTTTTTTATATGAAAAATATTTTTGATTTGTACACATCGTGATTGTGTGAGAGTTACGAATAAAACTCTCTTGTGTTCTAGTTCTGTTATTTTAGCTGCAAGGGGTACGAATAAACACCCTCTTGAGTTTTATAGCTTATGAATGAAGTTACCTTTTTTATAACTATTGTTGTTCCTAGACTTTGTTTTAAATACGAATTACGAAGTTAATTTCCCTCATTCGTATTGGGGAGCAGGGTATTGGATATCCATTGCAGTACGTGAAACTTAACACAAGTTCGAAATACTTGTGTCAAACGTTTAAGTACGAGAAACTTAAATTCCATTTAAGTACGTGAAACTTAACACAAGTTCGAAATACTTGTGTAATTTACAAACGTTTAAGTACGAGAAACTTAAATTCCATTTAAGTACGTGAAACTTAACACAAGTTCGAAATACTTGTGTAATTTATAAACGTTTAAGTACGAGAACCTTAAAAATTCCTGCACAGCATACGAGAATATGCACAAACTGTTCAAAGCGTATGAGAATATGCACAGACTTGGAAGCATTCGAATATATGCATACTAATTCATCAAGTACGAGATATTTAAAGACAAGTACGAAATACTGACAGAGTTGTTTCAAACAGAAAGCCAAACATATTCTCAAAATACAAAGACATATTCATTCATCTTCTGTCAAGTCTTGAACGGTTGTAGGAACAGTTGGAGGAGCTTCAGCTGCAGTAGGATTCTCATCTTCAAGTTGACCACCACTGGCTTCCTTTTGGCCAGGGTTGGTCATATCACTCTGAGGCTCCACTTCGGTAACAGGAGGCTCCACTGTCTGCACACCTTGTTCTTCATCTCCCTCTTCAACAATTTCCTCCTGATCACCAGCTGCTGCGCTTGGAAGCTCAATGTTGGTCCAGAGCGGAGATGACTCAGGAATCTCTGCTTTTTCAAGGCAGGCTCTCCAAGAAGCTACCCAAACTTGATCCTGAATTCCAGGCATCTGGTTTGTGTAGCTCTCTGTGGCAACTTTGATTCCTTCGTTATATCCCTTCTCAAAGGCAGCCTTGGCTTCATTCTGGGACGTCTCGAGCTCCTTCAAAGTCTAGGCAAGACTGTCCTCAGTCCCCTTCAATTGTCCTTTCAGGCCATCCGCAACCCCCAGGGCCTGGTTCCTTTCTCTCTCAAGCCTGATGATGGTACGTTGGAGCTTGGAGTTTTCACTGACAAGTTTTGCTCGTTGGGGCTCTGATTGGCTGAGTTTTTGAGCCATGGCCACCATTTTTTGCATCACCTGGAAACATTCAAAATAGCTGTGATAAACATAACTGTTAAATTCTGTATACACTATGATCACAAAAAGAAATTTTTACCTTGGCGTTGTGGGACATGAAGGAGCTGAGAAGATTGTCTGGAGACATTGCAACTTCTTTTTGCATGTCCCCAGGCAACAAAAAGGCCTGGGACAATGCAAGGGCAGTCCCTTCAGTCTCGACAGTGTCCCGAGCAGTGATAGCTCGGTTCCCATGAGAGAAAGAGGGAGCCCATATTGGAGCAGGAGACGAGGAGGAAGGTGGGGGTCTTTCTTGAGGCTGTTCCACCCGTTGACGTTTCTCTCTGTGGATGGCCTCGATTTCTTCTGGGGCAAAGCCAGGAGGAGCATCAGTCTGAGTCTGAGTGCGGCGGCCACGACCTTGGCCACCTTGGCCCCGACCAGCACCGCGACCTCGACCAGGTATGGTAAGAAGACTGCCTAAATCAATTGGCTGGTTCATTGTCGGAGGTGAAGGCGTGTAACCGCTAGAAAAAGAATCCGATGTTGAGCTGGAGGCTTCTTCGGCAAGAGAGATTGGTTCGTTGGAGATCGGAGGTGTCCGAGAACGTCTCTCTTCTTGTTCGGGAACTGGTCTTGAAGGACCAGCTACTCCAGGGTTGTCAGCTGCTCGGGTACGCCGATCAATAAACCCCCCGTAAGATGCTTTGTAGCTAAGAAGCACTTGAGCCGCTCTTGCTCGGCCAGCGAGGTATGTCCCTTCACCGTTGAATGCGAGAGCTCGTTTAATATCAGCTACATGAACCTGTGGGGTAATAATGTTATACCCACGGTTAATGTTCGGTGCTGAAATAAAAACAGAGCACAAGCAATTAGAAGCACGAAAAAGCTTTTCCTATGAAAAAGGACAAAGATATGAAATTAGGGGAAAGCACTAACGTGGGCTCCCGAATACATGAGGAGCGTGAAAACCAATCACTTGGCCGTCCTCATCTCTGGGTTCGAAGTTGCCCGTGACAATCAGGAAGTCGTCGTCATCCCCTCGAGCAGAGTCAGGGAGTTCAAGGACAAGCTTCTTCCTAGAATCCCTACTCTTTAAGTAATATGTAAGGGCATCCCCGGTTCTAGAGATACTGTATAGGTGATGAATGTCGTATAAACCTAAAGAGGTCCCTAACATCTGATTTATGGTATTGATACCCATAACTACTCGGAAGAAGTTAGCAGAGACTTGCATTGGGGAAAGTCTATAATACGCTAAAACTTGGCGAAGCAGAGGAGCCAAAGGGAATCTAACCCCGCCCTCAACAATGGCTACTACAGGAATGTGAAGAGTGTCGAAATCGAAACTCTCACGAAGGGCATCCTCATGAGCCAATACAGTGGCTACATCGTCAGGAATCCCATATCGAGATCTGAAACTAGCCATGGCTTGAGGAGTATTACAGTGCCTTCGAAATCTACCCATTGCCAGATAGGATTTTGAAATTCTATGAAGTGCAAAGAAATGGGGACAATAAAACCCTAAACTGCGATTGCAAACAATCCACTAGAGAAATGGAGTTGTAAGAAGAAGAAACGACGACTTACGAGAATAGTCGATGGAATCCCTAAAGGAAGAGGTCTTGTGAGACGATGAACAGAGCTTCAATGGCGGGGAAAAGCTTGAACAGTCTTTTCTTCTGCAGAGGGAGTCTAAGAGAGCGATTGGGGTGTTTTGAAAAATGGGACGAAAACCCAAAAGTACCCTACAGGTAGGGTGGCGTAAGTGAAACGTCACCCCAGACGGCGTTTGAGTGTTCCGTTCCCCAAAACACGCCTGTCCGCATTAAATGTGAACAATATAAACATTGACACGTGTAAAGGTTAGGGCTGAAAGCCTGAAACGGCCTAAAAGGTGTTTCCGTCATGGTAAAATGATGATAAGTTGCTCCAATATATAAGGTGCAAGAACAGAATGAATTTGCTCGGAAGAGAAGCTTCACACATCATCTGAGTAAAAGGATAATAAGTGAAGCTGGGGAGCAATTGTAGGGAGGTATTCCCGAGCAGGCCCAAGAAGCACCCGAGCATGGAGCTTATGAAAGGTCAACACGATTGACCGGTGACACGTGAAGCCACTGTTCAAAGTACCTTGTTCGGCTATGAGAGAGCCGAACAGGAGGAGAACCCCCTAAAGAAAGGAATGGTTCAGATTATTAAAGGACCAGTTGCATGTGAGGTAACTGGCCCAGTCCCTTTGATCGGCCATGAGACGGCCGAACAAAGAAAGAAGTCCTATTAGATGTTGAAATAAAGAGAACATTCTGGAAGAGTCCAGAAGCAGTAGTAATCCATTAAAGGAATGAGATCCCGAGAATGTAGGATCTGTAAAAGATACCCAACAGGAATGGGATGTTCGGCTCATTAAGGAAAAGAGTCCTAAAAGGACTAAGGTAATGAACTGATAAGGGAACGAGAATCCAAGATATCCTGGATTTCCTATACGAGGTAGGAAACCTAGGGCAATACGGATACTTGGACAGCAAGCACCTATGAATCTATAAATATGAGGTGAACCTAGAGGAAAAAGGTACGCAATACACTGCATTCATATTGCTTTCCTACTGATAATTAGGGTTCAATTGCTAGTACGAGATACTAACTTTGGCATCGGAGGGCCTTTGCCACGAGAGGCAAAGGTGCACTCACTCCCTGTCTGTTTTGCAGATTAGGTTTCCGACGACAGATTAGGGTTCCGGCGAAGAGGCACGAATAAGCCATAACAATCCAACACTGTCTAAGCATTGGTAGAATTTCTCCACCTACAGTGACCATAAGAGGGATAGAGGCAAATCCTGATCAAATAATAGCTTTGCAGAGGCTCTAAAGTCTGAGGACCATGAAGGAGGTCCAAAGGCTAACTGGAATGGCAACAGCCATTAACAGATTCATTAGCCAGTCCAGTAACAAGTGTAGGCCCTTCTTTCAGTTGCTGAAAAAGAGAGAAGGATACGAATGGGGAGCAGAATGCGAACAGGCCTTCCAAGACCTGAACAAGTACTTGGCATCGGCCCCGCTCTTGTCCAATCTTGAACCGGGTGAGTCTTTAACTTTGTATTTAGCAGTGTCTGAACATGCTGTCAGTGTAGTGTTATTAAGGGACAAGGGATCCGAGCAAATCCCTATCTACTATGTGAGCAAGACATTGTTAGATGCATAAATGAGATATTTGTCTCTGGAGAAATTGGTCCTGGCATTGAGGACAGGAGCAAGAAAGTTGCCCCATTATTCTAGAGTCACAGAATTGTGGTTTACATGGAGTTTCTATTGAAATCATTTCTACGAAAGGCAGATTTCTCGGAGTAAATCTCAACTTGGTCGGTGGAGCTAAGCCAATACGATATTGATTATCAATCGCGCACTGCAGTAAAGGGACAAGTGTTGGCAGACTTTGTGGCAAAATTCTCTACAACATTAGCTCCCCAACCTCCTACGAGAAAAGAGCAAGCAGCTGAGCCACCAGCCATGAAGGGAAAGGCACCTGCCGAACAAGATCGTCTGGAGTGGACATTGTTCATTGATGGTTCCACATGTAACACTGGATTAGGGATTGGGGTTGTGCTTTTCCCCTAAAGGCATAATGATAGAGTTGTCCCTTCGACTGGGCTTCAGTGCTTCAAACAATATGGCAGAATACGAGGCACTCCTAGCAGGTTTGAGAAGTGCAAAGAACCTGAAGGTTAAGAGAATAAGGGTGTATTGTAATTCACAGCTTGTGGTGAACCAACTGTCTGAGGAGTATGAGGCCCGGAATGAGAAAATGGCAGCCTACGTGGAGGCCGCCAAGGATATGCTCGATATTTTTGAGAAAGTGTACATTGAGCAGATAAGTTCTGGGCAGAACGCCCATGCAGATTCGCTAGTTTGGTTGGCTGTAGCTGTGCCAACAGCTGTGCCAACCAAGCTTAAGAGGAAGGTGGCAGTGGATTATCTTGCTGAGCCCAGTATTGGAAGAAGTGTGGAATTGGTTTTTGACGTGAACTAAGGACCAAGTTGGATGGATCCAATTATGGAGTTTTTACGAGATGGGACACTCCCCACTGACAAAAAGGAGGCTCACAAGATAAAAACAAAGTCTGCATGGTTTTTGGCTCTCCTAAAGGGAAGTTGTATAGGAAGTCCTTCACGAGGCTGTACTTACTTTGTGTGCACCCTGAAATGGTGCAAAAGTTTCTCCACGAGATTCATGAGGGAACATATGGAAGCCATGCTGGAGGCAAGTCCATTGCCCACCGAGCAATCACCCAAGGTTATTGGTGGCCACGCATGTGGGAAGATGCAAAGGTGTATGTGAAAATTTGTGAGAAATGTCAGAAATTCTCACCAATGATCCGGACACTAGACGAAGATCTGGTGCCGTTGACAAGTCCTTGGTCCTTCGCACAATAGGGGATGGACATCATGGGTCCACTCCACAAAGCAACTGGGAATAGGAAATTTATGTTGGTAGCAACAGATTATTTCACCAAATGGATTGAGGTAGAACCATTGGCCAAGATCACTGAACCTATGATAGAAAGGTTCATATGGAAAAGCATTATTACTCGATTTGGGGTCCCTTATTCGTTGATTACGGATAATGGGTCCCAATTTCAAAAGAAGTTTAAGGCTTTCTATGCTCAATATGGCATAAGAAATTATTACTTAATCTCAGCCTACCCTCAGAGTAATGGGCAAGTAGAGGCGTCCAACAAAACCATCCTTGATGGGATCAAGAAGAGGTTGGACAAAACAAAGGGGAAGTAGCCCGACAAATTGCCACTGGTCTTATGGGCGCACCTAACAATTCCTAGAAGGTCTACGGGAGAGACCCCCTGTTCATTAGCATATGGAACAGAGGCTGTTATTCCATTAGAAGTGGGCTTGCCGACCAATAGGACCATTTTGGTTGAAAGTGGAGGCAATAACAAAGCCCTGGAGATCGAGTTGGATCTGGCCGAGGAACGGAGAAAGAGGGCTCTGGTTCATTTGGCCTCATATCAGGAGCAGCTGATGAAAAGCTACAACAAGCATGTCCACCCATGAGAATTTGGCATTGGAGACCTTGTGCTTCATAAGGTGCTCGACAATACCAAGGTGGCCAGTGAAGGCAAGCTGGGTCCAATTGGGAAGGCCCATATCGAGTAACTGAGATAGTGGGCATTGGGGCTTATCATTTGGCGAACCTGGACGGGAACCCATTGCCATGGCCTTGGAATGTCCATAATTTGAGGAAGTTCTTTATGTGAAAGACTTCAGTTTATTTTTCATTCTGTTTTATGCAAATCGTGATTGTGTGGGAATTATGAATAATATTCCCTTGTTTTTTATTCTTTGTTAGTTGCAAGGGGCACGAAAATGCCCCCTTGATTTATCAGATCATGAGTAAAGAATTTGATTATGAGTTTTTTCAAAGTTTATGGTCTTTTATGGTTATGGATTTTCACTCCACTCCATTGTTTGAATACGGAGCTAGAAAGTTGTACACCGTCTTTCCTTGCTTCATATTGGAAGCAGAGGGGTGTAGTGTAGTGCAAAATTATGAGCAATTCAAAACATTTGCAAGTATGAATATACTTCGTTATTTATACAGGTATGAATAAACCTGGAATGCATACGTGAACATGCACAATTCTGCCAACTATGAATACATTTGGGCACTCATCTAAAGTATGGGAAACTTAGGAGTATAACCTAAGTATGAATACACTTAGGAATATTTCCAAGTACGAGAAGGCTTGGGGAGCATATGTGAACATGCACAATTCTGCCAAATATGAATACATTTGGGCTAGAGTAAACTTAGTGGGCATTTATCCAAGAATGTGAAACTTAGGGAGCATACGTGAACATGCAAACTTATCTAAGTATGAAAAACTTACGAGCCTGTCCAAGTATGACCAAACTTGGGGTGCAAACGAGAACATGCAACGTTAAGCTAAGTATGAAAACACTTAGGCAACTTACACGTATATGAACACTTATTCTCTAAAGTATGAAGCACTTTGAGTGCATACATAAAGCATGCAATATATTTTAAAGATTGAAACTGCACGGTTGGGGCAACAAATGGCTATGAATAGCCACCAACAGAAGTTTAAAGCCACTACATTTGGGCCTGGCAAAGCCAAGCAAGCAAAAGTTGGTGTTATGCCTCAAGAGGCCAAATACATGTTTTAACAAATGTTTAAAATTGTACCAAATGCCACACAGGGCAAACTCTACGGCCGCGCAGGGCCGGAAAATTGTTTTAAGAAACAGGATTGTCCAGGGAACGTGGAGCTATACCTATTCATCGACGGTTAGGACAGGAGGAGGAGAGGTCTATGTAGGTGTGTTTTCCACAATAGTTCTCCCATTTGTTGGACCACCACTAGCTTCCTTTTGGCCAGGGTTGGTCGCTTTATCGTTTTGATCGGCGTCCGCACTATGCTGCTTAGAGACATTGGCATTGAGCTTTTTGTCCAAACTATCTTCCTCCTCAGCAAGCCCCTCATTATGTGCCGCCATGGTGCTATGAAGGTCATTTTCAGTCCATAATGGGGATGTTTCTATAGTTCCAGCCTTCGTAAGACATGTTGCCCAGGCAACAGCCCAGATTTCGTCTTGGATGGCAGGCATTTGAGTTTTGTAGCTTTCAGTGGCTACATTGATCCCTTTATTATAGCCAAGCTGGTAGGTTGCTTTGGCCTCATTCTTGCTAGTCTCGAGCTCAATGAGAGTCTGGTTCAGACTATCCTCGGCTCCATCTAGCTGTCCCTTCAGCTCATCTACTAGTCCTCAAGCCTGGTCCCTCTCCTTTTCAAGCCTGGCAATGGTCCGTTGTATTTTTGCGTTCTCACTAGCGAGCTTAGCATGCTCAGGTTCAGCTTGGCAAAGCTTTTGGGCCATTGCCACCCTCTTTTGTGCAGACTAGATATGCATAAGAAGACTTAATAGCAGGTAATGGATTTTAGGAATTATTGCAGAACAAACAAGGGATCGTACCTTAATGATGTTAACCATGAATGAGCTGAGAAGCTTGTCGGGAGAATGGTCCACCTCTCTTTGCAAATCCTTAGGTAGAAGGAGAGCTAGGGACAGGTCCAACACAGTATCCTCAGACTCCACACTATCCCAAACAGTTATCAGGCGATTTCCATGGGGTAGTCGAGGAGCCCATACTGGAGGCAATGGACCTACGAGTGGTTAGGGACCCCTCAGGCGGTGTGGCACCTATTGAAGTGGAATCGATGCGTTGGCGTTTGTCTCGGTGACTCTTGTCAACTTCACTTGGCGAGAACCCTGGTGGGGCGTCAGTCTAGATAGAGGCCCAACAACCATGGCCTCGAGAATGTTCGTGGCCTAGAGCAGTTCCACAACCCCGACCAGCTCCAGGAATGGTGAGTAGGTTACTGAGGTTGATCACTTGATTCATTTCCTATGGAG